>CM036600.1:10732500-11986250 GCA_020745705.1 Hemiprocne comata
CTGCAAACATAATTTCTAATTCAGCATAGTGCAGTCATGTAAGATTGGTTTAAGACATGTAAGAAGGTTATATAATCATTACATGTTGCAGTTTATGGTATAAACTCCTCATACCTCACTGTGTTTTTTGAATCTGTTATCTAAGAGTAGTGTTAAAAGGGGGAAAAAAAAATCCTATATTTAGATGTATACTTAATATACCTCTCCTGAGGCCTAGCTGACAGGAAAAGGGGATGTATGTGTGAAATACTGTTCCTTAATCACATGTGACCAAAAATCAGTGAACTGCTGCAAAAAGGGATTGGAAGCAGTAGCTCTAAGCTATGTTAGTAGCAGTTGGTCCTTAGTGATAGGTGTCTTAGAGGCTGCTGTCAGGTTTGAAGTTTCTAAAGTTGAAATACTTGGTACCTTTTCAATGTTGTGGGGTTTTTTAACTTTCTGTACTTTGATAGTATGCTCACATATGAATGAATGATTGTTTTCTTTTGTCAGTACTTCAGCTGAGGCTACAACAAAGACGAACACGAGAGCAGCTGGTGGACCAGGGCATCATGCCACGTAAGACTTACATTATTCCTAGTAATTTGCATTACTCTACTGTATTAATTAGGAGATGAATGTATAAAATAATGAAGACACATATTTCTGTGAGAATTATTAAAAATTACTACGATTTGAAAAGACTTGTGGGATCACCATCTGTGGAGGTGTTTAAAAGAAGTATGGATGTGGTGCTGAGGAACATGCCCTGGACTCAGTAGAGTTAGGTTAGTGGGTGGACTTGATGATCTTAATGGTCTTTTCCAACCAGAACGATTCTGTGATCATTTTGGTAATGTAAATGAGCATGAAATGAATTCATCATGCTTACCTAATGTTTCAGTTAAAATAGGCATTGTGATGAAAACACAAGGATTTGCAAACAGTCTGATTCTCCTTGTACTTTCTTCCTTTAAATTATCAATAATCCTATTAAATAAATGGAATTATATAAGTGAGCAGATATCAATAACAAAGCCAGCAGTATTTAAAGAGCAGGATGGCAAGGGCAGCCAAACAAAAAATCAGGACACATAGAAGTTGTGACTCATGCACCAACTGATGTGTCTTCTGTGTCAGATCTTGCATGTGGTAGCTGTGATGTTACAAGACATTAGGCTGGGCATCATACACTGGATCATATGACCTTATGCAGAAGCTTCTGTGCCTAGGCCTTTCTGAGTATGAATACATTTCCAAGAGTGTGGCTTTGTGGCTTTTTTAGAAAACTGGTTTTGTTTTAGAATGTTTTTTTGCAGTTGCCAGAAGTTCCTGATCAATTTGCCATATCTGGCAAACTATCCAAATCTATGTAAGAGTTTTGTATTCTATTCCAAAGCAAAGATTATACAGTGGTAAAAATTCAATTAATGCCTTTAGATGCTCTTTGGAAGAGTTAAGATGCTGCTGCTGACCTTATTGTGAAGTGTCTCACTAAGGCAGCAACGTCACCAAGTTAATAAATACTGTTGGAGATATTTATGATTTCAGGATTCTGTAATGCTGAGCTTGTGACTCTTTGGCCTGGCTACCTGCCATCCATGACAGCTATGCAAAAAGTTACCAGTTCTTTTGCAAAACATTTTTGTCTCTAACTCTGTTCTACCACTGGAATTTAATTGCAGATGATAATATTTTAACAAGCCAATAATGATTGTAAATTTGGGTATATGTTACACTTTTATGTCTGAACTCAAAGCACTTGTATTTTGAAAATAAGTAATTGGCATCCTTTATGCAATTGCACTTTATTGCTGGAGTCCATTTTCTCCTTTATTGATTTCAGTCTGTTAGAGATGATGGTTGCTTCAGCAGCACCACTTGTGAGGCCTAAAATCAATTTAGAAATCACAAGAGAGTCCTCCTGAATACAGATATTTAGTGGCCTAGAATTCAACTGCAGTTAACTCCTTCCTTAGGCATGTTTTGCTGTTCCCAATGACTCCCAATGACTATGCTAATTGTTTAGTATAATGTCTTCTGACTTGTTTGGGAGATCAGCTTGGCCTCAGAATGGGGGGTGCACAGAAAGCATAGGGAATCCCTAAGTGAACAGTCTGGGATGAGACAGGGCTCAAGAGAGTAAGTCCAAGTTCTCAAAAGATTCAACTGTTAAAAGTGATTTTTCTTTAAACAAAAACCCCAGCCATTGAAAACATACAAAAATTATGTCCAGTTATTATAAATAACCCAGTGTGCACTGGTGAAGTCTACCTTGAAAGCACACTATCTTTAAGCTAATCTCTTCCTGAAGGTTTCTGAGTGTGCAGCAGACTTCAGTTTGCTTTGCTAAAGCATCTTCACTCTCTCAGGTCCATAGTGTTAGTTATCTTTAGGAATGAAAAGATTTGTTTCTTTTGGAGTGGAAGCTGGGAAAAAACTTCTAAGCTGTCAAAAAGTGTTTAAGATACTGTTTTGTAGTGTCTTTATCTCTGCCAAAAGTGTGGCAAGTAAGATGGATCATGCCTGCTGCCATTTCACTTGCTTTCAACAGTCCAATTTAGATGGAGTTCTCCACAATATTATTTCTAGCTGAACAGTGGTTTTCACTGGTTTTGGCTATTTAGCAGCTAATCATCATTCTGTTTTCTAATCTAAACATTTGGGGCTTCTACACGTCTTTTTTTTTTTAAATCAGCACAAATAGTTCTTAAGCAATAGTTCAGTTCTCTCTAGTAACGGCAAGTATTGAGGTACAGACAGTAAATACAGTGGAATAAATGAAACAGTATGTTGGCATTCTGAACCTTACCTCATACAATTTCTACTGTGGAACAGTTCTGGTAAATAGACCCCAGTGTACTTAGTGAAAAAGTTAACTCTTACATGGTAGTATCTGTTAACATCAAATATTTTAAGTATTCTGTATAGGACTGTTGCTCATACCTGTTATATAGAAGTGAATATATATAACTAGCATGAGTCAAAAGTAGGCCTGGTCAGATGCAAACACAACTCTGAGATGGTGTTAAACACCCATACACACATCCTGATGAGGATATTTCTTTGGGAAACCATTTTTGTCAATTTAACTCTTACTCTCCCTTCACAGCTTTGAAAAGTCCAGCTGCATTCCATGAGCAGATCAAGAGCCTGGAGCGAGCCAGGGTAAACCACTTTGTGTAAACTTGTTATTGACATCTGAAAATGGATAGTCAGTTGTATGTGATACTAAATTCTCTTGAGTACATGAAAAAATTAGTACCATTACAGTAATAGCATGTGCTTTTATCTTGGAAGAATCGGTTAAAATGAAATATTGGTGTCAAATCCAAGAACAACTTTCTTAATCTTCCACAGATCAAGGTGGGGGGAATAAACTAATGGTCATAGTGTAATAATATATAGCTAACCCTGTCAGGTATAGGATACCTGGGTAAATTTCTGTAGCAAATCTACACTGTGGTGATTTTGTGTGGTGGTATGGGGGTCAAATCCAGAAACATTCCCAACTTGTTTGAGGAAGATGGAGATTTCATTGGCACTGCTTAACTGACAGGAAAACAGAACAATCCCTGCTGCCAGTGTTCTAACAGCAGTGTCCATTTATCTGAATGGAACTGCAAATATTCATGGATTTGACATCAGTGTTTTATCAAACTGCTTGGATTGATCTGCTCAACAGTAGTTAATGCCATTTTCTCATTTTTTTAAAGACTGAAAATTTTTTGAAGCATAAGATTCGCAGCAGGCCAGACCGGTCTGAGCTGGTCAGAATGCACATCCTTGAAGGTATGTTCCCAGCTGTATATACCTTTTGAGCTGTTATTAGAAAGAATTTCTATTGTGCACTCAATTTTCTAAATAATTAGGCTTCAATAGGAATTATTTCTAAACGTGTATATAGTCTGTTTCTCTAGTTCTACAGTGTCTGGTACAATCTGTATAGTAAGAGATACATCTATGGCAGTGAAGGTATTCTCAACTTTGTTTGCAATAACATATTGCCTTTTTGCTATAATGGTAATTATACCACAGTGCATGTATATGTAGTGAATAAATTGCTTCCCTTCCTACTCATACCCTAAAAGAACCTGACAGCCTTCTACTTCCCCCCCCTCCAAACAAACTTTAATAAACTTGACTTTTACCCTGCCTTGTTATTTTCCTTGTTGCTCAGTTAATTTGAAACAATAGTCTTCTCATGAATGGGGTTGTTTTACTGTGTTTCTCCATCATCTTACCAAATACAGAAATTACCAAATAACCATAATCTAAGTAAATTTATGTAGCCACTAGTTTTCAAAACATGCATTTGGATATTAAATGCAGGTATCTCCATATTGATAGATCTCATCCATATTGACAGATTATATCCATATTTTCATTGAAATACAATTTTGAAGACCTTATTTGTGCTAGAAGCTACTTTTAAAGGTAAACTTTTAATGATGTTTGTCAAGAGAGAACATAAAAATCAATGGATTACTTAAACCTTTACCATAGCTCATACTGGTCCATCATGAGAGCAACAAATCCTGTCTTCAGATTATAATTAGCGTTTATTATTTTATATTACCTGCTTTATTGCTGGACACTGTGCAAACGTTTACCAAAAGCATTATTGCTATTAAAAATACACTGTATTTCTAGAAAAACATGATCATGGGGATGAACAGCATCTACTCATATCATCTTATTTTTGCTTATTAATTTGAGAGTTTTCAGAACAATACTTGCCGGCTTTTGATAAAAGGGTTATTGCAAACACAAGGCAATGTTGTTTGTCATGAAACTGGAGAAAAGACAGAACAGAATATTTAAATCATTGTATCTTTTTAGAGACCTTTGCAGAGCCCTCACTGCAAGCCACTCAGATGAAACTGAAGAGAGCACGGTTGGCAGATGATCTGAATGAGAAGATTGCTCAGAGGCCTGGCCCTATGGAACTGGTAGAAAAAAATATTCTTCCTGTAGACTCCAGCGTTAAAGAAGCTATTATAGGCAAGTAGGCGTCCCACAGCTTCTGTTATCTGTATGGCATTGTGGAAAATAATAATTTAACTCTTGAGGGTAAAGTTCATAAGACAAAAACATGCTCAAAGTTTATTCCCACTTACTGTTTCAGCTTCTGAGTCCTAAACTCTGTCATTGTTTAATTAAAGTTATCTTATTTTTATTTGAAACTAAGTTAGATTTATATAGATGGAATATAATACTGTCTTTGAAAAGACTTGTTTCTCAATAAAAATTCTTACAAAATAATCAAACATATGTGGTCATTACTCAATCTGTCATGGGTGTCTGTGTGCACTGCACAGATGTTAAAGGTACCTATTAATCTGTTATTAAAACGACAACTGCTATGCACTTGGATTTATCGATCCCTTCAACATGATTTAATATGGCTGTCGTTATATTAAAAACACAATAAATATTAGGTACCATATGTTTAGACTGTGCTGAAAACTGATCATTTCCTAGCAATTAGCTAATTCTGCCACTCATGTCTAAGTTTAAATTGTGTAACTGAAAAAAAATTGTTTTGCTTGTTTTTTTGTAAACATTCTAGCAGTCGGACAAGAGAATTATCCTCAAGCTTTGGATGATTATTCATTTGATGAAGACAGCAGTGATGCTTTATCACCAGACCAGCCAGCCAGCCAAGAATCCCAGGGTTCAGCAGCTTCCCCTGGTGAGCCAAAAACAAGTGACTCACCATCACCAGTAACACCAAATGCTACTACGACAACACAGGTACAGTTTTTAAATATTGAAACAAAATCTTCACAATATGTTTTTTAGTCTGACACTATAGAAACGGGGCACAGTTTCACATGGAATTAACACATTTGCTGTGATTGTCTGCAACTCTGTTTTCTGGTTGGGGGTGTATAGACTAGAACCCTGGCTTAGCTGTTGGCAATTATTAAATTCCCAGAGACTGTCGTAAAGCCATAAATTCACTGAAATTCATTATGGCCTGTAGAATACCTACAGCTGTCCCAAAAGTTGTTTAAAAGGTCACATCCATGGTTTACTTCTGCTGTTATTGATTACTTTATGTCTGTCTTCATTCTGGGCAAGGTCTTGAACATCAGTTGACATCAGTTCCATTATCTCCAGAGAAGTCCATAAGAAATAAGGTTTTCCACATAATTTAAATCTTCTCTCCTCTAGTTTTAAAATACTGCCTAATGAATTTACTATTTAAGAAATGAAAATAACCTGTATTTTTATTTTTCTATGAGGTTTTTAGTATTTCCTCACATTACTTACAAAGAGGTGAAAATAATTTGGTCTCCCATGGCAGATAAAATATTGCCTTTATAGTAGAACATTTAAATATGTGAGGATTTAAAGAACAAAGAATTAATGAAAACACTTGAATGTTTTTGTAAGAGTTGCAAAAATTAGTTTTGAAAGAGAACTCTTTTACAAGAATTTAATTTTGTGGTTTGAAATGGACAGTACCATCTACTGCCCTATCTTTAAACACATTATAAAAGTGCTGATATAAAATAATTTGCCAAAACAGTAATGAAACAAACATCATGTGCTACAAATTAATTTATTTTATGTTGTATTAGCTACTGAAAACACAGGGTTATGTGCATAATCATTGTTATCTGGATACTTTTCTAGAATACTTTCTAGAATATCTTGTACAGCGCTGGCTTCACAGGTCTTTATCTCCACCTTTGAGTTAATAATTAAGTTTATTCATTAATGAGATACATGTATTTATTTAAAGGTTACTACATTCACCTTAAATAGATTGTTTGTGTTGATTTCTGTCATAGTAATTTCAACTAAGAGGAGGGGGCTTTGCTATTTCTGCAACTTTCCTGGAACTTTTCTCTGGATAGAGAAAAGATCCAAATTAAGGCTTCAGTGGAGGGAAAAGCAAACAAGGTTGTCATACATTGTCTGATGGCAACTAGCTGGAACAGCCAGCAAACTCCAAACCAGCCAGTCAGCAGTACTCACCTCCACTCATTCACAGACTGACAGAGCTAGGTAAAAGGCAAACTGTGCTTATATTCCAAGTTCCACTTGCCTAGAGGAAACCATTAGTTTTTGTTTGTGTTGAAGAGTACCAAAAATTTTGCCTTATATCAGTGCTGAATGAGTTGTTAAATCAAATTTACGCACATCTGCTGAGCAATCCTATGCTAGAAAAATGTCCTTGATCCTGAACTGTTTCTCCCAGTAAGCCCATTTTTCTCTTGTACATAAATGAAAGCAGCTATATTATCACAGAAAAATAATTTGTATTTCAGATGGATGCATTTTACCACCCTATTCATGTTTACGCTTCAGGAAGTTACTTAGTGGAAAGACTTGGGTTTTCATCACAGTGTTATATATATGAAGTGACTTATAAATGACATCAGTTTACCATTGCAGTCAGCTTTCTGTACTTTGTATCAATATGCCACGTGTGTATAAGCAAACACAGAAATTTTGACAGTGTTATTGTTTTGTTTAATTAGGTGAAACATTTTGTATTAATTTGAACATTATTTCTTAAGCAGAAAGTCTGAATTTGATAGAAATTCAAAAGCTTCAGGACTGCAACTTGTTTCATTTTGTGCAGGTCTGTAACTGGCAAAAAACAAGTTGGTTCAGCCTGTATAACACCAAAATTAAAATACTTTGTTTCGAAAGAATTTAGAAGTGTATCAAAAGTTGACCAATATGTGTATGATACTACTATAAACGTGTAATATTATTCAGGTTAATGCTGATCAACTGCAATCTAGACTAATTGTTTTCAAGAGGACTTTCATCACTTTCTCCACGACACAAAGGAGAAAAAGATGTATCACTTTGCAGTTCAGATTATTTTTATGCTTGTCTTTTTATTGAGCATTGTTTTGGAAAATGCATTTATTTATCTATTTGACCTCTCAGAGGATTCGTATCAAAGCCAGGGCTCTACACAGGGAAATGTGCTTCAATTTATAAATTAACACTCCAACAAAAGATAAGACACAACTGAGTATTGAGTTCATACTTTATAAGGTGATGTTGAATGAATTGGTTAAATATGAGATAAATCTTGTTTGTGCTCCAATGATGTTATTGTCTTAATGACCATGGATACATGACAACTGGATCGGGATCTGGAATTAGTCTCCTTGATAGATACCAAAAGCATTGCAAAGTTCATACTCAAAAACAATGCCAGACACAAACGATGGCATCCATTTTATTTCATTGTTCCCTAATACACAGTTTAAGGAGTGAATTGGGTTTCATGTAGAGAGAATGTAATTTGTGTTCAATAAATTGAAAATAAACCCCATGAAATTAGATTCCTAAGTAAAGAGCTAGGTTCCTAATGGAGAGTTGAAAATACTTGAAGGAATACATGCCAAAAGCTTTTTGAGTAGGAAGCATAAGATAGGTATGTGATTGCAGCAACGAAGTAAGAGAGCACTTGAGCTTGATTGAGAAAGCAACTCAGAAAGACCTTCAATCCTTTGCTTATGGATTTCATAATGTATCACAGTTGCTTCTCTGCACAGATCTAAAATGCAAAGTTGCTCTTCTGGAGAATAAAAGAGATGCTGACCTTGTTGTTCCTTTTGAATAAAGAATAACAGCACGCCATGTCTCTACAGGAAACGCGTCTAGGAAATTGCTCTTTTATTCTTTTAATTTCTTTTGACAAATTTTACAATTTATTACAACATAACATACAAATTCTGTTTTGAAAGCAGTGGAGTGCAGACAGGGTTCTCCTTCAAGGCTTCCTCCTCCACACATTTCCAGGCCTCAGAGGATGTAATATACTTTGAGAACCTTTGGCTCTCATTGACTGATGACCTAGAACTTGCTTTAACCTGATGTATTTGCATCCGGTAAGGATTAGGCAGTTTAACTACTCCACTCTAAACAGGTCAAATTGTGGTGGTCACAGTTCTGAAGACATTAAACAGTTATCTTCAAAACAGCTGAAGTATTTGGCTTGATGAGACAGAATACAGTGACTGTTTTCTTAATATATTCACTGTAGCTTGTTGACCTGCTAGATGCTTGCTTGCAGTTAGAAGGAAAGGTCCAGAAATTATATTATCTGTAACTGGAAACAGATAATCTGTTCAACAGAAATAATCTCTACATTACTTTATAAAGTAATCAAGAAGTTGAGACCTGTTTATTTTTTGAATTAAAAAATTTATTAAGTAAATAATACACACAGTTCATTGCCTCATCTAACGCTTGCAGGTAAAATTGGGAAATCTGTGAAAAGCTTTGTATTTCATGTAGCCATTTGGAGTTTAGGATAACAACTAATGCAAGGAAAAACAATTTACTTTATGATGAGAGGATAATTTGTAGTAGCATGATTTTTCAATCAATATGAATTAAAGATGTGGGGTTTTTATGGGTAGAGGTTTTTTGTTATAGTTTGCTTTTTTGTTTGTTTGGGGTTTTTTATAGGTTAGTAACTTTTCCATTTTAAAGAGTTTTTATGCTGTCATTATGGAGTTGTTTTCATAGCCTATAAAGAGTTGCTAAATAATATGTTTGAAGTAAAGTTTTTTGAGTTCGAGAGGGATCTGAATGATATATGGTAAAAGGTTTTGTAATTAATAAGATGAAGTATCAGACATTTCAAATGCTTTTTAGATGGGCCTTCAGGAAAAAAAAATTAAGAACCAGTGAAAATCATGAGATCTTTAGAATTCTCCTGTGCTTTTTGGTAATACTGTACATGACACTTTGATTCAAAGACAAACTAAAATGTTATTGTTATAACCAGAATTAGCTTTTTAAACTTGATAGCAACAGGAGTGCAATATGTTGGAATACAGCATCCAGAATACAGACCCTTGCCAATTCTTACATAGGTCCAGCAAATAACAGATACTGCGTAGGTATCAGATGCTTTCCAGAGCAAACACTTAAAAAGCTGAATATAAAAAGAGATATTTATATCTTGTGTCTGCCATCATAAACTGACACAACCCCACGACAGGCACGTGGGTAGTGTTCCAGTGACTAAGCACACTAAATCTTGCAATTTATTAAAGTATTATCAGGAGCTTTTCCTCTGGATGGATGAACTTAACATATGGATCAAAACTACTATACTCTTTAGATTACAGGTTAGGGCAAACTAGTTGTCACTAGCAGTTGGCAACTTACAGTTGGAGATGCAGCAAAATGTTTAAAAGAAACACAGACATAGAAGGGAAAAATATAATGTAATTGGAAACAGAAGTTGGAGAGCTTAGTGCATACAGACTGGCCCTTTGGTAACTGCAATCCCAGAAACATAGAAGAACCTGGACATAAAGTTGCAAAATATTAACAAAGTGTTTTTAGCAAACTAATGTAAGTCCTTTCTGGTACAATCATATGGAAGAATAATAAAACACAGGAAAAAATAAATTAGGGAGAAGTACTCATCTGACAATTAAAATGCAAGGCTTTAGAATGTATTCTGAAGAAAAATTGTATTTACTGATAGAAATATGAGAGACACGGATAGGCCTTTATAAGGAATATTTTACTAGGTGATCTAATTATATGAGAGACACGGATAGGCCTTTATAAGGAATATTTTACTAGGTGATCTAATTGTTTTCTTAAAAAATGGAAATGCAACTAATCTTATCTGGATTTAATACTGAATGAGTTTAAACACTAGCAAAGCTGGAGAAGGTGGAGATTAGCAGAGATAAGTCACAAAGAGGGAAGTGTTGAGTTGAAAGGAAGCTGGTAATGGTGCTCTCCAGGAGTTGATCTGGGGACATTCTGGTTTCTTGTTACCATTACGTAACAAAAGTTGGAAGGCGTAGTCAGCACAGAGTTGGCTTGTTATTATGGGGAAAGAACTGGTCGATTTGGCTTTCAGGAGAGAAATGGAATTCCAGTAGAATGGAGTAGTCCTTAAAAAGGAAAATACACAACACCTCTCCTTTCCTTGAAAAGGAAATATAGAAACCTGGGGATTCTTGGCTCAGGAGAAAACGGAGGAGGAAGGCAGTTGGGGTGGAGGGGTCAGCAGGGAGTGACTGTGAGCCACTGTGTACTTCCTCTGTGAAACTGCAGGCATGTCAGGAGAGAAGATTCCAGTAGAAGTGTTACTGCCACTGTAAGAATCCACTGCGACCCAATATGGAATATCCTACACATCAGTTACTTACATTCAAGAAAGACTAATGAAAACTGTAACACAAATAGGGAAGGATGATCAGAGAATTAAACATCTCTTTCATGAGATAAAAATTAATTTGTGTAGCAAGGAAGACAAAGGCTGAGATCTGTTTATGTACAGAGTCTATATCCCATCAGAGGGATATTCAGAAAGAAATAGGTTTTAAATCAAAATAACAATTTCAGCACAGAAAAAATTGATATGATAAAGTTAAGCTCAGTGAAGTTCTATTATTATGTAGGAAAAATTTTGGGAATTTTCTGGTAGGTGTAATGGTGCCAGGAAAAGAATAATAAGAAAAATGTCCTAAGCCTATACCAAATTTACTAAGTTTATAGAATAAATGACACACATGATGTTTGTAACAGCAAGGGAAAAATACGGTAAAGTTCAGGCTACTGGATGTACCTACACAGTAATATAATTGTGCTGGCAAATACAGCAGAAATGCACCTCCTGGCACAGTCAAAGCTGTGGCTACCATGGGAATACTATAGGGAGCTGTCTCTTCAAAATACATCTGCTCTGCTGCTGTGTGATCACGCCGAAACAAGGTTCATTTTCCTGGGTTGATGTTTGACCTTCATCAAAAGGAGGCTTTGCTGACAGTACTGGTTCGGGTGGTAAGATTCTTCTTGTATACACAAGATTGTGACTTCAGTCAGACAGTAGTGAAGGCCTCAATTCTATAGCAATAAAGCAGTGCTCTCTGTAACTTCAGAAGGCTGCTTCAATGTGTGTGTAGTGTGTCCAGGGTCAAATTTGCTGTTGTTTCAAGCAGAGTAATAACAAATAGTGGTATTTCTGCTAACAGTTGCTACCAGTGCCTTTCATTCTTCCTTCAATTATTTTTAACCCTTATCTCTCCTTCTACTTAGAATTAATAAAATTCTGTTTGAAGTGTTTTTTCTGTATTTAGTTACATTTAAACTTACAGAAATCAGTAATACTTTTGTTCTAGATGCCCTCATATATGAAACTGGGTAACGCTAAAAAGAAAATAAATTTATTTGACATAACACTTTATTTTTGACTGACTAGCTTGAAGAGAAGATTTCTTTTTTTTATCCTTATACCAGAAGCAGTGACGCCAATGACAGCTGTCAGTTCTAGAAGAATTTGTCAATTATAAAGTTAAGAACTGGCATAAATCAGCTAATTTGATTCTGGGCTATCAAACAGAGACAAATACATGGTAGGAGTTTAAGTAAAATGTTCCTGACTTGAATGGATGAAGTCACTTAGGAAGGTCCTTCCAGCTCCTTTTTATGATTTCATAAGAAAGAAATAAAATGTTTTCATGGTACGTCTTTATTTGGTTTCGTGTATGTTTAAAAGGAGAAAAGAATTCTGCAAATTAAAAAAACAATGTAAAGGTTATGAAAACAAAACCCTTCCTGAGGGCTTTTTTAAATGTTGTTATAAAGCCTTTTATCATTCTTTTTATCAGCAGAAGAAATAACAATACTAATTAAGAAAGATGTTAATGTTGGCAAAATATCTGTCATTATATACTCTGAAAATTGATGTTAAAATCAATTGCTGTTTTGCTCAACTAGAAGTAAAATCTGTATTAGTAAAAACAGATTTTGAATACAATTACATGCAGTAGTTAAAAATGCAGATTAAAAAGTCAACGTGAGAAACCAGTTTATCTTATTTGCTGTATTTTGAATTGTGCCAAAAAATGTGCCTTTATAGAACACTTGTAGACACATATATGAAATAGTCTTGGTTTTGCCATTCCTTCTAAAAATACTTTGTGCATTTGACATGATAGTAAATTGTTTTAACCTTTATACATTTTTTCAATTATTCAGATGGTGGATGTTTTAATGTTTCTCTTTCTCCTTATATTTTTTTTAATACTAGTATCCACCTTTAACCTCTCCAGTTCCTGAATTTCTCAAAACTCCCTCTACAATCGAACAGCACGTTACACGTTCTACTGCTACAACCACCCTGACCACAAATACTGTATCTGCAGCAAAGCCTGGGCCAACGTTAGTAAAGGTAGGTATAATAATGGCATCTGAGGACTACATTCTGAATATATGTCCTTTTCCAGTGCTATATTTAATGAAAATATACATGAGTCATGTTATAGTGCCTATAACTAACAACAACTGTTACTAATCTTGAGAAGAACATACTGGGTTGTTGACGGAAAGCTTTTGTATGCTAAGATCAACCATTAATGCTTGTAGGGAATGGCTTATTATTTCAAGGGGTCTGGACAGTTGACTAAACTTTTCCAGTAGAATGATGGATTACATTGCTATGGAAGTTTTTAAGAAATAAGGACAACAGATTCTTGCAATATTGAGTTTCTGTTTTCTATTGGTGAAAATAATATTTTCTAACCTAGTTTTGTATGAAGAATAATTTTATAGGAACAGAGGCAACTGCATTCATAGTCTACCTATAACCAAACTGATGAAGAGCATTGCTCCTTTCTTAGTTAATTTGTTGTATAAGCAGAATGCACTGTGTGAGAGAAGTTACTGTATCCTTGTATTTGGGTATCAGCAGAACATACTCAGTTCTCTTTTCTGCACTGAGCAGCAGCATGGAAAACTTTTTCAAATACAGTTAGAGGGGGGGTTATGTTAGATGTGTATAACGATTCATTTCACTAACTTTGCCAAAGGTCTTCAGCTGTATAATGATTATAAGTATGTAGACTTCTACCTATGTGTAATTAATTCTTGATTAAATTTATAAGGATGACCTCTAATAGTCAATTTCTAGTATAAATTTGGCTATATCCAGTGGTACCACTGGACCTTTTCCAGCTTACTTAATGCCAGACCTTAATGACAAATTCAGATATCCCTCAAAACAGGCTATCTGTGTAATAAATGTGCATGGATCAACACAGGATTTCTGCTTTGATACCCTCTGTATGACCAACTTTTCACTCAGAATAATTTCAAAGAGCTTGAAAAGAAGAGAGTTTTACCACATATGCAGGTATTGCTAATAAGGATACTGCTGAAAGTTTCATAAGAGTAATCCTGTAATTTATAGGACTGTCTGTGCTTTTAACATAAAATTGTAAGTACTTCTGATCTGCAGGTATTTACAGACAGACTTTTAAGATGCTAGCTTTTACTTGCACAAAGTGCTAAGTGGCTTTGAACTTACCTGTTTAAGAAGAATGCCTCTTTGCAATGACAGGTCATGACTAGCAAAATCCCAAAGCTTCGTTTGTGCCATCTACTAACAAAATATTCACAAACTGTGATTTGATGATCCCTTCTTGTGCACAGTATAAGCCAGCTGGAGTACTTTGACTTTTCAAGGATAATAAATGATCCATTTTTGGCAAATTTGCAGGGACAGTTGTATTCAGCAGTTCTTTGCAGTAAATGCACTCCTGTATGCTTTATCTTTGTGTCTTGCATAACTGCTTGTAAATTATGTATCTGTTACAGTTGTTTCAATCTTTTCCATCCATGAACAGCAAAGCCACCCAAAGAACCCAAATGATAAGCATCGGAGCAAGAAATGTAAGGAACCTAAGCCAAGGGTGAAGAAATTAAAGTATCATCAATATATTCCACCTGATCAGAAAGGTGAGAAAAATGAGCCACAGATGGACTCCAATTATGCTCGTCTGCTACAACAGCAGCAACTGTTTTTGCAGCTGCAGATCCTGAGCCAACAGCAACAACACTACAACTACCAGACAATTCTACCTGCACCACTGAAGTACGTGAAGCATTGTTTGTGTCCTTTCCAGAAAAGATATATACATCAATTATAGACTTAGTGCTTTAGAACTAAATGTGTTTTGCGAACATTAAGAGATGTTTGGAACCCAAGAAAAATTAATACCCATGTGCATCACTGTGGGTATTACTTGCCTCATTTAATAAGGTGATGAGGTGGTTCACAGGCAGAGCAGAAGAGAAGCTTACATATGATGGCTTTTGCAAAGACAGGTACTATTGTTGTAGTTTTATTGTCTTTTTACAACAGTTTCACAGTTTACAAATAATAAGAAACAGTCATTTTAAATTGGCTAAAATTTTTATGTTGTTTGTAGCCTCATCTCTAAAGCTTGTATGAATTCCTCATCAGTGTTCATCTTTAGCACTTTTAATAGTGAGAAGTATACTTTCTGATTTATAGGTAAAGGCAGTCCGAAAAATAAATCTTTAAAGGTTTGCCAGCACTCTACAGCAGAATGAAAAGCTTATTATCTGCAGTTTCCTTTGCACCATCTAAGACCAGTCGTTTCCTAGAAGTGTTTAATAGTGTAACATGCCACGTCACACAACCCTAAATTCATATGACTTTCAACTGTTGGTTTTTTGTTTTAAATTAGTTTTCACTGAGTTTTTATTTTTCCTCAGCAAGTGAGGCTAGAAAAGTTGAAGTTACCATCTGTGGTTGTATTTATAATTACCGTGTATCCTAACATTTGGATTAGAGATGTTTCTGCCTGCTTGCCCACGCTTCTTATGCTTCATTTACTGACATTTCAGAAACATTTCCTCATAAATCAGTTGAACAAAATAAAAGAGTGAACTTATGGGTACCTAGTGTAAATGATGACATTTTAAAATTTTTACAGTTATTCTGAGATCCTTGTGTGAGGTTCTTCGTATGAGTACAGCTGATAAAAATGCATCATCATCAGAGTAAACTGCCTTCATGTTGGTCCTTATTATATATGAACAGTGGACATGGATGTAGGGTTGATAAACAGAGTTAAATATCATGGGTTTTTTTAATTGATGTAAAAAACCCCACCCTAACAAGTTGTCCTAGCTGATGATTAATTTGTATAAACAGTTTCTGTAGTCCAGAATATCCTTTGGGGATACCATGACAATAATAAAAACTATGAAGCATAAATTAATACACTTAAAATATCAACATAATCCTCTCTGATATGTTTTCTTCTCTATGCTGTTTTATTAAAATATTTAATGGTTATGTCTTATTTAAAATAAGATTTGTAAAAAAATTGTTTGTTAACTTGGTAGACACTAGATTCAGAATCACATCTTCTTCATTGAAAACATAGTACGTTTAGCACTGACATTATTGTTCCCCATTTTCTTATCACTTGAAGGCCACTGAATGACAAACAGAGTAACAACGGGAATACACCACTGAATACCTTGAACAGCAGCACACCAACATCAGCTGCCAGCTCACCAAGACAGAACAGTAATATTCCAAACCGGAAACCAGGACCTCTGCCTTCAAGCCTGGATGACTTGAAGGTAAAAGAGTAAGAGGGATTTGTCCGTTTCTGTGCATCACTGTAGGTCATAACTTGCAAACTGTTACTGTCAAGAAAAAGCCTGGATGTTATTTACCAATGAAAAGTGTACTTTTCTCTTGACTGTTTAGAATAAGTTTGTCCAAGTTTTCATACGCAGCTCTTTTGGACTTAAGTATTTGTTTTGATTTAGCCTCCTCACATGCATGTGTTCTAGAAATTACATTTCTTTCCCAAAGAATTAGAAGAAGAAGAATTTGGATAGATTGTATAAGTACCTAATTTGATACCTATGAGATGCACTTCATGTGACGTTCCAGCCTAGGCAGATTTAAACAGTGGAACAGTAATTTCCTCATTACTATTTTAGTATATCAATGAAGAGAATTAGTAAGCTGTAGAAATTAAAAGATGTCCTAATAGTAACATATGTAGCTCACTGCTATAAAGCCAACACAGAAATAGAACCAGTAAAAGAGAATAGAAAACGAGATGATCTTACCGGAGTTCAACACATCATCTCAAAATGAACACTAAATTTAATAAAAGCTTCTTCGAGTTATAAAATATGAGTATTGCATAGGATTTTCTTCCTTCAGAGATACATTAACAGGAATTAATACTGTGAGGGACCTAATGAGAATAAATCTGAAGAAGCTTGTGGGGGTTTAGATTCAGATCCTTTCAGTAGCAACTGAAGGAATGTGCCAAACCTGAGTGGAGGAGTCAGGACACCTAGTGGGCAGTTTACTCATTTCTCCCTTCCTTTACCGAGATGTGCTGGGTTTCTGAGGGATGGGAGTGAATGTATTTTTAGACTTGAAGGGATAAAAAAAAGAAGTTTTGGAAGACTAGATTCTCAAGACAGTTATGTATTATCAGTTAACAACAATCTTTTAATATGAAACAAGTCTGTAAAGTGCAGTTCAAACAGTGTTTGAAATAAGCTTTTCAAACTTTAGGTTATCAGCTGCTAACTTTTTAAGATATTTAAGTTAATATCTGAATTTGTGCTTTGCAGCAATTAAAGCTGTTCACTTAGCCACTTCTGCATAATTTATTGATATTCCTGCTAATGTGGTAACAGGAGCATAAGCTATACTTGCAGACCTGCTGGTGGTGGTTTTGATACTGAATCACCTAAATCAGTTCTGATTAAGAATTCAGAAATGCATTGATGAAAAAAACAGAAATTGGAATGCACTCTTAAGCAAGTGTAGAGGATACCAGACTGAGGGAAACAGCTGGTAATCTGTGTTAGGTAGACAGTAAGTAAGTAGGAGGTCATGGCAGTGCACTCACCCATCATGCATGCTGTTAGAACCCAGAGGTGTAGTAACTAGCAAATACGCACTAAAGTAGAATGTATATAAGTAACTCTTAATATTTAATTTTTTACTATTGTGCTTTATTTCAGGTAGCGGAGCTTAAAATGGAGTTGAAGTTGAGAGGATTACCAGTGTCTGGAACAAAAACAGATCTTATTGAGCGTCTGAAGCCATATCAAGATCTTAATAACAACGGGGTGGCTACTAGTAGTTCTGTTACAGTAACCACTTCTACTGGGGCCACAGGTAGCAGCGGGGAAGTGACTGTGGCATTTCCTATTGCAACAGTAAATAAACCAGCAGCAAATACGATATCCAGCTTTCCTCCAGAAAAAACATCTACTGGGCCTGGTGGCAAAGTAGTAAATACAGAAAACATGACCTCTCCTTTGCCTATATCTCCTTCTCCTTCAGAACAATCTAGTCTAAGCACAGATGATACTAGTATGGCAGATACTTTCACAGAAATTATGACCATGATGTCACCATCCCAGTTTTTAAGTACTTCACCACTAAGGGCAAATGTGAGTGATGATAATCAGAATCGCAGTAGTGGAAGCATCTCAACCATGGAGTTTGATGTAGCAGAAAAGGACCGCAAGCTTCAAGAAAAAGAAAAGCAGATTGAAGAGCTCAAAAGGAAACTGGAACAAGAGCAAAAACTTGTGGAAGTACTGAAAATGCAACTTGAGGTTGAAAAACGAGGACAACAGCAACAGCCTCAGACTTCTGGTAACTCAGCTGCTTTGGAACAGAAGCAATTCAGTGCCGCTGTCAAAGATGAAAATGCTCTTACCGAGTGCTCCAGTACAAGTCAGTCTGTACCTGTAGCTAGTCCTTCTTTAGGACAATCAGTATACACTAGCAGCCAGAATCCAGTTGCCAAAAAGGCAGTTGTTATCAAGCAGGAGATACCTGTGGCCAAAGCTGAACCTCAGAATGCCATTTCTCAATTTTATGTTAATCCACAGAGGCAGCCACAAACTGCTGTTGTTGCCACACCTCAGGCTTTATTAACTACCCAAGGAACTGCACAGCTGCTCCTCCCACTGTCTATCCAAGGACCGAATTCTGCCACTGCAGTGCAGCTACCAGTTGGAAATATAAAGTTGCAGGTAAGGGTGGCTTTATTTTTCTCCATGTAAATTGCATGGCACTATTTGCATAATTTAATATAAATAGGTAAACATGCTGCTTGTAAGATTAACTTAAAAATCAGACTTAGCTTGTTTCTGCTTTATGGAAAAGAGTAGAAAAACTTAAGAGCCAATCTCTTCACAACTTCTTCTAGTACTTGCTTTGCCACTTTAGTTCCCTGATACTCTTTCCTGAAAAGTAATTGTTTTATCATGTACCTGCCTCCATGCACAGTTAGGTTTGATTTATATCAGCATATACCACCATTTTATTAACTCCAAATTTAAGAGAGGTACAAACCCTGTACTTTTTTTTAGGTTTGCAAGATGTGTGTTTGAACTCCCTTGTGTGGTGATGGCTCATTATATTTAAAAATGTGAATGCTAGGTTTTAGAACTCCAGTGGAATTATAAAAAGAAACCATGGTTACACAAATATTATTTCTAAGTTGATTACAGGCACTACCACAGTGAATAAATTCAGCATAAACCAAGATAAGTTATAAATCAAGAGGTATAAGAGTGATGTGACCAAGCTGAAACAGTTCAACCTGTTGGTCTAAGGTAGAATTAAGCATATACTTCCCAGTGGCGTTACTGGGACATGGCTAGATGAAATCCCCTGCCACTCACATGGTTATTGTGCCAGGGAATTAGTCTTTCAGCTCCAGCGTGTGCTTGGCTGTTGTAGCATGTTGAGGGCCTAAACATTGGTGGTAGCACATGCACCATCACATCAGCAATACCTACAAGGGCTGTAAAATTCTGATGGGGATGGGCCCCACAGTGGGCACTGAAAGAGCTATTCCTGGTAGCTATCCACCCAGACACATACTTGTCTAAATTGTTCTAAAACCCTGCTAGAATTCTGTAACAAGAAGTATCAGTTTTCATAACTACCAGCTAATGTTGTCTTTCTTGATGTTAGACACAGTTTTTGCCTTTCAGTGGCCATTAAAAACTACTATGATCTTCTTAAAAACAACCCTTTTCCTTACATCATCAGTTTTGTCTTTCTTGTTACTCAAACCCAGTTCTTACAGTCCTTTCTTACTGGTTTTGCTCTCTCTCTCTCTTATTATTTTCATTGCTCTCCACTGGACCCTCTCTAGTTTGTTTTTATCTTTCTCTAACTCCGTTGGCAAAATAAACACCACCTTTTAGGTGGGAACTCCGCAGTACCACGCAGTAAAAATTTTGTCTCCTATACACAGTTCACAGTCATCCTTAACCCAGAACACATGCTATTGCTATTCTGCATAATCCATGCAACAGATTTTTATGTCACATAATTTACTGTGAGATACAAATAATGTAAATATTTTATCTTCATCCTTCAGGCTCAATCACAAGCTGGAATACAGACCCCATCACAAATACCTGCTCCTATTTCTTCCTCTGGCCTGGTCCAGACAGCACCTCAGATGCATACTCCACAATCAAAACAAAATACCATCACGCAGCATGCACTTGGTCAGACCCAACAAATCAGAAAGGTTTGTGCATAGCAATAAGCATTAAGATAAACAGTTGTGTGATCTAATTCTAGGCAGTGCTTTTACAATCTTTTACGTGTCATCTGCACCATATATAGATGATCAAGTCACCTAACATCTGTACCGTGTTTTTCTGTGTGATATAAGGGGCTTGTAACTCCTCTTGCCAAAATGTTAGTCCACACAGGACTTTATTTTTCATAAAATGTAAGGCTAAAGACTTTTTAACTCAATGGTGCTCTTACGGCACCAATCTTGCTGTGTTCTTCCTCATGCTTGACACAAGGGCTATACCAGGTGTTCCAGTCAGTTTCTCTTGCTACTGGCTGAAAATGGAGGATTCTTGTAGGCTGTTCTTAACAGAAAGCTTTTACCTGTGGCTTCAGAGATTTATTCTTTTATAGGAGTTCCTTTTAGTTTTCATACTTTCCTTGTTGATTTCATCCTTACTGAGGAAGAAAGCTGTGGACTCAGATAATGAGGATGGCAATTCCAGTGAGTCAAAACCCCATCGTACAATACTTCTCTTCCTGAGGAATGCAGGGAATTATTCAGAGATCCTTTTCTTCCTATCTACCCAAAATAATCAGCTTTGAAATGTCCCATTCCAAAACAGATGTTCATCAGCATTGGATGCACAGCTGTGAGTGCCAATCCAGCCATGTTCATATGGTAACTGATAACAACCCATCAGCACCACTCATCACAAAAGAAAAGGCTTTCTCCTCCTTTGAGCCTTTTCTAGGCTGACATCTATCATTAGGAACTCAGAGATTTGATTTGGACCTTTATTGCTTCCTTATCTGTGCTGTTGACTTTAAGCCTCCTATCACAAGGGTTTTCAGCCTGCCCTAATGAAAGGGTAGAAAATACTGAAATTTCAAGATGGAGAGGGTAATTTTTACTGTATGCTGTATAACTCTGACAAAATATCTCAGCCTTCAAAGCTTACAAAAGTGCATCACAAACCCCACGTTCTGGTGTGATTTGGGGCTTCTGCCTTTGCAGTGTCCTCTAATATACTTCTGCTAAGGGTCTTGTTCCAGATAAGAATTAATCTTAGAAGATGTATGATTAAGCCCTGCCATTCTCTAGACAGCTGGGTAATAAGGGGGAACACAACTAAATGGGCATCAGTGCTCTTCAGACTGCTTGTTCAATCTGTTGAATTTCATAGACATGGAGGTTTTTCTGCATAAGTGAAAACTGACATATATCCAAAAAGCAGATTTTATCTAGGTTCTCTAGGATTGGTGAGGGGCTAATCTTACCTTTTTTGATTTGACACGTCCTGTATACACATGCCCATCCTGAGGGCATGTACTCGTGCCAAAGACTAGTAGTTTGCTTCCCTTTCTGTCTAGAAGTTCCTTGAAATGATTGCATGAGATAACCAAGAATTGTACCTTCTGGTCTTTCCCCCTATTCAGATCAGTTGTCATGGAGACAGACTTCAGTCTGCATCTGGCTATCTTGGAGCTGAACAGCCTGCCTATCCGAGGTGTTTCTGCCACCTTTTACATAGGAAACCAGGCAGCCTAATTGCAGTGGTTTTTTACATCAGAATGTAAAATACTTAGGTGACAAAATAGATCAGGACGGCCTTCAGGCATTCAGCATTAGATCTGCCTGTTTGCTGTTGGCATTTCATGAGACTTGGATATTTCTGCAAGCAGACTGAGCTAATGAACTGTGAATGAGTAATGCTACCTGTTAATTTAACACTTTTTAGATGGTCTTCCTAATAGTGATCACCTCCATAAATAGTTGTTTTCCAAAATCAGTTTCCCTTTCCATCTCGACTTTCTCAAGCAGCTCAGATTTTTATGCAAACCAGCTGACTATTCCATTTATTTTCTACTACACACTTGAGGTGGCTCTTTGCATTCTAGCTACCACATGGTCCTTGCTCTTCAGTTCATTCAGTAATAATAAGTAGGTATAATAATAATTATATCCCAGCTTTATCTCCATCTCCATTTAAGATTTGTCACACCTTTGTCATAAAGGTATCTGGAAGCAATACTGAATTTAAAAGAACAGTCTTATGCACTCATACAATCATAGCTCCTCTTCTCCCTTTGATTTAAAAGTAAGAGAAGTAGGATACTGCTTGGAATAATTTGCAATAAGGGTTGAAGAAAGAAAAAAGTTAAATACCAGTAACAAAATTCACAGTTAATAGTGAAGTTCACCAGTTATATCTTTTGCCTCTCCCTCACTACTCATAGATATCTGTAGTTAAAAGAAATTAGAACTATATGGCACAAACAAACTATCTTAAATCAGGCAGCATAGGACAAATGTGGATACATATACTAGTTTGTATCAAGCCACAAATAAGTTCACTTTATTGACTGTCCACTAGGTGGGGAAATCATGCATACTGTATTAAACTGTTCCATATTTTTCTGAATGTATTTTGGAAAAATGATACTACACTTTTCCCATGCTTCCTGGAAAATCACAGGAAAATAGTTATCAGTGATAAATGAAAGCATCTCACAGTACCAAGCTGCTTTCAAATAATAATTGTTCTAGATCTATAAATTACTCCACTGGAGGGAAAAATCAGCACACAAAAAATGTCCCTTAATACGGAATTGAAACAAGCAAGTATTTTTTTTAAAAAGGCTTATACTTAATTGCATCATTTACCCAGTGTCTTTTTTTTTATAAACCACAACCTAAAACTGATGTATTAATCCTTTACAGGTTTTTCCACCTACCACATCAAATACAGTATTTTCCTATCAGGCTGCACCAGTTACAACACCTTCACAATCTTTTATTAATAAAACATCAAACTCTAACATTCACAGTGGTGGTAATCAGGTTCCCTGTGTGCAGAATGGACCTGCTCCTCCTAATAAGGTAAGATTTGCCCAACAACATCTCATAAAGTTCAGTTTTATATTACTATTATTAAATAAGACATGGTTGTACATAGTGCAGCTCAATCAAGGAAGAATGTATATTTTAATAATGCATGTATGTATGTATGTGTGAGACAGAGAAAAACTAATTTTATCCCTCATTACTTATGCAATTGTTATTTGTAAACATGTAGATTGGTACAATGAAATAGGATAATCTCTAGAACTTGATCAATTTTTAATTCACTAAAAGGTATTTAGTAATTATTTTGTTATTTCATGCAGCCTGGCTCTCCATCTCAAGCCCAACCTTATATTGTTCAACAGCCTCTCTTCAACAACACAGTATCCAAGACAAAAGATCCTCCTCGTTATGAAGAGGCCATAAAACAGACCCGCAATATTCAAACATCACACCGTGAGGTAGTTACTTTCTCCTGTTTAGTCTATTAAAACCTTTTTTTTTCCCCCTTGGAATTATCAAAGCCGTTGCTTACTTTTATCTTTTGTTTGGTGTCAAGATTTTCTAACATACCCTGTTAATATTTGTATAACTGTGTTTAACTACAGGGCTCCTGTTTCATGATTATTTTTATTAAAGCAATGGACATGTAAATAAGTCTTACAGTATCCAGTTGGTGATACATGTAATTGGGATAGTGCTGCTATTGCTACTTAATACCTAGCCTCCAACTGACTTGTTTCAAGGATGTGTGATACCCAAACTTCAGACTTAAAAGACAGAAAATACATTCCCATTATCAAAAGTGAGTAAACTTGAGGAGATTTTCTGTGTGTGTGTTTATACACACTTAGGCAAACATACATATACATGATATAAGTGTTAACTCAAAAATAGTCTATAATTAGCTTGATGGATAACCCTGTGGATGCTTTGTTAGTTTACCATGATAACCCTTCATGTTGGAGTAAAGTTGCAAACAAAAATAACAAGCATCCCTAACTTCATGCATTTCAGAACTATGCCAAAAGATAAAACCTTGTAGTGAGTTGGTATTGGTTGCTGGGTTTGTGATGGCAGATACCTGGGCAGAAGGGTGGGTATCTAATGCCATTTGTATGTTCTTGGCATGTGCAAGACATCCTTGCAGTGAAAGCACACATGTTGTATTATGTGATTCTATCAGTACCCATTAGCGAAGCACCTCCCCACTGGCCTCTATTCAGGAGCTAGATCTCCTGATGACAAATGACCTCCCCCAGCTCCACAGTAAAACCAATACATTAAAACACTGTTTTAGTTTTGAGACCGTTGGAAAAGTCTCTACTTTTCCTTGAATGTTTTTGAAAGAATAATTTTGTGGGAGGTTTGCTACCTTTTGGTTAAGGTTCAGATTTTCAAGAGATAGATTTTTAAAACAAAAAAAAAGCTGATGAAAGCTTCCCCCCTTTAAAAAAGAAGAGCATGAACGTACAAATTGAAAAAAACCCACATACCTAACAAAATGCATCTTACATGATGGTTGTTTGCAGGGTATCTCAGAGAAAGCAGTTCAGGGTGCACCCCAAAGTCCTGCAGTTATTCCAGATACCTACCCTGCTACAAAGCAGGGTTAGTAATTCTCTTACGCCTGGTTTTCTTCACCTCTTTCCTAGGTTGCCCCCATGAGATCTTTGTCTTGCTTTTCAGATTTTTTTTCCCTATTTCTTTGTACTGAAACTGACCACAGAGATTACAAGTGTTTCTCCAAATTACTTCTCTGTTTCCTAGATTGACTGTTTTGTGTGCTGAATTTTAGTTTTGATCACATAAGTTAGTACTTATGTATTATTGAGGGAAGCTAGCATCAGTCAGCTGCAGGAAAAAATACTGCAAGAAAAAGAATAACCCTTTTCTCATGCACTCTAGATTTCCAGTGCTCACAGTCAGCAGATGGATGATCTTTTTGATATTCTCATCAAGAGCGGAGGTAAGCTAATTGACATCTGCGTGAGGTAGTTACTTACAATCTGATACTAAAAACTCATTGCTACAATCAAATGAAAGAATTCTTCCAGGGAGAGGAGGTAGAAGCTATCCAGCTTGGATGAAACTACTATTTCTGAAAGTTTGCAATAATTATCTATTAAAGAAAACATTTACCAAAACACAGTCAACTTGCTGTGGAACTTCTAAGCTTGTAAAATAGCCCAGCCAGACCTTTGTATTAGCTCATTCAACATTCAGAGGATTAAATTAACACCTTAGGTTAGCACAGATGTATTTTATCAAAATTGGAAAAAGTTTAGGAAGTCCATATAATGTATATTGAAAATATACAAAAAATAGAATAAGAGTTAAAGGATATTGATACTAAAATTTAATTAAATAGAACTGTTTTATTAACTGTAAACATCAAAGGTACATAACTGGGAAAAGTATGTATGAACTACATAGAGGCATTAATGAGTAACAGCTCTTTATGACAGTTAAAATAAGGGAGCTATCAGAAAGGAACTGAAATAACTAAAGTAATACACAAAGTAGCTTTGCAGTAAAAGAAGGAGCCTTTCAGGCATAATTAGGCTTTGTACAATAAGAAGCCATTACAATACTGGGAAATGTTCTGGTGCCAGGCAATTCAATTAACTTAATGTTTTGTACTACTGTCATACAAGGATCTTGGCAGCAGTGAATGCCAGGACATAAGTGACCAATTTTAAGCTGTTAGAGGATTTTAGCCATATTCTAAACATGGAAGTATTTTCTTTTTTTTGAAGCAAATTGGAAAGTCAGCTGAAGAAAATAGAGTGGATCACGACAGACTGAGCAAAGTGACCTTTGCAGTGTACAACTCAAGCTAAATGAAAAAACTCTTTCAGTGCTTTCATTAAAATACTACATGAGTAGTTAGAAGAAGTTCTGCCTCTGGAACAGAGGATGTAGGAAACACTGGTGTGCTTACTTAAATATTTGTTTTGAGTCTTACATTACTAAACCTATTTGATGTTAAAGGTAAAACTGCTCCATGTTTGCAAAGTTGCCATAAAAAAAGCAAACATTCCCTGATTGCCTTTATGAAAAATGAAGGGAAGCATTCAGGGCTCTTGCACTTACATAAACGAGGTGTACACTGAAAAATGTTCGGTTCATTAACATACAGAGAGCCAGAGGGTCCGTTTGCTTATGCTTTGCTTTCAATAAGCAGTCATTTCAATAAATGCTCTTACAGGTTTTAAGAATGTGGTTTTTGCTTGGAAAACTGGTGCAAAATATATTGTCAGGTATATTTTTGCTGACAAAAACATCATCAGTGCTAGAGGATTTATTTGCATATTATGGTCTGTCTCATCTTATTTGTGGACTCCATTTGCATATAAGAATTAATTGGAATTTTGTTTTATTTCCTTTTGTTGTTACTGCCATTATCTTACATGCAACTTCTGTACAGAAGAGTAGTTTTAGCTTCTAGAATCAGGAATAAATGTATAAATAAATAAATCATATAAAATTGATCTTTTAGACTCTTAATCCATGAAGGTGGACACTACTAAACAGGGAGGGAACTGAAAATTGGTTCAGGTAGTCTTCTCTAAATGAGGAAACTATTCTACTTCGTCAGAAGAACTGTAATCATGAAAGAGCTAAATCTAACATCTAGAAAATCGGTCCTTTTTTCATTAATATAAATATTCTAATTGGCTGAAGTATTACTGAAAGCAGAACTCTGCAACTTGTTTTAAAATACTTTGTTGTTCATAGACCTGACATAAGGTGATCTATGTACTGTTTTTATTATCAGAACAGCAAAATTACTCTTACTCCACGGAGTTTGCCATGGATGCCTCTCAAAGTGGGCAAAAAAGAGGTGGAAGTTGCAAGCCTGAGGATATGTCATAATCTTTTCTGAATTCAAGTGTTATTTTTTTTGTTACAGAGATTTCACTTCCAGTCAAGGAGGAGCCATCTCCCATTTCTAAAATGAGACCAGTAACAGCCAACATCACTACAATGCCAATCAATACAGTGATATCACGCCCACCACCACAAATCCAAATGGCCCCTCCTCCTGTGTCCTTAGAACCAACAACCAGCTTGTCTATAAGTTTGGAAAACCAACTTGAAGCCCTCTTGGATGGAACTTTACCATCAGGTAATGAAATTCCTCAACTGACAAGCAGTAATGAGGACAGAGAGCCATTTTCTTTAATTGAAGATCTCCAGAATGATCTGCTTAATCACTCCAGCATTTTAGATCACTCTCATTCACCCATGGAAACATCTGACCCACAGTTTACCGCTAATAATTCTTGTCTCTCTCTTGACCTCCCTGATACAAATTTGGACAATATGGAATGGCTAGATATTACAATGCCCACCTCCTCATCTGGACTCACTCCTCTCAGTTCTACTGCTCCCAGCGTGTTTTCCACTGACTTCCTAGATCCACAAGATCTACAGTTGCACTGGGATTAAGCTATAGCCAATGAGAACATGACCTGCAAGTCTCCTTACAGCAGAGGTCCATCATTATACCATTCTGATTGCAGTTAAGATAAATTAAGACAGTAATGTTTGGAAGAAAAATGCTTGAAGCTAATTCCTTATTCATTTTCAAGTTTACAACAGTGAATTACTTCATGCTCCTATCAGTAATGCAGATCAGGGCCCTATGAAAGCTGTATTTCACAAGTCAAGAAATGATTGTACTTACTGATTAAAGTACCCCAAGGTAAATGCATCACACATTTAAGAAAGAAGTTATGTCTCTGACTTCATAATGCTTAAATGAGCAACACTTAGAGAAGAAAAAGTGAGATTTCACCTGTGTATAGACACAGGGAGCAAACATTTGGGGGAGGGTGAGGTATCACTGCACTTCATTGTTCCTGTGGATAGCCTGAGCCAGGGTCAAAATTAATTGTGAGGGCAAAGGCAAGTAGGAGCACTGGCTGGTTCAGTGACATTTCATATATCTAGTCTCTTAATTTGTTCAAGTTGTTTTTATATTTTGGTTTCACGGTTTTTAAACTCTTCCCACATTCTTTAATTATGAGGGAAGAATCTAACTGCATCCAAAGGGACATTAAGTGTAACTGTAAGAAATCCACTGTAGCTACGCCAGGTAATATTGAGAACACTGAATTTTGTATAGCAATGCTCTGGATTAAATAGCTAGGTTTTATGTGTATATCAGACAGTTATTTGTATACTCTTTTAACTTTGTATAGCCTATTTTTGTGAACAGAGGGGAACAGTGGTCTTTGAACAAGAGATTACTATAATGGAAATATTAAATATCCTAATTTACTTTGTGTTTGAGGATATTTGTTAGCTCATTGAATCCAGTATCTCAGTATATTAGAACAGTTTGAGGAAGTAGAAGAGTTTAATAAATGCTGTTGTGCACTATGATCCTGGAAGCATCTCTGCAAGAATAGTCCCAATGCTCTCAATAAAAGATGTTTGTAGGATCAGACTGAGTTGCAGGGGACAGTACTGACAGGACAACCATCATTCCTTAAGGAATACTTATTGAACAGCTTTGTCTACCATTACATAACATCAGGGAAGCTGAACAGAGAAGGTGCTCGGTGAGAATCCTGAACAGCACACACTTATGGAAAATTATAAAAGGCTAACAAGCAGTATCAGGATGTACTGTTTTGTGATAAGAAGGCATATTTCATGTGTGAAACAGATAACAGCGAAAACAAAGCTCCTTACCTCACAACACAGCACATGAAAATATTTTTTTAAAACCCTTATTTGTTTTTTTCAGAGTCTATTACGAAAGCAGTTGGAAAAACAAAAAAATGCAAATAGAAGTAAAAT
This sequence comes from Hemiprocne comata, assembly GCA_020745705.1. Lineage (NCBI taxonomy): Eukaryota > Metazoa > Chordata > Aves > Apodiformes > Apodidae > Hemiprocne > Hemiprocne comata. The sequence continues at coordinate 10,761,507 of CM036600.1, forward strand.
ACTTGGTAATTCTATGGTTGTCTCTCAGGTAATAGCTGTTGAATGTTGCCATATATGATGTAGGCTGATAATCAAACATTAAATTGGAATTATGTCCTGTTAGGGAATTCCTGAATTAAGATAAAAGGAAACAGTCCCCTATTTCCTGAACAATGGAAATGTAATATGTTTTCTAGTCTGAAAACTGATCCCATTGCAGAATTCCTTCCTCACCACAAACCTTCAAAAATCAAGTTTTGTAGGAACTAATGAAAAAATGCCCTGAAGCCTTTGCTTGCTTCTTAGAGTAATGATATGTATCAGAGTTTCAAAGAAATAATGAAAACAGAAAGTAGCTGTTAACTATTTAGCAACCTGTATCACATTATAGGAAAAAAATCCAAACACAACACAATCATGCTAACATCAAACAAAATGCCTTTCTCAGACAATGTTGTGGAATTAACTGCAAATTTATGTCTCAAGATATACAATGCAATTTGGCTTGCTAATATTACAGAATACCATTGGCTTCAGATAAAATAGTGAATTATATAATTTATTCAGGGTTTAAACTAGCATTATGTGTTCGCATCATATCAGTTATCAGCACTTTAATTCATTATATATCTTCAATAGTTTTACAGGCCAGGATTTACTTTAATCTGAAACTAAGTACAGGAAAACAATCTATGGAGGTTTTCATAACAAAAGCTGAAGTTGAAAGACATTTATTTCTTCATTCCTGCTTGCTGTGCCTACAGTACTTGAATACAATATTACATATGGACTGTCTGCCTTAAATTTTGATGGTATAAGACTCTTCAATAACATTGAACAAATACATTCAACTTTTTGCATTCCTTTTCATCACGTTATCTTGGGAGATAATACTCTGAGATACTAAGTGCCCTCAGCTGTTATGAGAATAAGAACTAAAGACTCTTGGTCTGATAGGAACAACGTTGAATGAAATTTAGTGTTCTGCAGTACTGTCAATTTATTATGTGAGATACACCAGACATCATACCACGTGTGGCTAGAGTTACCCCTTTTTGACCCTGCCTTCTGATTAAATAAGAGGCAAGTAAATTAATTTTTAGAGGACAAATTAACTTAGAGCAACTGTACTGTCATTTTTGATGTGCATGTAAATAGAGCTTGAAGCTGGCAAAGTCATCTTGCTACAAAATTATCCTTATTGGCAGTGTAGAATGTTAATGAATCCATAGGAATCTATGTGCAGAAATAAACCCAAACAGCTGAGATGTGTTGTTACCAGTACAGTATAGCTTTCTACTTTAAAAGTCTATTTGAAAAAAAAAAAAAAAGAATTACAAAATTACGGGATCATTTTTGTTTTTAAAGTACAAATATTCTAGACTAGGGAATGCGTGATTACTTTTTTGTACATTTCAGAATTATGTGTATTAAACCTTATATATACTGGTTTGCTTTAGACTTTGTTCTGAAATGTGGTATCTTTGCCATAGTTATATATGCCTGTTATGGAAGAAATAGGTTTTGCTTAGACTTCTGTGTGTGCATGTTTTACATGACAGTTTTTGTAACACAAATACAATACATCTTAGAAATTTAATCATGACTGTGCAGTTTGGCTGTACAGAATGGAATATATTTCTCATTAAGAGAACAGTTGCAAAAGGAATGCACTGGCACTAAATTTGCCATCTAATGGCTGCAGTATACCAGTGGAACACATCCTATCAAATGTGCTGTTAGTAGGTCCTTCAAAGTAATGAAAAATACCATTTTGTCAGTGTGAAAATCAAAAGTTGGTGTTCACACTGCCAGACACAGAGAGCTCAGACATGTTTTACAAGGCTAATGTTAATCAGGAGGAGCCACATCCTGCAATAATGCAGAAATGGTATTTGTTATGCACTTTTAGTGCCATTCAGCATTAGTTAAGGCATGTACGTTTACAGGCAAAATTTTGTTTGACATGATAATAATTAAGAAATCATTGTCATAAGTTTAGCAGTTCTCTCTGAGAATAAAATGAATTTATGGCAGTTGTTCTCTACAGAAATTCATAGTCTAATCCAGCAATGTGGGCTTGCAGAATTAGACCTTTAAAAAGCTGAGGCCACAGCTGTTAGAAGTAATCACTACTTAATACTGAAATTTCTTTAGAAAGTATTTGTAAATTCACTAACAGGAGTTAGGTTCAAGGAAGCAGGTGATCAAAATATAAGTTTCAATATTAAACTTTTATGTTACATAATCTCAAACATTCAGATGCCTGAAAAGTGTAGGCACTTTAATTGGAAACCAAACACAAGCTGCTGAACTGCTTTCAAGGCAGAGAAAATGCAATCATGGAATACATGTAACTGGAAGGGCATTATGTAACCAAAACACATCAAAGCTCACCGTGTGAACAATTATTATTTGGGTGGCATCTTCAGTGTCATATAAACTTAAAGCAAATTCTATTAAAACTGGAAAAAAAATTTCTTCCATCTATCTCTAGTAAATGTTCTGTTAAAACTCTTCAAATTGTGCTCTATTGAATTCTCTTTTGATGACTTCTAGACCATCCTACAGATGGTTTTTTATGTGAGATACATGGAATGGAGTTGCATGTGGCATATTCATGGCCAATAAAGAGCATCCATTAAAACCTGAAGTGATCTCAAATTTTCCTTTTATATCAGTTTGCTAGGAATAAATATAAAGTGCAAAAAAAGAGACATGTACATCATTGTGTAGTGTCCAATACTGAATATAAAGACTTTCTAAGTTAAAAGTGTATTTGTAGAAATCAAGCCAAAAAAGCCATTCTAGCTACGAGAGCAAATTCTCAATAAGAAGCAGGGAATGGTTAATAAATACATAATCACACTATTTTTATTAAAAAAACCAGCTCAGATATTCAGAAGACAGCCTAAAATAAATTATAATAATATAAAAATTTAAATAGGAACCAAAGCATTGCCATTTATATTGCCAAAGGAGGCACTTTGTATTTTGAAGGATACAAAATTAAATCCCCCAAAGTATTATCCATACTTTTTTAAAATCAAGGATGTAGATATTTTCAAAGCTGTTTTTGATGTTTAACAGTACGGATTTGTTTTTGTTGTTTGAGAAATTTGTATTAAGTAATAGCACAGGCTTTTTTCCAGAAAGGAATTTTCTTCACAGTACTGCTTGCAGTAGAGATATAACGCTAACCCTAAGAGGTGTTTCTCTTCTTTTTTTCATAGTCATAATTATGTCTTAGCATCTCATTTTCTGAAAAGAAGACGACAGACATCTGTCTCTAGGGCCCTCTTTATTTAAGCACTACTTTACTAAATGCAAATTATGGCAATCAGGGCGTCAGTTTATGTATTGCCTTTCTACAAGAAACCATGATGCCTTTGTATTTGCTGTTTGCACCCCTAAAATCATTTCCATATGTTTGAATGCCATATGTTTTGCACATTGTATTGTATATATGTAATGCATACTGTATTTTTATATGTGTACTACATTTATCAAATATTTTGTACATAGTGGCAATATTGTAGCTACTGAGGAAATGTTTGATATTTTGGCATTTTTGCTAAGTGTCTCAAATAAAAAAGAAAAACTGTGTTCATTTGTTCATGCTTTCTACTTAAAAGTGAAAAATTCAATTAATAATCAACAAAAATTCTGACTCTTAGGAGTAAGAACCATTTGGCCTATGCTCTAAGTATCTTTCTCACAAAAAGGAAAAAGAATGAAATCTGCACTTCGACAAACTCCAAAATAATGATGGTTTATCTTCAAAATCAGAGCCAAAATCTGTAAGAATAGAGGTTTCCTGGACTCTCAAAGTTTAGGTTTGGATGTTTTTTTGGGGGGGGTTAAGCAATACTACGATATTAATTCCTTTTCTGTTTTTTATTCTTCCCTCAAGAAAAGGTAAGGTAAGAACCCAACTGTTCAGTACTTTTGTCATATAAAAAAAAAAAAATCCTAATGTATGCACAAGTGTAACTATCTTGGATACCACACAGGTAAAATGTGTACTAGACTTCAATGTATTTTAAATGAAGTGACTTCGTAAGAATTAAAACAATTGTAATCAATGACCTTTTTATATAGCTCATGAGCCATACAGTCCTTACTTTGTATTTTGCCACCATATTTTCATGATGTGCAGCTGCTGGGGTTCACTGCCTCACATCTCATCTGCTAACTAGTTAATTGAAAAATCAACCCAATCTTAAAAAAGCTGAACTTGCAAGAATCCCTGTCCTGCTATAGTAGTTTTTAGAAGGTGTGAACAGTTTGGAACGGAGCGCTTTTCCCAGGCTAACCAGACAGTAACTATGTGCTAACTGTGCAAACCTAAGAAGCTCTGACAGTGTACTAAAAACTGCAGAGACATTAATTTTGGACATCCTTGTTCTTTTTCACACCTTATTTAACAATTCTTCTGAAGAGGACTTTACATAATGCATGGATTGGCCAAGGATGGTTGCATAGGGGTACTAAAGAGAGCACTGAACAAGCACTAGCTTAAACCCACCCCCATCAAAAATTGATCAAAACTGGAGATGCTGTGGTAAGAGTTGTGAAAATATAGTATGATTCTGATACATATTTTTGTGAACCGCAGAAAGTCAAGTCTCTAGCAAAATTCTCAAAGGATAATCTCTTGCATTAGTCCACATGTTTTTCTGGTGCAGAGAGGAACACTGAAGTAATGTATAAAAGCAACAGCAAGGGACATAGGGGGCTCCTAGTACTGTTGTGACAGTGTCAAGGTGGAAAAGGAAGAAGGAAGAACCTGGAGTTTCCTTCTCCAAGTGAGACTTTTTTTCAGGAAAGGAAAAAGCAACTCAAAATACCAAATAAACAAGGCATTCCAGAGAGGTGCATGTTGTTACTGTGAACCTCTCATGTCACTGCCCTGGAGCAGACTGGTGGGATGGTTCCACTGAGCTGCTCGGATCAGGCCACACAGATACATCTCTCAGAAAGCTGCCTGTGCCAGCAGGCAAGCTGCTGAACATTCCCCAGATAGTTTTACCTCATTTGTGAGTCAAATGCAACATTTTGTTCAATTACACAGATGAACCTTTAAAGCCTCTCAGAGTGAAGTAAAAAAATATTAAAATACAATTGCAGATTATTGGGTGCATTTCACCTTGCAATACAGACTTCCGCTCCTAACTGAGTTACACTGGCACAGACACAGAAGTAATCCCCATTTAGGTTTATATGGGCATTCTTATAAGCTACAAAATACTGCAATTCTTTTTCATACTTTCCAGTACTAGTTTTTGAATTTAAGAAAGTAAATAGTGTTTGTATCACACTTTTGTGAATAGAGGCTACCCCTAATTCTCTAACAATAAAAATGGATTTGTAAAAGAACAAGCACAAAGAATAAGGTGCTTCTGTGATAAATTAAGGGATATTTTAGAACTATCATAAGGTAAAGAAAGGATCAGGAAATTACTTCTGATGTATCATAGAATCATAGAATCCTAGGGGTTGGAAGGGACCTCGAAAGATCATCTAGTCCAACCCCCCCTGCCAGAGCAGGGTCACCTAGAGCACATCACACAGGAACTTGTCCAGGTGGGTTTTGAATGTCTCCAGTGAAGGAGACTCCACAACCTCTCTGGGCAGCCTGTTCCAGTGCTCTGTCACTCTCACAGTAAAAAAGTTTTTTCTGATATTTACCTTGAACCTCCTATGCTCCAATTTGCACCCATTACCCCTTGTCCTATCACTGGTCACCACTGAGACAAGATTACACCCAGTTTTCATTCATGACTTTGCTGAATTCTTCCAAAGTTTTCAAAATTTGCATTTGGTATTCAGCTCAACTTGTGTTCTAAACACCTCTATGCTCATCTTCAGGAGAATGAGCTATGAGATGTTCAATATGCACGAAGTTTCTTTTAATGCTGAAGCTGCTTAATTTAAATAGTTACTGTTGTGCTTCCTTTTGTGGAGGCAGGCCCCAGACTAGATCACCCACCCTTTCCTTGTTCTACTCTTTACATTAGAACTCAGCCAAGTACAACAAAACCCATAAAACTGAACCAATTCAAATTTCTTAATATGTCCTGTAAATTTCATAAAATACCTTTCTTTAGAAATTTAACCATTCTGAAAGTTTGTATGCTACATATGCCACAAACTTGCCTTGAGATACTATCACACACCAAAGAAACATTGCAAAACAAGTGCAGCACTTTTTGACTATGCATTTGTGCCTTGCAGAATTTATAGTTGGACTGTATCAGAGATAAAGCACTTGTTTGTTGCCAGCTGGCAATTTGGGGATTTGATTGTTTTATAAAAAACAAGAAATATAAACACATAACCCTCCTCCCTAAACTTTGTTCATATTGGTATTATGATGTGAACCCCAAGACAAGAAGGACTGATGAAGCTTGGGATTATGCTGAATGAACTTTTTCCACAAGCTAACCCCTGGTTTTCAGTAAAACCTGAATATATTAAATGTTCTACAAATGGCCATCATCACATTTGTCTTTACTCTGTACAATATTAAATGCTAGATACTCTTGCCTATTAGCTGCTTGTGTATTACACAAATGTTGCTAAAGTGACATCTTTCTTAGAATATTTTTACTGTCTCAAGTCAGTGATGTTTCCTTGATAACAAGGAAGCCACACAGCTTTCCCCACACCCCATACCACAGTCTACATCCCCACCAAGACCTTCTTACAACAGAATCAAAATAACAGATTAGAGGAGCATCCAAGATGGAACAGCTAGTCCAGTTTTTTTTTCCTTTAAGTATTTATCAAAATAATTCATAGAGTAAGAGGTATTTCTCTTCACATAAAAAATTACCTGAAGAATAGTCTCCAGTCTTCTCTGCAGAACAAGGACAGCAGGGCCACTCTACACGCACGGCATCATTCCTTAATCCCTCCAAGACAACTGCTGTTGACTAAAATTTAAAATAGTGAAGATCAACTTTCTTTCATAAAAGTATGAGACAGTCTAAGCTTAAGTAATTGATAACTGAGGAGCATTCCAGCTACCCCATAGCAAGTCTTTATAAATTCAGTTACACAAATTCTGTATAAATATGACTGTACCCCTGTATCTCCTCGAGAGAAAGTTGGGCAGAGTTTAGAAAGGCCTAGTTTTGTACAAAAAAAGATATGAAGCAACACTTCCCTCTAGTAAGAGTGAGGCATAGGTAAGGAAGAAAAAAAACTGGTGAGTATCTTATTCCAAAGAAATTATCTTTTCAGCATAAAGTCTTCTAAAGATTTTCCTTTAGGAAATTAATGTTCTGTTTAAAAAAAGATTTTTTCAGAAGAGAATACTGCATAAGGAAGACTCAGCATAAAAAATAAGGGCTTTCACACAGAGCTCAACCGAGGGTAATGACAAGCATAACAGACATGTTCAAACAAAAGTATCCAGATGTCAAACCACAGGCAATTACACTTTTTAAAATCAAATTCATGTTTTCGGTTATAAAAAATATTGTCTTGATACATCAGCTCACCATTAAACAGCACTTCGTTTAGATAGATAGTAACATTTTACCCAGACACATTGAAGCAGTTAAGCTAAGAAAGTAGGGAACATTTTTTGAAGCAAATCAGTTATTTCCTCTTCATCTACTCAGGAGTTCATTATCGTTTCAAACTGAACTTGCAATCTCCCCATATAGTTAAGGAAAAACTGTAGCATTAAAATTGACTATTTCTGATGCCAACCAAATACATTTACTAAAAATGTAGTGTATTCAAAGAAATACAACTGAGGAATTCCACATATAATTCAAATAGTCCTCTGTGCCTTCCCCCATGTCAAAATTACTTCTCATCTCACAAAGATACAAAAACATTAATAAAACAAACACAGCTGTGAGTTGCACAGGAACTGTGGTGATAAGCACAACAGCTGGTAGGCCAGAAATGGAAGGATGTCAGTCAAACATGGTTTATTAAACTCTAACTTCTTCCTGCTGCCAGCTTGGTAATACTAGGAGTTACTTCTCTACAGTCAGCTAAGATAACTGGCCTTCTGAGACCACTCCTTACCATAGAAATTACAGATGTGAGAGTTGAGTGATCACAATGATCAAGACAAAAGCAGAATACAACTGCTGGCTACTATTCTGGCTTCCCAGCTTTCCATAGACCAGATAAGTGTATGTGTTTTGAAGCTAGTGATGAACAAGACTAGCAGATAAACTCCAGCAAGCATCCAGGTTGCCCAGGCCATCAGTTAGGTCCATAAGGACTGGAAAAACAGAACGAATCACCTTTGGGACAGCTATCCCAGTAGCTGTAGTAGCAAACACACTTAACATGGCCTGATTATCCAGTAAGGTAATTTAAATTAGACACCTTTCACTGCAGGTGAAGCTAATTCAGATTGCTCTGTTTGCTGGAGCAGAATTACCACAGAGAACCTGACAAATGGCTACTTTCAAAGAGCTGAAATTTGTTCATATAGTCAAGCCATCAGGCATGAGTTTTCCTCATGACAATTCAAATAACATCCCAAAAGGATACAGATTTATTAATCTTTCAGCACACCTGCATTACAGCACCACCAAATCAGTAACTCTGATCTCAACCTTTACAAAGGTACCCCTGTTAACATGTTTTCACGTTTCTTTCACTAACAAACAAACAAAGAAGCAATAGCTGAGAGGAGTACACACCACAGTCAATAAACAAAACTCCTTTCATCCAGGAAGACAGAACATAACTTGGGTGTCCAGCAAGTTTCATAGGGAACTTAATTAAATTACCACAATGTACAGTAAAGGAAAACTAAAAGCTTTGTTTTCAGGTCACACTGGTAAATATCTAGGAGACCAAATATTTATAGTATCTTTATTGCATTTCACATTAAGGTTTTCATGGAACAAGTACCAGGCAATTTAGCGAGTTTAATTTAATATTTACCATTTAGTTATCCGAATGGTTTGCTCTCCTGCTTCTTTTCACAGAGGCGCAGTTTCACCACTCCCGCTTTTTTCCCCCCCTCTCTAAGCTGCTCTTCGTGGTCTGAGGAAGACTACATTTCTTCCAATACATCTGCTAACCTAAATGTAAGGGTGCCATCTTCTGGTACAGAGAACGACAACACCACACCCTTATCCTGGGAACACCTCTCTGTGGCCAGAGCCCGCGCCCGGCCCGGCCGCCCTCAGAGGCGGGAGCGCTCCGGGGTCCCGTCCCCTCGCTGGAGCCGAGGAGAAGGCGCTGCCCTTGCGGACGCCTTCACAGACGGACGGGACAAGTCCTCGCCGCTCCCACGGAGAGCGGGACTTCCCTCAGCCCCCTCCCACAAATCCCTCCTCCTGGCCATACGCCTGACCCCCGGGGAGCTTCTCTCTGGCCCGGGGGAGACACGGCGGGGCGGGAGCGGCCCGCTGGCGGCGCGCGGCTGAGGGGGAGGCCGGCAGCGCCGCGCGGGAGAGCGACAGCGATACAAGGCGGCGGGCGGGGCGGGAAACGCAGGCGCGGTGGCCAAGTGGTAAGGCGTCGGTCTCGTAAACCGAAGATCACGGGTTCGAACCCCGTCCGTGCCTTAACGGGCCCGCGCCACCGGCGAGGGGAAATATCCCGATCCTTTTTAGGGGAAGGCGGCGGGAGCCTCGCGCCTCGTCATGGCCCAGCGGGGACAGCCAAGGTGAACGGAGACGCCGCCTGGCAGCGCCGGTGCTCCCTGGCGGGGCGAACCAATACAGTGACCCGCCAGGCTCCGGTCCAAAAGAGCAGCCGGCAGCGACCGCTTCCCCTCCGCGCAAGAGTGCGAAGGGCCGCGCTTCACTTAAGCGCACCGCGCAGAGGCGGCACGTGTGCCGCGCTGGCCTTCACCGGCCTGAACAAAACGACAAGCCCAGTGCTCCGCTCCTCACATCAATTACACCGGCACTCCCCTTCCTCCCTACTCCGGCGGCCAAACCTTTTCTCTTCACGTTCGCAACAAAAGAGACATTTTTCTTCAGACCGCCTTCCTAGGGGCCTAATCATATACTCACCAGACCCTCGAGCTCAACCTGAAGAACCAAAGACAGTTTCAAATCCACAAGGAAAAAACGCCCGCGGAAGCCCAGGGGCCGCTGTGTCTCACTGCGGCCTCGAAGGACGTGCTGGCACCCACCACGACACGGATTCACAAACTCTGCAAACTCTTTTGAAGATATTTTCTCCAAACGCTGCAGCTACCCAGATCAGCCTGTAATTCCTGGTTCTTTTAATTGTTCCCCCCCCCCCCATAATTCACTTATTGATTAGGTTGTGTCTAATAAAACAGGAGGTTCCTTAATCTATCAATAACCACTTTCAAGACGTATTGGCAGTCCGGTTAGTGTTCACGTTTCCTATTTTTTAAAAGAGAAAATCTCCCTGCCACATGGAAAACAGGTAAGGAAAGGTCGGGCTGGTTACATTCAGAGGAGATGTGCAATGCTCACCTCTCTGCAAGCACAAGCAAACACCGGATACTTCAGACACAGTCCAGCAGGATCACAAGCAGCCAGGAACACTGCTGGGACCAGCGACCAAACCAGCACATACAGTTAGGGGCTGACAGGGCTTAAAACCATCTTAACAATGTACATAACAACACTGCTACAAATGGAAGAAAATCTTTATTGATTCCTGTTTGGTATTTGCATACCATTCGAAGTTTCACTGACCTTTGATTAGTCCACACAGTCAGTTTTGTTTTCTTCCCGACAAACCTTCCCCTCATATCCTGCACCACTGTTGTTTAGAATCAAAACTATACGACTGTATGAATAAAAATAACGGTCATTAACTATTTACACTAGATTCAGTAAAATATTTTAAAATAAAATACGTTAATTCTATTGGTAGGTGAAAATCATTGAGTTGTATTTTGATTTAAAGGGCTGTAACCATTTATTCTATATAAGGCTTTTTTTCTTTTTGCACAGATTTAGTGTTATGAAGATTATCTGACTGTATTAATGACAAGTCATTAAAATTTATATTTTTGCATTTAGTTTGCTGTCAATATTCACCAGTCTCCAGAACTGCTCTTTAGCAAATTTGGCATAATTTTTATGAAGGATCAGCAAGGAACAAATCATAATGCATACCTTCCAGCTCATTCTTGAACTTGAAATTTCCGTTATGAAATCCATGACAACACTGCCCAATCTCCCTAGAGAGAAAAAAAAATAAAAATTATTGATTTTGAGCAGTGACAGTTTCAGCACAGAGTGCATGCAAAACTACAAGCCAAAATGTTCTAAATTCATTTCTGTTTATTAGACTTTTTTACTCACAGATACAAAGGACAGTGAAGAACACCCGTGTCACTGAAGCTGTTTTCGTAGGAGGGCTTTCAAAACTAGACATGAAAATCAAACTCAAGGACAAAACCATGTATCTGATAAATACTGCTTTCTGTGCCTGCAACCTCAGGGATAAACTTGGAGAGGAGCCACACTGCCTGTGATGTGTAATGGTTTCATAAATTCTTGCTTGTTTTTTAAAATATATTTATAAGACTAAGCCAGGTATGCACAGGACCTACAGCTGTGTCTCACCCATGTAAGAATGGTTGGAGACCTGTGAGTCTGTTACACAACACACACAGAAATTAGGTAATACAGAGCTTGTTTTTTCCATAGTCTGCAGACAGAATGTACATTTTCCTAAATAACATTGCTAAATTATTAGCATGGTAATAATTTTGCTAAGTAACATTTTAAGACATGTCTAATGCTTATTTACTTGAAATTAATTTTGTAATTAGAAAACTATCTGTGAAATCACAGTGTAAGAGAAGCTAGTGCAGACCAAAAATTGGTAACTCTAGTAGCAGTTAAGATGTAGAAGTAAGTAACATACAACACATGTTTACTGCCATGACACAGATTCATTTACATGACATCAAACCGTTTTGAAAGTTACTGTATTTGCCTTTAGCTTTCTCCTTTCTAGATAACACCATCTACAAATTTTAAAATCTACCCTTTTAGGTCAGGTTTTCTGCACCTCTAATCATCCTTGCTACAATCTCCCAGATCCCCAGATCCTTGCCAGTTGCTACATGCCGTTCTTGGAATCAGGACCCAAAGTGGACACACTATTGCAGCTTTCCAACACCCAGCAGAGCATTTCTACACATCACAGCTCACAGGACACGACAGGCAGCAAAGTGGGACTCTGCATGACACGCACTCAGCAAAGCCTGAGCTGACACAGTTGTCGTGCTACGAGAAGCTGCCATCACATCACACCACGAGAGTCATTATGCGTGAGCACAACCTATCTGAACTGGCACACATGGCCCTGTCCCCAGACCGTGTTACATGAAATTTAAGCTGGAAACTTCCTCTCTCACCACGTGCTTGGCAGCGCTGCAGCCCCCCTGCAACCCTGGCCCCATTGGGGAGCAGCCCTGGGGCCCAGGGGAGGAGGCTGCAGCTCCCGCTGTTACCCACCATGCCGGGCATGGCAGGACACCCACAGCAAGTGGTTGAAACAGCAGCTGGAGCCTGATAAGGGTGAACCTCAGGGCAGAACCTGTACTGTGGATTCCTGTGAAGTGAGTCCTCTCCTTAATCCAGCTCCCTAGTATCCATCATTGCATCATTTGTTAGAAATTATTTAGAAATCCCTTACTCTGTTCAGTCTTATTGGTGACAGCAGAAGGTGAAGCAAACTTAATTTAGTTTCATCATGTTTGCTGTTTTTACAGAGCCTCTTGCTGCCTTTTTGAGTTAATTGAATTTTACATGTGACAAGCAGTATGACCAACAGAGGACAGCACATCCATTTCTTTAATGATCAAAAGATCCTGAACTTGAAGCTGCCATTCACTTTTTCACTCAGGAAATGAGAGTGACGGGCAGAGTAGAGAAGTAAGCCAGCCAGCTTTAAAAGGGCTTTTTGCAATTAACTAGAGCAGTTTTGAAATTCCAAGGAATTACTTAAAGTAAGTCTACTTCTAACCAGGCAGTACTGCTAATGAAACACTGCAGGTGCACCTATCTGAAAGCTGGGTCTGTATTTTGAAGCAATTGTTTATTGAGCACCGCAATACAGTTCAAACATACTCAGGAGCCAAAGCACACTTAGGATTGTCAGGTGAACTCTACTAATTCCCCTTCAAAACTGCAGACAGACAAGGTGTCCATAACTAAGTTTTTATTAAATGTGTTTATAAACCACTGAAGTAAAAACAGACTCCAGTGTTTTTATTGCATTTGATTTGGGGGCAGAGAAGAATCTGCAAGTCATAATGAAATTCAAAGAACAAACCCGAGGATTTCATGTGGCTGAAGGGAATTTCATTATGAAAATTCAATTAACCTGCAGGAGTTGCACACATTGAAATCTATTATCTTTCCCCAAAAGCTGGCTATTGTAGTTTTGATAGCAACCTTTGCTATTCCTGGATAACGAATGCTTTATTACAAATGCATTGATATCTTCGTATAATTAATAGCATATAATAACATCTTCATCCATTACTGCTTTGCAAACATTCATTTCTGCTTCCTATGAAAAGTATCAAATCATGTATTTTAAAAATATATTACTAAAGGAGGATTTGGTTTAGACACAAGCACAAAGCAAATATACAGATTTAGGAGACATGTGAGGAATAATTGGGTCCTGATAGTGTGTGGGTCTGCTACAAGTCCTGATTTACATTTGTCAGTCAGGGCCTGATCCTGTGAACCGCTGAGCAGAATCAATTAACAGCCCAAGGTATCATTAAGTCAATGGGGACTGACAGTGCTCAGCAGTTCTCAGTATTTGGAGCCTTAAATAAAAGCCAACCTACAAATTCCCATTCAGGCGATTAACAATATTGCACACATCTACAGTACTAACATGAATTATTCACATCCGTGTAGCATGAAAGATGCAACCCACAAATCCTGTTTAAAATAACACACGAGCATTAATTAGTGCTCCTGTGATACAAGGGAGGCTAATCGTTTGGCCCATTTTTCCCTCATAGGCGTATTCCTTTTATTTGCTGTGTGGATAGGTCTGATAGGAGGACATGGGGGCAAGTAAATACACAAGATAGACATCTATAAACATTAGTAGGAAATGAGCAAAGGGGGTTACTGATTAGCTTTCTTTCCATATGAAACTCCTAGATCATATTGGAAAAATGTGAAGTAAGTGTTTTACCGTTCTTGTTTTTTTAACCATTATCTGATCAGAGAAGCATGAAAAAGACTTTATTGCTCACTTGATTTTTTTTTTTTTCCTGTGCTAGGAGCCCTCTGCAGGAAGTGAAGCTGAATTTCACAGATCTTCCCTTTCTGACGTCTCCCGAATTTCTAGGAATGCCCATTCCCTGTTACTATATTTGGAGGTAGTTTCTAGGAAAATAATAATTTTCGGACGGTCTTGGACTCACCACACCTACTCTCGGAGGACTCTGAGCCCCAGGTCTCCTGGCACGTCCCCCGCAGAGTTGAGGAGCCCACGGCTCGGGCTCAGCAACTCCCGGCGCAGACTGCACGTCTTTGTAGCACTGTTGGAGGAATGAGCATGGAGAGGGAGTGGAAAGGGGAGAGGTGTCTTTGTGGCAACAATGAGTGAATCTTCTCTAGTTTCTTCCTGGTGGTTGCTCTTCCCCCCCCGCCCTGCACTTTTCTTTTTTTTTCTTTTTTTTTCTTTTTTTTTTTTTAAAGGAAGAAGATCTTAAGAAAAAAAAAAATAAACCTTCTGGATTTTTTTCCCCCCCCTCCGCTTCCCCCTTTCCCCCTCCCCTTGATGTGGCCTCTTGTTTAGCTTGTGGCGTGACCGTGATGAAGAAATGTTTCTGGGCGCCTGGCAGGGTGATCTTTTTATGTAATGAGTCAGGATTTTGCCAACGGAAGGAGCCGGCTCGAAGCGAGGACCGAAGGGCTGCCTCCTTTCAAGAACGGGAACCTGCCAGGCGAGCGGCACCCTCTCCTCGGGATCCCCGCTCGCTTCGGCCGTTTATCGATTCACGGCTTGCGGGGGCACCGCCGAGGGGGGCTGACAAGTGGTAAGTTGCGCTCTCTCTCCGCGCCCCCCGCCATCGCGCTGCCCGCCCGCCCGCGGGGAGAAGCGTGGCCCCGCGCACGTCCCCGCTGCCTCCCCGCCTCCGAGGCCCGCAGGTGGGGCCGCCGCCCCGCGCCCCGCTCCGCCGCCGCGGGCAGCAGGGGCCGCGCCCTGCCGCGGGGATGGGGCGGCTCCGCACCCCTCCGCGCCCGGCGGGCACCTGGGCGGGCGGGCGCCGGCCGAGACAGCGCGGCCGCGCAACGGCGCCTGTGGAGCGGGGGCGACCGCAGCGCGGGGGCCGCGCATCCCCGGCCGCCTCCCGGCGCCCACCTGCCGCAGGCCGCGGAGTGGGATGCGGGGCCGGGGCCAGGGCCCGGGCCCGGGCCCGCCTCGCTCCGCCGCCACGCCGCGGGGGGGCTGGTCTGCCGCCGCGCCGGGCACCCTCGGGAGCTACAGGTGTTCGCGCCTCCCGGGTGTCCGGCACCGGTCCCGTCCTGGTGCCTAAATGTGGCTTCTGGGGACCTCTCTCACCGAAAACAAGAGCGCTGACAGGGGTCGATACGTATGGTTTGATAAGCTCATGTGAAATGACAGTAAGGAAAATCTTCTCAATCATCAAAACCATAAATCGGTCAGTTAATTCCTCTTTCTAAAAGCCATATTTTATTTTAACATCTCTACTTAGTGAGAATTTCCATCAAACTTCTCTGTATTTTTCTTTCAAGGTGTATGTGCTGATGGCACAGTAGTTCAGCTAGGACAGCACTCTGCCTCTGTATTTTGATTATGGAAAACAGAATAAATGTAGCAGCGGCTTTTCAAGCACAGTAATTAGTTTCTTTTCAAGTAACTGACAGTATCTATCTACTACAGTAATCCAAGTGTAAACTATAATGCTTTTAAACTTGGACTTTATATAGAAGCTATGTTGGAATTACAAGCTGAGGATTTGGAAAATATGTTCCTTTTGTCTACAGACCTCTCTACTTTTCCTCTCATCTGTGAAAAAAGTTCTTAAGAAACATAATGCTGAGGGTGGTAGGGTTTAGACACAGCTGAATACTTGAAACTACTACTGTTACTGGGAAGACCTGTTTCAAGTACAGTGAAAATATTTTCTAGTTTATTGTATAAATAAGAAATTTAGAATAATGAGAGACATGTCTATAAAGTGTCAACATTAGTCTGAAATACAGTGGAACAGATAAACAAGTAAGTTGTTAACTCACTTTCAGAAGAAATCTTAATAGATATTTTGAGTGCTGGGTCTAATAAATAACTGTTAATCTGGGGGAATTCCATGACATTTTATAGACACCTATAGAAGGTGCTGCTTACCTACTTAATAACTAAATCATAAAATGTGAATAAAAACAAATAGTATCTGTTAGTAATTCCTGCTGTCCAGAAAGTGAAGGAGTGTGTATTGTGACTTGGCTACGATACTGCCTTTTCTTAGTCTGAAAATTACCCATCTTATAAGCAATAATTTTCTCAATTAATTTGGCATATCTTACAAAGATACTTTACTTACAAATTGAATCTCAGAAGGTTGTGGTTCCAGAGTCGGGGTTTTGGGGGCAAGATGAGCTTATGTTTTATCCAACTGGCCCACAAAGTCCCGCTTTTGGTGGTCACTTTGTTCTGCAAAAGAAACGAGTACATTATGGCTCTTACAGTGGACATTAAACTTAGTAGTAAACTACTGCTGCACTTAGTAGAAGGCTACTATACACCTTAAATAAATAATAATATTCCAACTTTAATGTTGTCTTCAGCACTAACAAGTGGATTGAAAATACTATCATTCTGAAAGTTAAACATAAAAAAAAAAAAGTTTTTTAACAGTTGGTGGTGTTCTTCTCTTAAAAAGCCAGTGAAAGCCAAAGAAAGTTATGTTTCAAAGAGTGGTCATTGGATATAGATGACTTGGGATAAAAGGAATAAAGTCCCTAGGAAAGACAGGCAGCTTAAACCTTGAAAACATCATATAAACACCAGTAATATCTGTACTGTGAGTCCTCCCCATCAGATTTATTTTGCTCACAAAGTGTTCAGTTTTAATGTACCTCTTCAACTAGCTGGTTTGTACCTGTGTGTGTTTGTGTGTCTACATCTCTATGGTCTATATCTATGCATCAGTT
The DNA here is from genome assembly GCA_020745705.1 of Hemiprocne comata. Taxonomy (NCBI): domain Eukaryota; kingdom Metazoa; phylum Chordata; class Aves; order Apodiformes; family Apodidae; genus Hemiprocne; species Hemiprocne comata. Next base: position 10,778,630 of record CM036600.1, read on the forward strand.
TAAAGATTACTGATTTTTATACTGATAAAAGTTGTAGAATATATTGTTATGAATAAGGCACTGTGAACCTGAACTTGGTAGAGCTGTTTAAATTCATGTTTCTATTTACATTTTGGTATCAATATCATAAAGAATCTAAGCACAATTTTTACTTAAAAATTATGAAGTTGTACTTTCCTCATGGGATTCTAGTAAGTGTTGAGAATTTGATAGTAGATAAGCTGAACTTTCTTGTGGTTCTGAATATTACTGTACATATATTTAATACTGAATGAAACTCATTACACTCACACAATACAAGTTACACAATGGCTCATGCATACGGTTTATGCACACAAAATGCATCCAGGAGCATCCTCTCAGTTAGTGTAAATGTGTCTGTCATAGTTCTGACATTTTATGCCAGCTAATCACCTGCTTAAATTACACATAAACATCTAGACATTCACATTGTGGTCACATTACCATTGCAGTCAGATTAATTTTAAGTGCTGACCTACTCAGAGTGAATCAGTTTGACTATTTCAAAAAGGCCTGGAAATTCAGCTGAAGTTACACAGTGATGATACACTGCTACAGCAAAGCTCTTGGTATGTGATATCTCACACGACTACGTGCAGGATCTCTATATTCATGCAAATGGATATCATGCTGAATTACCATGATTTTATTATGGAATTCTGGCCTTTTACATTTTGCAGCAATATAATCACTGCACGTGTAGAACAGGACATACCCAAACCTCAGTGCAACAAATTCCTCACTTGTTTAAGAACAAAATCTGATGTGGAAAAGCTTAGATCAGAACTGTGCTGCTAATATGCCTTTTAGCCACAATTTTGCATGAAGTACTACTGTTCAAAAGCAGCATTTATGAGAAGGTCACATTTTCATGAACCAATTAAGCTTCAAATTTAACTACAGAAATTTTTTATTTTGGAATGATAGTATTTAGTTTGTGAATACATTCTAGACCTGTCAAATATTAAAAGTTGTCAGATTTGGACTGGTTTAACTTCTGTTGTCTCTTCACTAGCGTTCTGAGAATATAAGAACACAAATCAGAAATTAGAAAGTGGATCAATGTGAGGATCTTGCTTTAAGGGAAAACAGAAACAAACTTACATATCCAAACAGCAGCAAAGATCAAATCAGCTCTGCTGTAATACTGCAGTTGCTGCTCACCAGATATTACTTTAAAGCTCTTAATTTAAAACATGTAATTTTCTATAGCTGCTTTCAGTAAGATATGCTTTACAGAGCCCACTTGGCTAACCAGCTATTTTGGGATATTTTTTCCAAATAGGTTCTATTTGATTCTTTATTGAAGATACATAAAATTCACATGCATTCCTTTTAGTGCCAATAACCTAGCTATAGATTTAATAAACTATTTAAATGATTAATGAGCAGTGTTAAAGAACACAGTTATACTTTAGTGGGCCTTCCTCATACAAAATTTTTCTTCACATTTTTTTCCCATTAGTGAGCTTACAGAAAGAGCTCCTGTTTGTCTCTAGTGTGCAGTAAACCAGACAATTTTCTACTACTATTGATACCCTGCATATATATAAAACTTCAAATGTATGTTCATTTTATATGTGTTACCCAAATTAATGGTGATTAGACAAAATAGTGGTAGATCCCCTAAACATCTATGTTTTAAAAATTTGATCTGTTTCCCACACACTGGTTTTCCCACAAGGTTTGCATGCAGCATGAGGTGGTAGCCTCAGAGCCCAGACTCCTGAAGTGCACTGTGTATCCAGAGCATTAATAATTAAATACCTGGGATTAGTCTGTCTGCCTATTTGAAATGAAAAAATAAATTTACAGAAGATAAAAAGTAGATGGTCTGTTTGGAATAAAAATTAATTTTCCTTGAGATAAAAATTGCCATTAATTATTGAAACAATAATAATTAGAACAATAATAATGAGAAATATCAACTCTGATTACTTACTGCATTTATAATTTATAAAATTGAAAGCCTTACTAGCTATATATTTTAAACTACATTTTAGAATTACTTTTCTGCATTTTTAAGCAAACCTTTAAAAAACCAGCTTACAAACACTGAATCAGCAGAGGATTATTGAATGGCCTAATCTGTTTACTTTTGAAATTTTATTGAAAGCAGTGAAAAGATCAGGATCTCCACCAGAATCCAGTGGCATGGTTTGGGAATTGGTCTGTGGCCAGCATTTTGTGAAGCAGGGCCTCAACCTTTGACATCCCCTGACCTCATGTTGCAACAGAAAGGTTTTGTGACTCCCCTCTGATCTACCCATAGAAAAAAAAGAGAGGGTGGTAGTGACCCTGAGTTTGAAAACTCATGACCTGGAAAAACTGAAAATTTCACCTTAGTAAAGGCTACAAAATCCTTCCAATGAAACTACCCAGAGTTTTTCCAGGGCAAGAACACAGATATCTAAGGTATTATTTTAAAATTGTGTCTTGCTCTTTGGTCTGTTTACAAATCAGCCCTGCTTGCCTGGTAAAACCTGGACTTCATGCCACAAAGAAAATCGATGGGAACATATACCACTGTGTTCAGAATGTATTTTTCAAAGGTATCACTCAAAAATCCCTTTTTATTTGGCTTAAATACATAAGCTGGTTATGAAGCAAAATAGTAATAAAAAAAGTGTAAGTTTTTTGGTGCCTTTAAAATATTAGGGGAAAAACACTGTTACCACCTGGAAGCTGCACCTGTAGTGGAAGAAGTGGTAGAAAAGTGGTTGTATTACATGAGCTGCCAAATCCACTCCAGACCATGCAGCCTGAGATTATGAAGCTTCTGGTGAAATTAATTTAAGGCATCATTTGCCCTGTTCACAGTGCACATGAGTTAATAATTACACACATTTTTTGTTGCAATGTCATGTGCTTTTCTCAGTCAAACAATGCAAATGTGTAGGGAATTTGGTACAGGTACTAAGGTGGAAAAAAGAAACAAAGACTCAGCTCTTCTTGCCTGTTGTGAAAATGCCCAAATAATTCCTGTTTACAAGATTTCAGTGCAAGGGCAATGTTTGTGTAGGTGATGTGTGAACGGATGGGCATTATTCAGCTTGTGGATTTTTTTCAGGACATTTCTACAGCCTATACAGATTAAGTAAAGAAAGCAGGAATACAAATTAAAACGCATCTATTACTGAGGTAACTTGCTTGGTGACCTAGCCAACTATGACTACATGTGAGTGGTTGGTTTCAGGAGGTTACCCCTGATTTCTAACTCCCTGTTGGACATAAGGCTCTTCAATTATCAACATTTTATTTTTCACACTGGAATCCTAACTCTCTACAGACATGCTCCAGAGTTTTATCCTGTTTGGAGCATACCTGCTCCTAACTGAGCTCAAAGGAAGTCGTAAAAATGATGCATCCATCAGTCCTTTGTGATTTCCTAATATACTGAATGCTTACAACATTGATACACATTAATAACTTTAAATAATACTATTTAGATACTTTAATTAAACAATGCTATAATATTTTAATTTCATTGTTAATGAGAGAGGCCACAATTCACCACTGTAATGTAATATGGATGCATTTTGCTATTTTAAGTATCTTGGCTTCAGTCAGACAGTCCAAATCCTTTTACTGAAATCATGCTTTTCTATACCAACTGATATAAATTAGTAGCTAGACAGCAATTTTTTAAAGTAATAGCTTTTGTTTTGTAGGTCAGGATAAGACCTATTTGTTGCATATTGCTATGGTTAAAAATGTCTCTCAAAGTCAGCATAATCTAGATTTTTGCTTTGATGCTGCTGCTGTTTGTATAAAAGCTTTCTTTTGTAATAAAATGCCTATTTCAAATAACACAAACTGCACACACCTGAGACAGCAGGTTCCTGGATGCTGGTGTAAGTCAGCAGTACCTCCACTGAAATCACTGGACCTACAAGCAATACAAGTGAGATCACAGTAAAATTTCTGGAACCTGAGGAGACAACTCTGTTCGTTTTTTATATTACAACATGAACACACAAATAGCAAATGTATGACACAGAACACCATGTTAAATAATACATGAGGAACTAAGCATTGCTTTTTCAACAATATTACTGTGTTTTATATGTTATGCTACAATAATCTGTTGAAGAATAAGCCTGTTAGGTGCTATTTAGTGTAGATTATTTTAAGAGTAACTTTTAACTAGGCATTTCAATTGAACAGGCACAACTAGAAGTTCAAAGGTACTACCTGTTTTACTAAGGAGATTTATAAATACAGAGTATTCAGTCTTTTCTAAATTGAGATTCCTCTTTGCACTTTCACTCCTGCATGTATGGAAAACTGCACATGTGGTTGGAAAATACTTTGAAATTCTTTAAAATGAAAGACGTATCATGATTTTATAATGTATAATTTTCTTCTGTAAAATAAGGTTCGTGCTGTCACTGAAGTAAATCCTTAAAAATGAGAGATGCAGGTCAACTGTTAAAGATTATTATACTTGTTTATTTTTTGGTTTTTGGGAGCTGAAAGAAAAGATTGTCTGTGCTTTATGCATGTTTTTAGCTTCCAAATACTAATAGTATTTCTGAGATAGCTGCTTCAGAATTTGCTTTGGTGAATGGACAAAACCATTTTATATGAAGTAAATGAGTTAGAGGCTAATTGAAAACTACAATTTTCCTATACAGTGGACTGACAAGAAATTACGAAATCCTGAAGTATTGTTGGAAAATTGTTCTAACTTAAAAAAAAATTTCTTTATAGTTTCATTCTTGATGTTCCACAGCATTCACCACTTCCTGCATGGCTCTTTACCGCAGGGAAAATGAGGGACTTTTGGGGGCAGATGTGTTTCCATTACACTATCATAATGCCCCTAAAAATCCTTATTGCTCTTGCAGTATTCTTCTGTGTTGCTGGGCCTGATGTGAACTACTTGAAGACCTAGCTTTTAAGTACAGCTTTTCTCTAAAAGCACTTAAAAAAAAAACCCACTGAGTTTTATTTTGTTTATCTTATATTATTTTTAGTTGTGTTTACTGTTGCTTAAAATATAAATGGCAAGATATGCAACCACCTGTTGGTAAACAAATGTCATAAGTCATAAATCCAAGGGACATGCTGATAACTGTATGGTATTATGAAGAAGAAGATATTTTGGCTTAAGAGTGGGAGTTTCACTCTTTTGGTATGATTAACTTGTTCTTAACATAAGCATTTAGAGTGTGTGTCTGAAAATATGACACAGTTTTTGCAAGCTAATTTTAATGGCTGCTATAGGTGACCTCACTTAGAATATTAATTGCTCTTAAGAACATATATCAGGCCATTTACCAACTTAATAGTACTTCAAATTAAATGCACAAAAATATTAAAATCAAATTTTCTTGCTGTCCCCAAATAAATTTACATTTAAACACCAAAAAGACACTGTGGGTTCTCAGCTATTCTGTGCTTATCCAACTCAAAAAGTGCTTATGTGGGCATTCCTCTTGCTGTGGCTTTTGGGGAAGGTGGGATGGCATAGTCCATTGGGAATGCAGTCGTGCAGGATGGCTCCTCTCTCTGCCCCTCTGGGTGAGTGTGAGAGATCTCCAGGGCTGGAGTGCCCACACTTCATCTCTCAGGCACAGTTTATTCCTCCTAGGTGCCAGGTTCCCCTGGAGGCTGCAGATTTCCACAGTTCTGGAAGGAAAAGGCAAGACATGTAACTGTAAACATGGTTTGTTTTTGTCTGGATATTGCAGCACAATATATCATCAGTTTGACATGTGAAGTGCTAGTAACAGTTATTTCAGTAGCTGTGTGTAGGACAGCAGTATATATAACTTGTTTGTGTTAAATGCACCCTTGACTTCAGTGACTAGCTTAAAAGAAATAATAGATATACATCATCCCTCTGACAGTGTCTACTGTCTTTAAATAGCCTTCAGAATATTTGGTGACATAGGAAAGAAATTAGCTGGGTAGATTCTTCACCCCTAACCCCTTTTATAGTAAAGTGTAATCCCCAAAGAAATGCTCTTCTTCACTCTGCTAAAGGAGTATTTCTCATTTTTCAGGCAGGAAAATCTTACAGGCTAAGTCATGTCCTAAAGGTCACGAAGCAAGCTTGCTGTTAGGACTTGAACCCAGAATTTTTGATGCCCAGATAAATGCCACAAGAAAATTACTTTCTAGAAGGACAGAATGAGCCATGTTGCACAATATTATATTTACAGGTCAAAACATGCTGGCATATGCATTTTAACATACATTTTAATATGCAACAGCATTTCAAATGTATGTAATAGACAGAAAGCAGTAGAAAAACTAGTCATTATATTAATTCTAAATTTTCATACAAATACTTTAGCATTTCTGTTTGGACTACTGATGGCAAGATGATTCCTAGCACCTTCTGACATAAATGAAAGGTGTTGTAACATAGACTGGCTAGAGACTTATGCAGCCTTTAAAATTATGAAATTTACTTACAAGATACTAGATTCATTGAGTTATTAATGATATTAGTAAAGTTTTTTTGCCATCTGTGTGCATGTTTAACAAACTTTTCATTTCCACATAACACTCCTAGCTAAAGACTCTGCATCTAATTGAAAATGTTTTAAAAAATAATTGTGAGATCACACATATTCTATGGAGTTCTAATATTAAGTATCAGTGGGGGGAGTACTCCCAGAGCTATAAATTGTACCAGTTTTATAAAGAAGACACTGTTAATATGAACAGACTAGAATTTTAATTACTTTTAAAAAGTCTTTTGGGGGCTATGCTAGTCACAATACTATGTAAAGAATGCTGTGATAGAAATGAACGTTAAAACTGATCTCATTTTGTATTTGTTGTATGTTACAATATTATCTTACATGTAATCTTTCAAGGATATCAGAATGTTTTTTCCCAATGTAAACAATCATTCATAAAATTTCTGCATGTATAGTTTGTAGATCTCAACAGCTGATTCTTACATACATACCCACTTATATACTTACATGCTGTAGCAAAAGTCAGATTGCCTCTGCACAGGTGCTCTGTAAATATGTAAAAATGTATTTCTCCTGTGACACTGCTATCTAGAAAAATATTTGCCTAGAATTAGCAATCCTGAGATTAAATTCAAGGAGGGGAATCAAAATCAGTAACACTATATTCCAGTCCCTTTTATATCCAATAGGAATCACCTGATATACAATTGTCATTATTTACACATTTTTATCACTGAATAATAAGCACATGGTTTGAGATGTGTACTTAAAACTTCAAATTTAAATACTTGCTTCAAACCATTTATTTTAAGTATTTAAATTACTTTGATTTGAAATAGTATGTCACAGAAACCTCTGGATCTGCTACAGCCAGAGGAAGGACTGTAAAACCCATCTGTAAAACTGTCCACTAAAGCTAAAAGCACTGTGAATAGGCTGTGAGCAGTTTCCAGTATTAAATATTTTGTAAAAGATAATTTTGTTCTCTCATTGGTTTTTAAATATAAGCAAAAGAAGTATTTCTATTAGGCTTTTCTTAGGGATTTTGATTTCTTTTTGTTATAGGACCAAGAGTTATTAACATGAACCAACAAATTCACATTATTGTTCTAAAAGTTAGAACAGTAGCAACTAGGTAATATTTGTCAAATATCATTTCCACAGTGGAAAAGATTTTAAGTTATTTTTACGTGCCAAGAAATGAGTAATACAAGAATAGGTCCATTCTTTTACAACATGCAAGAACCTTAGCTGCATTTAAGTTTTTTATTATGTATAACGTTTTTGTGATTACCCAGTCTCATAACAGATAAACAAAAATAGCAGAGAAGACATATAGTTATTAAGTCATCTGAGTACAATAAAGTAATCTCATTTATGTATTGAGTAAGTCCATTATTATCTCAAGTTTTGAACATTACCTCAACTGTATGTAGACTATTTAAAATGTTAATCAAAATACAGAATTTGGTTCTCTCATTTTAATAATATTTATTTATTAACTATGGTATTGAACTTCCAATATGCTAGATCCAGTTTGTAACTGAATTAAGATAGTATCAATTCTGCTTCAGTCCAGTGCAGCTCCCTGTACCATTACCTGCAGGACTTGTGCCTACATAAGTAACAGTTAGGATGCAGGAAGCAGTGCTGTCCCTGTGTCACAAGGAGGCTGTTCAGGAAAGCTCGGATGGGCCATCTAGTTTTGCACTGTGTTAGAGAAAGACGTAGGAAAGGGAAGAGCTATAGCAAACAGGGCAGCAAGTCAACTGCAAGAGAGGTATCACTACTGTAATGTTGCTGTAAGTCTATAGAATAAAGACCTCACCAGTTTTCTGAACAGGGGACCAGAATGTGGCCAGGAGTAAAGGAAGCAGATGGATAGTCATGATGAGCCAGCATGCTCCTTAAATTGTTAGTTATGGGAGCAGAAATACGGAGAAAACTAAACTCCATTAATAAGTGGTCACTACTGTATTTCTCAAGTATACTAAAGTGTTTCAGACTTTGTTAATTTGTTGCCATTGATGGCTGATTCAATGTGCAAATGGTTTTGTTTTCCTTTTCCTTCAATTTTAAATCTGTATTAACATTTTTATTCCCAAATTTAGACCACAAGTGCCAAGATTCTGACTGAAGTAGATCTTTATGCTGTCATAATCTTATAGCTGGAAGAAGATTTGCCAGGGTAAATACAAGGAATCATTGTAAGTTAATAAAGATCATTAAAAGAAATCACACATTTCATAATCATGCTTTCATCAAGATAATATGACCAATTTTACACAAGCAATTAAAATAGATGCTGAAATATTTGGAGATGATTAACTTATCTAGTAGCTAGACTTGACAGGCGATACTACCTGATAAATAATCTACTGAGCAACTGGAATTCTTAAAATAATTTTTGTTGACTTCTGGGTTGCTTTTTTTAAGAAAAAGCCACTTAAACATTTTCTTTACCTTTCCAATGACATTATATTTTGTATATTCCTTTAAAAGAGAAATCTACAGCCTTGCTATGACTGCTGTCAGGCTTTTGGAGATCTCAGTGGTGATAACAGCAAAAGTATCTAACTAGATTGCAGCAGGTTAATTTTGTATCAGAGGAAGCACTAAGATATTCATATGTAAAGCCAGGGAATCTGTGGTAGTCATTTTTGGAGTTCTGAACTAATCCATAACAAAATTATCCCATGACTGGAGTTGGTCGTAAGAACTGAGTGTGTCCAGAAGATCTTCAGATTGCAGTTTGACTCCAACATGGATATAATCTGGACTCATATTCCAGTATTATAGATGCAGTATCTTGGTAATTAATATAAAATCATCTTATAAATTTATTCTAACTTGTACCAGAATTTCACAATAATATTATTTTTAAACTCTGGGTATATCTAAAACCAAAAAGGAAAGTAAACTGCCTCTTAGAACAAATCTGAAAGGAAAATTGTGGAGTTTTGGTTCCAGTTTGAGCATCAGGAGATGAATGGTGCAAATTCAGGAGGTTTTGGATTCAAGGTCTGGGCCCTGATTTGCTCTCTAGTCAGAGGAAGGAGCAAGATGCCTTCATTAGAACCCAAGCAAGGTAAGGTATTGCATGTGCTTCAGCTTTCAGAGGGAGCAGTACAGCTACCAGCTAATTTCAGAATGCATTTTAATCTGGAATAGTAGCCCAGGGCAAGTCAGCTCTGGCCTTAAACGTAGTATCTTTCTGTACCAGTTCTATTCCTATCTCCTGCTTTGCAGATTATCCGGTTAATAAACAGTAAATTCCAAGAAGTTAAAAAACCCCTCAAAACCAGGGGTAACTCCTTGTCGAGACACTCCTGCCAGAAAGTAGAGACTGAGCCACAGCTGCAATTTCCTGATAACGTACCTCTTGCTAACATCCCAGTATGGCGTGTATGCGTGGAAGAATCACACCAATTAGGCAATTTAAGCCTCTTGGTTTTCTTGTAAGGCAGGACTGCGGTTGCGTCACACCCCGCAGCAGCCATGCATGCAGCCTGGGGGGGTGTGCCAGGCAGGCATCCCTCTGCAGGGGCTGGGGAAGTGCCTTCTGGCAGGAGGCTGGAGGACACCAGTCCTGGGGCTCTGGCCTTCGTGCTGCATGTGCTAGTGGGGACTGGTCAGCAAGCAGATCACGCCTGACCTTTGTTAGTGCTGTTTTGTGTGACTGGTGTTACTGACTTTTTCTCAGATGTCACCCGCAAGATAGTAAGAGATGGTGAACTGCTGCATTACGAGTTTCATCTGGCCTAGCTCCCCATGAGAATTTCCTTTATCATTGTTAATAATGTAATTGAAAAACAGCTTACAACCCTGATCCTGCATAACAGACAAACTGTTTAGCTACACAGTTTCAACTGATTTCACTAGGAATTAATATGAGCAGAGCAGTGTATTTGAACACCAAATTCTTCCGAGTTTATGGCAATACCTGTAACAGCAAGTTTATCTTATTGCACAACAAAGTTAACATTTCTTGTGAAGCATAATATTGGATGGTGTTAGCATTAGATATATCATGTATTCCAAGCAGTATTCTCACCTTTTATTTACATCAGAGAGAAAAGAAAAATATTTTTTCCCATTCTACCCACGGAACACTTAACAACACTTCAGTATTTTATGCTAATGTACCAGAATACAGCAGTGTTACAGCAGTAATACATGGAGTTTTAAACATATTTGGGAGACAGGGACTTTGTTATGTGATTCTACATCTCCCAGTCCTGATCTCTGTGTTTAACACTCAGGTGTTAAAAGACTGGAAAGAACAAATAATAATTTAAGGTGCTGTACCTTACTTTGGAACATTTTTAGTACTTTGGGCTGTAGATAATTATTACCAACCTTTAGCATTAGGAATATTAGCAAATGTTGTACTAAGAAACAGCATGGGAATGAAAAATAGAGCAGAGAAACAGAAGTCTCTTTAGACTGCAGGCCACTTGCCAGCTGCTTTTTACAGGAACTTTCAGTTCTGCCGCTTGCTTTGAGTGTAGCAAAAAGATAAACATTTTCATGTTGCAAGTTAACAAATGCTGCCATGCGTGACAAGGTGATAAGCAGTATCAAGAGTCGTATCAGGAGTTTATTAGTTCATTTGAACAAGATAGACATGTGCTGGAAAGTTTTGAAGTGCAGCTGAAAAATGACAAATAATTGGTCGATGCTCAAACTGTTCTGCTGAGAAAAGGTTTTCTATTCTTAGCAACTGGAGCTTTCACTGCTATAGACCAATTTTCTTTCTGTTTCTGATAAATAACTCAATGTATCTGGCTGCTTTGTACACCTTACACCACTGTGTTATGGTTCTCTATTTCGAGGTGGTACAAATATATGAGTCCAAATGCTACACTGATAAACAAGCAATTATGCTGAAGTCATGGCACAATGGGCAGAATTCGGCTTAGTGACTTCATTAGATTAAAAATAAGCATTTTCTGCTCTGTATCTTTTCACATTAACTATAGATACTGGGATCTTGTTTCCATGTTTTTGCCTTTTGTAATTACTGAAAATACTGTGTATTTAGAAATGGTACAAAATAGGTGCTATGGTGAGTTCTGATGTACACCTCTATTTAGCACTTCTTAAATTCTTGCCTGATTATTTTTGTGATGTAGGTCTATATGCCTTAGAACAAATTGATAGTGTTTGACTCTTGATGTTGTCACCATATCTGTGTTGTGCTAAGATCTGCCAAAGTAGATGTTAAAAATCCTGCTGTATCTATCCCAAATGTCACTTTTAGTTACCTTTTTGTAATGGTATGCAGCATAATATAAACCAGGAGAAACAGAGGTAATTCATAGTGAAATAGTATCAGGGTTTGCTGGCAAAAATTGGAGGTGGGTGTATTAATCACAGATTATAAAAACATAGGGAAACAGGTCTTTCTAGGTTCTAGGAAGATACTTTTATCCTACACTCTAGTAATTTTTTTGCATTATTTATTTTATTAAACAACTATTTTAGAAAAGTTTTGGTTTTACAAAAGTACCCATGCTGTTTTTATAGTCCCTTTCCCCAGTAAGACAGGCTTTTAAGCACCAGTGACATTTCTGGTATGCCAATTTTTGTAACTCTAGAGAAATACCAATACTACACTCTGGAGTAAATTGTGACACATTTTGCCTGGAAAATATTCTTACACTTTGTCAAAGAAATATGAAGAATTTATTTTAATATCCTGTCTCACCATATGGGGTAAAAGGGATAAGAAAATTAGGGTAGATGAAATGTATACTTTAGAAAGATGTGATCAGTAACCAGAGGGCTAATATTTTCAGTGATTTGCAAGACTTCAATGATTCCCAGATGCCTGAAGTTGGGCAAGGGCAAGGACAAGGACTAGGAATTTCTTCTGGATTTGATGGTTGCTTGGCACTGTGGAATGTAGATACCTTTGCCCACTTTTATGACAATTGTGTCCTTTGCCTTGGTTTCCCACTGGGAGCTCACAACTGAAAACACAGACAGTCTTTCAGGACTTCCTTCCTCCTTTATTTAGTGCACACACACAGGAGATGCATGTGCAGGACTTTTATTGAAAGGAATAGAAAAGTTTTATTCTTCCAGCAACTGAATGCTCATCAGTGTCACACATACATGGATATTTTGTGAAAGTAAATATGCCCCTGTCTGTCTTGAAGGAGAAAGAGCAAAGGCTTTTTTTTCTCTGTATTGTCAGACACTGAATGACATTCTGCTGCAAGACAGAAATTGTTTGTGTGCAGATGCTTAGCTTCCTTGAAAACATAAACAGTTCCTGTGGTAGCATATTTATTCAACATATTGATTAATAGCTAGGGATTATTATTTTTCAAATTGAACTACTCTCAGGCTCATGGCACAGAAGTATTGCTATTGGCATGCTAGATATTTTCCATTAATTAAGTTAATACGTTCAATAATTTAATAAAGTAATACTTTTCAAGTAGTTGTTTATTAAGTTCATTATTTAACTGCTTATTCTGGTTTCTTCTGACTCTCAGATCTAGAATATTAAAACTTAAGCAACAGACCCAACACTGACATGCAGATGATGCAGCTTCATAAAACAACCCACTGAAATTAGATGTCTCTTGATACAGGAGATAGTTCCACTACTTAGCGACTGGGGATAAGAGTAGGTCTAAAAGATTCAGAATGCCAGCAATCATCTAGTAGGACAGCCTATAAAGTGTAAATTTCAATTCAAGTCTTCTGTGAGTGCAATGAGATTCCTCCAAAGTGTCTAATATTTCACAGCAGCAGACCTCTACAGCATGATAATCAGCAGATAACCTGTTTTGTGATAATCTATATTTTGATAATCAGCAGATAACCCATGTTATGAAACCGCTGTACCTTGACCATGTAGAAAGCAGGATGCTATAAGGGATCATCATTCTGCAGGCTTTTTAGCTCTGGATCAGAGGAGCTCATGTAGGCCTGTAACATAAATAATAACCTGTGAGAATGCAGAAGCAAGAAGAAATGTGCCAGTCTAGCCAACTGGCTTCCCACAGCAGCAACACAATGCTTAAACAAGTTGTCTTTCAACTTCATAACTTTGCTGCAGGTATTGAAGATAAATAGATCACATATGGCAAGCATAGACACACCAGACTCTTCTAAGCTGTAGGAATATTTTTCCTTACTTTGTGCAAAAACCTAAAGGGCCATAAGGAGCTAATAAATCTAACTTAAAATGGAAGAGAATATTGTTTGATAACATTTGTCTTATATTGGGTCTGATGGATTTAATGTTTAGGGTAGAATAAAGTTCATGTATCATAGAACGTCACTGATACAGCACTTTAAGCTCATTATCCTGCCTAAGGGAGAATTCAATTTTATTTGTTGTCATCAGGTTGTATCTGGTTAGGTTATGTTTCCCAAAACAAGTATCATCTTTCAAGAAGGAAGACTGATTTAGACACAAAATTTGACCTGAATGATCTTAAATGTCTCGTTCCATTTTAGAGTAATGAAATGAGACCTAAACAGGGAACTGGTTACTTGTTCTATTACCCTGATTTATTAACTCTAGAGAAAAAACAAGAATCGTATGGTAGCTGGTATACATGGGCATTAAGTCAAGTAGTAGTATTGTCATATCAACTGAAGTTTTGGCACTGCTTGTATTGGACCCTAGAAAACACCTCAGCACAATTTAGAGGCAAATATGTCTTTCACAGAAATGTATCAACAAGCCAGTTCTGGAATATCTGCTACAGCTAAATCTGAATCTCTTGGGACCTCTTCTAGAAACAGTAACGGAAAGAGACACAGAATTTTATCTGCACATTAGTTTCACATTGAAATACAAGGCAAAAGGAATACAGCTAGAAAATATTTTATTGTTTTTAACTGAGAGATACTTGGATTTAGCCAAATATGTGATGTTTGAATGCAGGATGTATTTAAAATTAAGTTGGCTTTTTCCAAAAATAATACAGTTAGTGAATGTTTGTCAAAATCTTTCCCTTGCCTAAGAATTTATATACCCTGTTCCCAGTGCTGGCATGGTTTGTAGTTATTATAATTTTTTATTTTTTTTTTAATTCAGTCTTTTAAATTTTTGAGGCATGCTATAGCAGGTTCATTCATCATTCATTATCAAATCTAAATTGTGCAGTTACATCCAAGTCTTTTTGCACAAGAATGTAAATTCACTACTAATACAGAATGAATAGCAAAATATGCAGAAATAGGACTTCAAAAAACCAAACAATTAAAGCAGTCTTGTATTTGCCTCCCTTTAATACTTGATGTAATTCTGGAAAGTTATATAAATAATTCTTTTAATGCATTTAAGACTACATGCTGTTGTCTCATTTTATTATTGGATCTAGTATTTTTATAGTACCTACCTGTCCAAGTAGTAATAATGAGCTTGCAATTTCCATTGGTGAAGGTGATCACAGCAGTTTGGGGAAGGGGAGAAAAATGACTAGTTTGCTGCAACAATCCTATGTTTTTCAGGAAAACATTCTTGCACAAGAAACCTGTTGGCAAAATGGAAATTAGGTAACTGTTCCTACACCGTCTGCATATTTTAAAATTATTAAAGACATGAATGAATAAAAATCAGAATTATTTTCTCTGTAAATGTACAAATACTTTGCTTTCACAAGTTATTTTATTTCTATATACAGTCAAATTTATAATTATTCTTATATAGTAATCTCTTCCTTTTGTTAATTTGATTCTTTCACCCATCTTGGGAACACGCCCCGATTCTGAAACATCTCATTTCAGAATGTTTTATAGAGAATTCTTTTTATTTGGAGTTCTGTTGCCAAGTGCTAGAGGTGGAGAAACTGTTCTGGAATAATGGCTGTGGGGCAGTGCATCAGGAGTACTGCACCAGGGATTAATCTCAGAGCTCTAGTGTTTATCTTTGCTTAAACAGAGAATGCACCTGGTCTGCTCTAAATATGTATTCCAGTACTGATAGTAATTACACAGAGTACCTTTTGGAATAATAATAAAAAAAATATAGTATGAATTAAGAATTCTCCCAAATTTTCATGAAACTGAGAGACATAAACCTAGCAAGGCACTAAACTCTTGTTGGAAAGGTGCTGTTTAGTTGTGCTTGTAGCATTCACTTCATACAAATCGAAACAGAATTTGATCCTCTAGATTTAAAATTTAGCTTTTCCATATTGGGATTGTTTTAATGCCAAAAGTGATCTCTGTTAGCTACTCAGGCACTGATAGTTGCACATTAAATCCTGGAATTAGAATACAATATTTATTACTGTACTAATATAGCTCCAAGACACAAGAATGTGGTAGTGAAGAAGGGATGTTCCCAAATCAATGCAACGAAAGTACTATCAGAATCATTCTGTAAGTTTATGCTGCTTCAGGATGCAGTTTTTAATCATTAAAAAGTGCAGCCTTTTTAAACTTGAAGATAAAGACTTTAATGAGAATTTTAGTGAATGTATTACTTTCCTGTTAAAATACTTGGAACACTTTGATAATCCTAGTAAAGCAGCAAATGGAATGTAAAGATTAACAGAATTGAAATAAGAGTACCCCTCTATGGAAAAAAAGTACTATAGAGATGACTGGTAGGATATCTACATAAAACTATGAGCTTTAGTAGAGTATCAGAATTCCTACAGAGCATGACTGATTTTTGAAGTAAAAAATTTTACAAAGTCAACAAATCCTTATGAAACATTTTTTTTATAATATGGGGAGCACCTTATCTGTACTCCTATAGCTGAAATAGCTATTTCTACTTGAATTCCAGATTTATAGCCATATTGATTGTTCTTAGCCAAGGTCTAAATTATAAAGTTATTAAAATAATGAACAAACATTTCCAAATACAGGTAATGTATTGTACCTGGTTCTGCCTCACTGCAATAAATGATCACTTCAGGAGCAAGACCTAACTATTATCTATGTATATATTTAACTATATATAGATATATCTACACACATATGGTTTGTTTTAGTAGATGCAAAGGTAATATGTCTATAGAACCTACCTTTTCATGGCTGCAGTGTGACTTCACAGCATCCCTGCCCCTAAGATGGCAGTCTGCTCTTGTAGAATAAATCCAGATTCGGGCTAGAGTCTTCCAAAACTCAGCAAAGTCTTCTTTGACTCCTACCTATCCTAGGTGCTTATGAGAGAGGATGATTATGAGAGGATGAATAACTCTTTGGTAGCAGCCATTTCTTTCCCCTGGTAACACGGAACTCCTCAGCGATCTTGCTCATCATGGTGCCTAAGTTTGACACCCAAAGTAAGGAAACATTAATTCTCCTTAAAGTTGCTACATTCCTTAGAGGATTAAGAAATGAAAACCCAACACATTATTGTTCTTACAAGATCAGAAGAAATACTGAAAAAAGGACTATTAGAATATTGTCTCATAGCTGCCTATTCTATTTACGACACCACTTTATAAACTGCCCAAACCTATTTATGCAACCTACAGATACGCTAAATGACAAAAGACAATTAAGCACCAGTATAAAAAAATCCTGCATTTATCATGCATAAATGATTTCAGCCTATAAGCACATTCTAAATTCTACTAGACAATCCTAATATAAAAAAAAAAAAATTAAGCAACTAGATGTTTGACTCATGAAAACTAACAGGATCAACGATAAAGTCTAAATGACAAGACAGTTTTACTTAGTAATTGTCTACTTAAAGAAAATTACCAGCAGTAGTATTTTTATGTCATTATAGTCATATTGAGGAAACTTAGTAGAGTAAAAGTGTGTGCTTAGTAGAGTAAAAATGTTGTAAAAACCCTTGTAGTATAGTTATAATGAAACTACTGAATTTCATTACTTAGAGAAGCCCTACTGAAAACCAAAGAATGCAGAAATAGGGATCTCTATCACCTGGCACCTCTAGTAGGCATAGATCTCTTTTGAAATCTGCAACTGATCTGCACAACCATCAGTTTAGCATATCTGCAAACAATTACATTTGTAAGAGACCACTTTGTTTATAATGGAACACAGCAAAATGTTCCTTCGACAACATTTTGTTCTGAGTCCCTCTTTCTGTATTTTACCCTAACAATCACTTACCTGAATTGCACTTATGTGAATCACATATGTGTTGCATAGATTGGTGTGAAATACTCAAAAAATAAATCTCAATCTATGGAAAAGTCTTTATTTCCATAGGTTTTCCTTTTAAATCAATTGTAAAACCAGATCAAACTCTCTTTAACACACTTAGTGCCTGGGCTGATTTATGGTTTTATTTCAACACAGCAAAAAGTTAGTACTAATGACAGGAAATGCTGTGAAATTAAAGAGATTTTGGCCAAGATTCATGTGGAATCTGGAGTATTAGTAACTCTAAAGTGTGAGAAACTTGTACGGAAATGAAGGAAATATCCATGCTAACCTTCCCGTGCCTGAAGTTTTTGCTATATTCATAAAACAAAAATCCCAAATGGTACAACTCTGCTGAACAAGCAAGGTTCCCTTTCTTGCTAAATGCACAGTGATTTAACAGTAGAAACTGTAAACGGTGTTCAATCAAAATGGCTGGTGCCTGTCCTAGGGGAAGTTCTCTCTGGAGCACATTTACTCTGATAGCTGGATTAACACATTGAATAAATGAGGATGATGACATTCTAGATATTACTACTGACAATTTCTTCGTATTAATTCTTCTGGAATACTCCTGTTGATTTAGGAGGAGAGAGCACAACAGATTAACCATAAGTCGTGTATAATTCATCATCTTAAGTAGGTTCCTTTGCTGCATCAGGGTTGCTGCTTTAATCAGAATGTTTTGCATGAAGGCAAAGTGTAGCACAGCTGTATATCCTTTCAATTATCATTGTCTGGGGCAAGGGCAGGAACATTATGCAAAAATGAGACTATTAATGCACTATTAAGAACTTTCTTAGTTATAAAGTAGCACATTGCCTCATAACTAGAAAATAATTTTTACATTTTTTCCAGTAGCTGGACCAAATGTGTCTCCTGGAGACACATTTCAGGTACTTGCTTTGAGCTGGTGCACATTATGAGATGGCTGGCATCATCCAGAAATCAGCAAGGACAACTACACTTTCTCCTTAAAACTTACAGTCAGGAGTATTGTTTGTAGGCATTATTTCACACAGCACACAACAAAATACTTGGTTCTGTGTTTCAGTTAAACAAATATGTATCTTCACTGACTATTTGCTCTCTTCATACACACCTGTTCAAATATAACTCTTACCCCCAGCCCCAGCATGGATTTTTCTCTGTTGTATCAGGTTTATCTGTAAAGGAGCTTCTTGACTATAGTGAATAATGTAAAAAGCGTATTTTTAGTTCAGCCACCTTAAACAATGACCTAAATGAATCACTAATGGCTAGTGACAGAAAACAACTTCATTACAGTTTGCTACTGTTTGGAATTAAAATCTTTCAATATTTTGAAGTTACCTGGCAAACCCTTCCCTAGTTTGATTAAATCGTGATAACTGCTTATTTGCCAAAAAAATACTTACACATATACAGTTCTATCAGAATTCCTCAAGTCTTTACCAGCATGGACAAATTACAACATGAAATTCTGAAGGATTTACCAGCGAAGTCTTTCTTTTTTGTGTGTAAAAGGTTGCTGTGGAATGTAGCATGCTTAGTGCTGGAGCCTCTTCTATCCCTGCCATCATCAACAACAACAGACAAAATACGGTCAGGTAGCTACCATCTACACTGACAGAGGCTTTTGCCTGAAGAAAATGCAGATGAGTGCCACATTTTGGCATCAGAGTTTTAACCTGTTTAGCCTCTTTGTATGTGTTAATCTGAGCAAACTGTCATTAGGCTACCAGAATCTGTCCTAAAATGTAACGGTCTAGTTAAAATACGTGAGAGAAACGTGCATAGTGACTCACTAGATTTGACTGCAGCCAGTACTATTAATCCTCTAATGTCATAAATACCATAGGAAAGACATGGTAATAAAAAAGACAGTACTGACACCATTAATCATGTATACAAGAATATACATACTGCAGAAATCTCTCACACTTTTTAAAGAAAATCAGCATTATAACAATTTCCTGGAGAGATTTACATTTATTTCACTGTGAAAAATGTTAATACTTTGTGAATGCTAGTCTTTTAAATAACCATATGATTTTAAGTATAATTGTTTTATCTGTGTCAGCTTTTAGTGAAAGAGTTATGGATGTGCTATTAGTGTTTCTGGTATCTCTTCTGTTTTTGGGAGGGTTTGATTTAGTTAGCAATTAAGTTTGCTCCAAGCTGAAAAATTACTTTCAGCTTTATGTCAGAGGTAGGTAAACCTGAATTAGATCAATTCCTAAAAAATAGTTTATAATTGCGGAAAAAAAGGTATGTCCTAATTAAAACACATTAAAATAAGATTTTTCAAATAAACTACTTCTATGTTGACAGGAACGCCCAAGTTACATTTAGAAAAGATTTAGCAAAGTGTTACTACTCTGAGAGAAGCTGCTGGATATCTGCAGAGTGCTCTGAATCCACACTCTGTGGAATTTAAGGGCACTGGTGGAATTTACAGAGTCCATACGCCACATTCCTGAAATGTTGATAAAGACTGAGTTTCAGTTCCTTACATGAAATTTTAAATGTTGTCAAAATAAACACTGTAAGTTAAAAACTAAGTGAAATGCAGCTTTGTTTTTAAAATAATCTCTAGATCCCAGGTATGTGTAAAACTGAGTTGTTCACACCATGTCCTACTATTGAGAAATCCTTTATAATTTTGGGTTATGGATAGTGGCATTACTCATAAAGGGGCAGGGAATAAAGTGACTTAAGAGAACTATTCCAGTATGTAACTTTCAGGTTTTTTGTAGCAATGGATCTCATATTCTACTTACAAAATATTTTTAAAAATGCTATGTTTGTAGAAGAAACATTTGGCCGAACTGAATTTCTCTCTTCCCCACTCACTCTAAAGTCTTTACTCTCACTCTGGAGTGTAAAAGGAATCTGCTTCTTGGGCAATATTATTTGAAAATATGGCTTGTGCTGACAGCGTGTAGATAATCAAAAACAAACATGGGTATAATACAGTCATGTATGTTCAACCTCTTCAGATATTAAATCTTGAGTGAACCTGAATGCTAAAAAAATAAACAAAAGGTGTTACATTCATGTGTTTGTGGTTTTGTAAATATTCCTAAATATTATATTATACCTTCATTTTACCTTCTTTTTGGAAAGAAAACTGATTTTCCTTGCTGGAGGAACTTCATCACTGATAAACTTAATTTGTCTTTGAAGTATATAAAAGAAGTTATAAACTTGGTTGTTACTGCATTTTTATATAGCTCCTTTTGGTCAATCTTCCAGAGTTTGTCTTTCAGTCAGTCCTTTACTGTGAGAAATTCTGCATGCAGACAATCCATGTCACAGAAAATTTTAAATTATATTTACTTTTAAATAAAGCCAAGAAAACTGTTTTCTAGTTTCAGGTGATAGAATTTTGTGAATAACTTTATAACTCTATTCTTAAAATACATGTATCCATGGGTAGTATTCACTACACAGGGTCAAAATCTTGCCATAAGTACAGAGGTAGCTTTGGCTTCTCTCCAAAATCTAAATCCTAAATTGGTATAATGTTTTAGAAGTAGTTTTAATTTATGGTATACAAATGTATTATTCTTCCCTGTGCAAACTCTGCTTCTGCAAGTAGATCTGTAATCTGCAGTGAACATAAATTGATGGGACTCCATACAGGAATTGGACTGCCTGGATACAATGCCAATGCAGAACTGAGGATTTTTAAATAAATAATTTACTAGGCAGAAAAGAATTATAAATATATTTTGCTAATGTATTCGATATTTTTGGGAATTAAAATACCTACATTTTGTAATAATCCTTGTTTGGCTTATTGCTTTTCTTATGGGTAAAATATTCTAGCCTGTTATTCAAAGTTATGTTGAAAAACTGAGATAATTTCTGTCCATACAAATATCACAATTATGTATATCAGTTTAAGATATTCACACTATGAATAACTTTGATATGAGAATTTGTATCAAATATTTTTCCAATACAAACTGTATAGGTTTTTGAAAGACTATTTAATCTTCACAAATGTTATAAGGCCCATTTTTCTCTGGGGCAGATGTCCTCTTTTACTTGTATTGAGTACATGAATAAATTCTAATAAATGAGGCATCTTTAGCTAATAATAGCAAAGATATAATTTATAGTACTAAGAAAATAGCATTTTTCCTAAAAGAAGCTCTCCACTTTGCTCACATTTAGTACAATGGCATTATTTCTAGCATGAAGAAATCAGAAATGGACCAAAATATAAATACAGGTTACAAATATAAGAATATCTCCGTCAATTATGCATATACATTTGAAACAAAAAAGGCCTTTTGTTTTCTCACAACTGTAACTTTAAAATGTTACATTTATACATTCTTACTGTTCACAGAGTGAAATGTCCTCGCTGTTTTTTCTTTAAACAGCTATTTCTGATGAGTAGCTAATACTCATTTCCTCCAGCAAACAGGAAGTAAGAGGGTGTTAGGGATGGGCAGAGATGCATTATCTTTATGTTTCTTTTGCCAGTTTGAAAGTGCTAGGACATCATAGGCTTTTCAAAAAAAGAATAGAAAGAATAGACTGTCAAAGGGAAGGTGACTGGATAGATGCTGGGAGATGGTGTCAAATATTTTACCATATATAGCATAAAAAAAAAAAATGGTTACTAACTGGAACACACTGGTCCACACTTAGAAACACTGCATGGTTTGTTCCACTCCAGCAGTCCTTTTTCTTCCCTGCTTACATGAGTCCCGAGACTGGTTCTGCAAGTCAGAACCAACAAACTGGTAGAACTGGGCAAGGGAATTTCCCAGCACCTGCCTGCACGTAGTTAAGCTCTCTGGATTCTCAAACATGTTTTAATGTCAGCTCACATTTCAGTGAGTGAGAAAACAGCATCTATGTCACACTCAGCAGCAAGAACAAAGTAAATGGAATTAGAAGTAATATTTCAAATTAGTTTGTTTTTTTTTACTATAACACTTTAAATGCCTTTCCCTATATCTAATATCACAACAGCAAATAATAAAACATGTTCTGAAAGCTAACAACTTAGGCACAATTATAGACTGGAGGTTGTAAATGTTAGATCTTAATTCAGAATGAGAAGGGGAAGTCAGAATTACAAGTTCAGCTGGAGAACATTTTTTAAAACAAGTACATGAAAAAACAAGATCTAAAGACCAAGTTTCAATTTATATATTAAATAATCACTACATAGAAAGAAGGACAATTTTAACAACAGGAACTATCACTTTAAT
Source organism: Hemiprocne comata (assembly GCA_020745705.1). NCBI lineage: Eukaryota > Metazoa > Chordata > Aves > Apodiformes > Apodidae > Hemiprocne > Hemiprocne comata. The sequence continues at coordinate 10,801,410 of CM036600.1, forward strand.
AATTTAAACTGTTGATAGTTTACTAATAGCATTTACCTGAAAATACATTACAGCTTTGGGCCCTCATTTTTACCACAATAGAAGGTTGTCTTGTCCTGGCAGGTGAAAGAGATTGCTGAATAATAGGGTTTTTATTTTTATACTCTTTTGTTTTTTCATTTGTCAAATGTAGTAAGTCACATTTAGCAAACCTGTTAACAAACTTTGGTTATGTCCCAGATAAAAATGGAGGTAGGCAGGTTAGTCATCATTATTTCCATGTAGTTCAGGATCTAATTGTCCTTTTTGCTTTTAAAAGTCTTCCCTGTCAAAATACAATAACAATGCAGTATATGGGTTTTGTGATTATAATTAGAACAAATTCCTGACTGCTAATAAAGGTGGCAATATTTGTAAAAATAAGAACAGCACTGCTGGGCAAAGGCTGCTCTACAGTGTTTCCATGTTCAATAGCAATCCTCTAATTTCAGATTTATATTAGAGAGATCCACTGTTGTCCTGATAGAGCATTTTTCATCCTTTTTCATTGAGAGTGACAAAAGGAGTGTTCATGTTGTCTCTAAAGGTCTAATTCTACTTCTTGCCAAGGGGTGCTGCACAACTAAAATGTAAGAAAAATCGTAAAAGATTTAGACTGCAATTTCTGAAACTAAAGTATTATTGTTTAGAAATTGTATTGTCTAAAGTATTATTATATAGAAATTGTCTCCCTTAATGCTATTTGTCTATTTTTTTCTCCAAACATCACAAAACCAGTTTAAAATTTAAATGCACCCCAATGTTTTACAAGAGATTTTCAACTTCTCTGTTACTTGAGCAAAGATTCTGGCAGCACTGATGGAATTTGCTTTATGTACTGCTATGGTTTATACTTTTTCATTGTATAATATGTTTTATTTCAACTGCAATTCAACAGGATATGAATAAACATGAATTTGAGGTGTTACAACTAAGCACAGGAGTGTAATGATGGTAATTTTTTCCCTACAAATTGGCTTCTTGCAAGAAGCTTTAAAATTACAATCTTCTCCACAGAACTCATAGCAAACCACAGACAGCATGTTCTTAAAATGAGTAGCATACCTGGATATGTCCCTTACAGCATCATCCCCTTCTAACTGTATAAAAGATTGCACAGACAGGAGTTTGCTGTCAGCCTACCTAGGCAGTTCCCACAAAAGCTGCCACTGAAACTTCTCTCAGTGCATGGCAGAGATCTCTACCCTGTGAATGATAAGGAATTAGACCACATGGTTTTTAAAGGAAACAACAGGACCATCATTTTTATGCAAAGATTACATTTTTGCCTGCTGGTGTTCATCCATTCTTCTAAGGACATAAAAGCAATACAAGATGACTGGAGTTACACTGAAACAGTAGTGTTTTACTTTTCTCATGCTTGTGAATGCAGATTCCAATTGAAAAGCAATGATGGTTAGAGCTTTTGTATCTTATTTTCATTTCCCCTTCCAATTTGTGAAATATAATAAGGTAGAGCACTAAAATAAGGATGAAGAGGGAAGGATAGAGGTGGCAAGACATCTAAATGTGTATCTAAATATAACCAAAATTGTTTGTTAATGAGCTCTGCAAAAGGATAAGTGTGTATTTACTGCAACTTTCTCAGTCAGGGAGTTGGTTTGCAATGGTCCCTTACACATTGTATCCTTTATTGCTCATTTTTCAAAGGCAGGTTTTTTTCAAGATTCTAAACAAATAAATCAAAAGTTAGATTATTATCCCTGTTGTAGAAATTGAGAAATTGAAGTATTGAAGGTGACTGACTCTGTCAAGTCAATGTTTACTATTAGAAATTGGATTAGATTTCATGTCATCACTCCAAATCTTGCATGCAGTCTTCCACCATTGACTGCGGACCATAATGTAACACATGTTCATGTGTTTGGTTTTAAGTGATTAATACCCAGGGAAGAGCCATTTTATGAATATCAGGGAAATGACTAAAAATTTCTTAAGGATAACTCAGCCCCTGGAGATAAAAGACCAAACATTTCATGTTACAATTCTCATCTTCACGGTTTCTCAGGCATGCTCATTGATCTCTGCAAAATACTTCACATACTGTAGCTTAACTTTACATTTCTATCATGACACCAACAGTTTGCCAAGACAGCAATTTCCCTACACACTGAGTATTGCTGGCTCTTAAATCAAAAGTATACTGTCCACTTCCATTCCTGCTCTCTGTCTCAATTATTATTTGTCTGAAGATAAGAAAATCCCATTTTTACCACTGGAGAGTCAGGCTGCTTAGGTCACAAGATTCTCTTGGCTTAATCCTTAAGTATGAATCATGAACTTTCCCTAATAAGTACTGGCATTCTTCAGATGATCAAGCTAGCTTACTAAGGCTTCCAAAGCTTTCCACATTAATTACCACCATGTTTAAAGTATCAAAAGCACTAGCTGATTAAGAATTATTAAAACTATAAGTTGTTTATTCTTACTTTTCCTTTCTATCCTCTATTTCAGTGTTAAGGAATAAATAAAATGCAGACCATAAAAGTATTTCTTAACACTTGAAAGCGGAAATAGAATATTCACTCTAGATGCAGAGTACAGAAAATTGCTGAGATAAGACTGGACTCTACTAAGTACTTTAAATCTGGAAACATGAAGATCCCGGGCACTTCAGGAAAGATTTTATATTCATGCACCAAATTTAGATACTTAATCTAGTAAAAGGAGAGCAAATACGAACCTATTCAGTTTAATGATTGGCAATATTTTTGCATATTTTACCAGGATTAGCACATCTAAATAAAGATCAGGTAAATTCCTCAAACAGTGTTTTATGTGTGCCACAATATGACAAGAAAAAAGTATATTTCATATTTGGAAAAATTAAGGATGTTTGTACTTAACTGGCCAATAATTAAAATATGCGTATATATGATCCCATTTTACATGTATTAATAACAGGACACACCCAAGTCATACTCAAAATCACCTGGGAACTTTTAGGAACATAACTAATATTTTTACAATAGCAGTGATTAAGCCAGAAAATAAAAGCAGAAAGCCCTTAAAGGAAATAAAAAGTGAGTCAAAATCACTAGTGGTTACTCTTGTATTTATCATCAGAAGTGAGTCAAAATCAGCAGGCCTTACTCTCACATTTTTCATTACATAAACTGTAGTATAAGAATGAAGTCAAGAAGGAAAGAAGAAACAAGATGAAAGGAGCAGATCTAAGACATCTTCAATACTATTTCCAGAGCTGACAAATTTGAGAACACTACTAGTAGTATTAAATAGAAAATGTTTCTTCAAGTGCTCAAAAGAATGAGTTCTCAAAAAAGAACTAAAACCAGTGAAGTAACATTCTATTTTATGTTTCTCAGAAATAGAAAAATCTTTTGAACTAAAATTTAGACACTGTATGTGTCTAAAATTTTAAAAATACACAAAACTATCTTAAAGGTTCAGTAAAGCCCTTTTTTGAGTCATGAGTTAGTGACATACTTGAGCAAGTGAGTAGCTGAACCTGAGTGTTGCTTCCAAGGACATGCATAATTTAGCACCCAAGTTCAGGAAATCACTTTAAGAAATACCAACCCGATTCAGTAAGATATTTGAAGACACAGGGTACTGAGCACTCAAATTAATATTGCTGTGTACTTTATCAGATAAACATAATCGTCCTCCAGAATGAAGGTATGTTTGCAGAAAAAGTAAAACTTTCTCTAGTTTTATTAACTGTTTTTCTTACTGAGAACAGAATTCAAAAGTTGTGCAGAATGATTGAATGACTCTATGAAGATCTAGCATGGATGGAGATTTATGTCACCCTGTCTCAAAAAAAAAAAGTTTCAAACAGAAGTAGGCTTACTCAAACATTATTTATTAGAGATAACATTAAGCCACTTAAGTGAGAGCTAGACATACATAGGCAACACTTATGAAAAAAAAAAAGATAATGTACGTGATGTCAGTTAGTAATAGGAACCATATTCAATTACTGTTGTACAATGACACAAGTAAGTGGAAAAGAAGACAGAAAATAATCTATTTCCAATGTTTTTTTTTTCTTTTGTATGTAATGAGTTTGTATAGAACACAGATTTACAAAAATGAACTGAAACTCTAAGGCCAGAGTGCTGGCATGGCATGCTCTTACAGAATCACAGAATCACCAAGGCTGGAAAAGACCTTTAAGATCATCAAGTCCAGCCTATGACCAACACCACCACACCATGGCACTAAGTGCCACATCCAGAATCTGTCTGTTTACGGCTTCCATAGACTATATAAACATAAAAATAACAATGTATCTGAGCAAGACCCACAAGTATTTCTTACGAAAAGCAAATTATTAATAAAACTATTTTCAGCATTAAAAGCAAAGATACTAAACATAAAAATAAGAATATAGCAATAGTCAGACTATTCTGAATGCTAGACAGGAAGAAGTTCTAGCAATTACTACTAAGCATGTCATTATGACTCATCTTTGCTCAGATAGTTCCATCATGAAGCCAGTGCAGATTGTCAATTAATTTTTCATATTCTCTATGTGTGACTATATTAAAATATAGAAAACTAGCAATCTGAATTGTAAAATTTGGAAAATTATGCTCTTCTGTAAAGCGTAATATATGCAGGGCTTACATCCTTCTCTTCAGTCATCAGTTCCTTCGTTGTTTGTTTTCTTCAGTCTCTCAAAGGGACAAAGGAAGGAGAACAATATATTTTCTCTGAAAAATACTGCTCTTAATGTATATAATTTCTACTTCCAAGGACTAAATTCAACATAGTATATGCAGCAATCAATAGAAAAGAACTTTATGGGGCAAGCAGTAAGTCAGTAAGGCAGCAGAAATTAAACACTACCCTAAGTCACAAGTACTGCTGACAGGTGTTCTCTGTCTTTCTACCCTAAGGGTCTTCTCTTGCCTAATGTACTGGTAGTTTTACATTGCATACCTAATTGCTTTTTTTCTTATACATGCAATACTCTATAAGTTCAGCAATGGCAATTATGTAAGCTTACCATTCAACACTTACTGCTTTAAACTGTTTTCTCGCCTTCTAAGCTGTTAATGATGTTCATTTAGCTACCTTATTAATTATTGGATAATGCATACATATATGCAGAACTTTTACCACATCCCACAACTGTTTACAAGTTCAAAAAGCAACTGAGTTAATTCTTCCATCATAACAAAGAATGCAGCATGTTATTTTTATGTACCACTAGGAAATAAACCGGTAAAGGGAAATGAAGCAGGGGAACAGAAAAACAAAATAAGAAATGAAATCCAAGTTTCTAATGCAGCGATGTGATGCCAAGAATTGGCTCCAGAAAAACTAATTAACTGCCAGCTTTTCTACCTGTTGCCAAGAAAACACTGCTGTGTTCACTGATCCTGTAATTAAACTGAGTATGTTCTGAAACAACAACTTCTGAATTGTGCCATCCTCTGTAAAGGAGGAGGGAGCTTCATGCCCATAATACACTAATAGAAAGGTGGTTCTTCTCTAAAAAGTAGGTAGAAGGGCCAGATTGGTTTAATCATGTACACAGTCTTCAAGGAAAAAAAAAATTAACATTTGGAAAGAGAAATCTTGTTTCCTACAGACCTTTGGTGGGAAGCATGGAACTATAATTTGCATTGTTCAAAATACTTACATGCAGGGCAAAAAAAAAATCTTCATTGCTATTCTTTAATGTCCTGCAACAGCAAAAGTCTTGCTGACTCCTATTGGTTTTTTTATAAAAACTTTAAAAGTGAGTTCTTAATTCCACTGTTTTGTAGTATTTTATTTTGCTAGGACTTTCAAGTCATTACCATTTCCCATGCCAGTTAAGATATTTGCACACAGGTATGTCAATTAAAATCTGATCTCACCAGAATACACACATTTTACCTTGTTCAATCAGGATTTAGTAAAGGCTGACTCTATTCTCTTCACCTCCACTATAGTCCTTTAGTATCTTCTTGTAAAGGTTTCTTTTCTCCATTCCTCATGCTTTTACATTTGATGGGTTAATAAAATGCTGGCTTTACTTAGCTGAATCATTCTTTGCTCTGTGGCTGGCTGTGCTAGACAGGACAGTGGCCCTCTCAAACATTAGACCTTACAGTCCTTACTGTAGCAAGAAGTTCTGGATTACCTAATAAAAGTCTGAGAAAGCTATTGCTTCCAAGACAGTTCCCAATATTCAGCAGAGAAAATTTGGAATCCCACTGGTGAACACCTGAGTTTTCCCTTAACTCAATAGCTCCCTTACCCTTTCTGTATGCATCCTCAGTACGTTCCTACCAAACCATTCCAAGTAAAAACATCCCTGTGAAGTCTCACTACTTCTGTGAACCCCATTGAGATCATCTTTAGATTCAGAGCTCACCAAAGCAATGGAGGCCAACTTCCTTTAAACAGTCTTTGAAATCACTAGACATTTTGCCATGCTTGACTTGAGCTGTGCTATTTAAACCATCTTGCCATAGACTTTAAGCCACTTTAGTGAACTTTCTTTTTAAAGATACAATGATTAGGGAATTAAGAGCTACTGTAATAGCAGTTTCAGTGCAATTTCTGAAGTATGAGGAGGAATTTAATTTGTGTCAGCACCTAAATGATAAAATCTGAAACATTTTTTGGTTTAGTCATCAGTTTCTTCAGTCTTTTTTTTATTACCTACAATTAAGAAACCAAACATTTTATTTGGTAGGAAGAGGTTCAGAATATAGCAGTAAGAATGTCTGTGTGCAAACTAATCTCATTCTCCAGTTGTGTTGCTGTAATTTACCAACATTCTCTCTTGTGTGCCACCACTTAGAGTATTTCTACAAGGAAGCCAGGGAAAAAAAATAGAGCCCACAGCATAGTATTAATTATAATCAAGCTCCACTATTTCCAGCTTTACTCCTCAGGAAAATGGAAATTCTTTAACTATTAAAAAATAGACAATGTAGTGAGTGCAATACAGTTAATTTTAAGACAAGAATACACAATTTAAGACAGAGAGATCTAGAAAATAAATATAGCTTCATGGACAATAATAATATTCATTGTTACTGAATATTACAACCATGACTGAAGACTGGCCATTAGCAAGGAAGTCCTGGGAAAGCTGGTTGAAGAGACTGTATAATTAACAGCCAAACTGAAAAAGTAAAAATTTAAAAAAAAAAAAGGAAAAAATACAGATAGTCCCCAAAGATGTCAAGTCAATATCTCTCACCTATGCTACCTGCTGTAAACGTTGAGCTAGTTTGTTCATTGCTTATGAGCAATCCTCTTGATGAAGAGACACACTCTGTTAAGCACCACGATTCCAATCACACTCAAACTGATCCTACAGACTAAGAGTCTCTCTGCTGGGGACCTAACCAAACACACCTCTGGCCAGAGGTTTAATTGATGGCACAGAATAGCCAGAGCTGAGACTATTCAGCTCACGATGTATTTTAGTTACAATCCTTTCACTTCTCTTCATTGCTGTACCTTTGGGACAGAGAGGGACTTGAGGGGAAAGAGAGCTGTTGCATTTGTTCAGAGCTGAGCTGAGAAACCTTTTGACTCCAAGCCAGAAAGAGAGATACTTCCAGAGGTAACTTAGACTTCAGGAAGGCTGAACCCTGAAAAGTTACTTACTCTGAAAGTAACTTATGATGACAAAAGACCTTAAGATGACTACACTCAAAATTTACATATGGATACCTAAAGTTATGTGGGACAAGACACGGTCTGCAAGTCACTGAATTAAGGAGTGTTAACAGAAGAACACTTCCTTGTTAGTGTTATGGAAATAGTTTCCAACTTTTCATAAACATTTTTAGTAGTTCTCACATAAAACAAGTGTTTGTAGTTGAGGACTCCAGAGGGCTTTTATCTGTGTTGTTCTCTGTGTCTTTTCATTTTATCCTCTTCCCCACATACAGTAATAGCAGTTCTCAGAATGTGCAGGTTTAGAGCTGACAAACTCACTCTGGAGTGAATAGCTGAGCACAGCTGGCACCCACACTCCACTTCACTTGGAGGTGACAAGTTGCTTTGTTTTTCTTCTGTTTTGGCTTGTTTAGTTGACGAGTAACAGATCAGAGTCACTCATAAGAGAGAGAACTCTGCTACTTAATCTACCTCCAAAACAAACTTGGAAACTGAGCCAGGTCACTCTTACTTTTCCTGGCTTGAATTTGTCCTACTCTCTCTTGCTGCTGTTATTGGCAATATCTACTGATACCAGTGGACGTGAACACGCCCAGGGGGCACATTAATGATCATTGCTTCTATACCTGCCACCAACTAATTAAGTCCTGTATTTCTAAGCCAAACTTTGCTTTTTGACAGTTTGTTTAGCAGAGAATGAGCAGTTAGCTGTTGGTGCTGTTTAATTCTTCGTTACCTGTTATTCCTCAAGCTGTCAGCAGTGACTCCAAATGTAACTCTTTTGACTGCTGAGCAGTTCCATTTGCTATGGACCAAGTAGCAAAAATTTATCCAGAGTGTTATGTCTTATTACCTAATCAACCACTTCATTGCAATCCATTCTGACTGTTATTAGTACAAGATATTAATGGAACATCTCCCAGGATGAAAGTGCAGTAAGTATTGTGAAGCTGCCCTTTGTAGACATCCCCGGGATGATGATTCTATAAATCTCTTTGGCTCTAGCATGCCTTAGGTGTTCCCCAAGATTTCCACAGAATCTTTCCTGCCTACTGTTTATGGACTTCCTCTTTTGTGTGGCTGTGGGTTTTTACAATGCTATTTTTCAGGTGGCTGAGTTCCCTGATTCAACTCCTTACTAGCCTACAGATAGTTATGCCAGCATAACACAGCCAAAGGGGTGGCATGAGAGTCAGGATGAAGAGCATGAGTGGAAAACTGAGATTTCCTAAGCTTGTTTGACCAGCACAGTTGTTGTGTGTGTCATCATGATCTGAATCCAGCAAAGTACTCAAATACTTCACAGTAAGAGATGGAAACCACATTATGTAAAATCATGGAAGTTTTAAAAAATGTGCTTCACAAGAGAGTTCCTTTGCAGGTATAAAGAAACCAAGCCACAGAATTTTTAAAATATTATTTGTTTGAAGGTACCTAATTCAAAAGATACTAGCAGTTTGGAAAGGTGAACAGGAACAGGCAAACAAACAGTAGTAAAGCTGCTTAGAAGGCTATGGGGAAACTCCCACTTTTCCTTGTTCATAACAGTGTGATACAGTCTTCAGATCATTTTCTATATAACCCTCGTGCTTGAATTGTTTTATACTTAAACATTTAATTTTCTGGTTTTCCTCAGTAAATTGTATCTTATATTTTTCAGGTAATTTATTGAATTTGTAAAGAATATTCTAATTTCTAATCTTGCCTTTCAGCATACTGGGAAATCCTCTCAATCCTGTGAAACTTTAATAATTATATTCTCACATCCAATTCTAGCATCCAAGACACAAAAAAAGAAAAAAAAAAGTATAAGATTTTAGACACCTCTGTAAAGTCCCACCCCAGCTGATGATAAATTTTGAGCACTTTTCAATCACTACTAAATCTATACAAGATTAACATAAAAATCTATGTGCAAATGTTGAGTTGCTGCAAGAAAGGCCAGAAGACAAGCTTTGCAACAGGTGAAATTGTCTGAAGGCCACATCAAGCTTGGTGTGCAAGATATTAAATCATCTTTCTGCGAATCAGGTTGCACACTAGCCATTGTTATTGGTCTTATGGGTTAAAATTCATTGTTTGTCACAGAGAGTTTTGGATGTCTTTTTAACTTCAATCCACAAGTTATTGAGACTAAAACTGTTTTTTTCTCTATGGGTTTTTATTTTATGTATTAGCACATGTGCTGCTTGGAATGCAACAGTAAGTGCTTCTTATATACCCAACTCAAAAGCATTAGTTCATGAGAAAAGATTTGATACAGAGTATAGGTTAGTTCAATTGCTTACTTAACCACATTGATTGTGAAATGCTGAACTCAAACCAGCTCACACAGGATTTGTTTTAATTTATCTCTGTTGGAAGAAATAAAATATGTAATCTAAGCCAAAGTCTAGTGCTTTGCTCTGAGTTTTACTAGTGCATACCATCTAAAATGTACTAATAATGCCAAAAAATAAAACACTGAATGTTCCTCTATTTATCCTCCATGTATCATTTTCTCATTTTGGTAATCAAAGTGAAGGTAATTGAAATAAACCAAAACTTACGTTCTTTTCATTACTCTTCTGGGTTTTTTTAGGCCTCACCTACAACTCCCTTATTCTTACTAAAGATTCAGATAGAAAACTGTATTCTTCTCCCTAGATCTCCTGTTAAATAAGACAAATGCATTTAATCTGTTTAGAAAGATGAATATGCTTCAATTATGAGAAAGTAATACTGGCACACATTTTTTTTGGACCTGCATTATAAGGGATTAACTATTAAATTTATAAAGATTTTTGGACTGTTACAGTAAACATTTCTTTGCTCAATGGACTTAGTAAATTTTCATCTAAGTAAATATGCAGGCTCATTCAATTACATCTTTAGAGTGAATTACAGAAACAAATATGTGGAATTCTTTCTGGACAGTGCAAAAGGAAAGGTCTCTTTTTTTAGTTGCTACCACATATGCATATTTCACATGCAAAAAAAAGTTGTTCATCTAAATCTACACTCCCTGTGCAGCCAGGGGAAAGAGACAGAAGGCAGAAGAGCTACCTTATGGAAGTGCCTACTTTTTGAGGGGGGAAAAACCCCTCCCTATTTCCTGGGCATTGACTCTTCAGGGACTCTGGAGTAACTAACTGAGACTAAACAGGAAACTTTTGAAAAGGTTTAGTGAGAACGTTGAGACAGAAAGAGTTCAAAACCTCCTCTGAGTCGAGCAAGTATCAGAAGAACAGGCTCTGGTCACAGATACTACCAGGGCACTGGTCCATCAGGGATGATTGTTTGAATACACACAGTTCGTAGCTCCAAAATGAATGTGTTTGGTTTTTTTAATTGACAATTCCCTAAAACCATTCCTGCAGAACTACAGACAGCTGCATGCCAAATGTAAGCCTAGAGACAGTAAGCCAATTTGCACTATACAGCATATCATGCAGTACTGAAGACCATCATGGCAACAACATTGCTACTACAGAAATTTATTGTAGGCATAATGGTAGGAAAAAATGTTTTTAAACTAACATTTAGGATCATCGAGGCCTTTAAGACCACGAAATCCACACGTTAACCTAGCACTGCCAAGTCCATGACTAAACCATGTCCCTCAGGACCACATTACACTTCTTTTAAACACCTCCAGGGATGGTGCCTCAACCACTTCTCTTGGCAGCCTTGTCCAATGCTTAACAACCCTTTCAGTAAAGACATTTTTCCTAATATCCAATCTAAACCTCCCCTGGCACAACTTGAAGCCTTTTCTATCAGCTGTTACTTGGCACTTGTAACTGTGCACCCAAGTTTAGAAATCATACATTACTTTTTACATTAGCCCTGTAAAGTACTCTATGGCACTACTCATCATTACAGCCGTATTTTTAACCTGGTTTGGTCTGCTGCCTTAAAACTCTGCTTCGCCCCAGAGAAAAATCCCATAGTCTAAGTAATTTTCTTTAAGAAGGGCACTTCCTTTCGAGTATTTTAGAACTTTAGGACTACTCCTTTTTGTTTTTAAATCACAAAGCTAAAGTGTCTGAAATACTCTGTTATTATTTTATCAATAAAGCTGATCAAAATCAATATGCAAGGAAGCCAGCAAATCTGCTTTTAAGCACCACTATAACTCTGAAGCTTTAGGTGTTGTTCCTGGAAAATGCATTGTGTGTGACAATTTCAAGAGGCACAATGTTCTGATGATAGCCCCAGACTGATTCAAGACAATAGTCGTGATTACTTATCTGTGATTCTGTGAATGCCTGCATATATGTGCACTAAAAGGTACCCAACTACCCTTATCTTATCCAACTGTTCCCATTGAAACTAGTTCATCTTTCATATAGCACAGCTAGTTCCCTACTGATATTATCTTGCTGCTTTTGTAAAATTTCTACATTTTTTTTGCTGTTCTGTGTTCTTTTTGACAAGAGTAGCTCCTTTATTCTGTTTGATAAAAGTGGAATGCTATGACTAACATAGCGCATGAGTTTAACCACATTCCCAGAAATATCAATTCCAAGGTCTTTTATATGCTAATTTGATAACATACTCATTTCTATGCGTATTGCACACGTTCAAGGACAAATCAGATTTCTAATAAAGAAAGTGAATTGAACTACATGATGTGAAAATTGCTAACAGCTGGAAGGAAGGTGCAGTAATGGCAATTGGCCATCAACACAGAAACAATGAAGAGGCAGGTATCAGGTACCTGTCCAGAGACAGGTGCCCTTGATGTACAGAAAGCCCCTAAATAATAATAGGAGAAGTAAAGAAACCTAAATGGATTTTTGAAACAAAACTCCAAGAGCTATTGCTACAGGATAAGCACAAGGTGGAAAACTGTCAATAAATCAGCTAGAGAAAAGTAATTGGATCAATAGTAATGTAACTATGTATATTGTGTTACAGTATCTATGGTAGAATCATTTCATTAAAAGGGAAAAGACATCCGAAAACACAGCAACCAAAAATGTAATCATGTTCATTTTAATATGAAGTAGATTAAGCAAGCTGATTTTGATTCACGGAGCAATCAAGGTGTGGCAGCTGTTGCAATTACCATTCCCCTGCCAAAGGCAGCAAAATATGCCTATCACTCAGCAGATCCAGCTGTGATAAAGCAAATGGAAGGTACTCAAAGGTAACCAGAATTCTTTTAGGAATATTATAGAATGCTTTGGCTTGGAAGAGCCCTTAAAGATCATCTAGTTCCAACTAGCAGGGACACCTCCCACTAGACCAGGTTGTTCCAAGCCCCATCCAGCCTGGCCTTGAACACTTCCAGGGATGAGACATCCACAACTTCCCTGGGCAACCTGTGCCAGTGTCTCAGCTCGCTCTCAGTAAAGAACTTCTTTCTTGTATACCATCTTAATCTCCCCTATTTCATTTGAAAACCATTAGCCTCATCCCATCACTACATGCCCTTGTAAAACATCCCTCTCCAGCTTTCCTGTAGCCCCTTCAGGTACTGGAAGGTGCTGTGAGGTCTCCCCGGAGTTCTCTTCTCCAGGATGGAACAACCCCAACTCTCTCAGCCTGTCTTCACCCATCTCTATATTCCACATGAATCCTCCACCCTGTACAGAAGCACTGTATTCTCTTCTATAGACACAGTAAGAGACAGCAAATGCAATTGTGAAGAATGTGTTTCTTAACAATGAAGACAGAGTTCCTGGTATCAGGGTCTGTGCACAGAGCATAACTGTTCTATGAAGACTGAGGCTAAAAAGTGATCTTTAAAGAGCCTATAAACCAAACATTTTAGATTCTGTGCAGCAAGCTTACAATGCAGGTTCTGATGGCTGAGAAGAAAAGAAAACATACAGAGAGAACTGCAATGGTGAAAATCTTGTCCTATCAGACAAGATGAAGAGTGACAGAGATGGGGAACCGCCTGCTGAATGGTAATTGCCAATACATAGAACAAAAGAAAGGGCAGGAGATGCTATAGATGCTGCAGTGGCAAATAGTCCTCAGCCTGTGCAATACAGCACACATACCCATTACCAAACCTTGAAGATAGAAGCCCATTTTACTGATTTATGCTACCATGTCAGGTAACAAACTAAAATGGCTGAGGTAGGTGCTTGTTCTGTTCTGCTGTGTGGTAACATCCCTGGGCAGATAACTATGCCTGAGGCAGAAAAGTAGTGATGATAATCTGAAATAACCATAGCAGGGTTTACCCCATTGTGTTTAGCACAGCATTTATTTGAAAGTAGCCTGGATAGGTCAAGGGCCATAAAAACTGAGATTATGTAATACCTTAGTTCTCAAAATCTTCTGAACCCAAATGCTTCTTTTCCTCCTGAACTATGTGGGTTAGGTTAGACAACACAATTATTGGCCCAAGAACATGATAAACTACAGGGCACAGATCACCTTGTGTAGGTGTTTCTGAAATTTGCTAGTGCCAAGCAACTGCCTGGGAATCACCTTGCTGAATTCATAAAGGTGTAAAACTCTTCTTGTTGCTCTGAGAGACCGAGAGGAAAAACAGTGTCAAAAATAACCCTTTATATGCAAACACTAGTTCGCTGAAAATGTAAGATAAGAACATACAGTGATTGCCAATGGCTCCAGGACTTCTTTGGATTACTGGGAGTAACTTTCAGCTCTGAGTTTTGAGCAGCAAGTCCGTATTTCTCAGTAAGCATTCCTCATTAGATTCAGAGCCTTTTTTTTTTTTTTTAAACTTTTTTTTGACCTTTTCTATCTGGGACAACATATTTGTATTTTGTGAGCTTCCAAGGATGAAGGTTTTATTTCTTTCTCTCTCCCAATTCTTGTGCGAGTAGGACAAATTCTTTGGGAATGAATAGAAGCTAACTGGCCTACAAAACTTGCCCTTTTTTGGTTCTATCTTTCTCACATGATGTCATGCAGTTATTTTCTGAATGACTTCAATGTGTTTGCCTCAACAAGTCTGCTATTTTATTATTATTATACTTTTCATCTTTTTAAAATGAAAGATCCACCCTTTCATTTAAAAAGAACAAACTGGATTCCGAAACACATTTTTCTTTTCTCTTCCCTTTTGTTTTTTCATAATATCTGGGAGATACATTATAAGGAATATATAAGATGATAAGCAGTACATGTGTTCTATAAAAATCAACTCTGTATCTCCTGCTAGAATTTCTGTATTGAGAATCAAGGGGATTGTAAATAATTAGCAGGCATCTTACATAATTTTAATCTTACAGATTTTCAATCTATTATTGTCACTCTCTCTCTACTCCATTATACTCTTTCATTGTTATTATTAATATATGATATTATTTGATACTATTATATTAGTAGGAATTAAAGAAAAATCACCTAACAAAAATTAGATTTCCTAAAAGAAAAGATTGAAAAGAAAGAGAATTCTAAGGGAATTCTAAAGATTTCTCTAAAACAAAAATGTCTGTGGTAACTGGAAATACACAAACACAACAGACAACTCTCTCTCATCTGGCTTCAGAAGTGAAGGGGACAAATTCCAAGTTGCTAAAAATGGAATTTTGGATTGCTAAAATAGAGTTTAGCAACCTGGAGTTTGGAACAGCAATGTGGGATAGCAAACCTGAATCTGATAACGAGAGAATTCGTGACACTGATTACCTTTCCTGCCTAGCTTCTTGATAAAACAAATTTGTGTCATGTGATTATTGGCTTCTCAGCACTAAAATAACTGCAAAGTATTTCATGAGAAGCTTGAGGAAAAGCACTGTGCTTCTACTATAGCACTTCTCTACTAGGGAGAACTTCTAAGGTTATTTTGTCCCTTGAGAACATACTGAATTTAAATGGCTGTCATGTACACATTCTGCTCCTTGGGGGTGGCTAAAGTCAGAAAAAACCCAGCACGGTGTCAGAGAAGCTCTGTCAGTAGCAGTTCTGAACTGCTGCAGAGATGTGTCCTTCCCAAAGCAAGCACTTCATTTTCATGGGATGGCTGTTTTTCAAGAGGATACAACACACATGTAGATGACTTAGGACAACTCACATGGCTATGGACTACAATACTGTGGAAAAGAGCTCAACTGGAAGAATACCCAAGATGACTCTACAGACTTGTCCCTAACATCTCCAATGTACTTTGCAGCATCGCTTTAAAGGTGGCATGTGTTATTTATATAATACTTGAAATCCTTACAAGTATTCCATTGCTGTTGGCTTGTTTTTCCTCTCTCCACTCAGCCCTTGACATACCACAGCTGTTCAAAGCTTCATTTTTAATCTTGAAATTCTTTTCATATTTTAAAAACAAATTCAAAACCACACATATTCACCCAACTTTTTGATGTTTTGCACTTTCTGAAAACCATATGCAACTAAAATACATCCAGTAGGAATTTTAATTCATTTTTACATTGAAGATATGTTCTTCTATACATTTGATTACTGATTAAATTCTATACTTCTGCAAGGTCTCTCAACTAGCTTTTCAATTTTAATAATTTAAAACAAAAACATCTGAATTAAACAAGACCTCCACAATTTAATGTTTATAATGAAAAGTGCAATGAAATTTGCTTCCGTCTCCTGTTGACACAAAAGACTAATCTCCAGGGTTCTGGACCACGTGGATTCCATATCAAATTACTAACTGGATTCAAGTTAAAATCCAACAAAAGCTAAGTAGGCTTCTTTTCAAATTATGTATTTTAGGAGGAAAGTGAAGCATTTGATAAGAAACACAGAAAGCTAGCTAAAGAGTAATTAATGCACACTAAGAAACAATTACAAAGCAACTAGCTTGGACAAGCACAACCAACTCACTGCTTTTCAGAAAAGCCAGCCTGGAAACTTACTCACTGAAACCACCAGCAAAATTGTGTTAACTTTGGTTAGAGCAGCATATCAAAACCAGGTTCTGATCCAAGTCAGAAATGTACCCACACAAAGTTGTATTTTTATTGAGATAAACAGAACATAACAGAAAATGTGGTATTTAGATCCAGGCTTAAGGCAAGGAAACACTTTAGACAAAAGTTTGGCTGTAGCTACTGTAAGAACTGGAAAGAACTCACAGAACTCTCCCAAGATAGAAAGAATGTACATCAAACTCACTGGAGTTTATTATGGTACTGGAGTAACCTGTCAGAAAGTCAGCTATCCAAAGCATTTTGAGTTACTAGAAAAACAGTATTTTCCAGAGACTGATGGGAACTGAAAGACTTTTTAGCACAACTGGAGAGAGCTTTTAGCAGACAATCAAAATATTGAGGAGCATGCTAGAGTCCCAGAGGTACCCCTCCCTATTCACCATATTCATTGTAAGTAAGATAAATAGCAGTTGACTTACAGAGGATATTTTTCTATGGCATAAGCTTTGCAAATAATTGTTTAAATGTAGATTATTGAATTCTAAATATTATATTTCTATCAATAAAAATGAAGCATAAAATAAAAAGTACCTAGAGTTAAAAGGTAGTGGTTTTTTGGTGCCTTATTTTCTCCTTTATATATATTCATTTATGTGCAAACCACAAGTAAAACTAACATGGTCTTCTCAGTGTTTCTGACAGTCAGTGGCCTAAATTTTATCTGTTATCTAACAGACACTGGAGATACCACGTGGTGAGAGGTGACTTGTACCTGTTGCTTGCCCTTCAGAAGTTACACATGTAACTTTATATGTGCAATTTATCTGTGCTCATGAGACGACTGGAATTTTGCTGCTCCACATTTATCTACTGCATAGTTTTGTCTGAACGATGAACACTTTCTGCTCTCAGTTTAAGATGTAAGCACCCAAATTTCTTAGTCATGGTGAAGTGAGGAACCTGATATTTTAACAGACATAAATCATATAGCAAATCGTATTATATCACCAAAAATATTATCAATAAGGCCTGAGGAAGGTCAACATTAAACTGATGTTCCCAGTGAATTACTTCTTTCAAAAGAAGTTTTATTTCAAACATCTGTATTCTTAAAGAAATCCTAAATTGCAAAATCATTACACTTAGTACTTATTTAACAACACACTACTACAAGGAGTGATAGGAATTACAGAGAGAAGAATTAATGCTAAAGCCTTGAAAATAATTCATTTATACAGCTACCTTATTGTAACTCACATAAGGTGGTTCACATGTCAAGCTGATACTGTAAAGGAAAACCTCTTAACTTAAAAAGAAAGTTCAGTACTTTTGCAATTCAGTGGTTTTGTAGAATCCCTCAGACCAATTATGTTCCTTAAAGCATCATAATAAAATTAACTGTCATGTCTTAAAACTCTTTTAATAGCAGGTGGAAAATGTGTGTAACTGCAAATGCTTTTTAACCATCAACTGTTGGTAACATCAGATGAGGCCAACCTTTCACACACTGTACTTCTTTCATGCTGGCCAGTCTGCAGCTAAGGTCCATGACTTTCTAATTAATTTCTTCTAATTCCTTTCTATTCTAATTCCTCAGATAAAAACTGGGCAAAAAAACCTACTACAGTTCACTGCTGAGCATGTGAAATGAAGCTATTTGTTAAATTTTAACATACAGAGCTGTGAACTTCAATCACAGCAAAGCCAACATTCCTTTGGCTCTGCAGCCCTGTTATGAGACAGGCACTGCCAGCTAAGTTGCAGAGCAGACAGATAGATGCAGGAAACTCTTTAACCAGCTTGCCAAGACATTCATCAACTGGGGCTCCCCAGCTGTGGTCAGACACTTCAGAAACAGCTGTGATAGTTTTAAGATGTTACTTTTACTAATTTTTTACCATCTTTAAGTTCCAGTAAGTGAAATGAACTTCCTAAGCCAGTTAGCTTCAGTGGAATCACCTTCACAAAGTTAAAGATGACCAAATTAACTATGTCACTAGGTCTATACTGAAAGGTACCTGCAGGCTAGGACATTAAGACCTCTAAGGGGACAGAGCATATCCAGCAGCTCCATGGGGCTGCTGGGCATATACTCCATGCTGAGAGAGGTCATGGGAATAGTTATGGAATAGAATTATAGAAGATTTTGCTGTTAAAATCTTGCAAGCAGAGATCATACTAGGAGTTATGCCCAAAAGGGTTAGAACTTGGTTAAATATGTAGATTTGTAACAGAAGTAACAAAAAGCACATGCTCAACAGGCATACCACTTTCCTGCCAACATCAAATATCAATTTCAAGCCTTTTGGGTCATTCCAGTATTTCAAAGAAAAAAGTTGCCAGACCTTTGTTTTTTAATGAGGACAATACAGAACACTGGCCCTTAGCTTAATTTAAAAAAGAACAATATTTTTAAAATGTTTACCATGTTTACACTAGAAATACAATATATTTGTGCTCTATGGTTCCTCCTTTTTAATAGTTTATGTATTATTAATGTAAATCATTCTACAAAGAAAGAATGGGTCATGGGGGGGTTGTAGTTCTTTTTGTTCTTTATGGATTGCTATGGTATTCAGAATTAGCCAAACTAAGTCCCAGGCTATCACATCTGGATACTGGGTAAAACAACGTAACTTTTAGGAATACTTATTTAGACGTTTGGACCAATTGCCAAAACATTAATCCTTAACAATCTGAAGCTTAAAATTTCTTTCCTGCTCAATTATATTCTTCACATGCAAGAAATATATTTAATGCTATGAGATTACAAGCAGATAAAATAAAATGCACACTGATGTAAAATTAGAACACTTAAAATTGGCTCACCTAATGTGGTGCTCTTCTGGTCTCTCTCCAGTTTCCCAGTATCTCTGGGAAGCCCAAAACCAGACATGGTACTTAGATGCAGCTTCTCAAGTGCTGGTGAAAAGGGGAATAATCACTTATATTACCTTTCACAGACCCAGTCATTTCATTACAAAAGCCTACCAGGTTGGTCATGCCCTATTTCCATGAGCACCTCACCTTCTGAGACTTATGTATATGCTCATAAAACTAAGCTATAGAAATGCTGATTAAATGCCTGCAGTCCAGGATTTAACATCTATCATTCATTTAAGATACATATTATAGATTTGTTATGGAAAATTTTAAGACATATTCACAACTTCCTTGTCAGTTTATCTTATGAGCAAACCTGGAATTGTTTAAAACAAACCTGGCAAGGTACGGAAAAGGCTTTTGTCACATCCGTTTTTCTCATGTTTCTGATTCATAATCCATGTGAGATTCTTCTGTTCAGTGAAATACTCATTACAGCTTTTTAAGATTTATATAAAGCAGCTGTTGGCTTTGTAACTAAACCTACTTAGAAGTTATGTGGTGTGTCAATTCTCACTTTTCTTATTTTATTCCACTCTAACACCTGTTTACATACGCTGCACATAAGAAGCAGTCAGGTGAATAATTATTGTGTGAAATGTAAAATGCCACCAGTACAGCTTGCAGGCAAAATACTCAAAAACTGTTAAGAAACTACATTTGAAACAGCATACGTCACAATGTGGGAAATCTATCCCTGTATATAAAGTATGAATCCTGGTTGCAATTATGAAATTGCTGTATCATTAAATATCTCAGAGGATGTGAAGTTGACCACAGGCTGTCAGGGCTGAGCTGTATGTGTGAGACTGTGAAACATGTCCCACCCTGGCAGTTCCCAGTCAAGAGGGAAAGTAAAAGGCCTAAGCCAGATAGCAATCAATTCACCCAAACCCTTCCTGCAAGCAAGGGTTGGGAGCTATGGAATTTCCCAAAAAACTGAAAGGATGATCAAATCTTATGCTAAAGCATTTGGGAAATGCCATGAATTGCAGACAGACAGAAAACTTGTGCATGTGAGGCAATGCTTTGCTAACTGTGGGCCAGATAAGTAAGAGGGAACTGGCTTCAGAACTCAGACACAGACATGGATGCAACATAGTTTAGAAAAGCTATGTACAGAAACGGATGACAGAGCACACAGACTATGCCCAAAACAATATTCAAAACCGAGGAAGGGAAGTATACACAGTATATTTAGTGATTTCTCATCTCTATGATATTTTGTGCCAGCTAATATAAAGAATCAATGCTTTTATGGAAATTTTACATCTGTGTCTACTTCAACTATCACATGTTTCCAAGAGGTGAACTGTAAACCCTGAATGAGTAAAATGGGGGCTAAAGGAAAAGATAAGCTTAATCTTTTGGAAAAACTAGGGACACAGGTGTCAGTACTCACCCTTGGGGCAGAGGGAGTATATGCAAGTAGCCAGTAAAGTCTCACATTTACCAAGGAATGGAAGATAACTAATCCTGACTGGAGACTGAACCAGAGAGAAACCTGCTTCCAACTATGATCAAACAAAGCTCTCTGGACTTAGAGAGCTAGAATAGAAGCAAAGCAATCCAGTCCATTTCCAGCTGATGGGACATTATCAATCCTGTGACAAGCCTGTGTTTCTCCACTACTGCACAAGCTGAAAATGGCAGATCAGTAGTCCAATTTTCACTTTCACTAAAAGTTAATGTAGTTATGATGATTTTAGAAAACATTCCGTGCAGTCATACTTACAAATGGCTCTTCAGTACCTGAGAGCTCTGCATTAAATAACTTGAACAAAATTTGAGCTGCTGTTTGTTCATTTTGCTATTCTTCCCGTGTTCTTAGCCAAATACCAGAGGAAGAGTTCCTGCCTGAGATAAGTACTTGTTCCTAATGGAAATGCATATTCTTCAAGATACTGAAAAATTACACCCAAGCTACCTAACTGGAATTTCAATCCATTTTTAGATACACCAAAAATTAGATAAGGACAACATTCAGAGCTGTTCTTTTAACATTATAGGTAACTGATTCTGTCCTTGACTTCTCTACTCACAAGAATCATTTGACTGTGACTTTTCAGGATAATTATTTGCATTTTTAATATTTTCAACCCCTCTTCATGCTTATGTATTCCTAATGTGTTCTTAGGACAACTGTATGAGTGTGCATTGTCATGGTCTTATTTTCTGGGTGGAGAACCACAAACAGAAACTTTGGAAATCACACATTAGCACAATGTTCAAGTTAAGCTGTGTCCAAATAGCTTTGACTGCCATGCACTTCAAAGCACTGGCAAGCCATCATGCAGTATTCTTCCAAGCTTTGCTTGACTTCCATAGTGGTGAATCATGACCATAAAAAGAAGCTGTGTGAACGTTGGGTTTTTTTTTTTCTCCACACAGGAAACAATAAAACATTAATAAAAAATAAAGTCAGGAGAGAACTATGGAACTGTTCTTCAGTGAGGTCTAAGTGGCCAATTTTTTCCACCTGGGACAGGCAGTCAAAACATTTGTTATTAGAGACCTCACTGTGACTCACATACTAAAATTCCAGGTACAGACTTTAAACTGTATGGAAAAAAGGGACAACTGCTTGCAAAATCTTGTTTTGTGCAATATTTCTCCAGAAATATTTCATCTTCAGAATTTCACTTTTTTGTTTACAGATATAAAACTGATTTTTATTCCAACTATATAAAGGAATGTACTTATTTCAGTGTAGGGTAGGAGATGCTCTATCACACCCCAACATCACACCCATGTCTTAAAAAAAATTAAAATTATGTAAAGCACATATCCAATTAATCATAATAAAAGGGCCTTGTCCTTCTACTAGTACTCAGAATATTACAGGATGCTTTTTTTTTTTCTTTATGAATACCTATTTGAGAACACATTTGATTTGGAGGCTTGAATCTCAGAGAAATATAAGGAAAAACAAAGCTGAGTGAAATATGAAGTTCAGATAGCTTTTGGAACTCCATACTCATTTAAAAAAAAAAACCCTTCACTTCAGGTTGGCAAAGTCAACATCTGGGATCTTTCACTGAATTACTGCTTCTGACAAAGTCACGTATGAAAATACTAGGGAATTTAAGATTTTTCTGCAATAATACACACTACCTGTGATTCATCTCAAGGTTGAATTGAAATTTGTAACAAAAAACCTAAACCTTTCATTTCGAATATTTCTCTTTCTTAATGCTTTCATTAGTAAGAATTTGTGAAAGACATTAAAGCTTCCCTATTCCATCCACAAACTCTATAATATCAAGTCTCCCAATGCAATGGTAAAAATAACACCAGTAATTTGCATTAAATCTTCTGGTATTTTGTCCGACAGTGTAACAGAATGCCTGTAATTGCAATCTGTGAAATCCCTGAAAGCAACCAAAACACCCTGTAAGGTGGGCTTTTTTCAGTAAGTTATGACAATTATTAAAAGCAAATCATAACTAATAATTGCAAACAATTACTATGTAGGATCAAACAGCAATGAACTGCATTGAAGTTTCATTTCACAAAGAGACAGCACACTGGCTAAAATGTTCACTTCCCACAAATCTAAGTAAAGGTAAACACTGATTTTAACTATTACAGATGTAAATAAGGTTGGTATCTTAAAAACCCAGTGATTGGCCCAGTAATGACATGTGGAATGCTGTGAGCATCTAATGACAAATTAGCTAGCACAAAACGCAGGGGAAAAAACAAACAAACAAACACCAAACCAAAAAAGCACTAAATAATCCCCAAAGCAAACAACAAAATGTAGTTTTTAGTCATCATACCAATTATGGAAATGAATGCTGGGAGTCAGCCTACCATGGACTCATCTTTTACATATTTCTGTTAAAAACATCATAACATAAAGATCTAATTTGCAAAGTTAATATCACCTACGATTTTCTTGTTTAACACAGCAAACCAGATTTCTGACAGATGAAAAACTTCCACTTATTTTTCAACTACTTAAGAAACACCTCTATGTTACAATACAAATTATTAAGAAAAATTAAGTGGATTGGATATAACAGATTTATTTCATAAGATTATATACTGTGTATAGCCGTATGTCCTCCATGTCACCAGTTAGCAGTAGTAGTGTGTCCTTCCTGATTTTTAGACAATGCATTACAAAAAGAGGGTAAGATTAAAGTGTTGATCCTTCTTAGCAATGGAAGCCTATCAAGGTGTAATTATGTTAAGTAGCATAGTAATTAAAGCAAACACTGTATAGCACACTTTTGTTCTGAATAAACAAGTTCATTTCTGTTCCAAAACAATTTACACAAATTAGAGCAACAAATGAGTTGGTTTTAAAAAGTTATTTAACCTAAGGTTTATTTTCAGAAATTAGATTTCTTACATCAGTATCTTTCAAATCTGTTGACAAAACAGTAAATTATCACTTACCTAAACTTAAGGGTGAGACACAAGAGTTATAGTTCTTTCAAAATACAATTTAATTAGCCAAAATAACAATGCCATGTAGATGAAAGCTGAACTGGGTGTACATGTTAACAGTTTTCACATCTGGGGAACTATCTTTTACAAAGTGGCCTGGCAAAAGTAGCTGGAATGGTAGTGGTACTAACAGTTGCTGTAGTGTCACTGCCCACTCATCAATAGCTCCTTCTGACAAACCTGTCAGCTTTCAGGCATCCTGTGCTGCGACCTGCAGTTGTGAGTCCACTACTGGGCAGATCACCACCCTTTCCACTCTTTCTGCACACTGGGACAAAGCTTCATTTAGCTGTCTTTCCTGGACTGCTGCAGGCAGGCTCATGCCACACCTGCAGCTAACCCAGGCTTTCAGAACCTCACATTTATTTTTAAATAACTGGGCAGCAATCTCGACTGTTTAATTACTTCTTCCAGACACTCATGACCCACTGATTTTGCATCTTGACTCAGGAGAGATTACACTGACTTGTGTCAGAACTGAACTAAAGAGAAGAGATTTGTTTATTTTTTAAGGATCAGTATCATTGCTGTCAAGCTCTGAAATAATTAGGGAAATTTAGCTAATGCAGGCATAAAAGAATGAGAGGCAAGTTGTGAAAACCAAGTAATAGAATAAACAAGAAGCTTTTCTGTTTGAGAAAAAAAAAAAACACATTAGGAAAAGAATTAAGCAGCAAAAAAGCAATAAGAGCACATGTTGGTGCCTCATAAACACGTTACTGTCATTCTCCTGTACTGCAAATCAAGTGTTGTTGACTCACAGTAATGTCAGAGGCTGGTTTGGTTTTTAAGTGAAGGCAGCAATTATGGCATGGCTTTCATTTCTGAAGCATGTCTATGCTGTTTTTTTTAAAAAGAAAAGAAAGATCTGAAAGAGATGAAGACATCCACAGCAGGGTATAAATTCCTGTTTTACCCAGCCAGGCCATACTATTTGACCTGCAAGTGCTGTGCAGCATTGACCTGTAACTACAACTCACGCTGCAGATGTGACAAAACACATTGGTCTCCCTGAAGATAATTATTTTCTGAAGACCTAAAATTCTTATTCAGCGAGGACAGCAGAAAATACACATTCTGAAATACCAGTTACATACATGAAAATGCTGTAATTTGGTATTAAGTACAGTCTTACAGCTTGTGCAAAGAATAAGGCCTGGATAGACAAAAAGATGAAGTGTAGTTGGATACTGGAGTCCAAAACTCTGCTGAGCCCTTCCATCACCTGTCATCCACAGAAACCTAAAGTTATCACCAGGACAAAGTTCACTGTGCATCTAAACATGTTTAGCTTAAGCTGAACATCTATGGATCAAAGGCAAATGAATAAAAATAATCCCAAGCTTTATTAAGCATACTTTTCCCAGGAAAGCCAGAATGGTGTCTCCAAGACATAAAGCCAGCAACATGAATGAATTCTGGATTGACCTCTCCCTGCTCCTTGCCAACACATGATGTTTAGGTAGATTGAGTCCTACAGAGATGAGAACAACCATGCTCATCAGCTCTGGCCAATGTAGAAAGACAGCTGTCCAGGGTCTCACCTGGGAAATACTAAGCCTTTGTTCTAAATTAGCTCTAGCTAATGACAGCTTTCAAGGCAGTTTTCATAGTGACTAATGTAAGGACAATCTCTCCTGTTCACCTCTGTACAACCATAAGTGATTACCAAATAGAAATTTTTTTGAGAAAGACAAATTAAAAAATAAAAGGATAAATAGACCATATATATAATCCACCCATTCAACTGCCACTCCTATTAAAAAATTTATTTTTATTTAATAATACTCAAAGTAAGCATTAACCTAAGAAACAGCCTTCAGGAGACTGGAGTTTTACAGCTTCAGTTCTTGTCTAGATCAAGAATATTGAAATTTAAAGATAATAAAAATGTAAAAGTAAATCCGTAACATTTCAAATAAAAGAATTCATATTTCCAGTGGACTTGTATCTGTAGGAAATATTTGCTGTTGACAGGAGCTTGATAACAGCCAAATAGATTCAGCCTTAATTTACAATTGTTTCAAACATACATAATACAGAATTTTATGCCAAAACAAGATGAGAACAGAAAAGCTCCTTAGAAAATACAGCTCTGCTCAACAATTTCCATTAAGTTGTTTTTTGGCACCAGAAAGATTCCTATGACCCAATTTCCACCTGCTTATTTGCTTTATATACCATCCAAAGTAAAGTACCAAATGGGAAACTGCTAAGTGAAAGGTAACAAAACATGAGTTTTTTAACAGTTTGCCATGTGTATGACATTATTTCTCCACTTAACTTGTGAAAAAAAAATAATTACAGCTTAGGAAAGTGATGGAGGCTGCATACATTACAGTTCTTTAGGGAACTGCAAGTTAGGAGATCAACTGTTCTTGCTTTGACAGTTTCTAGCAGCAAACAATCATAAAAATGTATGATAATTAGTATATAAATCCTAAGATTCATGTATCCCTGGTTTGGTTTATTGAAATTAAATTTCAGTGAAGATTGTTAAACTGAAACCCTATTTAATAATTTCAAATTGTATTTGTGCAAAATAGTTCAAGCTATTGCACACTAAGTTAGGAAATTTCATGCTGCAAATGTGACATGATATTGGTAAATGTAACAGTGGCAAAGTGATAACATTTCAAGAAGAAAATTTCCCCAGAAGGTAAAACTGATGTCTTAAAATTCTGGGGAGAAACAGGATAGCTAGTCTGTCTTGTGTATAGCTTTTCAGAAAGTTTTACCTTGGTCTCTTTCAGCCTCCTAAGAAATTGCACCTGTTTGCACAAGGCTTGAACTCTAACTTGTCTAAAGTTGATTTAGTTTCCAAATACCTCATTAAATACCATTATTTATCAACACAGTTATTTGGATGATCTATTGGTTTAGACTGGCCTGTGTGAAAATAAAATTAAGCTCAGCCCTAAATACTTCTGGTTTGGGTGTTTTGCAGATTGTCTTTTTTATTAAAATTAATTTAATAAAATGCATTTATTTATTTAGTGTATGCAAAGTCCACAAAGATGCACTTTAGAATTTTAAAATGTAAGTCAGATAAATTAAAGTATGCTTTTGGGAAAGGAATATTAAAAACACCACGTTTTTAAGAAAAACTGTCAGGTCAAACCACTGAATCTTTGGAAACCCTGGGCTCAATGTCCGAATTAGGTCATCCCGACATAAAGTAACTTTTTACATCATTTGGCTCTTCTGCAAGCAAGAGTGCTATTTTCTTAATTCCTGTGTATTGATTACATATTTTGATTCTTTAATAATTGCTAAAAATCAGACTGTCAAGGAAAAATTGCTTTGTACTTAAACATTATTTAAAATAGGCAGTTAAACACAGTTTTCCTACCTGCTACCTTAAATCGAAAGGAAAGCTTGCTATGTAAAACCACTCTGATGTTCTAACCACATTCACATGTTGATGTACACCTTTATCATAAGGGACTTCATGTGTAACACTTGGAATTCACAGTCGTGAACTATCAGTCAGAGTCTGGACACTTTGGGTAAGATTTCTCTCAAATAAATTGTCTTTTAAAGGTAGGATCAGTTTGCTCTCACCTTCACTTTAGCTCTGCAGCTGACAGGAAAGCACTGGGCAGCTCCAGAAGACTACTCATTCTTATCAGCCAAAACCTGTGCTAGTGTGAGATGAACCACCCTCCAGAAAGGAGGTTCCTATTGAACCTGGTGTGTTGCTTCGACTAGATGAAGCTTTAATTAGATGATTCAGCAAAATTAATCCTTCTCCTAGATCTGAAATCCGAGTACTTCAGTCTTTTGTTTAGGGGCAGATGTGCGTTTCTCATCCTTGGAAACAGCAGACAGATCAAGGCAGAAAGAAAACGTTTGGCACCTCATTTTGCAAATTCAAAATTGTGAGAGAAATACAAAGTTTGCCCATCACAAAGCTTATCCATGCCTAACACCTACTACGATGGCTCCTGCAGTGCTGAGGGAGGGATAGCAAATTTTGTTACCTCTCGCTCATTGACATAAATAATAGATGTTACTTCTGCTTTCTGGACAAGGGAAATAATGTGAAAACTAACAAGTTTTCACCTTTTAAATTGAGATGACTGTGTACAAAGTGATTCTACAAACTTTTAAACAGAAGCTCTAACTATGTTATTTCTGTTTATAGGGGTGATTTTGTTAGTCTGCACAAAAATCTCTTGCTTACTGTATAAATTCAACATTTATATCACAGCAAAATATTTTTTAAGTTTACACTGTAAATAAAAAGAAGTGTGACTTTATATGTTCAGCTTGGCTAAATTAATTATTTTGGATCAAGTAAGGACTTGCTTGAGTAATTGTATACTGCACTTCTCAAGCAATGCATACAATACATGGGGAATTACATCCTGAGCAAATGAAAAATATTTTTAGAGTTTGTTACCTTTCCTTCCCAGAGACATTCTCCAGATCAAAGAACTATCTCTGCAGAAATAACATGTTTTATGAGTTTCTATACTGTGTGGTTTCTAAACCCAGACACTTTTAAGCCACTCTATAAGCCTACCTCTGCTGATTTCTGGCTCACCAATAATATTCTTAGTGAGGAGAATGTACATCACCTTTAAAAAAAAATTATCTTTACTTAGAAGTCCTAGTAAGTGCAAACAAAACACAAGAGAAAACATTGAATTGAAATAAAATAGAATCATAGAATCATAGAATCATAGAATCCTATGGGTTGGAAGGGACCTCGAAAGATCATCTAGTCCAACCCCCCCTGCCAGAGCAGGGTCACCTAGAGCACATCACACAGGAACTTGTCCAGACGGGTCTTGAATGTCTCCAGAGAAGGAGACTCCACAACCTCTCTGGGCAGCCTGTTCCAGTGCTCTGTCACTCTTACAGTAAAGAAGTTTTTTCTGATATTCACCTTGAACCTCCTATGCTCCAATTTACACCCATTACCCCTTGTCCTATCACTGGTCATCACTGAGAAGAGCCTAACTCCATCTCCCTGACACTCACCCCTTACATATTTGTAAACATTGATGAGGTCACCCCTCAGCCTCCTTTTTTCCAAGCTAAAGAGACCCAGCTCCCTCAGCCTTTCCTCATAAGGGAGATGTTCCACTCCCTTAATCATCTTTGTGGCTCTGCGCTGGACTCTTTCAAGCAGTTCCCTGTCCTTCTTGAACTGAGGGGCCCAGAACTGGACACAATACTCCAGATGCGGCCTCACCAAGGCAGAATAGAGGGGGAGGAGAACCTCTCTTGACCTACTAACCACACCCTTTCTAATGCACCCCAGGATGCCATTGGCCTTCTTGGCCACAAGGGCACATTGCTGGCTCATGGTCATCCTCCTGTCTACCAGGACCCCCAGGTCTCTTTCACCTACACTACTCTCCAGCAGGTCAGCCCCCAACCTATACTGGGACATCGTGTTGTTCTTCCCCAAATGCAAAACTCTACACTTCCCCTTGTTGAATTTCATCATGTTTCTCCCCGCCCAACTCTCCAGCCTGTCTAAGTCTCTCTAAATGGCAGCACAGCCTTCTGGTGTGTCAGCCACTCCTCCCAGCTTAGTGTCATCAGCAAACTTGCTGAGGGTACATTCTATACCCTCATCCAGGTCGTTGATGAAGATGTTGAACAACATCGGTCCCAGTACCGACCCCTGAGGGACTCCACTAGTCACAGACCTCCAAACAGATTCTGCCCCATTGACTACAACTCTCTGACTCCTTCCCATCAACCAGTTCCTGATCCACCTCACTACCTGATCACCAAACCCATACCTGATCAACTTGTCTACAAGGATGCTGTGGGAGACGGTGTCAAATGCCTTACTGAAATCCAGATAAACCACATCTACCGCTCTACCATCATCTATCCACCTAGTAATTTCCTCATAGAAGGCTATGAGGTTAGTCAAACATGATTTACCCTTGATAAAACTATGCTGACTGCTCTTGATGACCCCCATGTCCTTGATATGCCTAGAGATAGAGACAAGAACAAGTTGTTCCATCACCTTTCCAGGGATGGAGGTGAGGCTGACCGGTCTATAGTTACCCGGGTCCTCCTTCTTGCCCTTCTTGTAGACTGGTGTGACATTTGCTGTCCTCCAGTCCTCAGGCACCTCTCCCGTTACCCATGACTTACCGAAGATGATGGAGAGTGGCCTAGCAATGACCTCCGCCAGCTCCCTCAGCACCCTTGGATGCATTCCATCTGGACCCATCGATTTATGGATGTCCAGATTACTCAACTGATCCCTAACCCAATCCTCATCTACTATGTCAAACTCCTCATCTATCTTGACTACTTCTGCGGCTATATGAGTCTGGAGCTCATGGGGAAATCCTGCAGGAGTAAAGACAGAGGCAAAGAAGGCATTCAGCACCTCTGCCTTCTTTATATCCTCTGTCACCAGGGCTCCCACCTCATTCAACAGTGGGCCAATATTGCCTCTAGTGTTAGCTTTGTTAGCTATGTATTTGAAAAAGCCCTTTCTATTATCCTTAACCTGACTTGCAAGGCTAAGTTCCAAGGAGGCCTTAGCTTTCCTAATTGCCTCCCTACATCCTCTGACAACAGCCCTATATTCCTCCCAAGTGACCAGCCCCTCCTTCCATGATCTGTAGATTTTCCTTTTCCACTTAAGTTTGCCCAGCAGTTCCTTTTTTAACCATGCTGGTCTCCTAGCTCCCTTACTAGATTTCCTAACCATTGGGATGCTCTGATCCTGTGCTTGCAAGAAGTGGTCCTTGAATGTTGACCAGCTATCTTGAGCCCCTTTACCTTCTAGCACCCTGTCCCATGGGATTTCCCTTAACAGTTGATTGAGGAGGCCAAAGTTTGCCCTGTGGAAGTCCAGGGTTCTGGTCCTACTGGGTATTCTGTGCCTTCCACACAGGATCCTGAACTCCACCATCTCGTGATCACTGCAGCCAAGGCTGCCACTGACCACCACTGCTTCAACAAGGCCCTCCTTGTTGGTTAGTACAAGATCCAGCAGCGCTCCTCTTCTAGTTGGCTTGTCCACCATTTGCATTAAGAAGTTATCATCAATGCACTGGAGGAACCTCCTAGACTGTGAAAGGCTGGCTGTGTGAGTCTTCCAGCAGATATCGGGGTAGTTAAAATCTCCCATGAGGACTAGGGACTGCAGTTGTGAGGCTACTTTCAGCTGCCTGTAGAAAGCCTCATCAACTTCCTCGCCTTGATCAGGAGGTCTGTAGTAGACCCCCATGACTGTATCACCCACACCAGCCTGCCCCTTAATTCTTACCCACAGACTTTCAACTTGCCCCTCATCAGCCCCTGCACAAAACTCAATACATTCTAGTTGCTCTCTCACATAAAGAGCAACTCCACCACCTCGCTTCCCCACTCTATCTTTCCTAAAAAGCACATAACCATCCATGGCCACATTCCAGTCATGTGACCTGTCCCACCACGTCTCTGTTATTGCTACCAGATCATAACCCTTAGCCCGCACACTGACCTCTAACTCTTCCTGCTTATTCCCCATGCTGCGTGCATTAGCATACAGGCATTTCAGGAAACAAACAGAGCCCACTGGTGGGACTAAATCCTCCTTAGACCACCTGCTTTCAGGCCCTGGTACGTTCCTCTTGTGCTTGTCCCTAACAGACCCAGTTTTCTCCCCTTCCCCCTTCACATCTAGTTTAAAGCTCTCTCAATGAGCCCTGCTAAGTCCTGCCCCAAAAGCCTCTTCCCCCTCTGGGACAGGTGCATCCCTCCTGCCACCACCAGGCCAGGTGTCTCATATAGCATCCCATGATCAAAAAAACCAAAACCCTGTCTTTGACACCAATCTCTTAGCCATTCATTGATCTGTAGACTCTTCCTATATGCCTCCCCACCCATTCTTGCAGGAGGGATGGAGGCAAACACTACTTGCGCTCCAGACCCCCTAACTAGCCGTCCTAGGGCCCTGAAGTCACTCTTCATTGCCCTTACATTTCTCTTGATAATTTCATCACTGCCAACCTGAAAAATCAGCAGTGGATAGTAATCAGAGGAACCCACAAGATTAGGGAGTTTCCTTTTAACATCTCTAATCCGAGCCCCAGGGAGGCAACAGACCTCCCTGTGGGATGGGTCCGGTCGACAGATGGGCCCTTCTGTCCCCCTCAGAAGGGAGTCACCCACCACAATTACTCTCCTTTCCTTCTTGATTGAAGAAGTCCTAAGGACTCGGGGTGACTGACGAGTCCTAGGTGCTTCACTAGATAAGTCTACCCCTCCAACTTCATATTCCTGTCCCTGAATTTCCAAGGCTTCATATCTGTTCTTCAAGGGCAATTGGGAGGGTGGAAGGGGTTGGGAGGATTTTTTCTTGCCTTTCCGAGGTCGGACTTCCTTCCATTCCTTCATATCTCCTAAGTCCTCTCCATCTGTCTGGTGACAGGAGGGGAGGGGATCCGTCACTTTCTCAACCTCCTCGATCTGCCCCTGCGTCAGGGTATGACTCCACCAATCTATTTCACTTTCACAATCTCTAATGGCTCTCAGTCTTGCAACCTCCTCTGTCAGATTAACCACCTGCCTGAGGAGATCATTTACTTGCTCACACCGCACACATGCGGTGTCACTGGTTCCCTCTGGTACCAGTGCCAGGCTCAGGCATTCACTGCAGCCAGAGACCTGCACTGCTGCATGCCTGCTTGGGAGCTCTGTCTGAGTCCCCACATTCTTTTTCACTAAGTTTTTTGGCCGCGTTGTGACCATGATCTATCCAGCTACTAGTTTGCTTTTCTCGTGAGAAGGCACCCGCTGCTCCCGCCCTGCTCCCGCCCTGCCCTCGCGCCTCCCACGCGCCCGCCCTCTGGAGGCAGCTGCCGCTCTCTGCTCTGCGCTGCCGCGTGCTCAGAGGAGGCTGCCAAATGGCCGCTTTTTAAACCTTGCCGCCGTTCACAGCCACTCCCCCCGCCACGTCAGCCTTCCTCTCCCTCGCAGGCTTCCCGCTCAGACTCGGGTCTCCTGGCTCTGCCCCGGCTTCACCGTCTCCGGGAAGCCCGGCTCTCTCTCAAATCCTCAGCAGTTTAAAGGAACAGCTCACACCGCTGCCGCTCTCTGCTCTGCGCTGCCGCGTGCTCCAACTAAGACTTTGTTGAAAATTAAAAAAAAAAATTCACAAAAAAACCCAACAAACACAAAACCTTGGAAGTGGAATTCATATTGAAATTTTCATTCAAAAATAAAATTATAAGAATACAAAGAGAGTTTAAACAGAAGTTGAAACAAAAAAAGAAATTGAAGTATTATTTCTTCTTTGGTATGCTCTCTGTTCCATACATACTCAAAAGCATAAAAAGAAGGGCAAATAGTTCTGTTCAGGAGAGTTCAAGGAAAAATAAAACAACAACAAAAAACACCCCAAAACAAACAACCCCACACACACAAATTCAACTTACCCCTATTTTTATTGTAATCAGCACAATATAAATAAGTGCACTGGGTGCAAGAGTCTTGCTCTATCTGTTCTGGAAGACTGAATGCTCTAGATATTAACTGAAATAAATAAGCATGTCTAACAACTCTGACCACATGGAACAGCACAGAGCTTGCTCTTTGTGCTTACATGATGTTTTAAACTGTATCTGGGAAATAACTAAAGAGAACTGTAGCAGGTACTAAATGTCACTGATAAGTAATTTTGCATATTTATTCAAAGAATAAAAAAGCAATCTCTTCTCCTACAAATACCAGGGTGAAAAGGGTATGCTGTCCCATAGACCTGCATCCCTACACAAGTACCTACTTAGTATTAACCAAGAAAACCTGGACTAAGTTTTTGAAGAATACCTGTTGTAATTGTTCTTTTACTTCATTTCCTCTGTCTCCTCCCAGCTGGATTATTCCTGTGTAGCTTTCAATTTGCATAGAAAAAACAGTTTCTGCATAGTAATGTAACTGTGCAAGTTCACAAGGAACATTTGTTTGCTTGAATTCAGACATGCTTTCACTGCTTACTGTAGCATTTCAAAAAGTAAGAGTTATTTATTTTCTTAACCTAAGGCCACTTCCCAGAATGAACTTCTATATGAAATGTCTTACACAGTAATTCACTTCCACAGCACTTAGTACATGTTGTTCAAACTGGCACTCTCACTGAGTGAACATATAGTTTCTAACTTCATGCCCTGTGTTGGTAGTTTACAATACCAGGAGATGCTGCATATTAGGTCTTTTCAAGACAAGAAAAAGTGGCAAGGGGTTACTTCCCCATGTATTGCTTTTATGGACAAAGTTCACCACATCCTGCGTAAATACTCATTAAGTTCATATAAGTAATTATTCTTTTCATATGTAATAATGCCTCACATGAAAGTACACAATACTCCTGGATCTTAGCTGAATTTGTCCTCAGAGCAGTCAGATACATGACTATTAACTCCATATTACACATGGAGAAACTACTGAGATACAGATGGGTTAAAGAGAGTTGCCCAGCATCACACTAAAAACTGGTAGCTAAACTGACAGTGACAAAAATCAGATTATCCAGTGCTGTCCTACCAGGAAAAAAAATAAAAAAATCTGTCTCATAAATAACAGAGCAGCTCAGAGGCATTTCTCCACTTTGCCAACATTGTGGATAAATGTTGGCTGTGTGAATGTGTGGAATCTGGCATACAGCCTCTTTCCTTACAATGTGTCATTCATCCTCCTTTTTAGTATTTCAGTGGCTGTTCCTTTTAGGTGGCTATTACAGGGAAGAAAAACACAACAAAACAAAACAATAGAATACATTTATCTTACACTAATGGAAACAAACAGTAAGCAGAACATCATCTTTTAGCTTTGTAAGAGTAAACCAGCTCTATAATATCAATCAGATGAAGTGCTGGAGTCAGCCCACCCCTGGGACCTATAAAAATCCTAATTATTTTTATTTTGTTGAGAAAATATGAAGTTATTTGTGATATGATTTCATGGTAAATCAAAATAAGTGACAGTAAAATTGCCCCAGCAATTACTCTATATAGAGCGAGCAAAAAGAGGAACTACTGTACTGTTTCCCCTCATAATGTCATAAATCTTCACAGGTTCACTAGAACTATCCTCAACTAGAAATTTTAGCTAAATACATTATTATATTCACATTTACAAAACACTTTAAACCTGTGTGAGAGGCTGCACTTCACTGTCCAACCCTACATACATCAATGCCCTGAGATATACCCCAGAAGATGTACACAGAGTAAGTTAAAATCCGAAGATGTTTACCTGTCAGAAAGAATGAATCTCAGAACTGTCTGAAATTCACAAAAATTAAGTCTAAACTAATAAAACTATCAATTTAACTTAAATGAGCTTTGCTACAGCAGCATGAGCAGAAAAATGCAAGCTTTTCAGAAGGGACGTTTTATTGAGCTCATGGCTAAAAACAGGTAACCTAGAACAATCCTGAATCTCTGAGATCAAATGGCTTTTTTAAAAACACAAAATAAATCACCACAACATTTTATCACCCTTACGGAAGAAAAACAACCCATGTTTAAAGCCACTGATGGCACAATTTATATCTTCATAAATATTGCCTACAAGCATTTTTAGAAGAGACTTGCATTTGTAGCTCACAGTCAACCCAGTGCTTAAAAAAAAAAGTCTTTCAGAGCATGAAAAGTGCGAGACGGTTGCAGCCACGTGCGAGTGAGCTGGATCCCAGAGAAGTGCATGAACTGGCATGTCTGAATGTGATTAAGTGCCAAGCAGTTTTACAGTGATTTAAACAGGGCTCAAACTTCAGGAAATGAAGTGGGAGGGGAAGACTGTGCTTTAGAATGTGGCATAATATTATTTAATCAGTAAGCCACTACCTTCCTCTAGTGAAATAGAAGTAAAGCACTCAAGATTTTCAACTATGTAAATTCTCCAGTTATTCTTCTGTTTGGATAGTTGGAATTCTATAAGGGTTGTTAAGTTCCTACTTTGGTTTTATTATTAAGCAGATACTGTATATCTATGATTATGGATGCTTTAACTTATTTATATTACCAATTTTTTCCATTCCAGTTTCCAGTACTTATTTCAGTTACCTAAACGCTGGCCAGAGAATGCTAAAATGGATCCACCCGCCCAGAGGGATCAGTGGCATAGTTTGGATTTTCTCTTAGGATCACTCACTCCTGTTTCTATTTCAGAGAAAAACGTCTGGAACATGGCAGCACTGTCAGTTTGTTATCTCCAGTGATAACTCTGTGCTCCTTGCACTACAAGCTTTGAAACTTCAGTGTGATGGGGTTTTTTTGTTTGAATGTGGGTAGATCTTAGTGAGGCACTTTTAATCTACAGAGTAAACATCTATGTCTGTTAGGTTCAGAATATACAGAGCAAGTGCAGCAATGGAAAAAATGTAAAAGCTAATGAAAGTCCTGCAAATTTTTCTCATCCACTAAAAGTCCCTGTATTTACATCTCACCACAGTAAATATTGTTACTTTTTGTTATTCTAGGTTAGACTATATTAAACTGAAAACAATTCACTCCTCCTTAGACAAAACTTGAAAATCATCTGACCATTTTGTCAGACAAAACTCGATCTGAAAGGCAAATACATTTTAGCATTAAAAAAAAGACAAAAAACAAGTTTCCTGAACATGAGCTAGCTAGCACTGAAGTTACTCAGAATACCAGATGAGTGTCAGCTTCCTGCTATTTCTTCCCAGAAGTTTCTACAGTTGGACTGCTAGCAAAAATTATTTCAGTCAGATTTATAAGCCAAAAAGATCACTCGGTCTGTTCTGTTTCCCACAGTACTGAGATGCCAATGCTCAGCCTTATCCTTCCTGTTTGTATCATACCCTCATCTGAATGCAGTCATTAGATAGTTACATTCAGAGGTAGGCAACATAGTTCTGAATTTTATTGCCAGAATGTGCCTTACAATAAAGTTAAGCACCCCCAAAAATCCCAAAAGCTAGAATGAAAGATAAAATTTATACTCTGTTCAAAGACAACTGCTAAGACAAACATGTCATCTGGTAGTGATGCCTCTCTCCAAAATCTGGTAATACCCTGAGTAATTTATCTTTAAACTAAAAAATTAAGCAGAAAACTGAAAAACTTAAGAGTACATGTAGAATCTTCCAGCTGTCTCAAAGAAACATATAG
Organism: Hemiprocne comata; assembly: GCA_020745705.1. Lineage (NCBI taxonomy): Eukaryota > Metazoa > Chordata > Aves > Apodiformes > Apodidae > Hemiprocne > Hemiprocne comata. Next base: position 10,838,311 of record CM036600.1, read on the forward strand.
ATCATAAACCTAGCAGGAAAGCTTGACAAGAAAATACTGCTCACTTTAATGAACTGAAATTTAATGATTAAGTGAGGTGCCCATGTTCTTCTTAAGAATATACAAAAAAGCAAGGAAAGGAATTTGTGTAATACAAACCATTTGGTTCTTTCATCCTCCAATGTCTATTTGACTAAACGTTTGCGTATTGTTTGTTAGCATTAAAAATGTAAATATTTTGTAAAGATTTGTGATATAAATACCACACTACTGGCATTTATCAGAAGAGCTAGGGGAAATAAATAGTAAAAGTAGAGCTTCTTGGATTTTATATGCATGTAAACAGTTACAGAACATGTGAGTGACTGTGTATTTATTGCCCCTAACAAGGACATCTAAAGAGAAGGTCTAAGTCTGCTCCAGTGTAGGTCTCCTGTGTCTTGTGGTCCAGCTGAGTACTTCACACTTACAGGCAGTATTAATATAGCTCCATGTTATACAAAAAAACATGAAAACACTTTTATCCTTTATTTTCTCAATCTAGTGTCACATTTAAATCTTCAATAATTTCCTTGTCAAAGGGCATCCCTGAACGCTGCCGACATGAGGTCTCATTTGAACAAGCTTTTTCAGTTCTGTTTAAGAAACATTAAACGTGTAGACGTACTCAAAATTATAACTAATAAACTTCTCATGTTTAGTGATATCCTTTGTCCATTTTCTTTTAGTATGTTTTAGGATTTTTTAGGTTTAGGGTTAGCTCTTCAGCCTCCAAGGAAAAAACTATTACATTTTTCTCTAGCTTTTATAATGTTTGACAATGTACTGGTTTCAGGCTGTTACATGAGCAGTCTGCCAGTGACTCCAGCCTTGGCTTGCAGGAATTCCTGTGCTTTGGAGGTAGCAGGGCTGAACAGTCACACATTCGTTCCACAATGCTTTGCAGTATGTTAAATAGTCACCATGCCAGATTATTAATTTTATGTTCCATTTAACATAAATATTCTGCATGTGGAAATGGAGTGCTCTATCCATTAATACAGTGAGATTACACAGATTGCCTGAGTCATAAAACAGCCTGTGAGAGGTAAAGAGACTGTAATTTCAAAACACAGTGATAATTTCAGTTCTTGCAGAGGGAAACAAGCTGAAATGTATTTGCCAAAATGAGTAATGGAAATCTAAATACTGATTACAGTTCACAAATCTACCTTAGGCTGTAGGGTTGCATTTGAAATTGCACTCCATGTTCAATTCACAGAAGTATTTTTACCCAAATAATTTATTCCTAAATATAAAGGAAATATACACACAAGTAAAACTAAATGTAGTGTAAACATGTAAGGTTTTTCAGAGTTCTGAAGGCAACAGAACAGCTGTGTTTATGTATGTGTTTGTTTTACAGAACAATATTCAAGGACGAAGTGTGTGATTTATTTAACACAAGTGAGCATTTTAGTAATCAGATGAGAATGTGGTAGCTGTAGTTAAATTCAGCGTGCATTAACTCTAACTGCTGAAGTATATGGAGAAAGAAAGCAGGGAAACACCTTTGTGTAAGAAACTAGAGTTTAGAGCAAATCACAACTGACTCATCTGAACTCGTCTAGAAGCAAAACACAGAACTTTCCTAATTCTTTGAACTGGGAAAACATCTACACTTGATGGAGAAGCATCTCCTCATAGAAAATCATCTGTTTCACTAAAATACGTTGGCCTGAGTGCATTTTTTGGCAAGACAGAGTAAGAGAGCCTGCTTTTTAAGATTCTGCAACACATAAAAAAAAGCTTCTACCTCTCACTCATAACACACACCCTCTAAGATTACATATCATACACACAAAAAGAAATCAGACAAGTTCTCTTCTAAAAACACAGACCTGAGTTTGTGCATTCATCAATTCTTTGAAAATTGTCAGGCTGTAACTCAGAATCCTCTCATAAACCTGCATCCTTTTTTTGACATGAAAACCAGTACACTTTCCTCAGAAACGAGCTTTCTACTGTTACTTATTAGACTTCTATTATATGTTTGAGTAGTAATTTCAGAAGCATCTCTTTTACAGGTTCCTTTCAAGGTTGTCGTGGTTTGAGCTAGGATTAAGCTAATTTTCCTTTTACTGATTTTTTTTTTCCTTCAGTAAGCTCTCTTTTAACTAGCAGCAAGTGTTCCAGCCAGTGGGCTGATAACACTGGAATGTTTATGTTTCTGCTGAGACTCCAAGGTCGCTTCTTAGCTCTGCTGCTACAGAGGCTACCGGGGCAGGAGAATTGTATCTGTGACCCCCCTGTAGGGGAGCTGGACTAGACAGACAGCAGAACTGACCAAAGGGATTCCATCCCATAGATCTACGTAAGCTCCGAGGAAGGTCAGAGATCACAGAAGACAACTTCCTTCCTGCTTCTTCTTCCCTTCTGCCCATGGCCAGTGTCCGGGGAGGACTCCATCCATCCATCCCCATCGACCCCAGGCTCAGGCACCTCATAACCCTCCTAACCCAGCCCCTCTCTGCTCTGCCTTATCTCCTGCCTGTGGGCTGAGACATTTCAGGACTGCTCACAGCTCAGGAGAGTGCCAGGTGAGTTGCTGAGGGTGGGGGGAGGCAAGAGGCTTTTTCACATTCCTGAACATACTTGTTATAATTGTACATATAATTAAAGCTGTCTAATTTAGTTTGCAATCCAGCAAAGTCTCTCTCCTTAATTCTCTCTCTCCTTCCCTACCTGGGTGGGAGGGGGAGAGGATCGAGAGCATTGTTGTCTCTGGTTTATTTGACGATCCTGAGTCAAACCGTGACAAAGGTGAAAAAACAGCTACACTTTGCTAACCTGAGAATGGTACTAGTATGCAAATACATTAAATTGAGCATCACTCTATTCTTTAGACATCTTATAAACTCATTTTCTTAAAGTTTGCATAGCTGCTATTATAAGGCTTTTATTATAAGCTAATTTCCATTTTAGTATGAGCTAGTACTCAGCAATCAGTGTATTACTACCCTCACTACAAGTGTTTAAAAATGTCTTTCAGAGTAGTTGCAAGAAAAATAAGTATGTTTTAAAAGTGTCAAATTAAAATACTGTTTCCTATTTTGTGTATATTTAGTCTAAGTTTTCTAGCTCTTTCTCCCTTGAGAACCAAGGCATAAAAAGACTAAAGGGTACTAAACAAGTGATTCTGCCACTGAGTCTCCATTTTACTTTAGGCACACCTGACTACTATTCAGCTAACAATCTCTAAATGCACTCTTCCTTTCTGTACGCTTTGTTTTTTTAAAAACTAGACTATGTTTACATATAGTTAATAGACTAATAGATTTCTAAGCTGAAGGCCTTTGAATGGGAGCATGACAAAAACATTTGGTGTTTTGTATCTAATGTACTACACATACACCATATTAGCATTGGTTGGTTGGTTGGTTGTGGAGGGTCCGTGTGGGGTAGTGTTGCTCTATTAACTGCAGACAAGGGTCAAAAAACTCTTGGACAGGACTTTTTTGCTGACATATAAGGAGATGATGCACAGGAGGAAAAGGTTATTCTGTTCAAACCTACTGAGCACTTTGTCAAAATTCCTGTTAGAGATGTACTAGATGGATCAATTAGATATTAAATTCCTGTTCTTGGACGTAATTCAAACCAAAGGTGCGAGTCTCAAACATTCCTCCATGCATATTTGCAGTTACACTTTGGAAATTCCTATGTTATAACCACTTTAGAACACCTCAGAGTTACACCCTCTAGGAGACTGAAAAAATTACTTCAATTATGAAACCCGATTAAAGTACTGAAAATACAGTGATCTCTTGTAGGAGAATGGAATGTTAAACATTTAAAGCAATACCTCAATTACCTCCTAAAATCTACCAGTACACACACTTCCCATTAACTTTCTTAACCTGTTTAAGTAACAACAATTATCCAAAAAAACCAGACCAGTATAGTACAATCTACCAGAAACGGTTGTTAGTCTACGTGCAAGGGACTCCAATAACATTGAGGTGAAATTCTCTGGTAAATAATCTCTTTGTAACACTGCATTATTAGTAAAAACAGTATCCTCATCATAGGGCCAGACAATTGAACTGTTGTTTCCACTTCCATTAGTTCTACACTATTGTAGTAAAAAGTTTCTATTGATAACTGGCAGCTTCTCAACAGCACATGAAAAACATGGCAACTGAAATGATATCCATCACATAAGAGAACTAAAAGGGAAGGCTGAAGCATAGACTTTTTCCAAACAAAACAGAGGGCTCATTTTAAATTATTGTGGAATTGCTAGCGAACATGTATCATTTATTTACTCCATACACGGCAAGCAACTTCCCCTAATGCCAAAATTTTAAATGGCAGACCTACAGACATGCACAGTGTACATGCTCAGTACAGACATTTTTTAAGAGGAAGAAGCAACCCATAATGAACTCATCCAACTTCTAATTTGAAAAAAAAGGGGATAACTCAGTATACACATGAACTGAACATGTCCTGTCTGCTATAGTGCTCATGGAAGCACATGGCTGACAATAATTATTCTGCTGGAAACAAATATTTTTTAAAGAATCTTCATGCGTACCTATTAAAGCAAAAAGAACATCTTCATTATGAGTATATTGATCCTATAAATCCCAGCCTAACCTACCATCTTTTGCTCCTCATCCAATTGAAGTGTGGCAGTATTTCTGTAAAGTACACAGGAAATGTCAGTTTAGTAAAGTTTAAAGCTACAACAGTACAACACAGACAAGTGTTGTAAAGTGTTTATTCATTTACTAAATGTTCTGTGGACTAACTTGAGGAATCTTCTTCATGTACACATTTGGTCAGCTGGCAATAGTCTAAACACTTCAGAAGCCAAGAACTTTTGATTATCAGGAGTTGTCTTGTGTATGCTGTGAAGCTCAACTGCAGAAACAATTTTTGTCTGTGTGGGAATCATGCCCCATGGACATGGAACCTGCCCCACATAAAATATGATTCTCATGGATGTTAGGCCAAAGAGGGAGATGCACCTTGACAAAGCCCAGAAGCGGGAACTTTTCGGCGGGAACTTTTCGGCGGGAAAGCCGATGCAATGCCGTCATCTCAAGCGGGTATCCAGGCAGTGGAGCGCCCGAAGGACCAATCAGAGGCTAATAAAGAAAACCAAACCGGTTCCTAAGAAAATGTCTTTAATTTTCAATTTATGGAAATACATCTCTTTTTTTATTATTTCCATGATACAAAAATGTTAAATATCAAACATTTTCTGAAATCTATCAATGCAGATCCTTTTTTAAACAAATAAAGGGCTGGTGCAGTTAGCAGGTTTGTCACAGGTACCAAAAAACATTTTTGCAAAACCCCCACAAGCTGGGGAAGAAGGAAGGAAGAAAAAGATCAAGACTTAAGGGTGAAAACAGCAATAGATGGGAAAACACAGAAAAACTACCTCCACCAGGAAATTAATGTTTGAGAAACTTGTAAGTAAGAGTTCTTTGAAAGGATAAGGTATGTTTAAAATTGGTGTTTAGATGAATACTGGATGCACAGAGTGTGGGGGGTTAAGAATGGCAAACAAAACAAAAAAAAGATTTCTAGATAAAGTAACTGGTAGAAAGCAATATGCAAAACTGCAGTTCTGTTTCAAAAAGGCTGACAGCATACTGATATGGCCTGAAAAAATAGCTAAAGATTAGGAGATTTGTGGTAACTCCCCTCAAGCACAGGAAACAGCCTAGCATGAAATCATAGAGTGCCAGTTCTTTTTGTACATTTCATAGCCAGCATGCCAAAGTAGGTGACCAAAATACATTTAGTCTTGCTTCTTAAAGCTAAGATCATTTACGACAGCAAGGATTTCACATGATCAACAACAAATCATATACTAGTTAATATACACACAAGTAAAACTGACAGTGATTGTTCAATAAACAGTTTAAAATAATTAAACTGATTTTCAGGACACATACTGCTTTGTTAACATAACTTTATTTAAATAAAGTATGGCTTCCAAGAGGTGTATTCCTGCAACTGCTTTCAATGAATTCCACTTGTTAAGGCAGTTGTTTCCTACCATGTTTCAGGGACTTCAAAAATGCCAGTGGAACTAGTTGTGAGGCTTCCTAAAAGACAAGAGTCATGAAACAATGTATTAAAGACTACAATTTACAAACACTGAAAGGAATAAAAAAGACATCAATAGTATCTTTTTCTCTCAGAGAGTACAAAGACATTTCTCCTCTAGAGCAAGGCTCTAGATACATGAGTGGTAAGTCAGTATTTAAGAAGAGAAACCAAGGGACTGTTTATGCACAGGCACTTAAAAACTTAAAGTCAAGGTTCATACCCAAATGGTAAGTATTATATTTTGCAATTAATAAATATTTTTAATCCAAGTAATTTTGGTTTTCCCGTAAGTGGGATGATAAATAATTCTACTATCCCAATTGTACTTGCAAGTTATTCTTGTTTAAGGCAGTTACGACAGTGAAGAATATTTTCAGCCCAAATTAACTGGAGAAGGATGAATCACAACTACTACCAATAATGTGTATTTCCATGATGCCAAATACAGAGCATGAATTTTATACTTGGAATTACAGTAGTAGTCTTGAAATTTTGCCTATGTCTGCATGGCCCAATTGTCCTATTGAACTACAAGAAGAAAGCAATTCCCAAGAACAGCTTTTGAATCAACTTTCGAATCAAGACTTCACCAAATCAGAAGAAAAGATGCTTGATATATAATACCACTTTCTGGATTACAGTGGCTAATAGTAGATATTGAAATGAGGCTGTAACCATTAATATTTGAATATACTTCAATACAGACAGTGCTCCAGATGACCAATAATTAAGATACCACTTAATTTTTTTTAATGTAGTCTAGTCAACTTCTGCAAGAAATTACTTACAAGAGTTGAAAGAGAATCAACAATAAATAGAGGAAGAAAAATAAAATCTTTTAGAATTTAAATTCATGTGACCTAAGGTTATTTAATTACTAATTTTTTTTTTAACAGGCTGCAATAACTCATGCAAGGTAGCAAAAATACCAGGTAAAACAGCCATCTCCTTGTCACTTGCCTGTGTTTGGTCAGATATACAGTTTAAGGTACTGCATAAAAAATATGCAGGTATTAAAAGATCCTTACACCAACCCCAGGTGAACAGTCTTCAACCAAATAAAGAACTATAAAGGCTATGGTTACAAGCACCACACAGAACATTGCAAATACTAATGTATAGATCAAAACAGTTTTTAGAAGAAAGACAAATATTATTTTAGTTTATAATTTGTATTAAAAACACTATTCATTTTTCAATCATTCCACTGGGAGTTCTAAAGCAGATTAAAAGGAAATTTTTAAAATACATAACAAAAGGCAGAAAACAATTAAGACTTGGGCAAATCCAGCATTTGGCACTTTTACAACAAAAAACTACTATTTCTTCTACTTTTCAAAATCCGCAGCTCCTGAAAGTGAGATTCTTCAAGCTTCAGCAACTAGCAGTCCATGAAATGTGAATGATCTGCTCACGGTCCAGTAAGCCTTTCAAATAAGCAGACTTACTCAAAGCATGTGGCAGACTGCAAGAACTGCTAAGGGTGACTATGCCACCCATCCACAATTTTTGGAAGGGATTTTAAACATACTCACTTTTCATCACTGTCTTGCCAACTGCCAGGAAAAAACCCACAGCTAAGTGATTCATAAATGCAAAGCACCCAGAAAGCTAAAAGGCCTGCATAAGTTTAAAAGCCCAGTCTGGCAGCTGACTCCTTCATTGAGTTGTCTCAGAAAGTCAACACATTCTCAGGAAATACCTAGAGAGGAAAGGGTTTCCAAAGAGCTGCAACTGAGTTAGTTATACCAGGGGATATAAATCAGCAATTTGACTGGGTCAAACTGCACTCGATGTAAAAAAGCATTGTGGTAAGTGGTGTGCCAGAGGAGTGGTGAGGGGTAGGCAGGTAGATCATAAAAGCATTGGCTTAACTGTAAAGGGAAATAATATTCTGACCAGATCAAGGTTCTCTCAAGTTTACAGAAATATCTTACCTCACAAATAGCTGTAAATAAGGGATATTGGTGCAGTATTATTAGGTTATGTAGTCTTAAAAGTGCTAATTAAAAGGGCACATCTATCAGCTTTCAGGGCAGCAGGTAGGTTTATTAAAACTGGACTCATCTGCAAGCAACAGATGTTGTCTGATGACACATCTGGCAGGTAAAGCTATGTGCATTCAAGTATGATATGACTCCATCAAATCAAGCTTAAGGTAAAACATCCACATTAAGTTAACTGTACATTTTGTGATAAAGTATTGGATTAACAGGGAAATATTCTTCAGAGTTCTACTTCCAGAATTCCTTCAATTTTGCTTACAATATGCAAAACATACTGAGTATGTTAACTAGACAGTCACATAAAAAAAAATTAAAATATTAAGAATAGGTTAAAATATTCAAACAGCTTTATTTTAAGGGAAAAAGGAAGCAAGTAAGAAATCAACTACATCCTGCTTCTTTTTTTGGTCTCATATAGAGATTTGTTTGCTTGTTTGTGGGGTTTTGTGTTTTTGGTTTTTTACAATTTTTATATGATGCAATCTTAGTTTAAATAAATTTTCTGGACTTCCATTAATAATAAGTTATTTTGCAGTAAGTTAAGACACTCAAGAAAAAAACTCCAATCCTCTTCAGGCCTAGGGTAGTTCCAAACAGAGCAATAAAAATGCTCAGGAATATTGCACTTACCTGCTGGAACCTGTTCTGTCTTGATCTTTTTGAACTTCTTTGCCCTCTTCTTACCATCTGGAAGGGACTCTGCACAGGAGTCTATCTCATCAGCTTCTGGATCTTGGCCTTCTCCCTCTTCCATATCATCAGAACCAGTTTCTTCCTGAATAGGACTCATGCTTCTTTTTCCCACTGTACTGGCACATGTAAAACTGAAATGTAGAAGCAATACGATTGTGAGAAACTCAGGAATTATTATTAGGTAGGTACGAGTTGTTGTACATCTATTAAATGCTTATGATGTTAGTAGAACAAACTGTAGTAAGCAGTGTGCCATGAAATTACATTATCTGGAAGATCTGACTAACTATGAAATTCCACAAGTTGCCTATTAAATCCAATCTCATGTACATGAAGATACTAATTCTTTGTAGTACAGATGTCTCAGGCTTAGCTGCTATTGTGATGAGATCACTCAACTCGTATGTAATTAAAGCGTTCTCTGTCCCTGCTCAGTTTTAATTTTTATTCTTAGTTCTGAAAGCTCTCATAAAGCATTCTCAATAGACACTGTTATATACAACTGTTAAGCCTCAAACACACATCTTGATGTTGAATGATTCTACATGCTAACTTCATCCTCCCTCCCATAACTATATACAGTTCTAAAAGGATTTCTATTATACAGAGAAAACCATCAAGCTCCATATAATAAAATTTAAATCAGGCCTCAAAGGGAGAAGTCCTACCATCCAACAAAAAGCACCAAAAATTGCACACATTTCGTAGGGAGTATTTGAATGAAGCCTGACTAATACAGTACGAAGATGAACTTGGAGCTCCATTTCATTCAGCATACATTGAAATAACACCACGAAGATTTTTGTTCGACTGGAATGCTATTGTTAATTTTCCTTGAAAGACAAATGACTACATTAATATAAAATTAACATGAGCGTAAGAAAGAATGCAGTAGCAGAGGGGCTAATTTAAAAAATTGTTCCCATTACAAACTCCTAGATAGCAGCTACTCAAATGTCTATTTCAGTGCTCTTTTAGAACAAGCAATTTTTTTAAAAAAGGTAGTTTCAGACTTCCAAACCTTTTTTTTCATTAAGAGCTACACAAAATTGCTGTATGCATCTAAGTCACATTCTATTATTTTACGTCAATAAAAATTAATCCCAAGTTATAAAACAAAGCTTTACAAGCTATTTTATTTTTTCTTTCTAATCAATAATAGCAGGGAATTATGGTGATTCAATAAGGTTTCAGCTAAACGGCTGTTAAATTTGGCTGTATATTTCTGGTTTTGAAATGGAATTTTTTCAGCTGAACATTTTGCAATTTAAAACAGACTCTCTGGGATGTCCAAAGGCAATAAACAAACATGAAACATATGATTACGCCTCATGCTCTTACTTCCACTTTAGGAGCACAAACACTATTTACTTTGATGAATAGCTGGCTTTTCCTCCAAACATGCACACACAGAAGGGCCTTCTTGCATGATGTCTTACAAATCATCGAGTCACACCACAAGTGCCATCAATACAAAGATGCAAGCCAAAAAGCTGAATAGAACTGTTTATCCTACATACACATCTCAAGATTGTGAAACAGACAAGAACTGGGTTTGGAAAGAAAAAAAGCCTAGTGAGGAAAGAGCATTTAGAAAATGAAAAACTACTTTTTGATTTTTTTAAAACACTGTTTGGAGAAGTTTGTAAGAATTGTATTTTTGGGAAAGGCATTCTGAAAAATACATAAGGAAGAAAAAGTCAGGAGCCATAAATTACAATCCTAAGATATTATAAGTACTTGGCTCTTAGAAGGGAACTTGCACTCACTGTAGGCTCCCTTTTGGAAAGGTCTTTCAGCTAAATTTAATTTTTTTCAGCTTAAGACTCTGGAGAAGTTACTGCAAATAGAGAGAAACAAGTTCTCGACCTTCAGTACCCATTTAGCTGTGTACCAAAGAACAAAATAAAAATAAATTTTAGGCCTTATGTTCTTCCTGCAGGTACCATATGGGGAAAAGAAAACAAAAAAACTGGCAGCACAAAATCCAAAATGTATTTTGTAATCAAGAACTGCTGACTTGTTGCTTTCTCCCAAAAAGTTCATTTTATTCTACATTCATGGATTCTAGATGGGTAAGGGTTGATTTTTTTGTGTCTTATTCTTCTTTGACCTAAAACAAGGTTCAAGGACTACCACAATACTATTTATTCACTTAGTAATAGCAGCGAATCAGTATGGTTGGATATACAAGTTAGAGCTCTACTTCTAATTATACTATTAGCTATTATAGCTATTTTGGAATATGTCAATATTTCTGTCTCAATTTCCTTATTCTGTTGAGAAACAGCTAAACAAAACAGAAGAACTGAACAAACTCATAACTATCAGTAATTGTCCAATTCAGATATTCTTGTTTAGGATCCTCAACTCTTCGGATACTCGAACCATTTACAGAGACTTCACATCATCCATTAACAAACCCTTGGGTTTCAAAACACTCATGTGCTACTGTCATCCAGGTAGTAATTATTTTTTACAAAACAATTACAAGAGGTTCTGAAATTTCTTTTGTATATTGAGATTGTTCTCATTTTTAAAATAAATTTACTAGACAAGTTGTTGGTTGGTTGGTTGGGGTGGTGGAGGTTTTTTGTTTTTTCGGGGGGTGGGGGCGGGAAGACAGAGCAAAACACCCAACCACCTGAAAAGCCTCTAATACATTTCCAGTTGGCAAATCTACTTAGTGAACACAATAGAGCTTTCACATCAGTCAGTGATGATGGTAGGTGGGGTTCCAAGCCTCTTCAATGACGGCAGTTTCCACTAGTCCTTCTTTCCCAGCCTCTCCCTCTGTTCAGCTGTTTTAATGCCAGCCCACTGGCAAACCTCCCTAGGATAAATGCCACTGGAGGAAGGTGGTAGAAAGAGAAAATCTAGATTTTGTTTTAAATTCCTATTCCTATTAGGAACAAACCTAATCAACAAAGAATACAGCATTTTTGTGAAATTCCAGCACTATAACTAGCAACATTAGTACTATATGATGAATCAACACAATGTGGAGCACTTGTGTATCACTCCACTGCCAGGAAGAGCACAGACTCCACCTGCCTATGAACTTTGTAATGTAATTTCAGCTACTAAATAGCAATCCAACTAGTACTCTGGTAATTATTCTGAAAGAATCAGCAAGTGGAGAGGGGGCAAAAACTGGGAGAACAATTATGATGATGTAGCATTAAACATTTTCTGTTTTGGAAAAGAATGTCCTACTTTTAAAAGGACCACTTATTTCCATCATAACAGAGCATCTTGAATTGGTCTGGATATAATATAGCCCTTCAAGTAAATTTAATTGAAATTAAAACATAAACCCTGTGTTCTCTTGCCACTTTGAACAAAATGGAGCGGAGGAGTAGTTACTGATCCATCATAAAAATCAGTCATTTCAGCTTAAAAGCAGCTGAAATACTCTGAAGTAACACATGACTACTGGAATACCATAATAATTTGCTTGCAATATTTATTATCCCTATTTTAATGACTCAACTTTTCCCAATTCTTTAGTAATAAACTATTTCCGTAATAAAATAAAAAAAAATCAGCAGAAATACATGAACATTAAAAAATTAAATAAACCGTCTTCAGCAAAATAAAGGCATTCAAGGAAGTGGTGCTACAAACAGCACCCTGACTTGACAGAAGATGCAGCACTCCTGGTTTTTAGGCTAGAAAATTCCTAAGGCAAAATTACGTATCACTTCATTGTAGTGTAAGTCTTGTGCCATCAGCCTTATTCTATTTTATTCATTCCTAGATGATGATCAGGGAAATTAAAGTACAAGAAGAGCAGGATATCTAGTTTTACATAGAACATACTCTTACTTGATCTTTCATGCTATGGTTAATGCTGTTTTACTAAGGAAAAGATCTTAAATCCATGCATTTAACAGTCACAGCAGAGCTGGCAGGCAGTTATTTGTTAAGCACAACATAACCAGCCCTGTATAATACACGAGGGGCCATGATCCATCTGTTTCAAAAGTGTACTCTGAATAGTGAACAGCTTCAGAGAAGGGAATCCTATTAACTACTTAAAGTTTTGTCAAATGCATCACTTCTCCCTCTACTTCTCCATCTGACATGAATAATCAGCCACATTTCCATTAACAGTAGTAATAAGCTATATGCAAGATATTTTATATAAAGATATATTTTATATAAAGATATTATATAAAAGATAAAATTTTAAGTGATTTTACCTTATCACTACTATTAATAGTATTATACTGTATTTTCTTAAGAGTAGTTCCTCTATACTACAGGACTATGCTGGGTTTTTTTTTTTAGTAAGACAGGAATTAAAGAACCTTTGTTACATACTTACCAATCTGTCAATTTAAGACAAAATTTCTGTACAAGAAATACCCAAGAACTTCATTGCTGAATGAGAAAGTAGGCAGGATATATTGTCACCATGGAGAGGAACAGCTATGCTGCAGCTGTGCTCCCTGGCAGAAACTGCTGCAGCAAGCTTATTAAGTAATAAATAAATAAAGGATGTAGTGACATGAAGCTATTATAAGAGATCAGCTGCTGGATACATCACGGTATTGAGTGCCCAATTACAGATGATTACATTAATCTGAACAAATATACACACATATACATGTACATACATATGTTTGTACTGGTTGCTTTACATAAATATTTTTATATTTTATATTTTATATTAAAATAGTGTTACATAATATATAAAATATATATTGTCTGGAAAGAAGAGGAAAATGTTCATCTTGAGTGAACTGAAAGACCACAAGGTTTGCAGTTCCATGTTATAACTAACCACATGACATTTAAGAGAAAACATTTACAAAAGGTTAGTTAACAAGAGAACACAATCTAACCCAGTAGCAAATAAAAATAAGAAAAACATGTCAAAAGACCTGCATAAAAAGGAATTTGGGACAGAACCAAATCACTTTATTAATGGAATAACAAGAGAACAAAAATGAATGTAACATCAATTACAAAAGAAGTTCTATCAACAAAATAAAGGCTGCTACCCAAGGCTGTCAAAGTGTTCATCATCTAAAAGCAAGGCTGTTTCTTGTGGAATTTTATACCACTAAAAAAAAAAAAGAATAAAAAATTTCAAGGAGATTAAGTGCTGAGGCATACAACTCATTGCAGTATATACTTCGGAAAACAGTAAAAGTGGCAAGCTGATTTGTATATGTTTAACAAATAAGTCATCTATGGCTCAAGCCATTAGCTGCCACATCATCTGTCTAGAATCTGAGATACCCAAAAAACAATGGTCATTGAGAAGAGATACTTCCACTGCTAGAAATAAAACTAAGACTTAGTATTACTTTGCAGTACATTCAAGATGTGATAAATATTTGCAGACTATTTAATACAGACTTAATTATAGCCTTAAACCTTAGACACACGAAAACTAGTGCCAGTGCAACCTTCAGAGCTTCTCCTCTCTTCACAGCATGCACTCCCAAGTTTTCCTAAGTACAGTAGTGCATTTAAACTAATTTCATTTCATGTGGATTTTATCACCAGGTTCCTCCATATGGTTTTCACGAATCAAACATGTCTCTGACACATTCAGAATTCCCACCATGACAAAAGCCATGAACATTGGACATCTAGCCAAAATACACACCTGCATTTAATTTTGCAAAGCAGGCAAATCATAAACTTGTGAAAGTGAGAAGAATAGAACAAGTGTAGTATATTTGTTAAATTACAGTTAACATTTACAGGAATATGAGAGCTAGAACTTCTCATAGCATTCCCAAGAAAGATAAAGCAAAGACCTCAGTGTTGATTTTATGACCATCTCATTTGGTCTAACCAGGAAAAAAACCAAACCAAAACAAAACCCAACAAAAAAAACCAAACAAAACAACAAAAAACCCCCAACAAACAAAAACCTCAAAACACCACCTTACAGAAATGTAACTTATGCACTCCACTGAAATTTATTTTTATATCGAATTAATAGAATCTGGATGGGGGGAGGGGGAAGAAAGAATGGCAATAACTTGACAGGTTAATTATACAACTATATTAATACTAAAAGACCCTTCCCATCCATAGCTACAGAGATGACGAAGAAAGAAGAGTCTTCTGTTATGATCATATCCAAAACCTGTCATTAACATGAGAGGGTAAAAACAGAATAATAAATACACAGCAACATACTGTACCAGAACAAAAACCAGCATTTCCTAACAAGTTTTTCCTTAAATAATGAACTAAAACTCTTTTCAAATTTGACTCCAAAAGCTTAAAGCTATACACGTATCCTCATTTGCCTTCCTGCTTCTGAAGCTTAAGGATGACTTCATCAGGACAGCTCACGATGATAATTTGTACCCTTCTCTGTGGCAGTATCATCGTCATCGAAAGGCATCCAAAACCCAAGATGGCCTTTACAAGGCTATAATACGACAGCTAAGTTTCCAGATTACACAAGCCATTCAGAGGTATCAAATGAATAAAGAAAATAATTCTTTTATTTTGGTTATAACAAATAGTACTGCTACATCAAGCTCAGAAACCGTGATTTGACCTGCCCTCAAAATCCCAATATTTTAAAAATTTGTTTAATCATGTTTGTGACAAAATTCTCTCTGCTCTTTTACCTATCATCTTGTGACAGTGGACGTACCACTACTGATTTATATGAAAATTAGTAAGTACAGGAAAAAAAAGTCAGTTGTTGGTTAAGACCTACCTGAAAATGCAATAAAAGCACAAGAGTTGGCAGTGCAGGAAAAGTCTCACCTGCTGACACAGTAGTATCGACTCTGGGAAACGTAGGGTGTGCACTGAGTTTTTAACCGCTTTCTCTCCATCTCCTTCCAACTATCTTCTGTACATTTTCTCTTTGCCTGTTTTTCTTCATGTTTTTTCTCAACATATTCTGCATATGTCTGGATCCTGTAACTTTCAGCATACTTGCTGGTGTTTACAGCTATGGGGAAAAAGAGTGATATTATACACAAAACACTGTTAAATGACAGCATGCCCTCCCCTGAAATAACTTATTTTGAAAAGCAGAAGGCACTGAGCTATTTGTTCTGTTCATATAAACAACTTCTAACTCTATTCTCAGTGATAAAAAAAAGCCATACTCTCCTAAATTCACAGTTTGTTTTAATTAGATATTCAGAAACTCTTCTCAGAGTCAGACTTCATACCAAAAGGGTTAAATGTACTGAAGACTTTGCTTTTAAATTAGAAACCATCAATTCTTCAGTCATAACCCTCTTCCAGATTGCTTGTTGGCAAGAAAAGATTTCCTGGATTTTTTCCCTTTTAGTCTCATTACTTAACCCAGCAGGTTTATTTTGCAAGTCAGCCAGGAAAAGACGACATTTGCAAAGCCTCTGCCAAATCTCTGTTTGATTGCTGTGAAACATAAGCTTATTTGAGCTGCATTTTTGGTTGCACAAGATAGCCATGGAAGCAGCACTTAACAAATAACCAGCTGTTCCATCCTTGTATCTTTCTAATGTTTGGTCTCTATTTAACTAAAAGAGACTGCGTGTTCAAGGTAGAGTTTCTGTCAATGCCAAAGTTGAAGCACTTCAAAAATACAGAAAACACTTTAACTGCCTTTGCTCAGCAACAATTTACCAAAATTCTTTCAAGTCCCCAGCATCTTCACAGCTCTCAGCCTTTAGCCTGCAAGCCAAGCTCTGGCCTGAAGCCATCACTAATAACAGATGAATCAGCAAATTCAACTGACTGTCAACTGGTGTCCTCTGCTGTTTTCAGCCTAACTCACTGAAAGAAAGTATTGTAAACCAACCAATAAACCAGTGTAAATATAAAATGATAAAAAAAACCCCAGGTTGTTTTTCATATACTTGAGCTGCACGTTATAAATACCGTAATTGTAGTGGAGACAAAATCCTAATTTTATTACGTACTTCCAATCTTTTTGTAGAAGTTTCAGATGTGTATCCAACTTGCTGATTCTAGTTGAAGGTATTCTGTATTACCTATAGCCCAAGCACTAGAAATAGCAAGCTTCCCCATCACAGTTCAGGAAAGGTGAGGAAGATGGGTGGATTTGTTTTTTCTTCCTCTTTCAGAATAGATCATCTCTTCTGCATTTTGGCTATGCTACTGTGAGATTAATTACCTATAATTGCAGTCATGGCATACCAATGCTGCTGCTGCTGCAGAGTCTTTCAAACATACATAAAACTGGGCAACAGCATCATGTATTTGAGTTTAATCCCATGAGCAGACACTAGCAATTATGATTAACGGCCTCATGAGATTGTTGCACTAACCAAAGAGATGTTATGCATACCTGCTTTCACACCCCTCTTATTTGCTTTGAACTGTGAAGTTACAGGATCTGTTTGTAAGAATTAGGAGTATATTTATTGCCCATTAAGTTATGGTGCAGGCATCATGAATGAAGTAACAAAGGTCACTGGAGTTACTGCATGCCAGTCGACATTCCTCAGGGCAAAATTTGTTTAGTTAAAACTTTACTTGCTAAAATCAAGCACATAGTTGCCATGGATGATCTGATAAACAGTGATTTGTTGATACACAATAATCATTTCACATTATTTGTTTTGCTATAAACTAAGAGCCAAAATTACAGCTCTTCCATTTCCCTGACAAACCCAGCCTGTATTTAAGAAAATTAAATAAATAATTCAACCTTATGCAGCCTCCAGATAATTTTGGAATAAAGCTGTGTAAGAGTCAGTATTTTTGAACAAAAATTATTATTCTTCCTTGAAATAAGGCTTGTATTTTATAGCAAGCCATTCATATTAGACACACAAATACAGCTATATACATATATATATTTAGAATTAAATAGTTGAATGTATTATTTTATGCATTGAACAACTGAAATGAAGGAATGCAGAGATGTCTAAAGAGCCACAGATAAATCAATATTGCATGGTCTTGAACTGAAGAGCAGTTTCCCTGTAAAAGTTTTAATACATTTTCTCTGTTGATTTTTTGAGGAACACTGTCTGTATTGCCAAATAAGGCAAATACTACATAAAGCTCTGCATTGCCAATAGAAGAAACACATTGCTAGGATGCTTTGTGAATTCTAACAAACTAAAGAGAAATTAAAGGGTTTATTTACTTACTTATGTAAATAGTAAGAGAGAAGACAAATCTGTCTGTGAGAAATCTGACCTAATAACCAACATTGCATGGCCTTATGTCATTACAATGGTTAGAGCCATAAAGTTAAGTTTCTGTCTTATAGCAGAGTAATAGTTATTGCACATTATTTTAGGAAAAGCATTTTTAGAGGATTGGATTCCCTAGTTATTAGGCAAGCTGTGAAACAGGCTGACTGTTGCTGAGTGATCCAAGAGGAATGTGTACAAATATACTCTTTCACCTCCTCCTTGGTTTTATGCAGAGTAAAATCCTGACAGAAGGCCACTGACAATATAAAGCCTCTTAACAAACAGACAAATAGGTAAGTGAACTGTGTAGGTAAAAAACCCCACAACATATAAGTAAATAGAACTGCACAGATTAAGGCTGCAATGCTAAACACTCAATTTTATGAAATAATAAAGTATTGCAGTCGACATGCCAGAGGGATGGGATGTTATCTAGAGGGAGCTGGACAAGCTGGATAACCTCATGAGGTTCAACAAGGCCAAGTGCAAGGTCCTGCACTTGAGTAGGAGCAACCCTCATTATCAACACAGGTTGATGTGATAGGGAGCAGAAAGAGACTTGGGAACATTGGTAGATGAAAAGTTGAACATGAGCCAACTATGTGCACTTACAGCCCAGAGGGCCAGTCACATCCTGGGCTGCATCAAAAGTGTGGCCAGCAGGTCAAGGGAGGTGATTCTGCCCCTCTGCTCTTGGGAGACCCCACCTGGAGTACTGTGTACAGCTCTGGAGTCCTCAACACAACAGGGACGTGGACCTGTTGGAACAAGTCCAGAGGGCCACAAAAATGATCCAAGGGCTCGAGCCCCTCTCTTACGAAGAAAGGCTGATAGAGCTGGGATTGTTCAGCCTGGAGAAGGCTCTGGGGAGACCTTATAGTGGCCTTCCAGTACCTGAAGGGGGCCTACAGGAAAGCTGGGGAGGGACTTTTTACAAGGGTGTGTAGGCATAGGATGAGGGGCAATGGTGTTAAACTAGAGCAGGGTAGATTTAGATTAGACATTAGGAAGAAGTTCTTTACAATACAGGTGGTGAAGCACTGGAACAGGTTGCCCAGAGAGGTGGTAGAGGCCCCATCCCTAGAAACATTCAAGGTCAGGCTTGGTCAGGCTCTGAGCAACCTGATCTAGTCAAAAAGGTCCCTGTGCACTGCAAGGGGGCCTGGAATAGATGACCTTTAAAGGTCACTTCCAACCCCATACATTCTACGATTAAAAAAAATTAAAAAAAAAAAATCATCCTTGAAGTGATGTCTGCATAGATGCTGCATTAATCTTATCTGAACATGTTCTACTTAAAACATGGGACTTCTACCTCAGCCAGATCAACATTGTTCAATTAGAGAGTAGCTAATTCAGTATTTTGATTTATTCTCATTACTCATTGTATGGTTCTTCAGCAGTATTTACTGACTTTCAGGGATATTCATGCTGCATTTAAAAAACATCAGATGTTTGCATGTGCACTTTTTTCATCATGGCATTTTCCAGTGTTTCACAGTAAAGCTCATGAGCTGAAGCAGCAGTGCTATGTGCCTATTCTAGAAAGAGAAGACAGAAGTAAAGACTCACCACCACAAATTAGAAAGTATCTTTTAAATGAATCTAAATTGAATTACATTTGCCCACTACACAGACCATTCAACAAGGGCTGAGTTCCTACACAGCAGATCTATTAACATATTCCCATAGAAGCCATAAATGCAAAATAAACAGTATGTGATCACGTGGCCATGGACTTTGTCAATGCATAAGCATAATTCACCCATATTATGTTAAATATTAGTGAAATTGGCATTGTAATATTAATGTTCTTATGTTATTTTTTCTTTTAGCCTATATGCAATTTTCTGACCTTTAAGCATACCTGGACAATTTCTGCTGCAAGGCATCCCATTGTTACACACACAACTAATGAGTTGGACCAAAAATTTTGAATGCACTTCTCCAGCCTCTCCACTAGAATTAAGAAAGTTACTGAGAGCTGCGTGTTGACTCAACATAAATTGCATTGGGCAAGTCTCTGTTGGCCTCTCCCAGAAAGAGATGCATGAACTTGACAGAATTCTCACTAATTAGCCAATATTTATGCTGATTTCTGCTGTTATCCTTCCCTCTCCAATTTGTCATTTTCCCAGTTCAGTCTTTTCAGGGTGTGTCTTTATCTCGCATTGGTCTTGCCATCTATCATGATCCTAAACATTCTTCAATATTAAACTCCCTGTTTCCCATTTCCTCTGGCAAGGTAGTACTCCTACTTCTTTTGTAAAATTCTCTCTGCTACCATTAAGCACCAGTTTTCCCCAGCTTAACCAACTCCATCCCATTATTCATTTCTGGTTCTTTAGCCCAGCTGTTTTTTCTTCCAGGGTAGCCTTTGCCAAATGCATTTCTCTTTAGTGTCAAACCAGTTTCCAAATCTGGCCCAATCACAGCCTCTTTGCTCCATCTAAACACATAAACTAAATAGTTCCCAATCTCACTCCCACTCAGTAATTCCTTGTCCATCCCTTATCTAAAAAAAGGAAGCAGAGCTGCCAGTGGGGCCGGATCCATGTGCTGGTCTATGTAAGTACTACAAAAAACACTGACGAAATGAAATCTTGGTCCATCTCCAAAAGGACCAGCACATCCCAAACAAACAAAAACATGAGAAAAATTACTCCATTACCATTAGTTTTATCCTTAAAATAGTCTGTTTTCAAATCCAAAACAAAGAACATTGTAAAGAACAAGGAAAGCACCAGGACAGCTTTCCATCCCCAACCAGACTAAATGAACGGTTTTTAACTCGACAAGCAATCTTTAGGGTTAGGAAGGAGGCAGGCTCTATTGACTCCTACCAATAAATTACAGTATTCAGTTTTATTACTTAATGTTTCTTCACTTGGAGTAAGTCCATGTAGTACCCCAGAGTTAATTATGAATGGTATTCATTCAAATACAGAAATACAATACAAAGCAGATCCAATCTCACAATCTTTGTGCTCTCTTCTCTCTCAGTACATACAGAGAACAAAGTTCTAAATTAGCTGGCTACTTGAGTGTGTTATTCAGTGATTTTCAAAATTTCACAGGGCTGCAGAAGAATCTAAGACTTCAAAACAAGTATGTTGCTTTAGGAGGAAAAAAGTGATCCTGGGAATAAATGTAGTATGTTACTCTTAGTCCTGACAAAAGAATAATTTCAAAAAACAACCAGATGTGCTGGATTAGACCATTTTCTCAAGTCTGGTTACAAAAAAAGTTAGCTAAACTGTGCTAGTTTTGGCTGTTAGCAGAACAGAAGAATTCAGATGCATTTGTATTTCAATAAAAAAACCTGAATGTTCCCTTAAACCCTGCTTTTAAAGTGTTGGGGTTTTGTTTGTGATTTTGGTTTTTTGGGTGGCGGGTTGTAATTCTCTTTATTTATTTCATCTGGAATGCTCACTGCAACTCATCACCAATCAGCTGAACAGTGGAGCTTTAGGAGAGTAAACCCATCTACCACTGATAATCTCCAAATTGATCTAAGACCTCATTAATTTACCAGGATAAGAGACTTACATATGACAGACAGGATTTTTTAAAGCCTTGGTCATCAACCCACAGTAGCAAGGGAACTATTCTGTTGAGTTGCATGTATCCAGCATATCCTCTGCTAAAGCTTTATCAAGATGAAAGATAACCCTGAAAATAGTTTTCTCCACTTTCAACAGAAGTGCCCTGGACAGGTCTCCTTCTAATACTATCAAACAAATATTTCAATTGTGACTGAAGGGAGGAATAAATAACTGCTAATTCAGCTACAGAAAGCCTGATTCCCTGCTTTCCATTTTCCGTAACAGCTGCACTGCTGCTTCAAAACCCTTTTGCACATGCCAAGGTAACCACAGCAGACTTGCCCAGCATTGCTGAATGAAGTGACACTTGATCAGTGAGCTTTTCTCAAGATCCTTGTCCTCAAGAAAGGTTAAAGGGAAGAAAAAACATCATTGCAGAAAGTTTATTTTAAAATAAAACAATGTAAATCTGAGAATTAAATAAACAAGGTATCAAGGTCTCATGAAAGATCCTCTAGGATCATGCTGCACTGAAGCACCATGAAGAGAAAGTCTTGGTTTCCTCTGAGGTCAGGAGATAATTAAAATTTCTTTTAGTGGTAAAAACATAGAACTATGTGGAAGTTGGAGCCTAATTGTTTGAAACTTATAACGCAGTGTACTTTTGGATTGCAGCATCACTTAGAAAATGCAAAAGCCCTGAAGAAGTTAAAAAGTATTTAGTCAACATACTTCCAGAAATATAACTAACTTAACTGTGTCTGAGATTAGCAGAATGATTTGTTCTTTTATTCAGTGATAAGGAAAGCAGCCTTAATGTAACTATTAGGAAGTCTCAAGTCTCTTAGTACCAGTAGAAGCATTCAGTCATAAAATGTGTGCTTTTCAGTTATTTAACATTCCTGTTTCCCTCGCTTTCCCAAGGGAATTTATCAAACTTCTGCACACACTTTGCTCCTCCTCAGTTGCCCAAACACTAAAGAGGCTGGAAGCTACTGTGTTTAAGAAGTGCCATGTCTTAACATTTTGTTAGAGAACTTACCATTCACCAACACAGACCACCTGATAAAACTGCTCTAAGAAAAGACAGCTGTTTGAAATTATCTGTATGGCACTTAATAAAATAAAACAAACAATACTTGACTGATAATTTGCATATGTGTAGAAATTTAGATGTCTAAAAATTTTAATTCAGGAAAAAAACAACAAATCAGAGGTAAAATAGTATGTTAGTATTTGGTGCCCAGGAAGAAAACCTCACCTTTGTAAAAAACAATTTAGTTCAGAGACACAGATACAGAATTAGTTACAAAATGTTCAAGGACAAATCACTACACTAGGAAAACATTTTTCCAAGTTACAAAATATATCCACTTTTTTAATTAACTCCATACCTAATTTCACAAGCTGCATGCTGGCTGCACAGAAACACAAATTAAGGTTTGTGAAGATGTATTTCCTTGCTCCAAGGAATCCATGTACTACAAACTGATGCAGAAAAGTAATTTGACAATCTGAAGGACCCAGAGTCTCTACATTATGTCTCATAATAGCAACTATCTGCAAGCTGTATCAAAACTGAAAACTCCAATATCTACATGATGCTGACCATCCGTTTCTTTTTTCCTCTCCTTTATTAGCCTAAGACAGCAGAAGGAGCCTATACAGAGCCTAAAATAGATCTTTAAAAAAAACCAAACTGTTTTACAGTCATATCTTTTGACATCTGAATCTAGAGCAGGGAGCAGCATCAATGTAGCAACAAAGCAGCTGCTCACCTTGCAAAGGAGGATGGCAAGATAGAGAGCAGATCAAAGTCTTTGACTTTCCATTTTGGAGAATATGGGAAAATGATCTAAAAGAAAATGGTTTTACAGAAGAAAGAAAAAATGCCAAGTACAAAGCATGGCAGGAAAAGCAGATGGATCCTTAGACAATGTTTTAAACTCAAACTATTTCTCTTGACAAAGGGCACAGATGATAGTAAAGTCCACTAAGATGTTTCACACTATGCACATGTATACAGACTGTCAGAAAGGATTTTAAATTCATATTTAATAAAGTTATTTAATTACTGAAAGAATTCAAGTTACTTAACCTTTGCACCATGCTTAAATACCTCAGTAATTGAAACAAAATCTGTGAGATGTATATGAAATGTACCAACTCATTTCAAAAAATCCAAATCAAATTATAGGTAATAAAAAGACTTCAACATTATATTAAGAAAAAAGCTACTATATTCAAACTTAGAGGGTACAAGGTTTTTGTTTTGGTTTTAGTCAAGATTCCTCAACAAAACAAGTAGAAATTCACCACATCTCATTCCCTGCATTTGCTAGCACATAAATGCTTTAAAATCAACACTGGAGTTTCAATTTTCAGGAGTACTAGTAAAGTGTTCAGATGTGTTAGTCTACAAAAGTCTGAAGTGTACAGAACACTTCCTTTCTAATCGAACAGAAGGTCTCAACGTCTATGATTTCTCAAAGCACAGAGAGCTCAGATCTGAAAGACTTTTTGGTAACAAAAAGGAACCCACAGTTTGGCTAGACAGCTGATTTCATCTAAGAGCTTGTTATCAAATGGGAGAATCCCATGCCTTGCTCCTTGGCCCCTGCTCCAAGCCACCTGGTCCCCTGACCCACTCTACAGCATTTCTGGTGTTTACTGACCTGATGATGAGCCAGTTCACCTCACTGAACCAGCAGGAATTTTCCTTTTTTTTTTTTCCTGGACACAGAATTAGCAAAAGAAAAGCAGTGAGAGCTCAGTGTTGGTGTGGGGAGAGAGTCATCCCCTTTATATAACCATGCATGAGTAAAACTGGCACAAACCATTAGCTGTATTTTATACCAGCAAATTAAACTCTTCAGCTAAGGCTGAGCAGTCGCAGGAAGGAAACGCCTGCAAAATCTGATGATGCTCCTGACACTTAAGAACTTCAGAACAAAAACTAGTGAACTGAGCTTGGAGACATCTCCTGGCAGTGCTCCCCAGAAGACTGTTCTGGATTAACAGACATTTTCAACTGAAGCACCTATTAATGCTCCATGTGTTGGGTGCTTCAGAAAGAACTATCCAGATAATGAGTTCACTCATCAGATACAGTTTGCTGCAGGAATGATTGTCATTGCCAGAATTAACATACTCACTACTGCATCAAACAAGTATGTTGATACTGTCCCCATCTAAAAAGGCATCCCAAACAAAACTAAATATTTAACTTTTCCATCTTGATAACCCGCATTACCCATGTGGAGTGCAAAACCTACCAACTAACTGCTCAGGTCTTCCTAGTGAAACCATTTCATTCAAGTCCTTACATAGAATTCAAGCACATAGAACAAATCTTTATGATCTTTTGAAAATCTATATGCAGTGTCAAGGTAAAGTATGTTTAAAAAAAAAAAAGATCTGTGTGAAAATAATGTAAAGCACACATCTACAAGGTGATTATATCTTCCTTGAATTATTAAAACTAATAGGTTTTCATCTTAAATGCCATTTTGATGCAGCTCAAGAATTCAAGCCACTCAAAAATTAACATGAGAAATACCAACATTTTTTTATATATATATATGCACATTCTTATATATGTATGTACATACATATACGTATCACATAAGATTAGCATCATAGCATGCAAAATTTAAACCAAGCTTTCCTAAGACATCAAAACCTTGTGGATCTTAAGAATCCAACATTTGATGGCAGGAGAGGGGGAATCGAAAAAGCCAGAGAAACTCTTTGAGACTGCACATACTTTAAATAAAGTAAAATAACAGTAATGGCTGAGATTTGACATACTGCACTATGATTCCTGCTTCCTTGGTCTACATGAAGGAAGTTTCCCATTGGGAGTATGTATCTGATATTAATTTCACATTACCTTATTGGTAAGAACACAATCATAACTTTTCAAAGAATCTGGGTAATACACTAGATACTAGCTGCCATTTCCCCAAATTCAGTGAGAAGAGACTGATATGCACACGTGTATCTTTTTAAATTATGGTGGTAAGCATTGACACTAAGTAGAAGGTTCCATAGTAAACCTCATAAAACTCTAATAAACCATAAAGTTCAGCCCGGTCTGAGAAACTCAGAAGTTCAGTAAGATTAATGATTTAAAGAAGAATCATTGCAAGGCCATCACAATTTCAGCTGCTGCACCTGCTTTAGTCCACTGCTCCCCTGCTGTTTAAATACACTGGTGTACTCAATGCCTAGAGGAAGAAGGTATCTTGTACACAGTAAATTCTGTATGAGCTCATGTATCTGGCCACTAACACATGGAACAACTTAACATTATTTCAATGCTTCCCATTTATGACAAGCAGTTGATTTTCACGTGTATTTATTGCATTTTTAAACAGCAAGAAAAGCATTCTCAGCAAGATTCTCAAATTAAATTTAGTCTTGAAGACCACTGGTTCAATTAAAATATTGTAAAAGTTGCTCATAATCACAACATACAGGTTATTAAACTGCACTTAAGCCTTAGATAAAGAGTAAGCATTAGCTGCTAAGGGAAAATAAACCAGGTATATTTGTAGTAGTACCACTGACAAAATGGTCCATCATTTCCATTAACAGACAACTATGTCAAATGTCTCAGAACAAAAACCCAATTTAACTTTCAAGCACTTTAAAAATCTAACTTATAAGACTTTCCCCATGTTTTAGAAATTAACCCATCCTCAAGTAACATTTTATAAGAGAACATTTTAGATGGCCTATAAAGACTCTGTAAGTGCAAAGACATCTAAAGAAACCTTTAAAGAGTGTGTTCAGGTTCTTTTTAGACCAGTGACCTAAACAGTCGCTGAAATTTGTCTGGCAACGAAATTCAAGGAAACCATCAATCACAAGAGCTTATAATTGATACAAAGCATTAACTGAGGACTCACAAACTAGTTAAGTGCCCAGAATGGTTGAGATACTGAAATGGCTGAAACACTCCATTACTTCTGGTTACATTGATTTATTAATCAAAATAAAATGCCATTTTTACTTTAATGTTAAGACAAGCTGAAGTTTCTCTCATCTTCCCCACCATTTCCAGACCATTTTTATGAAATCTAGGCCCCTATAAGCCAAGAAGCATTGAAATAGTACTTATTTCATACTAATCTTTCCAGTTGAAAAGCTAACTTTATAAATATACAAAGCTGAACACATCCAAAAGCAAGCTTATCTAGCAAGATGAAAGTCATAAAAGCCAGAAGCTGTACACCAAAAGTTGGTTCTGAAGTTTCTTCTATTTATCAACTCTAAAAATGTACACTGCTTTACCTTTCACCACACACTTCATGTTTGACAGAAATGCAGAGACCATACGATGCACAATCTGGGAACAGTAAGTTCTGTCTCCTAGACATCCAACTAAATCGATAGCAGCCATTTAACAAATTCTTATTAGTTACCTACCTTGAACAGGAAACCTCAAGAGAAAATAGACGGTTTTTGCCGTCCATTCTTGTTTTCAGGTGCTCATAACTTAGAAATCAGTTTACAGCAGAGTTACAAATTAGAGCCATCTAAGCCACCACTTTCACTAACTCATTATTGGCTTTAATGTGACAACACAGCAGTTCAACAGTGATAACTGAGACACAGAACACAGCCCACTAGGACTCAAGAAGAATCTTCCCCCAGTAAACATGCAGGTACAAGTTGCACACATAGACATGGCAGCCATCTAGCCCCATGGTGATTACAAAACAGTTAACTAACATTTATCATGATGCAGCTTCCACTTCAAGGTCAGGTTTATGTGCTATCTGTAAAGAATAACATGATTTCCCACAAGAACAAGCCTTTTCTACTCACACCAAATTAGAAAGTCTGCCAATATGCAAGTCACATTAATAACCAAATAAAGTGAAGATTCTTGGACATTATTATAGGCAGAAAAATGAGAAGGTTAAGGAAATTGCATCTTATTTCCTGAGGTTTCTGTTTTATATGTTTTAAGCGTTCTATATTCAGTTTGAAACTTAAGAGCAGCTCCAAAATTGCCTATAAAATACTGCCCTTTCACCTACTTATTTCTTCAGAGAGAAATAAGTGAAAGAGGGAACAAGTCTTTTTATACTATGCAAAAGTTCTAGGTCCATCAGGGTAACACTTTAACAATTAAAAAATTGGAATATCCATTATTGCTGGCCACATACACACTACAGATTACCATGTGAAATTTGAAAAGCTTCTATTTATTTTAATTCAGCTAATCAGATATATACATTTCAAACACAAAAGCATATGGACCAATGTTTTACCAGTCAAGTTTTGACTAAGTCTTAATGGTTACCATCCATGATATTACATAACTCAGGAACTGTTTTAAAGAGCACTGTGGGATGAACAGTTTATTACCTACATATTCAAAATGTATTTCTATTAATATTAACATGAGAAATCCAACATATTTGCAAGGTGTTGATGAAGATGTTTTTTGTCCTTTTAAAACACCTGAAGCCAGGAGAGTTAGAAGCAACAAAACCAGCATAGAACAGCTTATAGGAAGTGTCACATTTTAAGAGATCTGTAATTTGCTTGATGTAAAGGTTAAGCATAAGCATGAAGATTAATTTTAATTATCTGAAATGTGAAAGACAACTTGAATTAAAAAAATCCCCCTCCTTTTTTTTTAATCAGGTAAAAATTTATCTTAAAAGTAAAATCAAAGTTTATCAAAGTTTTTCAAAGTTTCCAAAGCAGCATGAGAAAAAACCTCCTGTATTTAGGGCACAATATTACCACAATTTCAATACAACCCTTAGATGCAGTTGCACAAAATTTGTAACATGGATAAATCATATGTTTCAAATTCTGTTTGAACACCTACAAGCTAAACAAAATAAAAAGACATTGGAGAAAAGTTTTTAAGAAATAAACCAGATGAATCAACTGGTTATCCTGAGTATTTACATCAGGGGATGACTGCAGATCAGTCTTTAAATGATCTGCTGTTCAGTTCTGTAACTTTACAATAGTTCAGCCAAATATTCAGTATTTGAATTGCTGCTGCAACTGAGAAATAAAGACACCTCCCAGATCTGATTTGAGTTCACAAAAAAACACAAAAAACCCCCTAGCATCACTTAACACTCCATGCAGATTATTACATAACTGATCCTATTTTCATGGCTTTTCCCACATAGTTACCTTATTAAAAATGTATATAAAATAAGTCTAGATGTTTTTAAAGTGCTTAGGCTCATATATAATGCAAATCTCACCACCTTACCAATACAGGGAAACTTCCACACACCCTTCATGTTCTCAATCTATTTGTTTTTCAAGAATGTTTTTGTCACACGTGTGCATTAACTTCACAGGTTAATACCAGCTCAAAGCCAGAACCATCCTTACCAGGTAAGCATAAACATATGTCTGCAGCAACATCTTGCATTGTATCATACCCTTTGGCAGTTCTCCAAGGCTTTTTATATAGTTAAGAAGATACAGACATATTTTTATAAACAGGTTACAAAACAGGCCACAGAATTAGTTTTTCCTGTGTTCTTCACTTTAAAGAATTTAAGATTGAGAAACAGAAAAACAAAATTGGTTTTATGATGTATTTATTACAGAAAAAAACCCAAGAGGTTTAAGTGATTTTACAGTAATTGAGGTTGCTATAGTTTATCAGCTTAGTTGGCTGACTGCTTCAGTATATGAGATTTTACTAACCTGATTTCATAAAAACGTATGAAATACCATAATCACCTGAGCTTTCAAACAAATAACTTGTTTCCTAGCACGTAGGCCACAGAACAAACCTCCCTGTTTATCAAAGCATAAAAAAGACACACACACAGAGCAGTGCCAAAAAGGTTCCATTTAAATGTAGACCAGACTACCTAGTCTAGTGGGAGGTGTCCCTGCCCATGCAAGGGAGCTGGAACGAGAGGATCATTAAGGTCTCTTCCAACCCAAACCATCTTATGATTCTGTCCTGGTTTGATTTTTTTTTTTTCTCTTCAGTGAACTCTCATTTAAGCAGCACACAAGTTTTTCAGCTGGTGGACTGATAATGCCTAGATGTTTATAGTTAGTGCTGAGAAACCAAGGAGACTTTGCTCTGCGTGTTGGATCTACTGCTTCGGACACTAAAGGAGCAGAACAGTCATATCTACAACCCACCTGTAGGGAGGAGCAGACTAGACAGACAGCAAAGTTGGTGAACCAAAGTATTCCATTCCATATATCTACATAGCTCTCAGTATAAATTCAGGGATCACACGAGTCACGCCCTTCTTCTTCTTCTTCCCTTCTCTTCTGTTCATGGCCAGCGTCTGGCAAGGACTCTGTCCATCACCATCCCCAAGGCTTGTGCATTCCTGACCCTCATCACTCCCCCCTCAGCTCCTGTCACCCTGCCACTCTCCCCAGCAGCACTCTGGGACATTTAGGGACTGCTCACAGCTCAGGAGATGCCCCGGGAGTTGCTGGGGGTGAGGGGAGGCAATAGGGTTTTGCACATTCCTCCACATATTTGTACATATTTTCTTTTATCATTAGTATTTAATTAAAGCTGTCTAGTTTAGTTTTCAATCCGGAAAGTCTTTGTCCTTATTCTCTCTCCTTTCCCTAGCTGGGTGGGAGGGAAAAGGTATTGAGAGCATTGTTGTCATTGGTTTAATTGCTGATCCTGAGTCAAACCGTGACAGATTCTATTAAATATTCTGCAGACATTCAGTTCTTTACAAGGAAGTACTTTATGTAACAAAAAAAAAAAAAAAAAACACAACATGAATGTGAATGTGTATGCCAAGCATTCTCAATATATATGCATGAACAAGGGCATCACCAGCAGAGATAAAGAAGTCATCATCACACTCTACTCGGCACTTGTCAGACCACACCTGGAGTACTGCATTCAGTTATGGTCCCCACTCTACAAAAAGGCTGGGATAGGCTGGAGAGGGTCCAGAGAAGGGCCACAAGGATGATCAGAGGACTGGAGGACCTGCCATATGAGGAGAGGCTGAGAAAACTGGGTTTGTTCAGCCTTGAGAAGAGAAGGCTACAGGGAGACCTTATTATCATATTCCAGTACTTAAAGGGTGGCTACCAAGAAGATGGAGACTCCCTATTTACAAGGAGTGACACAGAAAAGACATGGGGTAATGGGCACAAGTTGCTCCTAGGGAGATTCCAGTTGGACACAAGAGGTAAATTTTTCACCATGAGCACAGTCACACACTGGAATAGTCTCCCAAGGGAAGTGGTAGATGCCTCCACATTGGACAGTTTTAAGTCTCAGCTTCACAGGGTGCTGAGCCATCTCAGATAAACTATAGCAGTACCTAGAAAGGTTGGACCAGATGATCCTCGAGGTCCCTTCCAACCTGGCATTCTGTGATTCATTCAGACAGAATCACTCATTGTTCCCAGCATTAAACTTATGGGTCAAATACATGCAAAAAGCTACTACAGAAACCACTAAGAGCTTGTGGATCCAACTACAATCAACCAAAACCTTAACAAAAAACAACAAAACCAATCCAAACAAACAAAACAAAAAACTTAAAACTCCCCAAAACAACAAGGAAACCCAAAAAACCCCAACTAACAACAAAAAATCCACACCCAAAAAGATTGTTTTTTCTCATAACTGGAAGCAATATTTTCAGTAAATTCAGAGATGTTGGCCTCTTACTTCATTTTTTACTTAACTCTATTAATTCTTGATTTCTCAAGAGTGTTATTTATTCCGTATTTTTCTTATAGTATCTAGATAATGTTTAGCTCTATGCTTTCATTCAGCTTCTTCTACTGGAAATGGTTCTTTCTAGAGTACTTTGCACAACTGTAAATAGTAAAATATTATATCTGTCCTAATTATGTGAATTACAAATGTGGGTTCACTATGAGTATTTACATAGTCAGGCAAAAATTTTTTTCTTTAAACTAATCCCTCTCCTAAAATCCAAACCAAGAAGCAGTATATTAAAAAAACCAAACCCAAAACCAATGAACTTTCAAGAAAAAAGTTAAACGTGTACTTCCTGTAGAAATTCTGTCCATGAACTTTTTTCAAAGCTAAACTCAAAAGTTCAAATAGAAATTTAAAAAAACATGTTCTGAAGAGATTGCACATTGTTCATACACAAACTGTAGACACAGTAGCAGTTCAGACTGTTAGGAGATTATTATTTTGCTTGTGTTCTACAACATAACAAAAGGCTTTCCACTACATTTGATACTTGCAAATGTAAACCAAACACATGTATCAGTCCGAAGAGATTATTATTAGGCAAAGACCATAAAAGTCTTTGATAGCTCTGCTTTGTGTAAATTAACAGCAAATAACCTCAAGAAATACTGCATCAGGTGAAGTAACTAGCATTAATCTATCTACAAGTCCAGTTTAGGCTTGTTGTCTTTGCCGCAACACATGTGCTGGTACTAAAAAAAGTTTAGTTCCTCCCAAAGCATCTGAACCAAGTCAGTAGGTTTTGGCATTAGAATCACAGACCCTGTTGGCTCAGAGCATTTTACAGGAGCCAACTGATGTAAAGTCTCAATAATAATGTAAATTCGGAAACACTTACCTATTTGTACTTGTTCTGGCTGGCTCAATGATACAAATGCTGATGTATCATCAATCCATGAAACCTGAATGTTACCTACAAAAGGTAAAAGAAATTATTATGACTGTTTTTATCTTAGGCTCAGTCACATATTTTATCTGATGCACCATGACATAAAAACACAGCTGTACATGAGCTCCAAACTGTTCTGAAAGCAGTGACTGTCAGGGCTGCACATGCACCCCATGTATCCTCAGACCCACTAGCAAAAGGAAAGAGACCTGTTTAATACTTTTTTCATTCCTAGAGTACTCTTTTGCTTCCTCGTGGCTTTTTTTTTTTTTTTAAACCCAACTCTTCCAACAATTCAAATCATCTTAGGTTTATTTCAGTCATCCCTTCATCTGTTCTATATAATTCTACAACAAAACTTGAAGCAGTTTTTCCTGGGAAGTTCCAGCTCTGTACTAAAATAAAAAACAGCTCTTTAACAACTCTGTCCATCCTGCAAAACTGCAGCATTTCCTGAAGACAGTATGGACAAGCTCCAGTTCCCACTCTCTGTTCTTCTACTAGTACAGACACCCAAGAGAAGAAATTCCAGTAGAGTAGGGAGGGGGGTGGGAGGGGAAGAAGGAGGGTATTTATCACACAAGTGGAGAACTCCAGTTATTGCAACACTCTAAATCCTCAAACTCCAGTTTGTTTGGATCCCACTATACACCATTACCTGGATGTGCAATGAGAACTTAATTTGTATAAATATAAGGACAGATGCACAAAATCACGGGCCTCATTTGGAAGCTGTTACAATGGAACAGTAACTGGAAATAAATTCCACCATTCGTCAAGCAGTTAGGGCATTTTCTATGTGAATGGCTCAAAATGTCACATTACCACCAAAAGAGCTCACAATCAAGCAAAAGCAGAGGAAAGGATTCCCATTCCAGGCACAAGGCCTTGTAATAGTCTGAAATCCATTTGTATCTTGTCCTCATCTAAATGCTCTACTGTTAGTACAATTTAGATATTGAAAATAGGTGCAATTTTTTTCAGATAGACTAGGAAATCAAGCTTATGCATAATGTTACAGCACCATTTCACCTGCAGACATTACAACGTTAAACACTATGCAAAATGGCTTAAAATGCATTTTATTTTCAGATGTTTAATCTATCTAAATCTAATTTAGCCTACAGGTTACAAGGTTACAGAAGCTCTTCTGAAATCCAGCCAGATAATAAACAGAATTTCTAATAATAAAAAAAATAAAAACCTAGAGAGATATAGTTTGTATACTATACATTTGAGTAGCCAGCTATTTAGGACTTAAAGTTAATAATTTTGATCATTGCCAATACCATAATTAATTCAATATGGTTTCTGACATTTCCCTATACTAAGGGGCTAAGGCTGCTATTAAAAAGAGCCTAAACTGAGAAGTCAAATGTTAGAATTTCTTTAAACGCTTTGTAGAGCAAATAACTTCAGTTTCTAATAATTCAGTCTTTGAAGAACACAGGTCTTTGCTGCTTATGGGTAAGGGTCGTTACTTTAGGGAGAATATGCTTTTGGCAGGACACTTAATATTTCACAACACAGGAAAAGCCCAAACTCATTTATTGTTGCAACTCAAAATTGTG
Source organism: Hemiprocne comata (assembly GCA_020745705.1). Taxonomy (NCBI): domain Eukaryota; kingdom Metazoa; phylum Chordata; class Aves; order Apodiformes; family Apodidae; genus Hemiprocne; species Hemiprocne comata. Next base: position 10,871,984 of record CM036600.1, read on the forward strand.
GTGCCTTCGGTAGGACCCCGACACGGAGCTTCCTTTAACTGTTAGAAATTACTGCACAATTTAACATTGTTCCAAGTGCACTGGCAAGTTACTGCTCTGAATTTCTTAGTGTATCAAGTCCTCCTCTTTTGCATTGCTAGTTATCAATTTTCTAAGCAAGCATTTTGAGACATCTGAGGCCATACTCTTGTGTAATTCTTTAACATGGAAGTGCTGTTCAGATTCTGTCCCTTTCCTATACATAGTTATTTCATTCCTTATCTACCTTGAACAGACCAAAATAAACATCAGAAAGAAAAATTCTGCTGAACGTCTTGCAATTGTACCCTTAGCACAAAATATTGAAGAGTATCTCTGAATCCTCTGACTCACCTGAAGGAGTTCAGCTACTACTCAGATGCACTTCGCTGTCCATATTTTCACTATGCATCAATTAAAAATAAGGAAAAATCTAACCTATTGATAGGCACATCATTTCAGTATCAGATTCATTGCTGCAGAGAAGCTGCTGCACTCTAAACTACTTTGATATTTTCGATAATTGAGGGTTTCAATATCTGCCAACAAATGCTGCCTTTATACTCAGATTTATGAATTTTAAATACATAATTTTTTAGAACAAGTCAAACATAGTGGACACTGAGTTGCCATCTGAAGAGAACTGCAACAAATGCTCTTATGCAATTCTCCATGCTTAAAAGATAAAGATTCTCTTTTCAGACTGTGTCACATTCCATTATTATTAAGAATTTGAGAGACACAATTAATAAATTAGATCATTCAGCAATATTGCTAAGCACTCAGTAAATATTGTGCATTTCAAAAGTATGGTGAAAGGGCAATAAAGATCTGAAAAGCAACTGCATCTGCATTTGAAGTACAGTATTTAGCAATCAACATAGCTGCATGCCAGCCTACTGCAAGGCTAATCCAAATAAGCCATATCCAGCATTGTAATAAAATACCAGCTCTAAAGAAATAAAACAGATTTCTTTCTCTACACTTCCAGGACAGAACAAACGTCTCGATTACTTTGAAGAACACCACTGTTAGCAAATAGACAACGGGTCATATATGCAATGTCAATGTCCCTTGCTAAAAAAAGGGGCAGTAAAAAAAATGACAGGAATTATCCAGTGAAATAAAACATCTTCACCCAAACAGCAGATGAAAATCTGATCTGTTGCTTCTGAGATAAAGGTGCAAAGTAACATTTTTTCTACAAATTTGAAAATTCTCTCCATATAAACACAAATATGAAAACATTAAAATATACAGATTAAAATTATACTGACAGATTATGTCACTCCAACAGATTTTCCTTCAGTTTTTATACCACGATGACCAAAGGTGAGGAAAGGCTTCTGTATAAGAGACTAAGTAAACTAGGACTTCAGTCTTTAAAAGAAAATTCTAAGGAAGATGTCTGTGGGGAATATATGAGAACAGAAAGTATATTAAAGACCTACAGAGCGGATTCATGATTTTATTATAAAACAACCAAGGGAGATCTAATAAAATAAACAGTAGTTTTAAAACCAAAAGAATTTTTCACATAATGCTTAACTGCAGTTATGGAACTGCCACCAAGTGCTGTGGATGACAAGAACTTTTATGGGATAAAGAATGATTTTAGACTGACTTACAGAAAGCTGTGAAAGGCTCCAACTAAAAGATGCAAGTGTGACCCCTAGCTCATGAGTACCTAAGTTACATATTGCTAGGAGGCAGCAAAGTTATTTTACTTTGGCTTATACATCCCTTACACAACTGTTAGTAGCAATTAAACATTTAGAATAGGTACTAGCACTATTATGGACCCTCATTTAAACAAAGAATTTTAGTGACATATTTCATTTTCTTATAATAAAAAAATAAAATTGACCACATTGACATCATAATAGAATTCCTAACAGTTTCTGGACACTGACTGCATCAGACAACAGAAATATTTGAAGTTGTTATTCTATGAGCAAGGGTTGCAGCATATATTAAACAGAGACAACATTTTCCTGGGAATAACTGAGAAGCATTAACAGATTCCACCTTTCTCACAGGAAGACAGGATACAAAGAAAGCAAGACCAGCTGAAGGAGACAATTGGCATGAGAAGAAGTAGGATAGGCCAGAAATGCACAGAGAAAAATAGAATTAAAATTTTTAAAACCCCTCAAAAATGAAAAAAACTACAACAAACAATTAAACCCCCACACACAAGAAAAACCCCACAGCCAAAAAAACCCCTCAAACCATAAAACTGACACTCAAAGCTCATGTCTACATGAACATGAGCTCAGAAGAATACTTAATATACGTATTGTGTGCTAGAAGTTTTCCTTAAACTAGATTGTTCACCTCTGAAAGGGACATTTATTTCAAGTGCCACTATTTTTTAAGAACAGTTAAACACCGAGTGTGTCATACAGCAGTTCCCAGGAACAGGTGGCATAGTGTATGGAATTCATAAAGGAGTCTCAAACGTCTATTTAAGAGGCACTTAAAAGTCACCTTAAAAGTCAAGTATATATTAGCTTGGACTACTAGAACAAGATTTAAACACACAAAGGACTGGTTACATGTTAAGAGCTCCTTATGTATCTTCAAGATCACCATGACTCCATTAACTACATCAGTGTTCACCTCCCTCTTAAAAGACTACTCTCACAAAACACAATGCCTAAGTGTGACTCCACCCACTTGGAAAATGTTTAAGTAGTAGTTTTTATAAATCTTTGGTGTATGTGCTTTAATTAAAGCCCATCAAAGACATTAATTTAAGTAGAAGTGAAGGCTATACACAAAAACTGTATTCCAACAAATATTATTTTAATTCCTTCATATTTGACATCAGTATGGCCAAATAAACTGTGCAAATTTAAGAATTTAAAGAAAGTAGGTATTCTAGGAGACTGAATACTACTGCAAGTAATTGTACAGTGAAACTACATTCACCCATGAGACTGTAAAACATCTTGCATGAACAGGTGTCCACTCGGTATGCATGCAGTACTGAAAGGCTTCAGAACCATGAACACCCCTTCTAGAGTAGCAATCGTAAAACAGTTCCAACTCTGACACTGCAGCCCCTTCAGCTGTTTCACTGCTTCCCTTAGAAGCTTCATGGGAGATTATAACTCTGCTTCAATTCAGACTAGACTAAAAAAAATTCAAAATCGTTTTTCTATAAAGTCAGATAAATATTGCTATTCAATTTAACACCTTATTTTTCATCCAGGTAAAGGTTGAATTTAAAAACACTTTAGTTTAACTGTTGTAACAAACAGAGATAATGCATGTCTGTTACTGATGTATTTTTTTTGCTTTTGGCAGATCACCTCAGACAGCACCACACTCTATGTCTAGCTACAACTGAAAAGGCATGGGTACTCCTAGAATTTTGGAAGGCATCATCTGCAGTTTGCTTTGAGATACCATGGCAATAAGAACTCAAACAAAATACAGATTAAGGACTACCCAAATACCAGGAGTTTGTAAATCCAGGTATGAAAACATTCAGCTCGGAAGTCTGGAGAAGTGAGAGAAGTGGGAATGTCAAAATTGAACAGTGCTTTGGGATGTTAAGGGTGACCTCTGGTGGTGCCGATCTGTGCTTGCGTTTTGCACCAATACTGAAGGGGAGGAGCTGATAAAACGAGAAAAATTACTCGTCTGGGTCTTTCAAAGCCTACAGGAGCAATGCCCAAACTGCATTGTTTCTTACCTCTGTATAAGCAGCTCTAGAAGAATCTCAGTAACTTTCTACATTCTTATATTCTAGATTTCCAAACAGAATCATAGAATCATTTTCGTTGGAAAAAACATTTAAGGGAAAGTCCACCAGTGAGCCCAGCACTGCCAAGGCCACCACTAAAGCAATTGCTTTTTTAAAGCGATTTCCCACTAAGATCCTTATTACTGAATTTACGGAAGACAAGATGCATAAATGTCTATTATACATCACATTTAATAAGCTACCTTCATTAACATAAGTATTGCAAGCAAATGTTTCTGGAAAATCATGCAAAAAATCATGCAAAAATTATTTTAAGAAGAGTGTAATTTTCATTTTACATTAAATGTCTAAGAAATGGAAAGAAGTTACTTATTAAAAAAAAAAAGCCCCAGAAAAATAATTTACAATTATTTGCAAGTCCAAAAGACCTCTTTTGAAGCACTACCTTACCTAGCAGTAAGAAATGAGAAATCAATCTGCAGTAAAATTATTGGAAACAACAGCCAACACAGGGCTGTATGAAAGATGATTCCTGTTCTCATTTAGGGACATAAAGCATAACCACTGTTCTCTGCTGCAAGAGTTAAGTATCAGGAGAGAACTGTCAACTAATCAGGATCTGTGCCCTTACATTATGTACTAATACTTAGGAGGGGAACAACAGAACTACTACTCTCCAGTTATCAGATAGCTTTTTTGTTGTTCCTTCTGACTTGGATGGTATTCACAATCTTGAAATTAAATTGCCTGTTATTCCTAAAACCTTGATCTGTCTTTCACACCCATCCACATTCCCTTTAACCACCTACATAAATTCTTACCTCCTCCCAGGAGAGGCTGTAAATAAAAGGATCAAAGGTCCACGATATTCAACAAGCCCCACATAAAAAGATTTCTAAAGAGCAGTTCATCAGGGTAGACGTTTTCAACACATCATTACAAAGAAAGTCCACAGGGCATGATTCAAAACTTAAAAAAAGTGATTCATCTTCACCTATAGTAGGAGTAAATCTGCACCCACAGGTTAAAAATAACAAACAAAACCAAAGCTACTTGCTAATGACAATGACGGAAGAAACCCAAAAAGTTTAAAGGAGGATAGACCATCTCACTCACCAAAGGCACTGAAAAGCTGGTAAAGGTCACTAGTCTTCCACTCTTTGGGAAAAGTAACATGCAGAACATGATCTCGTTTTGGCTGCACTGTGAAACAAAAAAGCGTTTGTTCAAGGAAGAGCCACTTCTAGTATCTTTAGAATATCCAAAATGCATCTATCCTTTAGAGGAAGAAATTGCAGCGTGAACTCAATTATAGTATTAAAATACTTAAAAGAAAAGTCTTCACAAAAGCACCATTATTCCTGTAGCAACAGTAAAAATAATACAGTTGTAACTCAGCATCTCATAACTGAAACACTGAATACTTCATGAAGTCAGGGGAAAGAAGTTTCATAAGCTTTGTTTTGACAATCTACTTGTTTTGCTCCACATAAGTAAAGAACCTACTGTTTAGGAGGGGTTTGGCACTATACAAGCCAACTAAGTTGTCTTAACAAACCAATGCAGATCAACTCATTTCTGTACAGGCCATTGAACAGCCAGCAATTCAAAGTATTTGCAATCCAGTAGCAGAGAACTGTAACACTAACAACTGCAGTTTCAGATGATGCAACAGCCTTTTCCTATTGATTAAAGAAACTACTCCTGTCCTTCAGTATCAGTTTGTTCTTAAATTCACTTTGAATCCTCCATTCAACCTCTATACCTTCTACCTACTCAGGTGAATTCTCAGGTGAGAATTTTCATATTCTGCTTTGCAGTCACTTTGTGCAGCAACTTCATTCTTTTTAAAGGAGTTTTTAATACAGTAACTAAAGAAGATAATGAAAATCACTTTCACATTTTCAACACTATTAGACATGGCCTGTTACCAAATTCCATTATTTCTGGAAAAATTGCCCAAACTAGCAGTAACAGTACAGCACAAACTGAAAAACACAACTAAACTGATGACAGTCACCTGGTTAGCCGTGCCTCACCTTTTTTTTTTCTGAATAGTCTCCAAGTATATCTAACCACAGAAGTGTGGCCTATTCTTCGCATGCCTTTACTTCTTTGCAAAAATGTCCCCTACAGACAACAATTAAGCCAAGAGCTTCCTCAACCTACAGTAGCATTTAAATCTCAGAATAGAAATAAATGTTTGTAAAGCAGCCAGCCAAACATGCCACCTGAGACATATTTTCCATTTTGAAGCTTAAGTCTCCTAGGTTCAGACTCTGATGCAGTATCTGCATCAGTCTGTTCTACAGGAGTGGCTTTCAGATAAAAAAGACAGACTCTTTTCTGGCAACTCTTCTTGGCAAAGTACCACAACAATCCTGTAAGTTGGCTAGCAAGTGGAAATAGCACCTTTACAGCTTAGTAGCTTTGGCATTCTCTCAATGACCCAAAGTATTTATCCATCCTTCCACTCAATATCTAACAGTTGGGGAAGAAGTATGCAACATAATGAGTTAATTCTAACAGATCTGCAGAGCCAGAGCTCAGTGATCTGAGCACCTGACTGCATTTAAAAATTAAATATATGCCTTTACAGCATGTATTTTCCCCTTCAGTAGTTATTTCCATCTTTCTAGAACTACATTCTGTTGCTAATGAACTAGCATCTAAGAACAGGTCATACTCCAGTCTAAGATATCCAATGCATGGAGTAGAAAATGTCTTCACACCAATATTCCTTCCAAATGGGTATAATTTTAAGACATTTCTGTATCTGACTTCGTAGTATAAAATTAAGCTTCACATTTTTGTAAGTCAAGACATCATTGGTAACACTGATCCAAAGTTTTCTGTCTCATAGTGAAACATCCCATAACAGTAAGGACCTTTATATTAGTAAAATCTGTTTTTACGTAAATGTATTAGCAACTTATTACAGCCCCAGGCCTACAACTTGAAATAACTTGAAATGTAAAAATATTTCAAGTAATACTTTTCCATTTATGCAACCATAATCTCATGTGATGTTTCGATTGAAGTTAAATAAAGGTTAAGAAAACTGCTGTATGCAAATTGTGAAGCAAAGTGGCAAGAAGATTTTCAGAACTATTTGCTATTCAGTAGTTTGCATTCTGTATTTACTGCTGGGGTGAGGGGAGAGGGTGAAGTGTTAAGACCCCATTTAATATGCTGTATGGGAGGTAAGAATAGTGACCCAAAATAACCACAAAGGTGTTAATGTCAAACTCTGTTAGATTTAGTTACAATAGTTTACGCTGTTCTTGTCAATCTCTTTACAATGCAAATTCTCTGGTCAAAGTTCAAGAACTTAATGTTTTACTATTTCATTTTTTAAAAAAGGGGGAGGGACTTTTAGATGATTTGGTAAGTGGCTATTCACCAAAAAACATGTTTAGGTGTTAACAGCATGATGTCCCATGCTTCAAACACACAATAATTAATCTTGACACTTCCTCCTCCAGGAAATTTGTCAGAATGGTAGCAAGCTTACAAGGAAATAAGCTACTTACAGTCTGGTCCTTCCAAATTGAGATATGGTATGTCCATTACTCTCATAAGAAATAGCCTGAAGCAAAACAGAAAAGCACCATTAGCAAATGTCTGCCTAAAGACCTTACTAAGATTTCTTTTTTACAGTTTTTAGATATTGCTTCTGAAGAAGCAGAATTAATCATCCCAACCATATCTTAAGCTACATTAAAACAAACAGGCCCTCTAATTAAGTTCAATCCATTATCTGACTATCCAAATTCAAAAAGTTACTTGGCATCATGCTAGTAATTTAACTTATTCAACAAAACAAGAACAAAGAACTCCCAAACTGTTACTGCTGAAAACAATTATCAAGTGGGGAAATGAACATTTAGAAAGTAGCAGCTCTGCACATGAAGAGACAGTTAACATGGTGGATAGTGCAAAAGCTGTAATTCCAAATAGACATCCTGTTTTCTGAGCACTGCATCATGCTTTAGGCAGAATAGGTCTTAAAATCCTAAAACTGTAAAAAGCATCATGAGACTTTAGTGGAGACAATTAGGATGAGTCTTTTGCCCTTTAAAATGTAACTGAAGAGTTTCTCAAAACATTCAAGAAATGCTTTCAATAAAAGCTCACATTCAGCTCTGGACACTATTGTCTCCAAAATAACATAAGTAGCCTGAAATCCTGTCATAGGTACAGACTCCACACTGCTGTTACAAAACATTTGCTGAATATAGTGTTCGCTGGAGGGCTAAAATAAGTAACTTTTCTATCATAAATGTCAAAAAGCTTCTAAAATGCTTATCAGATTACAGTTACAGTACTCAGCCAAGTAATAACTGATATAAACAGCTGATAAAAGCATTTTAAGTGAGCAGACTGATCTGTAATTCCCTAGAGATTCTTTGTATGATACCACATTCACTATTAGTTTTTAAGACTGAATATTATGTCCTTATGGTTACTGGTATGACTGGAAAGTCTACTGGAATGCAGTTGATAGCTTGTCTTTACTATATATGCTTAGGAGAAAGAAAAAAGAAAACACTGGCGAGAAAATGGACTATATGACAGGTTCACATGTGAGCCAGAGGGTCTTCAGAGAACTGGCACCATGATACACACTGTCCCATTTAATTTCTCATCTTAAGTCTTGCAAAAGATAAGGTATAATGTGCTCTGTGTCCCCCTGAGCACAGCAGAACCTAAAAGGAATTTTACCAGTAAAAATTAGAAACATCAGCATCTATTACCTTCAGCAACTTTAACAATTCCAATAAAGCACTGAGTGATGAAGACATTTTACAAAGGAACCGGAGCTGCTGCTTATTTTTTGCATTAGGTGCCAAACTCCTATAGCCTCAGCTTCATTACAGCAATCTGTCTGAGCAGGACAGGAGTGACACCTTGAGCATGAAGCTGGCTTCAGAACACAGCTTCCATAAGGAGAAAAACATCCTTACTGTGACATCTCCTAAAGAGACAGTGTAAATACTGATTTGAGTAAGTGCACTTAAAGTATGTTACAGCAGTAACTCCATTTTGTAGCCCTGACTTACATCACATAGATTATGAACACTGAGTTGCAGCAAAATCCATAATTAAGTATCCATAATTATGGCTGTAAGATTCCTCATCTATCTGCAGAAAATTTTAAGTACTAAGGTTGTTCTGCATGACAACATGAACCCTACTTCATATTAAATTAGTTAGATTCATGAAGTTGCTATGACATTGTTTCTCACTATTATTTAAAAGCTATACTGACTAAGCTAAAAAACATTACTTCCTACAGTGTTTAGAGGCTACAGCCAGATCACACACTCAGAGGACAGAGGTGTATTTCTCAACATACAACAATATCCTTGGAACTTTGAGGTATTTTGAGACAGCCACTCAGAAGACAACTATTTCTGTGGCAAGTCAAGTAAAATAAGGAGAGCAAGGCTGTGCTCATGCCACTTCACAGCAATGCTTAAGTAGTCTCAGGCAGTGAACATTCTTCCTCTGCATTGAGCTAGGATGAAAATTTTCACAGCTGTGTGACCAACTGTGCAGAGAAACTGAACCAGCTGAAAAAAGTAAAGGCATCTTTAAACCCCCACCAGTTTACCAATCCAGCTCAGTAACTAGTGCAGCCATGAAAGCACATCAGCAATTGTTTACTCCTTCAGTGCGACTGAAAACTTATCAGTCAGACTGCAAAAAAGTACATTGAGACTCTTTTGCAGAAGCAAATTAAATTAATATAGAAAAGCAGAGACAGAAATTAGCAGATTTGCAATGAGATGCCAGAGAACCCAGCTCCCTGGTGAGACATTTTCCACAAATACAGCACCAAGTCAAGCTATTTGCACAAACTTTGATTTCTGATACCCCTTTGTTTCAAAAAAAAAAACAACAAACAAACACATTTCTAAGATATTTTATATTTCTACCGACCATCATGCTATTCAGCTCAGTAAAACAGTGTTTTCATTTCTCTACAACTCTTTCACCCCCCTGCCTCCAGCTACATCAAAAGAAAGAAAACAACATTCAGCCCAAAGAGATCCAAAATAAAGTTGCCATTAAAAGTTTGGAAGGGGCTTTTGGGTGGTGGGGGGAAGGTATGGAAGAAGAGATGTTGCTCTAAACAAAACAGGTAAAAAAAAATTTCAAATCAACTCCAAAGTATGTAACACAATATAGCATCTGAATTATGCACACAGAGTTCAGATATTACCATATAAAAAGTTCCACCATCTCAACTTGTAACTGTTCATCAAGGATTACTCACAGCAGATTGTTCACATGAAATGGTTTTTCAAAGATGTTGTATATACAATAAAGATAATAGAAATGTACCTCTGGAATTCTTGGCTTATTGAGTTGTTAATCATGTAACTTCGTGCATTATGCTTAAAAGAGCCAAACAACTCTAAGACAGTGTCTTTTTAATCAGTTCCACTCTTACAAGAAGTTGAAACTAAAGATTTTACCTGTGTTGATCATTAACCTATATACTGGCTACTGCTCCTAAATGGCAAGCCAGGAAGTTCTGTACCTTTGCTGACATAATGAGAGAGGTCAAAATAAATACTGGAAAAAGTATTAGCTTCCTTTGAAGGCTAAGTTTGTAAAAATCAAAACTTGAATTTTCAGTTTCAAATTTACTCCCACTATTCACATTAGTAACAAGTCTATTCCAACAGGAAACATTTCTAAAATCCTATCAGTCACACTAATCATGTAAAAATTTAACCTCTAAACTGTATTCAAATATTAACACCTTGAAATTAGGACCTTATAAGCAACCCAAAGACTCAAACTGGTCTGCTTTAAAGAAAATTTTCATTACTATCTTGATAATGGTTAAAACTGAGAACACTGCCTCTAAACAACTGCCTTATAATAAACTACTCTGTTCAGCTTCTTTCAGGAACAACTTTTGTGACAGGTAGTATAACTTTCATTTGTTTAGCTTACTGTTTGCATGTTGCAGTTTGTGTTTTGCTTGAAGAACATGACTACAGCACAAAGGAAAAGGTTTCCTTGTTCTGACTGCTGCCCACAGGATCAGGTAGAACTTCTGGAGGAAGGAGGAAGATAGTTTTTTTTTCTCCCCAGGAGAAAGAGAGGATGCTCAGCTAGGGAAAGTTTCTAGACCACAAACTAAAGAAAACTAGGCGTAGCAGGAAGCTAGCTGGCAGTCCAGAGCATTCCTGCAAAAAAGCCCCAGAAGCAACATACTTAGTAGGGACCTTCAGATAACTATGTAAATTGCACAAGTCCTTGATGATATTTACAGGTGTTAAACAGGGCAAGTGCTGGAAATAGTGATCTGGCCTGCAAGGACGTACTGAACAGAGCTAAAGACTTGTTCATTTAAATATCTAGCAGCTCCGACTTCTGATCTGTACTTATATCTTAAAAAAAAAAAAAAGGAGTTTCTTATTCTGGTTTTATTTTGCATTATAGTAAAAAACCCTAGCTTTCAAAATACAAGCCTTGGCTTGCTCACTGTAAGGAAAAGGTCTCATCAGCCTCATCTCCAAGCTCTGACCAAGCTGAGGTGGCAAATGTTAGTTAGAATATGGCAAAGCTTCTAATATCATGTGAAAGGAAGACAGAGCAAGTCTTCCAAGTTTCCACAATTTAAAAGTAATATATAGCTTTTCTGAAACAAAAAGCTAAAAGTTCTGATTAATGACAGAATGGATAAACTTTTTTTTTTTCTTGTAAACAGCAATTTTCAGTTCTTGCTAAACTAAAAAAAAGCACACACTGTTCTACAATTTTTTTTTTAACTTCCCCTTTCATTACAGTTAGGCAGTGCTAACTCTGGAGGCAGAGCAGACAACTTAACTTGAAAAGCTTAAGTTTAATGTTTTATTATGACAGTTTTAGAAGTTTCAGTTTGTACTTGTTGCAGATATACATCTCTAGGAAGAGCTGAAAGCATTTTGGTTAGTGATTGAAAAAACCCTCTCAATTGGCATCTAACTAGTTGCTGTGTGTGTCCTGGTGATACTGAAAACAACCCTGTGAGAAATCCTATGTTAAAATAAACTATCAATTCTATCACCTTCACACTGAAATCAAGCAGTGACTGCAGGTCCATGTTGAATCTAAGGAATGTACACACCATATTCAATGTCTGCTAGAATACACAGTTACTGCCTCACGTGTCTCAGTGTCAAGACTAATCACCTAGCTGCTGTCACTACAGTCATTTGGTTTCCAGACCAATGAAAGCTGAAAGCCATGGGTCATGATTGTTCACTCATTTGTCTGGGCCATCTGAAGCTAAAACAATTATTTTTGCCAATTCCAATATGATAGGGTTTGAAAGGATGGAATTTCTCCTGAATTTACACAAACAAACAAACTAAAGCACCAGCAGCTTGTCAATTTCAACCCCTTACCCTTTATGTGACAGGTTATACTATCTTCAGAAGATTCATAAGGTAAAATCTACAGATTAAATACGCAAAGAATCAAACATGTGCATAAATGCTTCTAGATTTCTCAATTCTTTCTTTAGTTTGTTCAAGTAATTTGCATGAAGATCCAATTCAAAATCAAAATACTGATCATAGCATCATCCCATAAACTACTAGTCATACATGTTTATTATGCCTTCTTAGAAAATGGGTTACCTGAAAATGACAATACACTAGCTTTTGTTCTTTGGATTGGTATTACAGTAGGGATATTTCAGTTTTTCCAAACTGTTTAGCATACTCAGTTTTAACTATCATCAGTTTCTGACAGTGCCCTACAACATAAAGAACAACTGACTAGTTCTTCTTCAGTTCCACTAATTCCAAAGCTTACTCCACAAATAATTTTCTAAATTGTAAACATATTCTCAACACTGGCATGGATAAGGATGTTAAAGCAGTCCAGTTACTCTTCCAAGTATCCTTTCACAGGCTGCCAGAAAGTAAACCATTCTTGTAATAAGAAAAGCTATTTACTTCACAGATTCTGGCCTCTCTGTAACATTACTAGTGTGAACCACGAAGCCAATCTAAACTGAAGGGTAAAGAAAAATGCAGTTAGCCACTGATGCTAGGCTAGAGATACATATTCTAAGGCTAGGGTTACATTTCACTGTTTTAGCAGGTCTTTTAAAACAACAACTACTTACTTGTTATAAAAAGGTTCAATGAGTTTTGATCTGGCAGACACGTGGTTCTTCGGAGGACTGAGGAACGAACCTGATGAATGAAGATGAAATTCAGTATGTAATAAGGAACCACAGACAGCACTAAGGAGAAGGTCTGAAAAAGACTATATAGGTACCTAGGAAATTAGCCATGGAGATAAAGCACAGTCCAGTGATGTAGGCATCATATCCTGCTTCGTGAAGTTGTTCGGAAGCTGTATCATAACTTGGAAATCCTTCTGCACTTTCTGATAAGCACATTATCAAAGAAGTTAAAGGCAGCCTTTTATGCCTAGCCACACACTTACTTTGACAGAGCATAACATCATTTGGGTAAGTTTATAAGATTTTCAGAAGTTCTGAAAATTCAGAAGTTTTGAAAAAAGCACAGTTTTGTTTTGTATTTTTAAATATAAATAGGCTCCTAGGATAGAAACTCCTTCCTACTAAAAAGCTATTAATCCACAGACTTACTTAGCCAAAATGGAGTATTAATTGTAACACAATGACAGGATTCCCCACACATCATATTTTTTTCCTGACTGTTTTGCATTTAAAAGAACAGACACTCAGCTAATTGAAAATTCTACTATTAACCTGCTTGCTAACTACCTGATTTACATATATTCAGGTTTTTCAAGGTATTAAATAATGAAGATAGAACTAAGTCATTAAAGGATGTTTTTACTGACAACTTCATCGACAATCATGTGAAAACCTTGAGGAGTATCCCTTGAATCACCTCTGAAAGTGGAAACTTTAACAGGCACTTCTCTGAAAGAGAAGTGAAGTTATACTTAGAATGGGACTGGAAGAACAAAATTAACTGTTAAAAGAGCCAGAATCACAACCCTTACTTTATGGTACAGAGTGCAAAGGGAACTCCTTAATTCCATTTAATTTATTGCATTCAACCTGGCAAAAGAAGCTAAAATAATGATGAAAAATACCCAGGATTTAAAACAGTTACACAGAAATACTAGCATAACTTACACAATGGAAACATATAAGTACATATACCTGTTGCATTTTGTAAAAAGAAACTTGAATCCAAATTTTGTATATAAAACTAGAGGACCAAAGCTTCAGGCCTGTTTTCAGAAGAGCCCTTGTGATACTTATTTTAAAATGAATTTGTCTAAGATTCAGACACCATCAAACTATACTGGCTGAGCTGAAAAGTACATTTCTTAGTGCCAAACTTAATTTTTAATAGATACATATCCCAAAGAAAACATAAATGAACAGTTAAAAAAAGTATTCTGTAATTTTTAAACATTTTCCTTTGGATGTTCTGAATCACATTAATAATCTCTGATTAAATATTAACACTTCTCAGTAAAGTTAACCATTACTGTCATATTTTGCCCAAGAAAAAAAAAGGAAAGGTAAAATGATTATTTTATAGTACATCAGAAAAAATACTACCTGACAGCTGCCAAATCATGTTACATCCTGAGAAAAAGCTACAGAGGGTACACCACTAAAAGGTCTGCATGAAATTACTGTACACTCCATATGCATGGTACTGCTCAGGTCTAGGCACCAACAGCTCCTGCTTGTTGTCCAAGAAAATGGCAGATTATCCATCTTATTATCTCTCCTGTTATAGCTTAAGTGCATCTCCTCTGCAATTCAGCAGTATAAGAAGTATCTCTCATCTTCTTTTGGATTAAGCATCAAGACCTTCCCTTCCAACATACTCTACTGTCCAGCATTGCCCTCTTTTCTAAATCAGCAGGTTAAGAAAAATGTCAGAACCTTGAGATAAGTTTGCCCTTCAGCTAAATATCCTTCTGTTCACTTCAAAGCAAAGAAAGCTCTAAAGGAATTTAAATAATTTATAGAACACACATGACTAGTCAATAATGTGTAACTTTCCCTGGTTTTGTTTGTCCAAGCACCTATCGGAGTGCTCTGGCTTTGATACAAAGGGCAATAATAACCAAGTGAAAGTGTTTTTAAATTATTTTAAGTTACTCACCAAAAGACAACCTAAAAACCAAGATGTCAGCATTAGGAAATGATGAAACTGCTGTCCACCGAATACATCCATTCTTCTATAAGCTTATACAAAGTGGGAGGATTCCTACTGACTTCCACTAATACTTCTAAATACAACTGCACTCTATTTATATTGCCAGTGTTTGAAGTCCCTTTCATCAAAAAACTAAGTATAATTAGGGGAATTTACACTTCAAACCAAGAACCAAAATAATCAAAACACTTTCTGTCCTCTGAAAGAGGAAAACATTTCAGAAATTTTGATGCATCCTTACCAACTTTAGGAGGTTTGAATGGAACCTCTTTTAAACGCTTTTCCAGCTCTGCAAGGGATGTATTATTAATGATCTCCTGCAAGAAAAGAGACCATTAACTGCCAATGCCAAGCACGTTTTCCCTGGAAACTGAAATAAAACAGGATAAAATGAGTATTTACTGCTGCCACCTTGTGTTCTCCAAGGATTTATTCATAGCTTGATTTCAAACTAATACACCAAAGAAGTCTGTCAAGACAAGATTTTAAAAGTTCACTTGCCTCACCTGCAACATGAGTCACAAGCATTTATTAGTACTTTTCAGAATTTCTGATGATGAATTATGCCAAAGCAACGTCTCTAATTGAATCTGGTTCCATGCATGGTACATGTGGCAGTGGAAAAGCAGCACAGACAGCAAGGTAAAATATCCTAAATATTTATCATAATGGTTAAAGGCATTTGAGGTGAGTATTAATGTTAACTTGCTGGCTGGACATTCTTGAATAGTTTTGTAAGTGTAAATACTGCTGACTTGAAGTAATATAAAGACAGTGAAGGAAGCTTGACAATTAGAAAGCTGCTCCTCCACTTCAGCTAAATTGCATTACTGAATCTATAGGTGAGTATATAAAATGCCAAAAAAAGATAAACAGATTATTAATTTCTTCAAACCAAACCTCTTGAAGTTCTTACATGAATATACCTTGTCAATCAGTACAAAGGAAAAAACAAGCAGGATTGACAGGAAAACAAAAAAATTTGGCACAATCTTTCAGTTGTCTGAAATTTTAAGGACCAAATTTCCTTTGGTCCTAAATCAAAACAGCAGTTCCCAGATATCATCAAGTCTGCAGTCTGAAAAGTTATCAAGAACTCAGTACACTGAAAAAGCTCAAATGATGCATAATATTGGCATCCCAAGGCACCATTTGATAACAGTAGTTTGAAACCTAAGCATCTACAGTAAAAATTACATAACTGCTCCAAACATAAAACTTGTGCAGGATTATAAGTTTTCAGAATACAAACATGTCTACTCGTACTACACTAGTATGACAAGACAAACCTGAAAATATCTAGGTACATTTTAATGAGATTTTCTGTTATGCAATGCTCTAAAGTTGCAGAGGTATGCAGGAATTGATTAATTCATTAATTAATTGATTAATTCATTTAAAAAGCACACAGGAAAGCAAACGAGTGCGATCACTTATCTCAATACTTCTTTGGAAGAATAAAACTTCAAGAGGTTTCAATAGAAACCTGTCATTTTTTTCTCCTGCTGGCTACCCACTGAACAGCAGGCCACAATAGAACTTCTAATGATGATGTTCAATCATCTTTTTCTAGACAAATCTAAGTCAGCATTCACAATATTCTAAAGCTTTGTGTATACAAGCAGCTTCCAGGTCCTATTTGTTCACGAATAGCACTTTTATTTCCTCCTGAGGAGACATGCAGTCCTGTGCTAATTTACAAGACAAAAAAAAAAATGCTAATTACAGTAGCAAAAATTATACATATTTTGGAATACAAAGCTGCTAAGATACTTTAAAACTGCAACAAATACAAAAGTCACTTGTACAAAAGTAAAAATTTGTATTCTGAAAATTTTATAAGTTCATATAAGGGGTTAAGAAAAATCATTCATTTGCAAAGGACCACTACAGACCATTGCATGGTTAGACATTTTTCTCTTTAAAAACGTTTTTTTCAATACACACTTCATGCAAATTTGTATCTTCAAATAATTCTATAATATTGTATTAATTTACCTTAAAAGGTTGTGTACTTGCCATCAGTTTAGTATCCAACAGCCTAGAAACAAAGTAAGAGCTAAATAAGTTTAAAAGGAAGAATGTCCATTTTGCCAAATCCTCCAAAATATTTTAGTGTATTAGCTGGGAAACAGCACTTTCAGCCTACTGAAAAATTACTCTCCAGTTCTTAGAGAGGCCAAAACACTCCTTGGCTTTGCTCAGCATGAAAAAGGACAGCAGCTAAGCAATAGCAAGAGATGCAAACAATAAGTAGCAAATAGATCTTGTTCCGAATGTAGTGTAGATTCAAAACACCAAACATCATGCCAAGAATCAAGGGGGTAGGGTAGCAAAGCTGCATCTTTTGCCAGGAAGAACAATAGCACTGGCCTTCTGAAAGTGAGATGCTACAGAACACTTTAAAGATGATATTTAACTAACTTGTTCCAAATTTTACTGCCAGTAACAGCTAGGTTACAGGGCTAGGACAAACAATATCAGCTTAGTAAAACAATAATAAAACAGTTGAAAGTTTGAACTTACCGGGGAAAGACACATGATGTTAATTCCTTGAACTCACTTAGGTCCTAATTTAACATTAAACCAGAAGATAATATCCAAACAAGTTAATTGTTTATCAGTCTCAGGATGATAGATGGCAGTAGCTACAATTATCCAATCAGCTTCTAAAATTGAGATACAGTGACTAAATTGTCACCTCGTAAGAGATGTCACCCTTACCATAAATACCACCTGCAATTACAAACTACAAACTAATTATTTCTGTCTGTGATTCATTAACAGAGATGTTCTACCACCTCCAACATCCTGCCCTGTTACATAACCCACACTACTTCTAATTGAAGCTGTGCTAACAGTTCTGCTTAAATGCTCCCAGCATTTCTCAACGGAATATAAGCAGTCACTCCAGGTGGACACTTGACTGCATACAGGTTTAGATCTCCCAAGTGTCAAAAGTACCGAAACAACTACGTGTGTTCCAACAACATTCAAACAGGTCCCAAACTTCTTTCTCCTATCTTATAATCAAGTCTGTCCTGTAACCACAAGCCCTGGAGGACTGCAGGTAATACAACCATCATGCAGGCCATCCTTCCAGAGAGACCTTTGGCTTCTTCTTCAGTGTTCTCAGTGCCAAACACTACTTAGTTTAACTTGTTAGACTACTGCAGTCGTGAACTGTTAGAGTGTCCTACTGCAGGCAGGAAAGTATGCTCCCTCCAATGATTCAGACATTCCACCTCTTCACCCCAATGAACATCATCCAGCTACAATATTTCTTCTCATTCTATTAACTGTGCACTTTATGTATTCCCACTTTTTAACATACGGGGGAAAACGCCAAACAATAATGCTGAAACTCCAAACCACTACCTTAACAACTAAGACAACTAAATTTACCTGCCATTACAAGCAGTTTCTGAAGGACTAACAGATACAAGCAGAAGCAAAATGCAATTCCAACATTTAAACATTTTAAAATGTAAAAGAGATTTATTAGTTTAAACTTAGTTGGATTGAATTAAGAAAATAAGGCAGTAGCCCAGAAGTAACAGGTGTGTTTTTTAAAATACTTTTCTGTTGTGCTTAATAAACTGTCATATGCTTCCTTTCATAAGAAAGGTTGGAGATAAGACTAAAGACAAATACATTAAGGCATTTATTTCATCATCTGAACACTCAGAAGATTACTTACATCAGGTAGGGGACAATAGAACTGGTGTATGGTATGCATAACATCCAGTAGCATATTGTGCCCAATAACAAGCTTGCCCTGTGGAAAAGAACATTAAATGTTAGTTACACATTAGTTAAATCATGGCCATGGCAAGGGTGATATGTGAAAAGCACCCACCTCAGGTTCTGTCTGAGGGCAGCTGAGAACAAAACAAATCAAACCTCCCCATTTGCTCTCTGCCTGCCCCACAGACTCCTCCATTCTCTCAGAGCAGCCACCCCTTTTTCCTCTATTCCCAACCACTTATCACAGCCTCCAGAAGCAGCTTGAAACATTGAGAAAATGCACTAGAACAGCTACTTACAACCTGGTTTCCAAATGCAATCTATTTAAGAGTGAAGTCAAGGGATTTCTCAGTTCACTACCTTTTAATTTACAGCTTGCAAAACAATTCACAATATATTCTTAACAGCTGTAATATACAATAGTTATTAGGGGCTGATCTGGCTTCTCGCAGTTCATACCAGATGGTGCACAAACCAGGTCCATCTTGAAAAAGTACAAGAATTTTTTTAAATGTTAACTTTGATTCATTTGACATGACAACCTTTTCTGCTTCCCTGCACCTTCCACTTGGTAGAGAAAATAATATGTATACCTTTTTTGTTTGTTTGTTTCTACACAACAGGCTGTATCAACTGCATGAAACTAACTGGGCTGAAGGGGACAGATGTAAAATTATAGCCTATTTTAGCCATCTAAGCAGAAGAGAACCAGATTACCTTCTCAGATTAAGCCTTTAAATGCCAGAGGAAAAAAAAACCAAAACACAAACAACAGAACAACCACAACAATCTTTTTGTGAGAGAGAAAAAAAAGCCCTCAAAGCTTAGTTACTTAAGAGAATCTTGCTAAGGGCTCTATGAAATTGGGATTCTTGACTTTTACAGTTTTGAGGTTGTTCATGTAATTAGTTCTAAGAGCTTACTTAACCTACCATACTCAAGCATTTTAAAACACAAAGCAACGTCTACTTAAAAATTAGCCACTTTAACTTTTATTTCATCTTGTCTTCCAAAATGCAACAGCAAAATAATTCCTTCTTTGAATTAATTTTTTTCTTACAACCAAAGGTACAATAAAAGTCGTGTTAACTTACAGAATTAGCAATGGCATGAATGACTCTGGAAAACCCTACTGCATCATTCAATTCTTCCTGTAAGCAAAGATTCTGACATTAGTGCAACATAAATACAAACACTGTCAAAACTGTACCTGCATTGGCAGACACACCAAGTTTGAGGCAAACTGTTTCTCAGACATCACCAAGAACAGACCCAGAGGAAATGTGATTATTTGTAGGACACATGAGGTCAAAGCACGATGCTGCTGACAGCATGCCAGTAGCTCTAGTTCACTGTAAAGCAGACCAAGTCACAAGGTATTGTGGTGGGTTGTCCCTGGCCAGAAGCCAAGCACCCACTGTGCCTTTTGCTCACTACCCTTTCCCGATGGATAGGAAGGACAAAAAACAAACAAGACAAATTCAGTGGAATGCAGAAAGACCCGTGGACCAACAGAATGACAGTTTAGTAAGAAAAGTAAAAGCTGCATGCAGATTCAAAGCAAAAGAGGTATTAATTCATCACTTCCCATCAGCAGGCAGACATCCAGCCACTCCCTGCAAAGCAGAGCCTCAGCATGCTTAAAGGTTGATTGGGAAGATAAACACCACAACCACAAACATCTTCCAACTTCTTGCCCACCTGTCCAGCCTACTCGCTTTTGGGGGAGAGTGAGAAAACCTTGACACTGTGCAAGCACTGCTCAGCAGCAGCCAGAACAGTTGCACAGTATCAACACAGTTTTAGCCCCAACTGCAAAGCACAGCAAGGCATGGGGTGCTACCAAGGAAGGTAATGTCACCCAAACAGGCCAGCACAGCTGTACTCCTTCATTGCCAATGCACTATCTTCAACAATGCTCAACAGTTGAGCAAACTGCTCAACAAAATACTAAAATTAAGA
This sequence comes from Hemiprocne comata, assembly GCA_020745705.1. Classification (NCBI taxonomy): domain Eukaryota; kingdom Metazoa; phylum Chordata; class Aves; order Apodiformes; family Apodidae; genus Hemiprocne; species Hemiprocne comata. The sequence continues at coordinate 10,892,621 of CM036600.1, forward strand.
TACATATCTTCATATTCTTTACATACATTGTAATAAGATTCAACACATTGAATTCTGTATATTTCTATTAAGTAAGAATTTATTTTTATGCTAATATTGAGATTGGTGAAGAAACACTCTCCACTATTTATACAAATTAAAATAAGAACAAATATTCTAGAACTACAATATTATACAACTACAATATTATATAATGCAATTTACACATTTTAAGCTGACTCAGACTAGGTTGGGGGATCTGACTGACTACAGCATCTATTTTAATGTCACTTAAAGATTTCTTTTTTTGTAGCAGATTTTTCTTTTTAAGGTCTAGGGAACTAATTTCTGCCTTGCATTATCTTTGTCCAACCAGAACTGAAATTCAATTAAAACATTCAGTGGTATTTTAGTTCACCTTTGAATGCCACCAGTCAGAGTGAAGAATACATCTATAAAGACTGCTACAGAAAAATCTACTGTAGTAGCAAATTGTCCCTAACTTGCCTTTTGGAAAAGGAAATGTCACAGTTGTTGAGGTCTGTTAAATATCTTTCCCTCTTCTGAGGCATTCTGCATGCAAGTATTATTTGCTCCACCCAAACCGACTTTATCTTGAAACATGTAAGCACAAATCACAAGAGTGTGTGACCAAGAATTCCCACAGCTCAACTTCTTTAAACTTACATCAGACTCAGTAAGCAAAAATATCAAGTTCTGTAACCAACTATGAGTGCCTGAAAATATGAGACACGACCTTCCAGTCAAGACGGTACCACAGTGCTTGTGTGCAACATGTTTCTACCAAGACAAGTCAGATAACATATTAATTGTACAGGACATATAAAGAGGAATTCACTGCTCCAGAATATTGGGTCAGTATTCTTATTCTTTAAAATTTTGTAGAGTCTTGCAATTCTTCTTGCTCGAATGCAAAGCCTAGTTTCTATAGTAGAATTTAGAGGATCAATGTCAGACAACAGCCACAGCCACACAAAATGAAATATTACAAAACCTATCACACTTTTTTGGGCAGCTAACTGAAGTCATAGATTCTCCCCCTCCCTCTTTCAAGTAATGAAAAGGAACTTATTTACCTGCTCTTTTGCTTGTTTCTGCTGTTCTCTTCTTTTTCGTTCTTCTTCATTTACCTTAGTAATAACAATATATCTCTCCTTCTAAAATAATAAACGCATAGTTTGAGGAATGACTCTGAGAATGTCATATTTAAGACCATTTCAAGTTTCTGTAAATTTACATTGTAGGGAAAATTAAGTCATACCTCAGCAACAGTTACTTGGCAATGTGACTGTTTCTATTGTAAACACCATTTTATCACCTACTTCCAAAAGCCTACTTTAGAAACCCGTATTAGATTCATCACCAAACCTAACTTTTATTAACTCCACTTTTTACTTCTGAGAAAAGGTTAGGAGCCTTTCCTTGTAAATAGTGGTTTTCAAGCATTTTTTTTGAAGCAGAGATTTGTGCCAAGAAGTGAGGATACAGCATGTGATGCCACTATTTTTCCCATCATATCCAGAGGTACCAATCACCAATACTGAATGCCAGATCCACAACATGTTAAATACCTTTTACCATCCTTTTCAAAAAATAATATTAAGCCACACAAATATATGCTCACACATTGTATGTTGGTCAGATTTTATGTCTAGAAACTAGTTCACTGTATTCCATTCAATGTTTCCCATTTTGCATAATCAAGCTCAAGGTAGATATAAAAGTTAGAAGAGTTGGTAAAATTGAGAAATACAATTTGCTTTAAATAGAACAAATGTTATAGGCAGTAAATAACCTAGTTACCTTCTCTGACTCCAGAGTTTCAACATGGATACCTTTTGGATATCTATATCAAAACAAATGAGAAGTAAATATAAGTAGTTATTATTTGGCATTTAGCATATTGAAACCACAACAGTGATTCGGTAATTTCATGTTTCATTTTTACTGTAAGTCCTAAGTGCAAAAGAACTATTAAAGGTTCCTTTTTAACTTAAAATAATGAAAAATATGAAGCAATAGGCCAGTTAAATTGGCCTCCTTATGTTACCTAACAGTAACTAGCACTAAAATGTATTTTCTTATGTAATTTTCCATCCTATTGCTGTGGAACCTATAACTTAATATAAAGTAATACTAAGTAAACATAATCTAGATATTTCATCACAATATAGAATCTCTGCTTTCAAGAAATCCAAAACCAAAACACTGGTGAGAAAGCTCTTACTTGCAGCCACAAGATTCTTTGATTACTGCATGCCTTTATATGTCCCTTATTCTAGGATTTATAAACAACCCTGAACTTCCTGCTCACAACAAGCTCTAATAGGAAATACTTACACAAACTTCATTACCTCTGCTACAGGGTTCCATCACTTGCCACAATTGCATTTAATTAGCAAAATACCACCACACACAGAGCCACAGAGCATCCAACTGATAGCAAGGTCAGAGAACATTGTCTTTCACTGCTTAACAAGTAGATGTTACTCTGATCTTCCCATTATACTAAACTACTCACAATTATATAACCACTGCACAACCAGCTTGTTTCTTTCATCCTCTGGCTATGACTCAAAGCAGTACTAGAGAACACACATTGGAGTACTCATGTGTCCTCTCCACCCTAATTTCTCATGCTGTTTTGAACCCAGACCTGTTCCTCAAAACTGTCACATAACAGAACACTTCAATAGAAAAAATGACCTGTGAAGAGTTTAGAACACAAGGGCAATCAATAACCTCATTGCTCTCTGCTTCAATTATCTCCCTGCTAACTTCACAACTTTCCCTCACCAATATACACACACAAATTACACAGCTGTACACACAGAGAGCAACACAGCTGAATGTTAAAAAACCCCACCGTTCATTAACACCCTTTTCCATCCACAGAGAGCAAGTGCAAGAATCACTGTCAGACAAACTTAACAATCTGAGCTACTGGAAGCTACTGCTATTCTAGCAATATATAAAAAAAATTCACACAGAAAAATTCTTCAACACACCTCTCTTTTATCAGGTTAGTTCTCAAGCCCACTTTCTCAAATTTCATTTCATAAACAGAAGCTTTATTTTATCCACTTCCAGTGTAATTAACAGAGTGCCAGATACTGTTGCAACACTGAATTAACTAAATGTGCAAAAAAGATTTCAATTTTATTTTCCACGTTTTACTGATGCAGTCAGAACAATGAAAATCTTTGAAGCCTTACAATGTCTCCTAAGGCCTTAAGGGATGTATTTAGGCAAAGATAAGGCACAAAGGAAGCCATGAAAGGAGAATTACTACTAGAGTTAGAACTTTTAAGTCACCAGAAATGCTTATACTTGGCATCCTACAGAAAACTATAAACATACCAGTACCTACTACAGAACTAGTAGTTTTTCAAGTAAAGCCCACAAAGTGTATAAGCACATGCACTTTTTGTTCACTAAAAACCCGTCAAGTTGCATTTCTTTCATAATTCTATGCCGTGCTGTTCTATTCACAGATTTTTAGATAGGAATGCTAAAATAAACACTAAGCTTTAAAATATTAAAATGAAGCATCACAAAACCAGTTTAACACAATTTATCTTCAAAACATTTTAATAAGTTTTCTCTTAAAGGAAAAAAAAAAGTCTAAATGAATCACCTCCGAGGTTAAGTAGATCAGATCTTACCCAGATTTCTTATCAGAAATACTAAAAATATACAGTAAGGCAGTATTACCAGTAACTTACTTCCAGCTCAAGGTCTGATAAATTAGTTTCCTCTGAAATCTAAAATCAAAAGACAATTGTGTTACTAATACTCCTCTTGCAAAAGTGTTTAAAAGTAATAATGTTCAGTTAAAGCCAGCTCCGTGTTCATTTGTAGAAAGATGTTTAAAACAGAAGTCAGTGCTACCAAAACCTAGAGGCTTGGAAGGGTTTTAGTGAATTCTGATGTTCAGTTGCCAAGCTGTTAAGGCATTTACATCATTTTGTACAATTACCCATGAATCTTCTCATAAGCAAATAGTCTGTAGTCATTATTACTGTTAGAGTTAACTCAGGTAAAGATACTCTTCCTTGTCATTCCCCTAATTCTATATGGCCAAAATAAATACTTTTAAGATACTCAGTTTCAGAAACTTACCCTGTACATGGCTCCAGTTCCAAAGTTTCATTTTCTTCATTCTTTAGTAAATCTTCTATCTGTTCTCTGAAAAAAAGAGATCCATTTGCTGCTATACTACTGTTTCCTTTTTACAGTGTTTACAGCTCTCCTCAAAAGACATGAAAACACTTCATAAAAAAAAGAGAACTATTTCATAAGAAGTGAACTAATAAAAGTAACTTCAACACATTAACATGTCTCTATTTTTTATGTTATTGTTTCAACATCAGAGGATATTAAATAATTTTACTTACACTACTTTCTCGATGAATTTTTTCTGATCTTCAGGAATTGTTACAGGACACTTTGTGGAATTAGGAGAAATGTATGACAGAGCTCCTGCACCATTGGCCTGAGAACGTTTTTCATCATATTGTTCCCTTAACTGTCTTTCTTCTTCCTGATTTAAATATGGAATTCCTAAAAAAGACGTTTAAAACCTCATCAGAATTAAGAGACAAATTAGGGATGTAGCAAGACTTACTACTAATGAAGCATCTGCCAGTATTACACCCCGAAGACTCAAAAGGTATCCTTCCCTTTCAGTGCTAGACCCCTTTCTTTATCTATGTCTACACAGGTTTCCTCCTATAACACACCAGATTAGTTGACACCACTGTACCCTTCAGAGCTACCTCCCTCATCTGCACAAGGCATGAGCCCGAGGACTGGACAGAGCTGTAGATCACAATCACAAAAATATTTAGCACTTACCTTCCTTGCTATCTGCATCACTTAAATAAGCAAAAACAAACAACCAAGCACTTTTCTAAATAGTAACTCTATTCTGTGAAATCTATACAATGAATTTTTTGAACGGGAGTAACTACTAGTACAATTGTAGATTGAATAATTCTAAAAACTTCATTATGTGTTAAGAGAGTATCACAAATGGCTGCCTTTTCCTTGTTGCAGAACAAAAAGATGTCATCATAAATTTTGCATACATTGAAAGAAAGAAAAAAATAAAAGAACTCACCATTGCAAAAAACTTTATTAAAATCAAATCCTTGGTTTGCTAAAAAATCTATACTTGAACTCTGCAACAAAAGAAAATAACCTTACAGTTGGCAAGAGTATCTGTGGCATAAAGATAAATTCATTTATTTTTATATTTTTTAAGAAATTATACGAAGTCCAAAGTCAAGAGCAACCAAGTCTGTGACCCTAAAGAAGCCACAGGGTTTTCAGTGTGTGTTACTTTTGTTATGTTTTCAGTTAACATAAAGTACAAGAACAATAAACACACTGAAGGCATAAAGATGAAAGAACAAGCTATGTGGAAAGAGGAAACTAAAGAAATAAAAATGTGGTTCAGAAGAACAATTCTCAAACCAGAAAAATGCTGGCAATAGCCTTGGAAGCAGTGAAAGTGACATAAGCAGATGGGAATAAAGGATCAATTAGAAAAAAAGGAAGGGAGCAGGAACTCAGACAAGAAAGCAGAGGGGATGGTGGGGGCCTAAGGGTCATCTTGCCAGGTTTGGAACATTACCCGCAACTCCAGAAACCACACAATGTAATGTGTAACAAGATTTAAAATTTGAAGTCAAAGATATCCCCTTAAAGCTCATTTTTAGGGAATGCTCTTAACTGATGCTTACTACTTCCATATGTAAACAAACCCCAGAAACATGTTTTTCTTTTAACCTGTTAAAAGAATGAAACAGTTCTCCCTCAACAATGATCTACTCCTGGAAATATATACTCCTGATCTATCTCCTGGAAATATATTTTAGAAGATTGCTGCAGGTACACCTTAACCAAATGAAATCAAACTTGTTTTTCTACTAACCTGACAGACAAATTTGACATCTGGTGAACTTCTGTTAAGCGGTTTTGGAAAAATATAGAAATTAAATGATTTCATTAAATACCTGTGAAAAAGATGAGTTGCATGTCAATACAGCTTATCAATATTTTACTTAATAAATTCCTCAATTAAGAAAACAAAGAGAAAAACATACTTTTCTTCTGTGTGATCATATTTAAAAGTGCAAAGGCCAAACTGAAAGAGCAAAAAATCCATGGAATGCTGGAAAGGAAAAAAAAAAAACTTTGCATGAGAATAAAAATCATACACATTTAAAGATAACTGGGGTACATCCGTAATAAATATGATTTCTCTCCACTTCAAAATTAAGAAAACCTGAATCTTCTTAACCAAAGTTTGCTCAATTGGTAATTTTGAAGTAAATACACCGTAGTTTTCACCCCATTTAATCATCTTACTGATGCCCAAAGATGATTTGTAGTATGCACTTTAATTGCATAAACAGACAAGAACTGAGGGAAGTCCTCTCTCTCTCCACACGTTGCTCACACACACGAGATGATGTATCTCAAGCAGCTGCCACTCTGCCTCCCAGCTTTCATTTACACTACATTACAGTGTGCAAGCAGGCTGGGAGGGACCTTGGCTGCATACAGTTTTCAAATATACATAATAATACATTTCATATTCTTCTAGTCCACGTGGCTAACAGTGATAGACGTACTAGCACAGTCACTCATGGCTTTACCATCCTGTCCTCTAGTATTGGAAAGGTCTTTAACACCACTGGACGTCTACAAGAAAATAACCAAGCACTGAAAGACTTGTTCCTCCTGAGGACCAAAGACCCATTTCACACATAAAGAATCCACAGGATCATTTGGTTCTATCACAGGGAGAAAAAAAAATGGGTAGCAACAGGACATACAAAATCAGTTCAGTATAAAGATCAAAAACATCAATAATGAAGTTAATTTATTGGCTGGTAAAAGTCAAGTTTTAAGACAGTGATAATGAAGAATCTGGGGTTGATTTCTGATATACCAGACCTTTTACAATGGGCAACAGAGACTGTGCCTGCAGAGCCTGAATCATCAGCTACCCTGAAGCTCTCAAAGTCTCATGTTCAGCCAGAACAGAATATGGCATCCTCCAGATTACTGGATGCTCTTCAGACAGTAGTATCTAACACTTCTATTTTCTCCTTTAGTATTTGGAGTTGGGTTTTTTTGTTTATTTTGGTTTTTTTTAGCCACAGCCTCCACCCTAGTTTTTGCTTTTTATTGTTCTAGTTTGTCAGTAGAAGCACTAATCCGTAATTCCCTCATCCAGCCATGTACCTTAATGGAATATTAGTAAACAGTGTTTATTGACTCCTTGGACACTTCAGGAAATAGCATGAGCTAAGATGCTTAGCATTTCTTTTTTCCTACATCCTTCTCTTATGAACAAAATAACCCCAAAACCAAACCCATAACCCAAATCGCCACAGTGACAACGTATGTCGTCTCCTGTGGTCATCTGGCTATTTTTCAAAACTCTTTCCACACCCTCCAACACCCTTCTTGTGTCTGTGTGTGTGCTGCAGAAAGGCAGAGGAGGTGGTGGCAGCTGGCACTTAAGTTTTGCTAGGGACAATACATGCTGGCCTAGGCAGGTAGTTTTGGAAGGGCCCTAGTGCTGATGTAGTTTCTCTGTCACTGAATTTCTCTTACCCAGTCCCCTGTTGAACTGACAAATTTTAACACCCTCAACATCCTTTAACAAGTTCTACACATCTACTAGCTCTTGCCTGAGTTAGTAGTATGTTCTATCTAGTCAGATCATAACTTCTGCAAGTTTAATAGCAACACTTTCCAGTTCTTGTGTTAGCAGAGACAATGACACAAGCAATTCCCATCTGTTCGATGTAACTCAATTTTCCAGACCTCTGTGATATTTCCCCTACATTGTCTCCATTCCAAACTAGTGAGTTCTAACCTTTCCCCAGAATTTTCATTTTAGTCAGAGTAAACACTTTACCTTTTTAAGTTTCTGATACCTTTCTTCTGGAGTGTCAAAGCCATTGGTTAATGCACTAACAGAAGGCCCATCGCTAATCCCTGAAAAAGCAGAACATATTTTGCTTTGGTTCAGCATTTGAAAAATAGTGACAGCAAAGAAATGCAGTAACTGGTAACTTAAGAAAGACATTTTCTCTTGAAGTACATGTTAAGATTATTTCAGTTGAGAAAATATTTTCTCCTGAATAGAAGTATGCACCTTAGCATAAAAGCCGCCCAGTTTAACGATGGCATTTGAGCGGTAAAGCTGTGCTGCTCTGGTTCCTATTCTACATGATGATAACATGAAAAGATCTACCAGTAACATCATGTTCATCGGTCTTTACAACCCAATCCAGGAGCAAAGTCGAACTAAAAATGGGATGAGTGCTGTCTGTAGATTTATTGAATGACTTAAATCATCTTAAGCAATACATACCAACAATTTATTTCCATAAACACCACGTCTAAGAAAACCTAATCTTGACCACATTTGTGTTTCATGGCTGACTGAACTCTGTATCCCAAAGGTAAAGCACTTACTAAAGCATCTCTCTGATGCACAGACCCTCTGGGTTTTACAAACAAAAAAGTCCTTACTGCTGTCTTTCCCTGTCCAAACACTTGCAGGGTCTTCCTTATTTATCCCAATCTCTTGCTTTCATAACACATATACTTTTTTTTTTTTCCCTGAGCTGCAGCTCAAAATAAATTAACATGTTAAAAGACTATTGTAGAGGGAGTAGAAGCAGCATGAGTATGACACGCACTTTCATTTGACCAAAACGCTGCTATTGCACATATAGTAAGTGGTTTAATTATGTTGTGCTAGCACTAGCTTTAGCTTGTTCAAGCCAACCCTGGGGCACCTGGGGCCCCACAAAGATATTATCAACAGTTCACAATCACAAAACAGCCGTGACTGTACCTGAAAACTCCCCATCAATGGCCAGGAAGTCCGACTCTTCAATAGCTTCATATACTTTGTTTAGGTTATCCTTAAAATCTAGGAGTAAAAGGGTAAAACACACCTGAGACTACTAACGACTTCCCCCCGCAGCCCGCCGTCCCTCAGGCGGGCAGAGGCGGCTCGCACCTGCCAGCAACCGCGGGACCGGCAGGGCCTGCCGCCCCGCGGCCCGCCCGCCGCACCCTCAGCCTCGGGGCCCGGGTGGAGGCCCGCCCGCTGCACCTCCCCCCTCAGAGCTGCCTCTCCCGGGCGCGGGGAGGAGCAGGGACCACCCTTCGCCCCTGAGGGAGAGGCTGAGGCCGGACCCCGCCGCCGGCCTAGTGAAGGGAAGCCAGGACACCAGGGCGTCCTCTGCGCCACCAGAGGCTCCCGCCGCGGCCGCAAGATGCGACCCGAGCACGGCACGCAGGGGCGACTGGTCACTCACTGCTCCTGATCACCTCCATCCCGCGCCCGCACCACCCGCGCGCAGCTCGGCCCGGCCCGGCCCGGCGCCTCTCGCCGCCGAGCGCTTCCGGAAACCGCCCCGCGCGCCCCGCTGCACGTGAGCGCCCACGTGAGCGCCAGAAGCGGCGGGCGGGGCGGCCGCCATTTTCTGCCGGGGCGGTGCCCGGTGGCGGTGGGAGGGAGTTTCTCAGTGTGCCGGTGGTTTGAGCCTCTAGCGCTTCAGGCCTGTTGTGCCTGGGCGCGGTTTGTGAGGAACAGTTCCCGGAGGGAAGGCCTGTCCGCCGGCGTGTGAACGGTAGCAGACCTGCTGCTGCTGCAGCAGCGAGACCGTTAGGCCTGAAAAGTGCCCCTCAGCTGCCCGCTGCGTCGGGGAGGACAGCCCGGCCCGCTGTGGAGCGGAAAAGCTGTGAGTCTTATTACAGCTGCTTTTCTGTGGATTTTGTAATGTCACAGATGTCAGAAAACACAGTCTTTCCCTTTCAGACCAGAAAAGCGGAACTAGCACCAGTAAGAAAGAAGGGATGGGAATTTGCTGAGGAGATGTCAGGAGGATAGTGGAGAACTATTGGTGATTATGCCTTGATGAAAAATCCGGAGAACTGCTATGTTTACAGTATTAGGAAGAAGCGTTAGTCTTCCTGTTAAAATGGTAAAATCAACATTTTTACACATCATTGTAGAATAACCATAAACAAAGCCTAATGCCCAGCAAGATGTCCCTGCACCTGTGCTGCAGAAGGAGACAACTGCCCAAGAGATAAGGTGTTGCACAAGATCAGAAAGCAGACCTTGTAGGCAAGGACAGTATGGAGCGTTTAGGGTATGTGCTAAAGGTTTAGAGTTCACACAGCAGGTGAGCAGTCTTTTCCAGGATTCCAGCAGAATGAAAACTAATGGAAAATTCTCCATAAATTGGGAGATAATTTCTGCATAGAGTAAAGGATACAGAATTATGCAGGACTAGGTGGAGAGAGCTTGTAAAGATTCTTCAAGATATAAATTTTACCTTTTCATATGTACAAGCTATTTATTTTACATGCACTCCCAGCAGATCACCTATATGATTAAATAGTGCACAGTAAGATGTTAGTTAAAATAACGTAGAGATTTTCCTATTTTGCAGTAAATTGGCTGAAGCCTAAAATGTTAATCTTACTCTATTTTTTAAGAAATGCTCCTGTAGTTTCTCGTTAAAGAGCTCATGGCACTTCAAGGTGCTTAATGGCCGTTTAAGAAACCTGATATTTTTTCCCCAAGTAGGTGAAAATTCCAGGAACTTTTTGCCTTATTCACCTACAAAATAAAGCTGCACTGCAAGTGGAAATGTAAGATGCTGTAATAAAGTGCAGTTACTTAATAGTTAATGTGTTACAAATAAGATATTTTCTACTTCAAAATGTAGTTTGTAATCAGAGTTCATAAAATTATCTCATTTTTTAAATTACATTAGAAAAGACTGGCTGCTTTCCAACTTTCTAGGTCACCTAGGTCATGGGAGAGAGCAAGACAAACCTCATGACAAGGTTACATTGCTATTTCATACATGAAAGTTTTATAAACTAGAACAAAAAAGCTGCATTTCCACAACATTGCATAAGCTTATTGGTGCAATAATTAAAAATCTAATTATCTGGCTTTGGTAATTTAAATGCCATTCGAGCTGGACTTGTAGCTTGTATCAAACTGGAACAGGAACAAAATCACTGTGTGAAAATATACACCTCAACAAGTACTTTAAAAATCACTCAGTTGTCTTTGGACTCTAGTCAAGAAGAAATACAGTAAGGGAACAGACTGATATAAATAATGGTGAATGTGTGTATATTTAGATATAGTCTCATGTGGTAAAAATAGTCTCTGTGTGAACCAACCCGGTGCAGTATGCGTTAGCATTGCAGTCAAACTAGCATCTAATTTACTTATGAGATTAGACCTCTAGTTCTAAACTTGTAAAACAAACCTGAACAAAGCGTTTGTGAAGGGCGATGACCTGGGTGTGTGGACACACTCAGCACACGGAGCTCGGTTCTCACGAACGCGGAAGTGAGCGCATTCAGAAAAACGTGAGTGTAGTTGTGTTCCTATCCGGCGATTTTAAAAGTTTTGAAATACAACACTTAAAAAAGAAGTGGGCTCTGCTTCTGGGGACCGTTCTCGATCAGCTTGCTGCTGCTCAGAAGAGGAGACGGTGGGGGTTACCCTGCCCAGTGTGCCCGTCTCGTTGCCCGGCGGCGGCGTGAGGGGGGCCGCTGTGCGCCGGGCAGCCGGCGGCGCTGGGGCTCGGCAGGCCGGGCGGCTGCGGAGCACTGCGGAGCCTTCGTCTCTGCTTCTTGCCTGGGGGGCGGAACGGCGGCGTTTCGCTGTGCTGCCCCTGCTGCTGGCAGCGGAGGAAGGGGCGAGTGGGCACCGCCCCCGAGATGTGCCCTGCCTTGCCTGGGCGCGGAAACGAACATCACGGCGCTGCAGGCCCGAAGCAGCTGTGCCTCGGGTTTGGTACCAGCACAGGGGGAAAGAAACGGGCTGAAGTTGGCAAGAGGAGGCAGGAGAGAAGCTCGTAAGCTTTCTACTTCTGGCCTTTCTTTTACTTGGTGTAGAGACTGAGTGGTGAAATATGTTCGCACCCAAGAAATCCTATTGCCTCTCTCTTCCCGGAAAACTAGAAAAATGTGCTTAGGTACAAAACCTTGGTTTTATTTTTTCTCTTGTAAGTGATGTTTCTGGTTTGTCTTGAAGAAAGCCAACAATCTTTGCTTTGTTGGGCAAAGACCTGTTTGTAAGCAGTCTGAGGATTCTAGTTGCACTATTGGTTTTTATTTCTCTGCTGCTTTTATTTATTTATTTTTAATTTTTATTCTTTACCACATTGCATGCTTACTTCTTTGTGCTTGATCTGGATGGGCAGATGGTAGCTTGGTAGTAGGTGGGAGCCACGTGGGGGGAGTGTAAGAATATTTTGATTTGGTAGTGCTCAAGGAGAAAGTTGTATAGTTTTTGTTATAACATGACTAGTAAGTGATGTGGGTCAGTGTTTTTCTTAAGAAACAGCCATGTGACAGAATATAGTAGGAGCATCAAACAAATACATTTGTATTTTTTGTAAGCTTGGAGCAATCTTAAACTCTAATAATTTGGGCATTTTCTGAAGGTACTAGCAAGTAACTAACCAGTAAAGTTAATACAGAGTTCAGTCCTTCACTGAGATGGCAAGCAGATCATTCCCTTAAAATTCTGAAGCATATGACTTTGTGGATCAATTTTTTTATTTTTTTTTTACATTGCCCAGCAATGTCCATCATTGACCTTTGTTTGTAATGTTTTATTCCATATGCCTGCAAAGAATAGTGATGGAGTAAATTAGATTATATTATAGATTACATTATACTGGTGTTTTATTTTTGTTTTCTCTGATGTTATTTTCTAATTATATTTCTTTTGACTGTTTTGGTTTTTTTTACTAAAACCTTGATTAAAATTTTCAGAAGTCATCTGACTTATAGTGAGGTTTTTTTGTTTCACTTTTGTGTGTTATGTAACACAGGAGAATAAAATACAGGGAGATTGAGCCCAGCTGTTTATATCTAAAATCTGGTTTTGATTGTAGTTTGCAGTTAATGTGTTTTTGAAAAAGTTGAAGACCATGTTTCATTTTCGGGAGAGCTAAGTTAGTTAAAAAGTTTAAAAACATCAGAGCAACAGAAGAATTACAATGATAAATTATACAGCTTGCAATTCTAAACTTCTGTGGTAACTTTTTTTTTAATGAGGTTTGTCTTGTTGCTTTGCAGAAGTAATGCTTTATCTGGTTTGAAGATACAAGAGCTTTCTGTTTGCATAAAGCATAAAAGAAAATGGAAGAAGGTGAGACTTTAGGAGGTGAAATGGAGAGGGCAAAAGTTGAAACCCACGCTGCTCCTGAGGTCGGTCGGCGGATATCAGTGAGTGAGTTCCTCTGCCACTGCTGTTACGACATTCTGGTCAATCCCACCACCCTCAACTGTGGGCATAGTTTCTGTAGACATTGCCTAGCCTTGTGGTGGGTGTCATCCAAGAAGAATGAATGCCCTGAATGTAGAGAAAAATGGGAGGGATTCCCCAAAGTCAACATCCTCCTCAGGTGAGTGTACTATGCCAGTTTTGGATTTCTAAAACCACCAAAATTAGTTGTCTGTGTCTTCAGTTTGCTGCAGATTTTTGTATTTTATTGGTAAAACTATCACTCTCACAAAGGCATTTAGAAGTTTTTCATGTTCTGCACTTCTACTGATCTGTTCAAGCACATTTTTCTGGATGGAACTAGGGGTGGGGTGGTTGGCTTTGTTTTGGTTTTATTCCCTTTGAATTTTTTTTGCGATGCAGAGGGGGGATCTGTTTTTAGTATGAAGACTCTTGCATCTTTTGATAGAGCTGGTTGTTTCTTAAAAATTCTAGGTTAGAATTATCTTTGATAATTGTGTAATTATTTCTGTAATACAAATTATTTATGGGAAGAAATGGGATCTTATTGCAGAACAAAGCTGGAAATACCAATTTGCTGGTTTGATTTACCCACAAGTTCTTGTGTTTATACTACTTTATCTTAGGTTAATATTTTAATAAGTAGATGGTACAACAGAGTAGCATTTTTGAATAATCAAGGTTTGCCAATAGCCCAACAATTCTAATTTTATATAAGAAATAAGTATTTTTTTAATGTGCTGTTTTAATTTCCTCCATGTTTAGAAGCTAAGGAAGATATTGTTTGGAAGTAATTGATTGAAGTTTAACTTCACTAAGTATTAATAACTGATGTTTTCTTGCTCTCAAAGATGACAGTCTTTAGTAGAGCCTGAAAAGCAAAAATCCAAAAATTAGGCCCTTTTCTGAATGTTAAGCCTCAACAGTTATAGTACAATGACATATTTTTCCCATTAGGGATGTTATTGAAAAGCTATTTTCCGATGCCATTGAACAAAGGAAAGAAGATATTCAGCAAAACAGTGACATAGCACGCAGCTTAGCAACCTTCCAAAAATATGGGAATGACCAGATTCCTACAGTTCCGAACACAGGAAGAATTAATCCTCGAGGAGGAGGGTTTTTCTCAGGCGTTCTGACAGCTTTAACTTGTGTAGCAGTAAGTTTCATCTGGTTGGTTTTCCATATTTCCTTCATTAAGCATGCAATCAATTATACTTAAATTACATGCACCTGAAGAAGATAGTCAGCACAGAAGAGACTTCAGCTGAGCAGAGTTAATAAGGCAGCGTTCAGGGCTCTCTTTCAGGAGCTACAGTTGCAATATGTAGGAAATGGAAGTTGGACAAGTTGGGTAAAGCTTCAAGATACTTTCTTATAACCTGAATATTCTAGCATCCATAAAATGTGTTTATTTGTATCATTAATATATTTCCTTTTGCAGGTAAAGGATCTCTTTTTTTTTCCCCTTTTCATTCCCTTTTTTTCTTTTTAATCTACCTATAGGTAGTTCTACTTGGATATCACTGGAGTAGCAGAGAATTTGAAGAAGATCTTCTTGTCCATAAGCCTGTTGCTAAATGGACTGCTGAGGAAGTGATAGTTTGGCTAGAGCAGCTGGGTCCGTGGGCTTCACATTATAAAGAAAGATTTTTACTGGAGAAAGTGAATGGAAGGTGAGAGGCCTAATTGTCAAGAACAGCTATCCTCTGATTAGACTAGTGGATAGCTTTCATTAGGGATGGTATATTGTGAAATGGCCATATTTGATCTGTAGATTGTGGGAATATTTAACACCTGTAGTAGAAAACTTTAGTTGTAGATACTAAGCAAGCTAAGTGAAAATTTTCTAATCATTTTTTAAATGCTGACAATGCAGACTGAAATGATATTGAAAATAAATTTCTACTAATATATTATCCATCCCTCCTGCTTTTCTTTCTTGTGAAAATATGCATATGCTATATGCATTATTGCACTCCACCCAGGAGCTCTAGGTTTGATTTCAGGTGACCAGACTAGATCTGTGACGAACTGAAGAACTGTGTTCAATAATAGCCAACAAGCTGATAAATTTGCATGCTGAAAGCAGGCAAGAGAAAACTTGAAATGAAGGATATTTAAAACCCAGGCTCTGAGACGCAGTTGATTCAGAACACTTTATGGAATGTAATCCAAAAGGTGATACCTTCTATCAGTAGCTTATTGTTTCACTGTGTAAGTGTTAATTTGTTAGTGTTATCTTTTTGGTGAAGAGGCACTGCTTACCTTCTGAATTATTCTGCTTTTGTAGACTCCTTCTAACACTGACAGAGGAGGATTTCACGAAAGCCCCTTACAGTATAGAGAACAGCAACCACAGAAAAGCTATTGTGGCAGAACTGGAATGTGTGAAAACTTTAGGTGTTAAACCACCACAGAACCTTTGGGAATATAAGGTAAATTTTATATAGTCTGTCATGTATATTAAGTATTTTTAAAATAATATATTTAAAAGAAAATTATCTTAAAGCCAGGAGTGCTAAGGTAGCAGAATCACGCTTGTAAAAGCTGCTCAGTTTAATGAACTGTTGTATTCCAAAAATGATCCTTTGAGAAATGATTGTCAGAAAAATCTACGAACTAGAATGTCCCTACATTGTCATGTACATGTCCCTTTCATTTTACTTCTTCATTGTTTGAAACTTGGTAATTTTCTACCTTTCAGGCAGTAAATCCAGGAAAATCACTCTTTCTTCTTTATGCACTGAAAAGTTCTCCAAGGCTCAGTATACTATACCTATATTTGTTTGATTATGCAGAAGCTTTCCTACCTTTCGTCCACACAATTTGCCCAACGCAAGAAGACAAGTATGAAGATATTGTCACAAAACTACTTGTAAGTGTTCAAAGTATTAAATATACTAATTGTTTTAGTTACAAGCACTTTAAAGACTAGCAGCATAAAAGCACATGATGTAATTATTCACCATTTCATCTCTTTACAATAGAACTTATAAAAAACAAAGTCCTACAAAGTAAGTGGTTCCTTGGTTTTATCTGTGAATCTTTTCTTTTAAGTTCAAATTACTATAGAAAGGTTGTTCACTCAAAATACCTGTATTATAACAAATGGCATTTTAAGGTCTGGCTGTCTTTGATGTTTTATTCTAAGCTAATGGAAATTACCAGGTTATAATATTATCTACCAGAAAGTATAGCAAAGATAAATTACTGCTTTCAATGTATGAAAAAACAACGCTTCAAAAAAAAGTGTAGTAAAAATAAGCTAGTATTGTGTCAGTCTAATAGGAAATTATTAACAGCCTTTTTATGCTAATTTACAGGACCTTAAAGATCCTTCTTGGAAACAGTGGAGGGAATTCATTGTAAAGTATTTATTTTTGCCATACCAGTTGATAGCTGAATTTGCTTGGGATTGGCTGGATGTGCACTACTGGACCTCAAGATTTATAATTGTAAATGCCATGTTGCTCTCTGTTCTGGAGTTATTCTCCTTCTGGAGGCTGTGGTCAAGAAGAGAACTGAAGTAAGTCTTAATGAGCTTGTCGAAGAGAGTAGGACGTACACGGTCTTATAAACAGAAAGTAATAGTCTTATGATTTCATAGTTGCTCAGTGAAATAAGTGTTAACCACAATTCAGAGGCTAATAAGAACATGTGAATCTGAATCTGCATATATACTAGTGCTCACTCTTTATTATCTTATTTCTGTGAATACTTGAAATGATTTCTTGTAGCTGCTTCTACTGATCCCATGTAGCAAATGCAGTTATGGTAATAAGCATGTTCTTAACCATTGGGTAAATATTAACTTCTACCTTGAGCAGTGTTTTTTTATGGGAACTGGTATTAGCTGTCAGCTGAGAACTAAGTGCATGAGAACTTAATCATGAAACACTTAGAATACAGTTATTAAAGGATGAGTCCTCAGGATCATAAATAAGTTAAGTTACACTGATTATTTCTGATAGGTGATCAAAATTGCTGTTTTCAGTTACTGCTTTAGCCTTAATTCAATCATATATTAACATCACTTCATAATTGCTGTGATCTTTTATTTATCATTTGTAAACTTGCACGGCAAAGTGCTCGTTTTGGTGTGCTGGGTTGTCACCTTCCCCGCCGGCCGCGAGGGGGCAGGACACGGGTACAGGGACGAAATCTGTGACACCCGGAACTGCCCCCCTCACCCTGCTTGCTCTGTGGTCTCAGCAAACTGACTTAATGCTTCTTCATACAACAGCTTGTCTTACCGTATTTTAAGGAAGTTTTTCTGGAGTGCAGAATTATGTTTTACAGGTGCCTAAGGGATAAATTATTTGAGGCTGCAGCACATATTAGCTTTTCTTAGAATGGTAGAAACAAAGCAGAAAGCTCCTCTAAGCTTCTCCCTTCCCTTTTTCACAGGACTGTTCCTCACAGAATGTGGAGACATTTCTGGAAGGTGTCAACCCAGGGTCTTTTTGTTGCTATTTTTTGGCCTTTTATTCCTCAATTTGTCTGCAATTGTTTGTTTTACTGGGCCTTGTACTTTAATCCAATTATAAACATTGATCTTGTGGTTAAAGAGGTAAGGCATCTGGAGACACAAGTGCAATGACTGGTATTGGAACTTTTGAGCTGTTTAGTTTCCAAAAATGGACATTTGAAGTAAGCTTTGCTTTTTTCTTTATATATTTGGCAGTGGAAGTGGTGGATTATGTTAACTTAGACATGCAAAAAAGCCTTAAGGTAAGTTACTCTTAAACCAGCTGATATAAAATCTAAGGATGGGCTTTATTATCTGAAAGGAATTTTCTAACAAAAAAAAAAACAAACAACCAAAAAACATTCCTGATTTTGCCATGTAAAACTTACACAGTCACACCACCCTATTTCTGATCAAATCAAACTTGTCTTTTCTTGAGCATTCTGGTTATTTTCAAGCCTGCCTTACAATCACTGTCTTCTGAACAGCTACACTGATTTTTTTTTTATTGTTTTTTTTTTTAACTTAGCATTTCATATCAGCAATGTTTTCCTCAATTTAAGTTTACCAAAGGAAAGCTCTTCCTGGATAAGCTTGATACTGAAAGTACTTCAGTGTTTTCAGTCTGCTTTACACATAAGGTTGTGACTATGAAATACACAGTCACAGTGGAGTTTGTTCTAAAATTCCTGCTGTTAAAGACAAAGACTGCTTGAGTTTTTCTGTTTTTTGGAAAATGAGATATTGCCATTCAGATAGGTTTGACTTCATCAGTAGCTTCTTTAATGCTCTCCTCTTGAAGTCTATTGCTAGTTCTTAACTTCAGGGTTATCTCTTAAAAATACATTATTTTGGAAAAGTGACCTGACACTGTTATTACATCTGTCTGCAATATAAAGTGTGTATCTTGATTTGTGAGCAAATACTGACTGGAAAGTTATTTTGTATAAACAGGATTGCCATTTGTTAATGTGTGTTTTTTGATTGAAGCAAAAGTTAGGTTTTTAAAGAGCTTTGTCCCCTTGCATTCTACATTGGTTTGTTTTTTTCATTTGCTTCATTAATATAAAATTTAAATTTGTCTATTAGTATTTTTAAACATTAAAGATCTCTTTTGAAATCTTCATCCTTCCTAAAGAAGTGTTATTTGCTTTATATTGAAGTACTTGTCATTTGCTTTGTCTTGTATAAACTTGTTCTGTAGCCCTACATCTTTAAGTATGTTGAGGTGGGTGAAAGTAGACATAAAACACTCCTAGTTCTTAAACTATTAGTGTTAGTAGTTATGAAAAAGTGTATTATTCAGCAATTCATGTTACTGATTTCTTAAGAGGTCTCAAAAAACTATGAAGTGACCCTATTTGAAACCATATTTACATCTGTATGAGGTACATACACTTCTGAACTTTGCAAACTCATGCTATCAAAGATCAGACACTTAGGGGAAAGGCAGTAGGTCCCAGGGACTGCTACTTCTCTTATGTATCTGTTTAGGTGATGGTTTGCATTTACACTTCTAAATCTGGCCCTGAAGTTTCAAGGGTAGAACTTCTTGTCTCTGTGCCCAAAGAAAACTCAAGGTGTACATAGAGTAAGGAGCTTGAGACATATCAAATGAACAACTTCTTAGAAAACTGTATTTTAAAAGTAAGTAGGCATTTAAGGTGAATGAGATGCAAAAGTTAAATTAGGCTTAATAATAAGTGTTTAATATGGATGAGAGGGCACAAAGTTAACAATTGTAAATGTTAGTGGAAAAGTGATTTGTATCTTACAGCCAGAGGAGGGGGAGTGGAAATTTACAGTGAATGATACTACAGATCTGAAAAATCTGTGAATCTGAATATAAACAAAATTAATTTAGTCAGTTATTTCTTAAGGTGATACATTCATATTTAGTCAATAAAAGCTTCCACAGAACTAATAAACTTGCTTTTGGTTGGTGCACTGTAGGAAGTAAGTGAGAGGATAAAGGTTTACTTTAGCCATTCAAGGGTAGAGAGGCTGAGGTGGCTGGAAGGAGGATCAAGAAAGGGGAAAATAATTAGTTGTCACTACTGTGACCAAAAAATTCGTTTTAGATCTTAATACATACTGAGTTTTCATAAAGTCTGATGTCTTTTATCTAATACCTACACAAAGGCTGAATGTCACCACACATAAAGTCTGGCCACAAAAGGTATTTTGTATGATAGGGAGCTTTAGAAAAACATATGGCAGCTTCACGATCACATTCACATGCCATTTTTTGACATTTGTCTTCTAGTGATTCTGAAAGAAAACACATTAAGTTTGATGTTAGTCTGAAGAAATTAAAAATACCAAATGGAATAACAAGAATTGCTACCTCACATTCCATTCTTATATCTCAAGTGGAATAGGAACTGTACTGAGCATCAGTAAGATTTACTTCTTTTGCCTTTCTGTTCTTTAGATACAGCTTCATGCTAGGGCATCTCAGCAACAGAAAATACACAACTATAGTTTTGTTTAGTGACAACTGATAATCAGGGGAACTACCTTGGCAGGTGAAAAATATAATAATAAGATAAAGACTAAAATATTCCATGTTCTTTAATAAAGGAACTCTTGATAACCGCTTCCTGAAGAGGAATCAGTTAAGTGGCCCTCCCTGCCCACCAGGAACTTTTGTTTCAGCTTCGTTTTTTGATGCCTACTATCTTAGCCAGTATTCTAAATATTGTCAACTTTTGGACTGGAACAGGACCTTGTAGTTTGAGAGAGAAGACACTTGGTACTTCTGGAGCAGAGGAGGAAATTAGCTTGCAGAGATTCTGCATGAGGTAAACACTTGAGCAATGTAAGGGTTGAATGAAGGGGAGGAAAGGAAAGAGTATAAAAAAAACCTTTCATTTTATTTCAGGTCAAGGAAATTCTAACTTGAGCTATGAAATGAGAGGGTTCTGTGTTTTCTCTGGACAGCCTAATGTGTTGCCTTTAAAATATGGTAGTCAGGAACTCAGACTGGTAAACAAGCTTATGTAAAGGTCTGTTTTTTGTGGTGCAAATAATAACCAATTCTTAAGCTGACTTGCATTCCATGTAGTAGTATAAAATTTCATGCAAAGTAGTTCACCTAGCACCTGATTTTAAAAAACAAAAAAACCTGAACACACAAACCAAAGAAACACCAAAAAACAAACATAAAAAAACTACAACCAAAAAAACCCCAAAAGCTAACACCAAGAGAAAACCCTGCAAATTCTGGGGGCTTGTGAGAAGTTAGTTTCAAAAAGTGCATTGAACTGTATTGTAAAATATTTGCTAAAACTTTGGGAGTTGAGAAAAAATAATTAAAAGCTGCTTTTTTTAAAAAAAAAGCTTTTTAAACATTTTTGTCTAATAGGACATCTTGTTAACAGACATCTTTGTCTTTCTCTCTTAAACCACAGTAGGGCAAGAACATTTACATGCATGTTTTGCAGCAATTGAACAAAATTTATCAGGATGTGATCACCCAAGTTGCAATTTTTACATTAATCATGGAAATATTTTCAAATCAACCTTTTATGGGTTGTGAACAAGTTACTTCCATAAACAAACATACCCATCAAGTATTTTATTATCTCAGTGTTTGAAATGGGAAGTTGTAATTGTGAATTCATCCATAAATTGTGGCCACTCGCCGTGGGCCATGCAACTGGTCAGTGGAAAGTATGCCCAAATGTGTCCATCATAAAAATAATGTGAAATATTTTCTGCTAACTATAAAAATGATCATTTTTTAAATAGCTGTAATTGGTTCCTCAACATATGCAAGTGCTGAGTGGGGGGCAGTTTGGTAGTGTTTTGTGAAATGGTAATAGAAGCTTGTAGCTCAGAATTATGTTTGCTGATGTAGGGCAGTAGGTGGGGATTAAGAAGAAACTGTATTTGGTGGGTTGATACAGCTGTGCTTTCTGGAGGCACAGCTTACCCTGGCAAAAAAGTCACAAAGGAAGGACAGTAAAATAAGAGTTTTACAGTTAATTAAGAAAATGTGTTTCTATGAAGTCAGTAGGGCAATGAATAGAAATGTATATTAAAAACAAACAAACCCAAACAAAAACAACTGGAACTCTTCACTCACCACACGTGACAGCATTGTCTTCACACTCCCAGTGGTACTTTTCTATCTTAGGGTGACAACCTGCTTGTTCTGCCTTCTCATAGCAGCAGTCATGGTTAAAGCAGCACCTGAGAGTAACAGAAATGGGCTTGCCTTAATTCATACTGTGGTCATATATGTGGCACATAATCAGCATGTTTCTACAGGCTGTGAAATAATGAAACACTTAACACATGAGAATGTACAAAGTTACCTGCTCAGGAATCGGAACAGGGTAATTGTTTAAAGGACCACCTGGCAAAAAATCATGACTTTTTCAGGTAATCAGTGATGAGGGAAATGTCTGATACACATGGATCAAGTTGAACTTCGTCATAGAAGAAAATATTAATCTTTACAGCATTCTCAGTTTTAACCACAATAAACTTTGATGGGGATATGCCTTTCTCCTAGCCCATCCCAAGAAAAAGATTAAATGCCAGAATAGTCTGTCAGATAATGAATGACATTTTTCTGGCACCTATTGATGCTTGTAAAACTTTCTATAGGGAAGGGAGAAAAAGCCTTGTTAGGCTGTCGTGTACTATCATAAATGTGATCTTACAGCAAAGTCCTTAGGTGGTGGTGGAAAAGCTGAGAGCAGGTGCAATGTTCAGCAATGAGTAGGCACAGGTGCTGTTTAGTGCCATAATATAATTTAAATGGTTTGCTCAGATCATGAGAAAATTTGGAAAATTGTCCAAAATTATTATTTCAAAATTATTCTAGTCTTAATTGGGACAATGAATAAAAAGTGACTTTTTGTCACATTATGGAACTGGACAGTACAGGTAAGCAATAACAGCATATTTTAATGCTTAATAAAATAATTACTCTTCTGGCATAGTCATTGCAAGCCCATAATAGCAAGTAGGGGAGGTAAATCAGGGGACCTGAAATCAGATGGTTTCAAAGTTTTTGCTACAAACTAACAATATATATTTTTGTTTTATTTTTTTTCCCCTCAATGAAAGAACAGGACGTCTCCACGAGTTCTTTGCATTCAGTCATACAGTTTTCTCCTGGTAGCCTAAAACCATCATATTATTTTAGGCACAGGTGTTTAGATGGCGTTTAGATTGCCTGAGGAATTCATGTCTGCAATTGAAAAAGTTAATGCTGTGAGCTCTTAACTTACAATTACTGTTTTTTTCTATGCTTATTAAATAATTACTTGGTAATCCCACACAGACCTCCATTTAAAAATCCTGTGGTATGTAAGAGCTGAATAGTACATGCCAGTGAAATAGCTTAATACATCCATTTCATGCATAGAAATAATAAAAAAATATTAAATTCTAGTGAGTCATTGTAGCAGTACTAAGGTAAATAAACCAGGAAATAATAGTGCAGTCTAGCTTCATGTGTTTCAAAATAATTATTTTATTCCTCTTTTAAACATTTTAAATAAAAATAAATGCTTAAGGATTCTACATTTTATCTTATGAAAGCAATATATGGTATCTCAACCTGAAGGTTTTTAAGTGGCAGGCAAAAATCTAAATTGCAAGAAATATTATTTTAATAATCCCATTACAGACATTTGTACTTCAGATAAAGTATTTCTGTATTTTCACTTTTTTCCAGGTGTATTTCTGAATGTGAACAGCCCACAAGGTAGCTCAGAACTTTAAGAAATCAAACTTGATAAGAATGTTTGTCCCTAAACTCAGTGCAATTCTTGATTATTTTCAAAGGCTGTAAAGTACAGTCACTTCGGGCTTGTTCTTAACACTCTGTAGCTGTTTAAACCCAGACCACAAATAGCTAACTGTGTTTTGTAAAGAAGGGGCTTCTTGCTACTGGGGGACTTTTACAAAGTGAAAAAAATGGTCCACGTTTAAACTGACAAACTGCAGATTCTCCATCAGTATCCTTAGGTATGCAGATGACCAGAAGTAGTAACAGTCCCTTAGTCCCTTCTTTTTGTATGTGTTCCCAATCATTAAAGCAGCAACTACATTATACAAAATTACCTTAAAAATTACAGATTACACATCCAAAAACTTTTAAGTATGTAGGCAAAGATTCTAAAAGTTTTAGGTCAAATCACAGCTAGAATCTTTATGAAAAAAAATAAATTAAAAAATCAGATTTGAACTTTCCATATATTCTACCCTACACGTGATGTTTGTTTTCCTTGTGATTTATTATATATCTGTCTGCTAAGTCAGAACTTTAGATGTCACATACAGTGGAGAAATGTATCATTATGATGAAAAACTGGAAAATATGAAACCTTTATTTACTGTAACCAGAAAATCACCTTCCTGTCAACTAATATTCAATTATTAATTAAATTGATGGTAGTTGTTATGCTGAGATATAGTACTAAATACAAAGGTCTGTTTTTAGAATTATGTTAGTAACAATTTGTAATGCCTTTTATCCAAAAGTTATTTTTCAACAGGTTGAATTCTGCAAAATTTTCTATGTATTATTTTGAATACTAATAAAATGGCTGGATGGCAGTAGAATCAAAAGATTTTTCAATGTATTTATTTTCTTTTTATAGATAGCTTTAATGTTTGAACTTTAAAGCTTTTCCAAGAAGACTTAGTTTCTTCAGCTCTTGACCAAACAGCAACAGCACGGGAACTTGATTGTATTGTGAATCCAATATTAATGCAATGAGAGTCTGAGTTAAAGGCAGGAAGGACTCATCTGGATCTACAGTAACACAATTTTAATGCTTCAAAGCTTCTTAGCAGTCTGAGATGTGCTTAAACTCAGCTCCTTCACTGATATTAAATAGGCCTAATTCAAATTTTAGTCCTTTTACTCTGTCATCTGCATATATTCAGCATTTAATTAATCAAATAGTTGCTCTTACCAGTCTACTCTATCCTTGGGCCATCCTCTTCCTCCCAGACCACAGTAGCATCCATAACGTAGGTAGGCAAAAGGAGATCGTCCTGTAGTACATCTAATTGCTCCAGCTAATTCAAGAATTCCTCTTCGGTTTCTAAAATGAGCTTCCCCAAGAGTGCCTTTATAAACTGTGAGAGAAAAACTTCATTTTTTCTTGAATCAAACATGCAGATATAAAATAGTTATTATCTTTAACTTTGATAATGAACATCAGTACTTGAAAATAATAAAGGTTTTCTTTTTGACTCTTTGGGCCCATGCTCCTTGACCCCAGTACCTTCTTACCTCCATCCATAGTGGACAGAATACTGAACAACATTCTGATTAGCTGCAGTGGTTTCCTCCTGTCAAGGCAGCATGCAATGGTAGACTTCAGTCACTTCCAGCCTTGGAACTGGCAAGGACTAGCATGTGTTCTGTGGTCTGGGACCACTAATCTGCTAAGTGTAGGTGCCCTCAGCGTTGCAGTATTTTCCCCTTATTATAACATGCAGTTTTGCCCATGTTGCTATTCTGGAGAATGTAATGTTTTACATGTGTACAAATATGTCCTCTATGATAGGGTTCTGTTTTTCCTAATTTTCAGATGAAGAAGCCAAATCACTGGCTGGAGGGGGGTGAGGTGGTTGTAGAGCAGAGAAATGGGCAGTAGTTTGGAGTAATTTCCAGGGAAATTAGAAGAAGCGTTGCTTATTTCTTTGTTTAATTTTCTTTGGGTTTTGTTGTTGTTGTTTAAGGTATTCTCACCATTATTCCTGCAAAACAGGACTGTGTTTGGGAACTTGAACTATCCCATGTCAGTACTAAAGCAGGAGGTCCAGGTCAGCAGATAAATATTGAGACACCACATGATGTTTTTAGGGCTTCATGTCATCATGGAGGTTGAGGTAACGCATGGAAGAGCATTAATGGTAATGGGCAGCATTCCCTTGTGGTGCAGGCTCCAAGCTATTTGCAGCAGTTTTTAAGAAGTTGGATGAGTACAAAACAAATTAGTGGGAGGCTGCTGATTAGAGTTGTCTTATTAACTAGTGATTTTTTTTCATATGAGGAGAACAGTTTATTAATCTTACTCCCCATACTGGATACAGATTGGGAAAAACATAAAGCTTTAATAATCAATAATACCTGTGAGAGCAGAAAAAAATATTAATACTTTGTCATTGAAGGCTTTGATACTTATTTTTCTACAGAATAACTGTATGATTATAAAGTTGCAATTATTAGTGTTACAGCATCTGGACATCCAAGAGTAAACCAAGACTGTATTTTCCTGCAGATATTCTCAATACGACCAAAGGAAAAGTCCATGTCCCAACTGCTTTGTAATCTGAGTTGAATAAAATCATAGAATGCCAGGTTGGAACGGACCTCAAGGATCATCTTGAGGTATTACTGTAGTTTATATGAGATGGCTCAGCACCCTGTCAAGCTGAGATATAAAACTGACCCATGTGGGGGAATCTACCACTTCCCTTGGGAGTCTATTCCAGTGTTTGATTGTCCTCATGGAGGAGTCTGTGGGGGACCATACCAAAAGCCTTGGAGAAGTCCAGGTAGACAATGTCCACCGCTCGCCCTGCATCAACTGAGCAGGTTACTTTGTCGTAGAAGGCGATCAGGTTTGTCAAGCACGATTTGCCCCTGGTGAATCCATCTTGGCTTTTCCCAATCAAATGCTTCAATCGACTTGTGACAGTCCCCAGGAGATTTGCTCCATGACCTTTCCAGGGACTGAAGTGAGGCTGAGGTCAGGAAGTAGAATTGGGACAGTGAGCTTGGTGGGACCTTAAGTTAGCCTCGTTATGCAAGCACCTTACCTTATGGTCTTCAGTCATGTGTGACTGCCTTTTTTCCCACCCCAGACCTTGCTGCATTTGAACTGTGTACAAAACATGTTTTAAGAATGAATTGATGTTCTTGTCCTTAGGATCCTTCTAGTTGCAAGATTTGGTTTGGTGACTTTGCAAGCTGTGTAGGAATGTACAAAAAAAAAAAAAGTGCAAGAAGACAAAAGAGAATCTCTTAATTAAGGCAGCTGAATGCTATTCTGGAAAACTGGATTTTGTCCTTACAGCTGTCACAAAGGTTTAGCATGAGGTGAATTTAATCACTTTAAAACAATGCCTACTGATGTTTACTAATGGTATGCTCCCAGCCTGCTGAATGTCCTGGGGTTGGAGTACTAAACTACTGGAATACTTGGGGAGAGCCAGGGTTTGAGTTGTTGAAGTTCCACATAATTTAAGTAGTCGTGGGCAAAATCATGTTCTAACATGTTGCCATGGGAACCTAAAATGAGTGGATGCTGTTCTGTGTCAGCCCACCTACCTATCTGAAATAGAGGGGTGATAATATAATTTCACAGAAGTGTGAAAGAATTAAGTATATTAATATACTGATGAATATCTCAGAAAACCTATGAGGAAATGGTCTGAAATCATTACAACCAGTCTTTAATACTGCTTAATAAATAAGACATTTATTTAATAAGCAGGAGACAAAAAAAAAATACTTGCAAAGTGACTAGTTAGCTATGCTCAGGTATGAGGCAGGGGTCCAATAATTACATTCTCACATCATAACTTATTCATAAAGGCTGACTCATTCTTTCAGAATAACCCAGTTATGGTTTTGTAGGCAATCTCAGCTGTGGCAGTTCCTAGTTTTTGAACTGCTTTGTAACTTCCAGGGCTCAGAGGTAGTGCTCTGTGATACCCACAAGAAGGGCGTGGGTAGATGTATTGGCTTTGTAGAAATACTATTATTACACGTGCAATCTGCAGTATGATTTTAAATACTGAATTTTTTTAATGCACTTGCACATTACCGTTGAACTTTAAACAAGTGATGCAAGACCCTCCAGCAGAGCTCCCACCCTGCACATGTAAGCTGAGGAACTGGTGGGCTGCTGGGGCAGCCTCCTCCTCAGGGAGGTCCGTTTGGGTGAGTTACACTCAAGTTACTCCCAAGCGCGTTAGACAATCTTTCACAGTACTTCTTTCCAAAGCGTGAAGGTATTCACCTGCCATGGTGCTTTCTCCTAACGCTCCCTCCTCCTCCCCTCTCCAGACGCGAGCAAGCCCCATCTCTCGGGGTACGCAGCGCCCGAGAGGGGCGAGCGCGTTCCGCGGAGCCGGCCCGGGCCGCTTCCCTGCCGACACGGACCGGCCCCCGCGCTCCGCTCCTCCGAGCCCCCGGCTGCCCCGGGCCGAGCCCGCTCGGCCCCGCAGCGGCTCTACTCACCGTCCGCCAGTAGCAGCAGCAGCAGCAGGGTCGGCCGCAGTGGCAGCGGCGGGCGGCGGGGTCCCATGGGCAGCGCGGCGGGCGGGTCCCGGGGCCGGCAGGGATGCGCTGGTAGAAGTGCCTTGCTGCGGGAGTGGAGTGTAGGTGTGAGCCAGAGCAGCTGCGTGCCGGCTATAAAAGGCTGCTTCTTGCCCCGAGTCAGGTCCCCCGGAGCGGGAGCTGAAGACCATGCTTTGCTGTCCATCTGGCCAGAAGGGAGGAGCTGCCGCTGGAAGACCTGGGGAGAGCTGGGACCTGTCACTCGGGCAGCGAAGCGCCGTGCAGGCACACAGGGAAGCCTGTAAAGTTGTCTGCTGGTCTCTGATGAAGGAGCCTCCACTCCGCTCCTCCAGGACTTTACTGCTCTGGTAGCTATAATTTCTTTTTGAATTACAGCAGCACTTCCTAGATAATTTAATCTCGATCTGAAGAGTTAGATGGCAGTGAACCGTGTTGTAAATTATTCCAGCGGTTAATTATAACCAGTGCTGAATACAGGCTCTGTAACCTGTTGCCTGAATTTGCCAAAATTAATCTCCCAATTGCTACTTTTCTTGGAGGACCAAAGAACAACCCACTCCTAAACTGTTTATTGATATTTGTATCTTAATCAAAGTAACTTTTTAACTTTCCCTCAACCAAAAGAGAGTCTTATAGTAAATATTTTTCTGTACATTGTGTAGTCTTTGCATATTTTTTCAATTCCCTTTCCAACTCTTGTATTATTTTGTTAAACTTACAACTAGATGCTATATTGCAGTCACATTTTTATTGCCCCCTCAACAGAAAACACTGCCTCCTCTTATGTGATTTTTTTCCTTGCTCATATGCTCCAAGTATTTTATCAGACCTTTCATTATTGTACTGAAACCAGTGCATTCCTATCAGTGGTTAAAGCAATCAGGACCCCTGAAATTCTGGGTATTGGTATTTTTTTCTGTGTTTTGTTTTCTTCCTTTTCTTTTGGCATTATGATCCCACTGGATCCCATTGAGGCTTATACTGCTAACAAGGAAGAAGAGAGAAAAACAAAGGTTTTTTATGGAACTTACCAAAACCTGTTCTTGGTCATGTCATCTTAGCATTGGAAAGCAGCTGGTAGGGTTTGGTTTTTTTTAATGATTTGTATTTTCATCAAAGAAATAAAATGTTTTTTTCATGTGCATACTGAAGGATAATTCTACTTTTGCATTAAAATAATGTTGTTTCTGTGTTATATTATTCCTTTTTAAACAGAAGAGTAGGAAATCATTCATGGTCTGATTCCAAAAGACAAAAAGCATGCAGAGACAGATCAGATTTGGTTTTGTTATGCTCTCATTAATCAACACTCTACAGAATGTTTATGTTGGCACTGAAGTTAGGGTAGCATGGGGTAAACATGGAAGCACATCATTTTAAGGTAGGATATTGATATGCCTTTATACACCTGATATGCCTTTGTGCAAGTATCTGGAAAACAGCAGAAATTGTATGTTAGCCCAGTCAAAACTCCACAATGCTTGAACAGAGTGGAGCATGGTGTGAATTTGACAAACCAAACGAGAGCAGGGTTTGCATCTCAAAAGCTTGTATTCTACAAAGGGGCAAAAGTTGTTGGAGGCTTGCTGTGTTACAGTGACTTCCTGCTGATACAGTGTGCTATGACAGGCTGCCAGCTGGTCTGTCTATCGGTGCCTTTTAGGTGTTACCAACACAATGGACCACAGCTACCACTGTGTCTCCCAACAGAGATGGACTGGAGTACCAGTGAAATAGGATCTGTGGCAACCATGTTGTCAATGACCCCGAGAAGTCTTGGTAATGTACAACAGAAAACCCATCTATTTGGGAAAGATTTTTAAATGAAATTTTTTTAAGATTTTTTTTGCTACTGCCATCAACTGGGTCAAAGCAATTTTCCTGTTACTCATGGAGTCACATTGCTAATTACTGTTACTCTATTTTCATACTGTCACTTATACTGCATTTGTTTACTGACTCTTCCGGTCAGTAAGTCACACCTAATAGGATGTTTCAATAGTGTTCAACAGCAGTTTAGTGAAACTTCCAGTTGAACCATACCCCATCCAGCATACCATTGGATATGACAATGAAAACAGTATCCAGGGGAGCAACATAAATTACACTTCTTATTTATTCTTCAGGAGACTGACTGATGCAATGCCTTGGTGCACTTGATGTTAGTGCAGTTGATACGTCTTTCCCTGAACGGAGAAAAGTAACCTTGAAACCACTGAAAAACCAAGTGAGACTGAAATGTTCAGACAACAGCTGCTTCTATCAGAAAGTAAACAAAGATATGAAGTGACAACAACTCTATGAAGTGATGAAGTAAGGAATACAAGTCAGGAGTTCTATTTCCCACGAGTTGTAGTAAAAGTTCAAAGGAGAATATCTAGTTAAATTGGGGTGGCAGGAGGGAGAAATCTGATACCAGGAAATACTTCTCTTGAGGGGGTGTTAGGTTGTCCAGTTAATAGCCCTGGCATATGGCTAAGAAAATATACTAGTAACAGATCAGAAGTCAATATGGATTACAATGATATGTTGATTTTTTAAAATGAGATTTAAAATTCCCTTTATAAAAAAAAAAAAAAACCCAAACTTATGTGTCAGGGCAGACCTATCCAATTTGCTTTTTCTAGTGTTCTTTTTCTTTTATCTGAAGCATTTAGTAATTGGTATAAATCATATGTGACAAATGGCATTTTTTTTCTTACTGATGAATACTTTTTGTCAGCCGGTGCTGTGCAGGGGCAGGGAGAAGCATTTGCTTTCCAAAAATATTTTCTCAAACAAGGTTGCATGTGCAATGGTTGCTTTAATTAAGTTGTTTTTAAAGCTGAGGAATAGATTAATATAATTGAGACACACAGTTGTACTGAGGAACATTCTCACAGCATAACAATGCTATGGGCAAACTTGTTAACTTAGTTGTAAATCCTCATTTCTCAGTGTTCGTGCAGGAACATGATAGAGTATATTAATCCAAAATGTTAAAATCTTGATGGAAAGTGATAGAATGGTCTAAGTTATGGTTAATGTAAGTGCAAGTTATCCACTTCCCTGTGAGCAGGTGAAGGTAGTGATTTTGAGAGCAGTGTAACAATAAATTTACCGCTGACTAAACAGCTACAAAGCTGTATTTTATAGTAATAGAAGAAGTTGCTTCTATTAACACTTTTTATTTAGTAAGTTTATTTAGTAATTTTTACTGAGAAATGAAAACACATTGACCACCTACCTTAGTAAAATTTATAAATACTCTGTGTTTAGCTGTTACGAAGATCTGTAGTAATTATGATGAGTATAGAAGTACTAGGTCTGTAAGTATCTAAGCAAAGTCCTATAGAATCAGGATCCTACTGCATTAAGCATGTGAGAAGCTACATGACATATTTGCTGCACCATTGAAGTAATGAACTAATAAAGAATGGCGAAATAAATTATTTTCTCATTGTTAGAGGTGGGAATGGAGGCAGGGTGATTTGCTCAAGGTGTTATATATATGACTGTAGCAGGGCTGGGAAACTGGACCTTGGTGCTCTGCATCTCGGCTTAAATCCCAGATTGCCTTCTTCTGTGGCACTGACTCCTGGAGAAAATTAGAAAAGAAAAGCCATATAGCACTGCAAAGGTATCAGAATAATTAGAATTGAAGAGCTGCTTCCCAGCAGTAAGTCAAATGTTGTCAATTATTTGCCTGATTGCTATACTTGGCAAATGGCCTGGAGTTACCCCACATTTTCTTAAACATTGGATTGGGACATAGTTTTGGCCTTGGAATACATCCCTTACAAGAGTATGTTCCTTCAGCTACTGAATGTCCATGTAGTACAGAATCAACTTCTTTATCATTGTTGTCTTCATAAAACAAAACAAAACAAACCAAGCAGCTTTACCTGTTTTTTTTGGAAACATTCAGTGCCTTTGTTCCCATTTTTAGGTTTGGCTGGCTTTCTTTGTTTTCATGTCTTTCCATCTTATCTTGGTTCCTTTTCACAACCAATGCTTCCTCTTTACCAATGTTTTCTTCAGCTCATGTTTTTGGGGGTGTTGTTCCAAAAACTACGGGAGTCATAAGGCACAGTTTGGAGAAACAAGCTCCATGTGGAAGATCAGAAAACATTCTGCTCAGCCATTTTATAGTATTTTCTAATGTGCTTGGTATTATGTCAAAAGTATTTCTAGCATACAGAACAAAATCCTAGACCAGCCTATAGCATAACTTGTAATGACTTTGGTAATTGTAGGCCTATGAGTAGCATATGCACTGAGAGAATTTTGGGGAGCATGTTTGCAGTGTTCTCCTTTGTATGCCCTTTGGCAGCAATGTTGTTCTGTCCATTGCACAAAAATACTGTGTGAGTGCATAGCTGCCTGTAACAGACAGTTGTGTCCTGGAAAGGTTGTTATTACATAAATGTTCTTGAAGCCAGTTTACAGTTATAATGTATGCAGAGGAGCTAAATTACTCCTACGGTTTTCTTTTTTCATCTGTCTTTTTGGTTTTGTTCTGTTCCAG
The DNA here is from genome assembly GCA_020745705.1 of Hemiprocne comata. NCBI lineage: Eukaryota > Metazoa > Chordata > Aves > Apodiformes > Apodidae > Hemiprocne > Hemiprocne comata. The sequence goes on from CM036600.1 coordinate 10,925,214, forward strand.
ATTCTACCCTCTGCTCCTTAAGTATAATGGCCACTAGCACAAAACCCATCCTGCGCACAGGATATTTCTTACATGCTGTAAGTCAAATTCTACATTTCACAATTTGCATCCAAAAAAAGACCCAGGGCCTGTTTCTTCTGGAAACAAGGGCTACTTTTTATTTTTATATCTAGAGAAGAAGAGTCTTTGCAATGCAACTCTTGCATTTTTGTAAAACAAAATTTGAAATTTCTAGCAGATCTCTGGAAGGATGTTTGAAGTGCTTGCTTTTATACAGGTTACATCAACTTGGATTCTTGACATGGCTGATGTAATGACCAGGGTGATGGGACAGAGTGACTTCTCAGCAGGTCTGTGGGTGATACCAAATTGGGGGAGTGGTTGATACACTGGAGGGCAGGGCTGCTACTCTGATAGACCTAGTCAGACTGGAAAAATGAGCTGTTGGGGACCTCATGAAGTTCAGCAAACGCAAATGCAAATGCAAAGGCCTGTATCTGGGTTGGCATAACCCCATGCACAGGTTGGGAACTGACTGAATAGAGAGTAGCTTTGTAGAAAAGGAGCTGGGGGTCATGGTGGACAAGCTGAACATGAGTGTAAACAGCATGCTTTTGCAGCCAATGTGTCCAGCTGGTAGGATATAGGAAACAAAGGTGGTTTGTTTGGTTTGGTTGTTTGTTCCTTTTTTACAAAGGATGCCAATATCCTTATAGCTATTCAAAACTCAGAACAACCTGCTTTAGTGGGACCTGCCTTGAGCAGAAAGCTGGACTGGAGACTTGCACAAGTCCCTCACCATCTACATGATGCTATGATTTTGTGATGTGATAGCAGATAGCCTCAAACTAGCAGTTCCACCCTGCCAGGGAAAGAGACTCCAATACCATTTTTCCTAAACCTTTTGCCTGAAGGTTTTCATGAAACTATGCCCTTCAGGCAGACCAGGCAGTAGGCCTGTTCTACTGCACTAACAAATTAATTGATAATTATTTTTTCCACGCATCACCAACTAATCTATGCAAATGCACAGGGAGAAATTATCTGCACTGACTTTAAGACAGTTGAGGCTTTGCCTACTTGTATTATCTACACAGCTTTGTCATAAGCAGAAGCAGTGCCCTTTCATAAAGAACTGCTTTCCTACCATTTTAACTCAGTGTTCTGAAATTCCATTCCTATGCCTTTGTCCTTGTTGACCATTTCTGAATCTTCTTCCAGTTCTATTTTGACTGAGATGGGAAGGAAGTTGCAGAATTGTACACAGAGTTCAAGGTGAAGATAGAACATGGACTCCTAGAGACCATGCAGACTAAGAGGGAAGAGACAGAAATGCACATATTATGATTTTGTGTAACTTTTTCTTTTAGCATGTCTACTGGCTCTTCGTTGTCCCTAAATGTTTTAAATTGCTTAAAAATAAAATGCAGATTTTTCTTACTTGTTAATTTGTTCACCTCCTATTCAGAATAAGGCAATTTGCTATCCTGTGTGTAACAGGCCTTGCAAACTGACATCAGGATGTGCAAGACAGCAAGAAAAAACAAGGAAGCAAGGAACCAGTCACAGTGAAGCTTTAAAAAGAATGATTTTGTCTTCAGCTGTTAAGAGATGTGAAACCTATTAAATTGATTTAAATGCTTTAAAGGACTTATCATAAAGTATATATAGCATCAAGTTAAAGGTGATCTCAAGAACCAGCAGGCAGAAGGTGACTAGTAACAAAATAGTTCATTCTTCTCAGGCCTTCTTTGGGAAGTTCCTAGTTTCAAATTAATGTTGTAGCTTTCGCTGATTGCCTTTCAAAGTCTGCAGAAATAAGCACAATATTCCCAAATAGCCATTTTACAGTGATTATCAAACTACTTCAGATGGCAAGTACTGAATATACTGTTTGCTTTTTATGGTGTAAAACTTAGCACATTCTCATTGTGTCTCAGTTGCTTTAGTCAAGTATTTTCATTTAAATTGAGTGGTAGAAATTTTGCCTAGCTTTGTTTTATTACTATGGCACCCCCCAAAATAGGAATAATATAGTGCTGTGTATTAATTTAATGCCAACCATATCCAGATTATCTTTTAAAATAAACAGCTTATGCATACTTGACATTTTTACATCAAAGAGCAAAACAGTGGTGCATATGCAGTGTATTCTGAATTTTGTGTGGTCTGCATGAAAGATCTGCATATGTAAACTTAATGGTGATTTGATATTGCTGTGAGAATCCTAACCCTTTAATTTCCTAATTCTGTTTCAAATTCTTTAATGCTACATTAATATTTTAATGTTGCTCTACTTATTTCCTCTCTCAGAAAGAAGAAAAGATAAACCCTTACTAGTTTATGCACCATATAATCCCTAGGAAGAATTTGCCACAAACAGATAATCTTTGTATGTTTCCAAGTCATATGTGGAATGGAGGGTCAAGGGAGGCATACCCAAGCTTAATTACATAAGCAATTCTAATGATATTAATTCTGTGAAATATGATACTGAATTTTTGTTTAGATTTGTTCTTTTTGATAGCCACCAAATAAAATACCAGTATAGTAGTTTTAAGAAATAAGAGTCAATACTGTAGGATCACTCTTTCAAATGTATGGATGTTCAAGGATTGAGATGTGTATTGAGATGCTGCTGAAGGTTCATTTTCTTCACTTCCGATTAAGTAGTTTTCGTTTATTAATTTTTGTTGAAGCAAAAAAGTAGTTTGATTGTGAATGTGTGGCAAAGTGTTTTGTATAAGCATGCAATGAAGTAGAATTAAAATGTAAAGGAAAGTAGTTAATTCTCTGTAGTGACTTCATCCCTGATCTGAGGAAGCAATAAATAAGCACTAAACAATCACTTCCTTTCATGTAAAGAAAGAAAGAAAGACTTTGTACCACAGCACATATATTGCATCCCCCCTTTAGTTTTCTGCAATCTGCATAATTAGCTGATTACCCTTCAACTGGAAGAACTGGAATTAGGTGGGTCCTTTTGTGATCATTATGACTGCAAGTTGAAGGAAGAGGAGGAGCTGCAGCAGTCCTGATTTTGCTTGAAATACTGGACTTACGAACCCATGTGAGAACACTTGGCAACATGATCCCTTAAAGAAGGGTTAATATCTGAACTGCTTATTTCAATTATTGGTTGTTTTTGAATTTTGTATTTTATCACTTTGCTTTGGCCTCTGCTCATCATCTTTTCTTCTTTGGCTTCTTAATGCACTTGTCATTTATTCAGAGTTGAAGGTCAGACACTCTCATCTGACTTGTATGCCATGGGCCCTGAAATTTCTCATACCAGCCCAAGTAATTTCTCTTTGAGCAAGGCATATTTTCTATCTGCTTAAAGCATATAATTAAATTTGGAGTCACACAATTTTAGAAGATAAGGAACTTCCTGTGCTGTTAACAGAAGAGTGTCCTGTAAGGGTCCTGTGGCTGGAAAAATGTTGAATCAAGAGTAGGCACCAGAAGCAGAGATGGGACAGCCTAATGAGGAGGGGGATTATTTAAAACTGGTTGAATTACAGTAACACAGGACTAGGCACATTTGAAGTGGGCCATAGTTTTATGGTAAAAATAAAATTTAATAAAGATAACCTTTTTTTCTCAGCAAGAAAGAAGTGGTTTATTTATTAAAATATTTGCTAGAGGTAATAATTTGGGAGCGACTTTGCAAAAAGAAAGGAATAGCAGTAAGTTCAATACTAAGATGTTTCAACTGACACCCAGAGAAAGCCTTTAGTCTTGACAAAATATAAATAAAGTGTAAACAATATTTACTACAGGTTAGGTTCTGTATTCAGTGAAATAAGTACATTCCTACTATCCCTAAAGGGTATAAACTAATACCTGAGATTCAGCAGTTTACAGAAGTACATTTTTATGTAAACAGTAACTGTAACAGTTGCATAGGTTTAAAAACTGAAAGCTCAATTTTACAAATTTAAATAATAAGATCTGGGATAATTGAAGCTCTGTACAAAGTCTGTGGCAAGGTGGAGATGTAAACTTGGAAGAGCCTAGCAGCTTGCCTTATTTTTTGTGCTTTGAAGTGTGCTAGTGCTGCTTATTCTATGAAGAATAATGCTGTAGTTTTAAAGAGAGGCTGACATGCCCTAACTATATGTATACAGAAAAACCTCAGAGGGCAGACAACATTTCCTTTTAAAATAGCTTCTAACAATGACTTAGTGTAATTATACGTGCTCCAGACTGAGTTTTGGAAGAATTTTAACTCTCCTATCAATTTAAAACCTCCTTTTGTATGCAGCCAAAGGGTGGGGTGCTACAATTTAGACTACAGCATTCAAGTTAAAAAAAAAACCATCTAAGGTTTGTTTTGAGTCTTACAGCACATGAGCTCAAAACTCAAATTTTTGTAGAGGCACAAGTGGTTAGAAACACAAAAATGGCTTTATAAAACAGATCACAAGAGCATGAAACAAATGAAAGGTTGATTAGTGCAAAGGTATGAGAAACAGCAGATGTTGTAGCAACTTCATGTTAATGGCAGTGCAATCCTGTTGCAATTGCAGTTGTTACCTGAAAACAATCCTCCATTACTTCACCTATCCTCTGTCCTGCCTTGCAATACCCGTGAGGACTGTGATTGTTGTGAAAGGACTTGCCACTCCACCAGTGCCATTATTTGTACACTGCCTGTTCATCCGGATTCTCTTCCATACTTCAGAATCAGAACTCCACAAAGCTAGGTACATTGTGTTAGTCCACTGCCACGGAGCTCTTATTCCTGAAATTGTGCATGTTTATAGGAGCAATCTGTATATCCCTATATGCTTACACTACAGCTCACAACAGAAGTTACACCAGCACTACTCAGGCAGTGGTAGCACAGTAGTTTACACATGCTTCCCAAAATTCTTGAGCAGTGTGCATACTGGAGACTACTACTCTTTCAGAAAATGCACTGACCTTATTTTTCCAGATAGTAATTTATTCAGAATAATTCCCTGTGGAATTACTAACTTGCAATGACTGTGTTGTTTATATAGCAACTTTAGCAGTAAATTTAATCCCTGAGATTTTATAGTAGAGTCACACTGACTTGAATACCAAGATGCTGGAAGAGGGATGCCATGTGTGATTCTTTAAAGAAAATACTTTCTTAGGGTGTCTATGGCAGCATTCATAGGATCATAGAATAGTTTGGGATGGAAGCATTACTGATAAGTAATTCCTGCAGTTAAAAAAAAAAAAAAAGCTCTATTTATCATATTTGTATTTTAAAACAGCTTTTTGCTCAAGAAAAGTCAGGAATTGAAATTAAGATTGCCAGGAAGTTTCACTACTGTCGCGGACCGAGATAGGTAAAGCCTACTACATTTTAGGAGACAGATTATCAAACCAGTTTTGTTTTTCAGTATGTTCTCCAACATGAAGTAAATGATATACAGCAAAAACTAAACACTACTGTGAAGGACTTGAAACTTCAGTTCCTTCAAATGTGTCAGAGGTAAACCTGAAGAATTCCAGAAGTATGTTTTTATACTCAGTGAACTTGAAAATACCTTGCCGTTTTTACTAGCGCTTAAAAACCTGGGGTTTGGATGACTGCTTGACCCTTGGCAAAAGGATGACAGTTAAAATTAGTTGATGAATAATTGCTTATACTGTTTGCAGGAATGAAGGTATTGTTCTATAACTGAGCACTGTGGTGGCTGGTTCTCTACGTGAAGGGCCTGAGCTTCCTCCGTAGAACATGGAGAGAGTTAAGAATTCGTAAGAGTCAATACAATGATTGGGGACTTTCTATTTTATCCACATGGATATGATTAAGCAAGGCAGAGAGGCATGAACACTTAGCCATTTTGTCCTAAGACTGCAGGGAAGCAGACACAGTCCTGATGTGTTAACAGCTTTCAGGATATGAGAGAGACAGTTTAGAGGCATTGAAGATATTTAACCTACTTAGCTCACCTACAAAAAGGATAAATCTGATTGCCAGCTTAAAGAGGTTTGTAAGAAACTACTGCCTCTACTGTTCTTGTTGAAATTGTGAAAAGAATTTGAGTGTCTCATTTAATGACAGAGAAATAAACACAGACCAGAAACACTCTAGCTTGTGATTGGGATGCTTGACTGCAAAAAGAGAAAATCTAGCTTGATCTCTGCTGGTTTATGCAAAAATCCCCTGCAAAACTTTATTCAGAGAGATCACTCCTAAGAGCAACATAATCAGGAAAGTGTTTGTCTATGTTAGCATTTTAGTCTGGCTCAGAAGTGAACCAAAATGATTGTCCCCGTGTGCTGTGCCTTGGTTCATTTTATAAAGTTATCTCAGAGCATGTGACCTGGATGCCTTTGGGGTAAAATGAGACAGGAAGGTGTGCTCCAACCACTACATTCAACCCATGTGTTCAGATTAAATCTATTCCAAAGTAAATCCCCTGAAACGTGCATTGGAGCTGAGCATTTGACAACCACACAACTTTTGCTCTACAAATGGGCTTCTTTTGGACTAGCCTACTTGCAAAAGTAGACAAACCGAGTCTGTGCAGACAGCAGAGTCAGCATAAGCATTGCTCAGGAGTTACTGAGCCTCCAGCCTCCTTTGGACAGTTCTTTCTAAATGTATACTCCTAGAATTGACATTAATTTGGCTTTTACATTATTATGAGATTGAGACCTTCGAGGTCTTGGCAAAGCTAAAAAAAGTTGTTCTTTGCTATTCTTGCAGGGAAACGCCCCTGGGTAGAGAGGTATTCTTCAGTTCAGCCTGTGTTATTTGGTGAAACACCATTCTTTAACTGAGTTAGATTATCAAACACTGTTTTCTCCTCCCCATCTTCTTTATGGGCAGATTTAAATCTCATATATAACCTGTGATAGAAAAGAGATCAATTCACTTTACCTGAATTCCATCTTTTCAGTTACATTAAAATTCTCTAGCATTACACATCTGTTGTAGTTGACCTCTAAATATAAAGCCAAGCAAATAAGGAGAGGACTACTGAGGTGAAATACCATGACACTGAACCTAACAAAAATGCATAGCTCTACAGTACAGCAACAACAAGCACTATATGTTGGACACTTCCTGAGATTCAGGCTAACACTGGGTGCAGTGACACTGTTTCCTCTGTCTCCCAAAGGAAGTAATCAGACACACCTTATGTTGTTAATTTAATCAGCACAGCCATAGTTACAGAAAAGAAAATTATAAAATTAAGACCTGATGTAAACAGCTGATAATGGGTTAGCTAGTTTCAACAGTGATGTAAATATTGTATGAGCAAACAGGTCAGAAAATAGGTGTAGTTTTCCTCAGCCCAATCTCCAACGCCTGTTCATAACGTACGAAGGAGTAAGACAAAAGTATAGAGAAAATTGAATAGAATAGAACAATCCAATAAAGTGGTCATAGATTGCTACATTTAAACCTTCTTAACCATAATAAATAATAAGAAAAATATTTGTATAGAGGGTAGGAAAGGTTTTTGTATTCTTTTCTTTAGAGAAACTGTTAAGACTACCATAATGTTAACAAAATTAAAATTAAAAGCTTCTCAGAAAGAAGAGAGTTGACAAATTAGTATCTCCATGATGTGCCTTCCCTGAATCCCTGAAGTCTCATGATATACATAAATCAGTATCTCATTTTTCAAGATACATTCGACACGCTCAGAAAGTGTCCTTAGCTCACTGGACAAAGAGAGGTGCTGTGAGAACTGCCCACAGAACTGTCTGAACTTCCCACTGCTCATACCCTGCCCTAAATTACCTATACACAGTTGGAATGGATCAGGTATCATTAAATCAATAATTGAAGCACTATATATGATTCCTATTGAAATATAGCCTTTGTGTCCAGACAGATGTATTTGTCTTATGATAAGAAATTTTGCAAATATGTGTCTCCCTTATAAAAAAGGTAAAGCACCTTAATGGATTTATGGATCTTAAGGGTATGCAGTGTCAAGGCTCAGCAAGCTGGAAAACTGAAGTTAATCTACTGAGATCTTACAGAGCAGAACTTTTATTTTTATCATTCTCTCAAATTTATTTACTCTCTAATAGTTCTAGTTTGAATTAATACAAAATGCTCCACATCTTCCATTTCATTTTAAAACCACATTTTCAGAGCTCTCTGTGTGGCTCTGCAAATCAATATTGAATTTTCTCGTTCAGCAACAAGTTTTATTTGCATACTTTTAGAAACTTTGGACAACTAACACTTAGGAAGGATATCTTAGCTAGGCATCTTGATCGTAATGATTAAACTACTGCATTTTTGGGACAGAGTTCTTGAAGAATAGGTTTGGGTAGTTGCCCTAGAGGCACTTTCAGGTATGGCTTCATGTGGTTCCAGTTTTGCCTCTCTTTCTGTTCAAATGTGTGTGACAACATCAGGAGACAGTCTAAACTGTAAAGCCACTGATAGCCTAACAAGCATGTCTCTATTTTTTTTCTTTTTCTTCCCCCTTCCAAAGTGAGGTGGTGCATATTCATTTGTTTCCAAACATACTAGGAGAGGTCTGAATAACTTGGATAACTCAGAGAGTAAAGCCAGTGGGGGAAAAAACCCTAGTTTTTTTATAATATAACCCTTTTTACTCTTAAGAGAAGGTTAAAACCCTTAGTACTCTCACGAGAAGTTGGCACTTCACCCCTCTTTTTTTTTTCTGGCCAACAGAAGATCTCTAACAGATCACTCACTTTGAAAAAAGCTTTTCTTTTCTGTTCACATCCTCATTAGACCACTCATCCATAACTTTGTCACACTGCAACATATTTTACTCATTATTATCTCAGAGGCTACTCAGAGGCCTGAAGCTAGTGCTCAGGATGATGGCTAGTATTAAGACATTTCAGCTAGCACTGCTTAATACATTTGTTTTCTGTGTGCTAAAATATTGCACTGGAATTGCTTGACTTTTTCTTAATTCAAGAAATCCTTTCTAATTTTGAACCTTTCAACCCAAACCTTTTTACTTTTTGTCGGATTCAGGTCAGGCAAACTTGTAACTACCTGCCCTAGGACTCAGCTCCTACAAAGCGTGGGCCTGACCACCACCCAGGGAAGCGCAGGAGCGGGACTCCTGCCCTCTGCTGGTCTATCGGATCGCGACTCCGCTGCTGTAGAAGGAAAAACGTTCATCTCCTCTAGTAAAATCATCTGGAAGTTACGACGAGACATTGTGGAGTGACTGCTTACTAGCTTTTAACTTTGCTCGGATGACTACTGATGCATTGAAACAAAACCAAGATACTCTCTATTGTACACTAATGTTTATGTAAAGGATATGACTGATTAATTTCTACACTAACTCCTACACAAAACCCCACAGGTGTTTCACTAGCTTAAACAATTTCTAACAGTGTTCTAAAAAGCAAGAAGTCTTAAATTATTTTTTTAAAATGCTAACAAGTTTCCTAAGGAAATGTTAGTAGATAACATCAGGTTCATATCATAAAAGTTAAAGTTTAACTTGCCTTGTAGCTGTTCTGCAAATACTGCCCCTCCACCACCATCAATTTCTCAGTGGCAGCAGAAATCCCTTCCCTGCTAGGGCATTATCACCCTGTGCAAAAAAGGAAGTGAACTACACGTGAAACACGGTTGCTACAGTACCAAGTCACCAACACAACATTGCAACACGCCATTTGTGTGGGAAGATACTGTTACGCTGTTTAGCTCAAGGCTAAAGGTAACTGAGTAATAATATATAGACGTTTAAGAAAGAATTAAAAAACAAACAAACAAAAAAAAAACCCCAAAATACTTTTATTTCTACCGAGGTAACTGTTGTCTTGTACAGGATATTGTGTTCTTGCACAGCTTTCAAGAAACAATACAGACTGATGTAGTTGCTTTAAAAAAAAAACACCATCTTTTCAAGGTCAAGCCCATAATTTGACTGGTAACTGCTGGAAATTACAATGTACAATTACATCAGCATTTCAAAAGGAAAAGCTTTTGCTGTTTCAATAATGCAGTGAGTTAGGGTTTTCAACAGCATGGTATGCACATGACAGAACAGATAAAATACCAGAGAGGGTGTAACTCACATGCAATACTCAGTGTTCCATCATGGAGGTATCCATCACTGCCAAGAAAAAAGCAGAAACAAAACCCAAGACTGCCAATACTTTTAGTGGAAGTCCTCCCTCATACACTGACCAGCCACAAAAATGTGCAATAGGTCTTCCAGTTTTGGACAGATCACTGCTCACTCACTCATCTCTGGGTATCCTAAGCAAAAAGAGAGGTGTCAAGTAGTGGCAGAAAACAAAAATAATAGTGTTGGCACCTCAGAAAAGCAAGCAAAAAACCCACCAATTGCAGATTTACTTTTAGAATGGATTATGTTAAACTATATTTAATCTATACCTGATTATTTAAAATAAAGGGCATTATTTTGGTTAAGTCACTTACCTTTGGAAGGGAATTGTTCATAACCCAATTAAGTTCAGTTTAATTCTGCAGGTTTCTCTTCTCATAAAGATATAACATGGCTTAATAGTTTTAATCTGTTAATTCAGGTCAATACTCTCAAGCATGCCTTTACTGAAGAAGTTCTGTATTTCATACTGTTTTTTTGTATAAAGCTCTGTTCTGGTGAAGTTCTATAAATATAGAACTGAAGAATGCATTCTTTGTTTTTATTTCCTTTCATAGTAGCTAAAACATATTCATGTCTGACCAAAACTGACTGTTTTTGCAGATGTTAAAAATATCTTTTTTGAGATTTCCTGTTTTCATTATTCACAGGGATCTATTTTTTTCCTTCCCAAAATACACATGGAGTTGGAATAACCATATATTCCATATGCAGTTGTATTTCATAAACACTGAGTGAATGTCATCATACACACATATATATGATAGAACTCCACGTTTTGTGAAAGAATCATGGACTCTTTCAAAACAGTAAAACCAAAACAGTTTTGAGGGGAATACATTCCTGGAATTATCTCCACACACAAATAACTTGTTTAGGCCAGAAATTCCAGTCAACTGTAATCCTAATGTCACAGTGTTGCATGGTAAGGACTTCAGATGCTGCAGGTAAAGGAATGCACTGAAAAAACATACTTGCCATTAATCTAAAACTACCACTCACAGCTCTGTAACCGTCCTGGTCAGGGACCATGTAACAAATATGGGTTCCAAAGCAACTTGCTTTATAACATCTCAATTATAAAGATCAGACTGGTTTTGTTTTGTTTCCTCTCCAAAATTTTTTTTAGAGCTCAGAAGTTTCTTTGCTTGTTTTGTTTTATAAGCTTTTAGTGGGAAAAAATTTCAAACGCAGCTTTTTAAATAAGGTAGCTGCATAAATGCCTTAATTTCTATCTTCTGTAACAGCCAAGTCTTGCTTAGGTCAAAATATCACTTTACTTAAACAACGGAATTCACAAGAAATTTTTTAAAAATTAACTACTCAATCATAAGATATTGTCATAATTTAGGATTAGCAACAAGGAACACATCTACTTGTAATGTAGTATAAATGACAGAATGTGTATTTTCTTCTGTTTCAACCACTACTATTAAAAAAAAAAAATAAAATCTATGATTGCATGTCTTTCAGGCTGAAGCTTGGCTGACCCCAAAACCAGGCACAAACGTAGCAAGCTTGGAAGATACAATGAACCAATGACAGAGCAACGAGGGCATATTCCAGTGACACAATATTGGAGTGCAGTTTGGGTGTTTTTGGAATGCAGGACTCAGTTCTTCAGTTTAAATGCTTCTTTGATTAGTGGAACAGCGTTTAATACAGGTATGTTTCACCAGATCTGGAAACTTCCCATCAGCATAACTTCACCCACTAATTAGCTGTATTCCTTTCAGTCTCAATTACTGGTAGTATAATTTATACACCGTATTTGTTAAAACCTGGAAAACTTTTCTTTATACAGTTCTACTATACATGCCACATCATTGGCTCAAATGTTTTTTTATCACATTATTTGTGGGGGCAACTGTACAAGGCTGGTCAGCTGCACTACTGACATTGCCATCACTAATGCTACTGGAAAAAAAGGACACAGTATTACTGGAACACCAATAAAGTCCACCGTAAGCGGTGGAAAAACCCAGCCCCTCACCTCTGAAGAAGCACTGTCGCTACCTGTAGCTCAGCAGCCCCCCAGGCACGGCTGGGGTGGCACCTGCGGCCTGTCACACAGGACGGGGCTCCTGCCTTCTCCTGCCACTGGTGAGATCAGACACGGCTGCCGCTGAGGAAGAAGAGACAAAACAGCGTTCCTTAAGCCTCCTGTTCACTCATGTTTTATTTTTTGGCAAAAGGGTTTTCATAAACGTATTTCCTGATTTGCACCGAAAGAGTCAAAAAGATGCAACAAGTTCCCGGGTTCGTTAATACTCATCCCATGCGACTGACACGAGAAAACCTCGGGTCATGCCGGTGCGTGGGACCGGAGAAAGCCGAACACCTCAGGGCAGGGTCCTGCCGTTCCCAGAACCAAGCGCCGTTCCCGCCGGGCTCTCACGCCCGCCGACTCGCTCCGCCATCGGTTCAACGCGGCTGACGGCGCAGCGGGGTAACACCCACTTACTGCCGCTTCTCCCGGTCCCATCGAGACGAGGGCCGCCGGCGGGTCCCAGAGCACATAGCCCCGGCCCCGCCGCCTCTCACACCTCACTGCCGGCAAGCACCCAGGGCGCGCGCGCACTACAGCACGCGCGAGACAGCGAGACGCGGCCCCGCGCAGCCCGGAGCATGCGCACTAGGCGCTGCGCCAGAGCGAGAGGAGGGTGACGTCACCGGGCGCGAGGACTCCCATCAGGCGCCGCGAGCGGGCCGCGCACGTCAGGCTGCCCCCGGGAGAGGCAATGCGAGGCATAAAGTCCTGCAGCGCCGGGCGGCCCGGAGCGGCGTCTCCGGGCGATGGCCGCTAGCGGGACCATTCGCGGCGCGTACGTTGTCTGCTCAACCACTCATAGGCCACAGTTCCTACGGGGCAATGGGGAGACCGAGGGGCGGGCCCTGGTCTGCAGCCAGCTGAAAGGGGGAGGGCGCCGGGCCTCAGCCAATCAGCAGTAAAGAGTTTCCGCGCTGCCACCAATCAGAAGTGCCGGTTTCCAAAACAAGTGTGACGAGCCAATGAGAAAGCCTGCAGTACTAGCGCTCCGGCCAATCGCGTCAGGCCATCCGAAGGCTGGGGCCGCGGCCTCCCATCAGCAGAGGGCGCCCTCGGGAGCGAGGGGAGGCGCCACCGCTGTTGCCGCCTCTTGTCGCGCGCCCGGCTCGCTGGCTCCACCTTCCGCGGCGCTGCGCTCCCGCGGGCCTGAGGACTAAGGTAGGGGCTGCGCGGCGGGGGAGAGGGGAGGGGCCGCGCTCCGCTGCCCCCGCGCGGCGGGGCCGCTTCACTTGAGGAAGGGGCGCCTGGGCGGTGCGCTGCCTTTCCGCCCTGTTCGGCGGGGCGGGCGAGCTGTGCCCGTCCCTTCCTGCGCCGCGGGTGCTAGCTGCTCCCCGGCTGAGGGTGGGGCCGCGCCGCCCCGCCGCAGCGGGGTCCGCTGTCTTGCCCCTCCTGGGGAGCGGAGCGGTTCCCCCCCCCCCTCCGCGTGTGCCTCCCCGGCGCTGGGGGCGGCGGGCGCGGTCGGCCACCGCCGTAGTCGGTTCTACTGGAGGAGGTGGCCGGGCCGGGCGGCGGGCGCCCCCGGAGAGGGCTTTCTGTCGGCGATCGGGAGTTGGGTGGCGCGAACAAAGGCGGCAGCAGGCGGGCCCGGTTCAGCGCCGTGCGGGAGGCGGCGCCGCCGAGGGGCTTAGGGTGCGCCGGCGGGCTCGGGGCCCGCTCAGCCCCGGCCTGACCCGGGCCCGGCGGGTTTGCCGCGGCCGCTCTCCAGGGAAACTGGCTGTTTGAGAGCTCTCCTGTTGCTTCGTGACTGGAACAAGCCCGAGGCGTTTGACAGGAAAAGCGGAGAGCGAGGCGCAGGCAGCGGCCGGGGCCGGAGCGGGACGGTGTCCGTGCTTGCCTCCCGGTGCCGTGCTCCGGGCCGCGCGTGACGAGTTTTTGGGGCTTTCTGCGCTAAGAAGTGCTCGCTAAAACTGTGGTGTAGTTCATCCAAATAAAGGGAACAACAGAGCCCGTTTTCCGTTTCTTTAATTTGTCGGAACAGTGTTCTTGGTTGGGCAGCACTGTTACTGTTTGTTACAGAAAGTCATAACTATATCACAGGAAGAAAAAAAAAAAAAACCAAACACCAAAGACTGTCAGTTGCAGTCATTAAAATCGATTGCCAAAGCTTATTTTAGTGTGCTGTTTTTAAATCTGGGTTTATCGATAAGATGCTGCTTCTTCAGCTTGAATTTTGGATCTGTTCTTTACTAAAATATCTAAGGGAACCATAAACCAAAATCTTCCAGCCCCACTCCTTAATTTCCTAGGGAAATGTAGCAACTTTACAAAGCGTCTTTGTTCTCTCCTGTTTCTTTCATGGATTAAAAAAAGAAAAAAAGTAGGAAAGCTATGAAAATGGAAAACAAACCTTGAACTGGATTGTACTATTTTGTGGGTAGGGAACAAGTGGGAGGAGATGAAACAAAATAATTTAGGTAAATAAAAGAATGTGTAGGTGTTAAATTGTGGCTGTATTTTCTGTTTCATGTGTTTTATTTAGATATTTCATTTTGACAACAGTTAGGTTTTTTAATCTTTACAGAAGTAAAATCTGAAACTGAATTATGTTTGTGTTACTATGTGGCTTTTTCAACTGACATAACAGAATTATGTGACTGTAACCAGAAGTACTGGATTAAGTGGAGGAATTAACTCAAAACTACTGAAAAGTGTGTTGTGTACTGTTTCCTCTGTTTCTCATGGGCATGTTACAGGTTTGAAATGTCTAATGTAATGGACCAGTAATGCATAAGCATTAATATTAAACATTTTGTGTGTTTGCTGTATGAGGATGGTATTTCTAAAAAAGGTTTTGTATTAAGACTTCCATTTTCCCCTCTGTATCTTGATGCCAGTCCAAATCTGTTGAGCAGTTTGCAGTCTCTGTATGGCATGCTTTAATTTGCACAGTAGTTTATTATCTGTAATTATTAACTTAAACTGTCCAGTGGGTAGGATGAGTAATGAAATTTCTTTGGGTCAGGCTTATTGTATGTTGAGCAGGTGCTTGATGTCCAGATTCTTGGCTGGGTTGGTACTGGGGGTAATGGAGAGGTTTTTGTTGGTGTCATCTCTAGGAAGCAGTTAGGATATAGCTGCATGTGTGACACTTCCTTTTCTGGCTTGTCTCTGTTGAGGTAGGGGCCTGTTTTCTTGTGCCCCTGGGGTGGGAATTACACATCTATAGCTTTTTGGATCTAGATGCCTGAACACATCATGCTTGCTGCTGCTGCTAGTGGTGCAAGAGGCAGTAACAGAGATGGGCTTTCACTTTTTACAAGAGGGATTTATACTGGCTGCCTTTTAGTCATATATTCCCTCCTACTGTTCTGTTTCAATATTCCCCATTCCCTTTATTCTAGGATCCAGGATGCAAATTCTCTTCAGGACTACAGTTATCCTATATGGAAACATGGGTGAACTGTTAACGTTTTGATTTTATACACAGGCATTTGGTTTCATAACTTCTGATTGCTGATCAAAGTTTTGACATATGAGGGTGTAGATGATGGGTTAATTTTTGACTGAGTTGCTTTAGTATTTTGAGTTTGCTACCTTCTCTCCTATGTCATAAAGAGAGGGAGAAGGCTGATGCTAGACTACAAAAGTGATCCCTTTGTTCAGTGTGATTTTTCACTAGACTTGCAGCCCTGTCAGGATTTGTTATTCAGCTCAACCACAGAGGCTGGTGAGGTTCTATCAACAGCAATCATGATAAAATTTTCAATGTGCTTTGTACTGTACAGAGATCTAATTTGAGATTCTTGCAGCCCAGTGATAGTGAACTCTGCATGGCAAGAGGATATGCTTCTATATCTTAAAAGAACACATAGATGTGTTCTTTTATCTAACTACACATAGTTTTTAAGTTTTAGCTCTGTGGAGAGGAAGTGCAGTGAGGACCACTGACTTCCAGTTGTTTTCAGCGTTTAGGCCTGAAGGTGCAGAGAATGCTTAGTTGAAGTATTTATAATAGGTGGAACTATTAATGTCAATAACAAACAATAACAGAAGTATTTGGTCAGCTGAAGGTTGTTAATTTCCAGTGGTAGTATTTCTTGTCCCCAAATCTTCAGACTGATTTTTCATTTTCATTTTTTAAAGCTTGCTGATATTAGAGGTCACGGTGGGAAGTGAGGTGAAAAGGGGACCTTGGAGTGCTGCCATTCGTTTGCTTAGTGACCTTAAGAAAATTACTCGGTTTCTTATGCTCATTTCATGAATGTATTACAATAGGACTAAACCTAAATGACTTGAAATGATGTAGGCTTCATACATTTGTTTAAGATGCTTTGGAAAGGTTTGTAAGCATCATTAGAGCTGAAATCTCTTCAGACTCTTTCATTATTCCAAATCATTTGGAGAAAGTGGGGTATCTTCTCCAGCCAGTGTCTATTCCCAGTTGGGATTTTGTTTATTTTACTGGAGGTTATTTTCGTTTTTATTCTACTTTGTTTTCATTTTTCTATCACAGATGTGAAATTGTAACCTGGCACAAAATACTGGCTTCTTTAGCATAGTTTCAAGACTAACAGAAATGTACTGTGTGCAGTTAGGTTTTTCTTTTTAAACTATAAATTCCTACAAAAAGTCATTTTTTTCACAAGCTACAGCCTTTTTCTGAATCAACTGAAATTTCAGAATTTTTAAAAAATAAGTTATTAAATTGCAATTAGTCACAACGGTATGCAGCTCTGAAAACCACACTTCAAATAGCCTTGTCTTGAAGGTTCTACAGATTGTTTTAACCTGTTTAACTTGAATATTTGTAAATCCAGTACATTAAAGACATGAAAAAAAATTTTCACTGATTCAGACTACTTGAATAGGATTTAAGTGTCAAGTTGACAGTGTGGAATTACATTAAAGTAATTCCATCTTTCACATGAAGTAGATAGTCTTTTCTACTAGTAAAGTTCCCAAGATTTTATCTTTGGTCAACTAGAAGATATTATTTTGCTTCTAATTACACCTTGGCATTGGGTGATGATGAAAGACTCTAGGATTAGATTCAATGGTAGTTTCCTAATCAGTTTGGGTTTTATTAGTTATTATTACTATTACCAGGGTCTTGAGTTTATTTTTACTTCAACAAACAAAAGTAGTACAAAGCTATTAAAGGGGGACTGTGTGGGACCTTAGCTTGGTTTAGCAGTAACACACACAAGCTATGCTTGTAGTTTGGTTAAGTTTCACTAACTTGACTCTGCATGATCTAGAATAAGTAATTGGAAAACCAAAAGCAGAAATTGGAAGAAAGGTTTTCTGTGGAAATATTGTGTAACTGGGCACTGATGGAAGAGGTGCTGGTTCTGATCTGGGGCTTTGGTCTCTCTGTGGCTCTTGAGTGTTTGTCTGAAGTTTATTCAAAGAGTATTCTCTGTGGTGCAGAATCATTTTTTTGTGATGGAGCTGGTGTTGATGTGAGACTGGATCTTCTCATCCAATGGAAACTGCTGTATATTAACAGCCATTTATCTTTCTTCCTTTTTGAGGAGTGGCATATCCGAAAAGTGAATGTTCAGGATAACATGTCAAATGTGTCGGAAGAGAGAAGCACTAGACAACAGGACATTAAGAAAGGACTCCAGTTTATAGAGTATGATTTTGTGGTTTTATTCTTGTATGCTTATATATATGGATATGGATGGATAGCTCTGGGAAAGTCCTTTTAATATGTTACCAGTGGAGGAAGAAGGAGGACCTGTGCTTCTCCTCAGAGTATTTGTTGATACTAACATGGAAATGGAGAGCAGTCTTACAGAAAAGACAGAACCTCTCTTTGTTCCCAAACGGAGTAGATCGAATGTGGGAGGCTGTTCCTTTTCTGCCTGTGAGAAAAGTCAGCACTGAATTTTTTTGGTGGGTGGAAAATGTTGATAGCCTGAAAATCCACCTTGCACTCATGGGCAGCTACACCCAAGACTAGTTTACTACTGAAAGGGATGGGTTTGCTCACCGCTGCCTAAATGTTTCAGTTCTCTGGAGCTAAAATTTAACCTAATGAAAAATCATCTGAGTAGTTAATTTTCATTTGGATGAAGGCCAAATTCTTCTTTAAGAGATCCTGGCTAGCTTTAAATGCTTGTTAAATTTCACACAAGTTCATTGTTTGCATAAGGCATTCTTTAAAAGAAAAAAAAAAACAAACACAAAACAAAACCCCCCTGCCCTTTTAAAAATTATGTAGATATTCAGATATCCTACATGGAAAGGGAAAGGGTTCCTGTTCTTCTTCCTGAAAAGTTAGAAGTAAATAACCTCTGTTCTGTGCGAGAGAAAATCTGTTGCATGTTATACAAAACAATTCTTAAAATTCCTGTAGTGTCACTGGTATGACTTAATTAAAATTGATGTGTTCTTTTGACAGATAATTTGTCATTTTGTAATGTGTACAAGAAGGCTGCAGCTCTCCTCGTGTACTATCTGTTTCTACACAGTGGAGGAGAGGAAGGAAACTGTTTTTAAACAACACCGAGGTTTTAAACTCAGAGCATTCAAAACATTAGTGTGTTTTGAACAGCAGAGTTAAGACTGGCTGTGTAGCTTTAAATGAAAATGATTCATCAATAATAAGAAAACAGTTAGTTAATCAAAACTGATCTGCAGCACTACCACCTTGTTCAGTGCAGGCAATAGACAATATTTAGTGATTTGCCTGTTGCAGCAAGTGAGACTGCTCACAGTAAGAAACAGTATTCTACAGTGGGATGGTCTTTTAAGAGCTATGCATAAGTACATTTTGTAATTTCTTTTTCTAGATCTACTTTGCCCTATCCAGGGACGCAAGAACAGTATGAGGTAATGAAATGACTTTTGCATTTCCAGAAGGGTTTTTAACATGGACCTATCTTACTATATTTATAATTGTTTGTAATCATCACTTAAGTAACGATATAACATGAATAGTGATTTACAATGTCTCAGTATTGGAACTAGGGGGCTACTTACATTGTGATACAGGTATTCAGGTATTTGGATGCCTGGAATTCGCTCACATAGCAGTTTAGATTAACTCATTCTCTGCTGATGTTGGGAATGAATTTGAGGCATTTGTTGCATAAAACAATGTTCTATTCTGAGTAAAGTTTAGAGTAGCACAGCAAAAGTGAGATAAAAGGACCTCAGTGACATAAGTCTTCATAACATTTTGTTTCTGTATGTGTTATATTACTTTGCATAATTATTTACTTATTTTCAGACTAGTCTTTTTAGCATTTTTATCCTATGGTAGGTGGTTTAATTGGATTTAAGAACGTACTAGATAAAAATGCAGTCATTCACAGTTGAGTGTTTTTTGCTCTGCAAAAGCAACCTTTGTTTACTATTGGTTTGCCAGTTGCTTTGGCTGCTGCTTGCTAAAAGAATGTAGGGAACGTGTATGTATATATGTATGTCTTTTTAAAGTTACTTACCCAAAGTAATTTTTTTATCTGTAGTTAAGCCTCTCTTATTTACATGTATAGTGGTGTTGAATATTAGAGACTGTCTTGGAAAAATGTCAGAAGAAAAAACACTAATAGAAACAAAAGTTTAGCTTTTCATTTTGATTCCATGAAGTTCTGAGGATAAATTTTCTATTTTAAAGTGAATTTGGAAGTATGAAAGATAAACAACAAAACTGCTGTTGATGTGTTTCTTTTCTTTGTTCCAGTTATTTATACGAGAGCTTGTTCGAAATCTTTTTAATGAAGGGAATGATGTATATCGGGAAGGTGACTGGAGAGGATCACTGAGTCACTATACAGAAGCTATAAACATAGCTGATTATGCTAATTCTGAAGATATTCATGTTTCTGATGATATTTTAGAGAAGCTGCACGTGAACAGGATAGCATGTTTTTCAAATATGGTAAGCTTCTATTTGAACAGTTGGATTTCTCAAGAACAATGCCCTAACAGTGTGTGAAGACATGGAAGATTTCCTACTGAGTGAAAAGCTCTTAGTGTTGGTTTGAGAATTGGCATGTTTCAGATCATTGCTTTGGCATATTCTTTAATCTCTTCTTTTTACAAGTATAATCATATGGATATTTTTAGTTACTAATACTGGAATATTAACATAACAGAGTCATACTAGGCTTGGATTTAGGTGTAACAGTATTTTTATTCATTTATACTGCTGATTGCACCCAAGTCTGCTGCTTTCTCTGTGGAATAAGATGGCTCTTGAGATAGAGCTGTCTTCCTAATACTGGGTTTTCCATGACTGATGTCCCTGCTTCTTTTTAGTTGTGTAAGTTGGTGACCTAGCTAAACTTAAACGTTCATTGTGTCGTGGCCTTGGTGAATGCTTTGGAGTGTTTCGATACCTTCATCTAATAGAGTTTAAATTCAGTATTTCAATTATAATAGATCTGATTAGTGCTTTTTTTTTTCTTTTTTTTTTCTCCTGCTAGGGATTGCATGAAAAAGTTCTAGAAGACTGTGAGATAGCATTACGATTGAATGAAAACAATTTCAGAGCTCTCTATCGGAAAGCAAAAGCCTTGAGCGAACTGGGAAGGTACAAGAAGGCTTATGATGCTGTAGCAAAATGTTCTCTTGCTGTGCCACAGGTAGGTAGATTATATATTCATGATTGTTTTTAAAGATTTAATACAGAAAACATATACTTACATCAAAACCATTGAAGGTTTTTTTGTTGGTTTGGGGTTTTTTAATGGAGTAGAATACTTTCTGTTCCTCTAAGAATAGTGTTTTATTGTGGAAGTGAAGATTGATAGCAGAGATTGCAGTCCCCAGGCTCAGTTTGTTGTGTTAACTTTCAGCAAAAGAAATAATAACTTTGCAGGGGGAGTCAAGTTCCCTAAACGTTTGCAATAAACACTAGATCCACAGAATTAATTGCTTAAAATTCTCTACAGTCAGAAGTATACTCACAACATAAGAGAAAAAATACCCATAATTATGATGTACAGTAATGATTTTTTGGATAATTTTATTTTAGCTTTCCAGGCATTTGGTAACATTCTTATCTGTGCATTGTCCTCCATATTAATCACTTACTCTGCACCTCTAATTTTAGGCTGTATCTATATTAGCAAGCAGTATGTGGTATGATAGGAGAGGATCTGTAGACTGAAATGCTGGTCTTGAGGATCTGGTTTCTATGGTTGTTCGTGGTTTTTTGGTTTTGTCAATTTTCTGCTTTTTTAAAAATTCCAAATATTAGAGTAATTTTGCTTGAGGGTAGCTGTAAGTCAGTGTTAGCTTGCAGTCCTCTATCTCTGTGAAAGAATAAAGATGCATTATGAGACATCCTGCATATAGGGTAGAATTCTTGTAGAATTTAGAGTGAGATGTAAACAGGTGTCTTGACTAGATGAAAATACATATCAATTATGAAATTTTATTTCTCTTTTAGGATGAAAGTGTGATTAAGCTTACCCAAGAATTAGCTCAAAAACTGGGATTAAAAATAAGGAAAGCATATGTAAGAGCAAAGGTAAGATATTATTTTAACATTTTACATTGAGATTTCCCTCTCTTGATACCTATTTGGTATGTAATGAAGATATCTTTCCATTGCAGCCACCCTCTTCAAATTCAGTTTCTAGTGATGCATCAACTCAGGTAAGGTTCCAGGGTGATTTTAGAGTACAGGAAATAATTGTTTCATAACTTCACAATGATGAAGTTAAAATGGTGCAAGTGACATTTTATGTAAGATGCTGTTATTTTGGACTTCAGCATTCTGTTTTCTGTTGATACTCCATGTTTAGTTTTGCTCTATATTTATGGCAGACTAGGATACAAGATTATCATTCAAGTTATCTTTGTGGAATAAATGTTAGCTAAAACATTAAATCCAGTGCAATTAATGTATTTACTTCTCATGTCTTTAGGCAAGGGCATAGCTAATGTGCTTAGTTATTTATTTAATTATGTTGACAGTTATCAAAGTGAAGGGTGCTGGGATAAAATCCCTCTTAGTTTATGCATTTATCCAAATTTGACCTTCACTAGCAGCTGAACTGGCATTAATCTTGCTATTTCCTAATATGTCTGAATAGCAGTACTGAAAAGGAAATCATCATTATTTTACAGACTTTTTTTCATGGGAATGTAGACAATTTAGATGTAAATGAATTAGGGAATTTAGGAACAGCTCATTTAAAGTACTCTTTTGACTTTCATTCCCTGAAGTAGAACTCTCACTTTTGTTGGTTGGCTGCAGATTTTCAGTGATACCGTGAGTGGATTTCAGGCTGCAAATGGATGCTTTACCTAAAAAAATGCTTGACTTTTAAATTCTATTACACTTCATTAATTTCAAACTTTATAAAACCTAAATCTGAGGGCTTACATTCTTAGTCTGTAGATATGTTTTTGAAAAATTTGAATGACTCTTCTGCAAAGTGCTGAGAGGTATTTTTTTCTCACTTACAGAATTCTTCTTCTGTAGAAGATATTGAGTTAGGTGAGTCTTGTTGTGTTACAGTATTAATGCTAGGAAGCTAGATGTGCCATGTGTATCTTGTATTTTTTATTAAACTTCTTAAGAAAATTCACCTTGTCATTTGAAAGATCTGTGGTAGAAAGTCTGATCTGTTTATCTCTCAAACAACATATATAATTAGCTGAGCAAATTTCCTTTTGGTCTCCTCAACTTCATATAATTGTAACTGCTCCTATCACAGAGTCGTAGAATAGTTTGGGTTGGAAGGGACCTTAAAGATCATATAGTTCCAACCCCCCTGCACGGGCAGGGACACTTCCCACTAGACCAGGTTGCTCCAAGCCCCATTCAACCTGGTCTTGAACACTTCTAGGGATGGGGCAGCCACAGCTTCTCTGGGCAACCTGTGCCAGTGTCTCACCACCCTCACAGTGAAGATTTTCTTCCTAATGCCTAACCTAGATCTACCCTCTTCCAGTTTAAAGCTATTACCCCTTGTTCTATCTCTCATACTGTTCTCTTTAAATTGAAAAAATAGGAAGGGGAGAATATGCCAAAG
Source organism: Hemiprocne comata (assembly GCA_020745705.1). Classification (NCBI taxonomy): domain Eukaryota; kingdom Metazoa; phylum Chordata; class Aves; order Apodiformes; family Apodidae; genus Hemiprocne; species Hemiprocne comata. The sequence continues at coordinate 10,948,283 of CM036600.1, forward strand.
ATTGGGTAAAGTATCAGGTCTGTAACTTTGCCTATCTCTTTCAGTTTGAGTAGTATATAAACACTGAGATACAGGTACACATTAAATGGAATTTAGTGGAAGCTGAAGACATTAAATGTGGCTTTACTTAAGCATTCTTCATGTTTCTCCACTCCCTCAGCCCCCCATTGTTAGGGTGCAAGTTATGCAAGATATTTTTACATCTTCGAACAAAAGTTCCAGTCATTCCCATCTTCTCTTGGTTCAGATTTATCAGACCAGAAGCAAGAGATGGCTTGTGCTGCTTCTTCATCAAGCTTTGTTTCTGAAGTGTCCAAAGTATCATCAGTATCTGTACCATCTTTACCTGCTGTTATGCCTCTTCAAGTGGAAAAGGTTTCTTTGCCTTCTGCAGTGTTGGCAAATGGAGGGAATGTTTCTTTCCCTATGCCAGAAGCATGTTTAGATTGTGGAGATGGAGATATAATTATTGGGGAAGAACTGGATGAATTACTTGATTCTGTGCCTGATCCAGATGAAAGTGTAATGGTAAGATTTTTTGTTTGTTTTCTTTCTCAAAAGACTGTCCTTATGGGTGGGATCTTGTGTGGGCTAGTAATGAAATGTGAGTTCTTACCTACACTGAGCTGTGTGTGTGCATAGCTGGGTTGATTTTCTCAGATGTGGATTCTTGCAGTTGTGGCTGTGAGGAGACCAGGACCCAGCAGAGCTCCAAGGACAGTTACATTGGTTTTGCCTGTTGGAAACCCTCAGTGAGGTTGCTGGGGGAGGGATGCTACTAGAGAAATACTGCTGTACTACTACTACCAGTACTACCCCAGGGGGAGATAACTGTTTCCAGGAAGTACTATAGAAAGTGAAGTAGACATTTGTGTCTATTTTTTTTTTTTCAGTATGTGTGCAAATAAAACCTCTCAGAACCTGAAAATGTATGGGGGTGCCCCCACCCTCTAGCTGTAAAAACTATAGTTACACTTAGGTTAATAGGGTTGCAGGACAGTAGTACTTGTTCTGTGGTCTTCTGGTGCATTCACTAGTATCTCAGAGCTTTGTCCAGATCCACCTCCTGGATAACCAGAATTAGTTAGACTATCATGAGTGTAATTTTTTTATATTTTTTAGAAGAGATTATTAGGGAAATTTAAGCATATGAAGAGCTCTTCTTAATTACACTGTCGTTCCAGAGCTAGAGCAGACTGTGAAGCATGCAGAGTTCCTCAGCTGTTAGTCAAAACGAGCTCTGATTGATGAGCAGAGATGTTTGAACTTATTAGCAAGGTTCCTGACTCTGCTGTGGCCCCGCCAGTCACGTGAAGCCGTTAGTATTGCAATGTTAAATGAAACTGTGGCATAGTTAATTCTTCAGTTAGCTATGATTTTAATTGCTTAATCAGCTGTGGATGGAGTGGTAAATCTTTAGATGAGAAATAGCTGGGCTTCTAACTTACTGTTTTATGCACTTTGTTTTGTAGAATGTATTTTGGAAATGTAGGAAGTAGTCATTTTTAAGAGATCCTTGGAAGTTCCCTGAATTGGTCAGGCAGTTGGACTAGGTGATCGTTGTAGGTCTCTTCCAACTCAGGTAGCCTATGCCATGGTGAAAGTCAGGAGGAAATACCATCTTCCAACATAAACTGCACTCTTGAGTGAGTTGTAGGCTAACAACTTGGGGAACAAAGGGAGTATCTTGTTGGCCAGACTCTGCAGACCAGTTTGGCCCATCTTCAGACGAGAGGAGAGTTTCTTGGGGCGACAGGGAGGAGGCAGGGAAACTCCCCTACTTGGTAATGTCCTTAACAAAGGTGTACAGAAGGATATGTTATTTTCTATGGGGGGTGGAAAAAAAGGTGATCTGGCCTTTGCAGAACATGGTAACATCTGCTTGTATCTGAGGACTTATTTCAAAGCTAACTTTTAACTGTTGTTGTACTGCAATTTGAATTATATTCTCTTTTATTTAGAAAAGAATATGGAGATTTTGGACTCTTGGCTGTTGTCTTATGTTTTTAATGTAATTTGGAAATTCAGGTTTGATCCAATTCATAAAAAATCCAAGTCTGTTAATAAACTTCAGCTAACTGAACCTTTACAGTGGTTGGTTCCTTGCATTAGGACATTGCTTAGGGTTTGATTACTGTAGTTCTCCAAGTGTACTGTAGCTCTTTACTGTGCCTTTTATTGTTGTTTTTTCAGTAGGTTTATAAAACCTTTGCAAAAACTTCACTAAAAGAAATACTGTTGCACGTTGTGTCCTTGAGAATTTCTTTTGCTGTGTGTGAACATTCTTCTTTAAATGTCTTTTTTTTTTTTTTTCCAGCAAACTACAGGAGCCAGAGGACCTATTCCTGCAGGAAGTGTAGCTCCTAGTGTACCTTTCTCTGCCTCTTTGTTGGGGACGCTGCCTGTTAGCACAGGATTTGTTCCTTCAGCTTCTCTTTCAGAAATCTTTTCACAGCCTTTGGCTTCTTCACTGGAAAATTTGTGTTCACCATTAAGCACTTTTTCAATCGGTGACCCAAAAAGAGGTAAGAAATTAGTCTTAAGTATTTAACCTTTTATTATGAGAGTGAGTTGTGCATGAGCCAACTGGCTTCTCTTTTTAACAAAAGAGTTTTCACAACTATTCAGTAGGATTTAAAACTTACATAGCATTTGATCTATGGAACAGATCCTGTTCTGTGAACAGGAGATAGACCTGTTGGAGGGAGTCTAGAGGAGGGCCATGGAGATGATCAAAGGGCTGGAGAAGCTCTCCTATGAAGACAGGCTGAGAGAGTTGAGGCTGTTCAGCCTGGAGAAGAGAAGGCTCCAGGGAGGCCTTAGAGCACCTTCCAGTATCTGAAGGGGCTCCAGGGAAAGCTGGGGAGGCACTTTATACAAGGACACGTAGTGATAGGACAAGGGGTAGTGGCTTTAAGCTGAAAGAAGGTACATTTAGATTAGAAGTTAGGAAAAAAAAAATTACAATGAGGGTGGTGAGACACTGGCACAGGTTGCCCAGGGAAGCTGTGGATGCCCCATCCCTGGAAGTGTTCAAGGGCAGGTTGGATGGGGCTTGGAGCAACCTGGTGCAGTGGCCATGGTGGGGGAATTGAACCTAGATGATCTTTAAGATCCCTTCCAACCCAAACCATTCCATAATTTTGCAGTAAACAAGAATTCTGAAAGCCTAATATAACTGTGTACTCTGAAAAGATACCACTATTACATGTTTAGATTCAACCTCTAGGGACTATATTTATGTAGTGAAATTAGGTATGTGAAATGAGATACAAATAGGCAGTGAACTAGAAAATAAAGTTTTGTCTCTAATTGCCAGTGCTCCAGGAGCATGCTTTCTTTAGAATGAAGCCAAACTTACAAAATAAAATAAAAAATAGAAGAATCCTCTTGACTCTATTTCATCTCCTCATATTTGATAATCAAGAGTTGCTTATCTAGTTACCCTTTTTGTACTGCCCAAGTATCTTCATGTTGGGGCAGCATATGCCTGTGAAGCTACTGCTGATGTTAATCAGACATACAGGAGATGATGACCTAGTAATTTGTCAGCTCAGGTATTTACAGGGGGCTTCAGAAAAATAATCATAGCAAACAAAAATAAAACTCTTAGTGTTTATAAAAAAAAATGAAACCTTTGATACTTTGATTCCTGTTTCTCAGGAATGATAAGTATTTTTTTGTATAGGATGTTTTGGGGAACTTAATTAAAACTTATTTTTATTCCTTTAGACCTCTCAAGTTCAGCTTCTAGGGATGGAACACCAACACTAAGCAGCAATAATTCCCCATTATTTGTAAGTATTTTTAATGTTTTCTTTCACATCAGTTCAAATGTTAAGGCCTTGAAGGCTTAACATAGATGTTAATTTTTAGAGTAGAGATTTCTGTTTTTTAAAAAATGGGACTTTTAGCATTAAAATATTATTCTGGCTTGGAAAACAGTGGTACAGTAGCTCACAGCCACAGTAACTGAACACAAGAAAGTTTTTACAAAGGTTCTTCTATAAATGCAGACTTTGACTACTGCCATAGCCACTTGTCTGTTCTGAGGAACTTGCTGTAAAATGCTGTGGGAATATAAAGTAACCAACCTAAGAGAGAGAAAATCTCTTGCCATCAGAATGCCAACTGTGAGGAATTCTGGAGAACTGTCCTAGTACAGCAACAGAGCAGAAATCACCCTGTGTCTGAGGATCTGTCTGTTCTCAATGTTTTGGTCATGCTGTATATTTCCAATCATGCTGCTGGCCATTGATTATGTGGGGAAGGGTGGCATGAAGGTTGGCATCCTAATGAGCCTGGCAAGTGTTGCTTTTTCTCCCTGTACCTGGTTGGGTCTTGTTAGATACTTGGTCTGTTCTGGATACACAGCCTTTGTAAAATCTCCATGTCCCCTTCTTAAGTTTCTATTACTTTTTTTTGTGTGTGTGTAATCTTTCTTATGCTTTTTAAGAATAATTTCAGTAGGTTAAATTTTAATTGTAGGTTAATTACATTACATGTATCAAGGAAAATGTGCTTTCTTCCAACAGGTAAATGGCCCTAGTAGTTTGTTTGGGTCTGAAAATTATGTGGGAATTGCAGGCCAAGCTAGAAATGACTTTTCAAATGTTTTTAGCAGTGCAACTGCTAATATACCTGTATCTTCAGCACTTGCGGGAAGAAACCCATTAGAAGGGACACATGAGCTAAGGCAGGCCTGCCAGTTATGTTTTGTCAAAAAAGGTAAGGGGCTTTGGACTCTAGTGGTTTGATTTTTAAAAAATTAAAAGCATACATTTAAAAGTTTAGTGTTCATAAGTTAAGATACTGTTGGCTTCTAAACAGTGTAAATCCAGGCTTCTTCTTTGCAGCTGTAGTAGGATCTTATGATTAAGGAACTGGTAAAATGTTTCAACAACCATTTTATCTTCTTTCTTCGTCTCTATTTCTTGTCCTAATAGCTTCTTGATACCTTAAACCACCACAGTCACCACCACATGCTCTTCCCAACCTGTAGGTTTCTATGGAAGGTCGTTCACTTTGTGTATTCACTTTCCTCCCAACCCCCAGGGTACTGTGAAGAATGACACCTTTGCTCAAGACTAAAAAAAAACTTGCAATACTCTCTCTGATTGGCCATGGGGAATTGAACTGCAGTTCAAAGTACCTGGTAACCTTCACATCCCATCTGTTTTATTCTTCTTTCAAACTAATTCTAAATCATAATCCTGAGGCTTCCAAACCTGAGTAATAATTAACTCCACTGTATTGACTCAAAGAATCTTAACCAGTATTGGGCTGTAATATAACTAATCTTTTAGGCCTGAGTTGCCATTAAACATTAGAGCCGTATTTTAGAGACAATAGCTTTTTTTAAGACTAATCTTAAAAATAAGCATTGTGTTTTATGTTATAGGTGATACTTGTTATTGATGTACTAATAAAGAATTGTATGGAGACATTTAGGGGTTGACTACTGCCTTATATATTAGTTTTAAAGTATTTGTACAAGAAAAATCCATATGAAAAATCCATAGAACACATTCTGTTAAAAGCAAGAGCTATAAAATAGTGGTAGAAGTACTCAGCATGTTCCTAGCTTCATGTTTTGTATGAAAGCATCATTTTTCTTCTGTTTCTTTGCATCTCTGTCAAAGCCTTGGAAGTGTTTCCTGCTTTTACTACCTACTTCTGAAATGTTACTCTTCCCTCAGCTTCTTGTCCAGGGAAACTGGGTCACACTCTTGTTTTTGTAGTCCCTTAAATAACAAAATTCACTGGGTGTTGCTCGTCTTCATACTCTATCCCTTCTTTCTTCATTGTGGTAGTAATGTAATCTTCACTTCAGTATCATCCTAGAGACACAGTTTAAAGCTAGGCATATTTTTGTTTCCAAAAATCCCAAAGTTTGGGAATTGGCATATATATTTTTGGTGTATGTGTACTTCTTACCTTGTGTGTTTTGTCTCTGAAAATTGTAGCTGCTCTAATACAACAAAAGTTGAAGGTTAAGAGAGCTGTTTACTGATCCTTGGAATTCATCTGCATTGACTTGTTATAAATAAGCATTTAAATTTTAAATTACTGTTTTAGAAAGGTATACTTTGGAATTTTAAAAGACACAGCAATTTGTTGCTGTACCAAAGTAATTTTAAGGTTGTAACATAGCATCCCTCCCTAAAGAACTTGTGGGGTTTTTTTTCTTGGCGAGACTGGTCCTTTTGTAAGTATTCAGCTTTTTCGGTTCTTCTCAATGTGGCTGTTAATGAATTTTGGTTCTTCAGACTTGCTGGTGCAAGTAGGAATTCCATACTGTGTGTCCATCTACTTTGCTTTGGGCTTATGTGCCAGGCTGTGTATGGAAATATTAAAAGTATGTGGCAATTTCTGCAAATATAAGCAATGTTCCATGTTTGTTTCAGGTCCTAAATTATTGGATTATGCTTACCATCCCAGTTTAGAACATAAGTGTAAGAAAGATATTCTAATTGGCAGAATAAAAAACGCTGAAGATAAATCATGGAAAAAAATACGTCCCAGACCAACAAAGACACAGTATGTGGGTCCATATTATATATGTAAAGGTATGTGTTACAGGTGATAAAATGTTAATGCCTGCACTCAAAATAGTATATTTTAGCTTTTCCACAGTGAAGTATAGAGTGAGTTTTTATTCTTGCTTGTGGGAGATGGAGAGGGAAGTTCACTGAGTTGTTTATATTTTCAAAGGCTGTAAGGAGAAACATATTTTGACCATTATTGTGATTATTCAGAGAGCACAGGCTGTACTTCTGCACTGTTTTTCATCATGAGTAACTCTTCTTCCAAGTGCAATATTTTATATCCCTACTTTTGCTTCATTTTTATGTATCACTCCGTGCCATCCCCATTTCTCATCTTTTCCTATGAACGATGCGTGTCGTACTGATTACCACGGGAAAGGCATAGGAGGAGTTATCTCCCTGTTTCTGATTCTCCCAAAAGTTTTGGTGTGCATTTGTGTTGCTGTTTGGCCAGCCAGTAGAGGAGATGATAAAGGACACTCCTGAGAGGTGGAACCTGCTCTCTGACTGCAGCAGGTCTGTCAGCATCCACCCACCTTCTTGTCACAAGTTGGTGTGTTCTGGCAAGGAGATGGTTTGGGCTGGGAGGGACATGAAGCACAGCTTTTTTCAGCTGTTTGTAGGTTAGTGAAGGAACTGGTCTGACTGTTATGCAGGCTTGGAGTGTACTGTTGCTCACAAAACAGCATGTTTCTGGGCTGTTACTATTCAAAACAACAACAAAAAGCTTTCTTGTTAGACTTTTGCAGTGTGAACCTCAATTTCTGATGTAAGGGTGACTCATGGATCAATTAACAGCTATGTCTGACTGCATTTAGGCAAAGGGTATTCTGGATTCTCAGCACTGTTGCCTTAGACTAGAAGAGGACAGTTGATGGGGGTCTGTGTCAGCCTATCTGAGGAGTTCTACATTTTCAGCAAGTCATTCAGTGTGAGGTGTTGCTTCTGCCTGCTAGACTTAAGTGACCCATTTATAACAGATGTAGCTTAAAAATATTTGAAGTGGAAATAGTAGAAGTTTTAAGATGAATTTCAAAAAAAAAGCTGTGTAAAAGTGATGTCCAGTCCAATGTTACAATTTCAGATGTTGCTGCTGAAGAGGAATGCAGATACCCAGGTCACTGCACGTTTGCATATTGCCAAGAGGAGATAGATGTGTGGACACTGGAGCGCAAAGGAGCCTTTAGTCGAGAGGCTCTTTTTGGAGGAAATGGAAAGATCAACTTGACTGTGTCTCGACTTCTTCAAGAGCATCATGGATTATTTATGTTTCTTTGTGAGGTGCTGCTTTATTTCTAATGACGCAATAAAAATTATAATAGATAACAAAATCACCTGGAAAGAAATGGTTTAGTTCATGCATGACTATTTTTATAGATTTCAAAATGGATGTTCAGTAATAATCTGGCTAAGGTTTAGATTGGAGACTACTTGAAATCTCTGTTAAAATCTTGAGGTAAGATATATTTTTAAACGTATAACATACATGTTCTATAATTACCTGTTTTTGTATTGCAGAAATGTTTTGATCACAAACCCAGAATAATAAGCAAAAGGAACAAGGATAACTCATCTTCTTGTTCTCACCCTGCTATGCATGACTTTGAAGATAACAAGTATGTCTGAAATACCAGCTCTTTAAATTTCAAATTCAAAGCAAAGATTTCAGGGCCTTTTTTAATATTGATTTTCTCACCTGTTGATTAACTTCTGTTCCTTGCTAACTGACTATTACAATTTGGTGGTATTGGTAAGACAAACTATCTCAGCAAGGTTTGTCTCATAACTAAATTGAAAGTGAAATATTATATATCAGTGCATTCAATATTGGTGCATTCACCCTCATTTTTGAGTCTTACTGGTTTTGGTGTCAATTTGTTAATAGCTTATCTACTACATCAATCTAAACAGATGTGTGATGTTAAATTAATATAGGAATTAATAAGTTTGCTTTTTGGTCTGTTTTGCTTATTTGGTGTAGTTTTAACTCAGTTAAGAACAGGTTTACCTTAATTGTCTGAAACAGATCATGTTCCATACTAATTCAGTTGATAAAAAATAACGTGAGGAAAATGTCTTTAATTATTCTTTGAAAGTTAACAAAGACTCTGTATTGGCAATACTGTCAAATCAGTTTTGGAGAATCAATAGACTTATATTTTTTAATATGATGGAAATGTAAGTCAGAGCATTTTAATTGCTCTGTTTGTACTCCACTTCCCTGTACTGAGGAAAGAGTATAGCTAAAAGAGATAGATTGCTCACTGTGATGCATAAACTCTTTTCTTTACTGGTGTTCTTCAGAAGAATAAGTGCTCGTGTTTGTAATTAGATCAGGATATATACTTGAAAGTGGACAAGATATGCTTTCTCTCTTGGAAACCAGTGATCCAGTTGCATTGAGTTCAGTAATGCTTTGCAGAAGAGGGACCTGGATTTCATGAGTACTGTTGGTTTACTAAGCCTAAAAATTATAAATAGGTGCTACTTCCTTCTGGAAGCTTTTGTTTTGTTTTCTGATTTCAAGTAGAGAGTGTTTAAAAAAGCATTTGAATAAGCTGTGATGAGGGATGGTTATTTTATGTGTTTTTCCACACATTAACGAAGTCCTTTAAAGGACTACCTAAAATGGATTGTTTTCAAAACAGGTGCCTTGTCCACATTTTGCGAGAAACTATGGTGAAATATTCCAAAATCCGCCCTTTCCAGCTTCGTTGTCAACTTGACCTGTGCAGACATGAGGTGCATTATGGCTGCTTACGAGAGGATAAATGCTTTTATGCCCACAGTCTGGTAGAGCTTAAAGTTTGGATAATGCAAAGGGAAACAGGTAAGTTTGGTAAAATGCTCACTTTACTCCTCCCAAATTAATAAGTTTTTGATAATAAAATCTGTCAAAACTGCTCATTATGCAGATTTTTTCATGAAATAAAACTTGAGCATGTATTAAATCTGAGTCAAACTAGATTTGTTTTTGGTTTTTTTTAAGCCTTCAAAGTTTGGAAGATCTAGGTTGTATTTCTTTCTAACAGAGCAAATATTCCAAGAAAATCTTGAAATATTTTATTTATGCCATTGTTTCCCTCCATCCCCCAGTGCAAGAGTCAGGTTTTTCCACAGTTAAACCCTTCTTATAGCTTGTTGCCATTCTAATATTCTTACATAGTGAGGCAGAAAATAAATCTTTCCGGTCCCTTGTTAGTGTATGAGTTGATAAAAGTTAACTCTTTTTCTGTTGTTGCTTACACAGGACATTTAGGCTGGTTTTTGTTGATATGGCTTGTTTTTGTTGGCTTCTTTGAGGACAACAAATTTTACTACTTCATTTTTAGCTGATAGCTTTTGAACAACGTATCTGTGTACTTTCAGCACATGCCTGGGTCATGAGTTCCAAACTGTCCATGAGATTTTGGGGTTTTGTGAGGTTTGTTTTTTTTTTAAAGCAGTCAAATTGTTATCAGTAAGGAATTCTACCATGTAACAGTTTCTCATTCTTCCTGCCTTGCTCTGTATGACAGCAGTAGTTTACATATTAAGTAATCATGTTGGATCCTTGTGAGTCACAGAGAAATAAAGGAAATGTGTTCGTGTTTCTGGCATTTTTGCCCCTTTATGCCTGTGATTTATCCTTACCTGTTGTCTTGTCTTTGAAGAAAAGGCTCCTTGTTGCTTCAGCTTTCTGTCTTGATTCTTGTCCAAGCATACTGAGAGGAGATGTCATACTGACCTGAAAATTTTAGGAAGAAGAAGGTCAAATAGAAAGAGACAAGAGATGACTGTTTCTTTCCTTTTTTTCCTGTTCTTTTTCCTGGGATGAGCCTTTAGAATTTTTTGTATAAAAGTAAACCAGTTATTTTCTTACTAGCTACTCCTACAAAGTCAAGGATAGCAAATACTTACTCTGTCATTTCCACTTTGAAGTAGGGGTTGGGTTCTTCAAGAAACTTGATCTGCCACAGAAGGCATGTTTTTATTTTGTGATGTGTTCATGCTGCCTTCATGCTTTGCCAAACTCAGTGAACACTTGGTCTCTGCTCTTTGAATGAAGTTCCCCTTTGAATGGGAGCTGTGGGAAGTAAAGGAATGCTACCTCAGGAAAGAAACATTTTGCTGACCCTCAAATCCAAACACAGATGACAGTCTATGTTTGTGTGTAGTTAGACCAGTAAATGTTACAGTGTGTGTGTGAACACTGCATAACTGCAATAGGAACCTTAGCCAAAGTGTATTTTTTTCTGAAACAAAACCTAATTAACAGGGCTTGTTTAAAATATTTGTAAAAACAGCAGGGGCAATTTAGTGTCTGTCAGTTTGCATTTTGGATAGTTTTTGGGTGGTCCATAATACAATGTAGCTTTTCTAATTAGATTTTCATTAAAGGTATAGTACATTAGCTTAAATAAATATTTAAAAATGCATCTTAACTTACTTCAGCAATCTGTAATTAAGCAACTTTGTGTTTGCATTTCAATATAGTGATACATGAAATATTTCTGTTTTGGAGGCCCTCAGGAGCTTCTTAAGTATGTATGTGTGTGTATGTTTATGGATGTAAATCCACACCCATACACTTGAATGTGTGTATATGTGTACAATATATAAAAATAGATAAAAACTTTGGGGCTTCAGCAGCATTCCATTTTGAGCATGTCTGAAATTCTACAACAGTCAGAAGTGTTCAAGAACCTTTTTCCCTTTCTCTACAGGTATTTCACATGATACTATTGTTCAAGAATCAAAGAAATACTGGCAGAACATGGAAGCCAGTGCACATGGATCACAGGTATTTTCATTTTTCCATTAAACTAATTCTACAGTGAGTTTGGTGGTAACTCTTTTTCTAGGTGTATAATGTAGCTTATTTTAGAAATTATTTTTTAATGTTCTTCAAATAATCTCTTTCACCATAGGCTTTCTCTGGCTTGCTCCACTTACACTGAAATGTCTGCTTTGCTTCTGTCCAATTCCTAACTTGCTTTGCTTATTCTGTTGTAGGCAGAACATAACACCTAAATAGGATTTCAAAGTCAGCTGCCATAGGGCAATTCATTATCTTTTCAATATGTAGGACTTGTGTGTGTTTAGTTGGTACATACTATCACAACTTCTGGGTACATAAACCTAAATCAGAAATAACTTAAATAAAAATGCATTCATTAAGAGATGTCTAGTTTGAAATGAGAAGCTGAGCTATTACAAGGCATGCAGTGTATTGTAAACTTCTATTGTAGGGGGTAATTCATAATTATGTGTGGATTTCTTTGCAGATACAAAATACCTTTTATTGTTGTTGTTTTTTTTTTACTTAAGATCCTTGGGAACCAAATGAAATATGGATCACTTAATTTGAAGATGAAGTTTGTGTGTGGTCAGTGCTGGAGAAATGGTCAAGTTAATGAGCCAGATAGAAACAAAAAATACTGTAGTGCAAAGGCAAGACACCCGTAAGTAAGGACAAACAGTGAGAATTCTACTGTTTTATCAGCCATTTAAAACCTCTTTTGGGAAACTTTGTTACTGCTCAGGAAGGAGTCATACAAGGAATTTTAAAAAATTGTGGTAATAATAATAATTGGTAATGAGAAACACTTCAGCTGTTAGTTCGTTTGCTAATTATCAGTTATGGTAAAGTTTCTGCTAGAATTTACTGAAATCATAGAATGGGAAGGGAAATTAACGATCCTCTAATCCCAACCTCCTGCCATGGGCAAGGACACCTCTTACTAGACCAGGTTCCTCCAAGCTCCATCCAGCCTGGCCTTGAGCAATTCCAGGGATGGTGCTTCCACCACTTCCCTGGGCAACCTGTTCCCGTGTCTCACAACCGTCACAGTGAAGAATTTCTTCCTAACATCTAATCTAAATCTACCCTCTTTTCAATTTAAAACCATTAACCCTCATCCTATCATACCTCAAATGTATAGTGAAAGCTCTATAAAAAAACCTTTTTAGGCTTTTCTGCCTCTGGGTACAGTGTCTTTCTTCAATTGTACTTTCTTTCATTGAATACATCTGTTTTTTAGATGGACCAAAGATCGCCGTGTGGTGCTAGTAATGTCTAATGAACGTAAGAAGTGGATGACCATTCGTCCTCTTCCTGCAAAGAAACAAGTGCCTCTGCAGTTTGATGTATGTTAACCTAAAGCTAATGGTTTAGTTAAGGAAATAGGGTAACTGGAAAATGCTGGTAATTGGGCTGGTTTCATCAGTTCTGCAGAAATTCCTATGGGAGTTCATGTGAATATGTTAATCATGTTTCTGCAGAGTTTGGCCTTAGAAAAGGACTAATGTCACACATTATTACTGAAGCTCTTTCTGATCATTGGGAGTTAACTTTTAAAGTGATTTAATTAAGTTCTTACTATTTCCAGTAAATATTCCAGAAAGAGTTAAAAACTTACCTGTGGTTGGTAGTCTGGTAGGAGGCAAAAAGCAGTCATGGTACTTGCTTCCAACAGTTTGCTTTTTCTTAACTACAAGATATTTTAATATAAAATAAACATGAATTTATTTTTCATGTGATACAAATGTCTGATTGGGAGGGGAAACACTAGCCAAGACTGGAAAAACCCCCACTTTTTCTACTGTCATCCATTTTGCTATGTGTTCATAAGGATCTCCTTTTAAAATTCACTTTCCAGTTGTGCAATCATATTGCTTCAGGCAAGAAATGTCAGTATGATGGAAACTGCTCATTTGCTCACAGTCCTGAGGAAAGAGAGATGTGGACCTATATGAAGGAGAACAGCAGTAAGTAGAGGAGTAAATCAAACATGTTGTAAATCTAACTTTTTTGCTTCTCATTCTTGTTCCTCGGGTACTTCTTAATCCACTTTCTTTCACTGTCTTTTGTAGTAGAGCTTGGTGTGTTTTTCAACAATGAAGTAGGTTCTATCTGGTTTTTATATGTCTTAGAAATAGCTTATTGTTCCATGCAGCAGTATTGTTTATTTACACAGTAGGATTCTGTTGATAACATATGGGGCAGGATATCTGCAGAATTCACCCCTCAGTGTATTTACTGGGAATTACTATTTTCTTTCTGTTGTTCACATGTTATCCCATTAGAGTGTTACTACGGAGAAATAATTAAAATTGGAAGTAATAAATTACATAAATTATAATATTGGTCTGCAAAAAAGCAGATTAAATTTTCCAGAAGCTGTAGCACACTATGTATTAGTACTTTGAAATTCAGATATTGATATGCAGTGGCACAGTTGTTATCTAGTGGCACAGTTGTTATCTGTACTTTGGATGCCTGTTCAGAAATGTGTAATACCTTACTTCCCCTAGACAGGCAGAAATGGGTCTCGGTAAGTAGCTAGAGGTTCATGCTGTTCTTGGTAATAAAGATACCTTAGAGATAAGATAACTCTAAACTGTAACTGTCTAGGTTGTGTCCTTCCTTTTTCCTTTCTACAGTAGGTGAGGACAGAAGTATGCTCGCAAACTCAAGTCATTTATTTAGCGTTCTCAAACTCTTGCTTTAATTGCTAATTACTTATTTTAGCTTCTGCTCTCATTAGTTCAAGACTTGGAGCAGTTGTATGACATATGGCTAAAAAGTCAAAAACCAGAAAAAGGAGATGATACAGCTTCTCAGGCAAACAAAGAAAATGGGAAGCAAATTCACATGCCGACGGACTATGCCGAAGTTACGGTGAGTAACTGTAGGTGTCATTCAGTGATCAGGGTGAACCAAAACCAGAGGGCTGAATTGCTCTTTACCCCCCTCCACTCTCCCAAGGGGAGGTACAAGAAGAAGAAGGAGGAGAGACTTAAAAGTTGGAAATTGAAACTGGAACAGGTTTACTGGAACTGGAAAAGGGCAGTAGCACATGGGAAGAGGAACAATATATACAAATATATTCAAACCCGATGACAAAGATCAGTGTCTGAGGGTCCCTTGCAGCAGGGCAACTCGGGAGAGGCATCCATGGCTCCCAGCACCCAGTGGATTTGGGTTCTGCAGAGCACGTGGTGAACTGATGGAAAAGCAGGAGCCTCTCTTCAAGACCTCCCAGTGCAGCAGCAGCAAGGAAGAAGGGAGCAGGAGGAAAAAGGGCTGGGTTTCTGCCCCTCCCAGATCCCTCAGGGTCCTAAAGACCCTCTCTCTAGGTCCTTATATCAGTACAAAAAAATTAGCCTGGCTCACTCAAACCATGACAGTGTAATTCTAAATTCACAAATGTGAGGTTTGGTTTTGTTTGCCTCTTTTTTTCCCCACCCATTCGGTAACATACATTGTTCTTATTTTCTTGGTGCTTCCTTAGATCACAGCTAACTGCACTAAAGGCAAACATTAACTGACACTGTAAAGCAGTTCCTCTGAATCATCTAAAGCCAGCAGAGATCCTAAACTTGAGATGATTGTTTAAATAAATGTATCTGATTAGGTAAACAACAATTTATGGGCCAACAAAAAAAAAGCCATTAAAAATATTCTAGGAGCAGTTCTGTGCTTAAAGTATTTAATTCTCACTGTTTTATTTTCCAATTCCTTGTAAAACAGGTGGATTTTCACTGTTGGATGTGTGGGAAGAACTGTAACAGTGAGAAGCAGTGGCAGGGTCACATTTCTTCTGAAAAGCATAAAGAGAAGGTTTTCCACACTGAGGATGATCAAAACTGCTGGCAGTATCGCTTTCCAACTGGATATTTTAGCATTTGTGATAGGTATGTGGTTTTTGAGTTGTCAAAAATACTGAAAAACTACAGTTAATAGTGGAAATAATTAGGGCAGTTACTAGTTTTGACATACAATGTTTCTAGTATTTCTTCCTTTGCATACAACCAAGTCATTAACAGTGTTTTAATATGTACTGTTAGAACTCAGGGAGTGACAACGTTCCTAATTGGGGATCTGAATTAATTGCTTGTGTGATGTTAATAAAGGGGGTTGCAAGTTTATTGCAGCCACGTGAAATATTGTTGGTATTATTACAAGTTTACTTAGGCACCTGCATATTAATTACCCGTGGAACACAAGAAGAGTACCTAGCTGGACAGTGTTATTGGAGATATAAGGCAAGTAGAAATGTTGTTAGCATCCAAATATATTTCTTAAAATCAAGTATTTGTTATTGGAAATAATTTATGAAAGTGTGGAAGAGAAGTTCCAAGACCTGTTGGTTTTCCTCAGCATTGCTTGTATGTTTTGCTGCTCCTTTTAATCCTTAAATGCAGCCTGTTACCCTGACTGCAGTAGGTATTTTGTAAATCTGTTTGTTAGAAGTTCTTGTTACTGCTGGAAACTTCTTGGAAGGCTAAAAACTTTGAAATCTACATTCCAAAGTTAAAGAGTCAATTCACTGGTATGGATACCTTTGTTACTCCATTTCAAGTTAAAACATTTTGAATGCCTTAGGGATCTTGAGAAATAGCACAGTCTATAAAGCAAGTTATTTTTTGTTTGCAGTCTTTGCATGGAAGTTTATGTGCCCCCTTTGCTAAATGGTTAAGTAACATCCTAAATGTATTTGATGTTTTCAACACTTAACAGGCTTCAGATAATGTAGTGTAAAGTGAATACAAACTGGCATGCTTATGATTTAATAAAAAAATAATAGGATAAGTTAGACTCTTAAGTCATACTGAGTACTTAAACCCCAAATTTTGTTTAAGAAGGGTAATTAGTTGGATTTTTTAACAATAGTAGTTCTTTAGTGTAGTGAGTTTAAACAATAAGGTAATAATTTACTGGATAATTTGGCCTGAGGATAAAAGGTTTAAAGCATGAAATGACTCACTAGAATAGGAGCATGAAGAATAGAAAGAAAAGAGACATCTTTTGTCTTCTATACTTGAGAGCTGGGAAAGTAAAATATCATCAAATGCTAAACAATTAGTATAGTTTTACTTAAAAATAAATACTCTTCAAATTATTTTTTTTGTCCTTAGTATTTTAGTCTATTTGGAAAATGTGACCAGAAGGAAAATAGATAGAACAGTGATCATGCTAATTCTATGAAAACACTGTTTGAAATCTGTCTTAACAGATATATGGCTGGTACTTGCACTGAAGGAAACAACTGTAAATTTGCCCATGGAAATGCTGAACTCCATGAGTGGGAAGAACGAAGACAAGTTTTAAGAATGAAGCTCAGCAAAGCAAGAAAAGACCACTTGATTGCTCCCAGTGATAATGACTTTGGAAAATATAGTTTTTTGTTTAAAGATTTAAACTAATACAGAGATGATACATACATGTTATCAGCTGGAAGCATAAACCAGAAAATTTGACAATAGTAAAAAGCATGTGACAGAAAAGCTGCAGGTTTTCTGCTTTTATTGGCATATATTGTTCCTCCTGAACAGCAAAATGTAGTAATTTAGGGGGATTGAGCAGACCTGTCTATGCTCTCATGAAACAGTGTGGTGATTAAAAAAATCTGAAGTATTATGTGCTTACTCACCTTCTGTTGGACAGAAAGTTAGGAAATAGAAGGGGGGAAAGAGAGGTTATAATGTCTAGGAAGCCCCCTGGTATCAGTCCTTCAGTTGAAAAACTTTAAGGTATTAAGGTATTACAAAAGAGAGTGTTATGGGCTAAGAAGAAAATGATGGATGAAAATTCTTCAGATCTTTTAATGGAGAGGATTTGTTTAAAACAAAGTTTGCTACTTATCTATATGTAGGTTGCTAAAAAGGATTTTCTTATTAAAGATTTTAAACAAAATAACCATTTAACTACAATATATGTTGAATGGGTATTTTTTCTCTATTTCTATGTTTCAATATAAATTACTGAAAAAGGATCTTGGGAGGAAAAAAAGTATTAATTTTTGAAAATGAAGTAGTTAAAATTCTGTTTCTTGGTCTTTGCTGTTTAAATGATGATTTTGAAAGATTACACTTGTATGTCAGTATTGTGTATTATTGTATGGACTAATGTTGCCTGTAATAAAGAGAACTTTACACAAAGCTGTTTTCTGCATGTAGCCTCTCAGGACTGAGATTTTGTAAAAACAACCAATTATTTGCATATTAGCAAAAGCTTGACCACATGTAGCTAAAAATTTAGTAGGTCGGTATTTGTGTCTCCAGCTGCTTGTTTGCAATTTTCTGTGTTGTCATTAGCTCATTGCATCACTAATGTAACAAAAATAGCCAACTAACTCATGAAGTAGGAAAGCATTTTGGAGCTAGGCAATGCTGGGACATGTTGTAAGACTTGGGCATGAACCACCCCCTCAGCTGCAAGATGGATGGTACTTCAAATTCCATTTCCTGCAGACCACAGGAAGTGGAAAATCATTCACAGTGACTTTTGACTGATGAGAGCCTTTTGGCTTTACAGTCCCTGTAGCTTCTCTTGCATTCTGGCTTCTCTGCTGATCATGCTTTCAGCTTTCTTAAGTGTTCACTTAATTCCTTTTTTATTCTTTCTTTTTACTAAGATTCTTTCAGTCATTCATTCAAAGCAGCTCAAGCTAGGTTATTTTTCTTCCCCATAACTTCCTTCTCTTGAGAGTATTTTTCTCTGTAATTGGCTGACCATGTATAATTAGAAGAGCTTTAAGAATGACTTCAGTAGTTTGAATGTAGTCATTGGCCATATGTTGTGTAAGTAAAAAGTGTTGAACCAAAGGTCAGTGCTACCCTTACACATGCCAAGCCTGGATGCTGTGTCCCTTTCACTCCTCAAAATAGAAGCACAATTAATATTAAAACCACCTTATGCTTCAGCCAGAGCCAGGGCAACTTGCAAAGTAACTGTTCCTTACTGGCTAGGGAGAAGTACATTGGATAGGACATAGAGTATGCATATAAAATTAGCTTGGTGCTTAAAATACCACCTGCTGCAAGGCTAATTTTTTACATTGTTTGTTAATAAACTGAGCTTGAAATAAGAGTTCTGTAGACACTGTTATTCGTGACAAAACCTGATTGTATCGTGTGCCTTTCTGAATTGTTTGCTCAATTTTATGCTCTCCTTGTTTAATGTAAGTGCTCTGTAAATTATTGGAAGTAATTCTAGACAAAACTAAACATGAAATTCTTGTTATGTAAGGACGGTGTGAAATCTTTAATGGCTGCAGCTGGGGGGGAAGAGCTGCCGGAGGCGCTCGGTCCTGGCAGAAACGGGGGAACCACTGGGGTATTACACTGATCTGGGCGAAGGGAAACCTAACGATGCCCTGGCCACAGCGCAGGAGGCGAACGAAATAATTCTTAAGACGCTTCTCGCCCCCTTCCCGGCGAGATCCGCTCTCCCCTCCCTTTCCCGAGGGGTCGAGCCCGCCGCCGCGGGGCCGCGCCCACCTGCCCCGGCCAGGCCTGGCCTCCAGTGCGCCTGCTCGGGACGGCGCGACGTGGCGGCGGCGGGTTCGCCGGCAGAGGGCCGCCCAGCCCGCCCTGTCGCGGCTGACAGGCGGGCGGTGGGGAGACGTGTGCGAGCGGGAGCGGCCGGTGGCCCGCAGCCCTCCCCGCCCGGGCCGGGGGTGATGTCGTTATGCGGCGGCTCCGGCCCCGCTGTTGCCTCTCGGCTGCGGCCTCGCGCCGCCCAGATGGCGCGGCGGCCGGAGCTGCTGTGCGGCGCGGCCATCGTGCTGGGCTGCGCCTTCCTCGTCGCCCTCAAAGTCACCTGCAGGTAATGGCGGGGGGGTTCCAGACGGACCCGGGACACGCGAGGTCCGGCCGGGGGGCGCCGCTCTTCGCGGAGCGTCTCTGCGAAGAGTGGCGGCCCTCGGCCGGGCTCCGCGTGCCCCGGAGGCCTGGGGCAGAGCCGCTTCGGGGCCTGCGGGTGCGCCGGCGCTGGCTGGGCCGACGGTCCTCCCGGGGCGCGACCCCTTTTGCCCGCTCTAGCCACGCTCTGTAGTAGGGCTCCGTGAGGCACCGCGTCTTGTCAGGAGCGGCTTCTCCTGGGGTAGGTGTCAGACATCTTCGTCCTGGGCCCAACGACATGCAATCCCCATGGCATTGATGGCCGTTCTGGTGTGGCGGGGAAGCCCCTTGGCCAGGTCAGTGGTGTGGCGGCGGGGGCACATGGGGCCCAGTGACCGGCGCTGGGCAGGGGCTGGCAGCGCAGAGGGGAAGTCCCCGCTCCCCACTTTAATAGATGGATGAGGAAGAAGCGACGGTAATTTTAAGACACATATGTCTTCATCGGGGGGTGTTGAGGTGTGATGGTAGGTACGTAGGTGCACGCACTCCTGAGGGACAGACGATCTGCTGAGAAAGCTGATTTTCTTCGAGAGAGTAATTCATGCCTCAGGTTGCCACAGAAGAACTGAGGGGGCCACAGGGCTGAAAA
Source organism: Hemiprocne comata (assembly GCA_020745705.1). Taxonomy (NCBI): domain Eukaryota; kingdom Metazoa; phylum Chordata; class Aves; order Apodiformes; family Apodidae; genus Hemiprocne; species Hemiprocne comata. Next base: position 10,968,089 of record CM036600.1, read on the forward strand.
CCTTTCTTCAGCACGCTCCGTTGGCTGCGTCAGCCTGTGGGTTCAAAGTGAGGGGAAACGGGTATCTTCTGGTTCATGCGTGAGTGTCAGCAACCCCCGTTACCTGCACCTGCTTCGGACAGAAAGATGCTTTGTGGAGTTTTATTGCCCCAGTCTGGTGGTGCTCCTCTTGGGAGATGGAACTTTCTTCACTGCAAAAGTCTCTTTGGTTCCTGCTTGCTGAGGGCCTGGTGTACGTGTGTACGTGGAACCGGACAATGTTTGCAGCTGGAAGTGCCGGGAGAGTTGAGTGATGGGTGGTAGGCATGTAAATGTGCTGCAGCTGGGTAGCTTGTTTCTGGAGCCTAAAATGGGATCTTAATGTTCTGGATGGGTTTTAGGTCAAGGTGACTGTTCTGTGCTTCCAGTCATACTGTGTTAATTTAAGAACATCTACAGCCTTTGGTGTTTAATTTTGGAAATGGGAGAAGGCTAGAAGGATCTGATCGCTTCCCTCTTCTGCAGAATCTGACAGATTTTTATTACTAGAAACATTTGATTCACCACAGATAATGCTTCTGAAAAATACTAAGGCCTTTGTTTCTCACCTGTCCGTAGAGGATGTATTTATTATATGAATTGAGGTGGATTTGAAGGCTAGGGATGAGTTGTTCTGTGAGCAGCAGTGCCTCTGTTCCAGTAGTCTGTATCTCACAGTGGCTGGCTAATTTAGATTGTAAAGCTCTTGCCACATGTCGGAATATATGGTGAAGGATTTCTGAACTTAATCACCTCCCAGTTTTTCTGACCATTACGAAAAAAATTTTTTTTTTTTTACACTTCTGATTTCTTCCTACTTTCCTTTACTTAAAATCTGCATGTTCCTTTCATTTTACTGTGCTGTGTTTGAAAGCTCACAAATGGAATGTGCTTGGAATGTGCTTCTTGCCACCTTGTACTCTGTACAGGAAGTTTCATTAAAGGAGTTTGGCTTTTCACACTGTGGTTAAATAGCAAACTAATATAAGAAAAGTATTCCCTGTTCTATTGCTGTGAGAAACAGAAAAATTCAAGTGTGAAAATTCCACGTGCATTTGGAGGATGGCTAATTGCACGTTTAACTATGACTACAGCACATGATTTCTCACCACAAATCAGTATGGATTGCAGGCAAGCCTCAGCACTAGAGTACAGTTAATACTGTTGTGCTTGCAACACGTAACTTTTGAGACCAGTGGAGAAAAAGTATGGAAAGGAAAAATTCCTTTACTACAAGGCAATACATTAGTGGGATTTGAGGTATTGCCGGCTTATAGAGGCTCAAGGAGTAGCCAAATGAAGCCTGACCCAAAGTGTAATAATGGAAAGCCTGTGGTTTAGAACCTGAATTACTGCTGGCACTATGCTAATGTCTTTTGAGACAACCCACTTGTAAGGACCTTGCAGTCAAAGGGGCTGATCCTACAGGCACTTGCATGTGCTATTCTTTATTGCCAGGTTGTTCTGCTGAAATAAGTTTAAGTTTGTATAGGCTCTGTGCAGCAGGTTAATTACACAATCGGTGTTTTAATAAACAGTATGTGATTGTTATGTTTGTATAATCATTTATTGTGTTTATACTTTTAGTTTTTAGGGGTTCAGGCACTGTTCTCTTTGTAAACCTGTGTATTACGTAAAAGTACTCAAGCATTTGGTGTTGCAGAGACACTACTGAGCAAATCAACTTGAGAAGCTGGTAGCTATTGATTTATTGTGTGTTGTTTTTTAATAATTACTGGAGTTTTTTCGTATTTGAAGGTAGCCATGTAGTTCCTGAATGATTCATGTCATGGGACTTCCATTAATTTGCTTTACACTTTCTTGCAATTTGGAACAAATTGACTTTTTAAGGCTTATGCTGTTGTGTTCTGTATCCATCTGCCCGCTCACCATAACTCCACCTTCAGTTTAATTAATTAGAGGGAGCAGAGGTTTTAAACGTATTTAGGTTGTCCATTTTCATTAAACTAGTTAAAAAGGAGAAGTTCTAGTTAATGTCTCTGAAAAAGTATGTGTTGGTGTGTTGCCTTGTTTCAGTTTCAGCAGCTAATCAGCCTGTGTGTGCTGATCTGTGAGTTGCAACCATAGGACATCAATGTTGTGTCCTGTCCAGCTGGCAGTTAGAAATCATGGGAAGAAGCTGGCAGTTTGGATAAGTGTGGGGTGCAGGAGTGGGAGGGAATCAGAGGTGTTCCTTGCGAGGTGACATAAGAGCCTAAGGGCTGGGAAAGGAGGTGCTAGGTTACACGCTGGGGAGAAGGGAAGGAACAAAGGTAGAAGTCCACAGAAGGAAGTAGATTTTTGGACATCTGTGTGAAAACATAGTTTTGTGAGCAGTGGAATTAATGAATTGTAAACATGAAGGGCAAGTTAACATGAAAAAAATTCTGGATTTTGAAGCAAATACTGTCTCTTACATATGAACTAAGAATTTCCGTAACTTACAAAATACGCTGGCAGTGGTTCCTAAATGTTGAGCTTTAAGTGTATGCTTAGTAACCTGGAAATTAGAGAGAGCTGTGGCTTTTGTGAGTCTGTATTGTAAAAACAAAGGTGGTACTTACAAACCAGAATGATTGTAAAGTTTGAAAATGTGGCTGTGTTGTAAGGAGGTTGCTGCTCCACGTTAAAGTTTGACGATGTTCAGGGCTCAATTTTATCACAGTTACTGAAATTGTAATCTGAGAAGGATCAAATATCTGGTAAAACCACTTTATATTAGCTTTTTATTCTGATGCAAGGAAAGGAATGCACAGTCTTCTGGAAGTTCCTGTCATGTAAGGAGCCATGTCAAAAGCATGGCAGTGGTGCAGTCCAGTTTTTAATCTGACTTGCTCTAGTGTAAATACAGCCAGTGGAAAGTTTTGCAATATAAAGAAGATAATATGATCATTCACTTGTATTTAAGGCAGTTTATACCATAACAACTTCTAAACGCCTTGGAAATGCCAAGTTCTGGATTGTTTAGTTGCTGATTGGGTAGAAAATGATTGCCAAAGTATTTGATTTACATTCTTGGTATTACTGGTCAAACTAATTTCCCTTAAGAAACCTAATCTGTCATAATCTCTTTATATTGAGTCTCTCATTTTGTTGATACTGTTCTTAAACTGAAGAGGAAATGTGCCCTGAAAAGTTTGCAGTCTGCTTTAATCAGTAAAATAAACTAACACACATTTATGTATTTTTCCTATTACAATATAAAAGAAGTTTAGAATGCTTTAAAGCAAAACATAAGGCAGAGTAAAATCTTTGTTTATATAAACATCACAAAACTTTATGTCTATTTTCTTATCAGGGTGCTGTTACCTAAAGTACAAGTGTTAAAAGAGGATGAGGCCAGGGAAGAAATCCAAAGAAATCACTCTTCCTGGTAATTGTATGCTTTATAGCAACCAGCAATAAGAGTGTGAGCTAACATACCCATAAACATCATGCATGGTATCACAGCGTGACTTTCTAAAGCTTGTGAAGGGTGATCTTTAGATTTTTATGGTATTTCATGAAACTAACTCAGATAATGTAAGTTGTAGTCATTTGCATCAATTTCTAAAGTTTTGTCATTGCATGACCTTTGCCAAGATTAAAAATTAGGGCTTTGGGCACACTTTTTTAAGTACTGCAGTGTAGTGTCAGTAACCACTCTAAATTTTCTTTCTGCAGCCGGGCGAAAGATGTAACAATGCCAGCGAAGCTTCCAGTGAATTTTTTCTCCACAAGATCTCCAGTGATTGATCTTTTTCGGGGACAATTAGACTATGCAGATCACCTTCGTCAGGATTCAGAAATTGTGCTGTATTTCTTCTATGCACCATGGTGTGGCCAGTCCATTGCAGCAAGAGAGGAAATAGAACATGTGGCCAGCAGATTGTCAGACCAGGTAAGTCCAGAAAAGATGTAAATCTTAAATGTGACCTGATAGCTTTTTAATCTCCAAGCTGATGCTAATTTCTGTCAGCCCATGGGAAAGAACCAGTAGGATTCGTATGCTCAAATTTTAGGGTAACTCAGCCAGTTGTCTTAATTTTAATTTAACATGCAGTGTGTTAGAATAAATTGAGAAAACCTGCGATTCCTGCTCAGTTGTCTGTTATTTCTGCTCCTGAATGGGAAACTACAGGCTTCTTCTTATAAAGTGTTCTCAGATATATTCACTTGCCTTCAGACAGAAATTACAGGGAGTTTGCTTCCAGTTCCAGGAACCTTGGAGACACTAGTAAACATGTAAGACTGCAGCCATAGCACTGCTTTCTAGCAGTTGGCTACCTATGAACGCTTCACAGGTACAGCTGTCCTAAACCTCTGCTTGTTGAGCTCCACTCCTCAGAAAAAGTAATTGATAGGGATTATTACTAATTTGAAGGATTTAGATTAAGAAGCTTAAAAACGAGGAATAAAAGTGACCAAAGGGATTGGTGTTGCAAAATGACAAAAAAATGTAATAATAATAATAATAAAAGTCTTGTGTGATAGAATTTAGAGGAATAGGTATGGTATACTGAGTTGAAAAAACACTGAAGATAGCAGGTGGAATGGATTGGAAAAAATACATGTTAGATAAAGAAGGTCACAATAATGTACTTTGTTAGCTGTGAAATTTTACCTGCTTTGCAGGTGCTGTTTGTGGCTGTAAATTGCTGGTGGAACCAGGGGAAATGCAGGAAGCAGAAGCATTTCTTTTATTTTCCTGTGATACACTTATACCATAGGAGGTAAGATTTCATACATACAATCTGGGTTTTTTATTATTGTTTTGGGAAACAATATTCTGGAAAAGTCACATTTATGTTTAATACATAGTTATAGAGGAGGAGATTCTGGGCGAAGCTCATCTTGTATGCTTACTTAGGTGTCAAGAAATGCTGTATGTGTCAGTCAAATGACATGCTGCACAGTTCCTCATCCTTTAGGAAATTTTCTTTTGCCTGTGCATCTTCTGGCAGTTCTGCCCCAATGAAAAGTAAAGAATTCAGAATTATATATTAATTTCAGCTGTCTGCCTGCTCTGTAGGTATATTATATCAACTGATCCCAATTTGTGACAGCAATGGGGCATGTACTTAAGGGCTATTGAAGTTAATGGAATACAAGTGCATATTTAAATGGCACTGTGTACTGAAGACTTTATTCTAAATTTGAACTTTACACTCACTTTTCTATGCTCCAAATGTTGAGATATCGTTGTATAAAATTTTATTTAATCTCACTTTTATTTTTTAGTATTTCTATGTATTATCTTTTTTTTTTTTCATCTTTGTGTGGAGCAGAAGGTAAGGAAACACTTTCTAATGCAAGGTATGATAGAGCTGGATGCTGGGTAGTTTATCACTTTCATTTTACTTGTGTACTCTAGTCTTGATCTGCAGCTCTCTTCCATTACAGAGGCTGATTTTGGTTTTCTGGGGGGATTTATACATTGATGAGAAACAATCCTGATCTTTGTCAGCTGAGCTTGGGACAGACACAGATGGTACTGCCATAATTCAAACTGAAAGAAAAACCCCAACAATCCCACTTGGATGTACATGGACTTACTTGATCTTGAAATTACAATGCTTTAAATGGATACACTTGGGTATTATCAGTGACCTTAAACAGAGTTGCAACAAGATGAGATGTAAATTCCTGTTGATACCAGAAGGTCAGCAGACCCCTGGTGCCGGAGATACTGCAGCTCGAATGCTTCGTGCTGGGCAGGGGACATGTTGAGCAGTGCATGTTGCTGTTGAGACAAAGGTTTATAAGAAACCAGTGTAGTATGTAGAAAAATCTAGTGGGCTCTAGAAGGCCATTTCAAAGCATCTGAATATAGGTATCTCAGTGTGAGTTTGATGTTTTTCAGAGTGTCTGTATATATAAAATGTATTAAAAAATGCATTGCATAATTCTTCAGTTGGAATAGACTAATTCATCATGCTTTTTGTGTTTGGACTGTGATGCTTTGTCCAACCTGATGATAATAAACCAGATGCAAGGTTTCAGGAGGTTGAAGGAGAAGGTCTGGAAATCGTAGCCACAAGGTTTGGCCCACCTTGTGTTCCAGCAGTACTGACTCTGTTGTGAGCTGTTTTATCAGATGGCTGGGGGAGGCTCACTGAACCTGTTCATCAGCAGTGCGACTGGATTTCCCCTGCTGTATTGAGTGCTACTTGTAAAAGCAAATGTAAAAATAATGCACCTTTTCAGATTGATGCTGCTTGAACTTTCTAAAGATTTTTAAAATACAGATCTAAAAAAAGTCACTATTTTCACTTGATTTTGTAAGTCACATGTATTTACTCCAGACAAAGCAGAAATATATATATATGGTCATATAATTCATACCTGCTTTTTGCTGACTTCTTTAATGGGACTCAGAGGTGGTCTCCATCCCTTCATCCCCACCAACATGCTGCACCTACCCATAGACACTGCATTAGAGCCACTGCAATTTCTGCTCTGTACTTCAAGTCTGGTAACACAATCCTCTCAGTTACAGAAGCCACTGTTAATTAACACAGAGAGCAATTCCCTAGAGGCTGAGTATGCTGTCTGTGTAACTCCTATCTCTGCCACCCTAAGGAGGGACTCTCTCTATTGTTATTTTAAGTCTTAATGTTCTATTATTTTTTTTGGTACTAGTTTTGGACCAATTGAATACAAAGGCCCTATGAGTGCTGTTTATATTGAAAAGTTTGTTCGCCGGGTGATGACACCACTACTCTACATCTCGTCTCGATCAAAATTACTAGATTTCCTCTCAAATTATGAGGTACTTGTCTCTCTTCTATAGCTTTACCACTGTGATTCAGAAAGAGTTTGACTTGTTTCACAATTAAAATTGATCTGCTCCAAAATACTAGTTTATTTCCAGGATCTGGAGATCAGTGCCCTGTAAATTTCTTAAAATCATAAAAAATATGAAATGACAAGTCCATAATGTTGGTTCCCTGTATAGTGACTCTTAGGATTTAGTGATGCTCTTAGTGTACAGTACTTCAGTACGTAGAGACAGCAATCAAAGGTGTTTCCTCGCCAAAAAGTTACGTATGCGCAAGAAAGAAGGGGGAAATCTTTTTGCAAAAATCTTGCAATCTGGATGGGAAAGCATTTGAGAAATACCTAATAATTGCTGTCATTTTTAAAGGAATATTAAACCTTTCTAAGAAGATAAGTCTGTTAAGTAAAAACAAATGTGAAACCAGTTGAAATAATGGCTCCTAACCACTTTATATGCTGTAACTTCATCATTTTAATCCACTGGTACATTGTGCTTCACTAATTTTAGGTCTGTTGTGTTCAGAGGTACCAAGATTGATAGAAATACTAGTGGATTCATAACTTTCAATTAGACAAAATGCTCTTACAACAGAACCGTCTATAATCCCTTTATAACTGTCATTTCTGTAGTGCTCATTGTAGAAATACCATCATCTTGCTAACCCCCAGGCTATTAGAGCAGAATGGAAAACCTGACCAACAAGTTGTTGCTGCAGTAGCGGCCAGAATGTGCGAGTGGCTTCCCAGTGGTTCCCAAAGGAGCAGAGTTCCTCTGAGTTAGCACGTGTTCTAATGACTGGTGGTGCTGCAGCATGGAGCACGACCTGTGCTGTTCAGTGGAATCTGCCACAGCACCAGGGAATGTTCACTGGTAGTTACCACAGGTGGGTGCTGTGCTGTTCACACTGCAGTTTGTCGCTCAGGAGCTATTAATGGGTTTAATTTTCCAGTGTTCTAAGCGGGGACTGTGAGTCAAGAGTAGTGAGTTTTGTCTTTCTGATGCTGGTGCTTTTTGTGATCACAAGTGATTCTGTTGTCCTTACACTACTTCAGTTTTGCTGTTCTAAAAGTATGACAGTCTTTTGCCTCCTCTAGAGGTTTGAAGACAGCAATGCTTGGTCGTTGATCTGTGTTATGGGAATTATTTCTTGGTAGACTACAAAAGGTAACTAGGAAGCATAATGTTATTAAGCCTAAATTTGCTTTACAGGAGGAGGTGCACTTCCACTGGAAAAAGACTAAGATAAAAGACAGATTTTTGGGAAATGAGAAAATGTTTTTTAATACTGCTTAGCAATTGAACAAGTATTTTTATGTTCAAACTTTCCCTCTTCCTATGTTTTGAATTCTGAGGCTCCAAATGCCCAATATCTGTATATGTTCAGCACTTGTTTGTTCTTTTTTCTGAAATATACTGAGAAAAGAGTCCAATCTGTCATGCTGCCCTGCAGTCATTGAAGGCCGAGGTTAGTTCCCAGACTGTGGCACTAGGTGCTCAGTGTCTTGCCTCTGCAAAGTGAAGCCAGGATGGGGAGAAGAGATAAAAAAATAACAGCCAGCTCGTGCAGTAAGGTCCATTCAAGGGGCAGGGCATTGGCTAGTGCTAGTCCAGGTGAATGCAATGAGAAAGGCAAATGCTGAGTGATCAGGACCTGAGATACACAGAGAAGACCTAAGAAATAGAGAATTATATAGGAAGATGGATAGAGAGGGAAACATAGTCAGACACAGAGGAAAAGTTAATTTTAAACCAGAAATAAATGTGTTGCTTCATCTTTTAAAACAGTTAGAAATTTAAGCATTTTCTGATCCTTTCTGTGCAAGTTGAATAACTTTATAGCTTTTGTAAGAGAAGGTATAATCAAGGAGGTGACTCCTGTGTTTAAGAAGTGAAAAAGTTTGGGTAAATTAGGTTACAGAAAGTGCATGCATTGCACCAACCAGTTCTACCTTGAGAGCCTTGGCTAGTGTCTTCCTTTGACTTTTGATCTTTTATATATTAAAAATGTTCATTTTTAGCAGAAAGGAGAGAAGACTGTAAAGGATAGATCACCGAGCATTTTGACCACTGCTGCTTGATCAGGTTTCTTTAATATCTTAATTGGAAAGCTAATTAATTTTAAGCTCAGAATTTTTCCTGAAAGATTTGTCATCAGCAGCACCTAATTTTCATTCCTCTGTCCTGCTAGGGCATGGGTTCTGCAAACTTATGGTGTGGGCATTTACTTTTGACTTGAAAATTTCAGTTGAAAAGAACCTTCGTAGCTGATCCCCAGCCTGCACTCAGGCTGTGCCCATTCAGTTCCTTGGCTGTTCCGTTTTACCTTGGTATTAAGGTCTCGCACATTAAGGAAGCAGTAGGTCATAGAGCAGCTGCCTGTCACTCACTTTTGGTTCTTGTCATTCTGTTTTTCTGTCCAAAGATAGCACTGTGTATGACCTGGGGTTAGAGTAGATTTGCAGGGCATCATGTCACACTGACGTTTGGCTCAGCGTGTGCTTTCACAGTTAAACGCTACTGCACTCTTCTTGTGGCAAGGGCATTTTGTTGTTTCCTGTTGGTTTACTGGTAGCCGGGACTTGAAGCCCATAGGTGTCCTTTTCCATCTAATCTGTGAAGCATTTGGTGCTTTAATGTTGTGTTCAAGTTGCAGCAGGCAGCTTTTGCCAGAAAAAGCATCTAGCAAAGAAAAGCAGGAGCTCTGCCCGCACTCAGTTGACTAACGAAATCCATTGAACATGTTGGCATGCCAGAACTAACAAGTACTGTAAAGGTATCAAGATAAACATTTAAAGCATTTTTCTAAGTTGAACCACACCAAGAGATACTGAAATCTAGCGGTATTTTATCTTGTAGTAAAATATTAATTAGCATGTTTTTATTTCTAATAGTGATGAACAGAATCCAGGTAAAAGTTGTTGAGCAGGTTGTGTTGGTTGTGTTAGTTGCATGGTGTTGCATGTTCTGCAGCCTTATCATGACTATCGTGAGATGCTGTGTTGCTCTCACAAGAGGGCGCTCACACTCCTTGAAAAAAATTGTCTGAAGCCGCAAAAGCTGATTTTCTGATACTGTTTTAAGTTTTTTTGTGGTTGTGGAGTGATACTAGTGCAAAACTGGAACTGGATAAGAATTAGAATTTAATTTTTGAGGGCAAGGGAGAAAATCGCATTTGGAAAGCAGTTAAAATCTTGGAATGTATAGGAAGTTCTAAGTTACATCAGGAGAAAGATCTCAGTTCCTACCATAACTCCAGGTACCTGTAAGTACCTGTGGTCAGACTTCTTTTGTTTTCTTAACTGCAGAGATGTAACAGTTTAATTTTAATCCAAACTGGCATGTCTCATTCCTGATTGACTAACCTAGCAACTAGGAATGGCCTCATCCATCTGAGGCCCAGAGGAAGAAAACATGCAGCTTCTGTAGTTAGACAAAAAGCTTCATTCACTTATGAAAATTAAATGTGCCCAAGGAGCTCATCATTTTCTGGCTTTGGGAGAGGTGAGGGAGGAGTTGATCTCTCTGGGAGGTAGCTGGCATGTGTCTTGACATCATGTCAGCTTTCTTCTGTCACAGGCCAACATTTTATCTTCCCACTTTACATAGCAGCAAGTCATATCCTGTTCAACTGATCATTCCTAACTGCCTGCCTGCCTGAAGATAGTTAACTGTAACTCCACACAGATGATTGGCTGGAAGCAGCTGATCATCAAGAACAGCTTGTATGTAGGTGCCACATAAGCTGGATGCAGGTGGCTGTTGCTACACCAGTTATTGATTGCTTTGGAGGTTCTTACCTGCAAGGGAGTGGGAGTTGCTGCCATCAAGCTCCTCTTGGCATACTTGTATTCAGAACTAGGAACCTCTTACTTACATGGAGATACCTCTGTAAGACTTGAATCTCAGTTGTATGGAGCAAGATTCCTTGTGGGTTGCCAGCACTTGGAAGTGTTCAGTTTTGTTAAAATGAACAGAGTAGTTGATATTAGGAAGTGAGTCTCTTCATTGTGACAGAAGAACAGGAAAATCCGTGTGTTACTTGAGAAGAAATACAGCATTTTTGACACTTGCAGCATATGTATAATTGCAGCCTGTAACAGGGAGGAAAATTTAACTATTCTGAGATGATAATTTGAAGGACATTAATTAACCAGATTATTGATTAGACATATGGCTTTAGTATATATTCAGCCCTACATTTTTTTTTCTTTTTGAAAAAACACTTTCCAAAAATGTCTCATGGAAACATCTCATTCTTCACAATCTGGAAGTCTCAAGCTGCTGTTAGTGTACAGCAAAACTGGCAGTTAGTATCAGAACCTCACCTTTTTTATTAACTTTATAAATATTCCTAGATCTGATTACTGGCTTCTGGTCACATTTTGCTGCCACTTTTGACTCTTCTTCCATTTCCTATTTGGTGCCATAAGTTCACTTCATACAGTAATGGTATTAAAAAATGGTCCTAGAAAATACGAAACTAAAATTTTGATCATCTTATCTGTCTCCTTATTTTGGTTCACTTGCATGTGTTAAGCTTTTTATAAAGGTTTGTTTCTTTTTACTGTCTTAATTTGGAACTACAAGAAAAATTTGAACACTATCATTACTAACTTGTTTATTGTTTATAAAAGAAGTATGAGTGCTATTCTTTTGCTAAATTTATTTACTTCTATTTTATTTATATTTTTCTTTTCTTCTTTTCATTTGTTATTTCAGAAATTTCACTAAATGCTTGTATCTCACACTTGATAAGGAAATCTTTATGAACAAGGGTCTTGTTTTAACGTTGATTCACGAAAGATAATTCCTGCCTAAAAAGAGCAGGTCATTAGTTGGAATGAGCAATGTTGTGGTTGGTGAACATCCTGAGATCACTAATTCATACTGAATCAGCTCAATTCATATGGCAGGTTTGAGTAACTGAGTTTATATCACTAATGACAGTAACAGGTAAAATATATGTACATTATTAGAATTAATAAAAATTTGGTCTGTAAAACTCAAAAAAATACGGCAGCCTCCAGAATACCAAATGAAGATACTTATGTGGGAATACATTTGCCACACAAATAGGTGATCAGTAAGCCTGGAATCTTTTGTTCCGTAGCAATCCCTAGGATGCTCTTGCTTTCTGTATCAGATGCTCTTTCTGTATGTACTGGTGGGACTGGGAAACAAGTTACATGAAACAACCGAATTCCATCACTTACTCTGTCCTGAAGGCTTGTTAAGCCAATCAGAGTGATGCATTAGAAACCATAATTAATAATAATTTTTAATGGATTATATTTTGCAGAATTTAAAGTCAAAACTTAATTTAAATGTTGGAACAAGAGAAGTCAGCTTCTCCGAGATGCTCTTCTTGAGTTTGATGTGAAGCTATTCAGGCTTCATACCTGGCAAAGTCAATAGGCCTTTTTAGGAATAAGTCTTAAGTTTTCACTTGTCTGTTTGGCGATTTGAAGGACTTTATGGATATGCAGGTGGGATGTGGGGCTCTTGTCATTTTTTTGCAGCTGGTCTCTCATGGACTTCTGCAGGATCTACCGAAAGAATTTACAATGACTGATAGCTTAATGATGGGATGCTAAGTGGGCATAGCAGTTTGAGTATTCACACACAAAATGTGTGAATTCATATGTGGTTGCTAAATATGTGCAACATAGTGAACAATTGAAGTGTTACTGTTTAAGTTGTATATACTATGAAAAAAATCACATTTGCTATTCCAGTTCTAAAATAAGTCTTTATGATGCTTACGGTTCTTACAGTTGTGCTGGAACTGACTCATGAAATAGTTGCAAAGTAACTGGTTTTAGTAATAGCTAACATAGGAAATATGTGGTTTGAAGCTTGTGCATCTACAGCCATAAAAGCTCTCTCTCATACGTAGCTTTTGAATGACAACTTTAAAACTGATTTCCATCCAATCATTAAATACTAATTTTTTTCTTGCAGCATAAATTGACAGTTCTTCAGTAAACGTTGTCATTTTAAAATCTGTTGTGTTTTACTGTAGGCAGTTGCTGTGCCCCATGTATTTATACTTGAAAATAGCTCAACTAACTCTTAATTTTTATTATTTCAGCCTGGAGTTCTGGGATATTTTGAGTTCAATGCTTCACCTCAACCACCTGGTTATTTAACGTTCTTCACCTCAGCATTACATTCATTAAAGAAAGGTAAAAGCTTAATTTTCATTAATCAAGGCATCTGTGAATGAGTTATGGGCTTCAGTCGTTTTTTCCAATATTTAGTAACTTGGGAATTAATCCCTTTCAAGTGATTCTTGATGTCAATCTAACTATGAGACTGTCTTCAAGTTGAATCCAAGAGTGTTTGTCTTGTGCAACGGTCAAAATGTCAGGTTCAGAGGCATTAGGATGAACTTGATTTTGTCAGTACTTGGTAACGGAATTCAAGAAAGGGCTTTCCTGAATGGAGTTACAGGGCTGGTACAAGGCAGCATGAAGAGACTGGCTTTCTGCCCCTGCTATTTTTTATTAATAATCTAAAATGCAAAACCTCTTGTGTTTAAATATGCAGACCTTGGAAGTGATTGATACCTTTCTGGAGGGGTCAGAAATTCTGGGTAGAACTTTCTTAAGATTAGTACATTTTTTGGATATTTATTCCTGAAAGCAAATGAAGGAAATAGATACCATTATTCTGATTTTTACTGACTTGCTATACAATAGAACCTGTTCTCCTATATTTTATTCTGTGATTTCCCCATTGATGTGTTGGGATAGTTCTTTGCAATGTAAAGATGAGAAGTGTTCTGTCCTTGTGTGTACAGAAATACTACAAAACATAATTAAGTAATATATATTTACTGTGGATGTTCCTCATCTAAACAGTCAGTTCATATCTTTTCCTTATAAGTGTTTCTCATCGTGGCTTTTGAGATGCCACAACACAGAGCAAGGTGCATCTGTGAGACCAGATTCTATATTTAATCAGCAAATCAAGAAATCTGACAATTCAGGTTAACATTCCCTGTGTGTTGACTCCAGAAGAGGAGCATGTTTGCCTGCTCTTGTCATCTTCTATCTCACTGAATCACCAACATTGGTAGTTGCTATTCAGTAGGATTTCTGTGCCTTTGTGCCACAGTGTTTTGGCTTGAAGGTGTTTTTCCAAGGCTTTCAGGGGAGAATTTTGGTGTGTATAATTGTATTTAAGAACTGAACATTTGTCCTTTCAGATTACCTTGGAACAATACGCTTTGGAGTGATCACAGATAAACGTGTTGCAGAGGAGATCTCATTGGTGCAGTCAGGCAGCGTCTATTTGCACAGACATGTCAACACATCTCTTGTGAGTATTGTAGTTGTGTTGTAGGGACTCTGAGACAGGACATGGAGCTTGAAGCTCTGTCGTAGTAGACAATGAGTAAGTGTTTCACGCAGCTTTAGGATATGGGATATTTTAGAAAAATATTTTTGTACAGTAGTACACATTTTCCTTCTACTAGTCAGCAGCTGTTCTAAACAGTAGCTAAAACCCAAGCTGATCATCTCTATTAAAACAAAACCCAAAAAACCCAAGCACCTCAGAAATTACTACACAAGGACTTTTCCTGAAGTTTCTGCCTCTTTGAGTGGGTCAGAATTAGAAGGCTTACTGGAATGAGGATATGTACAAACTGATTAAGAGTTATTCTAAATTTTCAATTAAATTAATTTGCATGGTGTTTGTAACCAGTATAATGTCAACGCAAGTTGAACTCAAATACAAGTTTTCACTATTCCTGCCACCTCTCCACAAAATCTCTGTGCCTTGTGTTTGGCAGACTAAGACTGAAAATACTAACTTTCAGATTTGCTATTTGGCATAGGGACCTTATCTGTTGACATTGCTGTCATGAGTGAAAATTCTGTGAAGATAAGTATTGTAACATATATTTTATTCAGTTGAGATTAGGGAAAATGATTTACAATAAACTTGCCTTAACATATTAAAATGACCCTAGGAGCTGCGAGAGCTTTTCATTATACATTTTTTCCCCATATTCAGTAATAAGAAATACCAGACTGCATTCAGTCTTATGTTGGGGTCCTAAAAGACTAATTTAAAATGAGTTGTTATGGTGAATGAGTAGTGGGAAAATGTTTTCTAATATGCTGTGAATCAAGGTATGTGAGGGTACCAACTTAAGAGACTGAACTCTTTCACTTATAAAGAAAATTTATACAAGTGAGAAAAGTAAAGATTATAAAGATGTAGTAAAAGAAAGAGGCACTTCCCTGGTAGAATACTTTTTGCCTGAAAGATTGTGTGTTTTACTTTGATCCGCTGAGCTTTTGGAAAGATTTCCCAAAGGGAAAGGGTGTATGAATTGCTGAATAGTTTCATTAAATTTAGAAAGATAATATTAGGCATTACAGTAGCAAAGCATGCTGTATCTGAGAACTGCATTCATTACTAAATCAAGTGAGGGCAAGTAATTATTTTTTTTCCCCTTCAAGATCTATCCAAATGACATCATGAACTATACTGCTGAGAACATTTGCAAGTGGGCTCTGGAAAATCGAGAGATGCTCATACGCTGGCTGAGACCACATGGTGGAAAAAGCCTTCTTCTAAACAATGAGCTGAAGAAAGGACCAGCACTCCTCATATTTATACCTTACAATCCCCTAGCTGAAATTCATCCTCTTTTAGATGAAGTAAGTGAAATAATTATTTATTTACGTCAGGAATGCTGGAACTTGAGAACTCTAGTCAGGATTCTGAGCTTAACTGTGACAGATATTTAATGTTGCAGTGTTCAAAGCAGTGAGGAAAAAAATGAAAATATCTTATGATACAATATTTAGCCAAACTAGAAATAGACACAGGAAAAGCTAGACTGCTGCAAGATAGGATGGGGGAAATCTTTGTGAAAAAACTGCAAAGAACTGCAATTACTCTTGTAGTAACCTGTCTTAATTTTGGCAGATTAATTCAGTGATGCTTGTCACAGGTTAAACATTCTGCTAACAGGTACTGCTTATTTAGATCAAACAGGTGCAACATAAAATGTTCCATTTAAGATTTCATTCTTCTAAATAACAGTATTTATACCAAAATGTGAAATCAGATACAAAATATTCCAGTTGATCTTGTATAGCTTCACTTTGATGGAGAGATACACAACTTGCTTATCGTAGGAAGAGACCTTTACTTGCAGGTGTCCTGTGGGTTTCATCATTGACTGTAAGGCAGTTGCAAAGATCAAGGCTGTCAAGGCTTTTTTCCCTTTTTCCTTTCTTCTCCCAGTAAGTCGTATGTTACTATATGCATAGTACACCTGCAATATTATAACTGTATGGCCATGGCTGGGAGAATACCAACATTGCTTCAACACTGTTAGGGATTGTTAGAAAATTTGTGCACCACCCATACCAGGAAAAATTCTGTTCCCTCTTAATGTGACATTGCTTTTATTTATTTTTGCCTTGTATTGGAAAATAAGGGAGATTCAGGAACCTGTACTGATTAATGATTCATGCAGTGGAATTTAACCTTAAAATGTAGTGTTATTGCACTGTGAATATGATGCAAAGAGGACCTTGAGATCAGTGTAATGGACTGAAAAAAATTTAAACTGGCTTTTTGTTCTTCTGTACACTAAATTCTTACATACTGAAATATCTGAAAATTTAACTTTGTTACAAAGTCAGAGCTTTCTATGATTTTTTTGTAAGAACAAAGAGTTTAATTCTGAAATTCCATCTCCAATTGCATATATGTTAAACCTGCAACAGATAACTGCATTTGAGTGAAGTATGTACAGTTAATCTTGCCTTCTTTTCTTTTTTTTTTTTTCCCCCACTGTAGATTACCAAAGTGGCCTTGGAATACCACAACTGTAATAAAAGCCAGGCAGCTGAGCCAGATCTTCAACACTTGGGAGACACTGATTCACCAGCTTTTGATTCCTCTGTACCAGATGCACACACAAAATTATCAGAATCCTTTTCAATAACCAAGTACCCGTGCTGTAACACGGTGGTGCTTCCCCAGTGGCATTCAATATCTAGAACTCATAATGTCTGTGAGCTTTGCATTAACCAGACACTTGGTGTCAAACCAAATAAAGTCCATGTGCCACACTGTAACTTTTTAGAGATAGAAGCAGCTTTGGACTCTTTCTACCTCCAGGAACATACCTTTTTTCAAGTTCTATCAAATACCATAGAATGCAGCAATTTCTTAAGTTTCTATAGTCCCTTTAGCTATTACACTGCATGTTGCAGGACAGTAAACAGGCGTTTTTTAGGTTTCATTGGTTCTGAGAAGACCATCTTTCAGACCCCCAGAGTAGCATTTTCTTCCCATGGGAAGAAAGATAACACCCAACATTCTATTCCTCACATTGAGGATAGGAATTGTTTTATTCCTGACCTTCATATTAGTGGCACTAACATCACTGGTCTGAGCTGCAGGACCAACAAAACCTTGAATCTCTATTTACTGGATTCAAATCTTTTTTGGATATACGCAGAGAGACTTGGAGCATCAAGATCTACTCATCTTAAGGAATTTGCTGCAATTGTTGACCTGAAAGAAGAAGTTCACTATGTCCTGGATCAGAATCAGTCGCTTGTTGGATCTGCCCTGGGTATGGTACTCACTATATAAATGCTTGAAGTAAGAAAATTAAGTTTGCAAGAAAGAAAACTTAATGCCATTTTGAAAAGTGAGACATTGTGAATCATAATGTATTAATCTGATTTATTTAGTAGTTAACCAAGCAGTAGAATCATTTTCCAGATGATGTAAGAACTAAGTTTCATATACCAAAAATAATTTGCTTTAAAAGTGTACCTCAAAGTGTGTGGTTCTTGACTGCCCAATGCATTGAAGGAATTTCTAAATTCTAAACTAATTTGATTCTGAAAAAACAGAATACTATGCATCTAACACATTTGATGTTACAGAACACATTTGTATATTAATGGTGGTGGTGTTTGCTCAGCTGTTCTGTGTACTAAAATATTGCAAAATTTCATGAGATACTGCCCACTTACCAGCAGACACTAGCCCTTCAACTTGTCCTCTGAAACCAACTACAAGTTGTTTTGTCCTCCTCCAATTCAGCTCATAAAAAAAAAAAAAGGAAAACACAACCCACCAAAAATCCATCCACCCAACAATTGGAGTTCTGATGTATTTACAAGTTACTGAATAAGACACATGCCTAATCACATTCATTTACTCTGGTAAGTGTGCACCTTCAGAAAACGCAGGAGTTCTTAATGTTAGCAGTGTAGGTAAACAAGGAAGTAAGGTTAGGTCAATTTAATATTAAGTTGTTCAAGAGGGTGTATTAATATAATTCTTCTAACATTCATGGCAAAACGGAAGTGTAATTAATCTGTAAGTACAAAAGTATGCACAACACAGAACGGATAGCCATGTTCTTATTAAAACCCCATCCAGTCCTGTATCCTGTCTCCATCCCAACCCCCCAGAAAAAAACTCTGGAAAAACAAATAAAACCCCAGTGACCATAAAAGGATACTTAGGAAAAAACAAGATCAGAGTGAGGAGATAGAGATTTCCTTCCCCTTTCTGCTCCCAGTACGTTCTGTCTCATAGGTTTTTCAAGTCACAGGATTTCCTGAGCATGATGAGGGTTTCTCTGCTAACACTCACTATATTTCTATTTCAAGTATTTTTTTTTATTGCCTTAAGCCTCTTAACTGTTTGTATTTTAAAATAAAGCAGATTTTTCTTTAATATGTTTAACAGATTTCAGTTTTTACAGATGTTTCTAAAAATTCAGGTCTTTTAATTGGCCCCTTCCTTTCAGTTATTACTTAATCATGCATAGATATTCCAAACCTGGAGATCTAGAAAGAAAAAAAACTGTTTTGGTCTGTTGTGAGAATTTAGTGAAATGCTGAATAGTGAATATAAAATTAAATGTGCTGTTGTTTGCATTGCAGAAATAAACTTGTTGATCTGATATTTTGTATGTATGTATGGAGAAAAGTGCCAGTTTTCACTTGTGTCTAGTTTTTGGACTAGAAATACCAGCACAATATGTTTATATTTGAGCAAATAATGATTTTTAGTGTGTTTGATATTATATTTTTTTGGTCTCAATTATTGAATATCCTTATTTTATATTGCACAGAATAGTATTTCTCTTTCTAAATTGAAATGAAGGATACAGTCTGTATCTTGCAGCAATTTAGAGAACATGTCCCAGGCTCAGAGTAGTGTAGCTGTAGGTAGTTGAGGTCTTGGAGCTTGTTTTAAGTTTTTACCACTGGCCACCTACTTGTTAAATAGCTTAAAACTAAGGAGAAGGTTAATTGAAGAGGAAGGTGGTCACTGGTGAACAGAAGGTTGCTGGTCATAGTGGCATGGGAGTAGCACAGTCTTTAAAGGTCTAAAGCGAAAGGAGAATTACAGTGAAAGTAATTAAAAATTAAAGAATAAATACAAATACATGTGGCATTAAGTGGAGCCTTCAAGATTAGGACGAAATACTTCAATGCAGAAAGAAAAATAGTGAGAGGATACTATTTATGACTTGCCAGGTGTGTGGTTAGATCAGGAGGGAAGAGAATTATTACTGTAGTACACTGAATAGGAGTAGGAGAAACTAGACAAGAGAGTAGTGTGGCACATGAAAAGAAGACTGTAATGAGCAAAACAAAAAACAGTGGAATTTAATCGTGCTTTCCTGTCAGTGGTGGTTACTTGAGTTAATACCAAACTGTCAAAAATTAATGACATGAAACCAGGTTTGAATTTGTATTTTCTCTGTTAAGTTCTTCTGAACTGCTAAGTAAAAACTGCCAAAATATGACATATTTGCAAAACTGAAATAACTTTATGTATCAATTTCATTTCAGAGAACTTCATAAAAAATTTCAGTATTCTCTACAGTCCCTTGAGAAGGCATCTTGTTGATGACCCTTCCATCCATTTCCATGAACAACGTGTAATCACTGAAGTGACTACTAATACCTTTCATGATACTGTGTTTTTGAGTGAGAAGGTACATGCACATCCTTACTGCAGAAGTTTGTTGCAAATCATTCCTCTGACTTTTGGGGGGGGTGTCTCATTCCTTTTTTTACATTGCTGTACTTTGCTTATTTGTAACACAAAATGTGTTCTCTTGTAAGAATTCAAAAGACTTTCTTTAAAAAGGCAATTTGGAATAGTGTGATCTTAATTAAATCTTCAAAAGATCATCTAATATGAAAAGAATCAAAAAGTCTTTGCAACTAATACCTGACAGGTTTCTGCCATAGTTCAAGGTTTGTTGGGTTTGTGGGTTTGTTTTAGTTAGGGGATTTTTTTGTGTGGAGGTGTCATTTCTTTCCTGTGTGTTTGAAATACAGATTTTAATTTAAAAAAAAAAAAGTCTGTGACTTGATTTTTTTTCCCTTTCTTCCACTGTAGCAGAACATGCTAAATACATAGGGGTTTTGAGGTAACACTAGAGAATATTCTGTGTTTCATACCTCGAAGGAGATGAATATACCAGAGCTTTTTTCTGTATGTTACACTTAAAAAAAACCCACAACACAACAACTTCCTTTAAAACAAGTTAAAAATTCCTGCAAAGTAGACATAGTGAAAAAAAAGTGTTTTAAAACTGAGGCATTATTTGGAAGGACATTGTTAAAAACCCCTAACTCTCACATAAGATGTCATCCTTAACAATAGTTAAAATAATTTCTCAAAGGTGTGATACTAAGGATTAATACCATTGTCTTTGAGGTCTGCAGTGAATACATGCATCTGCAGGAATATGTTTCCTGCAGCCCTAACTCCTGCCTTGCCTAGTTAGAGGCAAAAAGCAGAAGTCTAGACATCATCTTTCCCCCTGCCCCATATGAAGTATTCAGTCACCATTAGGTACACAGGAATTTAAGATTGCAAAACAATCTTGGAAGTGTAAAGTTTGGTGCATTTTCACTTAGACGGAGTGATCCTAAACGAAATAATCTGTATAATCCTTTTAATTTTGTCTATTTCTTTATGGAAAGAGCTTTTGTGTGTTAACGCAAGAGACAGAGGGCAGTAATAAATAGCTTATAGTAAAGTTTATTAACATTAGGATATACTTTCACATTTTAAGGGTTCTGAATGTTGTGAAGACTAGTCCTCCTTTACTGGAGATGAAATACAATAGATAATCAAACTCTTCTCCATTTCATTTTCCAGAATGTCTTGCTGCTCTATTATGCACAGTGGTGTGGATTCTGTGCTTCTCTTAATCACATCTTTATTCAACTTGCTCGTCTTTTGCCTCCAGATAATTTCACTGTGGCAAGGTAAAAAAGATTCTAATTTCATCTCTCTAGAATAATGTAAGTTCATTGGGGTCATCAGCCTAGAAATAATTATTTTATTTCTCTCTGCAGTCTTGCAGCAGCAGTTGTGAATGTCACCTGCTTCATTCTCTTTGAACACATTAATTTGTTTTCCTGGGTATAAATTTGGTGGTTTTCAATCTCAGGTAGTTATGCAAATGATCAAAATGGTTGAACTTATTTTTTTTAAACAGTGCCATTAACCTTGAAGCTTCCTAATTTTAGAAAGTGAATCAATAAAACAGCAGCAGAAAGTAATTTTTACCCCTCTCTGATAATTCATAATTACATCCTGTAGTACTGCATTGGAGAAATTGTTTGAGATAGGCAAACTGTGTCGTTGTGGGTTAACCCTGGTGGGCAGTTGAGCCCCACACAGCTGCTCTCTCACTCTCCCCCTCCATCCCCCTGTGGGGGCAGTGGGAAGCAGAGAAGGCCTCGATGCTGGGGAAGTGCAGTTCTGCAATAAGCAAAGCATTCCTGTGTTAGCTACTGTGAAGAAAATTAACTCTATCCTGGCAAAAAACAGTTTATAGGCATATTTTAGTATATATATGGATGTGTACAATGTATATTTATGTATTTTATATATGTTAAAATATGTGTGTGTATATAAAAAAAGACATGTTTTTGTTTGTTATTTCCAGAGTTTTTAATGTTTCAGTACAAGCCAAACATTCTTGTTCATGTATTTGATAATTAATCAGTACTTACAACATCTGCTCTGACTGCATCCTTGTTTCATTCTGACTGAACTTACTCCAGGAGGCAGCATGAGATACATAGGAAAAAAAACCCAATTAAAAATCTGGAGTTATCACCTGTTCATAGTTGCAGTTTTATTCCCACAGATGTAATGCTGCTCTCAAATCTACATCCATGCTCTTTCCTGACTTTGAAGTTCTTTAATTTGTTGCATTATTTTTATTGCAGTATTATTGATGTGATTGTCTTTGGGTTTTTCTGTAATAAAAATTTTTTGTTTGATAAGAATGTTACTTGTAATAGAAAAAAACCTTAAAATGCAGAGAAAAAAACATAAGCAATTGAACAGGTGTTTCATTCACAAAGTACTGTGTTCCTTTCTAAATAGAGCTTTAGAAAAAATTGTGCCTTTTAAGAATGTTTTTCCTTGGAAGAAGCAAAGTAATTTAATCCCAGAACTATGAGAGGGGAAAATATTCATAGAGTTGTACTTGAGGAACAAATTAATGAATAGAAAAACTTAGTCTTGGCACTAAAACTGTTAGGTCTGTTTGTTTCAGAGAGGGAAGGTGTGTACCTGATGAAGATGTGCACATAATGAGTGTGCAATTTAATTGCTGAGTGAGAGCAGTTGCAATACTGTACATATTTTTCTAGGAAAAGAACCTCACAGACATTTGTTAAACTGAGATTCATAATCTTGAATATCAGTAATTAATTCTGCTGACTCATATGCACAACATATTTTTGGCGTAACACATTTAGACTTACTTTCACAGATACTTGTATTTCCCTCTTCCCAATCCCTTAAATGGTGTTTTACAAGAAAATACAGATTGTTCATCTGCCTGTTCTCTTCATCAGTGTGTCTTTTCTCAACAGGATCGATATCACCCGCAATGACCTTCCATGGGAATTTATGACAGACCGTCTCCCAACTATTTTATTTTTTCCTCATCAGAGGTAGTGTAATTCTTTTCCCTGTGGGTTTTTACCTTTCATTTTACTAAGTTTTATGATAATTACCTGGTTACATGTGTTAGTAGAGACAAAAGCCAAGCAGTAATTAATTTCCGTATCTGCATTCTTACTTTATTTATATTCTAATTTTAAAATTACCAAAACGGCAAACAACAACAAAAAAACCCAACAGCCGTGGATCGCTGATGGTATGCAGATAGTGAATGTTCTCTCCAGAGGTTGTGATATAATGGTTTGTAAGTCTGTGAATTTTTATTTCTCCCTCCTCTGTGGCAGCATGAATGTAACATAATCAGAGGGACTTAGGCCGTTCATTGCTTGAACTCAGGTGCTTTCAGGTTGTGTTTCTCTTGTTCTGATGTTTGGTGTCTGGAGAGAATGTATGTGTCTGGCTGTATCTGCACTTTGGATATCAGATTCTTTGGCAATCTGCATTAACCATGGAAGTATTCCACTGGCTGAGAACTAGTCTAACAGCAGCAAAGGGGATGACTTGACATACTTCCAGCCTGTATAAGCTCTCTAAAGGAGATGCCAATATCTACAGCAAAATCTCTGATTTTACATAGCATAGTAATGACACTATATATATATAGAGAGAGATATCAAATCTTGTCCTGATTTAATAAAAACAAGCTACATTTTCCTCTGTTTTAAATTTAATTTGTCAGCTGTGTTTCCTTTTGTATTGAAAGGCATTTCATATTAAAAGACACTTCAATGTTGTAAGATGTATGTTAAGTAAGAGGTGTTTTCATACCTGATAAAATCAGAGTATAGAATTAATTTCATGCTTTTGTGATATCATTAGTCTTGTTTGGTGACATCATTGTGTTGCCATAAAAGAATCTGAAGCAAAAATCCCCAAACAACCCTTGTGAATTTTATGATCAAGTAGAAAGAGAATATGGGATGGAGTGAAAAAAGGTAGTTGAAGCAGCAGGGGTATGATAACAGTAAGAAAATGTACTTAAAATTAAAACATTCTCATTCTCAAAATGGTTTGGAAATTGTATAAAAGTTATTGGAAGGGTGTAATGTTGTATGGCTAGAAAAACTGGTAAACCAATTACAAAAACTTCGTTTTATTGAGCTGCTCTACTGCACTGTTGCTTGAAGATTAGATTTATGTTTTTTTCAAACTAGGAGTATATCAAATGGTGTGATACAATCCTCAAGTGAAAGTTATGGTTGAAAATAAAGTTATTTCATGTAAGAACATCCTGCATAAATTTATACTTTGGTTATTGAAATACCTTTTTTCTTTCTTAAAACAACACTTACTACTTCACTATTTCACTTGGGCATAAGTAGATTTTTTCAAAGTTCCAAAAATTCTTTGTTGAAATAGCACAGATAACTTAATTGTCATTAGTGTCCTTAATGCTATTGACTACATTTTTTAGCAGTAACTTAAAAAAAAAATAAATTATTACAGAGCATTGCTTTTACATAAACTATAGAATTACATCGTGGGAATTTGCATATATTGCCTAGATGTTTTGTTTTTCCTTCTGACTCAGTAACAAGTGCTGGACTTCCCACAGGAGAACAGCAGCAGCAGATTTTTGGCATTCTAGAAGCCTTGTGTTGTTTCTTTAAGAGAAAACAAATGAAGCTTCAGTAGCAGTTTAACACCTACAGAGAAAAATATCCAAAGGAGATGAGCAGTAAAACAAGGTGTACATGCTGTTGAAGTGAAACTATATACAGCAAGCAAGACCTCAGAGAAAGAGCCAAGAAATTAGAGTGTAGGATAGGGAAGTGTAGTTTCAAGGACACAGCTAGGATTGAGAATAATTTCTGGGATAATGAAAGAGCTGAGTTGGAGGAAAGGAATTGATTCATGAATGGGAGAACAAAAAAAAGCAAGGAAGGTGAGGTAGACAAAGGCACAAAGAGTGGGCCAGTAAAAAAAGGAACTATGTGTTCCCTGATTCTTTTGATAGATAATCGTTTTGCCTTGGTCTGTTTTATAAAGCAGCTCTAGACTGTCTCTGGAGTGACAGACTTAACAGTTTTAAGTAAGATTGTTTTTGTAATGTTCCAACTGGATTCATAAAGGTACTTTACCTCTAGGCATTGTTTTGTTTCCTGCTTTTCCTGTCCAGTGTGTTTTATATTTTGCTGCATCTAGGTAATGAAGAAAAATAGGTTTTTATAGTATTTGTATTATCAGCACTACTAGAGTAGTCATAGATTAATTTTGGGTAGCATGTGTCTCATTAAGGCTTTCTGTGAAGCTTCTTACGCATTTGCCTTATGAGACAATTAACTCTGTTCTCAATTTCTTTCTAGCACATGCTGTCATTATTTTGTTTTGCTTTTTGTTTTAAATAACCTTTTAGCTTTTCTGATACATACTGTATTTTTGATCAGTAAGATCGGATGATGATGTAGTAGAAATATTACCACTGTATAAAGAGTCAATTTTGTCCTAGTGTAGACTATTTTTTGCCTAGATCCTGTCATGATTCATTAAACTTGGATGTGAGCTGATTGTCAGCTGAGAAACTGCTGATGGTAATGACAAGAGTGACTTGGTTGATCATCAGAAGTCTGCAGGGGAAGAAAAATCATGTTGCTTATGCTTCCAGAAATAGCTTAATTTTGATGAACAGGAGCCTCATCTGGCTAAAGTTCTTGAATTATTGATAAAATACGGTATCTTGACTTCTACCTGAAATACAGTAGGTGGTTACCAGTAAATGAAATTAGTATATGTTTATATGCCATATGCTAATGAGTTGGATTTCACTGAAGGCATTTTTGAGACAACTGTAATAGGTAACTAACTCCCCTGTTCAGATGCACAAGGTAAGCAATTCAGAAATATAATCATAGAATTGTAGAATGGTTTGGGTTGGAAGAGACCTTAAAGGTCATCTAGTTCCAACCCCCCTGCCATGGGCAGGGATACCTCCCACTAGACCAGGTATGTCACACCTCTGGGGACATAGCAGTTGTCCATTATGTGTGTTGTAACTTCAGGCAGTAGGCATTCTACTTGAATATGGCTTTCTTGCTTCAGAATAATTTTTGTTTGGATTTATCATGTGCTTTCTCTGACCTGTGTAATTAACCCATGTCTGAATGTATGCTACATACCATTAATCTGGCTATGAATTTGGCAACCAAAGGGAAGTAAACTAAGCTGCTGGCTGGTGAAGGCTAAAGATAAACTATTAGCTGGAAGTAGCTCTACTGCAATAGTCAGGAGGCAGCAAACTCATTTTATACTGGAACATGCTGAGTGAAAGGTTGAAGACTTTACAGGTCTAAGGTTAAGAGTTAGTTCCTGTCTAGTCCTCAGGGGACAGTTTAGCCTCCTATGTTTGTGATGGAAGTATGCAAACAGTCCAGAGAGAGCAATAATTTTAACATTTGACACAGGTGGAGGTTGTAGGTGTCTTTCAGTGGTTAGTCTTGAGGAAGAAATTTGGTACTGGTTGGTCTTCCAAAAGCTTGGACTTTTCTGTCAGGTTAAGAGTAACAGTTTATGCAATTACAGAAAGCAGTGGGCCTACCTCTTCATCTGCTGGGCTTAGCATTCACAGCTAATATAGTGAGCTTCAGGGTAAAAAAAAAATAAATTAAAAAACTAACTTGTTTGGTTTGCTTCCTTGATCACCTCAGTGACATAAAGACAAAGAATTGGAACTTGACAGCAAAAGGTCCTTCCTTCTGACCAAAGTGACTGCTTCCTGTTTAAAAGCAAACTGTCTCTCTGCTCCTTGAAAGCCCCTACTGATGTTGGAACACATTAAGCTGCATCTCCCAGGATAACATACATAGGCTCAGAGTAGATGTTTCCCATCAGATAGCTTTACACATCTGCACTTAACTTCTAACAAAGTATGTAGAATTAGTAACACTTCAGTGCTCTCCTTCAGTTTACCAACTGATGTTCCTATGGGTGCACTCTGAGCACACCTGCCAAACAGGGATGCTCCATATGTCCTTCAAGCTCATAACCAAGTTACTTTAAGAGTGAAACTTGTTTCTTGAAATCTGACAGTTTTTCTCTTGGACAAATGCAAATCCAGTGCAGAGATGCTTACATCACCTGGACAGGAATACAGGTAAAGGGTTCATTAAAGGGAAATACTATCTTCATTACATGAGTTCAGGTTTCCTTTAGCTGCTTTATTAACAATTATTGATTAAAAAACCCAAAGATAAGTTGGGAGTTGAACAGCAGATGCTTCGGTAAAATTATCATGATTTATCTATTTGAATGTTTTAATATTAACTTGCTATGTCTTTCTAGGAAGGAACAAAGTGTGAAGTTCCCTGAAGACTTTTCAGTTAACCTTCCTAATCTCCTTAAATTTATTTTACATCACTCAAGTCTCTCTTCATCAGAGTCCTGTACCAAAGACTGCCTACATAAGGAGAGAGTTCTACAGCAAGGACACATCTTCCACTTAGAGAGAGAAATTCAGAAGTTAAGGTCAGAAATCAGTGCCCTTCATCAGGCCCATGACCAGCTTGAAGCACAGCTTTCTGAAGCTAGGAGAGAGGAACATAGACTGCAGCAGCAAAAACACACACTGGAAAAGCAGCACAAGACTCTGCAGCTCCACAGTGAGCAGTTACAGGCCACATACGAGCAGAAGAATCAGGAATTATTAGAAATGGCTGAAAAGCTTCAAGAATTAGCTGATGCATCAGAAAACCTCCTTAAAGAAAATACTTTACTGAGAATCCTGGTGGCATCAAGGGAAGGAAAGCTACAGAGCAAAGATGAAATTAAAGACTCGCTTCAGTCAGAGCAAACACTTTCTGAAGATAACGATGGATCGGTTCCAACAGCTACTGCCACATCAGAGGAAAAAAGGATTGATAATATTGATACCACAGAGACAGAGCACAGTAGTGGAAACAGGACAGAATGATTGCTTACACAGTCAAATGAGACAGTATTGGGTAGGTATTTATGCAAATTTTATTGAAATTCATTGTAAATAAAGACATCTTCCCCCACATGATCTAAAAAATGAAAAATCAAATGGGATATTTTTGTATACTTGAACAACTTATGTGATACCCACATCTAAAGAGAAGAGGAGAATGGAAAACACTTTCTGCACTTTACTATTGCACTAACTTGCAAACACCTATCCATATAAATTAAAGATGCTGATTTTTAGGGGCAGCAGTCTGAAGCACCTCTGACTAAGGACCATTTATTTTTCACTGGCTTTCTTACAGATGGAGAAATTAGACCTTTGATTTATATTCTTCCATGATTTCTGAAGTTTGCCCTTTACACTGCATTCTCTTTGCTGCATTAAAATAAGAGATACTTCATCTGTGTAATCAGTAAACTTGAATGAACAAATTAATCTTGCTACAACTATTCTGTTCTAGAACTTCAACACTTTGTATCACTTTTGTATACCAGTTATCTGGCTGTCCTGAAACCTGTAAGAGCCATGTGTGAACTGTTCTCTGCTGAAAACTAAAGAAAGTCTTACTGAATTACACCTTTTCTCCTTGATTTGCAAAAGGTCTAGAATACAGCAGTTTAAGTGTATGGGTCTGGCTATACATAGAGGTCTCATGAGACTAGCATCTTAAAAAAAAAAAGATGTGCCAGATGAAGAACAGCCCTTTATCAGCTGTACTCCATATTGTACTCAAGAGACAACAGCAGGAGGTTTTTTTGCTACTGACACCATTAATTACTTTGTTATTCCATATATACAGGTACAAGAAGCAAGTCTAATGCTTCCTATAGAGCTGATGAATTTCAGCTTCATTATTTGTAACTTATCTCAGCGAGCAGATTTACAGTAGCTTTTTTCTCCTAGGCAATTAAGTGCTTAAAAATTTCAGTACACAAAGGAAGCTATGTATTAAGTCATAGAAAATAGGTCAGTGGCCTGAAAGCATGTGTGCCTGCCCTAAGAGTTTTAGAATATGTAAGCTGCCACTGGTGCCTCAGTGTTTCTTCTCCTCCCCTTTCTGCCCCCTGTCCCCACCCCCCCAAGCCTTTCAAGTCCAGAACTCCCATTTAACACCTTTTCACAATTCCTGTAGCTGAACTACAGCACAGACTAGGAAATGGAAGGGATGTCCTTATTTGGAAGGACTTTGCCATTACT
Source organism: Hemiprocne comata (assembly GCA_020745705.1). Taxonomy (NCBI): domain Eukaryota; kingdom Metazoa; phylum Chordata; class Aves; order Apodiformes; family Apodidae; genus Hemiprocne; species Hemiprocne comata. The sequence goes on from CM036600.1 coordinate 10,996,996, forward strand.
AGCTAAAAACTAAAAACAAGCTGACCAGCAATCTCCCTTCTCCATATCAACATTTGATTTTGCAGGAAAGACTGAAACTCATCTTGTGATAGCACAGTTAAACCAAGAGTTATCTACAAGATACATTAACTGAATTCTATAGTTGAGTGTAGACTAAAATGCCTTTTTACAACAGGCTGTTAACATATACCCTAACTGCTAAGTACACAAACAGGGGTTCTAGGAAAAATTCATACTAGTTGCACTTATGCCAGATTTAATAAGTAACCACTTCTGCAGTTTGTGCATGCAGACCTACAGAAGAGAAAAGCCTGCTCTACTGCCATTTCAAACTCCTGGAAACCTTCTGGACCATCTCTGAGGGTTCAGTGTCCATCATTAATTCCCAGGTTGGAATCCATCCAAATGGCAGTTTCCTTGCAGTAGCTACATAGTTAGAGAACTCATTTCTAGCAGCCAAAAGCTTAACCTACTGAGCTGCAACTAAAGAAAACTTCCTTTCTTGTAACTCCTGTGTTTCCTCCCTCAACATGTTACTGAAGGCTTCTACCTTCTTTTCAAAGAAAGTATTCTGCATCAGTCCAGTAAACTTGGGAGTAGGAGTTCTGACTTTATGGCTGTGCACTCAAGTTAGTAGCAGAAGCAAACTTGAACTGCAGAGTTGGTTTTGGAGGTCTGGAATCCCATCTACAGTTGTGGTTCAGGGGTCCCCTTGTACGTTATGTACAGTTGCATCATTATTCCCATATGCTGTGGAACACAAAGCAAAAATCTTCTGGCAGCCTATTTACAGTTCACAGTTGTAAGTCAGTTCACATTACAGTAGTAGCTCCATCAAAATAGGCTCAGCTAAACATTCAAGTAACAATGCTAGTGGTCTCTTCACACCAATATATCCCTGTGTCCATTGCCAGCAATGGACATTACACCAGGCGTCAGAGGAACTAGGTGCAAAGTGCAACTTCTCAGTGCATGCAGTTGCAAACAAAGCATATTTAACCCTCATCAGGGTGTATTCTGATGAGCAGTGTGCGTGTGACCAGGTTCTTCACAGTATCCAGGTTCATCTGCTGGTTACACACATCATAAGCACAGTCCATATACACGCGTTGCTCCAAGTTAGCTGTGTGCTTCCGTGCCATTTGGCGTTAGCTTAGCTTTCCTCTCTACACAAGGTCCTTTAGCAGAGTACTGCACCAGAAGAAAGGGCTCTTTGGTTTCTCCTTCACCCACAATGCTTTCTTCATCTTCAGACTGGCTAATCCTCTGCAGACGCAGGTAACACCAGCAGCCCAGTATCAAGGCACCAAGAGCCGCGATAGCGATCAAAATGACAATAACAGTCACCACTCCAGTGGTGGGGCTATGATCTGTGATAGACATGGTCAATATTTCAGGTGGTCTGACTTCTTTAAGGAGAATATTCTGTCCTCAGCATCAGGCATACAGCATCTTCAAACTCCTGCACTGGAAAAAATAAGACACTTAATGAAGCTGTGCAGTTTTACTGTATTCAGCAACATAATACGGTTTGTATCCTTCGCAATGGCACATGACCCTTTTGAATTCAGTGCTTTGAGCTTTTCACACTCCTGCAGTCCTTACTCATTTTAAGCTATTTCTTCAAACTGCCTTTGAAGATGCAGGTCAGCTTTCTACATCAAGCTAAAGCGAATGAAAGCTAAACTTAATTCAGCTCTTGACATGCCTGTCAAGATAGCACATTGTCAGCTTGCTAAGAGGTAACAATTTTTACTAGGAACAGAAGGTAAGATACATAACAGACTATGGAAGTTACACAGTTTAGTACAGAGATTTAATACACATGCAAAATCATGAGTGAGCTCTCAAATCCATCAGAAGGTAGCAATTAGTTTTCCTAAATAACTCCTACAGAAACAGTACATTTAAGAGTCAGAAGTGTGGCCCTTTTAAAAAATTAATTTACAAACATCCTTCTTACATACTAACACCTCCAGGATTAGTAAGCTAATTGCAAAGGTAATTGCAATACTAATGCACTACTGTAAGGCTGTCCATAACACTGGTCTGTTTAGAAGGGCTGATTACATGGTGATTAGTTATTCATGGCACTGATAAAAACAACAGATGTTGTTTTATGTGTTTTTCATAAGAAGCAGGTAGAGCTAGATTTATTGGAGACTAACAAACCACAAAAGCAAAGTAGTATGTTAGGACTGCAGCTGAAATGGAAACAGAAGCAGCAGGCAGGAAAACAGGAGAGAGGAGGAGCTCTAGGGCTTACATTCTGCTGCAGAGAGGACAAAGATGTATAGGGAATGTCTTTTGCTACTTCCACTTGCAAATTCACAATATTATTTAATGAGTTGTGAGCCTTGCCTTAAATTTCAGTTATTGTTCACGAAGTTGGTAGCTTTACACTCCTCCAGTTCACCTGGTACATACGACACAGTCATTGGTTACCTTTTTTTTTCCTCCTACTACCCTAGCTCTACCAAGACAAACTCATGAAAGACTTCAGTAGAGACCAGAGCCATTCCAGCCTAGGAACATATCTTACCTCTGTCCTGCTGCAGGCATCAGGTTAGGACTCAATACTACAATTTCAGGTACCTCAGATACAATCCTGCAAGTGCAAAACAACGTCTGCATTTCAGCTAACATGTAGCCACTGACTGGCAATGGAATAACAGGAATATCTTCTGGCTGCTGTGGCAGTCTGCTGAGGTCCACATACCTTTCCAGGAAAGGCTCTTCCTCACCATTCTTGTTGCAGTCACTCAGCTGCAACAGCAGTATCTTCATCCAAACGCTTCAGGAGAAGTCAAGTCTTAATCAAACTTGAGCCAGAAGGTTGTCATGGAACAGCAGACTCATGCACACTGCCACAGCCATTTCAGCAAGGACACATCCACTGAAGTTCAGCATGAGTGTCATTAGGGTCCAATGTCATTCTACCCTGAGCACAGTACATTTGTATGTTGTGACTACACTAGTAAGAACTAAGAGGCCTTTGGTTTCTGTGTTGTTTTCTAGACCCAGAACTTGAACCTCACTGCTCTTTCCAGCAGCAATTCTGATCAAAATTGAGATTAAGCTGTCTTCAGAGTCCACTTCTTGATGGGAGAATTACTGCATTTGGTAGATCCCCTGAAAGTCATCTGAAGGAGATTACAACTAGTCATCAGACTCCCTCTTCCCTTAAAGCATACCTGAGCTAACAAAGCCCATGAGAATACCAGGAGCAGTGCTGACTTTATCACTTGTAAGATATTAAAAGCTGTAAATTCCTGCTCTTCAAAGGGATTGCTAACACCATCCATATATACTTGGTGGCACTTCTAGCACTACACCCCTTCCCACCACACCTGCTATCAAAGCAAGCATCTAAGCATATTTACTCATTAGCAAGATCAGTCAGATTCACTGGTGGGAACTCCAAATAGCCTCACTTCTAACAGCAATCAAGCAGTAAAAACATCAGCTACAAACCATTTTTCCATAAATAACTACTTTTTTGCTTAATACCAGCTTCTACTTAGAACTTCATTTGTGAAGTTTTATTATCCAATTCAGCAGCTGTAAGTAAAGGACAAACAGGCAGTTTAAATTGCAGAAGGCTGCTAGGAGAAAAATTCAATGCAAGGCTGGCATTAGTTCCTAAACCCAGCTTTTCATGATTATAGGCATTCTGCTGCTAAGTTTGCTATCATTAATGCCTACAAGCATGTTCCTGAAAAGAAATACAGCTACCATAGAAGCCAAAGCTATAGAAGAGGCTTCAAAAGCAAATCTAGTATAGTTCACACATATATACCAAAGTCCTCAAGCAGTTATGTTTAAGGTGCATTAAGTCTTTGGGCTTTGTTTTCCTAGATTGGGGAGTGGAAGGTGGGAGATACACTTCCTATTACAATTTTTCAAGTGAAGGAATTTGAAATGGCAAAGGAAATGTGAGTAACTTTTTACCACGGTGTGTAGTGATAGGACATGTGGTCATGGTTTTAAACTGGAAGAGGGCAGATTTAGGTTAGGCATTAGGAAGAAATTCTTTAGGGTGGTGAGGCACTGGAACAGGTTGCCCAGGGAGGTTGTGGATACCCCCTTCCTGGAAAGGTTCAAGGCCAGGTTGGGCAGGGCTTTGTGCAACCTGTTCTAGTGGGAGGTGTCCCTGCCCTTGCAGGGGTTGGAACTAGATGATCTTTAGGTCCCTTCCAACCCAAACCATTCTATGATTCTGTGATTAATAAAACTACCAGAGTGACCTTCATCTTAAAAGATTAAGAATATATTAATGACTGCTTAGTTAGAAAGCCTCCATTTTAAGACCTTTAAGAGGCAAAGTAACAGCAGCTTGGACTACATGTTACTAACTGTGAAAAATGCTTTTTCCTGTATGTGCAAGTAAGATTACTTTTGAGGAATGCTGCATGCTCATCACAAGAGCATCCTTATTGCCAATGAAAGATGAGGGGAAAACCCTCTGGGGAGATCAGAGCTGTAATTCTACCACTGGCACACAAGCACATACAGCACCCACACTACCCAGCCATAGAGAGTCAGGCTTTCAACTGTTAGAAACACTAGAAGGAAAACTAATAGCTAACAGCGTTGACTGGAACAGCAGTTAGTTTCCACACGAGGTGTAGTAGTATATTATACTTGAATCAAGAATCACTTTTAAAGCTTTATACCGAGGTAAACCACACAGAAGTTAGTATTTTACAGAAGACAGTAAGATGAAGAGAGGTGAGCAGTCTAGAAGTTTCCCAATCACAGTGACAATTTCAAAAGCAGGCAAACCTTCTCAGTAGCACAGCAAGTGGAATAGGTTTACACTGTAACTGCCCATCGGGCAGAATCAGGAGCAGGTTTCTAGTGTTAAGACCATGTTTACTTCAGAGGCAATTGCGTGGCTGGCAAGTAATCTGTCACACTCCAGATTTATATTTGTCAATGTCACATCCACATGGAGCTCTAATGAGAGGTCTGTTCTGATAACAGGGTCACTTCTGACATGCCCTCACCAGAAGTAACATGCTGTTTATATCCTGTGGCATAGCTTAATTCTTGATATATTTGAAAAATTGCTAAAACTGCAACATTAAGTTTACCAATAAAAAAAACCACCTTTGTTTATACAGTCAAGGGAGTTCTCCAAATGTGTGGTTTGGGTTTTCTTAATGGCTTTAACTGCAGCTAGATAGTGCCCATACATTTCTGACACTGAAGCAGTTGTTAATACTCGGTTCAAGTCTTCAGACTGCAAGTACTCAAAAAGTCCTATCACATACCTGCACCAATCAGTTCAAGAGCTGAGGCTTGGAGTCCTCTAGTCAGTTTCAGAATCAGCTTATCAGAAAAATTAAGGTCACACTGGTTTTGGATCTTGTCTGGCAAGTCTTCCTCCTTGCTCCTCCCCTGTGGAGAGGGATCACATTGGTTTCTAATTGCTCTATATCCAGAGTCCTTTTTGCTCTTTGCTTTCCAGTTACATAATTACATCTAACCATTGGTTTCTGGCACAGGCAGTCACAGAAAGAGGACCCGATACTGTTCCACCCACTTGCTAATCAAGAACTCGGCTTAGAAGTTGTTCCGAGTTCTTTAGGCCTATTCAAAAGCAACATCTATTGCCTTGATGTCAGGAAAAGGAAGAGCACGAGACAGCACGGTACATTGCAACTGCTCAGAGGAAGGAACAAGATGTATTTTGATCAAGTCACGTTGCCGTTACCTCCCAGGACTGTCAACATACTGGTCAGTTTGGACTCTTCCTTTAGCACGTACCCAACTCCAAGCACCAAGCTTGCGGGGCTGAGCGGGCGGGGACGAGCACCTCTAGCCCAAAGGAGCCGGGCACGGCCCGCGCCCTCCCCGAGCTGCCGCTGACAAGCCGTGAGGCATCGCCTTGTGACTGCAGCACGGCGGCGGCAGCTGCAGCCGCGCCGGGAGAAGGCGGCCGAGCCCCCGGCGGGCGCCGCTCAGGAGGACGCGGCACAGCCACCGCCCGGGGAGCCCCGAACCGACCCTCGGGGCCGACGAGTGGCCTGCGGGGCGACCAGCCCCGCTCGGGAGCGAGGCAGGGCCGAAACGGAGCCCGCCGCCGCCCGGGCGCGGACTCCTCCCGCCGGGCCGCCACAGACACAAAGAGCGGCTCCGCCGTGGCGGCGCCCGGGAAGGGGCGGCCCGGGCCCGGGGCGGGATGGAAGCACAGGCGGCCCCTCCGCTTCTCCTGAGGTTCCGCCCGCCTTCCAGGACCCTCCCCGAGATGCGACCTGCGCCCTCCTCGCCGATCGCCACCCTGGCCCACAGCATGGCGGGCCCGACCCCCACCCGAGCTCTCGGGTCCCGCACGGCGCCCAGCCGAGCCTCCCACCGCCCTTCTGCCGGAACCGATCCCACCGCGCCACCCGCCCCAGGTGCTCACCCTCTGTCAACGGCCCTGCTGCGCTCCAGTCCCCGGCCCACCCACCGACGCCACCGCGGGCGCGACGGTTCCTTTCCCCGCCCGCGCCTCCTTATATCGGGGGCCAGGCAGCACCGCGCGGCGGCCAATCGGCTCCCGGCGCGCAGGGCCCGGCCAGCAACAGCTGACGGGCGGAGCAGCGGCGGCTCGGCCCTGCCTTCCCTTTCCCTGACAGCCGTGGCGGGGGGCCGGCCCGCTCCGCCCCGTGAGGGCTTGGCGGTTTTCGGGTAGCGGGGCCATGAGGCCCCAGGAAGGCGAAGCGGAGGCAAAGGGGTCACCTCAGGGTGCGCGCCCCTTCCCGCCGCCGCCCTCCGCCGCTTCAGCCCTCAGCCCTGTCCGGACGCGAGGCGTGAGGGAGCAGCGGCCGGGCGGGAAGACGCCGCCCGCGCCGGGCAGCCCCGCAGCCACCTCCTTGAAGGGGCTGAGGGTGCCAGCGGGGATAAAACCCCACAGCTGCCGCCCTGACCCCGCAAGAGGTCCGTTCTCGGCTCTCCATGCAGCAACACAACAAGGGCGCCGGAGCCGCCATGGTGCTTGGTGAGCGCTGGGAGCCACCGGCCACCTAGGCCAGGCCTTCCTGCTGGGGTCTCGGTGCAGAAAGTGTGATAGGTCCCCCGGACTGTCACTGTCATTTGTCTCAAATTGGTCTGGTATAATTGCATTCCCAGTATGTCCATTGTATTTAGTAATTCACTCCGTGGTGGTGCACTAACTATTTAAATGCATTAGGAAATAATTTAATATAGGGTTTCTTCACCTTTCTGCTGAAGCTGGTCCTTACTTATGCCAGAGAAGCAAAAGATGATTGAGTATTTCAACTCTGACATGATATAGTAGCTGAGAGAATAGATTCCCAACTTGTTTGAGGTTCTTCTAAAGTCTTGAGAGCAGAGGATCAAGTTCAGAAGTCACTATGTCTTATACAAACACCTGCTCTACAGTATGCTGGTTTGTATTATGCACAGTTTTCTAGGGAGTTGAAGTAATTTTTCCTTGCATTACCACAGAGTCCAATACTAAGTGCATTGCCTCTTTCCATTCTTATTCAGGGAAAAGCTAAATACAGCCCAGTACACAGGAGGATGCCTCACTTCCCCTTCTCACTCTCCAAGCTGTTCAGACAGGAGCCATCTTTTGCCTGGAGGATGTACAGCCCCACTCACACATTTTCGTGTCTCAGGAGGCCTTCCTAAGATGACAGGTAACTCTGGACTGCTCCTGAGTCCTACCTTGCCAGTCTGCAGCATTAGCAGAGAAGCTGTCTCATAGTACTGGCTGCCCTAAGCACACCATCTTGTAGTTTTGTTTAATCAAATATGTGTGGTGGCATGAAATACCTGAGATACCACAGCCAATTCAGAAAATTGTAGAAAAGTAATTGTATCATGTAAAATTAATGTTTTATTTAAGCTTTGGCTCTAATGAATGTAGCACAGAAGCAGTTTCTATTGTCTTTATGCATCAGCCACCGTAGAAGAGATGATAAAGTATTACTAAACATATCTTTTAAAGTTCAGAATCTTTTTTTGAAAGCGGGTTACTTTCACTGTTAGTCTGTCAAAGCAATATTGGCCATGGCAGAAATTTACTTTTCTGTCAAGTGAGTAGATACTGAGGTAGCCTTTGGGTCAGTATTTTAATAAGATGTCTAAATCCCATTTAGATACTCAGTTCTCTATGGTCATGCCTATTTTACTTACGTAACCACAGATGTAGACTCTGCAGTATATGAGTGTCCTAATCCCCTTCAGTGAGAAGGGCCATGCCCTTTTGTACAAAAAGCAGGAATGCAATTACAACAGAGATAACTGGTAAAAGCCATCCAGTAATAGTGGAGCCTTTAGAGAAGACCAGCAGTCTCTGTTGGCGTAATTTGAAAACTTTTAATCTGAGAAACTTTTTATAGTGATTTTATAACTCTTATTTAGTAAATCGCAGAGAACAAAGCAGGTTCATTCACATCAATTTCTTATCTTTGCAAATGGGCTGCTTGATCTGTGCTGGCTTGTATCATGGGAAATTTCCAGTCTTCTGTGGAGAAAGTACAGGGCTGTCAAACCTTCAAAACTGCTTAAAAACTTCTATGTTGCCACCTTCACCTGTCCCCATTGAATGCCTAAGGTTTATAGCAGGGGCAAGGCCCTAGTAACCTCTGATCATCACAGCTGGGGAGCAGAAATAATCCACTTAATACTTTAGCAGGAGCTCCTGAAGCATACTGGCAGATTCAGTTAAAGCAAGCAAGCAAAATGCTCTTCAGCTGTGCTAGGAATGAAAAATTGAGAGTTTCCTCTTATTTATTTACTATTGCTCCTTAGTGTTGCACAAGTAATGTACAACTGTGAACATGCAACATGCTGGTATAGGAGATAGTTTTGTCTTCACAGAAAAAAAATAACATTTTTCTCCCAATATTCATAATTTATATAAACAGATTTAACAATTTTCTCAATTTTATACCATCAATGAAAGCATACCCTCTTTGGTGGACTTGGCAGCATCAGTGGCAGTGTTAGGTTTGCAGTTGAACTTGATGATCTTAAGGGTCTTTTCCAACCTAAATGATGCTTCAGTTCTCTCGCTTTCATCCTTTTTTAAACCATTACATATGCTCATTGACTTCCCTGGGAATTATCTGCAGAAGAATTTTGGGGTCACTTGTAATCATTGTCACAGTCATCCTGATCTCTGCTGGAACTTCTCTGACCCCTAGCATAATTTCCAGCAATGTTGATTCTAAGAGAGATTCTTTGATTTCCCTTTGGGGACTATACCACAGTCAGAGAAATTAATGATCAGATTAAGATTTCCCTGTATTTTAGTTTGTTAGAGAGAAATTGTGTCCATTGTTGCATATTAACATCACACACTCCTATTCCTTGTCCTATTACTGGGCACCACTGAAAGCAGGCTGGCCTCTTCCTCTTGACATCCACCCCTCAGATATTTATAGACATTAATAAAATCCCCTTACAGCCTTCTCTTCTCAAGACTGAACAGCCCCAGAATGTCTCATACAAAAGAAAAAAACAAACCCACAAAGAAATTCATCTGTATTCTAAAAAAAAACCCAACAAACCCAAGCTACAGTCACATTTTTCCAGTTTTTCACTTAGACATTATAAAGAAGGCTCTGAGTTTTCTTTTATTTTTATGAGCGAAAAGAGAAAGGGAACAACAGCTGTACATTCTAAAATGCATCCAGAAGAGGAGTGCAGCACAAGGAGAGCAGTGCTGAGAAGACATTTGGCCCTAGGAGTTCAAGGCCTCTAGTGTATGGACCCTTTAATTTTACTGAGTAGCATCTTCTGTCTTCTATTTATTAAAAAGAAGTCCTAGTATATATATATATATATGGCTCTTGTTAATAAGTCCTTCACCAGTTTTGGAGGTATGGGCAGGTAAATTCCTGTATACTAGAACTGAAGCTTTTCTCTCTCAAATTTATCACTATAAATTGATTTGATCTAATAAGCAAAACGTGGTTTTGAACCTCTGTCAGGTTTTTAGCCCTTGTTTACTGACTGCTTCCCCTGCTTGGGCCATATTTCTTGTCTGGTTTCCAAGACACATATTGAATGTGTTAGTTGGGGAAACCCAAAGAAAATCTGTTTAGAGTGCTAATTTGCATCTTCAAAATATATTTTTTACTTTTTCAGCATATACAGTACAATAATCTATTTGGTCTATATGCTTCATGATGTACTTGAGCTACATTCAAATAGAGCTAGAAATTCAGATTAGAGTGATACTGTTTTGAGGCTGGGTAGTCAAATATTTAGTAACTTCGTCACAGTCTTACTGGATGTTATCACCATAGTTCTGCTTTTTGCAGCAAGTGCTTCCTGAAGCAGTTTAAGTGCATTCATGCAAATCATAGTTTACACCAGTGTATTGCAGTTACTGTGACAGATTGCCCCTTGCAGTGGCACATCTCGCCAGATGAAGCCTAGTTTGGGCTTTCCCTGGTGTAGCCAAGAGGGAAAGAAATCCCTTGTCATCTCAGCATCTGTGCCAACTTGCCTTATTATGCTTTGGATTTTAGGAGCACTGCTAAAACCAAATCACAGTGAACAGTTCCAACTGGAAGTGTCAGCCATTACAGAAAACTAGGAAACACTCTAAGGCTGATACCTACAAAGAAGAGAAACCTGATGAAAACGCTTGCTACTGCACTTGGTTACAACTGCCTGATGTAAGCAGAGAAGCTAGAGGTGATTTAAAGACAAAATTGTTTTTGAGTAATGTAAACAAGGAAGGTGGAAATGATCTAGCACCTAAACCCAGATTGACAGGTCAATTCAGACGTCTCCTTCTAGTCCCTTGATAGATCTGATCACGAATTTCTTCTCCAAGTTTCCTGGTAAATTGTGCCTGGACATTGTTGTTTCTTTCTCTGGGATCCTGGAAGGCAACCCACAACCTATGAAACATGGGAGAGAAATATTGCTTGAGAACAATCCAAAGATTTAACATGCAATATATAATACATGACGTAGCCATTTTATCTATTAGTAGGAAAGGGGGGTTGGAAGTAGATGAGGGGGAGGTGGTTTAAACACAAAGGAATTCAAGTGTTAACCCTGCATAGTGAGCAGTGAACAGGAAGTGTACATTTGTGCTTGACTGTTTTGCAAGTACAATTTTACATCCTCATTTCATCAGCTAAGATGCTTGTTTGAGCAGTGCCAACTCCCCCCCAAAGGTCAGGAGGGCAGAGTTGTGAGTGTCTCTGACCCAGGCCTATAATCTGTGGACAAGGAGCAGAACAGCCTGTTCTCTAGTGGCCTGGCTGTCTTGTTGACTCAGCTTTCGGAGCATTCTGGTTTTATAAATCTTTCTTTTGAGAAATGCAGGTTAAGTTGTGTGTTTCAAAAGTTCAGTGTAAATTGTATTTTTATTATGTTTTTTTTTAAATAGTTCTAGTTTGGAAAATCCTTTATTGCAGCAGAATTAATGCATTGGTAAAGCTGTTCCCTACAAAACAGTTTACAGTAGCTGTCAGCATCAAATGTTTTCTAGGCACTACATTTGCTGCTTAGCAACCATGCTAGGGTAATCTTGCTGCAAGTCACCCATGTGTGGAGTCCTATCAGATAGAGGGACTGTGCTGCAGGATTACCCACCAGTCATTAGTCATTGGTGACAAGATATCTCTCTTACAAAACAAAGTGCCTTGCAGATTCCCCAGGGTGAATGCACAGGATTTCAAAACAGCATTGCATCTTTCTGTAAAAGAAAACCCATACAGTATTCCTTATGTTGAGGTCTCCAGTCACCAGTTACTCCCTGGAAGGCAACTTTTGTAGAAAATATTTGAACTTTTTCTTCCACTGTACTTCAGAATTCCAAAACTGGAAGTGCATATTCTTTGAAACTGATATTAATTGCTGTAAGAAATCAGATCACTTTACTACATTGAAAAGTCTGTTATCCTATGCAATGAAGACATTTCTCTTATTCCTGTCTATTGCCTAGGTGTTCTTACATCCTGACTGAGTACCTGCTCTCCATTTTGGAGACCTCTGTGTCTCTTGAAGAGTCTTATCTCTATTAGACTTTCCTGTGAAGTTTCTCTTCTGCTGTTCTTTACTGCAGCTGTACTAATAATGGATAGTCTGGATAGCCTAGACCTCTCCAGAGCTGGACACTGTAGTTCTTCCCATGCTAGCAGCTGGCCTGAGGCACTGCAAATTGAGTAGCAGAACATACAGTGAAGGATGCTGCTGGAGAGTAGTTATTTATGAAAACAGGACAATTCCCTTGATTCCCTTAGGCTTGTGAAGGGTCAGGAACTCTATGGTGAGAATATTAGCAGGAGAAACAGAGAACAGGCAATGTGAAAGGCAAGAAAAATGCTTAAAGAGCAAAAGGAGAATACAGAACAATGGGACAGTACTACCCCAGCTACTTGTGCAGGTGATCCCAAGCATAAATGGCCCCTTTCCATTTTACTTGTTGCTGGGGCGTTGCAACCATGGAAAGACTCTGACTGTAACTTCAGGTGGGATGTAGGATATCAGATATGAAGTAATTCTGGAAACAGTCTTCTGGCATTAGATACACATTTTTTCAACAGAAAAAGTAACAATATTTGTATGTATTCAAGATGCAATTTATATCTGTGCACAGTTGTAACTGCGAACAGTTTTGCTTTACATAGTGCATGTTTTCCCTTGGAGCTGATTTCTTATTAGATATCTGGGTAGTGCTGTGATCAGGGTGATTGTATCTCATATTTCCACTTTAAGTAGTAACAGGTTACTTCTATTTGTTGGAGTGCCAATGTGTAGCCAGATAAGCTGCATGTCTACATATATGGCTTAGATTGTATTAATAGCCTGAATTGCTTTTCAGTGTTTTATTCAGATTACAAGTATGTATAGTAGTGCAGAGCACCTTCATGGTCTTCATGTATATGGTTCAAAGATGCATTTAACCTGACTATGAATCTTGAATAATACAGAGGCAAAATTTAAATCAACAGCTTTGGTGGAGTTGGTATTCCAGCCCCTTATGATGCAGAAAGGCCTGAAATGCTCTTTCTGTGTTTCCTCTGGTATCTGACTAAGTCGTGCTATTTTCTGACTGTTTAATGGGGCGTTATTTACCGAATACAGACCAACAGCTGTAGCTGACAGATGTACAATGACTTAGATGGCTGACAGGAATGAGTTGTAGGTAGTGGGTCAGAGCACTTGAGAACAGGAGTCTGATCCCCAGGCTAGCAGGTGGTACAGTGCAGAGGGTTGAAAAGCTTAGTAGAAACCATTGGGGAAATCTGTATTATATGGCTCTTCAGCCATTCAACTGCTGTTTAGATTTATTTAAAACAAACAAAACTAAAAACTGTTTGGACTAGAAATCAGTGCATTACCTAGAGACACAAGGGAATCCAGTGGTTTTACCTTTAGCTTGTGGCAGAGCAGACTCCAACAGCCACTTCTAAAAAGAATCAAATGGGAAGTGACAGGAAAGATTATCACAGACCCAACACAGCGCTTAGACAAGGTTCCAGCTTATTTCAAGACACTTGGAAAGCCTCCTAGACACAACTGGTATCTTCCTTTTCACAATGCTGGGCAGAAATGTAAACAGATCATTCTAGAGAGACCTGTTTCTTACTGCTGAGTTAATACAAAAAAGTCTTGTAAATGAAATCTGACATCCGGAGTGTGACCTGTAGATATCCTTAGTGTACATGTGCCAACAACAGGAAGGCAGTTATTCTGTGATAGGAAGACACCAGACAAGGCAGTTAGTGAGATGTCCCAGATACCTAGGTCTACTGAATCCCTATTTTCTATTACTCTCTTTAATGCTCAGACTCTCAAGATTGCTTGTCTTCTGCAGTTAACTACATTGTCTCATCTGTTGTGCTCATGGGGGTTTGGAGTGCAGCAGTACCAGCCCTAATCCTGTTATGGATGGTCAGGCCATATCAAGAGCTTCCAAGCACTGTCTCTTGTGGTTAGAATCAGCTTGTCTAGCAAAGGGTGCTCAAGAAAATTAAATGTGTAAACTTACTGAACATTAATTTGTTTCTGCTCAGTCTTCTGTCAAAGGTACATCCTTAGCTAAATCTCACACCTTGTCAAAATCAGAGCCTGTGAAATAGTCATGCAATTTAACTGCCTCAAAGGTTTGAGTAGAACGTGTCTGTTCCTGTCTGTCCTGTGAAGCCACATACCAGCTAGAGGAAAAGAGGGAACAGAGTGGCAAGTCACTAGCTTTTCTCTGTGTCTCTCAATAAATTGATGAAATCAGTCTTCCAATATGTTACTGCAGACCTTAGTAATATTAGCATGCAAGTCAGTCTCCTGGATGTGTTGTTCCTTTCTCCTGGTGAATGGAAACATTTGAATAAGTTGTTAACTTGTGACAGTGTTCTCTACTCAGCTGCAAATATATTTACCTTTGCTAGTTTGTTTTTAGTTGATGTTCCTGTAAAATGAGTGAACATACAAAACCTCAGCTTCTTTAGGCATTGAGCTTTCCTGGTAGTTGCAGTTTCCCATACCTATTTGCTTTAAAAATCCATTTATAAAAGTATGGTTAAATGTATTACCTAGGCATATGTGCAGAGTGCATTTAGCAATTACTTGGTTTTTAATTGCTTTACCACATTATGGATAGCTGCTGTCTATGTTGGTATATCAACACTGTATTTCTATAGAAGTATTCAAGGTTATCAATGCTTATAATCATCAATAGTTAGTCTTCTGCCACTTTAGGCAGATTTGAACCCAGACCATAGTTGGAGGCTAACCTTTTTGAAGAAAAAAAATAATTGCAACAAATCATAGTGCTGTTGATAGAGAATGAACAGGCTAGCCTGGTGAGGATGTAGGCCTTGGTCTTTGAAGGTGTTTGACCCAAGTGCAGAGTGAATGACTGGGGATGAAGTAGCAGCTCTGTGTCACTACTAGGCTAATAAGTGATTAAATTGGGTCCATTGATTATTTATTTCAGTCACATTTCCATGGATTCTGATCTGAAGTTCCACCCAAATCTATGTGGGAATGTGCTGGCATGGTCTGGTAGCTTCTAGAAAGGCAATTAATGTGTTCTTTAGGCTGCTTCTTTTCTTTGCGTTAGTTCTCATCTCTGCAGACCTGTACATTCCTGGGAGAAACACTTCTGTTTCAGCGCAGGCTAGTTTTGTTCCCTGGAATAAGTGAACTTTCTTCCTTGCAAACAATTTTGCATGTGTCAGAATGGTGAGAAAAGTGGAATCCTTGCCTGCACTGTTTTTAAATAAAACAGTGATTGTCACACTTTGGAAGATTAACAGCAAGACTGGAAAAGCTCTTCACATGTTTTGGTAGCTGTCAGGATTAAATTTACTAGTCTTGTTTTTTCAAATGTGTGAATACAGATGGACTTATAGTGGAAATAGCACCTCCTGGTTGTCATTAACTGTGTACAGCAGGGCTTGGTGTAGTTCCTGTTAACTGTGTACAGCAGGGCTTGGTGCAGGTCCTGCATTTGTGCCACAAAGCAGCCACAGAGTGTTACATTTGCTGCCACAAAACATTCACAGCCCACGCTTACGTTCAGGCTGTGTTAGAACCAAACACACTCAGTACCTCTTCCAAGCTGGCAGTGCGGTGGACTGTGTTGAGCCAGGCACATCTTGTGTACACACTGAAAACTGGCAGAGCAGTGAGTTTTGCCACCAGCTGGACAATAATTGGCCCCTGCACTCAAACTCCCTTTTCTGTGTGCATCAGCATGCAGTTCTTCCATAATTAGCCAACCCTAGAATTAGATCAAATCCTCTTTTTGCAGTCAAATTGATGGAGCCAAAACTGTGGATGGGATTATTTTAGAATCCCCTTTCCTATTGTATTAAATGACTATTGAGCATGTATGTAGTTTTAGGGATTTCAATTTTTTCTTCTCCTTTCCTCCAAACCTATCCTTTCACTTAAAGCAAATCTACATTTGTATTCTGGTGACATAATACATAGCCTAGTAAAAATAAACACCACCACCAGTGACAGGAACTATGGCACTTGTTCTTATCTTAGCTAATTTACTGTACTGAAAAGGCAAATTGCTAAGTGGAAGTCACGTGAGGGTCTCCCAATGAAGACTACATTTAAAGTTAGCTAGTATAAACTTCTTTTTTCTTTATTTTTTTCCTTTTCCCTTTCCTTAGCCAAAACCTTTGCTATGCAAACAGTAGGAAGGATTCAAAGCTTGCTTAACTGAGGAGCAGTGGGGTTTTGAGTTGCTCAGCTTTACATCTTTCAGGCACTGCTTGTAGCACAGTTTTGTTCCAGTTAAGATACTGTGACAGGATGCTCCTTCAGATGGCATGTGCAGTGCTCTACAAATCCAAACTGCAAATTGAAAGCTTGGAGCTATGTTTAAGTACAGGCACGGCAAAGAGATTCCTTAGCAGCATGGAAGAGTCAACTTGAAACACCTCTCTCTGCTGTACCCAGAAATTTTTGAGCAGTTCACCTGTTTAAGCCTTTCAGGACATGAGGAGTAAAGATGGCAGAAGACATTCATGGTGTCAGGCAGAGACAGTCACGTATTAGATTTACTTAGGTTCTGAGCTTGTCTTTGCACAAGATGGTTCTTTCTTTTGAGTGCATATTAGAACCAAGGCATTGACAGAAATTGTATCAGCAGTCCACTACCTATTTTTGGAAAATACTTATATTCAAAACTGTACTTAGCATTTGAAGAGGTTTTCCAGCATTTCTTTGGAAAGTTGTGATTGCAGCCATTGGTAATGGTTCACGTGATTCCTCTAGCTCCCATACTAAACTGTTGATCAGGAGGAGCACATCAACTGTTTCAGTGCAATTCATGTTGAATGTGATCTTTGGAAGAAGAGAAATTTGCCAGCTGAGACTGCATTCATTTCTTGTGTCCCACCTGCAGTTTCTGACATCAGCATAAACTGCACAGAGAATTTTTGTATAACACACACAAAGCTTCCCAAAGCATATCCTTTAGTGGTATTTTCAAGACAGACCAGAAAACATGGGTCTGGAAATGGGGCATATTTAGGAGGCTCTCCAAAAGTTAAATCATGAGTGATATTACCAAGGCTTCCAAATGGGCTGTACTCCCCACGGTAAGAAACAGCAGTGAGGAAGGTTAATAAGACCAGAGAGACATTTTTTGACTGAACAGACCCTGCAACAAACAGCAAGAAAGCCTGTTTGGCAAAATAATGGAATTTTTTTTACTGTTTTTTGAACTTGTCACTTTCATGCAAGCTAATGAGGCAACTTTATACATATATAGCTATAACATTTCCTTCTGTTTCCTGTACTTAGTGTTCAGTGTTTGCAAACTGTCTGATCTGTACTGAAAAGACACAGGTGATGCTGAATACCTAATTATAGGGGTTTTTCTGCCTTATTCCTTCACTCCTCTCCATAGCACAAGCCTCTGCAGGATAAATCAATTTGCAATTATGGTAAACATCTCTTCATCTTGTGTGGATATTGAGTAAATGAAGATAAATGAAACTTTTTTTCAATCTTTGGAATTGTAACTATAAAAATAATTATCTTTTCATTTATTGATTCGCTTTAGATTTTGTCCAGGGATCGGTTTCATGCCTTTGTTAGGAAAATTCACATTTAAATTAATTTACCCTTTTTCTATCAGGCATTAATAACATTTAACAGATTAGATGAAGTGGTGTCTCTCTAATAGACTGAAAAAAAAACTTCTTGAAGATATCTGTAGTCAAACAATACTTGACCAGATGTGACTTGTGTCTGGATATTTTTCCAGCCTTTGATTTAGATTGAGATGTCTTTCTCTGCTGCTGCATTTCTTTTTGTGTATAAAGTCTGAATAAAATTTACAGTTCTTCTGGGAGAGCTTATATTTTAATGCCAGATGAATTATTTATGCACCAGCACTTAAAGAAATGGAATTGCTTTATGTTAACATACTGAAGAAGAATGAATACTGGCTTTTAAACTTACACACAGGGATGGAGGAGAAACAACAAATAGTGCATTAGAAACCTGTAAATGTTACTTTGTCTGAGAGGAGGCATATAACAGTTTTGTAGCTTCTGTTCAAACAGTTCAGCTGCTATGTGATTCACTTTAGTTCTTGAAGTAGAAACACAATTAACTATAAAATATAAGTTAATTAAATGTTTTAATTTGCCCATCTGAAAGGCTAATACAACTCCTCAAATATATACCTGGAAAGATGCTTTTCCTTTAAGTGCGACTAGAGGCAAAACTGTGAGAAGGTTTTTTAGAGTAAAATGTTCTATTAAGTGTGTAGAAATAAAATTAAATGCATACACAAGCCTTTGAAGTAGGCAGAGAACAGGTCATAGTATAATACAATTACATAATGTCACTGAAGTTTGAGTAAGAGTCTTGAAAAAGGGCACAGGCAAGTGTTCAGACAGATTGTGTTTAGCAATAGGTATGAACAGAGTCTGCAGTTTCCTTACTGCAGTAAGGTCACAGTTCCTATTGGGATTTACTGAGTTCCAGGTTTTCATATCTGAAAGTCTCATTTTATAAGTGGTTCTGTTTGTAATTCAGAAAGCTTGAGGCAGTGATAAATTATGGATATAAACAGAAGAGCTGTGTATGTTACATGACAAAAGATGTGTCCTGAAGTACCATCTCAAATGGTTGTTAATAATCTTTACTACCAATGAGTATTTTATAAAGTGTACCTCACTGGAACATGAGCCTGTAGAAACACAGAGTGTGCCATGAACTTCAGAAACTGGGCTCAGGGCATGGACACTTATTTCCCTGTTCTAACTCACTGTGACCTTGCACACAGTCACTGAAGTGTTTCATTGCCCCAGAGAGATTTTAGGTGCCCAACTGTCACCAAGTCCCATGGGCATTTTGTTCCTGTGCCTTAGTCTGAAAAATGAAACTAATAATTTCTCCTCACTGAATGAAAGACTGTGTATGACATGGCCCATGCAAATATAGATGATTACTGGGGTTTTTTACATAATATAGCTTAGCATGAGATTCCCAACTGCCACCTCCCATAGCAGCGAGCTTACCTCTGCTTTGTGCTGAGAGTTGGAGGTGTCCAAGCTTCTCCCTAGTAAGCTTTTGCTCTGTGCTGCTACAGGAACTTGAAATAACTCAGCTATTTCCAGCCACCTCTGCATTTCACCAAAGTCTGAAGTGCTGACAGGTCCAGGAATGAAGAGGTTCAACAGGAGAAGCTATCACAGGAATAAGTGTAGTGGAATTCCCTCTGGGATACACCAGTACCATGTTCTGGGAACTTAAGAGAAGCTCCCACATCTTTTATCAGATGTGTGATATATCTGCTGGTTTTGTGAATCTGTTTTCAAAACAAAGTCCAAGTCATGTCTGCAACAATGACAAGCTCTTGGTTATAACCATAGGGTAAGCAGACAAGCTAATGATTGCTGTATGTGACCAAACATGGAGAGGTTCAAGAGCAGTAGCTCAAATCATGAGACAAATGTGCATTTTTTGTGTTTGAAATAAAAATGAGACTGATGCTATGGCTGTTTGATGTATGAAGAGTGAATTATAACTGTGTGGCAATCAAGTCACAGTTTTCCACAATTTTGCACTACTAGAACACAAAATTAATTAGTTATTAATTTGGGAAGATAATTTTCATAGCTTTACAAAACAGTATATTTATAATAACATCTGCATGTGAGCATGAAATGTTTTAGTAATTAATATTTCTGTTTAAAGATGTTAGAGTCAAGTATATTATATTCATCAAGAGCCTTTGTTCATCACTTAATCCTGTTCTCTGGGGAGGAGACAGCAAAATGATGGCAGGAAATGCCAAATGAGCAAAGCTGGTTGGCACTGTTTCTCATTATGATTTTATTAAATACAGCAGAATTGTGTAGCCATAGGTACAATTAAACAGAAAGCACTAGCACTAACTAGCTTTTTTCCTTTCTGAAGGGATTTTTACAAAATGAGTGTAGCTCTATTACTTTTACTTCCTTCAGGAAAGCAGCAAGGAGAAACTTACTAGATTTTGCTGCAGTTTAGAGATAAGCATTGTTATAGATCCAAAATGAGGGATTTTATAAAAGGAAACTGAAATCTAAATGAATGTCATGGTCTGAAATATCCCATTTTATAACCCTCTGCCCAGCAGAGTCATACTGAAAGCAGATCTCCATTTGTCTGTGATACTGTCTGGGAGATAGATGGAAGGCATCTGTATGTTGCTTTCTGTAAATACTCTTTTCATGTGCATCACCAGTGAGAAAAAGCTATTTCCCTGCATATGAGAAACATGCCATGGGCTTAGTAACAGTTCCCCAGGGGAATAGCATGTCAATTTTGGACCTGGGAACTTATGCTAAATTATAAGCATTACTTTCATAGCAGTCACCCCAAGAGGAAATCAGACTATGCCTTTCTTGTAGGAAGAGTAAATTCTGATAACTATACTATTGCTGTGAAATTTACAGGCAAGTTGTAGATGGAAAAAAATATAAGCAGCAACTTCTCCCCCCCCACTTATTATTTTCGACATACAACATACAAACATGATTGTCCACATTAACTATGAAATTCTGCACAACTCAGGGGATTTGCTACTGGTGAAATTAATTGGGTAAGTATCTGGAGCCAAACAGAGTGTTAGTCCAAACTTACATGGTCCCAGGTTTCCCCTGAAAGTAATAAAACTTAGAAGTGGTAAAGGCAGTCAAAAGTGAACAGTTTGTAAACTACCTTACAAATTCAAAATACAGAGAAGTCCATTGTTTTTAATGGAAATTATATTAAGGGTCTAAGTGAAATATTTTAGAAATTCTAATTTCAACAAGTAATTTTAGCTATTTAAGTGGAAAAAAATACTTTGGGACTCAAAGGGAGTTACATTTGATATCTCAAATATTAGGTATCATGTGTGTAAAAAGTTAATGTGAGTTACATTGACCAGATTGATACTCCAGCATGCTAAGCATTGTACAAATTATGCTGTAAATATAGTCCCTGCTCCAAAGAATTTATATACTAAAGTGGATAAATCTGAGAAAAGAAGGTGGTTAAAAAAAATACACTTAGTTTGGACTGGCTGTGGAGACAACTCCAGACTAGTGAGTAGCAGTGAGGAAAAAGTTACTCACATGAAGAGAAGGATAGACAGAGAAGTTTGAATATAGGGTTCCTAAATTGGCTTTTCTTCCAGGACTTGTCAGGATGAAAAGGTTGCAGAGCTGTCTGAAGTGGCGTGTTGGCATTTCTCTAGTGGGTATAGACCCTTCTACTTCTCTTTTGTCCCCACATGTTGCCTCAGAGGTGTTTCAGAGAAAAGTCAAAGCACTTTTTCACTCAGAGTTCAGTGCAGAGAGGACAGCCTGAATAAAAGCAGCACTCTGGAAAGCATTTTGAAGGCTGACAGTTCAAAGAGAGTCAGGAAGTTCAAAGCTGCAGAGTCATAAATTAGTAATTTTTCATCCAGCACATAAGTGCTATGTTTTTACTGTGTATCTTTTTTTGATGTGAGCAGTCTACCACATATGTCAGGCACAGCAGCACACAAGTTCATTCCCCATAATAGCAATCTGACACTATTAATTTTGAATCTTATTACACATTTTAGAAATATCCACGTTTCACAGCTTCTTCATGTTTCCATTTTGATGGAACAACTGTGGTGGAAATAAAACAATAAGCTGAATTTCCATCCTCGCCAGAAAATACTGAATTTCTTTGCTGTTTATGACAGCATTTGCTTTTCTAATTCTGCAAGCATTCAGGCCTGTCATGTTGGAGAAATCAATGGATACATTTCCTATGGAGCCAAATACTTCCTGTAAATTTGAGCATTGTCTTTCAGTCTTTTTACTAGCACGTGAGATGGTTCAGTGTTATTTTTATGCTCTGTGTTAGAAACAAAGAAGAAAAAGATCTTGCTTTCAAGAGGTGAAAAGTGGTAATGGCTGGGATGATTTTATGCATATTCTTCTAATGGAGGCCAAGTAACTGGAATCTGTGTCTGATGTCATGCAGAACAGAGATGTGTTGTGGTTTGGAGTTATATTGCAGTGGGGTGCGTTTCCAGAAGATCTGAGCATCTGGAGGTCTGAAAGCAGAGAGTGACTCCAAAAATCCAGAGGGCTTGATTCTGTAGGATCCTATCAGCAAGCCATTTCATTCATATGAATGTGTGCAATGATACTGTACTGAGTGTTTTACACTATTACCTGGATCTGAGTCTTCAATTTGTCAATCTACATTTGAAGACTCTGTTAGAATATTTTTTTATGAAGTCAGTAGATGGAAACCTAGCTGGCATGTGACATATCCAATGGAAACACTAGGAAAATAGTGTTTATCTCTTGATTAATAATATGCATACAAAGAATTATTTATGTGTTTGGCAAGTATAATTTATAATAAAATAAAATCGATATTTTATTTTTAATAACTAGGTACCAATTTCAGACAATAAGCCAATGTGTGGCTTGCCTGATCACCAGGCCCCATGTGTAAACGTTTTGAAAAGAAGCGACAAGCACTAAGCTTATAAAAACTTGATAATGAGCTTTAAAAAGCTCCTAAGAACTGAAGTATAGAGGAACCATACATTCAATTAAATAACAGTTGAGTGTTCATTGAGCCACATCAACACTGATTAGGTTGTTAATGATATTTTTAAATGTGCTTGGCCACAGATATGAGATCTTTTTGAGTTTTGAAAGAGAGAAAGAAGTTTCGGGTAGCAGTTTATGGATCCTGGACTTTTATAGTGTACTGGTTAGATAAGCCAGTTAGATGAGCCAGAATTTCTTCTTCTCCATGTCAGCACTGAATAGAGCCTCTCTGGAAATGCTGGTATCACTGAAAAATCTCCTGAGACAGAGATGTAACTGGTTTGCTTTCTCTTCAGATTGTATATATATAACTAGCATAGTTTCAACTGATCAAAATAGAAAACAAATGGGCAAAGGCTGACAATCCTGCTTGGTAACTTTTAGATTTACTGATTCATAGAGGTTAGGAAGATACAGAACTACCAAGGATGTGTATTTAAACAAGCTGTGTGTTCAGTTCACTTGTACTGATAATCTGTGTAGGAAGCTTTTGGGAGAAGAAATTGGTGCTGAAAGAATCTTCCTAAATGGACACTGCAAAATACTAAACTCAGTAAGTCTCCCTGAGGGGCTACAATTGAGGATGACTGCAGCAGGTTGAAAACCAAAGCCATCCATATTTATTTTTCCATTTAGTCTTTTATCAGGCAGAAGAATTTGCTCATTATCCCCTGCTCCAAATGATATTCACCTTAGCCTGACTCTTAGGGTCAGGTCTTAGATATAATATATTCCTACCCTTATCATGCCTTTATATTATGAAGACTTTTCCAATCTGAGCTATTGTCTAATTTGTCAAGTTCCTTTTGACTGAAAAACAATTTAAAAGGAAGGAAGTAAATTCTTCAAAGGCTTGCAGAGTTTTCACTTCCGGTCATTGCACAAGAAAGAAACTGAGATCAGGGACCAAAATTTGCCCTTTATGTCAGTAGCTGGTAGTATCTGAGGGAGTGGAGAGGCTGAAATGAAAGGCATCCCTTAGTTAACATATATATATACCTTATCAGCATGCATGCTCACCTTCCCAAGCTTCTAGGAGAAAGAAAATGCAAGCTATTGTCAGTTTTTGTTATTGACTCTCCTTCATTATTATTTTTTTTTTTAAAACTGTACAATTCTGGTGTAAAGAGACAGTGTCATTAATGAGGATATACATGGCTCTGAAATGTGGGTAAATGTAGGGTATTAGATACATAGGACTCAGTACCCTGTCTGTGTGAGTCTTCTCTCATTGTTTTGCAAGCTGAGACCTCCTTTTCAGGACAACAGTTTTTAATAACCTCGTCCACGTAGTGGAACAACGCAGGGAGACTATGCCATGTGATGATAAGCAAAGGGGTTTTCTTCTCACTGCTGGACAAACTGACAGATTTTAGAAAATTGCTAATGGTTTTGGTTTAGATTGAACGTATTTTCAGATGAGAGCAGTGTAACAGTAGGGCAGCTTCTAATGTCAGTTAAAATGCTCACTATTTATTTCCAGTTTCCCAGGCAATGAAGCAACAGGGACAGCACAGGTTAGTGTGTTGTAGCCAAGGGGCTTTAGCTCACAGATTGCTGAGTCTGCCAGCTGGCAAGATGGCACAGGGAGCCAGCAGGCAGGCTGTGTCACCAGGATGTCCCAGAGCCCCAGACATCTGGCATCATAGCAGGCTAGTTTAAAGTTCAAAGATCAGTTTATGTTAATTTTGGTGACAGGTTAAAGAGAGATATAATTTACTGTAAACTTCATTCATTTACAGATTTGGTGCTTCAAGTACAGAAATTTCTGCCTATTTCATTTCAGGGTAAAAAAAAATCCCTGTAACAGATATTTTAAACTTGTCCATTAAGTGCAGGGAAAGGAACAATGGGTGAGTTTGAAATGGGAAGTATGAAGTGAGACTTTCATCTTAGCAGCATCTCACTTAATGATCTCATAATAAGCCACTTTAACGATGTTTTTCTTTAGGTAGAAAAAAAAGATGTACAGGTTTTCTGAATAAAACCTGCTCTTTGACATCTTCTAAGATGCAGTTAAACAAGATAGTAATTGTCTTTCTGTGTTGGAGAAAAAAATTTTCTTGAGATGGACTGCTTTTCTGGAGATGAAACATTTGTGAAAAGCAGAGCAAAGACTGGAAACATATATTGTTTCTGCTGTATATACATGGTTTTTATTTTTTAAACTTGCACTCTGACCTCTGGAGGAAAACAAGAACAGTCAACAGTTCCAATGCAGGTAGTAAGAGTATAAGAGCAGGGTCTTGGCATTTCCTTAAAATAAATAGCCTATTTAAATGTAATTATAATTTGGATTTATGAAGCCATACAACCAGCTTCTGCACAGCCTTGGGATCAAAGTGAAACCAACTAGTTTGATTAGTGCCAAAATATATGGATGAATTGTTAGGGCTGTGATGCCATCCTTGAAAGGTACCAGCTGCAGAAGTATGCAGGGTTAAGTAGGTAGGTGCCCTCTGTCTTTACAGAAGCTGGCAGATAGCCATTTTTCTGTTCCTGCATGTGAATTTCTTCACTTGATAGATAATAGAACTGCTTGTGTGCAGTTTGTGTGCTGAATTAATGCTATGTAGTCTCTTCCCAGAGCCTGTTCAGGTACATGGTTATCCAAGGCAGCCATGGGTTATTGCAGGCAGCCAAGGGTTAAGAGACTTAGCAGAGCTGAGTTCACAACAGTCTAGAGAAAATCAAGTAAATCCAGCTGCTCAACTTCTAACATTTAAAGGTAAAATACCAGTATTGTGTTATTGTAGCAATACTTAAACTCCTCATTATTTTCAGAGAACTTTAAGTTCAGTTCCTTCCAGTTGGGTCACTCCAGTAACATTTACGTCAGCATTTCTATTCTAATATCCTAAATAGAGGTTTTATAACTCACCTACCTATAAAAATATACTTCAGACTCAGGAAGTACAGTCTCCTTTCCTTGGTATTACTTATGAATATAGCACAAATTTTATTGTAACCTAATTCCACATGAGTTCACAGGTGAGTTACAAAAGCCGAAGTCTTTAAGATGGCATTGAAAGTGTCAGTTGTAAAGAGAGGGAAAAACAAGCCATGGCAAAGAGCAATGAATAGGAAAGTAATATCAAATTAGGATGGAATAGACATAAAAAATAACTGGAAAGAAAAAAGGTAGTAAATTTTATCATGTTCTCTACATCTTCAAAATGGTGGTTTTTTTTAATCATTAACTAGTCTTCCCAGTATCCCCATGCAACAGATCATTATTCCCCAAGGTAGAAGAGAGAGAAGACCTTCTGTGTGTTAGGAACAGTGTGAAACATTTAGTGGTGTATTGGCAAAGGGGTTCCTAAGCCCTCGCCATGCATTAAAGCAAGTGTACATAGAGCTCAGGGCAAACTGCAAGTTTGGAAGCTTTCCAGAAAGAGCCAACATTGCATCCTGCTGCCTGAAGGGCAATTAGTCTTAGCCTTCTATCTGGCAAAGATTTAAACCTACTGATTGTTACATGTACAGGTAGCTGAGAATGCTCTGATAATAACAGATCATGCTAAGGAACCCAAAAGGATGTACAGAAAAGTCTGTGCATCAACATGCTTTACTAGGAGGCTAGAAAAGAAGAAAAGACCTTGCAAAATTCACAAATTACAGAAACTCGACTAAATGAGGGTGCTTGAGGCTTCCAAGCACACTTGCCTGGTACTGAGAAGAATAAGAAATCCAGGCCTAGCACCTAGCATCAAGGCACTAAAAAATCTGGATGCTTCACCTGAAGTGAGAATAAGTAAGTACTATTCCAACCATTGGGGGTTTTTTCTGACCTCTTCAGAAAAACAAACTAACAAACAAACAAAAAAACCCATGTTTTTATGCTGCTACAGGGAACTGTACATCTTCTGGGAACAGATATATTAAAAGGAGCAAAATGTATGAACACAAAATCTTCCCATTGTTTCTAGACTTTGGTTTCTCCATGGCACAGATCCTTACCAATTTGATCTAATGGGCTTTTGGTTTTCTTTTATGAAACAAATCCCTGTAGGAGGGTCCATATAAAATTTTCCCCTCTCTCAGCTTTGGCTATGCTCCAAACATCATCTGGAATGCAGGATTCGTATCCCCATTCTTTCCAGCTCTCACATGCCATTTTCCTCTTTCTCTAGTTTTACTTTTCATGGTCTAGCTTAGTCAGGCAAAACTACATAGAGTAGTGGATGAACTAGGTTAAAAATAGCAGTTGTCTGATATGTTTCCAGAAGCCTTTAAGATGTCTCTTTGTTGGATCATCAGTGTGCAGTGAGCCAGATGGTCTTGTGGCCCTGTGATTGTAGTCCAACATCTGATTTTGCACTTGCAAGAAACTGCTGAAATAGGCATTCAGTTAATGTCAAAGAAATTGATACTAGCACGAGGATTTTCATTCTCAGAGCACCCTTTTGAAGAAGGGCCTAAAATATTGCTGCTGGCAGAAAGAGAGATACTCTGACCATTCCTAAGGAAGGATTAGCATTCCCTTTCCTGTATCTGTGAGTCGGCTTTAGCTGACTTACTCTTTTATTCTTTAGTACTTTCACATTTTCATTGATGTTGAGCCCTCAGTGGGCAAAGACAGTGATTAAACTCTTCCCAAGGCTCTGAAGTGGGATATGGCAGTTGAAGGATGATAATCCAGTGAATGGCTGTGCAATTCAACCAGACAAGTGGCTGTGTGGATGTGTTGTGGCAGCACTGTATGATCCCCTAGAATGTCACAGACTTCCACAGTGAAGACAGACAGTTTTTTCAGTCCTTTACTGGTGATGCAGGTATCCTGGTGGTTTTGATGGCTATCAGATCATATTTCCTATTCACAGAAAAATTAGCTATGTCAAAACAATTAGGCTCACTAAGTTAATGTAAGCTGCAATAATTTCAAATGACTAGGCTGACAATCAGTGAAAGGAACTGTTCAAGGAGAAGCATTTCCATCCTTTCTACATTGCAGTAAGTTGTCAAGGCTGAAACCTGTTTTCTTTCTTTTTTTTTTTTTTAAAGCTAGATGTTAAGAAAAATGTTAAGAAAATTTAATATTTTTTTTTCTGTACCAAGAGGTAGTAACAGGTTTATTCTGTCCTGCTAAACAGTGTATTGAAAGTTGCACATGTGGCTTTTTTCATCATGCTCTTTCCCTAAAGTCTAAGTTTTATTGATTTTCTTAGCTTCGAGAAAAATCTTATGAATGGGAAAAATAGTGAGAAAACAGTTGTAGTGCTATGAAAGCTGCAGAAGCTTTAAGTGGCATGGAATGGATTCTGTGCTTTTATTTGCATTTGACAAGTACAGCTGGACTTATTACAGCACAATCTTTTGTTTCTTCATTATCTCTGTATTATGTACTTAAGGCTTTAATTACATACAGGATTATTGGAACTGGTTGAATTGTTTCTGCAAAGATATTCAGCAAAAATTCTGGGTTTTGCATTAAAAAGACAGATTTGTTTAGATGAAACAAAAAGATTATTTTTAAGAACAGATAATGTGTATCAGAAAACTGTGTCTGAAAACAAACAAGCTTTTGTTTTGGGGAGAAAGAGAATATGACTGACCCAGCTTCACCAACCAATAGTACCAGTGCTTGTGATTTACTGGTTTTCTGGTGGCTTCAGAAGGCTCAGACATGAATCCTGGATGCTGTACAGACAAACTCATGGCTCCCCCAGCTTCTTGTTTAAGGCAGGAGACAGCAGAGGATGACCAGGAAAGAAAGATCAGCATAATAGTCAGTGATCTAGTGCAACAGAGGTAGCTATTTGGTTGGCTGTTTTTTAATGACACATGGTAGAATTTTATGTAAATGTTTGATGATATTCCATTGCAGGATTTTGTATGAATCCTTCCTGTTCCTGATGAACAAAAGAAAGGAAGCCAGCAGGCTGCAGAGGTGAACAATGAAGCTTGCTCAACAACTGAATGTGAACAATCGGCAGATCCGAGGTAGGAGCATATCATTTGAGAATATGAGTTGAAAATGAGGTGAGGTAGATGAGGAAAAGTTTTAGAGAATGAAGATCCAATGCAGGTAGGAGAACCAGGAAAGGATCTTTGAAGCAGTTTTTGACTGAATGGATTAAAAGCTACCAGAGTAAAAAGTGTTGTTGAGGGAAGCCAGTAGTATGAAGAGGTTGAAGTAGCAGTTTTAATTATACCCCTAATGTATGAAGGCAAAAAGAAAAGAAAAACTCAGTAAATAAACCGGGAAAAGTAATGTAATAAGAACACTGTGAATGGGAGGTTTTTATAGTGGTTGTGTTCAAGGGGCCAGGCAAAGAAAGTAGGAGGAATGAAAACATTTGGACTGAGGTGATTTCAATGTCACGGGCTTAACAGGAGAAGCTGAATAAATAGATGAAGTGCACATCAGTATAGCTCAGAGAAACTGTGGAAGCTCCTATAGCAACAAAATAACTGCTAGAAGCAATTTAAAATGAAATTGATTGCACAGAAAAAAAAATCAATGTGCACAAGTCAGTCCAGAGAAGGGGTGAGTTGTTAGAGCAAAAAATCTACATATTCCTTTAGCCCCCATTAATCAGTTTCATTCTTTTATCGATACACATACAATATTATTCAGCTTCCTCGAGCTGTAACAGTGCTTGCTGAAGGGAATATAGGCAGCATCTGGGCTTCAATGTCCAAGCAGTAGTGGTGCTGTATAGGGAGTATTGAGGAAAACTTGTTTACCAGCATTTCATCTCCCTTTCCATTACCTTTTTTTCCTCAGGAGGTAAGTCAGTTTAAGCTTGACCTTTCTTCTCAGTGGCTAGTGCCAGCCAGACCACCACAGGGGTGGGAGTGCCTTGATAATTTTCTGCTAAGTAATAGCCAGAGATCTGAGTGATTTAACATATATCCAAATTAGTTACTTTTAACAAAAATAAAGAATGACCAATAAAAAAGTATTCACTGTCAAGAACTATAATATTCTCTTTAAAGCTGGAAGGATTTCCTCTGGATTTGATATTAATTAATGCCTTATTTCTTTTTGCTGAGCCAACTGGATTCAGTTTGTCATGATCAAAGCTCTCTGGTGTAACAGAGAATGAAAAATGGCTATAGAAAACCAAACAAACACTTTCTCTTTCCACAAAACTGTTCTGTATATCTCTTTTGTTTAATATACCCTTCAAAAGAGCTTATATACTTTTTTCATTCTCCTATGTAGACTTTTTGCAGTGAAGGATTTTTCTGTCCTTATTAAAATAACAGTAAAAGTTAGTAAAAAAAAAAAGGGAAAGTCTTCAGGTGGATCTGATTTGCCCTCAGAAAAGCAGCTGCTTTTCAATGTGTACGTGTCATCAGAAAGGCAGAAATTTATAGAAGTATGGAGTTATGAGCAGGTAAATCTTGGCAAGAAAAATACACTAGGTCTCAGAGTATCTGCGTGTTATTTCTGGTCTGAGTCTTCTAAGAATTTAGAATTTCTCTGGACACTTTTTCTACACCAAAGTATGGTAATGAGAGATTTAATTCTGCATTATCTTAATTAATTCTGTTCAAAAAATTCCACAAAGCAAAGTATTATCAAGAAGATTTGAGGCTGTATTAACTAGATTAGATACTATTTAAATCCACTTGAAAAACTGTTACTAAGTGCCAGTACTCTGGAAGTTCAAAAGTTGTAGTTAATACCAGCTAACTTTACTCCTCTGTTTTCACAGTGGCATCTATGTTACAGGTAAGCAATAATAAAAATAGCAAGACATAATTTTCATGTTTATTTGATGAAGAAAATACTATGACTCTTGGAGTGCTTGTTTTTACTAAAGCAAACAGGAGATACAGAATTTCCTCATAATGGAAACTTTCATAACATCTGTGAGAGCCAGCATTAATTTCAGACAGTTTTCTTCAACACTTGTAATACACTTTTCAATTCAGCTAAACTGTAACCCATATTGTGGCTCTAGCAAAGGCAGTGGAATAATTCCAAGGATTAATCTGTCTCTATTTAGGAAGCCCTCAAAGAATGTGTCTGGATCTGCTAAGGCAACCAGTCTTGAATGGATCTTAATCAGTTGATTGAGTCATTAAGAACATACTTTAACTGACATAATCTGTAGTAGGAACAAGTGGATAAGATGAGAGAGGACAGGAGATTAAAATAATTCATGTTTTTTTATTTATGTACAAGGATCTGATGACTAGGCCTTGCTCTGTTCTGAACTGCATGGGGAGGCTGATGCTTAGCAGCACAGTACTGGCCAGCCAGTCCTCTAACATGCAGTCAGGACAAAGAGGCAAGTACCTTGGTGAGAGAGAAGGGAGGTGATTTGGGGAGTAGTAGATTTGCTCAGGAATTAAAAAGTGAGAGGCAACAAAGTTTGCTTCTGGGATCTAAACCATGACCTTTGAAAGCATTCAATTAAACTAAAAAATGCAGGGTTGTATTAGCAGGATAGATAGTTGCTCATAGCATATTGTTGCTAGAACATTGTAATCTTTCCTTGGGGCCTGAAATAAAAGTGAAAGTAGGTCACTTCATTTGGATGGGTACTACTTTGCACTTTATCCAATCAAATTATTCTCTTATTAGATATTTCCAGAACGTATGACCTAAATGGGGCTTGTTCACAAATGACAGTCAAAAAAGTACCTTTGATGCATCCATGTGATGTTCTAACTTGACTGTCTTCTAGATGTGGCAAATGGCAAGGAAATTCAGTTCTTTTCGATAGGAGGCCAATGGTACTCTTGGCTAGTAACACTTAGGCAGAACAGGTTTTGTGGTTCTGTCCCTAACAAAATCTGTATGTGACCATCCATGGGTTTAGTTTAAATCAGGTTGTCACTCAGTTTTCCCTTTCCTGCAGTTATTGTGAGGTGTTAATAAACCACCGTGCTTATTTACATAGAAATTTCAAATGTGCAGAATGGTCTATTAAAATATATCAGCATGTTTACTTTCAAACTTTCAGATTAAAAGTACAAAGTATAGGTTTACTGGTTTCGTCTTGTCAATCCACCAACCTAACAGAAGCATTAAATGTGAAAGGTGTATTTCTACTGCTTTATCAGTAATTTCAATGAACATGTGCCTGAAGTTCCTTCTGGATTGTTAAGAATGTCTTGAAACTGAAATGCTGACTTCATAGGCATCATAAGGAGACATGTTTTTATGACCATGTAATGTAAGATGTGAATAATCTAAATTTTTCTGAGGTCCAAAACACTCTTATTCATTAACAACCAGCAAATGCAAATGAATGCATGATATTGATCAGTGCTTTGTTATTATAATCCTGCCTGCAAGAATTAAAACCCAGGGTGATTAGAGGAAAATTATAATCCAAATAGATGTGAAGATATTAGTTCAGACCTCAGTGGAGTGTATTTGGATTTGTAAAATATTCCCCTTTAGAATGCATTATTTTATTTGTTTTTAAGCCAACTAAATTTCAGTTTTGTTAAGTTCCTTGGTGCAAGAAGGGAACTGGATTGGCCTTGGAATCCAATATTTATTGAGCTGTGTTTCTGTACTGTCCTTTCTGTTTGTATTCCATCTACCCTATACAGAACTGATAGCTCAAACTCTATTGGCTCTCCCAATATAGATCTTGTGTTACACAGAGCTTCATGCACTCAATCAATGGAGAGGTTTTTCATTAAAACACTATAATTATTCACTGGTCTCTGGAAGTGCATGCATAATAGAAGTTAAACTAGTGCAAATTTCAAACATAGTTCTGTAGTTCTGCTAGGCTGTTGGTTTTTTTTCAAATATAGGTGTGGAAGAGTAAAAGATTTAATTTTATTAATTTATTTGCAGAACCTTTTTAAGCCTGCTATGTCACTCTAGCCTTTCAAGGGTTATGATGGTAAATCTATTTTTATTCTCTTCCCTTTCCTCATTCACTGCTTAAAATATCTGAACCAGCAGAATAGATTTGCATTTTCTGCTCCATAGAACTTAATAAGTGTTAAGTCTGTGCCTAGAACTTGCCTGGCCCTGGAATCAGAGTCAGAAGTTTAGCATCAGAGGGGTTAGGCAGTAGAATCAATATATTTGATCTATTTTTGCCATGCTACAAAGATGTCTGGAGTCTTTTAAACCAAGGAGAAAGTTTGAAATATATTTTTGGTATTATCACTGTATAGTTTCCTTTCTGTAGAAAATAACATCAGCCCTGCACTTTGCTTTCCAGTCAGTGCCTACAGGGACAGTGTCTTCATCTCTTCCTTTCTATTTATGGTACAACCGAGGATAATTAATGCTTTTAAGCAACTTGCCAATGTGTTTCTAAAGGTCACAAAAGATCTGCTCAGCTTTTTGAAGCTTCATTTATGAGGTCCTCTCTATTATATCTACAGCAAAAGCACTTTTTTGTAGAGTTTCAACATTTTTCCAATAACAAAATTTTGAAAGTACAGATTCTCATGGGATAATTACATACACCATTGTAAAGGCCTGGTTGCTTGAAGGATATTCTTCACTTCTCTGGGGCTGTCCTCCATCTCCACCAAAAACTAAGCCAACCTTTGGTACAACCCCATTATGCTGCATCCACATACAGCCAGTGCCACTTTGGGCATCTTGTACTGTGGAGGAGAACGTATTTCACTTGTGCCTTTTATCCACTATTCTGTGGAGGAAAATGTAAAGCCAGCAAAAGAAGTTATTTAGTATTTGCCTTTGAATAAAATTCTTGTGCTTCCTTTCAATATTGAAATGTGCATTTCAGACTGGGTAAAACAATTGCCTTAGTTTCTTCCCAAATATCTTGAACTGATTACAATATTTTAAAATTGAAAGTGTAATCGCTTTTCCTTATCCTTTTTAAATGTCCTTGTTCCACTTGCAGAGAGAGATTTTCTGTACTTAACTATTGCCAAAATCTGATTCTTGAAGATAATTAGTAAATGGTCCAGGGACTAGCTCAAGCCTGCAGTACCTTGTAAGCCCAGGTTGAGCTGCATGCACTGCAGTCTTACTGACTGCCTAGGGCAGTAATAGGGTTATCTATTTGACCTGAAGACTAGTTGTTTTTTTTTTTATTCTCTGTCCTGCATAGTTTTGCTGTGTTTAGATCATCTAATAATGGCACAGTAGCTAAAGGCATTTATCTCCATAAATCTTGGATGACAACAGATTGTCAGGGACAAGGAGAAAACTGCTCACTTATGCTTGCCCATGGATGCTAAATGTCTTTTCTGACATGATACTGTTTCACTGAAGCTTTCCTGGAGCAAGTGACTTGTTTGTGCAGTGTCTTAATATTGTCATAATTTGAAATGGAATCTTACACTCTGTCTCACTCTTGGATAAATTTTCTTAAATGAGATAAACATCCTTCTTTTGCACTCCTTCAGTGGTGGGCAATATTTTCCTTTTTTTTAAAAAAAAAAAAAAAAGCAGTACAGATCTGCATTAGCAGAGTTTGACTCATTGGAATGTACTTTGAGATGACAGTAGGGCAGCTGGGAGCAGAATTAAGCATGCTGGATCCAGGTAATGAAGAAAAGAATAGCAAAACAGATGAGTGTCTGCTTTACCCCTTTGATCTAGTGAAGCTTTTCTCATGATAACGTCAGTGACAAACAACTGGAAGCATCCTTAACTTTGCAAAAGAGTAAAATTGAACAATGAAATAAATGAAACGTCATATAAATGCATTTGCATTAAGATTTTCACAGTATAGTTAAATGTGTGTATGGTTTGGCTACAGCCCTCTAGGCATTTTGTGAAGTTAGAGATGGGACTTCTATAAAAACTGTGTCAGTGACTTGTTTGTTAACAAAAAAACAAGCTTTGCCTTTTCTCAGGCATCATTTCTTCGTACTTAATTTTCTGCCCCATTCAATTTAAATTGCATAGCATTTAACAATGGGTGAAATCTCCTGTTTTCACTTACTCGATCCTTAAAAATTGCTTAGTTGCTTTTGTATGTTTTTAGAGGAATTCACCTTTAGGCAGCCTCAGGCTTTGGTAACGTCAGCCTGAATGTTCTAAGTATTGAAAAAGGGATTTGGAAGGCGAGTACATGTGAAAATGTTAAAATTATTGTGATTTCTACCTCTGCTGGTTATGCTATTTTGTGTTTAAATAATTCTGATATTTTCACTGCTCTGTGGAAAACTGTAATCATATTATGTGAGGTAGGGCAAAAAGTTGGATGAAGCTCTTTAGATTCAGTTTATGTGTGATCTGACTACTTTTAAAGACTTTGAAATTAAAAGGAAGGTATATGTCCTCATAACTGTCAAACAGGGAAGGACTTTAATAGAATGTAATCCTACTGCTAGATTCAGAGAAGCATTAAATAAAGCAAGAGGTGGATCTGACAATGACTGAGACCACTAAAATATGATACACATTTATGTGGCAATTAATGTAAACTAAGATCGGCTGTGATTGGAGAATTTTTACTAATGTATTTTTTAAAAATGCATATGGAAGGCAAAGAACAGAGCAGATGGGGAAATTGCTAAAGATATGCAAAAAGAATGGAGCATTATTTTTTATATTGTACTTATTCCTGAAAATCTAATTCTTTCTTCATCATGGGTAAATTTGGCAAAGGAGCAGGCAGTGAGTAGCAAATATGATATAAAATAAATAGTTTGCATTCCTTTAGCAAATGAACTAAAAGCTGTTATATCCACCTAGGTGGATTGACTTCAAAGTTATTACCTTAACTCAGCACTCCAGAAAGAACCTTACAGTTACAATTAGTCTTCTGCATCTTACCAGGAAGCTTAGCAACAAACCACCACATGTGGGGGATAGCAAATGTTCTCTGTCATAACAAATATTGGTTGGAAATCAGATTGCAAGCTAAAATGGCTTCCAAAGGTGTCAGTCCTCAGACAAACACAAATCCGATGTCCTGCCAGTGTTAGATTGCTGAGAGACTGCTGTTACCACATGAATGCCACCAGGATACTAATCAGATTTTCTCTCTAGTCTGAAATTACCCCAGCCCTCACTTATACCTGAATAAACAGTGTCTAGATATGGTTGCTGATGATCTGCAATTCTGTGCACTTTGTATGAAATAGACACCACATGCTCCAGCAGCAGAAAAAGAAGTTGTTTGATTCAATTGCCTGTAGTGCCAATGAACCCTAAATCCATGTGCAGACATGTATTTCATAAGAACAAGTGGAGATTACCAGTCACTTTCAGATCCATAGTCATGAACAGTAGGTGCTGGACAGATTGGCTGCACTTCCACAGTGGTGTGCTGGGGAAGTAATTCTTCCTCTCTGACCAGAGGCATTTGGGAAAATTTTGGAGAAGAAAATATTAATGTTCAAAAATTTCTAGTTGTTTCCAGAGTCCCACATTAAAAGAAAGCCTCTTATTTGAAACTTTGCTGCTAACTTTGAGATAATCTCTAAAAATATTACTCTCACTTGCATAGCACTGCTGTGCCATTTGCAGTTACTGATCCTCATTAAATCCTGATGGACCCTCATCTTGCCAAAGATCTATTGCTGAGGCGTTTCCTAACAGCAGGATATTAGCAGTGAATAGAGTAGGCAAACACATCTTAATTCCTGCTGCTGTGTAATATTTTGTGGTCTAAATGCAGCCAGGATTCCCACAAATATTGTTGTTCATTCTCTCACGTGAAAGCAAACATCTCAGGCTGCCACCTGAGCAAAGTTAGTCCTTGCTGTGTTAGAATTATGTGCCAGGTAACTCTTACTGCAGTTTTCACAACGCACATGCCTTACTCTAAGATATTAACATATATTGAGATAAGTCTTTAACCATTATCCCCCAGCTGGCAAGAAGCATCTAAAGGAAAAACAATTTCTGACCCAATAGCAGAGAATAAAAGATTCATAAACCTGTTTCCTTTGTGTTATTTCAGGCAGTGTTCATTTGCTATTATAACACTTACTCCCCCACACTTTATCAGAAAAAAACGCTGTGCAGTACGGTCATCTCACATGCAGAGATCAAAGATGTCATTTCCCTGAATAAAGCTATGACTAATACTTCAAGTCACAAGGATTCCTGTGATCTGTTTTGGCTTGGACATCTTGACAGAGTAAAAATGAAGTAATGATAATATTCAGTGCTG
This sequence comes from Hemiprocne comata, assembly GCA_020745705.1. NCBI lineage: Eukaryota > Metazoa > Chordata > Aves > Apodiformes > Apodidae > Hemiprocne > Hemiprocne comata. The sequence continues at coordinate 11,033,570 of CM036600.1, forward strand.
GAGCTCCACATTATAGAGTAATAGAATGCCAGGTAGGAAGGAACCTCAAGGATCATCTGGTCCAACCTCTATTATTTAAGGGACTTCTTGACTTCAGTATTGCACTTGTTGACTAATAGATTCTGTATTTATCTTTAAAATGCAATACAAACATGTCACGTATTTCATTGCATATTTTAGCACTTGGGGTTCTTATATAACAATTAACATGTTGCAAATATGTTTGAACATAGTGGGGCCAGGGAGTCCAAGCGAATATTTGTGTTATGAGCAATCCAAGCTCAATCTAATGTGATTTCTCTGTTAAGTAGACAGTGGAAACTAAGCAGCTGTAGTGGAAACTGAGAATCCTAAATATTTATACATTAACAGTGCCTATTTTGCTGTTTTAACTACAGACTTAAGCCAATGTGTGGGCACATATTAGAACTTTTGTGGGGCTTTTTGTTGTTTGTTTTGGTGTTCGTTTGTTTGGTTTTTTGTTTGTTTTTTAATTAACAAAGCAACTTCTTCCCTTGTAGCTTTGGAGTTGGCAGAGATTTTGCATTGTAGAGTGAACTAGAGTATTTGGCCTGAGTTGTAGTGTGTACTGTGATATTGTGCTTGAGACCCATGTCCCACATAAGCCCTGACTTATCAGCCACGTGGTGTCCTTGTGTCTTTAGCGTCCACACTAGCCATCAGAGCCAAGTAAAGACAGAAATGTCTTTTATTTCACATCTGGGTTTCTTAGAGAGAGACATAGGACTGGAAACAAGAGTGAACAAATATGTAACAGGGATATCTGTTTGCTAGGCTCTTGTTTGTGTTTTCTTTGAAAAGTGTCCTTAAGTGTTCACGTTCTTTAACTCTGATGATAGAGAAAGGGAAATGGAAATAAGGGAATGGATTCACTTTATACTGTACAGGGAGATGAAAATAGTGGTCTTACACTGGATCAGTCCCTGCCAACTGCTGTCTGTCTACATACTTTGAGACTTCACAGAAAATTCTTCTGTAATAACTCCTGTTCAGAATTGTTACATTTTATAGCATAAACTAACTGAAGCGAAAGATAGTGTCAGGTCTATGGAGCTAGTGGCACGGCAGAAGACCTTATGCCATGAATTCCAAGAACTGTTTTAAATGCTCCCACATTTATGGTTTTATATGGTTCTGCAATCTTAAAGATTCTTATCTCTCAGCCTCCAGTTGTAACTTCATCCAATATTTTCCTGTCTGGTATCGGTTTCTCTACACCACACATTTAAAGGGAGTTCTTATGCCAATTACTTGAGACATTTTCACAGTAAACTTCTAATGAACCTCACAATGAATTAGTGTCGTGGTTTGGGCCTAACACAACAAAGAAAACAGCCACGTGGCTGCTCACTCAATTTCCCTCCTCACACACAGTCTGGAATGAGGAGGACAAAGGCCAACTAGAAGCTCATGGATCGAGACAAGGACAAGGAGGGTTCTTCACCAATTAGGTGAAGGAATAGGATGGTATCTAAGTATCTCAGACAGCAAAGTGCAGAGAATACAAATTCTCCATTGATTTTTTTCAAAGCATTTTGAAGAAATTCGGAGGCAGGCTTTCTCCAGTACCATCTCTTTGCTAATACTCTTGCCATTATAGCATCAAGCTGAAGACCTGAGTAGTCATGCTGGAGCTCATACAGGGATAGTTAGCCAGGAGCTACAAGACCCCATTTCCTAGCTTCTTTCTTCAATAGGTAGCAAAGATTGAGGGCCTATTTTAGTGCACATTGTCACTGAACTAAATTGCTGTTTTAGCATTGATTTTGGTGGAGCAAAGCAAGGCCCTTGCTGTTCTACCTGCAGCTATAATATGTGGAAACTGAACAGATACAGCTGAGGGCAAAATTAATTCCAGTATTTGGAGACAGGGAGTGAGTGGTACATTTGCAATTATGAGGAACAAAAATTATTTTTAATTAGTCAGAGGACATTCAATTTCTTAGTAGCAAACTTAAGTATCCAGCATAAATAAACTCTAACTTGCTCAGAAATTTATATGCAAGACAGAAGTAACTATGCTGAGCTAACAATCGTGTAGAAATCTCAGCATTCTCCCCAGTTTCAAAGGGTTGGTCACGTACAAGTATGTGCTTGTGATAAACCACTGTTGAAGGCTGAATTGGAAAAACAAGGCAGAACATTATTTCATTATTGACACAGGACTGATTTTATATCCAAATCAGGAACATAGGTTTTCTGTAAGTATCACCACATTTAGTAAGGGAAGCATAGATAAGTTTGGTATTTTGAGCAAACCCTTGGCAGCATTCTATGATTATTTTCTCCTTTTATAATTCATTTTCAAGCACAAGGTGCAAGAAATACTTCTGAATTCAAATGCACCCTTATCAGAAGAGAGATGTGTTTGTTCTATTCATCATGGAATTCTTGTGGAAGGGGAAAACCTATGTCAGAGTTTTGTGGAGTTGCAAAGGTTTGAGAAAAAATATTCCCAGTGTAGTGACTTTTTGCATAGAACTAATGTTTATTTCTTTACTTACATGGAATAGTATATTTTGAAAATTTCTGTGATCTTGAAATAGCTCAAAGCTATTTTCAATCACAATCTCTACATTTAGGGACCAGTGGTGGTACTTCAGTGATTTCAATTATCACACTTAGCTTGTCAGTGTGCAGCAATTGCTTTGAAATTCACTTTCCATAAATGTTTTTGCTAGTAAATAGAGGTCTTGGTCTTGCACCAGTATTCAAAGGGTGTCCCTTCAATCTCTCTATAACCTGTGATAGAGAAGTCCAGCTGAAAAGTCACAGAATGATTTAAAAATAATCATTTATGCAGTCCTTTGTATGATGAAGCACAAAGTAGGATCAGATCAAGAACTGAATGTGCAGTCTCCCAGTGTCCCAAGAGCCTTAACTAACAGCAATTAGAAATTCTGTCAGCAGCAAATTGCAAATGTGATTAACATTAAATGGAAACAATTCTATTAAACTGAAGATCTGATTAGCAACTGCACTGCATAATCCAGACTTTCCAGTAGGATTTACAATACTACCACAGACAATAATTTAATGCTGATATGAGTTAATTAATATCTCTGTGTAAATGATGTGGTATAGAAAGCTTTTTATAAACCAGAGATGTCTGCCTTCAATATAATTCCTAGAGGGTTTGTTGTTGCTGGTCTGCAGGCTCTGTTAGAAATTACAGAACATTAGGAGAGAAGGAAAATGGCAGCTGATTCACACTGATGGACACCTCTTGTTTTAGGAATTCTAGGGTAGGAATAGCAGGAGGTTTTGCTGCTGCCCATACGCTGATATTCCAAAACATCCACACTTTGTTTCCAGTATCTTTCCTTCCAACTTGCCCAGTAGAGTTAAAGAAGACAGTCCCTGTTTGAAAGCTGTAAGAAGTTGTAAGAACATATGGAAAAAAATCCCATAAATCCCTTGCTTTTCTGTTTTTAAGCTGTTTGTACATTGATAACTATGCAGCTAAGGTGTGATAAACTGAGGGAGACACAGTATCTGAGCCAATGCCTGGTACAGTCATTGCTGTTATCTGTTCAGTCTGTATATGAGACTTCTCCAAAGAACATGACATGACATACATAGAACTCATGACATACCTGGGATGAAGCCCTTATATAAGAATCCCCACAGATCTAAAACCACCGAGTGCAGTTTTATGGAAGCAGTGAATGTAGGTGTGGCTCATGGATGTGCAAAGACCACGGTCTAATTTACTGAAGAGCCCATGTTTTACAAATAGCAAGACAAGAGACCTCCTTCATTTGTAATTTCTTGGGATGTTATTCCTCAACTCTTCTTTCTAGGGCCATATTTTATACATTTGAAGGAGAGCTCTACAAAGAGATTTTACCATGAAGGTAACAGATCCTAACTTCTTGTGTAGCATTTGGCCAGTTTACTGGGGAGTTTAGGTAACACAGAATACCTGTCTCTGTGTATGTTTGTGTGTGTGTAAACAAAGTCCTCTTTACCATTTTACCAATGTTTCTGCAATCCATCAACAAAATAAAGGGTATTTCCCTTTTGATACTTCAAGGCTTGTTATCAGTGGTGCAGTGATGTAGGTTTTGACATACACTTTTCTTGTAGGGAATCCAGTTTTGTGTTTGGGTGAAAGTAGTTCATTTCTTCAAGAGGAATGAATGGATTATTGTGCTTTTGGTGCAGTGATGCCTAATCCTCACTTGTGAGTCTTCTGTCATTATAACTGCCTCTTTTGTGAGGGAAACAATGTTCCTTTTCCTTCTGAATTCCCTGGCCAGTGCTGCAGTTCATGCAGTCCTTCTGCCACTGCTGCATCATCTCTGCTGTCCCTCCACTCCCCAGCACTTTCTATGGGAAAGGAATCTCATTCAGAAAGCTGGGAATGCAGCTCATTAGGATCTTGGCAGCACAAACAAAGGTTGTCATTTAACATCAGATTTCATTATGGTCCAACAGAAGATATAATTTGTCAGACAGGGAACAAAATTAGTATATTATATATTTAGTCACCTTTTTTTTCCGATTTTAGTATGGTTTTTGGATGTAAAGTGGAAGAGTTTAAAGCTCTCACTGAAGTGATTTTGAAAGTGATCCCATGTCTTCTAGATCTCCAGCTTTACTGTGCTGCCCTCTGTCTCCATGCTGTCTTTCTGCCACAGAATCTGAAGGCAACTAAGGAAATTAAGTCAGACCTACTACTGTCCTGATTCTTTCTTGCCATCTTTTGTAAAGCACAAAACCTCTGTATATGTACTGCAGTTGGGAAAAATGCTTTGTTGGCTCCTATGTAGCACTTTTTTTGATGATTGCTAAGAAGACTGCAATTGGGTATGCTATTTAACCCTTTGCTAGTGGCAGAAAATGCTTATGATACCAGCATGCATTTCTCCTCTTACTCAGTGCTGAGCTCCAGGACACTCTGGCTTTCACTTTCTAACAGCTCCTGGCTGTGGTGGGAGACAGGCAGCTGCTACCCTGCATGAGCCCTGCAAGGCCAACTGCACAGGGAAGGGAAACTGAGGCAGGTCTTTTTCGTAATTACTTTGGTTTTGAAAGGCTTGTGCACAACTTGGTTAGCCTCTAAGTGCTGTTTTCTACTTCCAGAGAGAGACCCACCTTTGTAAACAATTCAGCTGGACAGGTGTATGAGCCCTATATAAACATCAAAAGTAGATTTAGGCTTCACTTCTATAAGGCAAACATGCGAACAGGAACAATTTAAAAGACTAAGGCATTCTGAGTTTCTTACAATAGGCAATACACTAGGTACCTAAAGCCTTTTTATCTTTATTGAAGTCTAGATAGGCTTTGTAATACTATTGAGGGAAGACCATGGATGATACAGTTGCTATCAACAAAAAAGAGGAGCCTGGGAAGCGTATGAAAGAATCTAAAGCCGAGTTCTTTGATGCTGATGTAAATCTGCAGTAATATCGTTACCACCAGCAGAGTGTGATTCACACTGATGTGATCAGGCAGAATTTGTCTCTTCATTCCCAGAATGAAGGAATGAGGAGAGAAAAGAATCCTGATGCAATATGCTATGACAATCAGGAAGGACATACTCACTGCTCTATGCCTCTGTTGGATCCGGTACAATGACTGCAATGAGAAAAAAAATCAGAAATAAGAACAAATAAACATGGTGAAAACTAACAACAAGATGAAGTGATATTGCTGAGAAACAGGCAAGCAACTGTGGAGGAAATTGCAAGAAGAGGGAAATCTGCAGGAATGGAAAGAAGTGGTTGGCTCTACAACAGGGCTACTGCAGTGACTGGAGCCTGGAGGCATCTGTAAAGTCTTCACACAGAAGTCTCTGGGGGCTTTGCCTCTTCAGAAGAAAGAATCTGTGTGGGTTGGAGGTCTAATGCTTTGCATTTCTGTGTGGCAGAAGCAGGATGGATACGAAGCTTTATCCCTACTCTTCAAGCTGCAGATACCTCTTTGTCATCTATATATAGATTTTAATTTCATATTAACTGCGCCCATTTGTGTGATGGGTTTTATCACATTCTCCTGTTTTAAGAAGGATTCTTCTGTCACTGATGTTGTACATAGGTCTCTGTACTCATGTCATCTATACTTAGAGGTGCAAAGTTCCACTTTCACAGTAAATGGAAATATTGAATGTAAGTAAAGTGAAACAACCTCACTAGATGTGTATAAGGCAGCGCTGTCAGAAAAACTGGAAGATCTTTTAATAAAAAAGCATCAGTAACAATTTTAGCTAGTACTAGGAGCAAGCTGCTAACACTTGTTCAGCTTGTAATTTTCAAGCATTTAGACAACAAGAAGGTATATGGACATCTATAGCTTAGAATAAATAGTATTTTCAAACAGCCCTAATCACACTGAAATTAATTTTTTTAAAGATTCTGAAGCAACTTTTAATGTTTAACCATTAGTATCTGTAATAGCTGAGCTGCAATGAGACAATCTGTAATAATGAAATTAGATCCTTGAAGTGATTTCCACTGATTTAACTAGATTGGATATGATTCATTTTGTTTTTATTTAAACTGCAGTTTAAACTTGGTAACTTCATTGTGTAAGCAAGGCCTCAGAATTAAGTGCACTCTAGAACACAGCCTAACTCAGCCCAGCACATTCAACATCAGTTGTTTTCAAATTGCATCTTTTTCTCTGACAGGATGAGGAGGTGGTAGGTAGATGCCAAGTCCCAGCACAAGACCTGTGGTTAAGTCATCTCTACAGTCTGGCAGCAAGTCATCTGTCTTCTTTTGTTCCTTTGCAGATACACTCAGATTTTCCCCAGAAGTTTCTTAGAAGTGAAGCAGATTGTGGCCTCAGTTTAAGGCAGGGGTGTGCTCTCTTTAGGGCACTTTGCACCTGTGGTTTATTGGATTACAGACTTGAAGTACTTTCCAAACATGCCAGTTTCAGTGATGAAGTAAATTCTAAATGCAAATGGTAGAACTGCTGTGGAAAAGAATAGCTTCCATCCTTTATTAAACAAAACAGTTAAGTACAGAGGAAGCAGAGAGAGTGTGTTAAAAGAAATAATAAATTACAAAGCTGAGCACTTGCTGGGGTTAAGTTTGTCTTTGGGCATCTGGTTTGGACATTGCAGGTGACTGTATTAACACTTCAGATGCTTTAGATGCCTGAAATGGGGTGGGATGAGTAGAGATCTAAACCAGTTTAAGCTAATTAACAGATTTGCCATGGCTTCTGCAGCTAATATTGCTTAAAAATAACTGTAGTAAAGATAAAGTCTGCAATCAGCTAAGCACACAAATATACCAATGTTTAAGGCTATGCCAAACAGAGTCACTACTATTTTCAGTGTATGCTGGATTGTGTCCCAAGCTACAAGTGCCAGTGCTGTGTGAGCAGAGCAGTCAGTTCTGTACTGTCAGTGCTAATTTTTGTGAAAGGAGATGGGAATAGTTAGTTCTGACTGAACAGGTACTTGAACTGCCTAAGAAGGGGAAGCAGAGATGTGCTGTTAGATGTTACCATTAGATTTCTGTTAGTAGATAAATTAGTACTAGTACTTTATACAACTGCCTGTACTTACACCAGAACTTTACGCAGTGAGTGCTGTTGTAACTTAACAATGGGGAATGACACAAGAAAGGCTTCAGCCTGGTTTGTGAAAAGCTTGAGTAATTTCTCTAAATTAAAAAATGCACTCAGCCCATAATGTGGTGTTGTAATTTTATTGCATGCCCCAGTGCCTAGCTGTTTTGGGCAGAACAAAAAAATTGTTTCAAGCCATACTGAGAAGTGTACTTATACAAATAATAAAAGTATTTTTTAAATAATTCCTGTGAGGCTTAAATTGATTTCTGTTATGTTAGGTTCAGGCTGTAGTGCAATCTTCTGTTTTAATGTTAGGGGCATCACTGAAAAAGCCATGCTATTAATTTTCTACAGCCACCAGGTATTTAGACTAGATAATAAGAGGTTATTTTAGCCATTTAGGCTTAGGTACTGGGTTTGGAAGTGTAGTTCTTCTGTTTGTCTTCCAGTGTTTTTTTGGACTGTTCCATGGAGTGTTCACTTGCTCTTATATTCAGAAACTGCATATGAAAGCTGTCATTTTATGATTAAAAATCTGGAAAGGGAAAAGTATTCACCTGGACACAGTCAGTCTAGCTGTATGGAAAGTAATGGAGAGGTATGTGAGATTTATCTGTAGTGTTTTGGTTTTGTATTTGGAAGTGTCAGTTGAATGCTTATGGATATGGAAAGAGACAATTCTCCAGAGCTTTGAAGCTCTTTTAAATAGTTTTGTCAAGTTTTCCTAATACCAAGCAAACCTATGTACCAGATGCTGCTTTTCTAGTGTAATTTTTAGCCCTTGTGCATTTTTACCACTACTGATGACAAGAGAGATTCCTCCTGCTGTGGTGCTATCAGTGAGGTAGGCAATGAGGACAGGATAGCTCTGCTGTAGGGTTGACTCAGCTGTGCTCCTTTAGATCCCAGAGTCCTTCCCTGGGATTTCCTAGCACAGCTCATTCAATACAATGTTTTCACCTGGGGGAATAAAGCATTGGAGTGACTGAAATTTAATGTACCTTACTCTAACGTATTCAGAGGAAAGATCTTTGCAATTGTTTTGTTAAATTTAAAAGAGACTATAGGTCTCCGAAAGTTCTAAGTCTAAATAGGCTTTTAATACATAAAGCCTAGTTTTCACTTTATTAAAGGTTTTTGAATGTTATTTTAAACAGTGCTAAGCAATTATATACTAGATACAAACTACCCTGTTCTCTGCTTACAAGAACCACAGAGCTCAGGATGTGTGTTGGTGCTACTTGGCTGCAAAGCATGATCTAGGCATGTTTGATGGGGAATTACATGTCCCAGAAAGAAAATTAATAAATATGTCTGCTTTAAACTCTGAATTTTTCTCCCTAGTTCTTCCTGTGATTTAAAGGAAATATTTAAATATATGCAATCCTAACACCTAAAATTATTTTTTCTCATGACCAATTTTTTTCTCATGACCACGACTTGAACAGTCAGGCAATTCATGGGAGAGTAGTGGGAACTTTCTATTATCTCTTCTTTTCCAGATGAGCTGGACCAGAGTAAATAGGCTGTATACAGCTCTGAAAAAACCAGCTTGTTTCAAAGGGATCCTTTCAGCTGCAGACCATTATGTCATCTACTCTTAAGAGCTGCCCAGCCTTGCAGCTCTGTGGGAGCTGGGCAAGTTCTGGGTGTTTGCCCTGGGGAGTAGCTGAACAGACTCCAGTATTTTGCTACAGCTTGGGATACAGGAGGGGTGTCACATGCACACAAGAACTGGAGAGCAGAACATGGGGGTGGGTATTATGTTTACAGAAGAGCTGTGACTGGGAAGACTTCTCGGTAACACTGGAAAGGTGATGGTGCTATGAAAAAAGTATTTCTATCCCATCCTTTAAGAACCTAAGAAGATGTGTTTATGCTTTATGGAAGTATGACCAAATTCTGACAGAATGCTGTGTTCTCTTTTCATTACTCAGAACATGTCTCATGCAGTCAATTGTTTGAGGACTTACCAGTGGAGTGTAAAGCTTTGTTAAGTCTGTGATGAAATGCTACTTCCATTACTTTTGATACGTGGGCTTCATCCACTGTGCTCACTCTGGCATGGCTTTAGTAAGCATCCACCTGTGCAGTTCTTTCCTAAATTGCATCATAATCTGTGTTCTGTAGAGGCAAAGTTAAGTATTTTTCACCCTGAGCTTTCTTACCTTTTTGTTGTACCTCCTTGGATAAAACTTGCCTTTTTGATGAATGTTTTTTGTCATCCTCCTGTTAATTGGTGAATTCTCTTTCAACTACTGTTGTTGCTTAGTACAAAATACTGGCAAAATTATTGGTTTTTTAATCTTTAGGAAAAAAAGCTTAGTTTATGGGTACATAGGTTTGTAATATCCCTTTACAATAAAGCTTCTCCAAATTGCTGTGTCTATGGATGCAGTGTCTGGATTACTCTGTGAATTGCTAAAGGCAATGAAAAAGGAAGTTTTTTGTACATAGTTTAGGGTGAATCTAAGTAAAACCTTAATAAACTGAATTTGAATGTCATTGGTAAATGACATGCTAGCATGCTTAAAACCACTTGTGGCTGTATCCCCCTTGAAATGATCTATTTCTACTTGAGATTAATCACTGAATTAATCAATCTTCAGCTCTACATTACTCAAGAGGAAAGCAAGAGTACAAATTAACACTGAGCTTAGATGTGGTCAAACAACATTCTGAATTATTTAGAGGCAGCTTATGTGTTTCAGCCACTCTGTCTAGGAGGGTAACATTCTGTATTACTGATGATCTAGAAATCCTTCACATGTTTACCTTTTTATTATTATTATGTATGTTATTTCACAGTCTTAAAACAGGTATTGAACTTCGGTGTGTTTAGTGTCCCTTGGAGAAATTTGATTGAGGAGTTGTCAGAGCTGCACAGTAATTTTCTGCAAACGGGTTCTTCAACTCATAACCTGCAACAATTCTGTTGTCAGTAGGGATCCTGGAAAGTATAAATTCACCTCTGAACACGTGTTTAATGGTTTGAAGAAATAACAGTACCCTGTGGAGTTTCAGGCAGGACCTGCATATAGGGAATACATGAGTTGTGCTGCAAGGCTGTAGGGCCGGAGTCTGTCCCACCCTTGGTTCCCACAGCTCTCCTGCTGCTAACCCCACAGCCAGCAGGGTCTGTGTGCCGAGGTCAGAGAAGAGCTGCTGTGGTTCCAGAGGTGGGATGGCATGGGGGCATGAGGTGGAGGAGGAAAATGACTGAAGTATCAGGAGTTGATGAAAGGTCTTGTCAGGAGCAAGAACGGTATCTTTTGTATGGTGGAAGCAAAGAATGAAGTGGAATTAAGTTCACTTTTTGTTGTCCTTAAGTCCTAGTAGCCATCATACACTTGTCTTAAGTCCTAGTAGCCATCATACACTTGTCTTAAGTCCTAGTAGCCATCATACACTTGTGTTTAGTTAATAAAGGAGCTAAAGGGAGGAGGCGATGCCATCCTGATGGAGCTGGAAGGAAGAAAAAGATAACTGAGCTCATATATAGAGAATAGCTTGTATCATCTGGAAGGCATCTATTTGTAAATGTTTAAAAATAAAAGGAGAAAAGGAGCTTTGGAAGAGGTCTATGCTAGTAGATGCAGTTAGCTACAAAAAGCTCTTGCAGCTAGGGAAAAAAAATAGATGCTATACAACTTGTAAAGGATGTAGAAATCCATTTTAAAAGCACTACATGCAGAAAGGAAATAGTTGTTAGAATTCATTGAAATATTGTCTATCCTAATGAATCTTTGCTGTCTATAGCTAGCATTTTGCATGTCTTTTCTTTGGGAAGTTACATTTCAAATGCTGAGATAACTCTGTAAGTTGATGTTGCAAAACTGAGTTTCGCTTTTTCTTGGTGCTATTTTTTTTTTTTTGGGAGCCTGAAAAACCTGGGTCTCAGGTAAAGGAAGCTCATTTTCCACCTAAGAAGAAGCACCGGTTCTAAGAAAACTTTTTGCTAGAAGGGGGAGTTGAGTTTAAAACAGGGCAATGAGCTGTCAAGGAGCTGTGTGTACTGTGTGCAGCACTGCCATTATTTGGCAAGTCATACAAAATAAAATAGGCAAGGTGATCTACAGCTGTGGGTGGCTGGTCCTTAATCATCAGGGACTTCTCTGCAACAGAGACAAGAAATCTGTTTAAATTATATCACCTAATAAGTACATCGAATGTAATGGACTGAGGGTGTTGGGGTTTGTTTGTTTTTTTTGGGGGAAGATGGTAAAAACAGTCAGTTAATGTTCCAACCCAGGCTGCAGGTGCATCTTTCTTGTTTGCAGTCTTGTACAGAGTTAAAAATATTTATTGCTGCATGGACAAGGACTGGGCACACAGGTTCCTTTGTGCTGTGTGACTTTGCAGCCACAGTAGCAAAACTTCACAGATTCTGTGTAGCTGGTGGTTAGAGACACAATACACATACTGCCATGCAGGTTACAATGTCATGGGGGGACAGGAGAGCAAGCCATCCAGCCTCTGGCATTGAGCAGAGTTTGTTTTTCATGGTGAAACAAGCAGCCAGGCAACTTTGTGACTCTTGTGCATTCTGGTAGTGAGGTGGTCACTTGGCTTTTTCACAGATACAGCTCCTGTTTCTTATCCCATGGTCTGGCACCACAGTCACTAAACCTTCAACAACAGCATGTTGCAGCAGAAACGTGCTCTCACATAGAATCATAGAATCATAGAATCCTAGGGGTTGGAAGGGACCTCGAAAGATCATCTAGTCCAACCCCCCCTGCCAGAGCAGGGTCACCTAGAGCACATCACATAGGAACGCATCCAGGTGGGTTTTGAATGTCTCCAGTGAAGGAGACTCCACAACCTCTCTGGGCAGCCTGTTCCAGTGCTCTGTCACTCTCACAGTAAAAAAGTTTTTTTCTGATATTTACCTTGAACCTCCTATGCTCCAATTTGCACCCATTACTCCTTGTCCTGTCACTGGTCATCACTGAGAAGAGCCTAACTCCATCTCCCTGACACTCACCCCTTACATATTTGTAAACATTGATGAGGTCACCCCTCAACCTCCTTTTTTCCAAGCTAAAGAGACCCAGCTCCCTCAGCCTTTCCTCATAAGGGAGATGTTCCACTCCCTTAATCATCTTTGTGGCTCTGCGCTGGACTCTTTCAAGCATATGCCATGGAAGATAACAAATGGTGCACAGTCTGTATAACAGCATAGAAGGAATGACCAGAAAAACAGCCAACATTTAGAAAGCTATTTCTGGATTTCTCCTTAGTAGACAGAGGCAGTCCTGTTTCATGAGAATTCAGGGAGAATATGGAGTAAATGATATCAGGTGAATAGATTCTTCCTGATCCACGCCAGCCTCTTGCTCTACAACATCGCTCCCTTCTGACATGTCAGACTAATGTTGTAAAACTCTGAATGTGGTGCAACTCCGCCTGGTGGGCATCTCAAAATCTGCCTCAATCCCGTTAGTCTGAATTCAGGAAATAAGTAAAAGACTTTGGAGTACATTCCTATCTGTTATTAAAACAGTGAAAGTGTATACTCTTCCCCCCCTGTGAGTCTTTAACTGAGACTTACATAATTGAAAACTTGACTGTGTCCTTTGAAAGTTTCAACTTACTGTTACGTCTCCTAAAATTAAATTCTGGTATGGAGAGGAAAGTAATAATTTCATAATAGCTATCCTGAATTTTCCTTTGAATCCTCTATTCTTAACCCATAATATAATAGCTGACTATCAGAAGGGTGTTCCAATACAAGCTGCAGCTGCACATGGTTTCCTGGTAGGCTGTAATCAGCCTGTCTCCTTGAGCACTTCTAGAGACTTGAGTCTGGAAACTCAGTAACTTTACCCCTTTCAGAGATGTCTGTAATTGAGCTGTATGTGTACAAAGCGTTTGGAGTTTCTTGACTGATAACCCCCAAAGAAATATCTTTTGCAATTTCTGCAATAATAATTTCAAATACACTGAGTTCTTGCATTCAGGCTATCAAACTGGAAAAAAACAAAAGCCTGAATCGTTCCATGCTGTAGCAACAATAAGGCCTGGCAGAAGCTGCTACAGATAGAAAGCAGTTTCTTCCCAATCAGGAAAGGCACAAGGCATAGTGGTAAAAAAAAAAACACAATACCAAATAATTTAGTTTAAAAGACTGTTTTGTTTTTTTTTTCATTTTTCTCTACCATAACTAATTCATTCACATTAAATGCAACACTTTCCATTACCCCCCAAGAAAAACTTAACAGTTGAATCTGTAATAAAGTCTGACCTAAACTCACACTTTATTGGATAGTACTGCAAAAGATGGTCTGTGGTAATAGGCTTGAAAGAACTGGATTAAATGTGTTATGTTGCTCAATGTCTTACACGCAGAACTGTAAGTTGATTCATTACTGTAACAAAAAGGTATGCTGCTGTTTCCTAGCTTCATCTTCCCATGAAGCATTGTTGACTTCATTCTGAGTCTTTTGGGGTTTGGTCAGTGCTTTCAGAGCCCTAAGCTCTTTCTCTTCCCACCCTTGCCTGCTCCTCCTAGGCAATGAGCCTGCCACTGGTAGAAACAGATGTATGGTAAGGTCATAATCCTCCCTACAATGCCTTTGCCTCTGTGTATGACTTCACTTGCTTACAGTCACCTGGAATCTCAAAGAGAAAATCTGGTTCCCCTGGGTAGCAGACATTTTATGTTTTCCATGTGAACTGAAGTCTCTGCTTACCCCTGAGGCAAGCAGATTTTTAGATTACATAAATAATGAAAATCGTTCCAGGCAGATTTTCTGTGCTTGTCTAGAAGGATGTAGAAATGAAGAAGGATAATTACATTGAAGCTTTCGTGTCTCAGGTGTTGCAAACCGTTTTGCTGTGTCAGTTCCTTTTGGACGCAGCGTATGCCATCTTGTGGACTGTCGGAGGCGACGCATGGACTTCACACAACTCTATAAGAGTTATAACTGAAGACCTTTATTGTTACAAATGGTGGCAATTTATACCCCTCTGACTCCAGATGTTCCACCCCAGTACAGACCTCGTTGGTTACATACATACACAATTAATATATGATTGGCTACGTGTCTTGTCACTTACTGCCCGTGTCAGGATGACCCAAGGTGTCTTGCTTCCCAGATGGTGCCTCTCAGTTCTTGCTACAACATTCTTTTCCCACTACTTCATGAGATAACAACCGTGAGATTGGACACCTGCTGTTTGCTGGTCCCGTGGGGTACCAGCCTGTGAGACATCTGCTTGTTTACCAGTCCCACGGTTTTGCTTCAGAGTGCCTAACGATTTAGTTAATGGCACCTGCAATACTGTTGTTTGAATTCGGGCCTGCCAATCTTCCATAAATCCCAACAGTGGACAAGTCACATTATGTCTGAATCCTTGAGACAAATATTTAAAGATTGTGATATTTTGTTCATGTGTGATAAAATTGCTTAGTTGTGCAATATGTAACATAGTTCATATTTACAGCTCACTGCAAACAGTCACTCTTCTTGGACACTGGTTCTGTAATCGATGTTACTCAAGTTTGCTTAGTTCCCTTTTAAGGAAGCCATATTTCTTTTGCTAAGATACGAATCGTTTCCACTTGTAAAACTACCAAACATAACATTCTTTGCAGTTTTCCTAATTACAATTAAATCAATGACATAGAATTCCATTCATCTGGGAAAAAATCAGAAATAAGTGAGAAACATCTGTGAAAGCAGCATAATTGCTACATGACAATAATAGGAAAAATAAAACAATTTTAGACATTTCCTTGCTTCAAGAATGAACGCAAAAATATTCTTCTTCTTAGAGACAAGCAACTTGTAAAAATATTTATTTGAAATTAATATATTGACCCATATTAGTTTATTTGCTTCTTTCTTGATAGAAAGGAAGTGACAACTCTTAAGACATTCCTTAGTGCCTGAAAAGTCCTTCCAAAAGCAGTAAGGATTTGTTTTACGGGGAAGGCTTTGAAACCCCCGACATGTGCCAAAATATTGTGCTTCCTGAATGAGATAATTTCCCTTTTCATGTAGGGATCAAAGATCAGTAGCTCTTGTCTTTTAAAAGTCCTTTAGAGATAGTCCACTGCCTGTTTCTTCTAAAATTTAAAATAAGGCAAGCTTATGGTTTCCAAAAACAAGTATGTAAAAAGATAAAATACAGATGGTTATGAAGGTGAACTTTTTGCTGTTAGCTTTAAAGTATGTTTCTAATAGAAAAAAAACTCAAATAAGTTGATCTAACTATCTGTTTAGGACTCCATTAGAAGCAATTTTATGTATTAAAATAATATAAATTTAATTTCAGTAATAACAATTGTGGGACAAATAAAGTAGTGTCAATCACATGCTGATTACAGAGGCTTTAACATTTATTGTGCTGATAGCTCTGCCTGTCCTGCAGGTATGCAGAGCCATTTCTAGCTCTTGTTAATTGGTCAGGGAGAGATACTGGGAAGGTGGGTGATTAATAAGCTTTCCTACCATTCACATATAACAGACTTACAGTGCTAGAGAGGCTAAGCAGCTCCTGGTAATAGTTTTGTTGCCCAATATTGCCAGGTATCACTGAAGTACTGAAAGCTATCAAGCAAGAGGCAAAGCAGCTGGGTCAGATGGTTCTAATGTTGAGATCTACAAATGTGGGGAATGTAACTGGTAAGAAAACTCATGACTTACTAATCAAACATCTGGGACCAAACCCAAGTGTTGCAAATATTTGAAGATACTAACCTTGCCCATGCATATGACAATAAATGATGTCATGCACCTTGTGATAATCATAAGGATCTGTGTTTGCCAACCAATGCTGAGAAGTTATTTATGAGCTGGACTACAATAAGCTATGAATTGTGGAGAAGCAGTTCATTTTTATTTACTGTAGATTCTGTTTTGTTTGTGGCACAGCTCACATGATTTTGCTGCAGGGCAAATTCAGGAAGAACTGCACATATAGTGAAGACTTGCAGAATTTATGCATACAGCAGATTAGCCAGCTCTTAAAATCCCAAAGAGCTTTCAACCCTCGTGTGAGGCTTCCAGTTGACCTATTTTTATTACTAGTGTTTGTCTATAAGGATATTCAATTGTTTACTTTTTGCCTTGCCTATCAAGAAGGATTAACCTGAAAAGACAGAGGATTCATGTCAACTGAGGAGTGTCCTGAACATTTGGCATCCACATCTGGAGTATTGTGTCCAGTTCTGGGCTCCCCATTTCAAGAGAGACAGGGATTTACTAGAGAGAGTGAAACAGAGGGCTATGAGGATGATTAAGGGACAGGGACACCTGTCTTATGAGGAAGGCTGAGAGACCTGGGGCTGTTTAGTCTGGAGAAGACTGACAGGGGATCTTATTAATGTATAGAAATGTCTGAAGGGTGGGTATCAAGAAGAAAGGGCCAATCTTTTTTCAGTAATGCCCTGTGATAGGACAAGGGGCAATGGATGCAAGGTAGAGCACAGGAAGTTCCACCTCACCTCTATGTGAGGAGAAACTTCTTTACTGTGAGGGTGTCAGAGCACTGGAACAGGCTGCCCAGGGGGGTTGTGGAGCCTCCTTCTCTGGAGGCTTTCAAGACCTGTCTATGTTTCTGTGTGACCTGTTCTAGGTGATCCTGCTCTGGCAGGGGGGTTGGACTCGATGGTCTCTAGAGGTCCCTTCCAACCCCCAACATTCTGTGATATGTAACAAGCTACTCGAGGCTGCCAGCAAATTTGGTGAGGTGCTTTCTGCATGTGTAGTAATGGATGATGAAATTGCATTTCATCATCATTAGTAATTGTTTTGGTGAATGGGCATTTATATTCACATAGCTGTTGCTGTTTTAGCTCTGTAGCTATGCTACTTGTGCTTATTTCAACCCAGATGGTAAGCTTCCCAGTTTGCTGCTTCCTGCAGGCAGGCAGGCAATACCAAGTGATAAGATATGTAATAATCTGAGTTTCTGGAATAGGAACTGGCACATTCCCAGCTGAGACTGTCAGCCATTTAATTTGTATGTGCACTTGACTTAATTTATATGTGCCTTAAATGAAGGCACTCTGGCCAGAGTTGGGGAACTGAAATATTAAACATCATGTCAAAAGGATTCTTAAATCATATAGTATAAGTTGTAACAACTAGAGATTATAAAACAAGACAGAATTCAATAGCAATAGCTTCTCAGAACTGCAGTGAGATTACTACTGCTAAATTCACATGTTTGTAGCATGAAGTGAAGGGAACACAGGAAAACAAATACTTGTTGGCATCCAGCTTTGCACACACTGTGTGTGGGTGATGCTGGGAACAGACTCCAAAGTTGGTATTTGAGGCGTTAAGGAAAGCCTAATTGGGTAACTATGAATTTTAGCAATGAGGTCTTAATCTCTTGATATATTTCTGTATTTCTTGCCTTTATCCCGACCAGGTTGTAAGAATTCTGGTGTCCAGATGACAGCTGTGTGAAAGATTATTATGTCAGAATTATGCACAAGAGACTTGTATCATTTCTTACTTGCTTCAGATCCAGAATTGGATCAAAGCAGTTCATTTGAATAAGTCTGGCTGTTGCCTTAAGTGAAACAACAGAAAGCTTAAATTTAAAGGATTAGTTCAGTGGCTTCAGTGAACAGATACAACATGACCCAGCAAAGCTGATTAACAGCCAAGACTATATCATAGAATCATAGAATGGTTAGAGTTGGAAGGGACCTTAAAGATCATCGAGTTCCAACTCCCCTGCATGAGCAGAGACACCTCCCACTAGACCAGGTTGCTCAGAGCCCCGTATCATAGCTTGGCCAAACAGTAGGTCAGCATTATTCTGGAAGAAGGGTGAGATGATGTCATTTTTGCACCACTTTGCTCAGCAATAGCATCACAGCAGCTGAAATTATGCTTCAGTTCTGTCTACAGGAAAACTAATCAGGTAGCTTTATTTTTAAGATTATATCCTTCCTGTACGCTGTCAAGGGAATGGGAAGGTGAATTTGAAGGGTAAATGGTTGGAGAATCACAATTTTCCTCTCTGATTTTTTATTACATTATTAGAGAATCTGTCAAATATTGGATGACTTTATCAGGCCAGATCTGCCATTTTTAAATGGGAAGCTTTTCTAGTATACCCATTTCTTTTTGGTCGTTTATACTAGGAGAACCATTACTGGCAGTGAATGGTTATTCTTATGTGAAATGCCAAACGTTCTGGGAAAAATTCCTCTGTCCTTACCTGTTTTGACACCATGCTGCTGTGTCGTTCCGTAGGGGAAATGATATTATTTACTTACTGAAATGTTTTGCTGTAGTTTGAAAGTGTGTTGCAATCTGGCAGCTGTTATTGGCTGTTATGATGATCAAATAACACTATGGGAGTTGGTAATTAAGGAGGAAGCAATGCTAAAAGAAGGACAGTAAGGTATTAATATTTAGGCTTAGCTTAATTTAGCAATTCTGTCAACCAGTTGCAATACTGGGGGATCATTTGCTGTTTCAGACTTGATATGCTATTTATGTTTCACATAACAAATCCATTAATGTTCCAGTCTTCCACAAGCATATTACCAACTTGCAGGTGAAATAAATGTCTTTTTTCTTTAATGGTCATGCTAAGCAAGGCAGGTACAGGGAGGAGGGTGCATGCTTGGGAAAGAGGATGGCAGATGTTTAGTATCAGGAGGAGTTGCTGTGATATTGTAAACTAAGAGTTGGCCTCCTTGGGAAGGGGAGCAAGCTTTGACCCCACTCTGTGGAGGCAGGGAAGCCCACCTCCATGTGTCTGCCCAGCACAGGGATAAGCTCTAGGGTAAGGAGTTCCCTGCCTGCCAAGATGGCAGTAAATGGGCAGCTGCAGCCTCAAAGGAGTGAGCAGCAGCAGTCAGGAAAAGCTCAGCCTCAAACCTGCCTCATAGGGGGGTGCCAGGCAGAAGTGTCCGAGTGGCTGCTGTGAAAGCAGTTTGTGGGGTGAAGAGACCTGAGAGAAATTCAAAAGCTAAAAACTTTTGGAGAATTCATCCTTTTGATCCTATAGGTTTCTAGCACTCAGGAGGGCTGGATCACCAGGGGAAATGTAAAAGACACTGGAAGAAAATGGGAACTGAGAAAGAAAATAGTTTTATGTAAGGCAACAAGCATCCAAGACCTGACTTGAAGTCATTATTTATCTATCATGACAGTTTCTCTTGGTTTTCCCCCCTACCAGTTCTATATTGGTGTGGAGCAATAGTTTTGTTTTGATACATGAACCTAAGCAATGACACTGTCAATCATGGGGTTTTTATCTTCACAAAGTAGTTTCTGAAAGGAAGGGTGTGTTTGTGGGCTCTCTGTTCTTTTTTTCCCCACCCCCTCTGTCACACACAGAATTGAATGGGGATTATTGGTGATTAAGTTAAAGTTGACTCCCAAATCAACATCGCAAAGCCCCCATCACAGCTTTTTGAAAAGCTAAGTGTTTGGAAACCAGCATTCAAGGTCTCAAACTCACTTCCTGCTAGCCTCGAAGCCTAGGCTCTGCTCTGGTTTCACAGGAGCAAACTGCACTGTACTTTCAAATGAATTTGGCACCTATAATGTCAGACTGATAACTGCACATGTCAGTGTAGTTGTTTATATGGAACAAGTTTAGTGCTCACCCAAGCAGAAACAATACAATGTTGTTATCTAGGCCTGTCTCTGCAAGCTGTTAATTATTGAATTGTTAGCTCTGAAGTGTTTTGTGATTAATATTTCTGTATGAGAGGATGTATATTATGGCCGTGCTTATTTTTAATCATTGCAGATATTTGTATGTGCACTCACTGTTAAAAGTAGCTTTAGAGAAAATAAAACTGAAGCTGTCTGCACTGTACAATCAGAAAGTGTTGTTATAAATCAGAAATTAGTTATTATAGAGTGGGTTTGCAAGCTGATGAAACCCTAAACCCTGAGCTCAACAAAAGCGTGAGGCTCAAGTGGTACCTTTAGCTATTGCTCCTCTGCTCAACAGGCTTGGAGAGGACCATGCAGAAGTTGAATTTTTTCCTTTACTAAGGTTCATTGAGTTAACTTAGAGTATATGGTAACATTGTTCCTTCAAAGTGTGTGCTTATCCTTCATTACCTAGACTTATGAAGCATTTGGCAGATTTTTTTGTTTTTTAATATTTACCAAATCAGCTAATATGCTTTCCTAGTCTTTGTTTTATCAAGTCTCTAAGCCCTACCTCCAACCTAAATTAAAACATATTTTAAAACAAGTCAATGACATTATCTTTTTTCCTTCCTGATCAAGAAACACCCACAGTGCCAACAATTAAACCCCATAGAATTAGTCAGGAGGACTCTGTATTCTACCATGAGTGCTTTACATTCAGACCTTCAACCAGGGTAGCTGTAATTACTCTACTGAGTGCTAATGAGGGTGCTGTTGGTACTTCAGTAGGGACATTCAAATCGAGTTCTGTGGCTACTGAATGTGTGTATGCATATGTATGCACCCTTCTAAAGCCACAGTGCCTCACAAAGGGTGAGTGCCTTTGCTACTGTGGCTAATGTGCGTTTTTTCCTGTTTGTCAGCAGGCGGGCTCACACCTTCCCTCCCCTCAGCCCTCCCCTAAGTGCACCTAACGCCCTCAACAGGGAGGCTTTTCTCAGGCAGCCAAAATTCCTGTTTTCATGTGCCTGTCTACTACTATGAAGGAACTGCGCCTCATCTGAGCAAACTGTGTGCCCAGCTCATGGCAGCTAGGTATTACCAGTGCTTTGGGAACATCTTGGCAATGTGAACATGCACTTTGCACTGAAATGTGGGATGTGTGTTGTGTTTTCAGCTTTGAGGCTTGAAGTGTGAACCTCAAATCTCACGTCGCATGGTTGCTTGGCTAGTCAGAGAGAGAAAATCTCCCTTGAAGGTTAACTGCTGTTAGCTGCAAAGGCAGCAGAACGTCTTCATTTGTACCTTGGACCTGTAGAACAGAATATTGATTTACCCTGGTAGCACTGATGTTATGTGTATTTTATTATTGGTCAAAATGCAGGTCAATTTTAAAGAAGCAAAGTTGGTTTGTGGCATTTGTTTTTGTTTGTTTGTCTTTAACTGATGCATTATTTCTTAAACTAGATGGGATTATTAGCTCACCAGTTGGAGTTGTTATACAGTGTGCATGTCACATGCAATTTGTAATGATCTAGCCCTGTCTTAAATGTATTTTCCAGAAAGTCAGTTAAGTATGTCTGGAAGATGTAGAATCTCTTACTTTAGTTAGTTAGTTAGTTTGCTCCACTTGCCTATCACCTAACTATTGAAATTAAAAACTAGAATCATAGAATGGTTTGGGTTGGAAGAGACCTTAAAGATCATCTAGTTCCAACCCCCCTGCATGGGCAGGGACACCTCCCACTAGACCTGGTTGCTTAAGGCCTCATCCCATGTGGCCTTGAACACGTCCAGGGAGGGGGTAACCACAACCTCCCTGGGCAACCTGTTCCAGCATCTCACCACCCTCACAGGAAAGAACGTCTTCCTAATGTCTAGCCTGAATTTCCCCTCTTTAAGTTTCAAGCCATTGCCCCTTGTCCTCTCACTACACACCCATGTAAAAAGCCCTACCCCAGTTTTCTTGTAGGCCCCCTTCATATACTGGAAAGCTGGTATAAGGTCACCCCGGAGCCTCCTCTTCTCTAGGCTAAACAACCCCAACTTCCTCAGCCTATCTTCATAGCAGAGGTGCTGCGGCCCTCTGATCATCTTCGTGGCTCTCCTCTGGACATGCTCGAGGAGTTCTATGTCCTTCTTATGCTGGAGACTCCAGAATTGGACACAGTACTCTAGGTGGGGTCTCACCAGAGCAGAGGGGGAGAATCACCTCTCTCAACCAGCTGGCTGTGCTTCTTTTGATGCAGCCCAGGATATGGTGGCTCTCTGGGCTGCAAGTGCACATTGACAGCTCATGTTAAACTTCTGGTTGAACACTACCCCCAAGTCCTTCTCCTCTGGGCTGTCCTCAATCCTTACTCCTCCCAACCTGTACTCATGTATGGGATTGCCTTGACCCAGGTGCAGAAACTTTCACTTGGCCTTGTTGAACATCCAGTTTGCACGAGCCCACTTCTCCAGCCTGTCAAGGTCCCTCTGGATGGCATCCCTTCCCTCCAGCATGTCAACCTCACAACACAGTTTGGTGTTATCGGCAAACTTGCTGAGGTTGCACTTGATTCCACTGTCCATGTCACTGACAAAGATGTTAAATAACATGGGTCCAAGTACCAACCCTTGAGGAACACCACTTGTCACACGCCTCCATTTGGACATTGAGCCATTGATCCCAACTCTTTGGGTGTGACCAGTCAGCCAGTTCCTTATCCAATGAGTGGTCCATCCATCAAATCCGTGTTGTTCCAGTTTCAAGACTAGAATGTTGTGCAGAACGGTGTTGAAAGCTTTGGACAGGTCCAGGTAGATGATGTCTGTTGCTCTGCCTTTGTCCACCAAGGCTGTGACCCTATCATAATAGGCCACCAAATTAGTCAGGCAGGACTTGCCTTTAGTGAAGCCATGTTGGCTGTCACCAGTCACCCCTTTCTTGTTCTCGTGTCTTAGCAGGGTCTTCAGGAGGATATGTTCCAGGATCTTGCCAGGCACAGAGGTGAGACTGACTGTCCTGTAGTCTTCATTTTCCCAGTTTTGTCCTCTGAACATAGGTTTTTAATCAAAGAGAGAAGAGTATGATAAAAAAAAGTTTTTTACCATCTGATACTTCCCCCTGCAATCCAGTGAGTGATTTGGGACAAGAATTTTCTAAACGTGAAGAAATTATATCATTCCATAATTAGAGAGTGTCAATACTCAGACTAAATACTGATTGTCATCTTGGTATTACTTAATTAAGGAGAAACATAAGAAAAACCTGTGCATTCTATATACTCATTTTTTTGACAGATATGTACAATTAACTTATTTACTTCCTAGAAATTTTTAAATTCAAATTCCTTAGCAGTAATGACCTAGCAGAACAGTGTCTGATAATGAAGAGTAAAAGAATGAGAAGGAAAGAGACTGGACTCATTCATATAAATCCTCTCCAGTTTAGTTAACTATTTGTGCAAATAATTTGTTCTTCCTCAGTATTGATCCCATCTGAAAGTTTATGCCCTTGGGACTTTGAGGTAGGTTTTCTTCAACCAATTGTTGCTTGCAGCAATGAATCATGTAGAAATTACAATTTTGGATTTTTAGTCTGGTTTGGTTTTGTTCATTAATTTAAACATATATTTTCCAAAGTATTTGTAAGTATTACTCTTCTAAATTGCACTGCTGCTTGTGGTTTGTTTTGTTTGTTGTTTTTTTTAACTCCATCAAGTTTACCTGTTTCTTTTAAAAAATATTTATATTGTGAAAAGGAAACCTGTGTGTGCCTTAATTTTAGCTGTTACTGTAGGTCAGGATATTGACTAGTAATTGCAGTACCAAAATGACTGCCTGTATTTTGCGCTACTAACTGTTCAAACTGTTTTGGAGTTCTTGTTCTGTTTGCTTTGCAGCTTGAATCATCCATTGCAACAGTGGTGGGGGGAAAACAAACGTTCTTTTGGATGATTTGACTTATTAGATCTACCTTGCTTTGTGAACCTATGTGTGTATATTGATTACTGGTCTGAAACTGCATTCTGATGCAACTCTCCTTAATTATCTAGCAGTATTGAAATGACCAAAACTCATAGAAATTCTTCTCTAGCCTCAAAAAATCAGTGTATGCAAAATTACAAAAAAAAAAAAAAAAAAATTTATTTGTATGTTTGCAAGTCCTATGGTTTCCAGGCAGGAGAGAAATAACGTGACATTACAGTTTACTTATTTTATGCATTGAGGGCATATTACAGTATGTAAAAAAAACCCCACAGCTAACAGGCTTTTAAATGTACATCAACATCTAAACATTTAGGTTATTTGGTGTTGTAAAAGCAAAAGCTAATAAATGTACTCATTTTTTGGGCTAAACTGACATCTACTGGTGTTCTGTAACACAATATGTGCAATGAGGGTGATGAGAAAATATGCATGATATTCTGTGTACATTTCCATGCCCGTGGTGCTATTAGTAGTGCTGTTAATGACTCAGTAGGGTGCAGACAGGTGTAACAGCCAAATACAGTGGGTTGGGCTGCAGGGCATGGCATGCCTCTGGACAGGTGATAGGGAGGAGCTGTTGTAGTTTCAGCCCACTGCATTGGGGTTTGCTGCAAGATTTTTTTTCTTATGAGTTTTTTTCTTATGAGTTTTTTTCTTATGAGTTTTTTTCTTATGAGTTTTTTTCTTATGAGTTTTTTAAAACAAATTGTTTATGATCTTCAGAACAAAAATATTCTAGCATGTACAGAGCTCATGGGGTTGAGAGGTGGAGATCATAATGATTTATCTGTAATGTCTAGCCGTGTTTCCTCAAGCATGCACGGAGTGAGTTGGTGCTGCCCCTGTCCCCACCCAGTAGTCACTTGGTCTGTTGCAGGAAGAGAACTTCTGTGGGGCCCAGCACACAGGCAGCCGCTGCGGGGAACTGGCGCTGGGTTTGCCCTGTGGGGCAGGCTGGAGGGCTGGGGCTTGCAGATGCTGTGGTGGCCTGGCCAGCCACTGGCTGGCTAAAGCTGATGCTCCTTTCACCCAGTGCCCACCAGCAAAAGACTGGAAAGGGAGGAACTGGTGAATGGTGAGAGAGGTGGGGAGGCGGAGGGGTAGCGAGAGGAGATACTCATGCACTGGTAAACAGATGCTGACTGCTTGCTGTGTTCTGACTTTGGTGAAAACAGTAGTAGGGCTAAAGGGAGCAATGCTATTGGGGTTCTCAAGGAGGAGTAAAAGCTGTAGCATGAGACAGCCTCTGACTAGATGTAGGTAAAACCATGGGAGAGCATGGTAGTCAGTAGGGTTTTCAGCTGATGGTCATGCCTTATTTTACCCTGGGAGATATGTTCAGTCATGACTTCTCTCTCCCCTGGCTTCAGCTGCTCATAGCCACCTAGGAAAGTGTATTTAGTTACAAAGAGAACAGTTCTTCAAATTTTAGTTAAGCCAGGGCACCAAAGCCAAAATTACTCCTATTCTGCTCCTGCAAAAAATATCATAATATATGATGTGACTTCTTGATAAATACGAAAATGTATTCACCTCTAAGTCTAGTTCTATGCTTGGGTTCAAATGTTAACTTGTAAGGACTGAGTGCTGTTGGATCACCCCCCCCCCCCAATCAGGGGACTGGGAGTATTCGTGCTGCCAGATCCCTCATACTCCAGCAGCTGATGAGAACCCCGAGTGCCCAGACCTGCAGCAGATTCAGTAGGTTACAGTAGGTTACAGTGACTGCAGAGCTCACTGTTGGGCTTATTGTCACTTGGGGTAAGAGCCCTTTTTGTCCTATGAAACATGAATCCCGGATCTGGAATGGGTTTGAATTGAAGCTTTATACATGTTACTTAAGGTGAGGTCCAAGAAAGGATTTAAAAAAAACCAGGACTTTAACAGAGCTTAGATGCTTTCAGCCAAAAGGCTTAATGCACAACCCCTGCTGAGTCCACTTAGGGGTTATTGACTCCCTTCAATCTGAAGTAGATTCAAGCACTTAAAGACTAGGTCTTGCCAACTGGTTCACCAAAACTATAGCGGGTGAAGCAGTCCTTGTTGAATCCCTTTCAGGGATCTGGCCAGTAATTAATTTTCTGTCTTGTCTTTGAGCTGTTGGGTTGGATAGGGGAAGGAGTGACACACTGTTTTCTGAAGACAGAATCCAGTTAGTTGCTTGTAAGGGCACTAGTTAAAATCACTGTATCTGTTGAAGGTTCCTTTGATAATTTTATGTTTCCCTGCATCAGGTGTTGTCTGAAACAACTGACCTTGGTAATGTAAGGGGTACTGCAGAATTAGGGGAGGGTTTTTCCTCCTGTACGACAAAGTGTGGAGTCCCGCTCTGCTGATTACGGGAAAGTTGAAGATCTTTGTTTCAATTTGTCAATCTATGAGTAAGCCTCTTGACAGGAGCGGCGAGTTGCCCCATACTGGCCTTTTGTCTGACGGAGAGGGGGAGTTACGCGGTGTGCGTCAGTCGATTTGTACTTCCACAGACTTTTTTTTCCCTTCGCTTTTCCTCCCGCCAGTGCTTGGACACGCCGCTTCCAGGTGCGGGGACCGGAGCCGAGGGTCCGGAGTTCTCCGGTGGGTCAGGGGGAGCGGGGGAAGGTGGCTCCTGCCGGCCAATTGGGTCCCGGGCGGGGCTTGTCCCGGGTCCGGGGGTGGCGCACCGCCCTCCCGAGGCGACGCCGGGGGGGCCAGCTCGCGGGTCTCAGGGGGAGGAGGAAGGCGAGGGTGGGGACGGGACTGGACTGGCCCTGGTGGACGGTGGCTTCAGCCGAGCGAAGGGCACCCGCTGCTCAGCGGTAAGGGCCGCGGGGACATTGCGGGCACCCTGGGCTCGCCGGGCTCTGCCGGAGCCTGGCTGCTGCCAACGAGGGAGGGTTTGATCTGCTGCCAGGGCCGCTTTCGGGGGTCCCAGTGCCAGCCGCCGCTCCCGGGCCTGAGCTCTGCCCCTCCCGGGGTCGCTCCCAGCCCTCCCGGGGTCGCTCCCAGCCCTCCCGGGGTCGCTCCCAGCCCTCCCGCGACGCCCAGGCAGGGCCCGATCCCCTAGCCCTGTCCTGGCTGAAGGCTCGGCGGTCCCGCCGCGCAGGAGCCCCCGGTGCGCTGGGAGAAGCTGAGGCTTGGCGGGCGCAGCGATATCCCGAGTGGTGCCGTCCCGGCCCCGTTTCGATCCCGGCGGGTCGGTCAGGACGCGGCCGGGAGAGGCCGTGGGCGGCGGGAGCGGGGCTGGCGAGGCCGAAGCTGCGAGCTGTAAGAGAAACGAAACCGAACTGTTGGCAGCCGGGCTCGGGCGGAAAGTGTCCTTTTTCTTGGGGAATGGGGCTTGGGAGCGGCGCAGCAGCCGTTGACTTCAAAACGGCCCTGCCCTGCCAAAGGGAGGGTGTTTGCCGGCCTCACCGGACCCGAGTTGGAGCCACTCTCAGGATTATTCTGAGAAAGTTGATTACTTGGTAAAAGTAACATACTAAACGCCTGTAACCTGTCCTGCTCGTGAGAAGACTGTGGAGTGGTACCATTTCTGTTTTGCCAGTATAAAATTCGGTGTGATCTGAATGGCATGGGTTGTCTCACTAAAATAATAATGTATCAAAGTCTTTTTTTTTTTTGTAATTATTACATAATTTTATTCTCTCAGAAACATCTGAGAAATTTACACAACTTCTAAAATAATATTTCTTAGCTGGGTGGTAAACTAGGAAGTTAGTTCAGATAACCAAGATGGTGGCCCGAGCAAATGCTATGTTACAGTTTGCTGCTCTGCACTGCAAAAATCCTGAGTGCTCTGATAAACCTGTATATCCTGCCTGATTGTTTAAAAAAAAAAATAAAGTTATATATAGCCTTCAACTTGTGTTTCATTCTAGGTGCTGCTGATCAGCAGCTGTCTTGGACTCTGGTGTGCAGGGGTGCCCTGTGGTGTTGGAGAGCAACTTGGGATTTCTAGTGAAGAGGACTAAGTAGGGATTGTTTAATTTATGGGATTAAATCATATAAAAGCAAGGGATAAAGAGTAAGGAAAAGGCAACAATGTATTTGCTTGGCCAGGGCAGGTTAAGAGAGCTGTATTACTGAGCTATTCTTTTCCATGCTTTTTTTTTAACATCGCAAGCAGAGAGGTGGGTTATTACCTTCCCATTTCAGTTTTCCCTGGGCTAATCTTCAAGTAATGCCTAGGACTGCGAGAGATGTTTGCACTGGCTGTATGGAGTAGCAGAAGAGACATTAGCAAAATTAAGTTGAAAAGCTTAAGTTGTGATTTCTCCACAGTACCCAGCATTTTGAAGAGATTGTTCTGCAGTCCTGATGTCACTTTATTGAGAATTTCTGTTTAGACAGATAACTTAAAGGGACTGATAATTGGTTTTAGTTTTATGCCATTCACTGTAGCGCTTGGTAAATGTTTCCTGTGCTTCAGATTTGAAACTTTTAACTGTAAAACAAGAAAAGGCACAGGAGAGGTGCTTGCCATGCCAAGGATGCTGCCAAGTGCTGCAAAGACCTGAGACCTGTTTGCATCTGCCTTCAGGAAGGTGGGGGGGGAAGCATAGCATCATATTTAAACTGAACCAGCTGCCCAAAACTAGTTAGTGGTAAGAAATGAAAAATGCAACATAGTTTAAAAATAAGTATTGAATGTTAGATATAAAGACTAGAAATGATCATGCTGGAGGTTATGATCATGACCGTTTTGAAATCTGTGCAAGGGTTTCTTAGAACTTGCTCTTCAGTAAAGCAGAGGGAGGATGGTCTTCAGTTGCACACCAGCTATGTCTGGGGGCAACTGATCAGCATTCAGCTCTGTAGCTTAGTCTCAAGGGGAGACTTTTTTTCTAAAGACAGGAGATCAGTGGTTTTTAAAAATATAACTGCGGAATATTTGGCACTACAAGTAGTGTCACAAAAACTTACTGAGTTAAATAATCTTTGACTGCTGTCTTGTTTGCTCTTGGGTCTGTCAAAGCTGCAGTGTGAATGTGAGAATGGTGTGAAAGAGCAGTGCCTGTCCTCAGGGAAGTGATGGGTTACCACAAGTACTGTTCCTGTGTACACACTGCACCTGCAGCCACGTCTGTCTTTCTGTACCACCTCCTGTGTTTATCCTTGCTACGTGGCTACTGTAAAACCCACACTGGGCTGAGTACACAATTCTCTAACAAACCTTTCCACATTTTTGCATAGTCTACTGGGAAGATTGTGGGACTACCGAAATGTGTAAACATTAGTAGTGTTTACTGATGCATTACCATGCAGTGCAACAGATTAGTCCTGTGTAACAGGAGTGGACAAACTTGTGACAAGTTAAGTACAGAAATGTTTCTAGATGTCACTGAAATCCTGATGAAAGCTGTCTCATTTAAGGAAGGCAATCGGCAGCATTCTAGAGGCTTTTCTGCACTCTAGGAAAGTGCTCACATAATTGTTGGGAAGCTTGTGTGCTGGTTGTGTGGATGGAGTGACTCCAGCCCTAATTGGGTACTTAAGACTGAAATTCTTTTTCTTTGTGTGTTGTACCTGCAGATTTCTCCGTAGGCATCTTCCAGTTGTTGGAATGGGCACTTTGACTTAAGAGACAGGGTCAGAAGAAGTGTAAAATCAGGAGATGCTACAAGAGGTGCTACTTGAGGACTATTTTAAAACTTTGAAGAATGACCATGGAAACATGCAGAGGAGTTAGCTTGGTTGGAGAAGAGCAGGCTAATTACAAATTAACTTGTTTATGTCGCTTAGAAATAATAGTTATTTTCTTTGAGGGTTGAAGTCTGGAGAAGTGTGTCCACAGAGCCTTATCCTTGTAGCTGAAGGCTTAAGGGAGAGATTTTTGGATGGTAAGTGGGGGAAGGGCTGAATAAACAGCCTGTCAAAGCAGGAGCCAACAACAATTTTAGATTACTTTTTTCTTCTTGGTGCGCAGACAGGTGTGTAGATAGTATATACAGTAAGGAGAGTAAGTAGTGCCTACTGACTTAGCAGAGGAACTGGCCCTCATGGCTGCAGAAACTGAGGCTGCCTGGCTGCATAACTGAGCTCTGCATATGCTCATCTGGTGTGTGGTGATAGTTGATTACTCCTAGGTACAGTGTGGAAAGGAAAAGATAAGTCAGCAGTTGCCATGGCAGATACGGACATGAGTGATAAGGTGGCAACATGGGTATTATAAGGCCAGGAGAGGCTTACCAAACAGGAGGCTGTGGCTGAGAGCTCTAGTTGAGACATCTTGATTGTAGAAGTATGTGAGATAAACATTAGGATATGTAACTTTTTAAAGGAAGCTGGTTGTGAATTAAGACTAAAACTGATGACAAAGTTTGGAACTGTGATAGACTGGAGTTTCTAGAGCATCTCACAAAAAATCGAGAAAATCAAGCTTGTCTTAAAATGGTCTGGAATTCCTATCTTCTCAAATAGATACATTTACATTATGTCTTGTGAGGTAAAGAAATGAGAAAGTGGCAGGTCCACTAAAAAACCCAGCTATTTGATTTCAAGACACTGATCCAGAATCTGCATTCCACTAGGTGTACAGGAGGAATATTTAATAGCCATACAGTTCCCATTGTTGCAGCCAGTTGCTATATTTGGGATGAATTAGTGCTTCTCTGATCTGAACCAAACTAGCAGTGACAGAGACAGCTAAGCAATTAAGGCAGTATTCTGGAGAATTGTCCATAGTGAACAAGTCAAAGCTGTTAATTTGTTTTGTTTAAATCATGAGTGGTAACTTTTGCATCAGTTTTGTCATTACTTACTTAGTATTTAGTCTTTAATGTATGGATTAAAACAGAACGGGATTTTTGTAATCCTCCTTTAGTAGTAGTACAGTAACCTAACTTCTGTTTTCTGGGTTATTCTAGAGTAATTTGGTTTCATGGTTTCATGATCTGCTTATGTTTCTCTTGCATGAATGTTGTTGCTATCTCCCCTTCTACCACTAGCATTTATGCTGTTGTGTGGAAGGTGAGACTAAGGAACTGATATGGCTAAAAACTCCATAGTGGCAGGCAGCTGAAGTGGCCGGTTGGATCTTTCTTTTGATAGAAATAGTATTAGATTGATTTAGGACACTTGCTATTGCACTGTTATAAGGCTATAAATTTCTTTGATTAAAATCAGTATAGTTGTAAATCCATGCCAAACAATGAAAATAATTTTAGTTCAAACCTTTATATAACTAACTATGCTTAGCTTTATAAAAAATTCTTATAACAGACACACACTCTGATTTAAGCAAAAAAAAAATAAATTTTCTTTATACTGAAGTTTGCTTCAGAAGGACTTCAAGCAAATACAGATGTAATTACTTAGTTTCAGGAGAGCCTATTTAAAAGCAAGCAGAGTGGTTTTGGTCTGTGCCTGAGTGGCTAAGGAAGATTTCAGATAAGGAGAATTATTCTCTAATGTAGTAACTGTACTTGCTCTTCCGTTCTTGGAAGAGAAGTACTTGCTATTGCATTAAAAGCAGATGCCAGGCTCAGCTTTGGCTGGACAGAGAGAGGGATGACTCTACAGTTTCCTCCATCTTCTTCAGCCTCCCAGCACAACACTTCTGTGCCTGTTTCTCCTGGTGTGGTGTGTTAGTGAGGACAGCACCGACCTTTCTTTTTCCCCTCCTGATAAGGGGCAGAGAGATCATCTACCCACAGTTATCCTTGAGGTGTTGTTACTGTTACCTGCGTGCTGTTGTGGAAGCTGTACCTACTAGACTCTTGTGTGGCTCAGGAAACCAGCTGGGATTAAAAAAATTGTTGCCTAATGATTCATCTGTAATTGCTAGGTAAGGCACGAATGACTTGACTTACCTTTCCACTTTTGACTTGTTCTCCCTCCTGATTTTTTTTTCCACAGTTCCTTGCACAAAAGGTACTGCTCGGCATTCCTAGAATACACATTTGCGTCCTGTCTTCAGAAAAAGGCTGCAGTTTTAAACTGCATAACATTAATATGCAGGTCTGGGCAATCTAAAATATTCTCATAAGCTTGGGGATGCATCCTATGGTGAGAAAATGTTAATAAATATATGTATTTACAGTGAGTGTCACTAGGTGAAGATGCATGAAAGGCATGTGAGCCAGACTCTGACCCTGACTGGTCTGTGTCATGAATGGAGGATGATGGGGGAAGGGGAGATGACTGCAGCCCTGTAGCTTTGTGCATCTCTGTATTTAGGAGCTAGACACAGATAATGGTGCCTTAACATTCTTACAGTAAGTCTGCTCCTTGGGAGGAAGGGCATCTTGAATACATTAGCCTTCCTAGAACAGACAATGGCATAAGTTAGTACGTGAATATGTTTTATCTGGCAGATGTAGCAGGTATAGGTTATAGCAGGATACCCTGTTGTTTTGGGCTTGGTAAGTAAGATCTGTGTAGCTTTTGGTCTGTGATAAACATACATTCTTTACTTATTTTCTCTGTAATGCCTTTATTCCTCTTAATGAAGAAGGTCAGAGTAGAGTCTTCCTCATCTACAGTAGGCTTTACAATTCAATTAGCATTCTGAAGAAACTGCCCAAATTTTTACAAACCCATGTTTTGACAGGGTGTACTGAGGAATGCAATGCAGCTATTGAAAAAAAACTGTTGGTCATAGGCTATATTTGAATTAATTACATAAACGTTATTGGACATTTGTCTGATAAAGTACAGCCCTTCTGAATACTCCTGCAATGTATAGCTGCAGCTGATCATACTTCTAGTTTCAAGTTAAAGTTTTATCTTGGATGATTTTAATCAGATACAAGCTCTGAAAGCTCATGATATAAGGCTGTAAGAATCTTTGCTTTATAATGAGTGCTTGGTTAATAAGTTCTTTAGATAAGTTACCTTAGGAGTTTGGTAGCTTTTGATATTGTCCCGCGACATTTCTGATTCTCTTAATTCACCTTCTCCAGTAGCAAGGTAAAAGGAAAGTTTAGCCAGGTGTGCTTTTTTTTTTTCCAGGTACAGCTTGTAAATTTTCTTGCCATGTTGCAGTTCTGAGTAGGGAGCATGTGTGGATCCTGCTTCTGGTTTCAGATTGCCGCATAGAGTTAGAGTTTAGGAATTAAAATTGAGGGAAGTGTTTGAATTAGCTGAAATAAGATTTTTGCAAAATTAGAAACCCTGCAAAAATTATGCACATCACTTATTTTTACTAGATATTCAACAGTTTCTAAAGGTTTCCATTCCCCCAAATTCAAGTGGCTTTAGTTGGGCTGAGGGAGGGGCTCACAGCTCTAAGTACTTGAGACTCTTTCTCTTGAGCAAATGAACAAAAAAGAAGAATCTGGAGGAGGGAGCTGGTAATTCTGCTGCTTTATAAATTCTCTGGAGTCCACTGACTCATCTGCCCAAAGTTAGAGTGCAGCTGGGCACAGTGCACCTTTGCACAATGTCAGCCTTTGGGCACCTGGAATACAAGAGGGTTGTAATGCAGAACTGAAGAATTAACATGGGATGGGTAGCTGAAGCTATTGGTCTTTGAGTCTTTAGAAATGCATCTGATAAGACAAAGCAAAAGAGTAGTGAGAATCTGGAAAGAGAAGCTGGAACTGCTCAGTTCTTTTCTGTGCTTAGTGTTGTTTGGATCTGAAACTTCCAGATGCAAATGGAAACTTCTTGTGTATCAGTACGAAAGCCCTGGTCTTGCATTTCGTTTGCTTGTTGGTCTTTCAATGTTTGCATGTCCTGGTTTGAGATAAGTTTACTGTTGTCTAATGGTTTGCATTTATGCTACCTCCAGATAACTTTTTTTGTGTATTTGTCTGCCCTTTTACCTATCTTACCCTTGGTCTTTTCTTACAGTCAGCCACTTGTCATCAAACAGTCTTCCCTTTCGAATTATTTGGGAGCAGGATTTGGGAGTCTGCTTTAAGACAAAACTTCAGTTTCTGCTTCTGCTGTCAGGTTGTGCCTGTTTATCTTTCAATTAGTGAATTGCTGCTATTTCGTAAGTACTTGGGTGCAGTTTGTTAAGGTGTTAGAAATTCGAGTCTTCCATAAGCTATATAGATACTTGAGATTCTGTATAACTTTTTATATGATCTGAGGTTGATTTGTAACATTAATCTTTTGTCCTCTTTGTAATCAATCAGGCATGATGCGTTAGCTGCTCTTCCCCGACATGTCTGTATAAGTGGTATTTTATGTAAGAATGTGTCTGCAAAATATATTATTATTGAAGTAATAATAACAGGGAGCAAAGTGCAAATGGAAACTATGGAAAGTCTATTAGTGCCTTAAGAGATTGCATAGGGACTTAAAACATGCAGTTTACTTGCTAACCCAGGCTGTAAGTCTTGCCAAAGCTAAAATAAAATGCTGAAAATCCATCCTCAAATGTCCCTCTCACCTTTGTTTTCATTACTATCTAATCCTTGGGTTAATGCTTATGGCCATATCAATTTGCTACAGTTAATATCTTATCTGAAACTTTTAAGTTTGATACTCATAAACTCTTCATAATTGTGCTTGATTTGTTTTTTTTTTGTTGTTTTGTTTGTTTTTTGTTGTTGCTCTTTTAGGTAGAGGAAACTGGTTGCCAATTTATCTAGTGCTTAAATAGTCTTATTAATAGAAAGGAAAAAGGGAAAAGGGAAAAGCTTATTATGTCAAAGTTACTCTTACAGTATTCCTTAAAGTTTACTCTTGGAGGAATTTGTTTAGTTCTTCATTGCTCCCTTTCTTCATTATTCTCTCTGGTTATTTGAAACTAAAGAAACTGAATTTCTCTGGCTTTTTCTCAGAAGTCCTCTGTTCTAGGCTTTGTGATTGTTCTCGGTGCTTTTCTTTGGAACCTGCTCACATATTTGTTCCCTATGTACTGTACTCCTATAGGGGCTTTCTCAGAGCAGCATGACTTTTTCAGCTGTTGTACAGATACTGGTTCTGCTTACACGTCCCTGCATGGTGTTCACCATATTCAGTTTCTGGTCTGGGACATCTGCTGGTTCCTTCTCTGCACTCTAGCTGCTGAAGTGATGTGTTCTTCTGAATGAAAGGTGTGTTATATTAGGTGGTAGGTGGAAAGGGGTGCATTTTAAACAGTACACAAACCCAGATTTTTAGGAGACCAAAGGAAAAAGGAGGTTCATTAGGTAGTTCTTTCATAAATTCAGTAATAGTAGGACTCTTTGGATGCCTTGACCTCAGGGTGTCTGTTTTTATCACGAATGTCTCAAAATGGTGATGAGAAGATCCTTTCTTCAGAATATGCAGTGGAGAAGTTCCAGATCTGTGCACAAAATAGCTATGTTATTCCCTGGGATGAATCTTGGTGATGCAACTGGTTGTTGAACTGGTGCTTTCAAGCATTATAATGTACTGAAAAGAGCAAACAAATTCTGGACTTCTGCCACACACAGAATGGAATGAGATAATGTGGGAGAGGTGGTTGTAGATGCATAGTTTCACAAGTTATCTCTACTTGGGAGTAATAAATTCTCTGATAAATGAATCACTCTAGCTTAAAAGCAAAATAATTATTCAGGCCACCGTGTGGGAAACTACTGTACAATAGGTCATTGCACAACAGCTGTAGGTTGGTTCTCTACTGACTGCTGTTCTTCACTGTCTGCTGTGACTATATTGATTTCAGTGTGAAATAAGTTGATCTTCCATTTTCTCGGGAACTAAATTTCCCAAACACAATTTAACAGTTTAAGGATTAACCAGGTTTTGTATCGAGTTGTGGTTTTTTTCAGTCTTGTCTTCTGGGCCCGAAAGCCAGCAAGTTCTTCATGAACAATGTCACTCTTGGATTCTTCACTCTTCTTTTCCTTGCCCTTCTCTGTAGTGCCTGCACATTGGGCAGCCAAGTTACAGCATACTTCCTGCATTGTAGAAATCCACAGCATAGCTTGTGAGGAAGAGATTGTTCACTGGTTGCCCTTGGGAGTTTAACCAAGTCTGAACTTTGATCTTCAGTGTTCAGCTTTGAGTCTGCTTCTTTCTGCACTTAACCATATTCCTCTTTGGTTTATTTTTGGGAGGAGGTGTCATTTTTGTATAAGGCAGAAAAGGAAGTTGGGCTGTGAACGTTGCAAACAGTTTTCTGAAGCATGTGACTACCAGGTTAGCTAAATTGCCTATATTTAGGTCCTGTTACCACGCAGTGCAGTGGTGTCCCAAGATGTGATATGAACAACAGGGCTGTTGAGCTTAGAATGTCTGGTGGCTTGCATCAAAAGATACTGCATATATCCACCAAGCTGCTGTTTTCAAAGCAAAAAGCTTTGAAAAGAATGCTGTATTTTTGTGCATCTTTTTATTTCTTAACATAATTTTTTCCTCCTTGTCAGTGCAATTTCTCTTATTCCTGTTATTCATACTAGTGCTATGGTTAATTGTAGCTTCTATATTACTATTAGAGTATAGAATTAGTATTCCAAATACAGGTTGCCATTCCCAGATAGTATTGAGTGGAGAGACTTTTGTGTATACGGAGGAATTGAATTTGAAACAACAGAGAAGGGACTGTGGTCCTCTGAGCTGCCTGATGGTCCTTAGCAGGAAGAGAAGAAAGGAGATGCTTAATCAGCATTGATGTAATGAGAAATTCGTAACAAAGAAGGTGGTGGCAGAGTAGAGGAAGTGGATAGGCAGGGAGAAAGGGAGGAAGTCTGCATTGAAATCACAGTAATTTCTTTCCACTTTGGGAAAAGCCAATGGTTAGCATTCTTACACTCTTAATGTAACCTTCCTCCACCAAATCTTATTTCATTACAAACTCGCGGCAACTTTGGTAAGCAGCAAAAATGGCAACCTTAGATGTACTTGAGCTTCGAGTGGGATGTACTTAATTTTGGGGGGTTTCTCTTTCCTTCAATAAGGTTTTTTTTTTTTTAATTTCAAACCACAGCAGATAGTCTTTTTTAAATGTTTGAGCTTTGCCACAAACCCCACTTATGTTAGTTAGCAAGCTATCATGTGGCCTTGTCATACTGTTTGATTTCTTTTTCAGAACAGGGAAGGATCTGAAATACTGTCTTGGAGAATTGGGAGAAACTGACAGCTTAGTATACTAAAAAAGATGCCCTATGTCCCTGTTTTAGCTTTTTTAATTTATAAAGGGATAATTGGTGGTGGGAAAAATGTGTAAAAACTACTCTGTGAAAAGGGAGCATGAAGGAAGCAACAACAGCAATGAAATCAAGATTAACATTTAATACTATCAGAAAAAAATAAGTCAATAAATTTTATACTGGTGAAGGTGCATTTTAATCTAGTTATCTTCTTGCTTTCTGTCTGAATAGAGCCTAATGAGTTGTCACTTGCCCTCAATAAATCATGTATTTTGCTATAATTTTCTCTCCATTATGTTTTAGATACAATGTCTGCCCCAAGTGGTGCCCCTATCCCATCTGCACCACCTTCTTATGAGGAAACAACAGGAATCAATGTGAGCTATCCTCACCCCTATCCTGTCCCAGAACATGGCCAGAAACCAGACTGCAAAGGGATGAACCCTCCCCCATACTTGGGACAGCCCATGCCAGTGAATAACCCAGGTAAGCCTGAAAAAGTAATGTACCTCATGTAAGAGAGGTGTCAAGATGGTATGTAGCAGGTGCTGAGTGGAAGATTAAAGATTGTGGCTCACCGGTGTTGCCCACCTTACAAAAATCTTTTTTGAAGGCAACAAGGTGGATCAATTCCTGCGAATCCTTCAGTACGCACTAGTATCAGTAACATCATTTGGCTTTCTGCTGGTTTTTATGCAGACTTATTCTTAAGATAGTGTGTTTCTGCATTAGGACATGCCATTGTACATTTCATTGTTCTGAGCCTCAAATATTTTGGAGTAGTAGCTGGTTCTAGCTCAGAAGAAGTTGAGTGGCTATCCTTTTTTCCTTATTTACCCGTTGAGTAAACAGCATATTTCTCTGCTCAGTTACAGTTCAGACAGTGTACGTGCAGCAACCAGTAGTGTTTTATGACCGCCCAGTTCAGATGTGCTGCCCCTCCTGTAACCAGATGATAGTGACACGTCTCTCATATGACTCAGGAGCTTTGACTTGGCTCTCATGTGGTGGCCTCTTCCTGCTGGGGTAGGTTGATTCCAGTTTGCGCTTTGTTTTTTTTCCTCATGTGACCTTCTATAGCTCAAAGGAGTAGCAAAGCTCTCAGCTTTGTTGCTTTCTGATTCTGCCTGGGGCCTGCCTCTTTATGGTTTGAATAGCCTACATTAGCATTTAAGCCTTTTAGGACTTTAAAGCAGCTCTAGAACACTAGTGATGGACTGCAAACCTGTGTGTGTGTTCTTCCTAAAGCTTCATGGCACCAGTTTTACTGACGGCTTTTGCAGGAAATACATTTTACCTTCTTGTCTATGTAACAAGTGGTAAAACAATTGTTTGAGGGTTGTTTTTTTTTCATTGCAGTTGTGTAGGTGGCTGCTGCTTAATTCCCTTCTGCGTTGATGCCCTGAAAGATGTGGATCACACCTGTCCAAACTGCGGTGCTCTTGTTGGTTCTTACAAACGTTTATAGTGTTTAAATATTGATAATTGATTGATGAAGCTGGTTAGCACCTCTACAAGCCCTTTCTGAAGCTTCATGGAGACCTCTGGTTGTTCTGTGCATCCCGTCACTAGAAACCAATAAAAAATAATGTTGATTGCTAGATTGTTTGACTAAGAATTTGCTTGGAGGGATTCTGACTTAGATCTGTAAAAAGTTTCTGTAACCTTTATGGGCTACTCAGTCCAGCACCAGTTGATAGCAACTGTTTTCTTTCTGCTTTATGCAAAACAGGTTGGTGATACTCTTCAGTTCACCTTGTCTCAATCCTGTTGCACACTGGTGTGCTTGCTTACAGTCTCAGCACAGACGAAGAGGAGAGAGCAACTGTGGAGACGTATATAGTCTCATGCGTGGTGGTGATGTTTTTACAACAGCACTGTTTATAAACTGGCAGGGAGTTTCTTGCCTCTGAGATAGGTGCCCCTCTGACAAAAGAAGTGGTTTGTTGCCATCTTTTAACGAGCACTGAAATTCACTTTAAAACCTTCTTAGCTGAAAGAGAACCAAACCTAAAGGCTTCTTCCTTCTTGGAGGCTGCTTTACCAAATAGACAACTCAGGTAATGTGTGTGTCAATGGTGATTCAATCTAGTACCTGAATTTCCTTGCCAGATTTAAGTCTAGTCGTATCTCTACTCTGCAGTAATGGTTTTTACACAGGAATTTCAAATAGATAATGTTTTCAGCATTTTTTGTTTGGTTAGGTTTTTTTAATGCTGTTTTGTAAGTCTGTGAAGTGTTCTCTCTACCACAGTGGAAATGCCAATAGAGCCTTGGCTATAGCATTGGAAAACTTGCTTTTACATTTATGTAAGTCAAAGGATAGATCATAAACAAACCTCAGCCTTATCTTAAGGCTTGAATTCCACCTGCAAAACACAGATACGGGACCTGTGCTTTAGGTTTTTGATCTGTTAGTAACTCTTTCTTCATTGAGAAGGTGACATGTTTGTTAAGGAGTTTCTCTGATTATTTAGAATTGTACTCTGATTTTTCTAAATGAAAGAAGTTCTGTTTTCAGAAAGTTAAGCTGCGTATGCTTATTTAAGACAATGATCACCAAAAAAAAAAAGGGAATGAAGTTTCTGAAGGCTGAAGTATTTTACCATGTCATAAGCAGCAGACTTGATCCAAATAACATCTTGATGCGTTTGTGTGATACCTGTCTAGAAAAGGCAGACAGGTGTTTAAATGAGGCTGTGATGCTAACACTGTATTAATTTCTGTAAAAATAAAAAGCTAAAATAAATACAAATAAAAATACTGCATTTACTGTTCTTGTCAAATGTGTTTTCTATTTGGTATAAATTGAATTTTCAAAAGTCTTACAGCACTTCTCGTTTGAAATCCAGGAGTTTCATGGATCACAGATACTTCTAGGCCATGTGTTAATTAGATTTTGTAAACTGCCTGCTGCTTGTGGGTCACTTCGCAAGTTTTTTAAGAGCTTCCTTGTGCATTTGAAAAAGGCTTCTGATCATGTGTTTTCCTGTACTATAAGAACTTCCATCAGTAGCTACTAACTGGCACAAGAATGATGGAGATAAAAAGCTGGTACTTTTGTGGCTGTCCGCTTTGATGTGGTACTAGCTCGTGTTTTGTCTGCTACTGCACCACTGTAATGCTTTCCGTGTTCTTTAAGAGATTGGGTGTTGCTCCTTTGAATTTACTGTTCTGATGACACAAGCACTGATTCTAACACACAAGTCACATGCAGTACTGTAAAGTAGTCCTTATCGTCTGTGTCTGCCCTTGTGTCCCCCCCGAGATTTCACAGAAAATGTATTTGTCAGTTTCTCTTCAGAATAAGACAGGAAGAAGCAATGGAGCATGCAGTTATTCCAACCTTGGTGTTAGCTTGCATGATGGGGAGGATTTTTAGTTCTGTAGTCTGGATAATCCCATCAGATACTAATTTGGTGAATGTCTTCAAATTGTTATTCCCTTAGCTCACCTTTTCTCTACAAAGCAGTGGTTGGATAATCTGAGGTAGTACCACCAGAATGCAGAAGAACACTGACCAAAAAAAAAAAAAATTATGTGGAGTTTTCTTTGTTTTGTTTTATGGGCATAGTCCATTGCATTTCTTTAAATTCCTCCTATGGATTGAGAATAGGACACACAATGTTGGCAGCTATTCCATGTAATGAAACATTCTGCAAAACTTTCTGCTACCCTTTCTGTGCTTGAATTTCCTTAAATACAAAGCCTGTGTTTGTTCTCTTGTCTATGGAATTATCTATAGAATGCACCAAAGTAACTAGCTTTGTTAAACTTATTTTAGACAGACAAATGCAGGATATAACTTGCTGTGTGTTTAAGTGCTCTGTGTTTGATTACATTGACATTACTGTTTGTTTTGAAAACTGGTTATATTTAAAATAAAAACTGTCTTTCCTATCTAGTGCTTGTAACTGGAAAGTTATAACATTTGGAATGTTTCCAAACACAGGAATGGCTGCAATGTTAAACTTAAGTCAAGAAATGTAATCATAGGGTTAAATTTTTCAGAGTCTCACTTGGTCCAGGTCTCTGATAAATGGCATTCTCTGGCCTGCAGACCAACTGTTTATACACAGAGCCACATTTGAAAATGTGTTTTCCTGCAGTGCAGTCCCTTGAAATATTTTTTTTTCCAGTTAAAATCCCTTGGGTAAAACACTCACTTTGCAATACAGCTACTCAAACACATACAGATATGGCTACACTTTCACATATGAGTGACTGGTAGGGAGAAAATAGATACCAAATATCATTATGTTCAGTTGGAAAGAATCCCTGTTAATCATGCTGTTTTAAATGTCTGAAGCACCTTTTTCTTTCAGAGATGTAGAAAATAGAGGAAGGCAAGGTTAATACCTCAAACAATTTTGTTCTAATGCATTGATTTTTATTATTTTTATTAAGTAATATTTTGAATTTTTTAATAAGCAAGTTGAGTTGTGAACAGATGTTCTCCTTAGTTGATAGATACTGAAGTGGCATGCTGACTTTTATGTGCTGATACTGTTTCCACAAGTAAGTAAGGAGGAGCCTTAGGCCATCTGAAATCCTCCACCCTTGCATGACAAGTTTGGGTGAAGCTATCCTGCACTCTCAGTTCTCTTTCCAGGATGATACTGCTTTCTTACACTTTGACAATGTTAATTCCATTAAACTATTTTTAATTGACAGAACTGGCACAGTGTTCAAAACTAGTTAATTTTTATGAGGCTTGAGCCAGAAGGAAATAAAATTTGTTTTGTCATGTGAAGAGGATCCAAAATAAAAGCTGTTAAAACAAGTAAAAAGCAGCTGATAGCCTTACAAGACGGAGTTGTTAAGCAAGAATTGTTATATTACAATGTTTGTGAAAGCGCTTCTGGCAGTCTAAACAAGTTCTTTTCTGAAGAAGTGAGTTGTGATTTGTGTACTAGTTAAATACAATCCTTAACTGAGCTGCAGAACTTGAGTATACACTGTCATCCTAGAAGCTATGAAGTACTGTGACAAAGGTGTGAAGTGTTTATAGTTCAAGTAAATTGTATTTTATAGCAAATTAACCTTTGTTTGTCTATTACCTTTCTGCAGTGTGATACAATTTCATTATCTTTAGCATGACTTTTAATGTATTTTTGTGAGGTGAATAGTGTATGAAGTGTTGGAGGTGAAATAAATCTTCCAGTGAGCATCTTAGTACTTTTTCAAACATGAAACCTGCTGATTTCAAAGAAAGTGCTTCTTATTACCACTTATAATTGATTTTTGTTACCTTTTTTGTTTTAAGAACCTAGTGTCTGTTTAAACAGGTGGCTGTGTGGTTTGGAGATGCTAAAAGTAGTCGTGCTCATGTCTAGAATAAACCCAAGAGTGAGTAGGAGGTTTTTTGAAAATCTTTTTGTGGTTTTATGTTTAGCTTCATGCAAGATCTTGGTATTTCTAACAAAAGAAAAACCAACCCAAGAAGCAACTTCAGTGGGGCCCAGAGGATTATTACATTGAGGGGGGGCTGTGTGACCAATACTGCTCTGGGCTCTGAAGCCATGGTGTGTTTGAATGTGACAACGGCCATTTCACAAAAGCACTGGGGGCTGGGGAACAAACTCAAAATAGTTTCTATCTCTGAAGCTCTTTCTCGGGGCAGGCTCCCCTGAGCAGTGTCAGGGGGTGGGTGGCAAAGCCTGTCCTGCTCGGTCTGTGTCCTGGGAACCAACTGCACTGAAGTTACCCTGGGCTCGTGCTTCGTAAGGTGCTCTAGTTCCTCACAAAATAGCGCTTAAGAATTTTTCACTCAGGGATAATAAATACATGTAATGGTGGAGAGCCTAGAGACACCCCTGAGGTGCGGGAGCCCGAGCTCACCCCGTGGCTTTATCGTTGTTGGCTCTTCCCGGCACGCGGTCGCGCTGTGGCTGCAGCGCAGCTGCTGAGGGGACGGCAGGGGGCGCTGCTGCGCGTGAGGGCGCCGGGCCGGGTCTCGCCTTGGCTCAGGCACGGCCCGGCCTTCCCTCCTCTTCGTCACCGCGGCGCTTTCTCGCTTCCGCTATCGCCAGGTTTCCTGGCTTCCCTTCTGCGTCCAGGGGTAGCGGCCGGCGATGGCTGAGGGGGCGCGTTTGGGGTCGCTCCGTTCAGGACGTGGTGTGCTGTGCAGCGACCGCCGTCGCGCGCTGCCTCAGCCCTGGGGAAAGCGGTGGGCCCCTTCAGCGCTTCGTTTCCTCATACTAAACGGCCTGAAAAGTGTTCATGTCTCATAGTGCTACTCGGTTTTTGGGGTTGGTTGGTTGGGGTTTTTCTTGGTTTTGTTTTTTTCTAGGCTAATAATGTGTTCTATGACACTG
The DNA here is from genome assembly GCA_020745705.1 of Hemiprocne comata. Taxonomy (NCBI): domain Eukaryota; kingdom Metazoa; phylum Chordata; class Aves; order Apodiformes; family Apodidae; genus Hemiprocne; species Hemiprocne comata. The sequence goes on from CM036600.1 coordinate 11,076,995, forward strand.
GCCCCGAAGCTTTGCCCCGGGAAAGTCGTCCATTCTGTGAGGGCTCCCATGCCGGCCCCCGCGTGCCCGCCCCGGCGGCGGCAGAGTGCGGGCGGTTTCTCTTCACGTCTGGTTTTAGGGTCCAGAACTGGTAAAATCTGTCAGGACACCAAATAGCTGTAAATACAGGGGAGTAGGAGCGGGCGCTTCTTATCACCCCGCGCTGGGCAGATCTGGGGAGCTGCAGCAGCCCTCGCCGCCATCACAGGAGGGCGACGGGCGTGCAGCTGTTTGTGCTTATGAGGTGATTGTGCTTGGAGGTGTGAGTGTGGAGCTGCGGCTAAGGGCGCTTTCCTCCCGTTTTTGTCTACAAGGGTTAAACGTGAGTTTTGTAACAATAATATTAATTTAAATAACTTTGAGGGCTTTACAGAACAGACTTTACTAGTTTGTTAAAGCTTAGATTTTCTTGGCAATACTAGCGTAGGGTTTTCAGGTGTTCATGGAAATCCTTACTCTCTTGTATGCTATATGGTATATTTTTATTAAATTCATTTTGCATACTTGAGTATCCATTAAAATGGGTGAATACTTTTCTCAGACTTACTGCCTGTGTCAGTCTCCTGTGTGTCTTTAAATTAGTGTGTTTGCAGCACATGTGCTTGACATACAGTTTAAGATTATGTAAGACAGTACCATGCTGGAAATTTTTCTTTGGGAAGTTCTTTGTCTGCCTGTTTTGGGGATAGTATTTTGATTTTTTTAGAAAAATCTCTTGGTGGGAGGTAGGGAAAAATGCTTTAAAAATGTTGAGCTTGTTTTTCAGTCTTGTACTGCATCCTGCACTTACTAACCCACTCAAATGAGTGAAGTTAGTAAAATACACAGGACACTAATGTTACGCTGTTTTATCTCAAAGGTTTGACTTCAGCTTGCATTTAAGAGTCTACTGCAAATCAGATAGTTAATTCCTGACTTTGAAGTTTCAATAAAAGGTGCTCAAAGTCTGTGATAGACTGAAAAAAGCAATTTGAAATATTTTTTACCAAAAAAGCCCTGATTTTTTTCGTGAATTTCTTTGCTCTTTGGCATATGAAATTGTCAAGATTCAAGCAAGCTCGAGTTTATAAATTCTTGAGTGTGCTCATACACCCATGATAAGATGTTTTTCTTCTTTTTTATTAGTACAGTTTCTTCCCTAAGAAATGGGAAGTGGCAAAGCTAAAACTTGACATTAAAATGCAGATTTGATTATTTTGGAAAGTGTGATTTACAGCTGTAACTGAAAAAACAGAGCAAGACAATTTGAACAAAATAGAAAATTAGATGCAGTTACCAGGTAACATTGAATTATCTTTTCTTTCTCTAAGTCAAAGCCCAAATCCTTGAGCTTCTCCCTTCCAGTAGTCATTTCCATGTATAACAAACATACCTCTAGATCACAGTCTGAATCTAAGTGTGAGTCTTAGTATGTTGGCATGTAACCCATTCTGTAATTAATGTTTTCACTTAGAAAACACTGTGGTCTTGTGAACAGGTTTGACATTTTTGGTCCATCTGGTGAGAGCCTACTTTGTTTCAGGGTCTTGGGCACTGGCTGTGTCTCAGCATAGTTCATACAACCTTTCCTGGCCACCCTCTTTCCCAAAACTGTCCTTGTGGGAAAGGAGTTGCCAGTGACCTGCATGAATTATTCTTTATGAAAATTAAAAATGTAACTGAAAGAAACACACCCACAGTGCTCAAAGAAAAGTCGAGCTATTTAGAGACAAAAAGGTTTCTGAAAGAGCTTCTGGTGTTTGAGTAGGAGATGAAATGACTAATGAAATGTCTTTGTTCCAAGAAAGAGTTCAGATTTGAGCACATGCTTATTTTTTGGGATCTCTTTATGCTTAAAATTAAGCACCTATTTATGTACTTTGCTGACTCTGGACATTGGTGCCATACATGAGGTTAATGTAAACAAAGTGGAAAACTTTATAAAGTGTCAAATTAATTTAAAAATGAGCTTATGTTTGCCTCTCCAATGGATTACAAATGTTGTCCTTAATGTGGGGATAGGGCTACAAATGCTTGGTACACAAACACTACTTGTTGCTGCTGGGCCGTGTGGTTCTCAGGAGAGTCACGGTAAGGTAGAAATTCCCTCTAAGTCCAATTTTAATATTCTCACTGACTTCAGTGTAAATTTTATACTTTTAAGTTATTTTGCAATAGCTATGTGAAATGTGTTGAAAAATCTTTCTATATAAGCAGTTAAAAGTCAGGCTACTGTGGAGAATGAGCAAGAGTAGTCATTCAAGAAAATAATGGTCCCAATATAGCCATTTTCTGGTAAATTCATTAGTTTTTCATATTCATGCCCAGCTAGTAATTTACCTGCTTTATTCATATTGTTGATAGTAGACCAAGAGCTGAATGACTGCAGGATAATGTATGGAGCAGTTATGCCCAGATGAGCTGTAATCTTAAAATGAAAAATAAGAACGTGTACAAGACTGATTAACTTAGCAGAGTAAAAATGACAAACCCAGCAAGTCACAAGATTCGCACAGTGAAATCTCTGAAGCTGTTTCAAAATCAGAATATTCTGAAAAATCCCAGTGGACACAAAAGAAGGATTTCTCAGCACTTTGGGTTGATCACAGGAAATCTGAGCTGTTGTTTGAAATCTGTAAGATTTCTCTAATTCAGTTTCAGACCTAAACTCCCCAAGTTTGGCATCTGTTAGATATGGGATTTTGATAGAGGGCCCAGCTGTCATTGTGAAATATTTAATTAACTCTTCAGGCTTGACTTGCTCTCTGTCATCTTTGGTCATTGATCTATGCAAAGCACATGTGAGAAGTTGCTCTCCCTTTAAGTAAATTTTATGAGCATTTTGAACTGAGCAAATGTTACCTGGTGAAGGAAGTAAGTTCAGGCAAGAGACTGTGACAACACAAGCTTAGTAGGGGAGAGTGGTACCAGTGACTGGGATTGTTATCTATTACTTCTGCTTGAGAGTGAAGTAAACAGTATCTCAGGCTTACAGCAGGTTAAGATGTGGCAGCAGGAGAAAATAGATCTTTACCTGTGCACTGCAGCTTCCCTGAGAAGGTCTTGGCAAGCGTAACTGTTCTGCAGTGCCTGTGTGATGTAAGGGATCATTGATCCTGTTATGTGTGAAAAGTAAACATGTGCCAGGGAAGGGTTGTGATCAGAACCCCAGTTTGAGGGGAATGAGTCAGTAGAGCAGGAGGTGGATGGTGAATCTCCCTCAAGCAGGAGTGGACGGTTTTTGTGACAAGGTCAGTGAACTGTGGAAGAGCTGTGACTGACGTGTTGTAAAAGCCTGATAACTATCAGAAGGACAGTAGTTCAGTAGTTTTATTTATTTATTTTTATTCAGTTGCTTTATTTATTTATTTTCTATTATTTACGCACAGTTTCATCCATCTTAGGTTTGGGACTTGGGTTGAAGAGATGAGCCACCTCCCATGAACTTGCTTGCTCCCACTGGAAGCCCCTTACCCTCAACCCCAAGGCTTTTGCTTTCATCCTGTGTACTTTTTGATTGATTCATCATCCGGGAATGATTGCTAGGGTAATTTTAATATTTATTTATTTATTTTAAACTTGCAGTTTTGTGAAATTTCTATTAGGTTAACTTCTCTCTCTCTTTTTTTTTTTTTTAATCAAAAAGGGTGAAATGCTGTTAAAGGTTGGATGAGATGTTTCTGTGTTCCTGTTCTCCTCCTTACTATACATGTGCACCCTCCCCTTTGCAGGCTACCCTGCTAGAGCCCCTCCTCTGGCTGGAAAACAGGAGTTGAAATAGCGAGCTCCTGCTTTGTGAAGGAAATTTTCTTTCACTGCCTTGCTCAGAGGTGCCTCTGAGTGGAGAACTGATGTAGTTTTGTTAACTTCTGCGCTGAGGAGTTGATTTTGATAGCCATGGGCCTGCATGCCATCATTTTACTCTGTGCTGTTGTGGCAGGAGCTTCAGGGAGTAAGTAGAAGAAACTTTTTTCTTTGCTAAGAGTGATCTCTTTCAGTGCAAAATATTTCTGCTAAGGAATAATCTCACTAGCAAACCCTCTGAGATTCTCTAAATTATGTTACAGGATGTAGGTTTTCAGTAATTCTTGTAGCAGCTTCATCTTGATTTTCACTGTAGTGCACCAATTCAGGTGGGAGGGCATTGTACCTGTAAAGGGGTGCAGTTAAATAATGCATCTCCCTTCAGCATTACTAGGAAAAGCAACAAACAGTAAAATTGTGCCAGTCAATTAATTATCTCACGGGAAAATAACATGCTAGTATCATGTTCTAAAATTGCACCCACTTTGGTATTGGGCAGATGAAAGATTCTGAAAAGTATGAATAGGTCATGAAATGTCAATAATGTGGTCTTTTGTTACTCTTGTCAACTGAAAAGAGGTAAGAGCTTGCTGGTTTTTGAACCAAAATATATTATGGAAGAAAATTTAAAAAGAACAAAGAGCAGAAACTCTACATTTAGGCATCTGAACAAAGTTAACAAAGTGCCTGATTGTCCAAGGTGCTCAGCCTACCACACACTGTCTGTGATAAGCATGTTTAAAAATTCTGAGCACAGCATTCAGGTATCCACATGGGAGCTGAGAGAGCTCTTAAATTTGGTCCTGGAGAGGCATGCTCAACATCTTAACAGAGATTAATTTTCTAAGTTTGTCTTACTATATTTATTTCAAGATTCTTGAATAATTTCTGCTGATCTCTCAATTAAAAGCCATTAACTCAACACTGTTTAAAACAAAAGGGTGAGGTAGATAGTCCTTTGCTTACCTGACCCACTAGATATTAAGGATTATTTCTTCCCCCAAGGAGACCAAGTGTATTTCTTTCTCTTCAAATGCAGTTGAAATGTTAAAGTTCGTGCATGATTTATGTATAGATAGACATATTTATGAAAATTAGAGGTTGTGATAATTCTTATATGTTGTGTGACCTGGTCTCTCTATGCTAAAAGGTGTTCTAGTTTTACAGTATTTGTAGGGCCAAGTTTGCTTTAAAATAACATTATTCATACTTTTTATAGGTAAAATCTGAAATTCTATACAGAGAATTAATTCTGCAAAATAAAAAGGAGTGTTTGTTGAGAGAAAAATATAAATGCGAGGGTAAGGTCTTTTCAAGAAAAATGTGGTTTTTACTCTCCAGAAACTCACGTTTTAACTTGGGAATAAAAATGAGTTTGAGTGGGTGCTGAAGAAACAAATACTTTTAAATTTTTGTTCCAAAGCCTTCTTTGAAGTGAATTTCCTTCTTTACTCCTGCCAATAATTTTGACATTTCAAAAAAAGGGATTAAGAGAAGGGAAAATATGATTCAAATAAATAATAGAAATGTGGGTTTTAAATGCTGTAGTTTGACAAGGGCACTTCCTTCTGGCATGTAGCATATACAAAACATTCAAAAGCACAGAAAGAGAGTAAAGAGGCTCTGGTAACTTATCTCCAGTGGGAGACAAAGCTGAGCACAACACAGAGATGTTAGTTACTGCTTAACAGGGGCTTCATTAGCATGTAGTATAGCATAGAGGTTGGGGGTGATTATACTTGCCATTGAACTTCTTGTGAGAGTTCTTTTTAATAAAGATTTATGAATAATGGCAAGTTAGGGCTGAATGTTTTTAATATTAAGTAAATATTGATTTATTAATAAAGTATAATTTTCTTTCATTGTTGTACATACAAGTGCCATGTACTGAAGTGCAGCATACTTGCTTTTGGCTGCTCCTTGTGTGTCACTGCAGTGCATATGATGAGCTGGGATATGACCGATTTTGGCGTGTGCTCATTCCTGTCAATTTTAGGACTTGGGATAACTTGCTGATTTTAGTGCTGGGGAGTGTTAGCAGTGCAGCATCAGGTCCTGGAACGTGCATCTCGTACGTTCTCCTGCGTACCCCCCCAGCATCATGGGGCTTCTTGCTCAAAATTCCTGTAATTCAGCTTGAGCTTATCACAGAAGTTCTCAAGAGATGAGGACCAGTAGGCCCATTCTCAGCATAGTACCTGTGCATTTGCCAGGGGTGAAAGAAATCTGCAATGATTTTGTTTCATGTGCTGAAGCATGTTTGATATCAGTCTAGCTCTTCAAGTGCCCAGCAGTCGTGCATGTAGAGTCAGTCACAATGATGCACAGGAAATAGATACCCTGAAGTTTTCACTGTGACTTAACTTCTTTGTGAAAATAGATTTTTTTCTTCCAGTTCATCACAGACCTTTATGTTGTCTAGCAGTGCTTGCAATAGCTGATGAATATAATTCTGCCAGGCTTATCTAAGGTCATTCAGCATCAGAGCATGTGTGTGAAAGTGTTAACGAGTGTACAGTGCAGATGTGTGCACACAGTGAAGAGAAGGAATGGAGGCTGTGTGCATAGCAGCCCCGACTGTTTCCCCTGTTCATGCCAGTGTGAATCTGAAGCAATTCCATCTGTGTGGAGTGTGTTCTGCCTCCCCTTGAATTCACTGTGAGTGGAAGTCATGCTGGAGAACAGGCTCTCCAGTGTTAAAGGATGTCTTAACCAACTGGCAGCCTTGAGTTGTGATGTATAAGTGTTCCTTAGCATGCTGGGGCTGGAAAAATTTTTCTTTGAAAAATCTTAGCTAAGTAGAAACTTTCCCTAACTGCAATAAAGTTAAAAGTCTGTGGATGTAAAGAAGTGTGGTGTATAAAATGTGTATTTATTGCTTGGATTAAGGACCCCTTTTTAATTTCCTTGGTGATCCACAGTATTGTTGCATTTCCATACTTACCTCAACAAATACACTAAGGCATCCTATTGCTTTCTGTATATGCTTGTGTGGTATAGATGTGTGGAAAGGGCAAGAGCAAAGTCTTGTCCCTGTATACTTGGTAGCAAAACTCTCACGGATACTTTTTTTTTTTTAGGGCCATGCTTTGGTTTCAATTGTTTCATTGTAAATGATAAGCAGCAGGTCTGTCCTGAGCTGCTACACAAACTTTCAGTGCTTTTCTGTTACCTTACCTGTCATTGCAGGATCCTTGGAGAGTTTAAATTATGGAGCTTCCTGTTTTGCAGAGTGTGTAGGTGAGTAAAGCAAGACTAAATTCAGGCCTTGTATGTGATAAGGGAGGAGGGATTTGAAAAATTCCTTCTGTTGTGTTCACAGAACAGTGATACTTACTTCTGAGTGATTGGCATTCAAGAAGCAGCAGAGAAGTTCCACCAAGCTTTAGCAGGCCCAGACCTGCCCAAAGTTTGCATTCTGTGAGCTCAGAAAACTCGTAGACATTAGAGCTAAGCAAACTACTAAACGAGTGCAGAACAAAACTCTGTCATGTATGAGTCTTTTTTACCAGTACCTGTTGTTAGCTTCTTTCATACTGAAACAGACATGAAGAAAGACTTCTCCTTCAGTGAGCAGGCACAAAACTTCTGTGCTGTAAAGGAGGAACAGAAGGGAAGATAGGATACTGAACTGACATGGAAAGGTTTGGTTGAATGGCTTGAGGTGAAGTTTTTAACTTATGCTACTTAATTACATTGCCAGCAGGTACTTGCATGTGCAGAAGTGCTTTTCAGTGTAACAGCAAGGGGAGCACGTGGATGTTCTGTTCCCAAGGAGATCTTGCCCTTCTTTGAATTTTTGCCCTTCTGCACTTCACTGGTCCTAGTTCAGGTCATACCATGATGTCTTATCTTTTAGGGACGTTGTATTTGTTACAATCTCACACACCACGGTCACCAAAACGTATTGCATGGAACGTATTATTACTCATCTCATCCTTTCAGGGTTAACTCTTATCTAGACTAGGTGGTCTAGAAGAGAATCTCCTTTCATTAAAGGAATACAGAGACGTTGTAGCACAGTGAGGGTGTCTGACATTATATTAACTAGAAGCAGTGCTACCCATGGACACTATCTTCACACAAATACAAATAATACTTACCTACCCATGCTTTCTTTTCCTTAGCCTGGATCTTTTTGGACAGGCTTTCAGAACCAAAGTTCTTTACTTCAAACACATGGAATTTAGTTTGTCTGCGTATGTGTAGCCACAGCATGGGTGTGAAAAGCACTGAATGCATCAGCAGATCTTTTTCATGTTGCTGTTGTACGGGTCCTGCTTTGATGCTCTTTGAAAGGTGTTGAAAGAGCATAATGCTGTAGATATATTGCATTCCTTCTCTGCTCTTGGAAATTACATTCCTGCCTTGATGGAAATTGTGAGGTTATGTGCACAGGAGAGAGGGGAATTCTTTTCACCTTCCATTCAAGCATGCAGGGTGCTTCCCTAGCATGCAGGGTGCTTTCAGAAACCCAGTTCTTTCAGTTGTAAGTCCAAGTGAAAAGGGAACATTCTGGCTATCTGGTCCCTTGCTTAGCTGATTTCAGTGGCCAAAAGATTAAAAAAAAAATAAAAATAGGGGGAGGCAGAAATCTAATACACTAAAAAATGTTTTTATTGTTTGTTTCCTAGGATACAGTTCATCATACTTCCCCAAAAGAGCTAGATACAGCTACAGGTATTCAGCAGTCACCAGCACATTCCTGCAGGGACGTATTTACAAAAGCAGTGACATCTCTCTGGAGAGCACAGTGATCATTGAGGTATTGGGGAACTGCCAAATGGTTTTGAAAGTGAGTATTGTCATAATCATCTGAATGATTGGGATGAGCTAATGTGAAACTGCATCTTTGCTTGGAATTACTGCTACATTTAAAACATTTGTTTTTCTTGTAGTTAAAAGCCAGGTCAATTCTGAATCTCAGAGTTGCAGAATTGCTTTGCTACAACACAGGGTAAAATTAAGTATTTGCCAGTTGTAAACAAATCATTGTTTTCTTTCCTAAGTGGCATGACAGTTTCAGTGTTTTGTCACATGAACTGCAGAATTGGAGATGAAGCTAGTCCCTTTGAAAGGAACTTGGTTTATTTTTAAACACTTTCGTATCTGTAGGAATAATTTTAAAATAGCAAGCATTTTAGAGAGAACTTAAGGAACCTGCAGGATGTGCTGGATTGGTGCCATTCCTAGCACAGTGTAAAATTCCATTTTGTAACACTTCATTGATCTCCACAGGACATCTCTCTCTTGGTGAAAAGAGCAACAGACCAGTTTAGAATTACAGCCCTCTCTTCGTGGGGTGAGCCCTGCGGTAGGCCAGTTTGAGGACCACAGAGCTTTAGCAGGGGGAGCAGGGAAAATAAACTTCTCTCATCTGGTTTCATTTTCCCTCAGGTTAACAGAGAGGATAATTCATGGGTTCTGCAGGGGGCTGACATGTGTACTATATGCACATGTACATGAGGGCAGTGAAGAATAGGATAGTTATCCCTATCCTAACATGGCCATATGGATAAAATTAACTGGCCAGTGGTCCTGTGACTTTACATGAAAAATTGGAATTTGGGTGCTGTCTTCAGATTGAATCACTCTCTTCTGGCTTGGCTGGATTCCCCAACTTCTAGCTTTGTATCTTAATGTGAGGCCTCCTAGGGTATGCAAAACATTATATAGTTGAATGCTTGTCTTTATAAAAAAATTAAGAAGTAGAAGATATTAAAGAAAAAAATTACTAACAGTTGTAGTCTATGATGTACTGAAAATGGGATGGAGAACCGCCATTTTTGATACACCATTTGAGAACAGTTCTTCCTTACCAGCCAAACCAGCCAAATTGCAAGTACTGTAGGAAATTCCATAATGAACTGAAGTATTGTCTCCTCTGAATTCAGTAAAAGTAAGCTATGAAATGTTTACTGAATACTGACAACTTTACAAGGTGTAGTCTCAAGAGTTAACTAAGATGGATAGTCATTTTGCTTCTCAACTGGAATAGAAAAGACTTATGTTTATCCAGGCTCCTACTTTACCTCAGAGCAGGTAATTTGTTCTGACTTGAATAAGAAAGGGTTTGAATAGGGCTGTATAAAGTGTTTTTAGTAATGAGTGAAACTTCTTTGTAAAATAAATTTCTGGAAACCATCTCAGCCATGCAACCTGAAGATGTGGCTATTGCAGTTGTGTTGCTTGCAACACTGAGCTTTTTTTCATTGTCTGTGGCATTCTATGTCAATATCTCTATGTGACAAAATCTGCAAGCTCTTATTGACAATTATATTTGTTGCTATATAATCTTTGCTCCTAGGTGCAAGATGTACAGATTAAGAAAAGTCTTGCATCCAGAGAGGAACCTCTGAAGGAAATGGACAGTCTAAGGTAGAAAAACTAATCTAGTCTAGTTCTTGGTTTTTTGAAGCTATGTGGCTTAGCAGCAGCTTGACTTGACATTGTTCACTCTGTTTCATACTTAGTTTAGTTTGAGTTGGGATGTTTATTTGTCTTTTTTTTTTTAAAAGCAATCATCAAGAAATGAGCATCATCAGCAAAATGGGAGGCATTCAGTCCAAAAAGGTCTTTTTGAACCTAATTTTCAATCTTTAGTATGTAAAAAACTTTTGGAGAGTAGACAATTAAAATTATTCTGGCTACAAATTATCAGGCCTCTAGCTGGCTAACAGCATGTATGTATTGCTTACTGGTTTTCTAAGTTGCAGTTGCTACTTGTGCAGACTCTGGAGTTTTGAAGTACATTTCAGAAGTTCTTAGTTTGTAGGATTCTCACGATGCAAAACATCAGAGTTTTTTTTTTTCTTCCGGGATATTTAAATTATATTTATTAATGTAATGTCATTTTATTCCTTCTATTTATTTTTTTTTAGCAGCTCATTCATAACATGTCAGTGTGTTTCCCTCTGACTGGCAAAAGTATAGACTCTGGTGGAGATGCCTGTACAAAAAGATCTTGTCAAACAGTGGAGGTCTGGTATTTTCCCGGAATGCTGATGCTTCTTGTGTCTTAAAAAAAAATCAGTTCTGTTGTCTGATTAAACTCAACCTTGTAATCTTCCTCTTTGTCCTGCCACTTGGATTCTCAGCCTTTAAGCAACACTGAGAACTGACATAATTGACTGAATTCTAAGGGTCAAAAATAGCAAGTTTGGAATAAATGCATTGCTTTTTATATTCATCAGGAAGAGCTTTGTGTTCCACAGTATGGGTAGTGGTATCTGAGTTCAAATCAGAGTACAGGCACATCTTCCGTGAAGTTGTGTCTAGAATTTTCATAAAGGTAAGAGCAGTTGAGTCTTGCTCTTTGCAAAGATGCCAAAAAATAGGTAACAAAGAGAGCATTCAGTGAAACTTGGCTATTGAAAATAATTATTCAAATAAGGGAACCTTATTAGCATTTGCCTCAACCTATTGTGAATATACAGTGGTCTTAGTTGTTCTCTAAACATTCATGGAATCCAATTGCCTAGGAGCTGAGAAACCCTTATCCCATGTGCAGAGTCTCTTCTCCTGGAAAGACTATCCAGGTGTTTGCATTAAAAGTTTTTCTCTTGCATTGTCTTCATGACCCTGTTGATTAGAAGAACAGTTAGATCCACACTCAATGTGGAGGTGAACTGTTTATCTCCCTGTATGGGAGCTGACTATTGGGCTGCTGTACTTCCTTTGGATGGCTTATTGTTTCCCATTTAGAGAGGAAATATATAATTAAAGTAGTTCTATTAGAAGGGAAAATCAATGTTAAAAAGTGATCTCCTGCAAAAGTAGAAAACATTTTATTCTTAATCTGGTGTAGCAGAAGCAATCAGGGAGTGAAATGACAACAAAGACTGGGGGATGACTTAGGATAGAGCCCAAGGATGTACACCTAGCAGAGCAGGAGGATATGGGTTATTTGGAATGCAGTTGTTCTTGTGTGTATCGCAGCTGAAGAGGAAAGATGAAGAGTGTGTGCAGTTACTTTGCGATTGAAACACGCTTACCAATGCTAAAGGTACCCTGAATCATAAAATGGAATTTCTCTCTTGCATTAAACAAGAATCGTTGCTATTAAGTATAATTATTTGTAAAGAGTTTACCAGATGTTGGCTTTATTAAGTGTTACACTTATGTAAAAAATGCTGTGATTATCTTGATAGTTTTTGTTTTGGTTTGTTTTTTTCTAAGAACTCTTAGGGTTGGGGTGATAGAGACTCTCTATAAAGAATGGAAATACAGAATAAGACAGATCCATTGTGGAAGAACAGCTCTGTTCAGAAAATCTGAGTCTAATGTCATAAACTGACTTGCAGCCACTGTTTGAAGCAAGAAACTATAAACTGTTTTATTGCAGGGGAATACTAGAGCGACATCCTCTCCATTTCTCTCTGCATGATGGGAAAGTTCTGAAGCTCTGTCCTGTGAGGAGTGAACAGACTTGGGCACTGAACATAAAGCGAGGCATTCTCAGTGTCCTGCAGACATCACAAGCATCCACTGCTAGTGCAGTTGTTGAAGAGGTGGGGGACCATTGGTAGTGTCATGGTCGAGGGTGGTGTTAGCCCTCGTGCATATTAAGTCTATTTGCTTTTTAAGTAAAGGTTTTTCCCACTTGGTGACTGATCAGCAGCCAGTGGTGGTCATCTAATTGCTTTTTGTAGTGAATGTTATGAAATTATCTATAATTTGCATTCCTGTTGAGGTTTGGAGTCCACTACCTTGGTATCTGAGGAAAAGCTGTGTATTCTGAATTTGCTGAGCAGTTGTAACACTAGGGCTTGTGCTTTAGCTGTTCTCTGGAGAAAATGCAGTATTCATTATTCATTATTATTCATTATCACTTTTTCAATTAGTTTCAGAAGGCTTTAAGATCAGGCTTCTCAGAGCTGTTTTTTTTTGTAGTACTCGAGCTCAAGTTCTGCTGTGTTACACTGAAATACTAGTCCAGAGTAACCCCCGGTTGCCCCTGTGTTTGCCTGAGTGCAGCTGAGATACCTCAATGGCTGCACTTCTGTTGTGAGGAGTGGTCTCTAGATTGACCTTCAGCGTGATGTACACTACCTTGTTCTTATGCTGTTGCCACATATCAGTGCTTAAATAGATGTTCTGCAATAAGGCTTGGAACACCCCTCCATAATTACATTTCTTCTGCATAGAAATACTCTTCTGAACTGATATTTCCCTGCAAACCCACAAAATCTTAAATGAGAAAACATACATCTGTAAATTATCTTACTCAGAACAACACAGTGAAGTTAAATAAATCCATAAACCCTGGCTATTAAAAAGTTTGACCAAGGTCTTTAAAATTACTGTCGTGCTTTTGTGGCGAAGCCAGTGTCCCTCAAGGAAGAATTTAGGTCTCTGCTGCATTATTATTACAACAAAATAGTTATTAAAATCAACTGTAATAGCCCATAATACCTGCCTATATTGTATATGTGCATGTGTGATTCAACATTGTGTGTTTGTTACCAGGTGGATGTTCTGGGAATATGCCCAACCAGGTACCAGCGAAAAGGTCCTGTTCTTGTCAAGACCAGGGACTTAAACCTTTGCTCTCATCGATATTCTGGTTTTACTTCTCTGCAGTCTGTTGCTCTTCCCCATATGTCGGTAAGCATTGGGAAATGACACTGATTATTCCTCAGGGCCTTCTAATTTCTGTAAAGAGTCTGAGTACCAGGTTTGCAGTTCATGTCAGGTGCTTCTGCCAGTGGGAATGTTTATCATAATTAAAACATTTTTGAGTAGTCATTTATGCTCAATTATATTTGATTGTGTCTGCCCAAACTGGAATCCTTAGCAAAGAAATGATTAATATTATTGTCCCTGTAATGTCAGTTATTCACATAATTAGTTTTTAATGCAATTTTGTGTTGTAGTTGATGAGCGTTACAGTATAAGTGCAAGAGATTGTTAGACGCCTGGATTAAACTCTGTCCTTGAAATATGTTACAGTGATGAATTGAAAGTGGAGTATGAAAGAGAGGAATAGGGAGAGGTGGATAAGAAAAATGCATTGTGCAAAGAAAGTTGTTATTTGCAGAAAACTTTGAAAAGATAAAAATGTTTCTAAAAGGCAGACTTAGAGCTTTCCACTGTTCTTGGCAAATACAGTCAATGTTTGTATCTTCTGCCATTTTTATTAGGTGAATATTGTTTGTTTCTTGCATTGTATTAGTTAGCAATAATTTACTAGACTTTTGCTTTTCTCAACTCTGCTGACCAAAAACATCTGTTTAACACTGATGCATTGTGAGCTGAAATTAATTGAGACCACTTGACACTAAAAGTTAATAGCAGTTGCATTTCTGTGATGGAAAAATTAGGCTGAAAATAGAGTGTATTAACATCCGCAGGCTGCAGGCTGTCCAAGGTGTGAACAAAAGCCTTCATACTGTATCACAGAACTGGAATCTTCCATGAAGTCAGGAGAGAAAGGATTGGGCAGGCTGATAGAGGTCATCAAGACTTTACCTAAAGTATCTGTTCTTAGTCTGAGCAGCAGATCCTGTCCTCCATGCTGGAATGTGTTCAGAGCATTAAGGATGGAATCCTGGTGGAGGCCAAATGTACGGAGTCCAACCTCGTTACACCGTTCTCTCAGAAGGGCAATGGGGCAAAGACACAGACACAGTCTTCACTGAAATTCTTTAAAATGGAAACAGAGACACTGTACAAAAAAGGTAATATGAGGTTTCTGTTAAAAGAAAGTAGTTTTATTTCCTAGAAAAATCTGGGGACTGTGTCTTGCCTGTAAGAACTCTTTGCACCTGGTATTTCCTTTAATGAATTAAACTGTGTGTAAGTGGATGTTTTTACAGCCTGGGATACTGAGAGCTGTTCCTTCTTTGGGAGATGAGGCCTGGCATAACTGGAAGTTGGGTGGGTCTCCAATAGTGATTTCCTTAATGGCCAACCCTTTTTTAACTACATGCCTAGCCCCCTTGCACACAGAGCATTGGCCTTTGTGTGTCTGTTGGCAATTCCTAGTTTGTGTACAGATGAAGCCTAATTAATTACAAGTCCTAATGGAACTAAGGACATGCCATGTCATGTTCAATGTTTTGTCCTTCTTTTCTGTGTTTCTCCTTAGGAGAATGATTTTACTGAATTCAATGAGAGTCTTGTCAGAGGAAAGATTTTAAAGTTGAACTCTAAATGTTGAGAAACAGTTTGTATTATTTTTTTGTCTAATAAAAAGTTGTGTGTTTTTAAAAAAGGAAAATCTAGATTTCCAAGGCACTTGGCTTATAGTTATGCTGACATAGGATCACAAGATTATTCTTTGGGAAGAAGTTAGGTGCCAAGCTGTTTATTCTTCTTGGCACCTAGATCTTCCATTGAGTTTTTGGGAGGGTGAAGTGTGGGACAAAGCGAGTGATTAGGTAAAATTAGAAAGGGCAATAAATGTCAAATAGCAGGGACATTGCAAGAGGTATGTTGATGGGAAGTGGGACTTTTTTCACATGTGTCTTTTGTCATGTTTCTGTGACTCAGGTCTCTCCTGTCTTTAGGGCTTTATTCTGTTGTGTTCTTAAATTCAGCCTGACTGCAGGCATTCGTGTTCACCCCTTGGCTTTACTGAGACTACACAGAGACACTTGCATGGAGAAATAAAGACTGAGAAAGGCTTTCTCCTAGCATTTAGAGTTAACTGTAGCAATTGGCCAGCAACCACCAAATATCTGATTTTTCTCTGTGTCTTTACAGTGGACTCTGAGAATCTGTATGTGACCAGCATGCTCTATGAAAGGGAACAAACTGAGAGGGAAGTCACTGGAGGAGAAGTGGCTGAACTAGTGTGGAAGCTTTGCTTAGCATATAGTGCAAGTTTTGAGGTAAGCTTTTATACATAACCTGTTTCCTTGTAAAGCCCTCTGTGGTCTGAGAGTTCTACACAGATAAGAGGTGACTAGGAGAGCAGCAATTTTGAAACAGTGAGGCCTTCCATTGTTTTGGAATTTTTTTGAATGTGGAATTATAGAAAGTAAAACACTTTGAAGTATCGTTTTCCTATATAAATAATCCAACTGAAGAGTCAAAACATCATATGGTCCCTGAGTATTGGGTGAAGAAATTTCAAACTGTATTCTAAATTAACCTGAAAGAAAACATTCTGGATTTTTTGTTTTGCTGTGGAAAAAACAAAAAAATTGTCTGGTTTGGGTTATCACTGACAGTTTTGATGCTTAATTGTAAAAACCCTTTTCTACAGCTTTAGTGTGGGATACTGCCCCTGGTAGTGCTGTCGTTTCCATGTTTGTTTGAGTTCTGTGGTCCTTCTGCTGTTTCCTCATCCCCTCAAAACAGTTTGCATGTGAAACCTTGCTTCTGGATCTCAGCTAGCTGGTTCTGCTTGTGCTTCTGATGAAATCTAGTAAAAATGGCCATGTTTGTAGGGAAGCTGCTTGGGTTCAGAGGGAATGTTATCTCACCTAAACAATTTTATTGGTGAAGATCCCTATCTTCTATGAAGCTCAGAAATTATCAAGAACACCTCTTATATACAAAACAGAAGGATGGAAAGATGATGGTGCTTCGTTATTGCTGACCTGAGATGAACTCAAGGCAATGATCCAAAAGAGAGGGCACTTCATATCCCATTATACTTCAGATGGAGTGGTTCATGCTAGTAATGAAGTTCCTATATAGAACAATATGAAGAGAATGGAAATTTGAACACACTTCTTGTTTAAGTCATTCATAGTCAGAATATTGCTAGAAAACAAGGATGATCTAATGGGGTCTTAGTGCCTCCATGGATTTGCCACTATTGAGTTTAGTCAGCTCATTCCTGACATATTCACAGAATAGTTTTGGTTGGAAAAGACCTTGAAGATCAAGTCCAACCATAACCTAACTCTACCAAGTCCAGTGCTTAAACAGTGTTCCTAAGCACCTCCAGGGGTGGTGATTCAACAACCACTTCCCGGGCAGCCTATTCCAGTGTTTAAACCCTGTCCCCTTATGTTCTTGTCTTGTTAGATGGCTTTTACTTTGGAGCAAGTTTATTTCTGGTGCAGTGGGGCTGTGATCTCTCCTGTAAATGCACTTAGTTACAAGTGACATTAACAAAAAGCTTTGGACCTAGCATAGGAGAAGGTACTTCACCTTCCATTGTCTAGGTTAAGTCCCATGTCAAAGAACAAAAGCTCTACCTGTCTCTTCCCTGGGGTGGACACAGATACTGGGAGATGGAGTACAGGTTTTATGGGGGCTGGA
Organism: Hemiprocne comata; assembly: GCA_020745705.1. NCBI lineage: Eukaryota > Metazoa > Chordata > Aves > Apodiformes > Apodidae > Hemiprocne > Hemiprocne comata. The sequence goes on from CM036600.1 coordinate 11,094,035, forward strand.
GAAGAGTGCACTGCTGGATTGCAGCTCTGCAGGCCAGTGGTGCCTGTTTATAAATTAATATACGCTGTATATTCACCTTTCTCTTAGCTTTAGCTGTGATTAATGAGCACAAGTGGGTGTTTGTGTAATATGGCATAAGACTTAAGCTAAAGGCATAAACTGGAGAAGGATCAGGCACAACAACTGAAACGGGCAACTTCAGTAAGCCATGATAAATTACAATGCTAGCAGTTACTCCCAACCTATTAAATGGTGATCAGAGTCTGACCTGGTATCACAGCCTGACAAAGACCTCAGCACAGCACTAAGGAGAAAGCAGCAGGTGGCCTCTCTGGGTGGTGGTATATGAGAGGTTTTTCTGAGTTACAAACAGTTCTGCCAACTTTTTTAGCTGCATGCTAGGAAGATTTGGGCTATAGATAGCTAAGGGAGACATAAACATAATGGTTCTTGCTAATGTAGAATAAAAGCAGCCTCTTTGTGTATGATAATGCTTAACTCTATGTGGCTGACATTGTATCAGCAACATGTAATGACATTCAGGAACATACTGGAGGATCTAAATACTGCTTGGAAAGTGTTGAAAAAAGAAATTACTGCAGTTGTCCTGAGAAACTTTCTCTAAATCCCACTATCTTTTGAACACCCGTAATTCAGTGTCTTTGAAAGACTGGTAGGCATTTTTTTCCAGTAACAGTGGGATGGCACTTCTATCTCTCAAGAGGCCCACTGGCTTCATGTGTGGGAAATTTGTTTTGTAAATTACTCAGATTAGCACAAGTGGCTGCAGTCTGTGCCACTGCCTAAAAAGAGGTATTCATCATATGCTTGTCCCAGCACAGGGTTCGATTGGTTGTCAGCCATTTTCACTGTTTCAGGGTGTTCCTTCTGTCTGACAAGACATTTAAAAGGGGGTCATTATTATCCCTCATTCCAACTGATAAGATGTTGGGGCCAGGAAAGAAGTTATGGGAATGCCCCCAGCGTTGCTTGGGAAACAGCTCTGCTGTTACACATGTATAGCTCGGTTGTTCCCTTATTGTTTGCCTCTGAATGAGGAGAAACTATGCATTTCTTTCGGGACACAAAACCAAGAATAAATAGAAAGGAAAATCCCCAACTCCAGGGAAAACAGTTGAAGGTTGAGAAAATGGGGGTGGAGACTGTGTCATTTCCAAGGAAGCAAAGTTGTTTTAATGCTATTATGAGACAAGATTGAATTTCAATGTGGATGTAGATTAGTTAATGGACCATTAAGTGAACAAACTGCATACTGACAAAGAATGGCCAAAGGAATGGGGAGAAGGGACTCTCACTTGAGGGAGGCTTGAAGAAAGCCTGTCACAGAGCTTCTGCTGAGGCCTGCATTTGCATTTGCCTGTCTGGATTTTGATGCTGGATTAGTAGCTCTGGTGAATGTGGCTGTGTATACATTAAGCAGTGTGGGCAACAGTGTATTGGATTCACTCTGTCCAACTCGTGTACCCCAGTCTGACCCAAAACAGTTTTCCTTGAGGGCATGATCTCACCATTTGTTCTTCTCATAAGGCATTCTAATTGCTAGTTTCTACCTAGTTGGGTGTTAGGTTTTGCATGTTTCTAATTTGTGGGTGTAGTGGGTATAACAGAGTATTTCACAGGTAAGGAAGATGTTCTGATTATCAAGATGAGTCAAGATACTGTAGTTACATGGATGATCTTGGTTTTTGAATTTTGACTGTTCTTTTTCTATATAACTATAATAACAACTGTACCAGGAACAGAACATGTTTGTTCTCTGCTGTGAATTGGGAAGTCTGTTAGGTCACTTTAGCCTGGTCCATGACCAGGCACAATTACATCCTTCCTGAAATTGAGGCTGAAATAACTAGCAAGGTAAGAAACCAAATAAGAAAGAACTGCTGAGGATCAGAAGGAAGGGAAGTTATGCCATGACAGGGAGAGAATAACCATAGCTGTTCAACCAGTAGACCTTAGGGAGAAGAGTGTCACCTCCATCTGATTTCACACTTGGCCTTCCATTCAAGAAAATCACTTGTTCTTTAACATATGTATAGTTGAAAAAAAGAAATCAGACAGCTGAAAACCAGAAGTATGGAGAAGAGACAGCTATGTAATTCCAAAGAAATCTACTAAATTTACTGGAGAGAAAGCTTCACACCTTCTTTGGCAAGGTAAATTAGTAGACAAAACCAAAGATGTTCAGCAGCCTCCCATGTGATTACATGGGCTTATACTTGGTAGCATATAAGGTGTCAAGCTTTCAAAGGGTAAATGTTTGTATATATCATAAATAGAAACTAATTTATTGGGAAACATTTTACTACTCTACCTTCCAATCTAAACTATACCATCTTTATACTTTCAGAGTAATTTTGGTCTTTTTTAAGTACAGCTACAGTAAGTCTACAGATATAAGGGAAAGCAATCTTCTATGTAGAGTAAAAGCTGGGCCTCCTTATCTTTCAGAACATTTAGGAGTGGGAATGGAAGCCAAACTTGCCTGTAGCTTGTTATTACAATACTGTAACAGCTCAATTTCAGAGGGGCAGCCTACCCTAAGAAATAAAAAACAGCTCACCTGACCAGACAGTTCATTCTGAAGCTTTATTATTAGGAAGTAAAAATAGCTGTTTCTCTGTGAAATTTTGCACTGAGTTACTAGATGGGAGCTTGTCTAGTCAGCAGGTGTGAAGCAGAATGAAGTCAGTCTACAGTCTAAAATTATACCACCTGGAAACAGTCTGGAAATTTTATCTTGAACTGTGCTGTGGCCTCCAGCTGCTTAGCCACCTGAGTTCAGCAGCAGCTGCACACATAGCTCCTGTGATGACATCTGTGAGGCTCCCCAGCTCCACTGATCATGCTGCCCATAGTGTATTTGCATGTTTAAAAAATGCACTTAAGACCTGTCCTTTATGAATGAATGCTTTTGAAGAAATTAAATACAATTCTCTGTTTTATATACCATGAAATGTAATCTGTTTCAATAGCTCCATGGTGTTCAGGGCTTGGTAATTTCTTTTTAAAATAGACTTGAAAAGTAGTGATGGAATAGAATAAATGTCGGTCTAACTGAATTTTAATTATGGAATTATGTTATTTTAATGAATACCTAGGTAGGACTCTATGTATGAGAATTAATTTCAATGTGATGAAATTAATATTTTATTGCTAAAAAGAAAATAAGTCTGAAAAAAACCCCACTTTTTATGAAAATGTCTTGGTAGCCTTTAAATCAAATGCTGGGACTGAGTTATTCCAAGTTTCCCAGCAGGGGACAGACTGGGTAGGTAATACAGAACCTGGTTTGAGTCAGGATGTCAATGAAAGGTTTGTACTGCATGGAATAGAAACACTTCTTTCTTCTTGATAATGTATCCTATCCAGTTCAATTTAGTATTTGATTAACTTGATTTAGAGCATGACATTTTAGAAAATAAAAATTATTGCTGGTAATGTAATACACATTGAAAACTATTTTGAGACAGTAGTTTCTGAAAAATACTTGTTTTAGCTAATAGGAAATGGACCCTTCTTTGTAAGTTAAGTGGGTGGTGAGAGTAGTGGGTTTTTGTTTAATGTAAAGTCGAGTACAGATAGCTACTTCACTTCACAGAAAAGTGTGAGTCAGTTCTGAATTGCTCTTAATTTCTTGCAGCCATACACATTCAAATACATTGTTGAACAACTATTCAGCTTCAACTGTAGAGCTAGATTGAAAGACTTGTCTTTTTTTTTAAAATCAAGTAACCCTAAAGCAGATATTTCTGTTTTGCCACAAGAGCAAGGGGCATCTTGTGAGTGAAGGACTAGAATTTCTTTGCACTGAAAAATGTGTGATACTGTATTGCAGGTAAAATAGCTACTGAAAGTTGTAGCAATTCGGCTTAGCCAGGGAGAACAGCTCTTGTGCTGCTGCAGTTGGATGCCCCAAGCCTCTCGGCGTTTGAGTCATTTGGACAATGCCCTTAATAACGTCCTTTAACTGGGTCAGCTGTGAATCGGTCAGGCAGTTGGACAAGGTGATCATTGTTGATCCCTTCCAGCTGAAGTAGTCTATTCAGTTCTGATTAATCCTGTGCTGCCTGCAGGGGTAAGAGCAGTTATGCTTGGGCTTATCCCCAGTAAGATGGGACATTTTTGCACAGCACCAGAGGTACTACAGCAAAACTTGTAAGTGTTGTCCAGACCTCAGTTAAATGATCTTTCTCATAAACTTAAGACTAATATACAGTTAGCTTGGCTATTCTTTCATTTTGTGTTGAGGCTGTGTCAGCAATTCTGGTAATAATAAATCAGGATCTTACTGTACCGACTCAGAGAAGATTATGGCCTTCTCCTCTGAAATGTAACTGCAGAGCTGCATTTTGGTTTATTATTCATTTTTATGTTAGTGATGTGTGTAGTGGTCACTGAGCACTGTTGTTTGAGACACTGACATCCTAAGTGAAAGCCCTTTTTGTATGCTTGCAGTCAGAAGAGAAAAGCAAGGGAGGGAAGAAAGAGTGGAGTTTTTACTCTCAGATTGCATTGTAAATCAGTGGCAATGCTGATTTAACCCAAAGTGTCTTGTTGTGCTCTGCTCTCTAACACTGGTTTCTGCACAGCTGTAATACCATGTTTGTTGTTGAACTCTATTCCAGACTGCAGACCTTTTCATGACTCTTGTGTTTGAGCTTCGACATCTTTCCCTTGAGGCCTTAAAAGCTCTATGGCAAAGATCTTCATTTAAATGCAGAGACAACTGGTAAGACCCCTTTAGTATTTGTATTTAAAAACAATAAATATATACATGTAGGAAACTAAGGTGTTGCAAATACTTAAAATAGATGAATGTTTTAAATTCATGCCCAAGTGTTGGATTTAAATTTGGATCACTTTAAAGGAAGAATGTGTATTGCAGATCTTGTTTATGTGACAGAAGGATGATATTCTCTCCTTACTGGATGAATGTTGTGTACAAAATAGACTTTCCTGTCCCATGCCTATTCCCACAGACAGACCTCCTTTTTCAGGAACAGTGTGAACAGGAAACGTGAGTCATGGCTCAGAAGGAAATCAATGGTTCTGGTTTGAAGTGTCTATTGCCATTTGATAAAAACAGCTTGCCTGGATCTGTACTTTCAGTGCCCTCAGTACTCATGGGGGAGAGGAGACAAATGTTAGGCTGACCTCAGGATGGTTTATACCCATCACTGATCTGCAGCTTCAAAGATCAAGGCCCCCATTCTGCTGTAGTCAGGAATATTTCTGATCCAGTGGTTTGAAACTTTCAGAAATACTAAAATCAAGACATTTTTTTTTCTCCCTGCAAAATTAATATTCTGAAAAGCATAAACAAAGAAACAAGCTTGTCACTTGATTTCAGTACAAAATGTTGTCAGCCTGTTAAAAAAACATCTAATGTCAGGTTTTATGTTTGTAATAGTATCTTAAATTTTTCTTCATGCTAAAGGGGCAGATTTTGTTTGGCTTAGGTTTATTCTTGCCTTTTAACAAACAGTCATGTTAATGTTCTTAAATATTAGAAAGTAACCTATACTACTCTGCCTCTTTATTAACTTTAAATTAATTTTAGTTAGGATAAGGTCATTAAGTTTAGGAGCTAGAAAGGATCTCATGCAGACTTTCAGAAAAGTCATTCCCATTGTTACTGTAACACACGATAGAAAATAAATGTATAAAAATATTTATGAACTAAAACTCAGTATCAACAGGAGGCAGATACAGGCTATTTACAGAGGGACTCTCAAGAGCTGAACTGTGTATTGTCTGTCCTGCTGGTCTAAACTTTGCACTTAGATAAGGGCTAAAAAAGCACAGGTAGTAAAAGCTAGTCAATTCATTTGGATATTTTAATTTGTTATTGGTGAAATTAAAATAACACCTTAATAAAAAAATCAGTGCTTTAAGGTACCTCAGTCTTTAGAAGTCAAACTTGGGATATGTTTTGGCTTCATTTTCAGAGAAAGCAACTGAATATTTTCTTAAAAGCCTGCTTGCACACACAGTTCTTGAAACACCTTGACTCAAGTGTATTTCCATAAGGTCACTAAATCAAAGAATAATGTTGACTTCTGTGAAATCTGGCATTTGCTAAGCGCATGGACTTTTACTTACTTTTAAAGAAGCCCAACCTCTAAGTGTTAGTTATTTGATTCTTGAATATTCTGGTAATTTTATGTTTGCTGAGCTTTTTTTCTTGTGTTACAGGCAGCCACTAATAGATGCTCTCCCATCTTGTGCTACAGAGGCATGTGTTGTCCTAATGAAAGAAATTATAGTTTCTGGAGAAGTTGAGGAAGACAAAGTGGAATATTTCTTCTGGTCTTTTCCATTCATTCCTAAACCCACCTCTGGCATGATCGAATCTCTTGCTGTGAGCAGATACCATTTTATCTTTTCTAATTTCATCAATCTAGCTGGTTCATGTTTGCTTTTTAATTTTTATTTTACAGTAATAGTCTTTTTCATAGGTTTATACAAAACTCTTATCTATCCAGGTAATTTTGGTGGTGAAACTACTGACAATTTTAATCTTGATACCAAAAGAGGATGCAGTAGTGTTTGGTCACTGATGTTTGGTTTGCATTTTTAGCCTAGAGACTTGAAACAGAAAAAATAAAAATAATAATAATAAAAAAATAGCACCCTGGAGACATTTCAGTCTGTTGTATATGGAGCACAATTGGAGCTTTGGACACTTTTCCTTAACTAAGTAGGTTGTATGCAGAGTAAAACTGGCTCCATTTTATAGTCTCATTTTTCATTTAAAGATCTATTTTCTGCTGGGCTTATACAACATACTCTGTCATGCTCTTAAGAGTCTGAAGTACGATTTGCTTGATGTTTTTTTGTGAAGCTGCAGTGTTCCAGGTGGTAAAATTATAGATAGTCTTGTAACTTAAATAAGCATTAAGTAAATTGTTATGCCTGCTTGCCTTGTGAAGTAATGAACCATTGATCAGCCATGGAGAATCTTGTGCAGTGCATCACAAGCTCTGACACTAATCTAGCCTGTATGTTTACATGTGAAGGTGGAAGAATTTTCCACTATATATCTGCAGGGTTGTCCTTTTTTGTTTGTTTGTTTAAATCCTTTAAAGGCTGTTTGAAAATATACATTGTTGATACTGAGTTTTAGTTTATAAATATTTTGATACATTTCTTTTCTATCCTGTGTTACAGTAACGATGGGAATGACTTCTGAAACACCGTGTTCTTTTTGTGCTTTGTTTATAGCCTTTGCTGAAGTCACCAGTAGCAAGCCAGAGCTGCTTCTTAGGAGTGACTGCTCTCTTACATAGGTTTTGTTCAGCTTACAACTCCTGTGATGATGTACCTGCTGTGCAGAGTGTGATGAGGACTCTTGGGAAATTTTTGGGAGGAAACTGTGCCGTGCAAGATTCAGAAGGACTCAGCCAGGTATCAATCATTTAGAAGCATATGATATAATGCTTTTCTTGTCTATTCCCTTTATGATCTAGAACTTGTTTGATGAAAATGGCATTCAGTGAATTTCCAGAAAGCTTTATAAATCAATATTCTCCAGTAGGATGAGCAGATAAAGTTTTGTAATCCAGCCAGTATAGCCTATCAGCATGGGTGTTCTTATGTATTTAAATAAGGAAAAGTCTTGAGTCTTCTGATGAAGCAAACTTCATAATTTGGGATATGAAAGAACACCCATATTCAAAAACTGCCTGGATGCAATCCTGTGCAACCTGCTCTAGGTGGACCTACTTTAGCAGGGGTGTCGGACTGGATGGTCTCCAGAGGTCCCTTCCAACTCCTACAATTCTGTGATTCTGTGTTACTGGCAGTAAGTCACTCATGATACTGTGAGAATAACAGGAGATGAAAATCATTCTTAGTTGCTGTGTGTGATATTCACTTAGGAGTAATTTCTGCCACAGTTCTGGGGCTTTTTATCTGTGATTGACATTTGCTGCTAAACAAATATCTTTATATCTTCTGTTTTATTATCTACTTAAGCAATCAGTTTTTCCTTATCACGCTTAGAAAATAGAGATACTGGTGACAGTGTATCAGATTAGCAGTAAGAGCCCAAAAGCTAAGTTTATCTAATGTATTCGTGTCTGTTTAATTTTCCAGTGTGCAAGCTAAACACATGAGATTTGTATTTTTCTTCATACAGTGTGAGCAGCCTGTTTGCCATCTGTTCTTAACCCATTTATTGAAATAATAACTTAAAAAACCAGATTTTATGTATTGGGAGCCTTGAAAAAAAATTCTATTTAAAAAACCAAAAGAGATTCCATTGCTGAACTTTTTTGTCTTCCTGTTAGCCCTGAAATTATAGTTTCTGTTTATGTCTTCAGCTTCTTACTATGTGCTGCATGAAATTGCCTAGTTCGTTCTGGTAGAATTAGGATTTTACGTGGTTTGAGGTTACATGAATTAGAAAAAATAGGAATAGATGATGTGTCTTTTAAAGCCTGTGCTCTCCGTTGGGAAGAGGCATCACTGCACTGGTGAGGGGTCTTGTATCTTTCAGAGAGGTACCTCACGGGTCTCTACTGAGCTTTTAGAAGTATTTAAAAAAATCAAAGCAGCCATTTAAGTTCCCAAGGACAGATGGAGGCTGGGATTTTCAAGAGAAGCTTTGATTTCAATATTGCTGTCTGACTGTCTGTGGGACTGGTGTGATCACTTGAGCATCTCATCTCTCGCTGCTTCCTCTTACATCCCTTGCTGCCAGGTGGGAAAGGACAGTGCCATATGGGTAGTTCTAACCTAGGAGTGTGCTGCTGGACTGAATAACTATACATGCCCACTTGCTAGCAGTTGACCAAATTAAGCAAACTTCTATTCAGTTTATATTGCAATCTTCCTCTGTGGGGAAGGGCAAGAATTTCTTGTCTCTACTGTGTTTGGTAAATTCAGGTCAGCAGTCCTGGCTATGTCCCCTCTCATCCTCTTACCCACACCCAGCCTACTCCCTGGGCAGGTGGAGTAAAAAACAGAGAAAGCCTTGAGGCTGTGCAAGCCTTGCTCAGCAATAGCTAAAACTTTGATGTGTTATCAACAGTGTTTTGGTCACAGATCTAAAACACAGCACTATACAGACTGATATGAAGAAAATTAACTCCATCCCAGACAAAATCAGTACACCCACCCAATTGCCTTTTGCAATGAAAACTTGAGGGTTTTTAACCCTTTTTGTCTTCCAAAAAATCTGATTAGAATTAGCCAAGAGATGAATAAATGAGAACAGGGAACTAATAGAGAGTGGCACAGTGAGAAAGACTGCCCAAGTCTCATTAGCTTCTTGAAAACTCTTCTGTAATTTACTGCTGAAACACAGTTGTGTGATGAATGAAGAGAAGCAGCTTGAAAATCAGCAAGTTGCAGTGAGTGAGTGTACAGATGTGTGGGAGAGGTATGTCTGACTATGGCTACTGAATATGCAGAGCAGAATAGGAGGGACCTCCCACTTGATGTCTCAGACCAACAGTGGATGGAGTCTGTGATACAAAAAATTGTGGAAGGTTTTTTAACATTTTAAATGTGCTAGCTTTGGTACATTTTTTTTTTTCTAGGGGACTGTCAGTAAGTGGAAAACCAGGCCACATATTGCTTTGAAGTCCCTGGTCTCTAATCTTTTATACAGAGCTTGTCATTAACAATGCATTGATTTTTAGCAGTAACATGCTTTCTGGGTTCTAAACTTGTACAGGTTTCCTGTATGTGTAGTGAAGAAGACTGGTAACATTGTCATCCGTTGACAAATTACTATTTAAAATTGGTTACTGTGTCCATAACACTATGTTGAATTACTAAAACATCAAAATGTCTGTGATCAAAAGGGACAAAATGTCAAAGTGCTTGAAAAACTTCTACTGTACATCAAGTCCATGACTTCTGTTTATTCATAACAATGTGATTTTTAAAAAATGCTTTTGTATTCCACCAGGTGTAAGCCAGATTTTACTTAAAAGTGCTACATGGCATTAGAACAGCCATCCACATTCATGTGAATCTTGAGCTTAGACTAGAGCCCGAGTATAGCTGGTACAATAGAGGCTGCAGTACACACCCCAAATGATCAGAAATAATTTTAAACAAAAAATTTTGCACAGAAATGTTAATGCAATGAAATTTTATGTACAGCTGACAACACGTGGAGAACTTTTTATTCTACCTTGATTTGTATTTATAGATTCAAGTGGTGTTAAAAGCCATTGGAAATGCAGGACTGGCAGCAGCGTCGCTTGCTCCTGTTCTGAGCTCATGTGCTTCCCTAAAAAGTAATCCAATTGAAATCCGTCTCGCTGCTATCCAGGCCTTCAGGCGCATTCCCTGTTCTGTCAGGGTAAGTGGTGTCTTGTCAGCAGGTGACTGATGGCAGAGGTTTGTCTTTCTGAAATAGTTACAAAACATGGAAGCAAAAAAAAGAACAAGTGTAAATGTGTCTTCCAGCAGAGCTTCTCTGCTGTTGGAGAGGTTGATAGAACCATGCCGATGAATGGACCTGTAACATGGTTTACTATGGTTGAGGTTACACATCCAGTGACTACTTATTACTTCTTTGAAAGTTACTTCAGTGAAGTGGTTTATGTCTGTGTGGGTTATGGCTGAAAACCCACAGTACTTGATTTTTCCTACAGTCTGTTCCACTGTCTTATTCTCTGAAATGCTAAGTGTTAATGTGAGAGGCTTATTGTAATTAACTGTCATAGTTAGAACATTTTGTTAATGGTTTAACAGAAAAAAACATACAACTTGTTTATCTCAAATAACTGGTTACTAAAAAGAATGGCAAAGCCAGGAGTGCTAACCTGGGCAAAGCTGGCAGTCCTGCTCCAGAAGAACAAGAGGTTCCACATGGACTTGCACTTGGAGAAGTATTTTCTATGGCTTTTTAAAATGTAATCGCAGCATGGATTGGCATAATCTGCCTGTTTTGCAGTTATTAAATCTGTTGAAAGTATGAAGCCTGTATGTTTGTATACCCATCATTGTCTAGCAAATGAACTGCTAAACTGGCACCCTATGAGTGGACTGGGGGTGTTAAATCCTGAGAGAAATGTTACTAGTATCAGTGACCAATGTCTTAACTCATATTTGTTGATACTGGGGAAGTACTGAACAGAATAAATTTGTTACAGTCCTTCCTTTGATTGAGACCAGGAGAAATGATCTTAACAGCCTTTTAACAAAAATGTAGCCATTGTTTGTCTATTTCACGTGTGAAATATAATAGAACAGCTCTCCCCTGTGGTGGAACAAAACCATTGCTCACAGTAGGGGTAGCAAGTGATGCTCTGTGTTGCAGACAGTTCTGTATAAATTAGTCAGTATAAGATTCAGGTCATAATGACAACTCTCAGAATTCGAGGATAAGGTAGTATAGAGAATACATATATATACACATACACATTTGTGTACATGTAGCATGGATTGCCTTTTTCAGGTTTAAAGCAATGGCTCTCTCTTTCAGAAAGAAAAACCCTCCTGTACCTCAAAGTACATACATGAGGTATTTTAGGGGAGTAAATGTCATAATTGTCATGTTGGTTTTTTTGTTATCTTTTTTTAAGTCTTTTTGTCTTTTTCTCATAGAGTGCTGTACTAGTTCAGCTGTATGAAGCAACCAGTGAAGATGTGGAAATAAGGATTGCTGCTTATTATACAGCAATGAAATGTCCACATGAAGAGTTATTTAAACAAGTACAAAAGACTTTGCTGAAAGAAACATCTAGTCAAGGTTAGCTGAGCAACTACTGAAGTCTTAACACATTCCTAATTCTTCAATGCAACATGTACTTTACAGGTGTAATGGTACCAATCTATATCAATTTTCATTTAATCTTAATACTTTGTAGGTTGTTTTTAAAAGACTGCTTGTATGATGGCCACATTTTGTATTGGAATTGTGATACTGTTATTTTAGCAATGTTCAGTAAGGAGTGACTTCATAGAATTAGTTCCCTTTACTGCCAACATTTAGTTAGCTGAATGCTCTTGAGAGAGAGGTGCATGGAACATCTTTGATGTTTAGTACATTAGAAGTACAAATTGATAACTGCAAATTATGTTTTGCTAAGTTGAGAAAGTGGCAAATAGCAGAAAAAAATATTGCAAGCTGCAGGTATAAAGTAAACTTTTTCTTAATTACTTTTTTTATGCTCCTAAATTCCACATTTACAATTTGTTTACTTGGTGTAACACAAGTATTTATTATAAGGACTTGCTACCTTGGTCTTTCTTTGGTGCTTTCCTCTTTTGCAGTTATTTTATGTCAGTTTTGATCTGGTTTTAATATTGATGACAGTATTTTAAAGATGGCATTAGACAGAAACTAAGCAGATCTGAAAATTGCAAAAGAAGGCCTGTTGATTTTTGTTTGGATGGTTTAAGATACCTGGGAACTTTAAGGCTTCCTGCAGTTAGCATCAAGGCTTAGTGGGAAGTGCCTCATCACTGTGCCAGAAATGAGTCTTCAGGTCAACTGAAAGTCCACAAAGGATCACAGTTTGACAGCTGTGGATCTAATGGCAAGAAGAAGAAACTGTTTATAAGACGGGGAAAAAGCAAAATGTGGCAACTGGGACATGTTGTGTTAGGAATGTTGTGAAAAAGACACTGTGTGGGGTGTTAATAATATATCCAAATGTATTTTAGTTGGCCAGTGGTGTAACAGTCTTTTGGCAAAAGATTAGCATAAGTATAATGTCTTAATTATTAACAGTTTATGCTTCCTGCTTCTGTGGTTCCATGATCAGTTATTGTCTAATATGAGTCAGATTACTGACATGGGAGACTGAATTGAGAACTGATGCAAGTAGAAAATCTTCAATACTATGTTTAAAAATAGTCTTTTTATTTAAGTAGCTTATCTGAAGGAGAAGCTGTTTGGGCTAGTATGAAATGAAACTGTAGGTTCTATAAAAGAACAGAATCCTATCAGTTCTTTATTATCAAAGCACACAGATGTGTAAGTTGATCCCATATTTTGAGTGAAAGAGGGATTTTTTCTAAATGGTTCAACCACATTCAACAAAGACTGCCTCTGGACTAATCCTTTGCTTTTAAATCTGTCAAGTAGGAGCAAATATGAAAGGGATATCTGTAAGGCTGTTTGTAGGCAGATGAAAGCAGGCTCTGTTTGCACTCTGATGTATCTGGATCCTGGCCAGCTCTAAACTTGAAGCCATATATCCATTTTATCAGGATGTTATGTCCAGACCAGTATATCCTGCAGTGATTAGGAGTTCAGGCTCAGCATTGTGTTCATCTGATGATGTGGCTAGTGTTTTGGAGGGGACTTGTTCCCCTTGATTTAGAGTTCAGAGAGAAATTGCATCACCCTGCAGAATACTGTCAAGGTGTACCCTCAGTGACTCTCCTCCCTGTGGCTCCATGTGGAAAAAAATAATTGTCCGATTATGAAGGAGCTGAAATCCATCCAAAATGTTTTATGTTTTAAACAATTTAATGCTATACTTATGAATTTTGTTTATTTCCTTCCTTTGTTGTTGGTTGATGTAACAACTAAATAATTAATTTAATAACCTTTGGGATAACGAGTGCCTTTGGAGGCTTCACATATTCAGTTTCTGTTGCCACATTCACAAAAAGCAATATGAAAAAAGTAGTTGTATTGTGAAAAATGCAGTTACGTTGATATTCAGTGTCTGTGCATTGAATTAGCACTGGAACAGAATACCTTTTATCTTCAGAGAAAAAAGAAAGCACCACTATTTAAAAACCAGACTCTAAACCACATGGAAATACTTGCTCCCAGCAATGCAGCACATACATGCCCAGTGCTTTTGGAAACATTGTACATTGTACAGCGTAGAAGGTCTGTATATTAGAATGATCTGTTTGCTCTATGTAAAGAAACTTTATTGCCAATTTTTTTTCTTTTTTTTTTTTTTTTCCCCTTTTTACAAGACCACCTGTAATTCCATTATAAGCCTCAGGAGAGCTGGCCATCACTTGTCAGTGTTCGTGGAGGGTATCTGATTAATACACCTCTCTATATTTAAAGTTGCTTAATGCTTGTCTTTAAAAGGCTTTGTTTATTCCTGCTTATAGTTTTTAACTGTTACTTTTAAGATTTTCAAGTGCTTGCTGGCTATCCAAGACTTAATTTATTTTGTTTGTTTCAGTACACTGGTCAGTGATTTTCAAAGCCAAAATGAGTGGTGCTGTCAAAGTTAAAGTTTAAAACCATCTTTTAAAGAAATCTGTCGTAGATGTTCTTTGAAGAAGAAATAGAAACAGTTCAGTAGTATTCGAGCTACACAGCTTTCCTCTAATATGTATTTTTTTGTATTTGTATCTTTTTTCCCCAGTATTCCTTTGCATTTAGTATAGAAGATCCTCTGCAAACAGCAAATAAGTAGGTTAACCTTACCTCCTTGACTGCCTAGGTTAGCTGAGGCGCATAAATGAAACTAGGGAGTGAGTAGCCCCTCACGTGCCATGTGGGAAATAATAAGACAGTATTTAAATAAGTTGATTGTGGTAAAAATAGGTGTATCAGGCTGGTTTGAATGGTGCTGAAAGTGATTGAATTCTGTTGTGGGATTAATTCTGGTATAAAGAAACAAAAAGGTTCCCTGAATCAGATTTTTAAACTGTTTCTAATTTTTCTCTAATTTCCAAACACTTTTCTTTGTCTAATTTAAGTGGGCTCCTTTGTTTGGAGTCACCTCTCTCAGCTCCTGGAGACAGATGATCCATTGAAGGAACATCTTCGAGATTCTATTCCTGATGAAATCCTTAGCAGGGATTTTGACCGAGAGACGTGGAAATACTCCTCATATTCCGATGTCACGTTTCACTCAGGTATGTGGAGTTTTAGAACCTAATGTTTTGTAGCATGTGGATTCTTAAAATTCCCCATGGCTTTTCTGATCCATTACATGTTGCTCCAGGGAATTTTAATTTTTGTGACTCTGTAATACCCAGATAGGCCAATGTAGGCTTGGTTCTGCTCTGTCCTTAATTGGAGTTTATCAAATGTAATTCCAGCAAGCCAGGTACCATGCCCTCTGTGAGAAGAGAATAAAAGCCAATGAACTTTGGAAATTATTTTAAAAACACTGACTTTTGATTCCTTCCTTAGTGAGCTTACTTTGCAGCAATAGGGGATTGGGATGTATTTTTTTCTCCTGGTTCATGTACTTTCCTTGATAGAAGAAAAGATTCAGTGTAATTCCTTCCTGTTTTTTTTTCTGCTTGTAATTTGTTCATAGCAAAAAAATTAGATAACATTTTCAGAGTAAAATTTTGATTTTTCTGTTTATCTCTTCCAGTGCATTTGTGTACAATATGTATTGTAAATGCTCTTCTTTCAGTGTTAGTTTGGTTTTCAGTAATGTCCATTCAAGTCTTCAGTATACTATAAAATTTTATAATTTCATCTGTTGACCTAATATTTTATTCACCATCTTTTTTATAAGCAGAGTTACAGTTTTCCAAAGAATGTTGAGACTTGCAAAATATATGAGAGTAGCTGATCTCCAAATGACAATCATCTGATATTTTCTCTTGCAGCTAGTGCAGGTGCAAATATGGAAGCATCAGTGGTCTTTTCTCCTGCATCTTTTCTACCACGATCAGTCATGACAAATTTGACTGTTCACCTCTTGGGGCACGCTATAAATCTCCTGGAGGCAAGTTTATGGATTTTTTATTTTTTTTTTTAATCCCCCTACTCATGGGATACTTGGTGTCTTGAAGTAATGAGACTGATGACTCCATCTCTAATGGACTGTAATAATAAAACCCCTTTCACTCTGATAGTACTGTACACTAGTCAAGTGAGTTAGTCAGGTCGTGTTGATTCAAATTAAAAATAAAAGTCAGTGCTTTCTGAGATGCTGGTCTAGCTCCTGTTTAGAATAGTAAGATTCTCTTGGTTGACTTACAGTGGAAAATGCATTGGCTTTGGGTATGCTGATCTTTTAATGCAAGAGATAGAGTTGTATATACCTAACTGAAGTCACTGGTTTAGTCCTATCGAGCATCCAATGCTTTGGATATTTAAATGGCCTGCCTGCAACCTCATCATCTTTAATTGTGCCTCTACTGTGCCTCCAAGAGAGAGCAATATTTAGCATATGGACTCTATTGCAGGTAAAAACGAGAATGTGAAAGAGAATTTAATGTAGCCTTCAGATCTCAAGTTTAAGCTTGCAAGGGAACAAAATATTTTTTCAGTTTCATATACCCTGAATTGATATGTGTTAGTAATATTACTTTAGTAAACTGCCAAACAGAATCTTGTTTCAGGAGCATTGAAAGTGTACATTATTATTTCCAACCAAAATACTGTTTGTGACATGCTAAAATGGCAGTAGCTCAAACTATCCCATCATGGTGTAAACAATCAGTACCTGAATATAAAGGATTTTTGTTTTGTATTGAGCTTCACGTAATCAACAAACTTAAGAGTTTTTACTGGAAAGAATTAATTGTGAAATATCCAGTGTTGGATGCTGCATGAGGTAGGATACTGAACTTTGTAGACCACTGTGATCTTGTATGGCAAATCTTTCTTTGTATGAGACCTTAAAGGTAGTGTCTGGATGTATTTTTTCGATTTCTGCCTGTAAAACTGGATAGAGCTTGTGCATCTTGTTGTCAGGCTTTTCAATGCTGTATGTTTTCCCCCTAGGTTGGGGTACGATTAGAGAATGCTGAAGCTCTTATGCAGAAGATTTTGGGGCATAAGTCTGCTACTTTCAGTGACACTTTTTTTGCAAACACTAATGAAAGAAATCACAAGGCAGAAAACCCAGTAGAAACATCAGGAAAAGGCAAGCAGAGGAAGCTGACTTCAAAGCGATATAGCCCCAGTGATCATCTTGTGACCAAGTCTGGCAAGCCAAAGTTGAGAAAAGCTAACCAGAATTGTTCTGGTAGAAAGTACAGTAAGATGAGTGAGTTAGTCAAAAAGGTAACTGACTCTGTAGATCTTGTAGAGAATTTAACAACTGCATAAAATACAAAGCAACAAAGAGCCAGATTTTTGGTTTTTCAAATTATTTTATTGTCTCAAAACAGTGACTCTCAGCCAGGGACTATGTTTCATATTCTTTTGGTCTTCCTGTCATTATTTTGGGCTCTGATCCTCTTTATTCTGTTGTCCTTTTGTCTATTGACTTTTGTGGCACTGTAAACAGTTGCTTGATGTTAAGTTCCTGAGTCATGCTGTTTGCAATCTGACTTCCCAGTTTGATGTCAGATGTTACAGTAACCCTTTCTGAATTTACCCATGTTTGGAGAGAGCTATGTTCTATGTATATAACAAGAAAGCGTTGGGAATCAATTGTTGATATAATATCTGAAAGGCTTGGGGGCCATGATTTAATTAGTTTGTCTTAGCCCATTTCTCCTTTTGGGACACAGATTTTTCTTACAGTGTAAGCTCATGTTTATGTTGTGTTCCTGTTGCATAGATTCATATGGAGGGAAAATGTAAAATTTTTACTTCTTAGCAGTTTATTTAGCAATCCTGGCAGTCATAATCTCATATTGAGGTTGTATTTTTCAAGGCTTCATCTGTTTGTATGTATTACAGTACTTCTTGTTTCACCCAGTCATTTTAGGACTAGAGATTACCTGTGTTCATAGTGAAGGTCAGATTGTGTGGTATGGAGATGAAGGTTACCTGAAAAGAACAGTTAGTAATCCAGCATCATAAACAGTCTTGAAATAGTTATAAAAGGGAGCCTAATGTCTGTTTCCTGGTAACATTGGCTGCACTGAAGAATTGTTTATTGCGGGATTGGAAGGAAATTAGTATAAACATATTTCTCTTCCTGATTTATTTATCATATGTCAGTTCACTGAGAGAACGATGAGAAAGGAGGTGGTGAAATGTGAGCTAAGTATGAAAATCTTTGGAAGTGAACTTAGCTTCTTGGATTGTGAAGATTTAAGAAAACAAATGAGGCATTATTCTTTAAATCTGGCTGAGCTGGCTGTCAAACTTCTGAAGGTAAAAGGAAACTTTTATTCTATTTGAAAGTAAATGCCTTGAGAAACTACTTTCTGACAGAAATGTAAAAGAAAAAAAATACTACTTTATTTTTTCTCTAAATTGAACTCTAAAAGACACCAGTATATATTTGTTTTAAATAGCATTCAGTTCAGTAGGCAGAACTTGTTCTGTTGTCTGATGGTTCTTACCTCTTGCTTTTCTCATTTAAATCAATGCATGCTTAAATGAAATTATTCTTTCTTTAGCTGGAATAGGACTAGTGTCTAACTCATGCCCTGGCCAGATGCAGGCTTGGGGCTGCCTTCTACCCTATTTCCCAAATCAGCTCAGTTAAAAACACTTTCAGAGCAGACAAATGGAATGGATAGTTATGTCTGGAAAAGCTTTTGAGTGCTGACTTTATTATGCAAAATAAAATTAGTGTTTTTGGGTTTTTTCACCATAGGGCCAAGAAGTCCAGTTTAATAAAAGGCTGAGTTTGGCCACTGAAGAATTGCAGTTTCCATCAATTTCAGGCTTTCCTGTTCAGCTGGCAATCAATGCCTCAGCAACAATCAATGTCAAAATCAAAGGGAATGCAAATTTCAAACAACAGTCCAATTTCTTTCTAAATGGATATATCAAGCCAAGGTAATAACTGCTGCAAATGTGTAGCTTTTACATATTCCTGATGTCAAATAGGAATTCCTGATGTGAAAGTTTTTTGTGAATGTCCATTGTAATCAGTTAGGAGATTCCTGAAGAACTTAAGCAGTCATAAGCCTCATATTGCTGGGGGGTTGCTGTGCTGTAAGGACAGCAGTGGTTTCCCATCTTGCCTGTCTGATATTGAACTCAATTGCTAAACCTTTGCAGTTCTGTTTTAAGCTGACCATTTCTCCCAGCTCTAAATCACATTCTTAAATGCTTGCATGCAGATGATCTTTTAAATGTTTTGTCTGTTACAGGATTGGCATTTTGGATTTTTCTCGAGATCAGACATGCAATTACAGGTTATGGATTTACAAGCCAATGGATGATTTAACCAGTGTTTCTTTACCAGGCTATTGTAGCTTTTCATAGATACTGAATACTTTTACTAAACTTCTCTAAGTCCTCTATAGACAAACTTAAACCATTGTACTCAATAATTTTCCCTTTCCTGATATTTCATGCTGAAGTCTGGGTTCAAATCCCTTAAGAGATATAGTAAAACTATTATTTTGTGTTAGAAAATATATGTCTGTTGTGTTAGAAAGTGTATGTCTGTTTATGTATACTTTTTTCAGTTATTTCCTGAAACAACATTGTCACAATGATTGTGATGTTAGGATATATTGTGTTGCAGCATCAAACACAATGTGTTTATTGACGAGGAGGAGCAGCCTATGGCGTAAACTTAAGTACTTTAAGAAGAAAATGCTTTTCATAGTATAACATGTATCTGAATCTTTCAACAGTGCGTTTGTCCAGCTTTCTGTCCAAATGGGAACTGTGGGGACTCTGGGACAAGCTGGCCTAAGCTGGTTAACAGGAATGAGGACATCTACTAGTCTTGATGGAGGAATCCAGGTAAAAAAAGGGCAAGAGGTCAAAGTTTTCTTGAACACACCAGAAGAATCTATGGAGATAATTAATTTCAGGTAAGATTAATCAAGGACATCTTCCTAAAGAGTAATTTTGATAACTTTCACGACTCAGAACTTAACTGTCAGGCTCATTGATAGAGCAGAAATATATTTTATCAGAAAACAAGCTGTTTCATGTCACTCGTAGTCCAAATCTGCCATCTGCCACTCTGAAGAAAAGGGGAAATTATTCTGTGTGTTTTACATTGTTTTACCATAAAAACATACATTCTTCCGCTGAAGTGAAATGCTCAAATAAAAACCTTGTGATAAAAGATGTAAATTAATTTTCCATACTCCTTTTTTTTTTCCTACTGAACGTTAGTGCTGTTTCTGGAACTTTAGTGTCCAAAGAGTCTAGTTCAGGTTATTAAAGTTGTGGAGGAAAAGTTTAGCCTTACTTCTACAGATGGTATTTAGCAAAACTGGGTACAGAATGGTATTTGGCAAAACACTGGAGTAATTTGGAATAGAGTACTAACAAGGTGTGCTCATACCCTTCTGGTGAATTTGGCTTAGGTTCTTTACTGTTAGGTAAAGGCTACATTGCAAATACCACCTCAGCAACTGTCAGATGTTAAGCAAATAACTTGTGTTAACACAAGCTAGGCTTTTTGGCTCTTTTTCTTTTCTGCTGGCTTTCTTTTTCCTTTGGACTTTTAGATTTGGTAGAAGTCCAAGTAGAAGACACTGAGGTAATTAGTGTGATGACATATTGTAAATGACATGTCAACTACGTGCCTCTTAGGGCAACAGATGAATGAAGTATTTACAAAATGTAGGTTGTTTCTTTGTGTTTCTCAGAATCTGGGACATTGCAGTACTGTAGGATATGCCGTTCAGGAAAGAGCTGAAAGAGCTCTGGACTTCTCATTTAAACTCTCCGTTCCTTTAGGACTATGGGAAACTTACTGATGTAATTCTGTTTCAGTCAGCTGGGATGGATGACAGACCAGAGGGAAAGTCAAAATAATTACTAACCGAAATTCTGTGTTAGCTGAACAAAAGACTGACTGTAGAGTGTGTTAGATATTACATCAACTCTCTTGCTGTCATCAAGTGCAGAGACTATGATTCTTGTACAGTTTAGTGAAGTTCTGGAAGAACTTTAAGACTGGAACCAAACTGATGTTCATACATAGCCTAAGGGAAAGAAAAGTATCTACAAGCCCAGGAAGTGAGTGGAGTTGCAATAAGCTGACCATACTAAATTGCTCAGAACAGAGAAATCTAATACTGATTGTGAAGAGCTGCAGAAGAATCTCAAGATAGTGACAGATTAAACGTGGAAATTGTGGGTAAAAATCAGTGCTATTTAGTAGAAATGCAGACTGATCTTAGCAGAACTTAATCTTTCTTGGTTTTCCCAGCTGGGAAAAGATGGCATGTAATGCAGAATTTTGTTTAAATGTTGCTGTAACTTTAGAATAATCAATTTTAAGTGACTGAAATTCTTGGTTGTAGCTCTAAACTCTACTTCGGTATGGTGAATGAGACAGAAGATATAGGTGTTTTGCAAGACCACACAGAAACCAGATCTTGCACTAGGAAGGAAGGTGAGTCTAGCTGTCTTATTTGTCTGAGTAAGCTTGATCATCCTGAAATATCCAGTGCAATATCAGTGCAGTGTTCATTTACATGTTTTCTTTGTTTGTTGTTCTAACTGAATATTCAACTGTCATCTTCCACCAGTGTCTGAGATTATTGGCTGGCAGCTGTGTTCAGAAATGTCCTATCCTGACCCAGCCAGTGGTTTGGTTTTCCCCCTTACTGGACCTTTGAGAGTGGCTGTCACATTAACCAAGCAAGACAGAGGCCTGCAGCAGTACGTTGTGGAAGCTGCATATAATTGTATTTCTCAGGTACCATTGTGATAGGGCTTTGGGTTATTATACTGATGAAAGAATGGTGTATCTCAGTACTGTATATTCCAATTCAATTGGCTTTCAAGGTCTACAAGATTAGAAATCTTCAAAAGCAGATAAATGAAAAATTATTATAGCAGTGCAGGTGGCTGTGATCATGTAGCTCAGTGTGATAGATTGTTTTGTAGATGCTGTGCTGATTGTAAATGTGGTTATCCTTTTTTTTTAGGAGAATTCATGGATCCCAAATGAAGCTGTCTTTCATTTCTTTATTGGGACTCCCAAGTCAGACTTGAAAAGGGATGTTGGTGTTGACCTGAATTTTAGTGTCCCACAGAAGAAATTCACAATCCGATTTATACAACCTAAGAAAAAAATAGAGATCGAAGGTAGGTTTTTCAACTAAGAACCAGATCATCAGTTAATGTCAATTAGGAGAATTTCATTAGAATTCAAAGATCAAAATCTCTGTGGTTCAGTCAATAATCTAATGCTAAAACTACATTATTATGTGATAGCCATTCAGTTTACTGCTTTCCATTCCCAGTGGTTTTTGCATCTTGGTTAAGAGTTTTGCACAGCCAGAGGTTCAGTACCTGGTTCACAAACTCACGTTAGAGAGGAAAGCTGTTACCAGTAGATATGAAGTTAAGGCTAAGGAACACAGCAGGTGGTTCTGTAATCTTTTGCATATGCTGAACTGGCCTTACTATTCTTGAATTTTAGTTTGCTGCATTCTGCTAGTTATGATCTGAAATTGCTTGTTGCCAAATCATTTAAATACTATGCTATTGCTGTGCATTATAACAAAAAGTAACATTTCAGTCATAGTGTAACACAGAAAACAAAACCAACAAACACATTGATGAAATATAAATTGATAAATATATGGTAATAATATAGACAATGTATTTCACCTTCTTTGACATGCTGGTCAAGTAATGTTTTGTTTTGATGTATTCTACCATATCACATACTTAGCATTTGTCCCTCCAGTATTTTATTTTTTTTTTAATCCTGGTTATTTGCAAGTGGATTGCATGGAAAATTTACCTACAGTGTGTGAAGCTTTGGCTGCACAGTGTTCTGAGCTCATGAAATATCTCCATAGCACAACACAGCTTATAAGTTTTAGCACATGCCTAAAGGAAGGTATATAAGTCACTGCCAGAACTAAGCTAGTTTGTTGGAGACAGCTTTGTTCCTTCTTCTGAATTAATGTTCTCAGAATGTCCTTTCAAACTGAGATGTGTATTCTGAGGATGCTTCAATACCTTTGCAAACTCTGTTCCTAGCTTTTTTCTTTTCTCTGATGCTTATATGTTTTTGCACTGTAAATATATTTTTCATGACCATGGCAACTGTCAGTTTAGTTTGGTACAGTTTTATGTTCAGTGTATGTTTTATGAACCACATGTGTCCAGAAGAAGTAAATAGTCTTATTTTTATCCAAGGGAGAATTGAGTACTCTAAAAATTCACAAAGTGGACACCTGGAGCTGATAATAGATGACCAAGATGTATATTACATTAAGGTAAGTTTTCAGGTCATGAGCTCTCATACTAGGATGAATATATAATAAAAGTGCAGAAATGAAAGGCAATGGAAAACACACATCTTGAAAAAACAGTTTTGTGAGCCATCCATCAGGGAAATTACCAGTTCTCTTTATTACGTGTTTTTGAGATACTCAGTGCTAAATTGCTGTAGTTTAAAAGCTTTTAAGGCATGGCTTCTGCAAGTAATCTGAAGCAACTACTTCCACATTTAGATGTACTCAAAACCTTTGGGTTGCTTCCAGTGTTAAGTCAGTAGAGATGACATTGAGTCCTGTGGAGTTTGGCTCATTATGTGCATATGTAGTCACACAGTTTTTTGGATGTGTGTTCTGACCTGATGTAAAGACTCTGGGTAAGCCCAGACTAATTTCTTCACTTCTATTGACTCTATAGATGTAAGAATCTCTTAAGATACTGTTCTTTAGATTGCAAAATCATTATGTTTTTTTTTTAATGCTGGGGAATAAGCAAGAGAATGCCAATGTTTGAACTCTGAAATAAAAAAAAATAAAGAAAAATGCAGGTGGGAGTTTATAATCGAAACTCTACTGGTGTTTTTGTTTATGAACATTTTTTAAATTATGTAATTGATACCCACAGCAGGACACCTTGTCTTATGTGGGCCTCCAATGACAGTTGGTTTCAAACACTCTGCATTTTCCTACAGTGAGCACATAAATAATGTGATCTATTTTTTTTTTTTTCCAAGGTAATATTTCAACAAAGACTTAGTGGATGTTTCTCCTGAACCCGAACACTAGATTGCAGATTGTTGTATTTGTGTCTAGTCCAACCTAAATCTAGTTACCAACTGTCAGATTGCCAACATTTTCAGTAGCACCATTTTAGTTTTTGGTCTAGTATTCTAACGTTCTTAGAGATTTCATTCACTACTAAAGGCAGCAGGAGGGGAATGAAATAGCATCTGACACCACTGTGATTTTTTTTTTTTTAATAATTGGAAAAACAAATCCTTCCTTGCTCCCCATTATTTACTGACAGCAAGTTTTATGGTTTGGGAGGGTGGAAGTCGAGTTGTTTGGTGTATTTTTTCCTCTTCTTATGGTTTCTGAAATGCCTAACTTTTACACTATTGCTTTCTCAAAACTAAATCGACTTATAATGTTGAGTGGATTGTTTTTGTTTGGTTTTTTTTGTTTTGCTTTTTTATTTCTTTGTTTGTTCTAGGGAATGACAGATTTGCAGATGCTGAATGGAGAGCAGAGATACATGACCCAGCTGGAGATAAAGCTGGTAAAGCAAAGCAGTCCTATCATTCTGTCTGGAAACATCACTAAACAACTTGGCAAGAAGATAGCTTTTTCAGTATCCCTGCATAATTTATTGAAGGAAGCTGCACTTCTTTCAGGTTAGAGGACAATAAGTGTTTGCCATATAAAAGTGGGTTCTGGAGCCTTTATATATCTGAGTTGCCTGGTTTTGGGTGTGTATTTCTAAAGTTCCTTTCAAATCAGTAAGGATGCCTTTTAAAATTACTATCCTTGATAAATTAGTACTAATATGTGTTTCAGAATAATAGGAATTATAAAAGAAATTATTTTTTATATCTGTTTTTACTTAGTGTTGAAGAGGGTGGAGGAAATAAGATGTAAGGAATCACTTAAAAAATACCAAAAAATAACAGCTCTTGGAATATTTTCTAGTTTTCACTTTTGTTAATACAAAACAGTGTGGAGACACATATATGTAGCTACATGTCTCCTAAGACCTGTTCTAAAAATCTTGAAATCTTTTTTTTCCTCACAAATACACTTAGAGGAAAATATAAGAGAAGGTATCAGAAAGAGGACTTCTACTATTGTATAAAATTGAATCATTAAAAAGTGAATTAATACAGTAGAATAAACCAGTAATTTAAGCTTAAGGGTCTCGTTTTTTCCATAGTATTTCTTATTGTAGTCTCCATGTGGCCAAGACATTGAAATGTTACAGAATTATGCTGTATTTTCAAATAAAGCTAACGTTTAAGCAGTGCAGAATTCCAGCTTGGATTTTAGGAGATCATCTTTTGGTGAAATCTTCATCCTTAGCTTTCACATGGCTTGCCAGTGACCGCATCCAAAAGCAGTTCTGGTCTGACTGCAAACTGTGATCCCCTGAGAACTGGGCTGTGCAGTTCGTCTGTTGCAAAGCCACAACCTTGCTCTGAATTAATGTAGAAGTGAATATACACACGTTCACATGTTATGTCTTGTTTAATTAAAAGATCAGTCTGTTAGAATCTATTTCCTTTTAGAAGCAGCTTGGGATGGGTTAATTTCACTAAACTTTAAGCAGTATCTGAGAAATATGGTCTACAGGCTTTATAGGTAGTCAGAGAAAGAGACTGAACATCCAGCTCTGTGTTTACTATGCAAGGAGTATCAAGGGGTTCCTCAGTTGGATGGAATGAGACTGAACGCATTTGTGATTTTCCCACTTTAGTACTCCTTTTATTAGCTAAAACAACTTTGTTCTACCACTGCATAATGTCTTCTACTCTTTTTGTAGCATTTCTGGAGAAAAAAGTTGATGATAAGCTGAGACAATACTCATTAGAAGGGGAGACTTACCTTCCAGGGGTTCTTGGAGTCCATGTCACCGGTCTTCTCCAGCAGCGTGAGGGCTTGTGGTCTCATCGTTTGAGGATAAGATATGGACTCCTAGGTACAATGAAAAATGGAAAAAGTGAAAGCATTCTGTTTATGTCCTTCTTTTGCAAGTTAATTACCTTTATGATTAGGACACTCTCTTAACAAGAAATATTTCAGTTGATTTTTAAACTTTAGTCGTTGAGTCTGCATACTTAAAAAAACCTCATTTTTTAGAGTGCTTTTCACAAGCATGTCCAGCATTTCATTAAAAATTACTTTTTCAGTGGGAAGTGCTCCTAATTAATGTGTTCCTCAGGTTTTTATACATATATACACTTAACAATATGAGGAAGTCTTTCTAGGGTACAGTTGGCTGTGTTCTACTGGCTGCATGTATGAACTGTGCCTTAGTTTTATTGGACAAAACAGGTGAACATCAGTATAATGATATCAAGATATTGAATACTTGTAGTAGCTAGTCATGGTCATCATTATGGGGTGATCATATATATATAGTATGTTGCACATTGAGGGAGAGTATGTAGCAATAGGAGTAGTAAAGTTTTCTTAAACCTACACAGGTATGATCCTGTGATTATGCAAAAAATAACATGCTGATCAGAATATTTTATACACAGAAACATACCTGAACTCTTATGACAGTATTAGGTCATATCTAGCTATAACTAGGTAATTATCAAGTTATATACTTAGAGCTTAAGGCATATTTTGATATAAATCCAGTCTGGTAACTGTTCCACTTGAAGTGGTTGGCAAGTGATTCCTTATAGAGGTACTGGATTTAAAGTTATTTAAAAAAAAAAAAAGTGCTTTTACTTCATCCAGGTAAAATTCCATAAATTCCATATAAGTAATAAACTTAGTGCCTGATTTATTTAGTTATTTATTTATTGCTTCTGAAGAAAAAGTGAGTGGAAGAACATGGAAATATGGTAGATATCTAAGGAGAGCCTTTGCTTTTCTTAAACAAAATTGGCCTAAATAATTGGATCACTTTCGTGCCATTCTTAATATAAGCCAGCTGTTTACAATTGTCTGCACTTAGAAACATCTTAAATTGTAATAGAGCATAAAATAAAAAGTCCCAAACTGTTACATGTAGACCCTGTAACATGGCTGTTCCTAGGATTTTCGTTTGTGGTACAGTTTGTGGAAACAATAAAAATTCACAATGCTTAACACATTTTCTTCAATGTTTTACAAATTGTTGTGCATACACAGTGTGTCTGTAGACAGACATGCAAAGCTATTGATTGCTGTTAGGTTGGAAAACGAGTTCAAGTGTCAGAAATGGTGTTTTGACAAGACTGTAGTCTTTAAAATGTGTCCAGCTCTTGAAGAGATAGTGAAGATAATTCTTAAGCTGAATGTCATGGCAATACAGTTATACCAGTGTTGGTAAAATCTTCACAAACTTTGGTCAGTACCTTTGGACTGCAGAACATGCTGCCAGATGTTTTACATTATTTAAATATCTGGTTTTCTATAACATTTTATTGTGGTAACGTTTTCATAGATGTAAATCACTTATCTGGCAAATACAAACTCACAGTTCCTAAACACAGGTTCTTCTCTGTTTTCCTTTGGATTCGTAGGATAAATCAACAAGTATATATCTGTAAAAACAGACAAATCTCACTTTAATGTCTTTGAAAAATAGAAGTCTTGAGGCCAACACTAGATTTGATTTGTACTACTAACATTTTGAAAGTTTCCTTCCGATTTGTTTGAATAGGTATCTTTGTAATTTAACTTGAACAGGAGAGGCAAAAAATCTTCACCATGAATGCAGTATGTGGCAAAAGATTCAAGTGGGCACTGATGCACGTGGCATGTACAAACTTGATATTGGGCATGAATTTCACTGTATGCAGACTCTGACCTATAATCACAAGGTAGGGATCCTGACCAAAGCCCTTGTGTGCTGGGTACCCTTGTGCCACTCACACACTGAGGGGCTTCAACAGAGCAATACCCAATATGTCATTTGTGAATCAGTCATTCTCTTCTCATCCTGTTTCTCTTTGCTTTCTGTGTAGACAAAGATATCCAGCCAAGTTGCTAATTTGTGCAGGCCATTGTAGCTGTAAGGGGTGGAACTCTCCAGTGATGTAATTTTTAATGTATTAATTCACAGAACTTCTGCGGCACTTTCTGTGACCTTTTTTTATATATAAAACAATAGTAGTAGTAAGTTTATTATTTATCTTGTTCTGTCCTTATAACTAAAAGTCAGGAATGCTCTATGTCTGGAAAATAAGGCATTTTACAATATTTTGTAGTGATTTTCTGTTTCATATTTGTGTGCTTTCTTAGAAATGTTAGGGTGTGTAACCCTTGCATGCAGAAAAGCAGATGTTTAGAATTTCTTCCTTTACAGATGGCAAGAAGACAAAGGTTAATTTAAAAGCACATCACCATTAATACTGGGTATTCCCTGCAGAACAGAGAGCTGGCTGA
This sequence comes from Hemiprocne comata, assembly GCA_020745705.1. Lineage (NCBI taxonomy): Eukaryota > Metazoa > Chordata > Aves > Apodiformes > Apodidae > Hemiprocne > Hemiprocne comata. Next base: position 11,122,130 of record CM036600.1, read on the forward strand.
AAAATAAGCTTCTGAATTCAAGGGAAATTTTTGTATCCTTTCAGATTTGCATTTGGTCCAAGTTGGACTGAAGCTAAGAAGTGTTAAGATTTCCCATGAAGCAAGATCTTGTCAGGCTTTGCAGCTGCACAGTGAATCCCTGTGGGGCAGTCCATCAAAAGTACCCAAGTCCAGTTACCTTTGCTTTTGACAAAAGCAACTTGACTGGGAGCACATAGAATAAAAGTTTCAGGCTTTGTATACTGAATTTATATCTTCTGATGGAACATGCTTCACTGAAAGGGTTGTCAAGCATTGGATCGAGCTGCCCAGGGAAGTGGTTGAGTCACCATCCCTGGAGGTATTTAAAAGGTGTGTAGATGTGGTGCTTAAGGACATGGTTTAGTGGTGGACTTGGCAGTGCTGGGTTAACACTTGGACTCAATCTTAAAGGTCTTTTCCAACCTAAATGATTCTATGATTCTGTGATTTTTCTTTGGAAAATTCGCAGCCCTTTCTGCTTTAGTCTTGCTACTTGGGAATACTCCTACAGGCAGTTAACAGCAGTGAATAAAGGAGAAAGCATGGCTTACAGGAAAAAGGTGGTTTTCTGTTCTTTAGGTTGACCTGAAACATGAAGCAAGTGCATCTTGGCTTTCCTCCCTGATGGAAGTAAACTATGGAAAACACTGGGATGAAATAAACAACAAGAAGAAACTGCTGATCAGCCAAGCATTTAAGAACAGTTCCAGTTCATCTCTAGTCAACTATTTCATGGAGGTAATCATGGTTGTTGAAGAGTAAGACCTTCACTTCAAATATTTAAATGACAAACTAAGAAAAAATTTAAAAAATTGGATTAATTTATGTATTAAGACTTTTTTTCCTGTGTTATGTAATAATATAAGTCAGATATCCAGACCCAGTAAGTTTGAGTTACATAAGGTCTTAACCCAGGCACATAGAGATCTCTGGCATTTAAAATTAAAAAAAAAAAAAAGATGGATTTTTCAAATACTAAAGAAGCTTGGGTGTAATGAGGTCTGTGCTTTTTGCAGAATTTCTGCATATGGAAGGATCACAGTGATTTCTGAATGTTCCTTTGCTCAAGCAATGTGGAAGGAGGGTGCAGGTTATAATAACTCAACATTACAGTGTTTCGGTGGCAGTTGGTATGGAGTGCAGTAGCTGGACTAATATCAGACCTGTTTTGGGGAGTTTTTTTGCTTGGTTTTGATTTTCAGTAAAGTATAATTGAAAGCCTTAGGTGGGGTTTATGCTTTCTTTTGAAGCACATTCTATGGGCTAGAAAAACAAAGAAAATAATTATTTATATTGGCATGCCCTGTTACCATTTGTCTTATTTGTAGAAAGTTCTTACAGAAGCTACAGAAACTATTCCTGTAAATTTTTGTTATTTCTTAGTAGTTGCAGTTCTTCTGTTTTACTGTCTTAGAACAGCAAAATAAATGGTCTAAAAATTAGTGAAAAGTTTTCTTTTTTAATCTCCAGCAGATGTAACAAATGCATATTAGAGAGATCCCAACCTGTAATTGGTCAGCATGCATTAAAAGCTAGGAAGGGAATGGCAAATGTGCAGAGCAGAGGCAGTAGCTGTGACCTTCCTTCTACTATGTGTGTCTGTGTGAGCTTAGCCCTGAATAAGGGATCCTGTTTTTATTTAAATTTGCTTCACTTGTTTTCCAGTTTACCGTGCAAGTCCTGGAAAAACAGGTGAATTACAGAACCCAGCTACAGCACTCGCACAGCTCTCAGGTTTATTTGCAGAGCAGCACCAACTTTGAGGTGCAATATAATGACCATGTGCCATTTGTGGCTGGGCTGCAGTGGAAAGATACATCCAGAAATGGCCTGAAGAAGTGGGAAGGTGAAGTACCACAAACCATTTCCAGTCTGTGGTTAGAAAAGCAGGCATTGACAGTTGCTGCTGGGATTTTGTGAGGCGTGGGTGTAACAGAATCATAGAAATACTGGACCCTGGAGGTTATCTAGACCAGCCTCCTGCTCAAATCAGTACTGTTCCTAACAGTAGATCACATCTACTGTGGCTTTGTCTAGCTGGGTTTTTGAAATCTCCAACTTTGCCCAGCCTAGCTGGCTAGCCTCTTCCAGCAATTCCTTAGCATTTCAAAGTGCAATCTGTGGCCATTGTCCCGCATATCGGCTGCCTCTTTTGAGGAGTTTGTGTTCCTCGTCTTTGCCACTTACTCTCAAGTTAACTGTAGGTAGCTGTGAGATTCCCCTGTTCCTTTACCAGGTTAAACAAGCCCAGCTCCCTCTCTTCTTGTCACAGGTCTGGTTGTTTAGGCCCTTTATCATCATAGCAGCCCTCTGCCCTAGCCTTTCTGGGTTCCTCACCATCTGCCTTGATATGGGTGCTCCAAAACCAGATCCAATGTTGTAGACATAACCTCTCCTGTGCTGTGCAGAGGAGGGATGACTTGATATGATGGCCATGCTCCTGATGTAGACCAGTAATGTCCTGTTAGCTTTTACTAAGATAACTGACCAAGAAGTGAACCATGTTTTAAAAAAACTCTTTACTCTAGAAAGTGATCAAGTTTGTTTCAAGAACAGTAGAAAATGGGATGCTGAGTAGAATTCTAATGGTGTATTTTAAGCTATAAATTAAACACCTGTGTATATGTATGGATTTTTTAAAAAATCACATTTATCTTAGACCTTTTCATAAAGTGCAGCAGGGAGTAGGCCTTCATAATGATAAGCTGTATTTTATATTTTTAGAGTTCTTCCTAGGGGTTAAGTTACCAGTGGTGTGCCAAAAATCAGTTTTCTGACATGTAGTGCTTAAGATGGATCGAATGCCACTGCCATTTATGCTACAATGGATGGACCTGTATAAATCAGAGCAATTATTGGCTTAGTGCATAGATTTGCTTTTGAGATGTGTTTTTTCACATCTATTATACACCACATGTGCAAAAAACTTGGATCCTTATTAATGCAAAACAACTGCCTTGATACAGTGAACTGAAATAACATGTTACTCTGATTAGTATGGTGAAAAAAACTAAGGTTAGATCAAATCTGAAGTTTTAAAAATTTGGACATTACTTTCTGAGTGTCTGTCAAAATAATTATGAGATACTGAGCTGTATCATAATGAATAAATGGTGTAATTTGATAAATAACCAGACTATACTTGTGCAATTTCAGCAGATTGTAATATATAAACATTCTGAGCTGTCTGTAAACTAATTTCCAAAATAATTTACAAATCTTATTCTAAATGTGAGTATTAAGAGGGTTGAATTTCACTGTTGGTGTATGTCAGAACAGCTTTGATTATGGCCATTATTTTAATCGTGTGAATAATTGTTACAAACTTACAGCTTAGGAAAAGATCTCACATTTTGTTGCAGATCATGCAGTAGAATCCTTTCCTGGTGCCACTGGACTTAAAAAATTTCCATTTTTTTTAGCAAACCTCCCTATGTGCTACACTATGCCATATGTTATGCCAGTGAAGGACATTAATTTCATTATATAACATCCAGCGATTATGGCAATAGGAAGAGGATAGGTTGATAGTAGCATTTTAGCCTCATTCCAAAGCCCCAACATCTATCTTATCAGCTTTGTTGTGGAGTTAGAATCCAGGTAGCTTGAAATCCCACTTTTCTACCAGCTTTAATATATGTCCTTTCCAGGTGTATTAAATATAGACACCCCGTGGCTATATCTGTATGCAGCTCACAAACTACATCAGCCTCAGCCTTCTGCTTATTTATTGACTGTGGAGCTGACAACTGGAAAAGCTCTCTCCATTAAGAATCTTGTAGTGGAACTATTCTATAAAGATCAAGGCAATGAAAAGGAAGGGAAGGTTCACATTTACACACCAGCTACTACATACCTGCAGGTTAGTAACATGATGCTTCCCTACAGTGTACGGCTTTGGTGGTAGAGCTTTGTGATAGATACCAAACAAAACAGTCTTCATACTGAAGTAGCACTTGTCCAGCATGCTATGTGAAGTAGTTTGTTTGTGAAACTCAGGCACTGTGTGCCAGCTTATAAGAGGATCTTGAAATGCCTATGTTAATCTGTTTTCTGTGCTTGAATGATGAGCAATTCTTCCTCTGGGGCAGCCAAATCAGCACAGCCAAGGTCTCTCTGTTACCTTTGAAACAATGTTAGGGCCACCACCTCTTCCCCTCCTTGGAACAGGGGTCCGTCACTTCCTGCATGAAGCCCAAATATATGATGGCAGAGTTCTGCCTGGGAGTGTACTAACAATAATTACTATTTTGATATGTTTTCTCCCCCACCACCACTCACCCCCCCTTGCCATGAGCTAACAGTTTCAGTAAGGAGGAAAATTGGATTATCGTGTAACAAATGTTTAAAATTTGTTCCTTACTGATACGAAACAGCTGAGAGTGTCTTTCGTTTAAAAAGTAGGAAGAACAATAGCCAAACTTCTAAATTAAGAGCCCAATGATTACAACATTCACCTAAATTTGAGGCATTAGATTTAAAGGTATCCTCTGTCTGAGAAGAATTGTAATCTGCCTCTTTCTGGGGAGTATCCTGCTCAATAGAGTGTCATGTAGTTCATGGCACCTGCTGCCTCTTGATATGGCACCATTTGTTAAAATTCTCCAGGAGTATTTGGAGCTCCATTAATATTAGAATTGTAATCTTGCAGAAGAGCACCATTGCCACTGAGGTGTTTTTGCTTTTTTTTTTTCCTGCCTTTCTTTTAGAATCCACTGCAATTGTCTAAATCTTTAACTGAGGTTTATGTTTAAGTTGTTCCTTTATTCTGAACTGCAGCTTTCCCTTGTTAGACCACTGCTGGTTTGAGCACAGTGTGGAGGATTATGAGAAACATCCTTGAATGAGAAAAAATGTTCTTCAGCTATTTTCAACTATTTAGCTTTTTCTCTTAGAGGGGATGAAAAACTTTCATATCTTTATGGTAATTCAGAATATTTTGAAAATGGAAAAGCTGGCACACTATTCCTAATAGTTCTTGTAATTACAGTCTCAAAAAAAATGCATTCTTTTCACCTCTGTGCTGTTCTGCTGGCACAACAGGATTCTGTTTGTCCTAACTCAGCCAGACTAATGTGTTCATCTTTGTTTTTCAGGGGTCCACATTTAATCACCTTGGGAGCAATGTTCTGCATAGCTACAGTGAAATGATATCTCTGTGGAACCAGCTTGTGAAGAATGAGATTTATTTGGAGAATAATGAACGAGCCAAATTTCTCTGTGTTAAAATAAAAAGTACACAACAGGAGCTGAACTTCACAGCCAGCTGTCAGAGTCTGCCAGTGGTAAGAAGGAAATACAAATGCAATTTATTTGACTCTGTACTGTGTTTTTTCAGGTCTGCCATCTTCCTGAGAAATGTTATTGCCAGTGTTGAAACTGAAACACTTCTAGTGCTGCTTCTATTTTTTGTCTGTTTTGACAACTTGCAACGTAAAACTAGGTTCAAAAAGAAAATAAACAAAAACTTGTGTGGTGTAGTTTTGTGAGAGACCAACTACAGACAGAAAGTCAGGGGAGGAGAGGACAAAGAGGCTACATGGCTAGAAAGACAGCTGTAGATGTGATTACTTACATTTTTATGTAGGTGCATGAAGTTAGTGCATATGAGTGCAGGAAATCTGATACAATTGTCCTTTCCTTTTCTGGACTTATGATTTGAGTGCAGCCTAAGAAGACAAACCTTTCTGTGAAGACTATATGGAGAGATTATACAAGTCTGCCTGTCGTGCTGCAGTTTGAAGGTTGGATAGAAGAGCTGAAGAAGGAGAAGATGCTTTATCAAAAACGTGGAACCCTCCATTTCAGGTTCAGTAGTCTTACTATTTCTATCTCTGAAGGATGTTTTGGCCTGAATTTAATGTGCCTCTTGATGCTCTGGGGAAACATTCTGGGCTTTACAAAGTGGAAGTGCCACATGCACAAAGCGTTTGCTTCCTCCCATCTGGTTCTCTGACTTTGCTCAAGTCCTGACTTCATGGGCTGGTTATCTGCATCCGTTTAGTATCTGCCCTCTATTGTACTGACAGTGAACAAAGTTGTCAAAGGCAGCAGACCATGTTTGTTGGCTGCTCTATTGGGTGTATAGTCTCCTTCCATGAAAACAGCAGGCTTTATGGTGTGTCCAAACTTTGAAGTGATGAGAAGTTCCAAAATACAGATCTGATCCTCTGTGCCATCCAGATGTTTTTTTTCTAGTCTTTATGAATAATACCGCCATTCTAAAGCCAAAGGTATCCCTCTTAAAAGCATTACAAATGGTCTTGTTAGCTTTGGAACATGTTTCCATTTCCTGCTGAAAATGAGTGCACTGCTTCTAGATATTGGCTGTCTCTGAAATGTCTCTCTTCGTTACCCATTATTAAAACACAGCTTGAAGGCCTTGGTAAAAATGTATGCTTAGACTTAGGACATCTGGATCATCTCTGGGACATGTCAGCTTTCCAAAGGCATAGTAAGGTCAACAAGAGTCCACAGTGTATCTTGGAGATAGCTAAAAAACTGTCAGATGCCTTTTCAGCAACAGAAAAAATACGTAAATGAAGAATGAGGAGCTGTACCAGATATCCCAACATGTACAGAGGCAGTCCAGTGTCTGCTTATAGAAGTTAATGCGTTTTTCCAAGACATTCAACTAGGTATATGTGCAGAAATATTTAGTAAAGTGTATATAGCATTACACTGAAGTAGCAGACCACTCCAAGAACCATGTAGTGGCTGAACATCTGTTGTGCAGGATTCCTGGCATGCAGGAATTTTTTCTAAAGAAAGCAAAAGATACGGTGGACAGGTGAGATTTTCAAAGCTGCAGTAAGCTTTTGGACACTGTCCCTGTTTGAAATGAAGCCTTGGCCATGCAGGTATATAAAGTGTATGTACTGGTTACACATCAGAATTTTAGGACATCACCCTCTCCCATGCTCTTCTAAGCCCTTCCTGAATCCAGGGCAGAAACTCTTTATCAGAAATGTAGGTAGATGTGTGTAGTTTGTATGAAGGATATAATTATACTCTAGTAATTTCTTAGAGGTCCTGGTCCGATGTGTTTTGCTTCTGTACCTGACACCCTGGTGACATCTGCAACTGAAAATTTTAGAGTTCAAGTTGAACTCTGCATGATTTCTTTTTGTAATTGTCTACTAAGATCTTTTACACTTAGCTTATTCCTTGTTCTGTTCCAGGCATCCTTTTAAAGTGCCCATTCTGCAGAGCTTCCTTCTGCAGGAGACGTTTACTGTTGATAAAAAGCAAAAGCACTATTTCTTGGAAACAAAAGTTTTGATAAATGGAGTGGAGGAAACAGTTCAGACTCTTAGACTTGGTTACCAACTTGAAAACCCCTATGTGAGTAATGTAAGAATTTCCTTTAATCTGGCATACTGAAAAGCCAGCAAATGAGTGTTTAAATATATATATCTGATATTCTTCGCATTTCCTCTCAAACTTTTTTTTTAGATTTGTGCTGGCTTAACGCATCCTTATAATTACAAATTACTCCCCAAAGATGTTGAAATATGCATTTTTACTCAAAGTCACCAAAATGTGAGTAAATGTTGCAATGAATTCAGTTAGAAGGAGAGATTAATTACCTGTTTATTTACAGTTTATTGTCTTTAGAGACCTAACTTGCTGCAGGTCTTCAGTTCCTCACCATGTAAATGCTGCAACCAGAACATTCAGAGGGTAGTGATGTGGTTTGTGTCTCCTAATACAATGTTTTGTATAATAATATGTAATAATAGGTTGTGCAGTAATAGATTATAATACTTACTATATTATTTAAAACATTATTATGCATATTATTAATAATAGCAAGTACTGGGAAGGAATTAATTCAGAGTTCTCATCATTGACTACATGTATCTGTTCATCTTTCTTACCAAATGAAGTTATTTTTTACCTGCTTTGCTTATTTTTCATTCTGGGCCACAATGTAATAGCTCTCAAATTTCATATTTCATAATATGCAGGGATGACTTCTCTCATCTTTCATAATATATGGGGTTAATTCCTGATGCAATTACCTTCATCACATTCTCAACACACAGGTGAACCATGAGCTTGAGACTACCTTGAAGGTCAATAAGGAAGATGTTCTTAGCATTTTAGGGAGGTATCAGGACAAATCCAGTGAGGCAGATTTTAGACATCTTTTACACATGGATGTGACTCATTCATTCCAGGTATTGGTGGTTTTTGTTTATGGAATTTTATTTTTTTGTCTTAGAGGCTTTTATTTTATTACTTTTATTGCATTGCCATTAGAATTACAGTTGTTCTGTGCTTGTAGACTTCTTAGTTCAATAAAGTCCTGGCCCTGACAAAGACCCTAAGTATCTCAGCAGATCAAATAATAATCTTTATCAATAATGCCTTGTAACAAACACATTGTCCTTTTGTTTTCATACTTTTTTTTACTGTGTTTGATTTATTTTTCAGTGTATTTGGGCAAAATTGGTAATATTTTATACACACATTTGCTTATATGCATCCTCCCCTTTGTGCTCAAAGTTCAGACATGAAATCAAATAAGGCAATTGATGGGAATACAGTGATTATGTTTACATTTTATTTATCAAATAGCTTGAGTTTCCACAAGCAATGAGCCTAAGTGGGGAGCTGGTCTCTAGGCAGACTAAACTGGAACACTTCGACTACAGTGTGAGTGTAAGAGCAGCCATCAACAGGAACATGTTTTCACAGGTCAGTTCCCTGATTGCTACAGTCTAGCTGCTTGAACCTGTGGCCTTTGCAGTTGACACACTCAGGCCTGTGTTGAGTCTCTTGCTTGCCACATGCATTAGGGAAATACACATCAACCTGGGAGCTGTTTAACTTGGGCTTTAAATTGCTTTGCAACTACTTTCGAGCGTGGGAACACATATGTATGTGTATATGACAAAGATGGTCAACTGCTGTGGAATTCAGTGCATATAGTGAAGATGTGTAAATTGTTAGAGAAACTGTGAACTTTTATTGTTTAGAGTTTGTCCTGGTTAGATGGCTACATGCAATTGGAATAGATGGCTTCTCTTTTGGCTGAAATTCAGAAAACTCCAAAAGTTAAGTTAAATCATACTTAAAATTCAATGTAGTTAATAATTTTTTGTTGCAAGTTCTAGCATGGTGGCAGGCTTACATGCAAAATCAGGTGTCATCTGTAGCTTTTACCAATTCAAAAGATTTTTTGTCTAGATTGACTTTATCCTGTGTGCTCCGTTGGTCTTGGCTGGCTGCTAGATGCCCACCCAGCTGCTCTTTCACTCCCCCTTCTCAACAGGACGGGGAGAAACTAAGATGAAAAAACTTGTGCATTGAGATAAAGACAGGGAGATCACTCATCTGTTACCTTCACAGACAAAATGGACTTGATTTGGGCAAAATTAATTTATTGATGAATAAAAATAGAATTAGAGGGTGAGAAACAAAGATGAGAAATAAAACACCTTTCCCCCTGCTCCCCTCTCCTCCTTTTTCCCAGGCCCAACTTGTTATCTGCAGTCTTAGCCCTCAAACTTGATGTTTCAGTATTCTATATTATGATTTTGAGTTCCTTAATGTTCTGTACTTCTTTTTGTCTGTGTGTAGGCCCAGGCAGCCCTAAAAAGCTATGGTGAGAACAATTTCAATGGCTCTCTTCACCTTCATTCCAGTGGAAGGGACATGCTGTTGCTGGAGGTTGATGCAAACAATGAAAAAAGGAAGAATGCCAGATTTGTTGAATTGAGGACTTTCCTCCGTCAGACAATCCTGACAAACCCAGAATCAATACAGTTCCAGCTCATGGGCAAAATATTTCCATCAAGGTAGAGAAATCAGAATCTTGATTAATAGAGGAGCTGAAGAGTGTTCTGTGATACATATTTAAAAGTAACTGTTTTCAAATAGCTGCATTAGAAGCCACGGAGCAAATGCCATTTCTTGTGTTATTCTGTTATTGAAATACAGGATAAATAAATAAATATGAATGAAACATAAATCTTTATGTTTCATAACTTGGTATAATACATTATGGTCATGTCTTCTAGTCGCTTTCCTAGGACTTTGTCTAGAGGTAACTTGAATGAATGGGTAGCCCTGTTACATTGGGTTTAGATCAGCAGTTGTTTTTTTCCCCCCTCATTGCTTATAATCTCAGAAGTACAGAGCTAATATTTACAAGCTATGCTAGTGGAAGAGGGCACTTCCCAATGTTAATAAAGTTTAATTAAGTATTGTGGAAAGCTCTGAGGTGGCAGAGGTGGGAAACAGAAATTAGACCTTCCCAGGTTTCAGCTGACTTCCAGCTGATTTTTCAAGTGGCATGAACACTGAAGTGCCATGAATAAGTTGGTACTTTTGTAGAGGTCCTAGTGTTTAGTAAGTTAAGGGTTGAATGAGATAAGGAGAATGAGGAGACAGTTAAAGAAATCAAAGTTATTACAGTTTAATTTAATCATGAGATTCACTAGTAGAATTAAAAATAAGATAAAGGATTCAAGATATTTAATGTGTTTCTGCAGCTTAATTGCAGTAGTGGGCTTCCAATTTTACATTCATTTGTTTAAATGCCAGGTAGGCTGTAACAGAGAAATTTATTGCAGCTCACTTCACAGGAAGTAAAACAGAACACTTGAAATTTCTGGTATGACAATTTATTTGGGACTTCGTTTACAGGGAGAAAAGAGAGAAAATTAAGAGACTGAATATTTCTGGGGAATTGATAAAAAGATGCAGTCTGTACAGACTTCAGTCATTGACTGATGAAATCAATCTTGCTTTCCTGAATTACACAGTTTAAGTTTTCCATCAAGTGGATTTTCCCTGAGGTTTTACTTGTCAGTCTACCAAGAGGGTTCAAATTTCTAGGACAGATGTCTAACAATACAAAAAGATGATTGTCTCATTTTTAGGCATTTTATATAGTATACTTGAGTCTAGAAAGTCAGACGTTTCAGTGGACAGTTTGTTGAAGGCAGTGTGAAAGGTGCATCTCAGTCTTTAATTGAAATGCTGAGAATTCAGTTTCTTGTCACTGCAGCAGGTTTCTTTAAAAAGCTGTTCAACTCAAAGCTAAGATACAAAGAAACAATTGTTGGTTCATTTACCAAAGTGAAATGGTGGTGTCATTTACTATTACCGTTTAAGCTGAATTCTCAATGCTGCATCAACACTGGAGATTCCATGTTGTGACAGAGAGGAGTTAATTTGCACCTCTAACTCTGTCCAACTCTATCTTTCTGTTTTATTAGGCATCCTAACAAAAGCAGCCAAGGAATTTGAAGAAAAATCAGTCTGTTAATCTGGGAGGCTCTACTGAGTAGTTTCACTGAGTAGTTTCATAAACATCTAGTGAAAAGCATATACTTATTGCAAGGCATCCGAGTCAGTGATTTACAACACTGGAACAAGAAGGTGTGCAGTCTGTGACCTCAGGCCACCCTGAGCACACTGCTGTCCTTGATTCTGCTCTGAAGGGGAGAGGGTTGTCTTGACAATCATGAATTGAGCGTAATAAGAAGATCTTGCTGGGAATTTTTATCTCTGTCTTTCTAGACTTCTGATATCATCTGAGATGAAGCTTGATGAAGACAGGCTTCACATGGATTTCATGGGAGCCGGGGAGCAGAAAGCTGGGTTTGTTTTGTCCCTAAGTGGAAGAATCCAACACACGTTTGTGGGATTAAAGGGCATACCTCATCTTTTTTCTCTGAATGGATTGCTGAAGTGCAAAAACAACATCCATGATGGTACTTTTTTACTTTGTATTTTGCTGCTAATCTGCAGATGTGCAAGGAAGCTTTTTAATGTTAATGTATTCCTTACTGAACTGCATATAATACAGAAGACAGTGGTGTTCAGCATGCAAAATGAACCATTTGGTCGTTGGGTTGAAACTACTTTTTAGTGAACTAACATATTTTGATAATTCATATGTTTTCATTCCTTGAAGGAAATAGTGGGAGGCATCTTTCCTGTGCAGGTCTTCCGAAATGCACGGGGGGACTTACTTGAGGCCCTTACATTTTTGAATGGCTCCATGGGTGGAGTAGTCACTGCAGAGCTCCAGAGGGATTGTTTAGCCTGGAGTTACCCAAGTAGCTTCTATGAGCTTCCTTCAAAAGGCAGTGCAGTCCCTGGCCTAAAGGCACAAGCAGTTTGGTGAATAAAAAGAAACAGCTGCCAGAAATACTATGATGTAATTTGTTTTAAGCACAGATACTTCTGGTAGTAGAGAAGCTCTCTCTCAACAAGGAACTGATTTGCTCTCTGGATTTGGCTAAATTATCTGTAATAGTAAATGGAAATTCTTTTTATGTCCTGGTATTGAATTAGCAGTTAGCTTTTATGTTGTTTATCAAATTCTGGTTATTTCTGTCCCAGAGGTCTCTTTCCACAGTAATTGTTTCTGCCTATTACAGGTAACATCAATGTGATGATCAACAAAACACTGTATGGACTCCATCTCAGGAACAGAAATGTGTTTGGGAATACCACCATACACAATATCACTTTTGCTATGTTTCAGAATGGCAGTCAGGCAATCCCAATGGAGGCAAAACTGAAAGGACACCTGAAGCTGAGTAAAGAGATGAAAAGGGGGCTAGCTAGCCTCCAGGTGGATGAGAAAGCCCTATTTGTAGATTTTTCCAATGTCATGAGTTGTGAGCACAGCAGTGTCAGTGGGACTTTCACACATAATATCAGCTTCTTAAAAAATGCAGGTATGAAGAAAACTTTTTACTTGATAGTGTGGTATAACAAGGTGTCAAGGTGAATTTATCTAATGAGTGCAGACCAGTGGAAACAGATGAGTTGCATTTTCTCTCATCAGGACAAAATGTTATCCAGTCTTAGCAACACTCTTTTTAACATTGTTGAGAAAATACAGTAAAATGGATACAAAACTATTTTTAAACTCTTTGACCTACTTCAGATTAACTGTTTCTGTCTTGTATATCAGTATTCCTGCATGCTGATTGCTTCCTCTAAGATATATATCTTTATGCCTGTTTTGATTTGGGCCAGAACTGAAATATTGAAAGTCATTGAATAAATCACAGTGAAGACGAAAATATGCCAAGTGTTGTTTCCTAAGCAAAATTAAGGGTTTTCATTAGCTGAAGTTATCAGTAATTCTAAATGAGTAAATTGCCTTTGTCCCTTTGGACTGGAAAAGTTTGTTTTGAAACTTTCTAACAGCTGTCTGCTGTAGTGGGACACAGTAGCCATTCATAGATACCCTTCATTAAGAAAAGAAAAATCCTTAACTTCCAAAGTGCATGCTACAATTTGATTTAACAAATGTTTTGTAATATAATTTTCATATGGTAGGTAATATCCTTTCTTACTGTAATTATCATTAAGTGCAGCTAACTGGATGATCACACTTTTTAAAAGGTCTGTCTTTTCTTACTAAAAACTGCAGAAGGCTCCCCTTAATCTGTAATACATCTTTGCTGTATTTTACAATGACAACCCAGAAGTGTAGTGTTGATTTTGCTTCCTTCCCTGTCAATAGGATTGCCCTGGGATGGCATTCTTACTGCCATGTGTGACCATGGCACAAGCAATCACACCATGACTGTAGCCCTACAGAGTGGCAGTGAAAGGATTTCTGCTATGTTTGGAGGTCACAGACTGTCCACAGGGCTTCCTAAATCCCAGCTGTCTGTGAGTTTAAAGCATAACATCTCAAAGATAAAGAAACATGGGATCCCTTTTACTGTGGAAGCTTCTGGCTATTATGAGGTAAGAAGAGTTCTGCCTGTCATTATTTAATTTCTGGCAGAACCATTTCTGATAACTGTAGATTATTTCTGTGCACTTTGTCCCAAAAGCATCTGCATTTTTGAGATGTACTACATTACTGTCTTAAAGAAAGGTGTTTTCTGGCTTCTTGTCATACTGTCTTGGAGCTGAATCTAGACTAAGTGAGATCTTACATTCAGTTCTCATTTAAGTGAAGTGCTTTGCCACATAGGAATGGGAATCTTGTCCAATTTTATTTTCCCCATATAAATGGGAAGTGGACAGGCAGGCCTGATGTATGTAGCCATCAGGTAAGTGTCAGTGAGCCTAGGTACTGCATTGCATCTGGTACTGGATTTAACTAGGTCTGATGTCATCCTTTGGGTAAAACACATAGCTCTTTTACATCTCAAACTATCCTTCTATAAAAGAAGGGTTCAAATATTTTGCTTGTTCTGACACATGCTGGAAGGCTCCAGTCACTAACATTTGTGGTGGGTTCAGCCCCTGTGGTACAGTGAGGCACAGGTATGTGGAGGAAGAACTTGCTACAATTTCCCTTGCCCTGCTTAGTAGTAGCTTCACTGCTTTAATCATGTATGCCTTAGGACTCTAATCCTCCAGGCTACTGAATGCTCCCAACATGTTTTGGACCCAGAAGGAATTATTGGTACACTGCAGTGAGAGGTCTAGTGTAACAGGGAAATCTCTATTTGAAATTAATCCGCTTTGAGGAATTTGCACTTTTATTTTCCAGTGCTGCTGCCCTGGCACAGGTTGTGATGTTTAAGCATGGTGAAACACTCTCCCTTTGCCACTTGCTGCTGGGATGTTGTTGTTTGTTTCTTTCCATTAGTTAGTTTCTTTTGTACATAGAATTTCACCAAGAAGATTGCTGCAGGGGTAACAACCACAGTGGAGATGGAACAGCTCAAAATTGAAATAGAGAAGAAAACCACTGGCAGTGCTATGGAAATTTCTCTTTCACTTCACCATGATGTGACAGGACTGATTGACATTGTTCCACGTATACTAGAGGTTAGCAAAAATCCTGCTATATATTGTATTTGATGTAGCTTTTTGCTGTGCATTCTTAACTGTTCAAGTTCACTTCTTGAGATCAAGCCAGCAGATCAGAAGGGAGTGAGATTTTTGTTAAACAAGGCCAGTACAGAAGGCCTAAAAATTGTTTTCTTGGCAAATAAGAGCATGTTTTCAAGATGTGGTGGGTAACAAAACATACAGGTCATGGAACTGGAGTGATCACTTGCCCAGACACAGTAACATGCAGTCCCAGTTTTTCCATCTTGCTTGAGTAGAGTTTGCAGGTGGATCACATGGCTGTGTGTGGATGCAGTGATACTGGCAGCAGTGTGAATAATAATGACAGTAGTTTTCATACAGCCTTCAGCACTCCCCAAGGGTTTCACTTTCTGTAGCCAGGGACACAGCTGATGGCATTTGAAACACTGAATGTCTACTTGTGACAGTGGTGGTTTCTCTGTCAAACGTTAAAAATACCACTATCTCCTGTCAAAATCAAAAGGTAGATGATAAAAAATAGCTCTCTCCAGCAAGTAACTAATTCCTACTGTTTGATGTTATTTTTCTGTCTTTATCTATACTGATAATATTTTGGCAGGAGAATGCAAGATTGGAGATATTATTTATCCTCAGATCCACTAAACTGTTTTATCTGTTTAAACTTATCTCTAACGTTTGATCTTAAAGCTGTATTTTAGTATCTTCATGCTTTTTATCCTGAAAGCAGCCCTTTAGCTCACTCCTTTGTATCTTAATCTTCTGCTTTTCTTCATGCTTTGAATGTGCTTTTTTGATAATGCCAACAGGTTGCTTGCAATGGAGAATCTGCTAATGAACAACTTTCTGGCCTTTGCAATGGAGCAATTACATTTCATCATTTTGAGGTACTGGCTTCATATAAACTCTGCTGTCAACAACACACTGTCCTAACTACCACTAAGGGAATCTAAGTACTGGAAGGTGTCAGAAATGTAGGAATGGATTTGACTTAGGCTGGAAGTTTTGCACACACTTTCAGATACTTTTGCTCCTTTTAATAATCATAGATTCAAACAGATCACATTATTTCTCCATCAAAAACTGTACGAGTCCATGGGGAGGGCTGCACTCAATTTCACCATCATTCAGTGGCTTACTTATTCTAAATCAGAATTGTCAACAAACTTGCATCCAAGTGATACAGATTTCATCTTTAGTGTCCAGCTGTGCACCAAGTGCAGAATACAAAGTAGAGATAAGGGATGCTTATGGGCTCAACAGGTACAATTTAAAAGGCACAATTCCTGTGTCCTACAGCAAGCAATCAAGTTGTGCTGCTTCAGAGCTCAGTGCAAGAGCTTGCACCTAGCAGAAAACTAATAGCATAAAAGGTGTGCACTGTGCAAGAGTCACATTGATGTTTCTGGCTGAAGTCTCCAAGCTGTATGTTCTGTCAGTTAGAACTGAACTCAGTATAAATAGTCTTGTCCTGTTATTAAGCAGCCAACCTGATATGAACCAGACAAGGTAGAATGGGAGGCACAAGCTGAGAGTTTCATGGTTTACTACTTCTTACTCAGTGACATGCACTTCACTTCTTCCCTTGTTTAACATGGGTGAAATCTGCACAACACTGGTCACTCCTGCTGAGGTCTGAGGGGAATTGAACACATTCTTACATTGCTAGAGTTCTATTTACTTATAGTAAAATGGAAGTTATTAAAATTTCATTGTAAGTGGAAGAGTAAAAGCAATAGCTATTATTTTTTCTGGTATTAATAATTGTTTTAACAGAATTGTGGAGTTGGGTTTTTTCTGTTATTTTTATTATAGAACTCTAAAATAAAGATTTTTAGACCATCTCTCCATTTGTTTAGACATTTGTAAAGATGTGTGATGAATAAAAAATGGTGTCAGGGTAGTGGGAAATAGTTCTCTTTTAGTAACATGATAATTTAAAAACAGTATATGGCCTGACAGGAAAACAAACCTGTTAACAGTTTTTCCTGTAATTTTTCAGACTCCAGCAAGAGTTTCACTGAATGGGTCTGTGTTTACCAGCAACTTTACTTTCATGTTCTTTGGACACGTTTCTTTTCATGACATGTTTGCCTGCCTGCAACTCCATGCCACCACTAACATCCAGCCTCACTTGGAAATTGACTTCCAGCATTCTGTGCCTTGGCTTCAGTCTCTGGGAATTGCCAGAGAGAACCAAGTGAAGGTGTCAGCCATGAGAACTGACAAGTATAAGGGCATGCTTGGTATTGTCCTTGGGCCTTGCAGTTTAAAAGCTGATGGAGAAGTGAGGTGGGCAAGGAATGAAACAGAATGGCTGCTTACTTTTGGAAACAAGTGTGTCACTCTAGAGGTAAGCCTGGGTTGTGTCCTGAGTGGTGTTACAGACTGTGTGGTTCAGATCACTGAGTCACAGAGAACTATGTCCTGACACTCATTCTTATGGAAAGGACAGTTTTGGTCATTAAAATTGTTCTGGCAGAGCAATGAGTTCTGACTTACAAAGGGGAGTGTATTTGAAGGTGAGAATTTGCAGTAATACAGTGGTAGGTAGTACAGCTGTTGCCATAAAATAGTTGCTTAATAATAGACTTTTAATTAAAATAGATTATTGTCCTAGAATCTAATGAAAAGCATGTTGTTTCTGTTTGAAGCTTTGGAGGTTTTCTTTGGGATTATGGACTTTTTCTTCTACAGTACTCATGAAAATGTTATTGTAGGATTACTTTTTCCCATACCATTTATTTTTTGTTTCTTTTTCTCTTGTTTCACAAAAAAAATTTGTGAAACAAATTTTCTCTGTGAAACAAGCTGTCTTTTATGGTCCTTTACAAAAGTATATTATTCAGAAGGAGGAAATGCCTTCTCATTCATTAGAAACAAATTAGGAAGGAGGTGGCTTTGCCTTATGTACTATATAGTATAATCTTTTCTGTTGCAGATGTTGGGATTGCCTCATGCTGTAGCCTTCGGGGGCTCATTTCAACAGAACATCTGTAATGTTGGCTTGTTAATGAACCTCCAGTGTGATGGCAGAACAGTTGATGTGCAGATAGACACTTCCTGTGAACAGGGATACACGCTCCAAGGAGTGCTCAGGCATTCAGTTCACTGGCTGAGTCAGCTTGGGCTGCCTTTTGAAAACTCTGTTCTGTTATCTGCAGCCACAGACTCTACCACTGAGGCCATTTTGTTGCTGCAGGCTGGCAAATGCAAACTTAAGGCTAGAGGAGATTTCTGTGTTCAAGATAAAGCTGAATGGACACTGGAAACAGAAACAGAATGTCAACTTCTGCAGGTAAATTCTTGCAGGCTTTTAAAGAGAGATTTGGGATCAAATGCAGGTCATATAGGAGTTTAGCTAAAATAACAATGCTTGAGTGTTAGAAAGCCATTCAAAAGACACATTTTTGTGTCTTACAGCATTGGACAAAGAAAGTGTCTAATGTGTCCTGTTCATAGCTGTTCTCTGCAGGTTGAGATCAGTTCAGTCTTTGCTGCTCGTTGCCTTTCCAGACCAAGACTGCCCTCTAAGGCTGAACAGCAGTTTTAGTTTGAACTATTTGTCAAAAAAATATGTTCTCTGATATGTCTTTTTTATCGAAGTAGAAGTTGTGAAATTTCCTTGTTTTTTCCATCTAGCCTCACACATTAGAAAGAATGGCTATTGCAAATGTGGGGGCTATTGCCAGATGTTCATAGGCATTTATGTTTTGCTTCTAACTCCTCAGTTTTAACTTCTTCACATACAAAGAAGCAATATAAAACTAAAAATGACAGGAAAGTGTGTGTTCTTTTTTCTGTGTTAGCTTGTTTGAAAATTGAGATTGATCTGGTCTGAAGAAAGTGGAGTGTGTTCAGTAAACTTTGCTACTCTGAAGAAGTAAGTATTTTGTATTTTTGTAAATGTAGAATTTCATGTAGATAGAGAAGTCCTAAAATCTTACCTCAGACCTTGTTGAGGCAAAATTGCTATCTTACTGTTGGGAGGAGGAAAAGGGCAGAGCAGAGATTGTAGGTTTTATCTCTGATGTTATAGCATAAAATCTCCTTTCTCATATGCTAAAGGGAGAAGAAAAAAGACTCAGTACTGACTTTCTTAAAGTGTATACATAATCCAAAGGGTTTTATTTTTTTTATCTTGATAGGATCTCAATATTCCAGCTCAGTCACGACTCACAGGATCTATTCAGAAAGACAAGTGCCAAGCAGAGTATCTCTGTGTCCTTGAAACACAAGGCAAGACTGCCCGCCTTGAAGTGAGAGCAGAGTGCAAGCCAAAGATTACTTTGGAAATTCAGTTCAGGCATGACCTCCCTCAGCTGAAGGAAATTCCAAGGGAAAATAAACTGTCCATCACAGCACAAAAACAGTTAAAATATTGTATCAGAATAGGAATGAAATCGGGTGCTTGTGAGCTTCAAATGAATGGGGACTTTGACCCTGACAAGAAGGTTCAATGGAAAATGTTTATAGAAAACAACTGCCAAGCAATTCAGGTATTTGAATTCAGGAGTTTTTTTGCTTTACTCTTGAATTAGGATCTTTGCACCTAGTGAAGTAAAAAGAAAATAGTCTGATTATTTCAAGGGTGGCAGAGAAACAATGAAAACACTCACTTCTTTTAATGTTATATCTTCCTTTTGGAGCCAGTTATTCCATATTTTATATGTTATAACTCAGTTTTTCTGTTAATCAGTATCTACAGTTAATCTTGCTTGTACTAGCTCTAATGTATTTTTTTAAAAGCATGATTGAGAGATCTGCAGGGCTTTAATCTTCAGAAATAATGAATATTCAAAGTTGTCTTTGGCTTTATCAACAATTACAGCTTTTCAGCAGTTTGACAACCAAACTCTGAAATAGTTTAAAAATATATAAGGTAAATAGATAATCTTCAGGTCAGAAAATTTTCACTCGGCTTTACAGAAAATTGAAATTTCTACCAAGCTGATACATAATGTATGGAAAACATTGTGAAGAACACACAGAGTGAACAAGCCAGCATTAAACAGCAGTTATGATTTCCTGTAAGATCTCAGTTGAGAAATATTTCAGAGAATGTAGTTGAAAAAGAAACGGTGACGTTTTAAACAAGGTGGTTTGGACTGCCCTGATGAGCCATTTCTCTGTGGTAATTCTTGCAAATGCTGGCCCTGATATTGTCCCTGAACTGAATGAACATTGCCATCTACAGTGCCTGATGGAGCACCACCAAATCACACCTCCTGTTTCCTTATGAGATTTAACTTCTGGGTTTGGTGGGAATCTTACTGTAGACTCCGAGTCTGAACAGCAACTACTAGTAGGATAAGAAAAATAGTTTCTTTGTTGAGAAGATTTAGCCAGTAATAAAATACAGTGAAAACTGGAGTTCTGTGGAAGAAGATGACTCCATATCACACAAACGTGCCATCATTTGCAGTATGGTCTCATTTCCATACAAATTAAAGGAAGTGAAGCCCTATCTCTGGGCCAGTCAGCCTGGTTGGCATCAGATGTCCTGGGAGTCCCCGTTTCTGAAGGAATCCACAGTGTTGTTGCCTGGGAGGAGCCATGTGAGCTGGGGAGCAAGGTGGGTCTCAGAGCTTCCCAAGCCAGGCAGTGTTCCCTGACCTCTCTCAGCTAGTTAGCGTGACACACCGAGCTCCTTTTGCCATTTGATGGAGGAGTGAAAAATGGCACTTTTCCCCTTAATTCGTGCTCTGTAGCTATTTTCCCAGGCCAGACTGTTGTAGGTGGGTGACGGGGGAGAAATTCCACAGCAGGATTTCCCAACATAACAATTCTAAATGTAGCTGGGTTGCACGCTGACTTTTCTTACTGTAGATTTGTATTGCTACTGGAAGTGCTGGTATTGGGGTGCTTGGCCTCTCAGATCCCACCAGGCAGTGCAATATAGGCAGGAGTGGAAGGGACAGGAGAAGTGTATACGAAGTTTGAGAGGTGTTACCACAGAATGATCTGTTACTTCAAAAAGCAAGTCAGATACAAATCTGAATATACAAAGACAAGATTCACCTGCCCTCTTCCAAAAACAGAGCTGCCATAATAAACCTATGTATACTGTTTGATTTCACTGGATATAGGGATGCTTTGGGCTACTGGAGCAATGCCAAGCATAGAAAATTGACTTTTCACTTAGGCGGGAAGAGCTGCCACATTGTCCTCTGTTCTGTTTATGCTGGCTCAGTTATCAAAAATATGTTAGACACCTTCAAAATAAAAAAAGACAAAATGTATAAAATGCAATAAAAAATTGTCAAGATTTTGAAACTTCCTATGGATATGCTGCCTGATACACTAGATTTATAGCTGGGTGCTATTAGAGGTACTTCTTAGGAATGAAAAATTTCAGGTATATCTGTGGTAATTGTGAAAGTGGTGAGTTTTAAATTATTTTTTTTTCTTTGTACAGGATCTTGGAGTACCAGTACAAATGGACAGTTCAGGCTATGTTTTGATGGATAAAATGAACATAGATTCACAGGCATTGGTCACTGTCAATGAAAGTAAATTACAAGGACTCCTTCTACTAAAAGTTGCTGATGTAAGTATCATGCTGTTAGACTGCCTGTACAAAGGACTGACATACTCTAACCCATATTATTGAGAATGAACAGTCAAGCTTTGGTAATAAATACCAGAATAAAAACTTGGAAAATCTGTCATCTGCAATGTGCAGTAAAACAGATGTATAGGATAATGGGATACAGACTGGCAATTCCTGAATCATTTCCTGGTTGTGCTGTTTGGGAGTACTTCCATAAGTTCAATACCATTTATTTTAGTTAGTATTAAATGTAGGACAAACAAACTTGCTAAATTTCTGGTTTGAGCTGCATATTGTGGCAAGCTCTGGGTTCCACATATGCTTTGCTGCATGCTGTGAAATATTAACAGGAAAGAAAAGAGTTGGATGCACTGCTAACCCATAATGTTAAAGGAGCTGCTGACGCTGGCATTCCTATGAGGATGTTAGTTGATGTGGTATCAGAAGAAACCAGCAACTTCTACAAAAGACTGATTCACGTCTGTGTGAACAGCAAGCAAGTAAGTGTCTCCTCTGTATTAGTAAGATGTGAAATAGAGGTTAAAGTGAGCTAATTGATTTGGTAAATATTAGTTTTCCATTTGAAATAGCTGTGCATGAGGCCTTTATAGGAATACTCTGCAGGTACTGGTTTTATTTTAAAGACCTTAATTATATGAAGGCAGTATTTTTCAGCTTCTTCTTCTGTGCAATCCCTTCTAGCAACAAATTTGATCATGAAATTTGATCAGCAATGATCCATGACTCCTGTTTGCAAACTGGATCAAATATTTCTTATTGAGTATTGTCACTTGGTGCAGCATATTCCCTATTACAGTACAAAGTTATGACTTACTAAAAATGAGACAATTCTTCACCATAATTTTGTCATAGTTTTCATAATTTTATTCTAATGCATAATAGTACAATAATTACAATTAATCAGAGCAGTCACAGTATCAGAGATGCAGCACAGTTAATTTTTGTCATACTTCATTTGGACTGAACAGATAAAAGAAGAACTGAGCTTTGTCCAGATGTCAGATGTTCTGTCTCTTAAGTACAATCTTACTCATAACATAGAGGCACTGAAGACTTTCCAAATAGAAGACAGGATTGAGTTGCAGGTAAGTTATCAGGCAATGGCAGGGGAGACATTAATCCAGCCTGGAATCACACCATGATGGAAGCAGTAGCTGTAGGAGTCAGATGGCAAAGAAAAGAGGGTGTAGATGTGACTTTGTGCATTTGCTATTTAGGTGAAATTTTTGTCTCTCTGTCAAGGGCAGTAGAATTGTACTCATTCAGTTGTTAACTTTGACTTCTATTGTTATGCCATCTTGCCTAAGATCATAGCACAGATTTCAAAGTTGCTTCATAAAGCTGCTTCATTTAAAAGTCAAGATTTATAAAGGAGAACAAGCTTTTTCTCCCTTCTCCTTTTTTTTTTTTGTTGTTTTTTTTTTTCCTAAAGTTCAGGGTGGAGGGAGTCCAACTGCTCAGTTTGCTCTTGAGGGGAGTCTAGAAGCTTGGTTGTTCTCAAGGGGTTGGGAGAACAGCTTGCTGAACCAGTACTTTTCATAGGAATCAGAGGTGGGAGGTTTGCTCCCAAAGTGTGACCAGCCCAAGCCAGAGCTGAGCTTGCAGCAGGAGCTGCACAAGGAGGGCAGGTGCATATGCCCAGTCTGTCTGGTAGATCTGCAGTTTATCTTGTATAGACTAAACAGAGGTGAGTACTGATAGGATTTCACAGTTTATATTCCAAATGGTATTTTCCTCCCAGAATGATCACCTGACATTTTTTTAATCTGAGATACACAAGCCTACAGCACAACCCTTACTCTTTATTAATCGTGTAGCTGCTTCAATAGGGTTAAGGCATGGCTATACAGGAGAATATGTGTTAAAATGTTGAATGTAAAATTAAAAGGGACATCTGTAACTATGTCATGTTAGGAAATTATAAAAGATTAATTTTTTTACACATCTTTGAGATTATATTGCCTGAACTGAAGAAAGAATCCTGACTAACAGGGGCTTTACATTTTACAAATCTGCCTTTTCACAATTTACTTGTGTTGCACACAGGCTATCTTGAACCTGACAGTGATCAAGAGCTTTAGTATGAAAGTGTATTATGGTGCTCACCTAACAGTTCTTGAAGGACAAATCCAGGATTTTGAAACAAGTACCAACATAACAGGGAATTTCCATCATACTTGGCCATGGCTGCTGCAAGCCAGAGTCCCATCATCTTTACAGGTAGGTTTTTTGTGTTTTTTTTTCTTCATTACAATTATTGTCCTTTTTTATAATATAATAGCCCATGGCTTGAATGAAACAGCCATTTTGTAAGGTACAGGATTGGAAGCTGAGAATTTCTGATTTTTTAAAACTATGAGTGGCTAAAATCTGAACTACTAAGACAGAAGATTTATTTTCTGGACCAGATTATTCCACTCAGATCAGTGTTAGTACAGTGTGTATTGTTGATACTGTAACTACAGGAGAAGAGTTTCTGCATTGCCTTAGGAATTGGAGTATTGTTGTCATGTTCTTTAATGGGAATTTCATACTTAAAGAAGAACTTCTTTAAGTGCTATTTTCAGGGAAGTATTGGAGTACCTACTGTCTGGTAAATGGCAGTGTGCATGGATCAAGGATCCTATATATAAAGGGAGTCATGTTTTTGTGGTATAAAATAATCTAATGAGAATTTGACATAAATCAATGAGGCTGGAGTGGTTTGAAATTCATTCAATTGAATGGACTTCATGCTGGAAGTCATAGATTATTAATGAAAGGCTAAGATTTTTTTTGTTAGTGGACAGATTTTTTTACAGAAGTATTGACTAGAGAGAACTGTCTTGTGCTTCCATTTGATTTCTGTTTTAAAATTAAATAGTATTTAAATGTAGTTTCAAGAACACATATCTACATGTCGTTTTTTAGATAGATGTGGTTTTTCAAGGGCGAAACACTACTCAAGAAAGATACATGCACATTGCAGCTGGAGAAACATCAGTCACATCCATAACAAACTCCCGTGCTGTTGGTCACCAAGTGGGTGTCTTTGGCCAAAGTGTCCATAGTAGCATGGCACTACAGGCATCTGGCTACCCTAAGGCAATCAGCTTGATTCTCAGTTTGCACAGGTCAGGTAGGTGCCTGTCATTCCTTGCAGCTTTCTTGTAATGGAAAAACTTTTTGAGGATGTTTCAACTATTCCCTCAACAGCTGCAAACTGATAAAAATTTGCTGGTAGTACCTAAAAAGGACTTTTCCTTGTATGTAAATAAACTTGTAATTCTTTAACTGTTACTAGCTACAGTACATCTGTTATTTAATTCCAGGAAAGACCTCATGCTATAGAGCACCTGGTAGAACTGCTGATCCTCAAGATACTTAGTTGCATAAAATAAGAAACTGTCCTTTCCAATATCACACAAAGAACCTTGTTACAGAGCGAAAAAAAACATAAATTCTGGTGTAGTTTAAAGTGGGTTTTGAAAATAATTATAAATGGCTTTTGTTGTTTCATCTGCAGAGGGTAGACAGACCCATCCTGAATAAGTCAGTCTGTCTAAGACTTGCCCTGACATAAATCCTATCTGCATATCCCTCAACTGCTGATTTACATTGTGGTCAAGTACCTTCAGTGTCCACATGGGAGTATGTTCCTGTTGAAAAAAAACCCCAACAACTGTGAGAGCACCAAAGAGTAGGAATTATTGAGGTTAACAGGCACTGAATCATCACTCATGTGAGTGGCCCCATCTCCTTTCACCCATTCTGAAAAAAGCAACAGGACCACAGGTGGCTTTCAGGACAGCCACCAGAGTGGTCACTGTACAATTGCATTGTCTGTGATTTTGTCTTCTCCATAGAGTTTTGAGGTTGCACCTCAAAAAAATTATATTTCTCATCTAATTTTTATCTCATAGCAGTCTATATTTTCTTTTCCAAATATGAAAAGCTGGTAGGAAATTGGGGGAAAGGTCTTTATGTTGTGTTGTTTGAGCAGTGTTGGTCTGCTGAGGAACTGAGGGAGTCACTAGAGGTCAAAACAGCTCAGAGTTCTTATCTGGAAGTGGCTGCTACCTGCCCAGTGCTGTAGGTGGCTGTGTAAGCTGGTCAGCTCTGGCTACACATTACTGTTGGGAACTGACTTAACACTTGTACATGGGTACACAAGCTCTGTTAACTCAAGGCTTTGTATGTTCAAGGACATCCAGAAAACTGTACTCCTCCAACAACAGGCTGAAGCTTTTGTCATCCTGAATAGATGACTTTGTCATGATGAATGTCTTAACCCCAAAGCTGGCTGGGTTGGTTTTATGTAGGTAGTACTGAAACTCCTAGAAAATGAGCCTCTCAAAATGGCACTGTTTTGTTCTTGCTATTTAGAAAACAAAGCCAAGACTGTCTGTGAAATCCAATATGATGACAAAGACATAACTGTGACTATGGATGTTGACACAAACCTTCAGGTCTATGCTGTATTTGAATTCATGGCAGAGGTGAAGCATTCCATATCACTTCTCCATCATCTGGGACTTCCCTTCTTTCTTAAGGTAATAAACCACAGATCTTTTGTTGTGCTTTGATTAGAGCTGTCATCTGAGTTACACTAGCATGAATTCAGAGCACTTCCAGTGGCCTCAGTGAAATTATTCCAGGTTTATACAAGTGCAGATGAGAGGTGACTTGGCCCAGTTTGGCTGAATCCTTGTTTAACTTAAGTACACAGCTAATGGTCTGCTTCTGCTTCCAAGGAGACTCAGCAAGTACCCGAAATCCCCCAATTTCAGGATTAATCATGTCAGGAAGACACTTGTTTACTGTCACTTCCTAGCTGATATGGCTTACTAAAGTACAAAGGACTTTTGGTAGAAAACAGCTGTCCTTCATACCTAGAGAATTCCTTGGCTTGGTTAAACCATTTGTAGCACACATACCTAAAAGGTTTCAGTGTGGAATAAACAGAAATAGATTTGTATTCCAAACTACTTGATAGGATCAACTGTATCTGTTCATCTCTTGGCAGAAAGAAGTATTAGTTGAAATCTCTCCTTCCCTTTTGGAGAGTAGTACACAGAACAGCACATCCAAGTCGTCAGCAGTTACTATTCTCACAGACTTTGGCAAACTCAACATGTGTGATAAAGTGTGGGAGATGATGCTTATCTTCCCCAGAGAGTTCTTTAGCAGTTTTAGGATAAAGCTGCTGAGGAGCCAGTAGCTGTGGGAGGAAGCAACTACCCTGTAGTACAAGATTTGTGAAGCTCCATCTGTTTCATAAAAAAAAAAAAAGAAAGAAAGGCAGTTTCTTTGCAATATATGAAAGAGTGGAGAAGACATAAATAAGAACCACTGGCTCTAGACTTAAATCAGATAAGGGGAAATTGAAAGTAAGGCAAGTGAATAGCTGTGGAAACATACAGGAAGGAAAAAGACATCCCTCAATGCTTTTGGTTTAGGTCTACAAGGTATCCAGATGGCCTGTCTGTAAGATAAACTTCACTGGAGATGATGATATTTAGTCAGTCAAGAGGTTGTGCTCAGTGTAGGTGAAATGCTGGGTAGAAGCTATGGCATGTAATTTGTTTTTTGTTTCTTTTTCTCCCTACAGATGACAATTCAAGAAGTCCTGACTGAAAATGAAATTGAAGGAGCTCTGAGGCTGACCTATGAACCAAACTCAAACTTCTCCTTTACCATCACTAGGAAAAAAGACCAGCAAGGGTAAATGGGTCATTCTGAGCCCTGTAGAAGTTTCACTAGGCCACTGTGATTCCATGGAAAAAGTTACAGGTTTAGTCACCAAAACACTGGTCAAGTGGTTAAGGAAATCTTTGATAAAGTGCATAGTCACACCAAGCAGTTTGTGTACCTTAGGAAGTTTATGAAGGACTGCAGAAAGATGCCCCAGTTTGGGGCATGCTTGTCTTCTTGCCTGCCCCCACAGCATCGAAGTAGCAGACAGAAATAATCCAGAAAACTGTAGGTCTGAGCTAGACAAGTACTTTAAAAATAAACCTCAACTTGACATAACAGTTCAAATCTTCTTTAATAATTTTGGCACAGTTGAACCTTGTAAAATTATGGAGACTCACTCAGTTTTCTAAGTTGGTATCAGGATGGATGTATCTTCTGTGCTAATTTCTCTGTTTTTTTCCCATCTTCTAAAAATGTTCAGTGTTCTCTGAAGAAATTAATAATTAGTAGAATAATTATTTATTTCAAAAGTGTGTGATAATTGAAAGTGTCTAAATAGAAATACTTGGTATAGCATAAAAACAAAATTTTAGGCTTTTCAGGGTGTTGAAGAGGTGTAATATTTTCAGCTGTAGAATATTTCAGATATTTCTTAAGTTTCCAGCAAAAGACCTTTGCACTGAAAAGTCTTGTAAGTTCTGTTAAATTCTCTAATAATTGTAAATTCTAAGTCTGGAAACTGTGCCAATGCTTGCCAAGTCAGATTCCAAAATACTTGTGTTGTTTTTAAAAGCTGATGCATTTACTGTGACTAGTAAATCACTAGCCAATATAGTTTTTGACCCAGTGGGCCACATTGTGCCTCTGGGATGGCATACACATATTTTTCACTGAGGCCAAAGGTGGCTCTGCTGTCCTGATCTCCTTTACCTTTGTATGAATGCATCAATAATTGTGAGCTGGGTTACCATTCAGTGGAAGGTACTACAATTGGTAACTCCAAAACCTGTGGCAGACTCTGAGATTACTCAGATGAACTTGTGCTGTCAGTGAGAGTGGGCTTGCTGAAATACTACTGAACAAAAGTACATTTCTTCCCTGTAGTGAAGAGTTGACTGTAAAAGCACTCCAGACTCATCCCTTCTTTCTACAGTACTTCCCCAGTGCAGCAGAACTGTCTTCTAAGGTAACTATCTGCAAGTTTTCTGTCACATCCATCTCTACAAATTAGATTTGTCTAATGTTTTAGGAATCAGATGCATTAGTTCTAGTATTAGAATCGCTGGCCTTTTTGTTGTTGTTGAGCATGTTCATCTTTTCAAAGGGGCTAACAATTCCACCTACTGGAAATAATTTATTCCATTTGACCCTGCTTCCTTGCATCTGCATTAAGTGTGACTCCTTTAAGGAACATTTTTAATTATTCTGGCTACTTAGAATAGAGAGACAGGGCAGAAAACAGTTCTGGACACCAGCTGTTTGCAGTGCAGAAATAAACAACAGCAAGGATGAGCAAGGAAGATGGATGGGGTTATTTGTCAGTCAAATGCAGCACAGTTACTCCTGCTTACATAAAAAACTAATTTCTTATGTATGTTACTCAGTTTGTGCTATTTTGTAGCTGTGCCTTCTAGAATGTGAACTTAAGGGAAAAGCAGATCTCTCCAAGGTCCCTGAACCATGAGATAACATTCTGTGCAAAAAATGCAAGCCCAATATTTATGTTAATTTTATCTTTGTCTCTTTTTTCTTTCTTTTTTTTTTCTTTTTTTTTTTTTTTTTCTAATTCATGGGGAACTTGGAAAGGTAAATTATGATATGAGTGAAGCAAAAGGCAAACTCTGCCTCAGGATGGAAAAAGGGGATTTCAATGTTACAACCAGGCTAACTTTCACTGGAACCAGCTACACTAATGTCATTGAAATTATACAGCCCATGTCCCAGGTTGGTATCATCAACATCAGCTCAGATGCAGAAGGCAAGTTGTGACTGCCCAGTTTCTAGAGTTCAGGATGCTGGCTGCCAAGCAGTGAGGGTCATGTACAGCTCCAGCTGCTGTGAGCTGCTTTGCCCTTGATTTCTCCAGTAGCCTGAGCAAAGATTTGACTGTAGATCAGTGGGGTGTCCAGTGGTGTAAACTATTGTTTGGTATCATATTTGTTAGCTCCTAGAGATGGAGCACATATATAGGATATATAGGAAATAAGAAAAACAGTATTTTACAAACAGACCAATTACCAATTTTTATTATGCAGGTACCACACATTTCTTTTTCTGAATAAGGATGAAAAGATGTCACAAACAGATAGTATTGCTTGTGCCATCTGCTTGAGATAGATAACCTCACAGAGAGGGTGATCAGACATTGGAATGGGCTGCCCAGGGAAGTGGTGGAGGCACCGTCCCTGGATGTGGCACTTAGTGCCATGGCCTGGCTGATGTGGTGGTGTTGGTCACAGGCTGGACTTGATGGTCTTAAAGGTCTTTTCCAGCCTTGGTGATTCTGTGATTTATACTGTAATAGTGGGGCTCTTGATGTTTTAAGAATTATTCAGTGAGATATAAGAGAGATAGAAAATCAATATATAATAAAAAACTGTTGTAAAGGGGATACTCAGTTGTTTATGTATGTTCCATTATGTGAGAAGATGACTTACTGTAGAAATGAAGTCAAGTAGAAACGAATAGCTGCTTATACAAAAGCAGTGGGCTTTAGGGGGTACCATTGTACTATGCCTTTTCTAAACACATTTCTGAGGGTAGATTCCATAGAACTGTACAGTATCCAGATTACACACTTAGGTTTTTAACTTTTCAGAGATCTTGGAAATTAATGTTTCCCCTCTTTCATTTTTAGCTAAAAATTTTTCCAAGGCAGCTTGTGTGTATGACAGGTTACCAAAAAGTCAACAGAACACGTGTGCTGAGACACATTGCCCTGTGGGATGGCAAAGAGATAAAGGTAACAGGCACGTACACTGGACTCTTCCCAAAGTTGCTGGGAGGTCATGACATTCAGGGTAGGTTTCTCATGTCTTTTGCCAGTGTTGATAGCAGACTATAAAATAAACTAAACCACATGCATATTAAAATGTTTTCAATCCATGCCTTCTATTTTATTAATAAAATATATAGAATATATCTTATTTGCTTTAAATTCATGCACATTGTGGCTTTTAGAAATGTCCACTCCAGAAAATTATTCCTGCTTTGTGGATATAGAATGTAAAGCTTAAAGAAATTTAGTAGAGCCAGGGAAAAGTTTGACCATGAAAAGTCATCAACAAATTAAAATGTCTGTTGTTATTTTACAACAAATTTCAGAGGTGTTCTGGATTAAATGAAACATATGGTTTTATTTTTACATTTGCTTTTGAATAATTAAAATTTATTATGAAAAGGAAACCTAGGAACTAGTTTTTTACTAGGTACCATTTGTAAACAGAGAAGAGAGTTAAAATACTGCAGCTACTTTCATTCTAGCCAAGGTGCTATGACACTTAGCTGACTGGAGTTCACATCTGCATTTGGTTTCGTTCAGAGCATTGATTTGAATGACAAATCCCAACATGTGGGGCTCTTCCTCCCTTCTTCCTGGTGGTTTCCATTTTGAATAAAAGAGCTCCATAGTTGTGTGTCAGTGAATGTTTCATTTTTTTCACAAAGACCATTGGTGGAAGAGAGGGGAGGATACATGCAGTGTGAGCACGGCCCTTACCTTGAGGTGCTAGATCCATACATTGAGGCTGTGTTATCTGAAAATAGAGAAAATAACTGCACTTACTTGTTTGAGAGTTGCAAGCTGTTCCTCTTCCAGTGTAAGGTCATCTCATCTTCATTAAGATTGCTTTCCTGGCTGTTCCTGCTGGAAGTTCCTTTGGGTGTAGGTGTCTGTCTTTTGATTACTTCTGGAAATTGCAGTTTTGTTGGTAAAGAGAGGACTCCTGTGGCCTCTTACATTTCTTCCAAGCCAGCAGAAATCAGCACACCAGTGTCATAGTGGCTGGTGGGCAGGTACAGGTGTGTGTATGAGCAAAGACATGTTTTCTCTGAGAACCAACTGCTGCCCTGATGCCTGTGGGAGAACATGACCACTGCATTTTTCTTTACCAGGAAGTGAACCATCGTGATTTGTAGTGGGGGAAACTTACTTGTTTTTCTTCCTTGTAGTGGAACTTATCCATCCCCTCTCCATCCCTTTCCCATGGCATGCCAAGGTCAACTTGTATGTGAAGCATTCGGCACGCAGTCACCGGGATGATCTTACTGTCATTTGGAATGAGAAGGACCAGGTACAGCAGCCCAGAGCAAGCAAATTTCAGTAGAATTACAAGAATACTAGTGGTTGGTTTTTTTGTTGGTTTTGGTTTTTTTAAAGGCATTAAGCAATCCAGGGAATTCAAGTAGGAGGCAAACTGTCCTGCTTCCAGCTCATGTAAAAGGCTATGACTATGAAAGTTGAGCAGCTGATGAGTTGCAAGCATTTTCAGGCCATACTGGTTTGTGTATTTGGTGCATATGGTTTGAAGCACTGGATAAAGGCCATTCCCAACACTCTCAAAGGATCTAGGACAGCTTTGGAGACTAGATGGGAAGAGTAGCACAAATGTCATGTTTAAAGCAGCTGAGTGGGAAAGAAATTAAATCTAGGACAAAAGAACAAGTGTGAGCCTTAGTGTGAGGTTGAAAAGGATGAAGAGACTGCCTGTCACATGGATGTACCCCGTGTTGAGCCACATACAAATGTGAGACATACCTGTGCTTTGCATTGTCAGCATTACTGAGTCCATGGAAGCTCTTCTGCATTTCATTATTTTATTCGTCTCTTTATTAGTGAGAGTGACACAAAAGCTGGTGTAACAGATAAACCAATCTTTATTTTCTTAAAGTAAGTCGGCATTATTTTAAAAATATATAAATAGTAAAAAAAGACAAAACTAGGAGAACGTTGGTTGATTTCCAAATGTGGTTAAATGGGGAAGCTTACTGACTGGCAACTGACTATGCCATCTTTGTATGTGTGCCTGAAATACAGCCCCTTGGCTGAGTATTACAATATTTTCTGAATAAAGGAAAGATAAAAGCCATAGGATCATAAATGTGCCTGCAAAAACAATTAGAATTTCTAATTTATTTAAAAAGTGCTATAATTCCAAAATTTATGTTAGAGTATAGAATGTATTTTTGTACTACTCATTAAATTACCACAACTATTTAAATGCCACCATTATTTAAATTGCCACAAAAAAATATTTTTAAGTAGTACATGACAGCTCCCAGCAACACTACAGAATTTATTTCCTGGTTCTGCAAATGTTTTTTTCTTGTGCTTTAACTTTGAAAGCTGTGTCTAAGCACTCTGCAGCAATGGAGCCTACAGTGTCTGAAGAGACTAAACAGAAGCTTCATCAAACTTAAGCATGTTTCATGATTTTACTAAAATACAGAGAATAATTTTACTTTCAGCTGCGCCATATAGGAAACTCAGGCAGCAAATGTCCTCATTTGAAGGTTAATTTACCTCACTACTTTAAAAAGGACTTTATTACACGCATAATTCACCTGAGGAAAAGGTACAGGGAACTCTTACTGAGTGCAGGTTTGAGGTCAGTATGTGAGAGGTGTTTTACTTCACAAGTTCCTTTTACATCTCTTGATGTGGATCAGGTATCAGTGTCATCTGCTCTGAAGTTTGGCAGAGACCGTATGAACTACAGAGCCACTGTTGCCCATCCATTTAACTACACTCTGAAGCAACTGGAGGTCCATTCCCTGTCGGAAAGAAGAGGCAGAAAGTACAACCAGCAGGTGAGATCATGAAAAAGGGCCACAAAATACAGTAATACTATATTTGCTGTGTACCTTTTATCTCAAAGAATTGTAGAACCAGATATCATCCTGAAAAATATACAGAGCACCAAGTGCTATTATCTCCCTGTGTCCCAGCAGCCACCATTGTTCCCTTTCCCAGGCATCACTGTTGGTAGCTGACAACCTCTGTCTTGCATTTTTAGTATTGACCCATTTTTGATGATAAGAAGCCAGAAGTGCACAGGAGCCAGCCTAGCAATGAAAATGAGGCAAATTTTGTCCACAAAGCAATGAACAAACTGCTATTCCACAACAAAAAGTCAGAAATCCTTTGACACCCATGTGGAGCAAACCTAAATTTTTGGACTATGTAGGAGGTTGCAAAACAAGTGTGAAAATGTGCGAGGCTGTAAAATACAATTGTGAGGTGCATTTGCAAAGCACATGTGGGGGAAAAGAGGGAGATCTCAACAAATCCTGAAAGCTGAAGGCTTTCTGCTCATAAGCTACACAAATTGTACTATGTTCTGTTTGTTCATCTGACCTTTTTTTTTTTGTTGTTTTGGTATTTACAGTGGTGCCACAGAGTGCTCTCACCTTGTTTTCACTAAGCAGTCAGTATGCCTCAGGGTTGTATCCAGAGGAAAAGGTGGTTTTGTAGTGTCCTTATTCCACTGATGTCATTAATTGGTGTGTATGATGGATCTGGTGCAGCTTCCAGAGGAGACAACAGAAAGACTTGTGCTGCCTCTGTTGTGACAGTGTCCCAGTGTTTGTCTAAGGCACTGACCTCCTGGGCCACCTGGAGTTCAATGGAGTTTTAACATTTTTTTTCTGTGGCAGTTTTAATTGTGTTTCTTTTTTTCTCCACTGGTGGAGATCCTTCTGTTAGATCACCCTGCAGGCTCTCCTGCTGGTTCTGGTTGTTTCACTGGACAAGTCCTTCTCCTCTGGTTTCAGCTGCAGCTCGCAGGGAACAGTGGGCAGCCTGCTGACATCCAACTGACAATAGAGGATAAATCAAAGCTGAACGTCACTGCCTGGGGTGGTTGTGTGACCCTCTCTTCAGGCCAGGTATGAGTCTGAGAAGGGATGGGTGCAGCTAAATGTCAGGTTTTGAGCCTCACAAAATGCATTTCTTCTGCACTTCTTGTCATATGAAAACCTTGTACTTGAAGTCAACCTTTTCACGTCTCGGGGAGAAAAATAAAACCTCTGAGGAATTGTTTCATGAATCAGATGTTTGTATTTGGGATGCAGTTCTCCCCCAGGACAGAATCATCAATCCCTTAGGTTTCTTGGTAGAGATTGAAGCAGTCTTTTATGGATGTAGACCATTCAGGGGTTCTCACAGGGGTGTATTTTTGCCCCAAAAACATACTCCTTTAGTATATACTGAACACATATTTTTAGAAAGTTACTAATATGTATGTCTTAATTTTTTCCTCTTCCAGCTTCAGAGAGTGTTAAGTATGGAACACCTGCATGCATGTGGGTCTCTAGAGCAGAGATCAGTGGTATTTAATGAATATCTAGATCTGAACTGGGATGACAAAAAGTTCAAACACAATTTAACTTACGAGGTAAGAGAAGGCAGTTGTGTCTGTTAACATTTTTATGAAAACTGTTCTTAATAGATGGGAATTCATTTAGTTTTTGTATGTAATTTTGAGTGGATTTTAATAGCTTCTCTAGAGTACCACTTTCTGTGAAATACAATTATTTCATTTGAATTTTTACGTATTTCTCTGCATAGGAAGAAACATAAATGTAGCATAATTAAGAAAAAATTAGTTCTTATAGAGACCTCACTTACGCCCTAAATTTACAGAACTTTTGAGTTAATTCTGTTGGATGGGGACCAGTAACTGTGCTGATAATTCAAAACATTGTCAAGTAGAAATGTTACCATAAACCCCTGAAGCTACTACAATAAAATGGCCAGCACAGGGACAGGTTGAAGTTGAGAGCTGGGGTGAGTGAGCACAGAGGAGTGTCTAAGATTCTGTTGTCATGTTTTAACTTTGTTTTCTTGGTTCACTGCAGAGAAATCAATTCCTGTATCCTGATAAATTTCAGTTAG
The DNA here is from genome assembly GCA_020745705.1 of Hemiprocne comata. Lineage (NCBI taxonomy): Eukaryota > Metazoa > Chordata > Aves > Apodiformes > Apodidae > Hemiprocne > Hemiprocne comata. Next base: position 11,157,067 of record CM036600.1, read on the forward strand.
AAGCTGTTCTGGAAAATATTTTCCTGACCTCCTGCACCAAACAGAAGATTCTGGGTAAAATGCAAACAAACTACTCATCTTTCCTAGACCATTATATGAGATTTGAGTTTTGTGACCTTCCAAATGTAAGTCTCACATAAACATAATGCACCTACTTCACTTTAGATGTAACTACGGGTTTGGAAACTCAGTTTTCCTCAGCTGCAACTTTTCATGAAAATTGCCATAGTTCTGTAACTTAGTGAAGCACACTGTGTTTTGATGGGCTGAGGCAGAAAGGTTGGGTTGGCCACAGCAGTGTGTCCTACAGGTCCTGTTATGGTTGTAAACATTCCCACTTCCTCCATGCTCTTTCTTTCCTTTTCCTCTCTGAAAGGGCTTTTAATTTAATGTTTCTGGAGAATGTCAAAACAGGCTCATGAGTGATTGAAAAGGCAACTAGAGAGGAATAAAGGTGCCTTCCTTCCCCTGTAGGTAAAATTTTACTGGTTGTTTATGGCTGCTCTGCTGGTAGTGATGGATTTTTGAACCTTAGTGTAACCTTATAGTTGTAATTTATTTTTATATTACACACATAAACAGAAGATCCACCCATGATCTTCCTGGGGTGCAAACTGGACCCCAGAGTTGCCTATAGACATTCACAGCAAACACAAAACTTCAAACTTACAATAAATGTCTCTTTCCAGTTCCCAGTGGCTAAAAAGCATCTCAGTTTGTGTTCTCATTTACTGTCAGAGTAGATCACACCAAGTTAGTAATGGGAAACAGCAGCCAATTGTGATGTCAGAGAATTTTTTTTCCAAGACCAAGACCTGTTAGTGCCTGTTTATAATGCAAAAAATATATATGCATGTTACTTCAAAATCAGGTGCCTCTGTATGCTTTTGGATCCTCTTGTTCAAAGGCATGCATCAAAATGCCTGGGTAGGCTGAGAAGCATCAGACCAAAAAAAAGGATGGACTTGTTCTAATAAAATAAAAATCCAGCTGCTCGTCTTGTCTTAGGCTGTAATCACTGAACAAGCTTTGTTACACCACAGAAATTGAAGCTGTAGTGAAGAGAGTGCTGTGAGGAGGAGGATGTGCTGGTTTCTGAGACCACAAGATTTGTTCATCACTTCACTGTATAATTTAATGAGAATGGGAACATTGTACAGCCTCTTAATACTCTATGCAGAGCCCATTTCTTTGGAAGAATTAAGATTCAACACCTTTTTTGCTTATACTTAGGTAATTGTTTTCTCTGGACTACACCAGCTCAACAAAGATGACATCATTTTGCAATCAGAAGGCAGATTTCACCTTGCTGATCATGGCAGAGATGAGGTCTTGATTGGAGTATCCTTAAAAAATCAGAGTACAGATGATGTGAAGAACTATTCTTTGGCAACTGAAGTGAGTTTTTTTCTTTTATTGTAGCGGTACTGGGGTTTGTTTTTTAAAGCCCTACTGCCATCTGTCTTCCAAACTTACCAGGTGCAGCCAGTGACTTGTTTAACAGCAAGCAAGTACAGGCAGCAGCAAACACTCCTGATTTCTTTAGTTCTGTTTTTAAAGGAGCAGTTATGCAATGTACATGCAGTATGATCAGGAGAAAGGAAGGCAACATGAGTTATCTGTAGAGCTCAGTGACAAATACAGTACATGTGTAGTAACTGGGGTATTTAAGAGGCTGTGTTATGACAGCTCACCTTCAGCAGGACTGGCCTGCTTGAGCTGGGGGGGTTTGCACCAAAAAAAAAAAAAAAGAGGGGAAACAAAATGTGAGACTTACACAAAGCATCATTTGTCAGAAAAAAACTGGCCTTAGAAAGGCACAGAACAGCCAATATGACATTCATCCAGAGGCAGATCTCTTCCTTTTTCTCTCTCCCTCTATGTTGCACTTGCTTGTCATTTTCTGTGAAATGAGTAAGGTGAGGAACCTGATGGTGGCAACAGCATGGGGCAGAAAAATAATGTGGTCAGCAGCATCCAGACCCTCCATTTGAAGGAATACGGGTAGTCAGTCATAATTGAGACAACAGGCCACTCCTTAACAAAATGATGATTCAGTAACAGGATAAGATAAATACTAAATTATTTTTCCCTCTCTCTTTAGAAAGAAGGGAGATGAAGTATCTGCTAATCTACTTGGGCTTTCTCTAGTCTTTGTTTTGGCATAAATGGCACAAATTAGCAGCCTCACAGAGAACTGACTGTTAGAGTATGTTTCTTTCATTGCTACCATTCAAATTTTGTTCACAATCCTTCTGCTGTCCAGTCATTCAGCTCTTGAGCCAGTCATCCTAATAATGCCTGTGCCTCTCTTTAGAGTGTAATTCCTGTGTAGTGCACAAGTGTTGGAAAGCATTTCCCTCACCACTTACCTGTCTGTGGGAAGCAGTGACATTTGAGCATAAACTCTGAAAATTCGTAATTCTGTGCGGTGGCTTTGAATAAATGTTTTTCCTTTATTGCTGCAGTTAAGAGCCTTTGAAGATATTTGGGTAGCCCTGACAGGAACTGCTACTTCCTCATCTGCTCAGAGCCAAATTCTGGTGGAGGGGATTATTGATCAGAAGGAGAAAGTAAAAGTATCTGCTTCTAAAGGAAAGGAGTGTATTCAGTGCTACGTGGGGTATTTGGAAGGTATGTACCTTCACAGATGATGCTTTTACGTCATACGATTTAATTTTAGGTGCTGTGATGTATTTGAGCTTAAAAGCTTTAGTTTGTGAATTACTGAAGTCAGAATTTTGTACAAGATACTAAACTCAAATCTCTCGACCCCGATTCTATGTGCACTTCACCAACCCTTTCTGCTTATGCTCGTCACTGCTCGGGCAGAAACAACTGTGTGTGATGGGTGGATGAGTGACTTGACACTCTTTCACTTAAGGTCTAAGCAGGTTTGAAAGGTCAGAAGCAAGGGACAGTAGAAGACTAAAATAGAAAAAAGCCTGTAAATCACTGGGACCAAGAGGATTATTTCATTTTGTATTAATTCAGTGCTTTCCTTGCAGTAGCAAGTTTGTGTATGTAAACCATTCACAAGCCACATGAAGAGAAAATCAAATACTGACACTGATATAGTTTTCTCCTGTTTATCTCCTCTATTTTTTTCCACAAACACCTAACACAGTCAGACACTTGATTGATCACCTCATTAAAAAGCTGACTTTGAAACAATGCCTTTCAGTGTTGTTCCTGGAAATGAAGCTCTCTCTTTTCATTGTCTAAGGGGATTTGGAAGAGGGAATGGAAGTCAGTGCTTGTACTGATGGGCAGCAGATGGCTACCGTGAATACCTATCTCAACACTAATGGTGAAAGGCAAGAAAAGGTGGCACAAATGACTCTAACAGCTGTTAATGGGAGCTTGAATTTTCTGGCTCATGGATGTGGGGATCCAGTTCTTAAAGCTGAGGTGAGACCATTCAGTAGCACTTAATTGCAGCGTGGTGTTTTTCAAGGATGTTGTTTAATCTTGTCAGTTTGATGGAGCATCTTCCAGGTAGACTTCAGGTGTGAGTTTTGGTAACAGGGGAATTATGCAATTCAAAAACTCATAACATGATTTGTCACTTTGGTGTGGTAAGATAATGTGGCGAGAATTAAAAAGCATAGAAAATACAGAACCCTCTCCTAAAGGGCGTACTCTCTGAAGAGGGTAAATAAAACAAGAGTAGCAGGAATGTGCCAGGGCTGCTCTCAGCATGTTGGTTACAAAACTAGGATTAGAATTCCTGAATGTGCTTTTACATCTAATAGGGCTTCACTCTCTGCTTGGAGGAGGCTTTTCAGTTTTTCATCCTTAGACACTTCTGTTCCATATCCAACCATTTACTAATGCAGAAGTCATCTTCCCCTGAGAAATGGGAGGCCACTGTGGCTCTTTGCTGGCATTTAAACTAGAACAAACTTTAAGTGATGTGGACCCAGCACAAGCAATTTTAAATCATAAATTCAAGGTTCTTATTCATCTTCTCACAGTACAAACTTTATGAAATTGGGAGCCTTCTGAAAACCAAACTGATGGAGAAGGTGAAGAAGTTTGATGGCTATATGTGGAGATTCAGGAGATCAGTAAGTATCTGTATGTCATCTGTGAAAGCACCATGGAATGTTCACATAGTGTTAAATCAAAAAACATTACATTGCATGCAATTGTTCTGTTTTGCTTAAATATTTAAATTTTTAATCCTGTGCTAACCTGTAATTCATGCATAGAGGAAAATCATGTTTCATGGTAAAGGTCCTGTATCTCTGCACCAACACCGAGGAGTTCAGAGTTGCTTTGGAATGGAGTCACTATGTATTTTGGAATGTGATCACTATGTATTTTGATATTTCTTTTTTGGGAACCAATATAGGTGCAGCAGGTTGAGTTTCTGTCTGAAGCAGCTGGCTGGGCTTCGCTAGCCTTGCAAAAGGCAGCAGGATTCCTCCACAGCGTGGGTAGGGCTGTTGCCCAGGTGTGGAAGCAAAGTGGAATCAGGCAGATACTGAGAAGCAAGCTCCCACTTTTCCTGGATAAAATTCAAGACCTTGTCCAGCAAATGCAGAATGAATTGCAAAGTAAGCAAAACCACACAAAGTAAGGAGACATGGGATGTGACAGAGACAATAGGACAATGTCAGTGAAGGGCAAAACAAACAGTATAAAAGATGATGAACAGCACAAATGTTTCTATTTTGGTCTAGCAAAAATTGCTGACCTTGGCTCTTAGCCTACAGAGCAGGAGCCGTGATGCAGTAAGATCTAAGTAACCTCAGTGCCAACCCCTTTCTAATGAAATCAGTGAAGGGGCATTCTCTTGGACACAGGAGTCTGGTTTCAAGTGGATGAGAACAGAGCCCTAATTGCTAAGCTGAAGCATTTCTGCTAACAGTTCCCAGGCAAGCATTTCCTCCCAAAGGCCTGTTCATATCCATCCTTGAGTTTTGGATGCTTGTACTAATTGGATTTCACTTGGTCTGTTTTTTTCCAAGACTATCCAGTAGCCCCTAAATCACTGTTCTGCTGGACTATGGCTCATACTGAAATCATTGAGAAATATGGTCAGTTGTAATTAGGTGAGAGAACCTTCCAGCCTCACAAGATTAAAACATTACTTTGGGCCACTTACCTCTAGATTTTCCCACTCAGAAGTGGATTTAGTTGATACACAGTTGATACATAGTTGATGTGTTTGAACTGAGTTGTGACCAGACTGTCCTGTTATTCCTTGATCAGGTACAGGCTGAGCTGTACAGCTCTGATGGAGGCACCTTGCAAAGTATCCCTCACATTTATTTTGCAAAGCAGCAGTCTATTTATAATATAAGGTGTGGATCAGGGTTACAGCTAAATGCCTCTTTCCGTTTTTTTTTTAAACACTCTGTCCAAGCACACAACTGTGAAATGTCCCTAATTGCCATGAAAACAAAGCTGCCTCTTCCTGTTTTCTGTGTCCCTGTTTCACTTACACTGGAAGTTGTGGGGGAACAAACACTTCGTAACCTCTTGGCTAATGTCTGTTTCATGCAACGTTTTTGCTTCAGAGCCACTATCAACTCTGAAGGATGCCTACTACGATGTGACCTTGAAGCCACTGGATGAAGTTTGGCAAGAGAAGACAGAAGCGTACATGAAAAAAATCCAGGCTTTTTTGCCCCGGATTGTAAAAGATGTGTGGCTAATGGAACCAATCCAGGTGGCATTAAGGGCTGTGAAAGCAAGCTTGGATATGGTTGGTATAACTTCAGTTTTCTTCATTTTTAATGGTTTGAAAGATAAGGCCTACAAATTTTAAAGATCAGCTTTGACCTATGGATACACAAAAATAGTTAAATGTTTTTGTTGATGGAACCAGTGCAGTTATCTTTTCACATAACAAGCTTGTGCACGGTTAGTTTACTGTTCTTGAAATATTTGACCTGCTTTGAAAGCAGTACTTTTCCAGCTACGGGAGAGGTTGTTTTCACTAGTTGTTGTCATCACAGTAGCAGCAGTCAGTCATTCATGTGGCTTTTGCTTTTCTTGCACAGAGACGGGGCATTTTGACTCCAACAAACAGTGTGCAAATAGGTTTGGGCTCTTCTAGTTGAAATGAAGAGCACACATCATTACACCAATTTGTATTAACAAGGATACCAATCCTTTGCAAGCTACTGAACCACATTAACTCAGTGAAGTATTCGTATACTTTAAGTGATGTTATTTTAGGAAAGGTGTATTTCTGTCTGTTGTTGCTGTAGTGACTAGTGTCTGTTCTCTGGGTATTAACCTCTAAATGACAAGATGCTGTCAGGCAAGTGACAAATGCAAGAGAGACTGAAGTACTTTTTCACTGACTTGCTTTGAAACTCCTTATCAAGTAATGCTCCTGCCCTGAAGCCATGCTGAAGTCAGGTTTGTAATCTCCTTTTCTGGCTCTCCAACAGACTGCACAGCAGATGCTGAGGTGGGCAGAGGCCATGTTTTCCAGAGCTGCCAGCAAGATCCGGAAGCCTTTACGCAACCTTTACAGGTTTTCACCCAGGTAACTGGTGTTTTGTGCAGGATCCCTCCTGCTGGGTAGTGTTCTAGATGGATATGTGCACAGTTACATCAGCTTGTACGCCAAGGGCTGCGGACAACCACCCAACCGGTCTTTGCTTTGGGCACATGGCAGAGCACCATGATATTCATTGTTGGTGGCTACCAGGACAGGCTGCATTTCATAAGAAGCTACTCAGCAGCAAACACAACAGTAGTAACTGTGATAACTGGCCGTATATGGCATGGTGTGTTGCAGGGCTTACCCATTGTTTGTCTTTGTTTTGCCACTCAACCAGACTACAGTTCTTAGGAATATTTCACTTCCACATTTCTAATAATAAAGGAACTGCTTTTCATCAGCTTAGCAGGTAAGTGCACATGATGTTTTGTTTATAATCTACAGGAACTGCTCAGTGGCAGTAAAACTGCCAGTACTTCCCAAAGCAGACCGCTCCCTGGATCTGGCTAATATTACTAATTATCTCATTGAAGAAAAGCTAATGAGGCCTCTGCAAGACCTCTACAATATCAACATAGTTGCAGAGTATTACAGATTCAAACGGAGGATGATGGAGAGTCCCTTTGAATGTAAGCCCTTTCAGAGTGCTGCTTTGTTTTGTAACTGGGTCTATTTCCACTTAGTTCTCAATTTCACAAATCATATTTGTTATAGTTTACATAGAGATGGGCGCTAATTAATAATTGTCCTATAAACTTTATATACAGTCTTTCTTGTAAAACAGTAACTGTTTGTATAATATCAACATTTCAGGTAAAGCTCACATGCAGTAAATATTCCTCTGCTTAATACTCACAAAAATTTTGCAACTCTTTACAGTTCCTGCTGCTGAGACTAGAAGTCAGCAAGTGGCATTTATCTGTCTTACCTATATGCTCTTGTGAGTTGATACTGTGGTTCAAGGCCAGTCACACCTCTTGGCCCTAGGTCTTGCTGTGGGGGCTTTGTCCATACCTTAAAACTTGTTGACTCTAGGATGAAAAAGCTGAGCCCCATCAAAACTTCAGAGACAGTATTACCTGAAAAGCATTGCTGAATGCTAAAGGACAGCATTAACTGTCCCAGCAGTCCCTTAGAAGATAATGGCTTTTACAGAAAGAACTTCCTCCCAGTAGACAGGCACAACAACAGGGCACTGAAAGTAGGTCCTAGTGACCACATAGTGATACATCAGCAGGGCTTCCTGGACTGAAACTCTGATGATCAAGTTTGTCAGGGTATATTTTTGAAGACAGTTAATATTGCTGGGTTCTGCATAGGAAAGTATAATGTGCCCAAAAGTTGGGGGGAGGGGGGGGGCAGAGCTTACAAATAGGATTATAAAGTGATTATAAAGTAGCATGACTGTAAGTCAATACAAGCTGTGAATCCTAATTCATGTTTCTGAAAGTTTTAGGACACTCAGGTAGATCTATAATGAAAAAGAAATACCTAGATTGTTTCCTGCCTGGTGAATTTTTTGTTGCAGTGCAGCTTGTAACTAATCAAAATGCAGTAATAGCTTGAGAAATTATTTTAAGAGTATGCCAGCCAGGAGCTGCTTGTGTTGCAGTATGCAAGTAGTAGCACAGCCCTTACTGCTCTCTGGAAAACTAACTCGTGTTTCTTCTGAAATACTGTTCTCTAGATCATGCAATGCTAATGGGGACCAAGCATCTAATGACTTTTGATGGAAAAATTTATGATTTGGCATCAAAGTGCAGTGTACTTCTTGCCAAGGATTTTCTCCATAATACTTTCACTGTAATACTAAATGAGGAGACTAGTAACTCAAGATCACTGTATGTGGAGATGAACCAGACTGTGACCAGTGTTTACCCAAGACTAAAGGTAGGAGGGTAAAGTCAAACATTCTTGATTTCCAGACCAGAAATTATCTTCAATCACGCAACCAACCAAAACAGAAAAAAAAGAAACTATCCTCAAAATATTAATGCTTAAAACATAATCAGAACAGCTCTCAGGTGTAAGTGCTAGAAAGTAACCACATTTAAATCAGAAATAACCCCAAAAAGAGTTTTAACTCAAGGGCTGTCTCTTAGCTCTCTGAGTACTTAAAATATGAGGGGTTTCATGGAATTTTCAGCTTTCCTCTTAAATGGTCTAAGAGAATGGCAGTTAGAGAGGTCTGGAGAACAAGCTGGGCCTGTAGGCCTCAGTGTCTCTGGCAGGTGGTGTGCTCTTCTGCTCTTCCAGAAGTTTTAACACAATCCTGTTCCTATTCCCTAACATGAGGCTGAGCAAAATTGACCCCATCCCACCTGCAAACCCAAACTGAGCTTTGCGTGTCATTGAACTTTCATTGTGACATATTTGAAATTTCATTTTCATTTTAAAACAGATATCCAAGATGTATAACTTTTCCTTTATGGAGAACTGCCGAATACTGGATCAACCCCTTGAAAAGAATCCCACTAATTCAAGGAGAGGAGCCAACAAAATAGAAGTGTCTAATCAGAAGGGAGTTTCTGTCTCCTGTGACTTTCAGTACGATCTCTGCACTGTCACTCTGGCTGGATGGCACCACGGTGGGTACTGATCATACAGCTGTCTCAGCTGTCACTCATCTTTTCTACATCTCTGAATTATAATCACCTGTACTATCAGCAAGTGGGTTGTTTTTCACATGCTTTACCCCTCCTTATTTATACACATGGGGAAATGGCCCTATGCATTCCCAGTTATTCCCATTCCCAAAGAACACAAGTGTTTACCAAGGTTACAGCTGTTTCAATGCAATAAAGCAGGCAGAAATAGGGGGTGGTGATGTTAGGGTGGAAACATCACGCTCTTTGGGTCAGTCAGTGCTCAGGGATGATAGAAAAATGTCAATGTGGTCTAGTCTAAAATCATAGCAGTTCTTTGTATCCTGCCTTCCTGCTAAAAATGTTGTATTTCTTGGGTTTGATTTGGTTTTGTTTTGATTTCTGTTGCATGTTTCTGTATGCATATTTCATTACAAATGCAGTCAGCTCAACCTAAAACCCTGAGAATTGTCAAACCTGCAAGAACATGAAAGAGGGAGGCCTAAGAGCTTCCAGGGTTTTTGCTATACTTGGAATAAATTCCCCACACTATTCTAAAACTCAGACCCCTGAGATTAGCAGAGAACAGATATATGTGTTCAGGAGAAGCAAAGGAACAGCTGACACACCTGATGGCATTTCAGGCTGAGAAGAATCCATAGTGGGTGCCTGGGCATATTCCCTGGTCCACATCACAGCTGAGCTCTGCTGTACAGAGCAATCAGAGCTGAGAGACAGCTTCTAGAATTTTCCTGTCTCATCCTGACTACTGTTTTACTCCATTTCAATTTAATTCCAGGTATATCAGCTGGACTTTTTGGTACCAATGATAATGAAGCTGGAAATGAATGGATGCTTCCTAACCATTCCTTCACTGACAACGTGTGGGAGTTCACACAGAGCTGGCAGGTCAGGAGCTGAAGGGCCTCTTTCTGTGCAGGTCACCAGTGGTGCTGGAGCACAGAGGGCAACATGGACCACACTGTTCTGGCTTAGGTGAACCAAAGCTCATAGTGAAGAGCAGCATACTGTATATAACTGGGCACAGAAATGCTACTATTTCCACCTTTATTTCTATACCTTCCTTTAAAAAAGAGGATCACTTCAGGTATCTTGTACTCCTTCTTGCTGTTGGAGAGATACATCTTCTCAGATGGCAGCCTATGTTTATGTCAATAATGGGGCAGGATCATGACGTGACTGACTAGGTATAAATTTCCTAATTGCTACAAATATTAACTTCTAGTAAATTCATAAAAATGCAACTATCTAATGCAAAACTACCCAGAGAAGTTGAACTAAAAATAATAAATTAAAAGCAATACATAAGAAACTTACTGTCATAAACAAGTTGGAAGGTCACATATGTCCTTCTTTAAGTGGCTGAGGGCATACTGGCTGCACTTACACTATTGATTGGTGTGTTTTATTTGTAGGCCATGGCATCTTTGCAGTGCTGTATACCACCAATAAAATTTTATAGCTGACTCTAGGTGAACTCTGTGCTGTTTGCAGTCATCTCCTGTTCAGAAAAAAATAAGAAAACTGACTTGGCAATAATGTGCTGTTGTCATGCATCATTAAAGCCATGGCCAGACACGCAAATGTGCTGTCAGTTCATGCAACGTCTTAAACTTTTCTAAAGCAGCAGGAAGAGGTGGCAGGGTGGAAATACCCAGCTCATACAAGCAGTGTATTCAGCTACACCGATCAAATGGGGCTTGCAAAAACCCTTCCTGACCAGAAGCTTCAGCGCAACTACATGATACAGAAAGTAAAAACTCACTCGGGTCAAGACTGGCCACGTATCTGAGCCTGCGGTAGAAGCTCTCAGTCACTCTGCATTGCTGGAGGCCCCTCCCATCGAGCTGCACACTCCGACTGGCAGGTCAAACCTCTCATACCCCGATGTCATGACACTCTGGAGTTACAAGAGCAGCTGCTGTATCAAATGAGGAGGTTCATAAGGAGACTGCAGATATCTGACTCCTGCAGGACAAGGGTTATCTGAGAGATTAAACTAGCAGATAATTTTTCTTAATAATTAAAGTAACTTGAGTTTACACTTCCTTAAAGAACTTCTAAATTCAAAGACTTGCCCGGAAATTACTTATTAAAAAAATAGTGAGTTGCTGATCTGCTACAGGATAAACAGCCCAGTGTTCACTCAAAACAAATAATGAGAAACTTTAGCAAATGCCCATTACTACTTCTGTTAATATTTGGTATCATCAGCTTCTGACTGGTGTGCTAAGGGACTTGACCTGATTCATATACAACAAAAACCCATTAACTTTTTTTTTTTTGTCCAAAAATCGTTTGGGTTGTCTTAAGCTACTTGTTTATTACCTATGCATAACCCAGCAAGAATATGAAGATTTTTTTTTTCTCCACCAAAAAGATCTAGTAAAAGCACAGCTCTGATCTGTCATGTAATAAAAGACAACCAACTACGTCAGCAGCCAAAATTTACAAAATCAATAGAAAAATGAAATAATGTCTGTAATATTTGAGACCTACATTTTAGTATATAGAGTGTGCAAGTTACTTCTCAATATTACTGAACAATAAATGTTAATCAGAGCAGTGCACTGAGCTGCCTCTATCTTCCTTCAAACCATCTCACACTGGAAATCCTGAGAACTTGCACTACACTGATGTATAGAAAAAACCCCTAAACTAAAAAAACCCCAACTTGAGTAATTCTGTTTTCCCAGGTGAACAAGTGCAGTCTCGTACAGAAGAAAGTGAAGCCATGTCCGCTTACAGCTAAGCAGAAAGTCTGTGAAGTGTTTTTTGAAGACTCACATTCACTTCTTAGGAACTGCTTCAAAGTTGTAAGTTCAACTTCAGCCATAGGACTATTTGCATACCCAAATGCCACACTTTAAGAGAGTACACACATAGTTGTTGCAAAGATATAGAAGTTCAGTTGTGGATAACTTTAAGTAATCAGAACAAATATCCAGAGAAAAGACAGATATATCACCATAAATATAAATTAAGTTCCCTGACATGCACCAAATAGTGGCATGACATTACACTGCTCTTTAGCATGCAGGTCTAGAATTTGGAAATACAAATTAACCCCTCAATATTAGAAAGAGGATAATGTTGGTGAATGGTCCTAACAAGGGCATGGGGGAGGGATACACAAACCAAACTTGAAGTTCGGTTCCTCTGCAGGTGTATTTCCAGATTGCTGTCTCCAGAGGAGGTTTGTGCTTGCCCCCTGCACACTGCTCCTCTGGACAAACCTCTCTGTGTTACAGGTGGACCCTGAGCCCTTCTACAGCATGTGCACACAGGACACCTGTGAAGCACAGGAGCTGAGGGCTGCCTGCAGCTTAGCAGCAGCCTTTGTTCATTTGTGCAACCGAAATTTTGTCCCTGTGGAAATTCCTCCTCAGTGGTAAGTTTCATTTCTTTTCATCCTGAATATTGTGACTGCATTGCTGCAGTACTTGCATGTCTGTTATTCGAGAGCACTTAAGAAAATAAAATTAATCAATCCGGCTATGGGCACATGCAAAATTGATCCTATTCCTGGAATTATTCTTCTTGCTCCATGTCTATCTCACCCTGTTGCCTCAGAAGCACACCATAACCCATCAATCCATACTCCCTAATGGCTTGCTTCTTTCCTCCTAATCTGTGTAGGAGGCAGAAGGACACCTGCAGAATAAGGTGTGATTGTCTCTAGGAGTTCCATGTTTTTTGTTTCACTTGACTTTTTCTCTGACTAATGCATTTGAATTCATATTAACAATATTATATAGACACACTGAACATACTTTGTGACCCATTTTTGTACTTTTAAGTCTCTTATAATGACATCTATCTTCTTTAACCTAAAATTTCAAGATTATCAGTGTGTGTATTTTAATGCAGCTGTCATCTGGATAGCTGTCTGATGGGAATCTGTTTAAAAAAATGCAAAGAAAGCTGAAGAGCCTGAAAAGAGCAGTAGTCTGGCTTGACAATTTTAGCATTGTAATCCTCACCCATTTCAGTTGTCACTGTGCAAATTAGTTATGGTTCCCCCCATTTTTTGGTGAAGGAGCACACACTTCTGCATTGCACATTGCTGCAGTAACTAGATTAGGACAGTTACTGCTCTACAAGAGAACAGGAGTCGTGTTCTGATTACTTGGTAAGTGCAGAGTTTTAAGGAAAGAATTCTTGAGTAAATCCACAACCCCAAAATATTTGTACGTAATAAACTTTAGTCCTGTCTTACTTATTTTCTTCAGTTACTGCATTATTCATTACTACTGCAGTTACTACAAATTCATCTATACAGTTGCCATTTCCAGTGTGCATTCTCTTACTCCAGTCCAACTTGACAACTTTGCAGTGCAGGTACCTACAGAACAAAGAGCTGTCTGTGCCGGAGCACCGCAGTACCCTGGAATCCCTTGCCACTTAAGGATGATAGCACCTGTGTATTTTGGCATTTTCTGTATTCCCTACATCCACTAATTTGTATATTTCTCCAGGTTTTTTATTAAACTGTCTCCATTAGATTTTCTGCCTACAGTATCATCTTTGAACTATTGACTACAAAAAGGTGTATAAATAATGATATATAAACTACAATAGTCTGTACCACTTCTGTTGATGACTGTTCACATACTGCTTTCTTAGGAGAAATGACCAAGAACATCCCCAAAACTTACTCTTCTATTCAGCTGGATTGTTATTCGTTAGTTTAGACCCAAAAGGACAACACCTTCTCTGAAACTTGCTATATGCCTGTGTCTTTTCATTGAATTAGAACAGTAAAGGAAACATGCATACAAATTATTGTCATACTAACTATTGATATGCTTGCCCAAGTAATAACTTAAGATGTAAACAGATTTTTACAAGTCTGCAATGAAAACATTTACATGATGAAATAATGCCAAAGAAACAATGTTGCTTTTGCTTGAAATACTCCTAGGTTTTATGCTCCATGCTTTGCTAAGGCTTAGTAATGAGAAAACAGGGTGACTGAGGGTTTTTTTTTTTTAATATATGCAATTAAATTTTATTAATTTGCATTTGTAAACTCACTATCACCTCAAAAGAAAGCTTTCCTGACTAAAACCATATTTGTGGTATGCTTAAACAAATGAAACTATTTACTGAATTCTCACCCACTAAGGAAGGGAATAACTATCAAGTAATTGTAGATGATTGGGTTAGCCATAAAATACAAACCTAGGAAAAAAGAATACCCAGTGTGTATGTCAGTGCAGCACATGCATACACTGCCACGTGTGGTAATAACACCAGGTGACACTGTCTGCCTCATGAATTCTGTTCACCTGGTGTTAGCAGTAGATGGCCATGACATTTCTGAATAGTATCCTGTACACAGGAAGTGGTTTTAGCTCCAGTAGTTTATAAAGTCAAACATACTAATATGAACTATAGAGACACATTTTGTTAAATCTGACCCTGAATATTCAGTTGAAAACAGTTTCAGAATGGCTCAGTGGCCAAAAGATGGAAGTCAGCTGATGCTACTAGTTTACGTTATCCCATTTCTGAGGAAAGGGATTGGAATTACAGTGGCTCACAAGCTCAGTTAACAACAATAACATGCTATTCAGGCATGCTATTAAACAAGCAAAGTATACTGGGGATGTACACATGAATAAACATCTTTAAGACAAATAATTTTTCTTGATTAATCCTATTTTATGCATCCAGTTTTGGACACCAAGTTTATCTAAGTTGTGAACCAGCTGAGTAAAGTCCCATGCTCTCTGTGGGGTCAAACATTGAAGGGCTGAGGAAAGAGATGATTTAGGTCTTTAAGTATGTAAACATGCTGAAGAGAAGGACGTATAACAGCCCTGACTGCAGCAGGGAGAATTAGGTGTGACCCTATGAAAGTCTGTAATGGCCAGGCTGGTCACACAGCATAACCGACAGCCATCTGAGGTCAGAAGAACAAGAGAACATGTCAGTAACAGCTGCCTCTGCACTCCTCTCTAGAAACTATCTGGTCAAAGATCTTTGACTGGATAGCAGAACTACCCAGATCCCATGAACTTTAGTAGTAATGCTACTCTCTGCCTCCTAAAAGTGATTTTAGCATCTAACGTGAAGAAAGAAGCTTAAGTCTTTATTTCAGCTTTGTGTATCTGAGATAAAACTGTATCTAAAATGCTAGAATACTTTTTCCCACAGCTTTTTTGATAATGTCATTAAAATATTTGATGCTATTTTTCCCTTCATAGATTTCTTGTAATTCAGCATAGCAATAGCTTGTACTACATGTCACTTGTCCCTTTCCATCCCTCAAGTACTTACTAACCACTTACCTGGATTTCATCTCATCTTCATTTCAGCTTGAGCCAGTTCTGAAGGGCAGATACCAGCCTCGAAGATGGAAGAACCCTTTCAGCACCCAAAATAAAACTGTTGTTTTAGATAAATGAGCTAGAAGCAATAGTAGGGAGAGCAGTGAAAGTGTGAATTAGTGTTAGGACTATGAATATAATGAAGCATATATGCTATAAAAGGAAAGCTTTTCACCCAGAAACACCTGAAGGCAAGAGGAATTATTACAGTACAGCGACAAGAAACCAGAAAAAATAAGACATAAGAGTATTAGTTACTTTAAAAAAATTATCCCATTCCGTGGCAAAATTGCCTCCTCACAAGCCTTGAACCATAGCCTGAATACACTTAAAAACTGACAAAAGATCCTTTCCAGCTCAGGTTATTCCAGTGAGCAATGCTGTGAAGGCAGCATGTTGGCTCTGAAACTGTGCAGCCATGCTGACTTCTTTTTTCTCCAGAACTGAAACTCAGCTGTTCAGTAAATTCTGGAGAAAGTCACCTTTTTCCAAGGAAGTGCCTGACATGCAAGAGGGCTAAGACAGAAATAAGATGGTTAAATAATTGAATTTAAAAATTGAATAACTTTCTCATTTTTTATGCTGGTTGAATTTTCCTGTTATTAATGTGCATGTTGTTCATTGAGACATTGGTTTTACATTCTCCCTTTGTGTCTTGAGAGCCCCCTTCTCAGAAACCAGTTCATGTGCTGGGAAAAGGTGACTGATACCTATCCTATCCATAGAGTAGTGTTAACACGTTATAGATACTGTTGTGTGAAAGGGTCTCATCTGTTAAATTACTCTCTATGTTGTATTTTCATCTATTGATTAAAAAAATTCATTACCTTTTGCCACGCAGCACTAGGAATGCAATTATTCCTTAGCAAAAGGGTGTCTTTGCATAATATACAAACATCAAAATAATGGTGTTCTGAACTTTGAAATAACGTTAATAAACATCTGACTTCCTGATTTTTATGCTGGAGTACATTTTTCTCATTATTCATAAGAATAAAGTTGTATTGACCCAGAGGGTTGGAACAGGCTGTGTTTAAATGGCTCCTGCAGTTGATAGAGACAAAACCAGCAGCTGGCCTCAGTTACTGTGCATGCTGCTTCAGTCTGTGCTTGCTTTCTGAACACTGGCACTGCAGTTTTACATAAATTCTAGGTAACATATGATTATCACACTAGTCAAGAAAAATTCTGACAATTATTAGGATTTCCACAATCATAAGATGCTGCTATACAAAGCATGGCAGAACTCAAGTTTGCTTGTGTAGTAAGTTTGTAACAGCTTACTTACAGAAAACAGGTAATTTATAATGAAGCTCAAATTGTAGAAAATATTTCTGGAAGTTAAAGAATATACTGGTTATTGATTTAAAAATACATACTCTTCTCCCCAGTAGCTTAATGCATGCTATGCAGGCTAACCACTTTTGAAAAAATACTGAGGTAACAGTTGCAAGAATAAAAGAAAAATGTCAGCAAGTAGAGCAAAATATTCAGAATTGCTGCTCTGCTTTCCAGCTCATTGCAGCACAGTCTGGGGTACAGGAAGGAGACATGTAACCGTTTGCTAACAGCAACGGTGAGATGGATACAGATACCTGGTCTCATAGAAGCTACATATAACATCCCTCCTGTGCTAAAGAACCCATTTAAACACCAATAAACATTTCAAATTACACCCACTGTACTCAGCACATTGGCAGATGTCTCTGAGATGTTCCCAAGTTGTGCAAATG
This sequence comes from Hemiprocne comata, assembly GCA_020745705.1. NCBI lineage: Eukaryota > Metazoa > Chordata > Aves > Apodiformes > Apodidae > Hemiprocne > Hemiprocne comata. The sequence goes on from CM036600.1 coordinate 11,174,207, forward strand.
CACATTTTGTGTCTAATACTGATTAAAGAAGTGGGAACTAGAACAGGCCCCCCCAAACCAGACTGGAAGCCCGCAGCATTGTGCAGGAGCTGGGCAGGGGTTGCTCACATTGCCATGGCTCAGTCAGCAGCAGGTGCAGCCAACAAAAACCTCAGCCCCACCCCCCCCGACCTCCTGCCCTGGTGTGCTCAGGGTTGGCCTGACACTCAGCTTACCTCATCAACAATAAATATTGCATCAGACCAATAACAAAGGCCTGCACAAAGCACCAATTCTACAGAACAGGATTAACAGCAAAGTGATCCGGGGGCAGATGAGGGGTGGAAAACAAACAAACGCAAACCAAATCACACTTTCTTTTTCAATACTTTGTTCATTGTCTGAGTTTGGCAATGATTTATAGCTTTCATGAATAAAGTCATGGCTCATTTTTTGTACTGGCAGCTATGCCTTTCCTATGTGCCCGACAGACAACTGGTTTCAGTGCAAAGGCAATCTCTTTCTCATGCCATAAAATAACTACCAATAAACATGCAGTAGTTTGTCACAGGTCGGGGGGTTGTTCTCAAAATGAACTTTGTAAATCTTTCAATGAACCAAGGAAACCATCAATCCAAATTATTTTTATGTATGTCTTCATCACTGCGTGATAATGTCTTAGCTTGGGAATTCAAAAATGGAACTCATACACCACCTGCCTGACAGAAGCAAGATGTCAGCTACATCCTAAGGTGTATTAGCAAACTAGTCATTAACTAGGACAGTGACAGAGGCTGATGTGGGGAAGCACAGTCCAGCAGTCCCTGGTGGTGGCAGCCTCCCTGCTGGCTGCAACCTGACACACTTGTGCAGGGAAGTGTGCCAAGATCATAGAATCATCCTGGTTGGAAAGGACCTTGAAGATCATCAAATCCAACCATAACCTAAATCCACCTACCATAACCTCATCTACCCACTCAGTGCTCAAAGATGAGGTGATGACTCAGCACAAAAAGCATCCCCCCCAGCCCAACAAAATATGTTCTTTATGGATGTGATCCTCCAGGAAGGCTCCCCTTGGCAGGATTTGACTGAATAATTTCTTAGGTCAAGCATTCAGTTTCAGTATTTCCAAAACTGACAGTTTTTTCCTCTGCCTTACACTGGCTTTATCAAGACTAAACTTGGAGTATACAACTAGTGCTAACACTGCACATTTTTGCACACCTTGACTGAAGTGATCTGAAAGGTTTATGCTTCAGATGAAAGTAATGCAGGACACAAACTATGCTGTTCTGTGGGAAATGCATAAAATCAAAGGAATAGCTGAAGGATCTACACATCAGACTGCAAATGGCTCTGGTCTTGCCTCCTAGCTTGCTGGAGACCAGAATGTCTGTACTTGTAACTCAGCTGATCAGAGCAGTATGAACACAGCCATCCATACCCAGCTCCTTGCAGAAGCATAAAGAGGTAAAGTCAAATCATTCTTCAAAGTGGGAGTATTTTTAGTGGCTACAACTCACCTTCAACATGTCCTTTATGTAGGTCATACACGGGAACTCCAGATCTACAACGCTCACAGACACTTATGCATACCATGCAAAACTTCGTTGCAAAGTTGAGGGTTTTGAGGCTCTATCACAAGCGGAGAAAGTTTTAAATACACAGGGCCTCTCATTTCTGCTACCTGAGCTCCCCAGATACTGGTACATGCTCCGAGATAAATCACAGAATCATAGAATTGCTAAGGTTGGAAGAGACCTTAAAGATCATACAGTTCCAACCCCCCTGCTATAAGCAGGGACCCCTACCACTAGACCAGGTTGCACAAAACCTCATCCAACCTGGCCTTAAAAACCTCCAGGGATGGGGCATCAACAACCTCCCTGGGCATAAATCCAGATTTGTTCCAGTTAATGACAGAGCTAACACAGAGTGCTCAGAAGCCTTCCTGCAGTCTACAGCCATTCACCTGCCCTCTTCAGGGTCCAAAATACCAAGCACTCCTAACCAAAACCCAGCTTTGACCTCCCCCTCCACAAGACAGGGCTAGAGAAGCCCTTCACCCTCTAACTTCCATTATGTGCTCTGCTGTACAACAGCAACAAAAATCAAAGCCAAACCCACATTCTACTGTAGAACCTCAGACACAAAATGTTGAAAATGGAGAATTCCCACTGCCCAGCAGAGTCCAATAGTGCCAAACTCCTCACAGAGCTATCCTGAACTGCTGCAGGAGTGAGCCGGTCTCCCTCTGCCCTGGAAAATCCAGAAATGAGATACTTCAGGTTGATCCTTAAACCTGTGTGGTAAAGAAGCCACCAACAGCATCAGCCACTCATTAGGTAAAGCACAGCTACACTCCAAGTCAAAGCAATCTCTAGAACTCTCTTGTTCAGAAGCTCAACATTCAACTTTGCTAAGAGCATCTTTTGCTTTCAGTTCCTAGGAAAGCACTTTCTGTGAACTGTCATAAAAGCACCCAGTCTTGGCTTTGAAACCCTTACAAGTTACTGTTTTACTAACGCAATTGCAGGCCTTTCTGAAGGACTACTTCAGTTCAGCAACAGATCTCCTTCCAAACAACTGCCAGGCAACATTTATAGCTTTGTACTGATCAAGTATGTGACATTTGCTGGGGGGTTGGAACTAGAGTTTATGTCTGGGCTTTTAGTGAGATAAAGTGTACAGTACAGAGTCAGACAGATTCTGAACCACCCTAAATCATGCAATGAAGAGATCTAGATCTTATTATGCTTGCAATCAACTGCTAGCAATTAAGCACAAAAATCCCAGATGTTGACTAATGAGCCACCAGATGGGTGGTAAAAAGATGCAAAAAAAAATCCCCTACAATTCCAGCCCAGCCCTACATAAATCCAACCCAGCCCTATATAAATACAATTTTTCAGATGCATTCAGTGAATATGAATCACTGCCAGATGGATTAACAGCAGTTTCACTCCTTACAGCTACTACATTGTGCACCCACCAAGTATGGCAGGGGCTACAAGCTGTATTTAACTCTGCCAGAAATGTACTGACACTAGCAAGGACGCAGCAGACCTTTCAGCAGCACTTTACTTGCAGCATTTTACTGCCTAGTTAGCAGGGCAAGGTAAAACAAGCTTCATGCTTGTGGCTTAAGAAGCATTCAGATGGAAAAGTATCTACCTCCAGATAAAAAACAGTTTCCAGCCAATATGCTAACCATGTGGATCATTTCTGAAAGGCTAAAGCATTCCACAAGTGGATTTTTTTCTTTCCCAGCATTAAGAACAATAAACAAACCCAGACTGCCAAAATTCTCTATGTATGTGTTTTGGCATTTCACCAGCAGGGTCTCAGAGCACAGGACTTCTACAGCTGCCTCTGATGTGGTCTGGTTTGGAATATGAAAGGCTGAAATTGCATTCTGAAATTCAGTCCTTAATCTGTAAAGATCTACTTAAAACAGAGTATCTGATTTCCATATGCCTTGAAAATACAATACCACAATTTTAAAATTTAGTTACCACCACGTGATTCTTGTCTGAAATTGCAGAATACAGAGAGTATCTTCCCTTCCTATATGCATTCCTAATTAACATAACTGTATTGCTGGAAAATATAGTCCCAAACTACAAAGCCATACCACATGGATAATGCAATGCTTTCTTTAGGGCTCCAGTTATCTTCAGACAAGAGGGAAAATAAAAAATAGTAATAGTTCTCCTTTTCAAAGGTTGTTTGGTTTGATTTCATAGGGTTTTTTTTCTTCACAGGAAGAGGAAAGATAAAAATAAAACATACTTACTAAAAATAACATACATTGGAACAAGAAGAGAAACCTTCAAAGAATAAAATTATCTTAGGCACAGTAAGCTTATTTCATGAGGTAGTAAAATATTTGCACCTTGAATCTGGAAAGCCTATTCCAAGGAATCCTGCATCTCAGCTTTTCAGTTAATTTCACTTCACTGGAACACATGGTTTATTACTGTACCACTTTCAGTATTTCAGAAACACAGAAACCAGAGAGGTATTTCAACACAAGACTCTGCTAACAGTTAAGACTGAGACATGTCTTACAAGTAGTGTTTACTGACAGGGTTATTACTGAAAAGAAAACACGGGCAAAGATGTTATTTCCAACCACAACCTAAACGGACTGGAACACATTTTCCCTTCATTCCACATATCAAGTTCACTCTGGTAACACGAGTTCTGTGCAGCTCTTGCTGCCAAGAACACACTGCTACAGGAATGATTATCTAAACACACGTTCCTAGAAACAGCAACTAACATATGTAGAAACATGTAGTATTCTTAATAGCATTGACATGTTACACAGAAAGCATCAATGTTTCTCAAATCTGTTGGTACAGACTGGGAAAGAGATAAACATTATGATTACTATCAGATAGGTACAGATCCCTCCACTTTACTCTGAGCCTCACTTCTCTCTGGTTTACTCCAAAAGTAACTGGTGCTTGTTAGAAACCACAAATACACAGAATGGCCCATTGTTCTGCACCAAAAAAAGTATTTATCCAGTTACTTTAGGCAGAGGAAAAAGTATCTAGGGGATGACTCTGTGCAAATCCTCCACTTCAAGGCTCCACATATTCTTATGCACGGGGTTTTCAGAAAGATCTGTCATCTTTATTGCTCGAAGAATAGGCTCAGGACTGCAGGACCGCACCACACCCATCACCATTACATACTTCCCTAAAAAAATAAGCAAGTGTGAAGTTTAATTAACCTTTGTGCTTTCATTTTCTTATTAATTCAGACAACAAAATATTTAAAGACAATGAGTTAAACAGTTTGAATTAAAGCTGCCAATACTTGCAAGAAAACTCAAAGAACTAAGCCTGCTTAGAACTAAATTCCATGAAAAGGGTTCATTATTCATACAGCCATTTTTATGGTAATTTTGCTAGATTTTCACATATAGCAAGAGTCAAAACCAGCACGCAATTCCACCTTCTCCTGCGCAAGTGGAGGACAATACACAAGACTGAAAATTAAGCAATATGACTATATTGTACCATAATTCCAGCAATGCTGCAGTCCAGCACTTCTCCAGTTGAATTAACAGTACTGGCGAAGCAAAAAAAAAAAAAAAAAAAAAAAAAAAAGAAAGAAAAAAAAAAGAAAAATCCCTCTCCTTGTTCCTAGACTCTTTTCTGCAGCACCTCACTTTGATCGAACACTTCCTGCAACTGCGGAATAGGAAAACAGGCCCTGTCCCTACTGGATATGGGAAGACAGCATAAGTCTTTGTACTGACAGCCACAAACACACTCTCTTGCTCCTGCACATGCTGCTCCTTCTGTGACTAGCACAGCAGCACAGCTTTTCCAGGATGCCTCTTCTCTGCACGATGGATGCTGTCTGTGACACCATGCCCTCTTTGCAGCTGTGCAAGCCCAGTGTGCCCTAGACGCATACCTGGCACACAGGCAAGAACCATTCTTAGCACCCCATGTGCGGGCATGCGGCGTGCTCGCAGGCCTGTAAGAGTCTCCCGCCTTCAGGCAACGGGAGCATTCCGCATTCCTGTGCGGGAAGCCCCGCTACATTAGTGGCCATGAGGTGCCTGCTGTACCTGTGCCCGGGGAGACGCAAGGGGCGAGGAAAGGGCCCTCGGCCTGTTCCGGCCCTGCCCTGGGGAGGACATCTCCACAGCCTCCAGCGGCGTGTGGAGAAGTGCCTAACGGGCGACAGGAAGGAATCAGGCGAATTACTTTAAAATAAATACAGGGATGTAACGCGCCCCGTAACATCCGGGGAAAACTCCCACCCCCCGGGGGACACTCACTGCCCGTCCCGTCGGCCGGTACCTGCGCTGAAACAGGGCCGCCCTTTGGGCACATCCTCCACCCCCAGCACGGTGAAGGGGCCGCTGCAGTCCTGCAGCCGGGCCGAGCCGCCGCGGGCGCCGCCACGCTCCACCTCTAGCACGGTGCCCTGCATCCACACGGCCCGCAGCCGCAACGGAGCCCGGCCCGCCTCCGCCCGGCACAGCTGCCACGTCCCGTCGGTCCCCCGCACCGCCCCCCGCAGCTGGGCGGCCAGTACCTTCACCGGCGGCCCCGCCGCGTCCCCGGCCATGCTGAGGAGACGAGAGGCCTGCGGGGCAGGCCCGGCCCCCCGCGCGCGGCCGCTGAGGGGAAAGGCGGGAAGCGGCGCGCGGCCCCGCCCCGGCAGACCTTGGTGGCGCCCGATCGGCGTCCGCGGCGCCGCCACCTGAGGGGAGTGGAGGGATGGCGGGAGGGGGGACCGCTCCCGGAGCCCGGCGGCCGGGCTCGGTGGCGCCGGGGCAAGGGCAGGGGCCGGCTGAACGATTTGAAAATCAAGCCGGGAAGGCGGTTGTCGGGCCGCGCCATCACCGCCTTGTTCTGCTCAGTCACGGGGAGCCGCGATCGTAGCAACTCGGCGTGCCGCGGCGGAACCGCACACCTGTGGCGGGCAGAGCGCAGGGCAGAGGGTCCCCAGAGCACGACACGGCTTCTCGCACAACCAGCACATCTGCGGCTGAGGTCTCTGCGTTAAAAACACAAATGCCTTACATGGACAAGAAAGTGCTTAGCGCAGGTGTGTTATTTTTGCTGCAAACTGCAGGGAAGAGAAGTTACTCCCAGGTGGTTCACCAGCTCCCAACCAAAACCACCTGTGCACACTTGTTTTTGCTGTGTCTCGGCTGCATCAGTAAAATCTGCAGACTGGTTTCTGCCCCCCGCCCCCCCCAGGGTTAGGTTACTCTAAGACTTGCCCACGCCTCCTTCCAGGCCGTTGCAGTCATCCCAGATATTTTTCCACGGTATTTCTTCACTACTTAGGAAGAAATGATCGCTTTATGTTTACTGTTTAGTTAATGAAGGCCCTCTGGTTTCCTGGGGAAAAAAGAAAATGCACATAATAATTTTCTCAGGGATGCTTTAAAAATACCTTTTTATATATAGTTACATGGAAATCTAGAGCATAATCCATTGAAAGTATACCCAGCTTTAAGATGGGAGACTCTAAGTCCAATAATTTTGTTTGCTGTCTGTTTATATTACGAACAGACTAACTTGCTTTGCTGCAATCTGAAATCCCTGCGAAGTTGTGGTTTCCTTTGACATTTAGAAAATAAGCCAGGAAATAAGCTAATGGAAAAACAGTAGGATGGAACAAAGGAAAAGGATCAGGAAAACCAAGGGGAGGGATTCCTCAGTTTCCAAGTTCTGTTACCTACAAAAGTGCAAAATGGGTAAAAACTCACAGTAAAGACTCCCCTGCAATTGTCCTTTAAAGCAGATTTGTTCTCCATTAAAATAGCCAGTTACTTTATTTTTAAAATGCAGTTTTGTTTTGAGTAGCAAAATACATCAAAAAACTTCTTTTTTTCTATTCACCCACCATGTTATGCATAATTTATTCAGCATATCTTTTTTCCAGAGATATTTTCTGTTCAGAGAAACTCTGTAAATGGGACTTTATTCCTTTAATAGTGTAAGGAAGTAGTTAACTTTTTGTTACCATTTACAGTAAGAATAAAAGATAGTATTGGTAATAGCAATAAAAACATTGACATTTAAGCACAATACAGAATCACATAATCTGGCAATAAAATCATATGGTTTACAGGAATAGAAAGACATCAGATGGTTACTGTATATGAATGCAAAATTGAGCGAGGCTCACAGGAGAAGAATATTTGTAATTTATTCCCCTAAGCTGCAGTCACTTGACAGCATCAATATTTAGGTTCACATAAAAAAATTAATTGTGCTAAATATTGATAAAAGTATTGTATTCCTATTTGTTACTGTATAATAAGAGGGCATAATGATTATTAAGCCATTAAATCTGGAGATGAAGGCAAGACCCCTACAAGAGTGTAATCTCCAGGAGAGACTAAAAGGTCCATTTTAAAAGATTTTCCCTGAAGAAACTGTGTTATGAGAAGAAAGGCAGAAGTACCAGCAATGTGCGCCGAAAAATGGAATTGTTTCCATAAACTAGAAAAATCTTATCTTTCAGTAAAATGCAAAGTCTGCAGCTGCAGGAAAAATGCCTGGTTCTCCAACAGACTGTTTTCTGGAGATGATTCCACAGCGATCATCCTGTGATTTAAGGGTAGTAGAAGCAGCTCAGCACACAGTTGGAAAAGGCAATGTGGTTGGTGGGTGACAGGCTGTAAATTACATGAGATTAAATTTAAGCACATTTTCTGAAAACATGCTGGATGAGTCAGAGTTTTCGTTTGCATGCATTAAAAAGAAGGAATCAGTTGTCTTCTGCCTGCTAATACAATGTGTGCCTTTCTTCAAAGCAGTCTACAAGGAAGTTACTTCTCACACTGACGTGCATGTGAGATGCAGACACAGCATGGGTGAAAAGAAGCCAGACTACACATAGATAAAACAGTCCAGAGTGTAGCAGGAGCCAATGATGCTTTTCTTGGTTTAGTGTCAAGAGAACTTAGTAAAGAATTTGACCCTAGATCTCCTGAAAAGAGATTTCCAAAGAAGCAGAAACTTGAAATTTTCTGTCTAGCTCAGACCTTCTCACTCTCACTGACAGTACTACTTACAATTGAAGCAATTCTCTGCTCCCCTCTCTAATTTTGGTAAAAGGCTGGTATTACACAATCAGAAAAATCATTCTTTCCCTTAGCCAGAAGTCCTGATAATTTACAGTATTTCATCCTTTCCAAAAGAGTTTTAAAAATATCTCTGTCCCAGTCCATTGGTTAATGTGTACAGAAAAGGTTTTTCAGTTTTATTTCTCAATTTCTCTTTCCTAGTACTGAGAAGTCACTAACTAGCTTAAAAAAAAAAAAAAAAAGTTTTAATTATTTTATTTTGAAATTTGGAATCCAACCAATCAACCTTAAACATTAGAGATTATTTCATTGCTCTCACCATCATGCAAACTTTACCAGTTCCTGTCACTCACCACACATTCCTACTGATGGTAGCCTACAGGCTATGAAAACAGTGCCATGCAGTGCTCTCCAGCTGACTCATTTAATTTACAAAGAATACTTAGAGGAAATGCTTAAAGAACTCCAGTTGTATTCTGCAGAAGTGGGTGTCACCTGTTTATTCCTTTCCATGCTATAAATATGCTGGTATGTAACTGAAATAAATTAGTGTTCTATAGAATAGGACTGCAACATGATGAAATAAAAAGAAAAAAAATCAAATTAATCATAGTCTTTACCAGTATTGCTTATTGCTCTGGAAATAGTCTGTAAATCTGGCTTCCAGATGAACTTATTCCTTCACCAAGAAAAAACCAACCTCTTTTTGAACAGGGAATACGAATGGCACCCAAAGCCTCAGATCTTAATCCTGACTGAAGTGAAGCCAGTAGCTAGGAGACTTCAGTCATTCAGCCTTTCTGACTTCATTTCACTTCATTAAAGAACTGGATGTTTAGGAGAAACTTAACAAGACTGGAGAGCCCCTATAACTACTGTAGCAGAATGCAGACCATTGTCCTCATTTGACAGCTTTTGGCTTTGCATCAATGTACTCTGATGAGCATCGTCAGCATCCAGCTCATCCAGTGGAGAGAAAGCAGAATAATTTTCCTAAATAGAAGTAACCAGAAGAGTGGCATTTTGTTTTTGGAAGTTTAGAATCTGAGATGTCAAATACTAGAAATATACAGAAATTACAGCCGTTCCAGAGCATACATCAGCAGCATTCTGCAATATTCAAGACCTGTGCAAAGATTAATTAAATAAATTTCTGGTGCTTGTTAGGGATGGGCTCTTACTAATAGTCAAGCTTTCACGCAGGCAAGATTCAATAAAAGAAACCATCTCTCCCCCCATGAGCCTTATCTTGTTTAAACTGAAAACATCACAGCTACACCACCACCAAACAAGGTGATTTGAAATAAATAAAATGTTAGAACAGAATTAAAAGGAGTTGGGAGTTTTAATAGAATGACTCAAGAATTTTATACCAAATTCACACTCAGGACACACCTGCACTCATTCAGGAAAAAAACTTTTGGAAGTTTAGGATTAACAGCAGGTACTTGAAGAGCAAAGTTTGAAGTCAGCCTCCAAGGGTTCATAGGGAGCCAGAGAAGAGAAAGCCCACAGCTTCATTGCTGTGTGAGGGAGTATTTTGCAGAGTCTTCAGGAGACAAGACATTTGATGGCAGGTTTGGTGGCAGCCGCAGGTCACACAGTCAAGCAGACCTGTCAGCCGCCTTCTAGCCACTGAATTTGTATGAGAAGTGAATGCTCCTCACTATTGCCTATGCTTTACCTAATGGTTTTTACTTGTACTCCCATGGGATTGCCTAAGACACAGATGTGGTGACTGTCCTTAACTAACCAAATTTTGCTCTTTGATCCAAAAATCTCCATGTAAAATGGCTGCATTTATTTTCTATGAAGCCGTGACTAAAGCTTTGCCCATGTGATTGCCTGGGGATACTAGACGAAAAGGATCCTGGACACCCAGAGGGCACTAGCAGCACTGGCATCCTCTTTAGAAACTGCTTGTGAGCAACCCGTCTCCTGACTCACCTGGTGCTGGCAGGAATACTGGGATGAAGAGCAGAAATGGCCTTGAACAGAAAGAATGCTGCTAAGTGCTGAGCTGGAAGGCACTGGTATCAGTATGTCAGGAAGCAAAAGCTGAAATCATAGCTGGAGGAACAGGTGGCCTTGTGCTTCTCTGCAGTGGGGAAGCAGAGCATGACTTCAGAACAAGTAGCTGAATGACTAAAAAGCAAAAACAACACAAATAGCAGCAGTGAAACTTTTGTTTGAAGCTGCTCAGTAATAGCACTTACATGTTTTTATGTACTTAGATGGACTGCTTTCAGCTTGTCATGAAAAGCAGCAATAAATGATACATGCAAACCCAGTATGCCTTATTTTCAAAACCTGACCAGCCCACAACTAGACTTGCAGTACTGAGCTCCAAGGCAAAAGCCAACAGTGCTTGTTTATTCAAAACAGAAACTGTCAATACTTTAAGAGCCAACCAGGAGATACCAGTTCAGTGTAGATGGTGTCTAAGATTAATGCAAATGCCACACAGCATAAAGTGGCTGTGCAGAGCAGGAATGACAACGTGTGCACGTTTTTTGCTTGCACCTTTAGAGCTTTTATGTTCCAAACATCAAGCACTTATATTCAAATAATTTCAAATTTTGTACAGGAGCATTTGATGACCTATAGGTCTGCTACAATTTGAACAGATAAGAATTTCAGGCAGTACACGCTTTAGAACGGAAAAGGACAGCACCTGACTTTGGATTTGCAAGGCAAAGCAGGTCAGAGTACTCGGGCTCAGTTGCCAGTTACAGCTTCATTTACGAGAAACCACGTAGGGTGAAAGTGAAAGGCACTTTTTCTTAGCTACAGATCTCTCTAGTCAGACTATGTGTTACCTAGACTCTCTTAAAAGATAATACTGTAATTACTAACAAACAATCCTAACTGATGTGGGTTAGTATTTTCATTTTCATTGTTTTAATGGATTTTAAAGCAGAGGGAGTATTGAATAGTTGAACCTATGGTTTGGCAGAGACCATTGATTTATTAGCATTCTGGTACCACTGGCTCTTCTTTTGCTGGCAACTCAGTGGTGTTTTTGGCCACTGCAGATCACAAGAGGCTCCAGCACCCACGAGTGAAGCTAAGGAAGATGAAGCACAGTCAGTATTGCATTCATGCTGTCATTTGATGTAATCCCTTTTACACTCATTTCTGCCAAATAAAATACTTGGGTGAACATCTAGGCCATGGCAAAAATATTTTCGAGGCCCCTTTTTTGCCTCCATCCAGGTTGGTTAACAATGGTTAACCATATTGGTGAAGGAATTAGTAGCTATGGGCAGGTATTTTTCAAAGGCAACTGGACTGGTCCCAATCACTCCCCAGTTCCACTGCTCTGCTCTGCCATGTAAAATTAAGCACTCAGGTATATAGGTTAGACTCAGCATATATAACGTGGTTAGAATTCAGAAAATACTCTGACTGGCCCAGTTAAATTACAGTATATGCTATCTATAAAACCAGCACTGCTTGTTATCAACCTACTGATTCTTCTGACTTGGGCCCTGTTCTGAAAGGCACACAGTGCCTTCTGAGATATGCTACGTACTTTGAAGTCTTCTTTGGTATCAGCCTGAGTAATGGACATAAGTGACTTGCAAAATCAAGCCTGGGAGGATCAGTCCTTATTAAGAAAAATCTCAAAAGTTCACAGTCACAGAAGTGTTCATTTAAATAGTGCCACATTTTACTCAAAGTTGGCAGTATTCAGTGAATGTCCCTCTTGCTTGTGGATACTTTCCCTTCTGTTTCTTATAAATGTCATTGTACTACCCTGGATTCTGGCTGGACACATGATCAGCTGGGGAAAACAAATTCCAGCCAGAGGAAACAGAACTGAAAGTAATTAAGGAATCTTTTTCATTCATGCTCTGAGCTGTAACCTAGCTAGAGGCATTTATTTCTAAAGGCTGCATTTCCCAGCTGTAGAACAGCAGCACTCCCTCCACCAGTACTTCTGCAATCTTTGTCACACAGCTGTGGAGTGTTGCAAACATTTGTAAAGGGTACTTGTAAAGTCATAAAAAAAGCAGTACCATGAAGTTTTTACTCCTAACTGCGAGGAAAGTTTAAGTTTCTGTTCTTGAGTTCAAAGCAGTTTGCACGTTTTGCAATGATCTCAAACTATAGTTTATGATCTGTAATCTTGCATAAGCCCCATTACATTCCTATGAGTAGGAAAGGGCATTCTGTTGCTTTGTTGTTTTATCAGTAAAGTTACAGATAGATGCTTTAGGAGCAATGCTTTTCTCTTTCCTGGTAGCCAAGTTTCCATCATGGCTTTCATTTCACTGGTTTTCATTCACACTTTCATATTACCTGTGAATGTCTGAATATACAGCACCTCAACTCAATAGCTCTAAAGTTTTATCTTTCTGTTGCAGCTCAGTATAAATGGGCATCCTGTGGATGGCCCCTGTGGAAACAGGTTAGCTCTGATCAAAGCAGCACTAGATTTCTGTGAAGGTGGGATGAGCCATCTAGATTGCAGACCTAGAAATCTCTGAGGTTTATCTAAACTTGGCCAAATGCCTCAGGAGGAAGGTGTGCTCCCTCGGTTGTGGAGCTGTCTGATAGATGACCCACTGCTTGGGAAGTATTTCCTGCTTTCCTTTTTTTTTTTTTTTTTTTTTTGCTTCCTCTGTTCTTCCTTCAGTGTGCACAGACCCTGCAAAAAAACCTCATTCAGAATGAAAGGGAACTCTTTATTGTCTGGCAATTATAAAGCAACAGATGACTTAAACCTGGGAGGCCATGCAGCTGCATTCCAGCAGACAGGAAACGTTGCATAGACACAAAACGTTGCAGGCACAAAAACTGAGACTACTTGTAGTTAAACCTCTGCCTTATGAGTGAAGAGGCTGGACATAAATTCAAAATGTGGGCTCAGTTTTCTAACTCCCCTAGAACTCAGGACTATTTAGACTTCTTTCTGGTCCAAACCTGGATTTTAACATTTATTGGCTATGACAGCCAAGACTGACTACTCATGTTACCTCACCAGCATACATGCTGTACTTACAGAGTATTCTAGGAAACATTAATTAGTTCACATTTTCATCTGAAATACAATTACATTAAAAAGTGGGGTTTCTTTTCATAAAACACCAATTCTGTATGTTTTTCCTTCCCTCAGTTTTGCTACAGTTCGACTTTTATGGGACAATTGTCCCTATTTTTCAAACTGAATTAAATAAAAAAGCTTTGAAATAGTTCTCATCCCTTCAGAGACTTCATTACAGACATTTTCTTTAAAGGGGTACCATAATCTTTTCAACCTCATTGGTTTTATCCAACTGCTTACTAGTGGGATCATTTGTGGGAATGTGGGTGTTTCAGGCTTAAATGTGGGAAATTCAGGCTCAAATCCCTTCCTGGCATAAGAGGGACTCAAGGACATGCTCGTAAAGCTCATTTTGAAATTATGAGCTCACCACAAGCCTATACATGGAAACTTTCTCTGGTGTTCCTGTGAACTTGCTTTAGTTCACAGAAAGGCATTCAAGAGCCATTGACCTATGGAAAGAATGGGAGATGCAGATGGGGCATGATTTGAGAGAGGTGGGCCATTGTATTCTGGCTCAGCTTCAGATACCACTTACATAGCTTATCTAATCACTGCTTAATGTACAATATGTAACAGCACTCAGAGGAGGCACCAGAATCCAGTGTTTCCCATTTACTGGTGAGTGCTCTGGCTGTTAAGCTCCAAGTCTCTCTTGGCTAACAAATACTCCTCCTTCCCTTTCAATGAGGAGAGACCTCTACTTAGTAGTTAGGACACCTTCCAGAAAAGGGAGGAACCAAAGTTTCACTGCCCTCTTGCCGAGCAGGGACACAAATCTCACTTTTTCGCATACTGAAAAGGTCTTCTAAGTAAGCTGTCCCAGCAGCACTCTCTTGGCTTCCTCCATTTTTAAAAGACTGCCATTCTTCAAAGACCAATTTTTGAACAAGCTCCAAGGGGAAAAAGCTTCAGACACACCTTACTGGCTGCTCACATGGCATACTGGCTGCTTTGGATCTCTTTCTTTCAAAGGAACTCAGCCTTCAATGTGCACCACCATAAATGGGTCCAACACTTTATCTCAGAAACTTTCATTGGGCAATGCTCAATGTTGTGGTGCACTTCTTTTTTGTCTGTTAGCCTAATTAATTAGTGTAAGGTCACCAGGCAGTCTGTTTCAGAGCAGGGCTTAAATCCATGTCGTAATTTAGTGCTCAAGCTAAGGGATTATCTTTTCTTGCTGGGCCTACTCCCTCATCTGTAAATATAAAGCTGGTCCCTGCACAAGGCTTTGTCATACACAAATGACAAGCATGGTTTAAACAGCATGCAGTATTGTCTTTCACCTAGTGAACCTCCCTTGTCACCCTTTAAAGACAAGAAAAGCAGGTCTTAGCAGTTTGAATTGCCCTGGAAAAGCCTGTGTGCTTCTTGGATTCAGTTTTTTAATAATTTCCTGTATGGACATATTATGCAAGTACACTCCAACTGTGTGTAATGAGATCACTGACTAAAGATGTAAATAACACGAGATAGAGTGGGGGATGAAGAGGGTGGACACTACTGAAAATAACTTAGGTAATAAAATAATCAGACGACGGGATGAATTTTCACCAGACTGACTGAATACTCCAATGGAGGGATTTGAACATAATTGCAGTGATCATCCTGACTCTTCTCTAAAGCTCAACTCATGACAGATAACAATAGGTAATAATAGAAAGATAATAATGATCTTGTGAACTCTGATCTTGTAATTACTTGAAAAGTAATAAGCTGGAATGCTTTTACTAGATGTCTTCAGCATGGAGGGATGAAAACATGATTTTTCCATCCAGCAGAGGGGGCTTGGCAGTAAGTTTTCTAAACACAAACCCAAATTATTTCTTTGGAAAGAGAAATACTAAAATTAAACTGACTTTTATAGGAACTTGCATAGTATTATAGATAAAAGCAGAACTTCCTACAAACAAGATATTCGAATACACACAATTCAAATTAAGTGTTGTTCTGGCTTTGTTTCTCTTACTTCCCAGTGTGGCTTTTCTATTTCAGCAGAAAGTCCCTGCAGTTAAACAGGCACAGTGTGCAAATAAATAAGTTTTTGCTCCTAATTCCTTTGAAAAGCTGAGCTCAAGTTCCTGTTGAACCTTTTCCTGTAAACTACTTCAACATATGTACAAGAAAAAACCAAGGAAGACATTGAGGAAAACTCCTGGGGGAAAGTTTTCCAAGCCACCACACAGCTGTGTATTTGAAGGCAGGACATGTCATCTGAGTCATACAGGAGTCTGCAGCACAGTCATCTAATTATTTGAGACCACATCGTTGTTTCAAACAGTAGACATAAATCTGGATGGCCACAAGAGCCACTGGCAACCTCACAATATGGGTGAGACCAAAAATGGATGTGATCCAAGGTGGTAATGTACAGAAGCATATTTAAAGGTAATGCTTAGTGTTAAGTTGCACACAGTGTTATGTCAAGACAAAAGAATGACACAAATTTATCTTGACATTAAAACAGGCTGCCTGGTTTTCTGGTAAATTCCTCTTTTTCAATTAGATTTGTCCCCCAAATACTGTTTCCTTGCTTGGTTTGCACTCGCATAGGAGAAAAGTGCAGGCAGGTGCATTTGAATATCTAGGAATTATATTCCCCTTATACCTTCTGATAAATAGAGTTTTACTCCATGTGTGAGTACTTGAGTGGCACTGTTCAGTGCTGTTCAAAATCTGATTATTTCTATAGAGAACTAGCTGCCAATATTAATGACAGAGTCTGGTAACTGTAATTATATTCACCTTTGTATCTCTAGCTTCTGGTATAATGATGCACTAGAGTAACTTACAGTGAAATTCATGCCAGATGTAGCAGAAGGTGCAAATGACTCCCCATGACCAATAAGGGTGCAACCTCTTCCCTCGTATGGGCTGTCCTGTTCCAGGCACAGCAGCAGTCACCTCGCAGGGATGCTGGCAGGTGCAGCCCTCTGCAGCAGCCTGGGCTCTGCCCACTCCCTGACCTCAATGGTCAGTATGGTGAGCTCTTCTCAGAAGGCATCATCTCAGCAGCCACTCTGTGTTTGTGGGGTACAAGAGTTGCCACCCACGTAGCCCAGTTAATTTTCCTTAAGCACTAACACACTGGGGAAAAAAAAAAACAACACAAAAGTACATGGGGGAGGAGGAAGATGAGAATTCTGGTCAGCTGGTGAAATAAAATTATCATTTATTGTGCACATCAGATTGTCCATTAAACCTATTTGGAAGTGGATGTACTATGTACTGACATACTGTGTACCACCATATTTCTGACAGAAGAAAAAGATGGGCTGTGAGTGTTACAGCAGGCCCCTGGGAGGAAGGGGGATGTGACAGGTTGCTGTGTGTCCACATCCCCCAAACCAGGATCCCTGGTAATAGCACCAGCTCTGCTAGATGGTGACCCCCCCCTGCCCTCCTGCCTTTGACTCCCCTCATCCACACCACATCTTGCAACACTTCAAACCATTGCTCTCAGTTCCCCCAGTCTTTGGGCCCATTGTCTTCCACATTCTTTACCCCACTTCTCCAAATCCATTCCAAAATCTCTCCCTTTTCTACAGAGCTGCTCTTCTTCTCACAAAATAAAAATATCCAGCCTTCCATACCAGAGCATCCCTTCCCTGACTCAACAACATCCTTCCTTGACCTTCCCTTTTTGCCTGCCTGGAATCACCTGCTTTCTCATAACCCTCAGTCCCTCCCAGCGCTGCCCCTGCCTTCGAGCCCACTCCCCAGTGTCTGGTCCCCCAGTGTCTGGTCCCCCAGTGCCAGCCACCCCACAGTTTCCTTTGGCCTCTGCAGCAACCTGAGCTCCTTGGGTATCCCCTCCTCTGGTGCACTTCGTGAAAACCCTGACTCCTGCTTTTCAGATGGGAGGATTTTTAAAAACATACCAAGTCCTCCCCCATTCGGAGCTGCAAGAGCAGCAAAAGAGGACTTGCCTGAGGGAAAGGAAATGAGTGCCTTCATAAAGCAATGCATGGCATAGCACTGCTGTGTGAGGTACTGGAGAGGATTGAGGAAGAGAAAAGAGAAGAAAGGTGGGCAGTTATGAGAATTTGCAAGAAAAAAAGAATCTACTCTGATGTTAATGACCTGAGTCAAACTGCAAGGAGGCTGAACTTCCCAGAAAGGAAGTTCACTAACAAGGAACCATAGATAACCTTCAGATGCTAAACTGAAAACTCTGGAGAAGAAGGTAGTCTTAATTCGCAGAAAAAAACCTGTAGGAAGTACACTTAATATCAGAGAGAGAAAGAAAGCAAAAGACAGAGAGAGCATCTTGAAACTAAAAGAGGTATTAAACCGAAAATACAGGAGGCAATTATAAAACATCAGACTGCAAAGCAGAAAAAGACAAAGAGTGGAGTAAATTTTAAACCCGGGACATTGGAATTTGTTCACACGGAGAAAGGTCAGATGGGGACAAGCTTCCAGCAGCATTACAGAAGAAGCCAATAAGGAGTTAGCTGGGACTAGCACAGAGGGAGTACAAAGAAAAAAAAATACAGAAAAGGACAACTACTAGACATTGCTACTGATATTATTTTAACAAGGGCATAGCTTCTTCCAGCTCAGTTCATCTTTCCAAAGATGCTAATTCTTTGAAGGAACAGTAGGTACATTAGAAAATGTATTATAAGCAAATAGATTATTGTCACCCTTCCATTCATTGTATTTACACACATATTCTTTAAAATTAAAAAGAAACCAAACCAAACCTAAAACAACAGTCATTCCTGAGTCTTCTTGCACATGAAATGAAAGCAATGAAAATTTGGGGTTTAGGCCATCAAGAAATGCAGGTAAAAGCCCAGCCATTACGTATGATAATGTAAGTCCCAAGAACTTTCACATGAAAGTCTAACAAAGATCCAAGCAGTCAGACTGTTTTGCAGGCAGGGGTCACTGATAATCACATGACTTAACAAGAAGCCCAAACAGCCTTCTTGGTCTGCTGTAACAGCATTACCTTAGGACAACAAAAAATACTGGGCCATATTGTCAGTTTGGTTCCTCCAGGGATGAATGGAGCCCCTCTTGATATGGTGCAAAAAGAGAAGTAAAAATACCCAAGGGTGTCTGTGCTGAGTTCCCAGTGACTGCAACGGCTGAGTCACAGTGGGTTCTTGGACATGCAGGGGAGTTTTAGCAGGAAACCGCCTACTGCTTTATTTACAGCTCCACTTCAACTATGCCATTCGACTCAGCTCAGTACATGATTTTTATCACTCTAGATGTCGTGGATGCAGTGGCACAGAGACACTTTCCAAAAGGCCACATATGTTTAGCATAATTTTTATCATGAGGTTTCTATATATTCATTTTAGATGGAAGAAATACTGCCCGTTCTACCCTCCAGTACAAATGTACCTTTTCTTCATCCACTCTGATTTGTTTGAGTCATACCTGACCTGCGTGCATGCTTTGCACTGCTTAACTGTGTCTGTTCAGAAACTAGCATGCTGTCTTTGTATACCTTAGGAGTACAGGCAGCTACAGCACCACAAATGCACTTAGCTTCAAAATATAGACAATTCTGGTTATCTCGTCATTAGTCTTAAGCAAGGCAGGAGCTCAAAGATCCAGAAAAGGTGGGAGAAACCACAGTTCTGCCAGCCTATCCTGCCTCAACTCAGTGATCTCTACATTCAGCACCTGGAGACCGAGTCCTGCTCTCCCACATACAGCACATTATCATTCTGGCAATCAGCATAATTAAAATAACAATAAATTTGTATTAAAAAATCCATTCTGGAATGCTAGTGCATTTGTGTAATATAACAAAGGTATACAAAGTCTATTTTTGTACCTCTCTTCTTTGTAAAATACAGAATTATCTATAGAAAACTACATTAAAAAAATTGTTTGCAAATTCTAGCCCTTAAAATTTACACAGGACCTTCCTTGTCTTTTCCTGCAAATTCTGTCCTAGTTTTGTAAAAGAGTTAAGATCACACATTTCACCAGCACCCCTGCGTCACTCAGCACACAAATGTGTGAGTGGGCAGATTTCAGGTTGCAGATGCAAATATAAATCTGATATTGCCCAATTTTTCAGTCCTTGGCTTTGTAAACCATGTAAAGTCAGTGCAGTGTGTGCACCAGAGCACAAGACAGGAGGAAGGCTGTGGTATGTGCTGTACTGAAGTGCAAACTGCTAATTAGGAGAAGAGGAAATGGGGTAATGATTCTCTGGAACAGTGATGAGGTCTCTGCACAGCCTCCTGACTGCACCAAAATGCCATTTTCAGAGGAGAATGGCTGCTGAATCCCCGGTGATGAGGACTTTTCTCCATTCATGGGGTGCTCCTTGGCATAGTAATCCCAGCAGAGTCCAACACCATGAGACAGACCCTCCCACATCTGCTCCTTCCTGCACAAGCATGCCATCATATTTCCCCAGCCCTGAAAAATGGGGCTGGGAAGAGATAAGGGAAGAGACATAAAGACAAGAAAACACTTCAGTAGGACCCATTTATCTCTGCATACACCAGTATACAGAAAAGTTTAAGCAAATTAGAATCAGCCATGGGACTTCTGAGAAGTTGCCAGTAACACTCCTGGTGTTGCAAAGTTAAGGCATGAGTGAAATTAAGAGAGGGAATTCTCTTAAAGCTGTTTCTAAATACCCAGTATAAACACCAGCAGCATTGCTTTGGCAATCTACATTGGCAGCTTTGGATGCTCAGGATCACGTTTTCTTTTTTATGCTGCACGAAACTTGGCTCATTTTCTAAAACCAGGTTCAGCTTTAGCCCTGCCTTTCAAATACACATTTCAGAGATCATCATGTGCAGAGCAGAGAAAGGATGCTGAATGTATCATAAGAGACAATCTATTTGCCAAGATTTGCAAAGGTTTGCCAAAGACTTGTACCATTCTTGGTATTTTATGCAGTGGGTCTGACACATGAAGAGGATTCATATGTGATCTGAAACAAGGAGAGTGCAACACTGTAAAAACCAATGGGTTTACCTCCCCTGTCTCACGTCTAGTGTTTCCCTCTCCCCCTCAAACAACACCCCTCCTACCCTTCTACCATCACCACAACCACATGTTGGCACAAAATGAACTGAAAACAACTACACTCAGATCTGCCTGACGCCTGCTAGTGGAAAGTAGGAATACACTGGAATTCAGGGAACTGGAGGCAGGTCACACCCTTGATACTGCAGTTTATCTGCACAGTTGATATTTTAGAGTTTCATGTATGTTGATCAGTTTCCCTGAAATTAACCTTTAAAAAAAAAGAAAGAAAAACCCACAGTCTTTCAGGGGGATCAGAAACCAGTTTCAGGAAATACTACCAGCTTTGATGGTAAATGCAGCCACTGAGAGTAAATGTAGTGTGTGTGTGTGTGTGTGCACATTGGACTATGTTTTTAATTGGGTTTCATAGAGAAACAGAGGAGGAAAAGTGTTAAATGCTGTGCAACTTACTGCTGGAATACCACATTGCTATATATTGCAGACTTAGCAGTGGTGAGCTATTTTTAGTGCGGCATATGAGCAAGCAAGAAGTGAGGATGTTTGGTTTTTTTCTGGTGCTTGAGCCAGGCAAGCTGCTGTTTCCAGCTCTGACATCTGGAACCCTCCAGTGCAGGGATTCCTTGGCACAGAGCACTGCCTTGCCCTGGGCTCCTCCTAGGCTGTGGCCCAACAGTCAATGGCTGTGTGGGCGGGGGGGAGGGAACAGGACACTAGGAAACTGAAGGTAAAATATGCAAGGAATAAAAAGCCAGAATGAAGAGGGAAGGAGTGAGGTGGTGGTCGTTCAGGTAATTCAAATTTTGTAACACAAATGTATCTAGAGGTGAGCTTCAATAATGTTTTTGGTGTTCATGTTTTAAAAAAATAAGCTATTTTTAGCAGTAGAGCCAAGGTCTGGACCCCATCAGTCTGTTCCTGGTACAAGCCTACTTTTCCATTTTGCTAAAAACATCTGCTTGGAGATCTTTGCCCAACTGCCACTAGCAGCATTTTGGATGCAGAAGTCAAGTCTAATGTGAAGTCACTTTTGCATCCTTCCATAACCATGGCATATCCATCACATTCCTATCAACGAACCAGCACATACTACTGAACAAAATGTTCACCTTGCTCAACAAAAATTCCTGAGAAACATTCTAAGATCACAGACATGGTGCCATGAAGCTCCTGACCAAACCTTTAGCAAAGAAATCTAAACTCTCAAAAGATTTCCCCCTGATCAACGCATATACTGTAAGTAGGGACTTGGGAAGATACTGGAGCATTTTTAATGCAGCCAGCAATTCTGGGCCGCTGGCAGGCCTCTGAAGCTAGACAAACCTCTCAGGATGTGCAGGACCTTGTCTGTAAGTGCTCTGCCTTGGCCATGTGTAAGTCACAGCCCTGTATGAGCACTAGAAAGGGACAGACTAACTGCAAAATCCATACTGCATTAGTATTTTAACCTTTCCTTATAGACCAGGTAGGGAGGACATAAACCTATTTATATGGGAAATCATGAGAGACACCACAGTATTTAAATTCACATTCATCAGTTTAGTGGCACTTCTTGGTAATATTGTAGTAGGTACTTAATTGCACTGTAAAAGTTCTTGAGGTAAAAAGCCCCAACACTTGATATTTGAAGAATTGTATCTACTTTTTCTTGACAAGTTATCACCTAGCTAATCTAAATGTTTAAACTGGTGATTAGAGAAATCTAATTATGGAACTTCAGCTTAGATATATACTAAAAAAGCAATCAAGCAATCACCTGAAGGCTGCATTAATTTATATCAGACAGGGCTGTAATGTCAGGAATATATAGATCATTCTGTTTAGAAATAAACCCAGAAAGTCATGGACACACTTTTGGTACTGCTGCAGAGACTGAGAGGTTACTCACGCCATACTCTAAAACATGGTATCAGACAGAGCCAGAACAGGACAGCTGGAGCAAAGAACTAAAGAGAAGTACAAATGTAAACTGTTTGTATATAAGAATACTCCAGCCACCTTACCAAAAGGTTTTTCTGTGAGTAAAGTTGTATTAGAATGACTTGTAGTTTGAGGTTATCACATGTTATCACTCATACATTCAATAAGTTTTTGAAGGTCATCTTGGCAAGCTCTATTCAATTTGTGGATGTGACAAAGTCTAACATTTCCTCTAGACTCATTATCAGACATTTTGCCAGTATTTTAATATAATAATAAATGAAATATTTTAAAATATTTTAATAATATTTTATATTATTAGGAAGAAATTCTTTAGTGTGAGGGTGGTGAGACAATGGAACAGGTCACCCAGGGAAGTTGTGGAAGCCTCATCCCTGGGAGTGTTCAAGACCAAGTTGGATGGGGCTCTGAGCAACCTGATCCTAGGGGGAGGTGTCCCAGCTCATGCAGGGGGGTTGGAACTAGATGATCTTAAAAGTCCCTTCCAACTCAAAACATTCTATGATTCTATGATTTTCATGTTATTATGAACTGAAATAGCCCTGCAATTGAAATACAGCATAGCATTTCTTCCCAGTTTAAGATAACTGGTAAAAGGACTTACAGTGTCAGAGGGTGAAGCTGCCCTTAAAAAGGGAGTCACCAGAGTTGTCAAACCTCCCAACAAGAGCTATTCAGTGAGATGTCCCCAGAACTCCAGGAGGAAATCCTCCAGGCTGGGCACTCTTCCCACTTTGATATTCTCAATTGCCTCCTTTACTGCCAGGGGACATCAAGGCCTGCATGCTAAGCTACACTAATTTTACATAATGTAATATTTCTTCTTAATTAGCCCAGAAACATGTGTGGTGAGGTCTGTATCAAAAAAATACAGATCTTTCTAAAATTAGAGAATGCTTCATTCATATTGTTGGATGATGTTTCTAATTTACCACTTTAACAACAGATTCCAAAAATTCTACATTTAAAGGACTTTTGCCTTGTGTCTTGCCAGCTTATTATCCTGATTCCTAGAAATTCTGCTGGAGTTGGAATATGGTGAAGGTAATCTATTCTGAACACAGCTTATCAATTTCACATGTAAAGTTGACTGAAGTTTGCAGTAAATCTGAAGAAGAAGCATGTCTGAAGAAGAAAAAAATCCAATTTTTTTCCTCAAGAGCAATTATGGTGGGGATTTTTTTCCTTTTCTTGGCAAAATAAGAACTAATATTTGTATTCTGAAGTAGACTGTTGAGCCACCTATCAGGACCTATTCTTTCTCCAGGGACAGAGGAGGAACAGCAATCTGGCTAATTTCTCAATACTTTGAAAACTGAGACATTAAAATTCATATTACCTATTTCTCACCTCAGTCTTTGCAGACATGTTACATAATTAGCCAAGGCCATAAGACAATAATAAAATCTATATAGGATCTGTCCATACAGCAGAATAAAAGATGCACATTCACTAGTTTCTACTTGTTGGGTATAGGAGTTATGAGATACTGCAGGACCCTAATATATTTCATCATCATAAGAGTTTGAGTGGTTTATAATTTTCAGATTAGACTGCAACTGTAAAAAAGATCTGTCAACTGAGACAGATTATAATCACAGTAGGAATATGGAGGTCATCATATACATATCAGCACAACAAAAGATGTTTACTCAAAGCTAAGTATTAATAGTGATTTATACAGATCCAAGTCTTAAAAATCCAACCAGGTTATCTGACAGTGTCTCAATGCATTGTGACAGAAATATGATTGTCCACCTGGATTTGGATGAGAAGCTGTGAGATACTGCTATGCCATCACCTTCTGATTTCTCAGCTTCCTGTGTGCTACTTCTGTCTCCTATAACAGCACTGTATTGGTCTTTGTTCACCTTAAGAACAAGACCACTTTTCTCCTTTTAACTTGAACCATTGAGTCTCCCTACATTCAAGGAAACAGAACTGAGATTTGGGTCTATTTGACCATATTAAGACTGAATTTTAAACAGTTTCTGTAGACAGGAAACCAAAGGTGAGGGAACATTTGAGTAATTTGCTTCACCCCACCCCAACCATAAAAATCTCCTCATATGTTGATTATGCCAGTGAATGAAATGCATCAGAAACTGATTCCACAACCTTTGAATTGCTCCAGCAAAAGCTCAGTATTTGCATATGGTTTGAATAGATGGAATCATGGGAGCACCAGAAGGGGCATGAACATTATTCACCTGCAGCAGCAAATGCAAATTTGTAGTTACATAAACCATGTAGGACACAATTTAAACAGGCATTGAAAGCAAAGAGAAGTGGTAGAAAATGCCTGTAAAAATGGGAAATGGTAGGAGCAAAGGGTAGAGATCCCATTAAAATAGTAATAGATACTGGAGACCTTTTTGGATTATGAATTGATGTTTTGCTTGGGGTCCTCAAGGTTCCCATTCAAAAGTAAATTTTCCCCAAAGCTTATGACCTTTCCTGTGCTCTCTTTAGGGTCACCATCCCATTCCCATATTACATGCATAAATAACTGAGGACTTGTAACTGCATGTACAAATAATAACCTTGTCTCTAAAAACCCACAGCACTGCTCAGTGCCATGGCTGATTTTCCTGTGCCATGTTACTACCCTCCTTTCATGGGCTTGGGATCTGAAAAGACATGAGAACAGGGAACTAGAGAAACAGAGAATGTGGCTTCAACAGTGAGGGAGAGAGCTAGAGAGCTGCCAGGACAGTGAGGGACGCAATGGAATGGGAGCAGAGGTCTGTACTGGCTTAGTTTGGAAAGGATCACTCAGGTATTGCAGTAGCCAGACTGAAGTAAAATTAGCAGCTGGCTCTGAAAGTCAAGGTCTATGTTTCCCCAGCCAGCACTGAAACCTCTGTAGTCCAGTAAGTGTATCTGGAAGCCAAACTACCTTCATATTGTTTTGCTTTAAAATATCCAGTTCAGTATGTATGGCAGCCTGCTACCTCTGCAATTAACACCAGCATTATTTTTAGGCATCCAAAGCTCCTCCATCAGTTGTGGAGTGTGCACATACATACGCACACACACACAAAACCAACCAACGCAAATCTCTTGTTCGTATGAAAAAAACACCAGAAAACAGGCTGCCCTTTCACACCTTTACCAACAATTTGAGGCTTTCCTTTTTTTTTTTTTCCACTTTACTAATCACCAAAAAGGATGTCTAAACTACTGAAATGCTGAAAACCCAAACCACAGTTTTGTATGGTTAACTGTTTAGCATTTGGATTCATGAGACTAATGCGAATCTTGATTTGACTTAGTGAATATCAACAAAAGAACTTCCACTGAACATCAGACAGGGTCTATTTCACTTGGGCTCAAGGAAAACAGCATTAACAGCCCCAGAAAAAGGAACTAAAGTAATTTAAATAAACAATTCCAGAATAGCCAGCTTAGAGAGAAACTTTCCTCATAGCCTCAGACAGTTAATTTATTACTTATTTGAAGTATAATAGTTTCTATCTCTTGCAGAGATATTTTTCATACAATTCAGACTATTCAAAGGAACTTACAGGAGTGAGAGGCTCAACTCTTACTCAGGTATTGTTAAGCTTAATTTGCTTAACTTTCAAAAAAACATAGCTTTTCATCCTAGTCAGTAGAAATGTGCACTTCCTCACAACTAATACTCACAGCAATCCCTTTTAGAAGACAAACCCACTAATTTCTATCCATCCTAGCTGGATGGGATCTGACTTATACATTAACTGCAGAACACCACAAATTCCAGTTCAGACAAAGATAATTAATTCTGTATGGACAGGTGAGTCCTTTTCTAGGTATAGGCATGATGCTTGTCAAGGCTTAATATCAAATTGCTGACATCTCAAAATGTATTTTGTTCTTGGCATAACGACTTGTGTATGCTGTGGCAACTGTGCCATACACAACTTCTCTTCAGCACTGTCTAGCATGATAATTAGTATCAGTGTAAAGTGAGTCATTTTACTAGGCATTTTACCTGGAAGTAAATTACTAAAAGGATAAGAGGATGAGCTGTATTCACCATGCCCACTTTGTTATCTCTTAACTGAGAAAATGATAGTTTGGATAGTATGGAAATGAGTATTTATAAGGAAATGTCTAGTCACTGCAGTTACATCTTTTGGGCATGTCCCATTTAAATACGTCAAACCCTGACCCTAATACCTCGTTGAAGTGGGTGATGGAGGCTCACACTTCTCTCAGTGCTGCTGGTTTCAGTGCATCTGAAAGCAGACTCAGGAACAGTGTGGTATTTAGTTTACTTGCAAAATCAAAGAATTCCGATTTCAGGGGTTTCGTTTAAATGAAAATTCAGATTCTGAAGAAGAAAACAAAACCCACTAAAACAGGAAGAATGGTATTGTGGTTAAGTTTCTACTATGGGGCTCTGAAGACCTGAGTTATGTTCCATTCCTAGCCCTTCTGCAGACTACCACACTCTGTGACTTAAAGCAAATCACTGAATCTCTTGGTGCTTCAGTTCCCCTTTTCTAAAGATGATGTTGCTGATTTAGTCAGTTCAGATAACGAGCATTTTCATGTAAGAGCTACCATTTACAGTATCAGCACAAGAGAGGCTCTAACCTCAGAACACTTATAGTAAAATATGTGACCCTATTTACTTGAACTATTCTTACAAGAAAACAGTAATTTATTAGACTTGGAAAAATAGTTTTATAACCCAGTGACAAATGTCTTCATAACAATTACACAAGTGAGCTGATTTAACATTGCCATATGAATTCCCACACTGATCACCCACTTACTATACCAAATTCTAAACAACATGCTATTGCACAGACACATTGGCCTGCCAATTAATCCAGCTTCATAACAGAATCAGTGACTCCACCTATTCTCAAAAATTAGGAACAAAGCTGAAATGGGGAGTGCCTGCTGATTTTCTAAGCCTTTCAAGTTTTTGTTTGTTTGTTTGTTTGTTTTTTTTCCAGAGGACTGTCCCTGCAGGGGGCATGAATTCAGCAGGGTGTGGAGTGCCCCATAGGGAATTTATACTGGGGAATACCATATGTGGTATCACAACCTCCTCCCTCTTGGTGGTTTCACAGGGTGAGGAATGGCTTGGAGCACAAAGGAAGCTCTGCCTGCCTTACGCTGCTGTTGGTAGAGCTAAGAGTGTGGTCTTTGAAAAAACAAACTAGCAGGCAAATGTCTCATGTATCCCAAACAGATACAGTACTCTCCTACCTTCAAAACCATCTTCAGAACCATTTTTTTTCCCCTTGCTGCCTCCTGGCATCTATATTCCCAGTGTTTTCTGAACCCTCTTGCCTTTGCCCTCTTCCTAGTCAGTAAGCCATGCTCCTGCTGCACAAATGCCTAGCGATTCCTCTGAATTTTCTGTCATTTTCCAAGCCAATGTTTACAAAATAGGGGTAAGGATTTTTACTTTTAACAGAAGCTGAGTTTGTTCTTTATCCTAGCCTTGGGAGATTTACTGATATGACCCTTCAGATCAAAAGCATTTACTTTCCTGCCCCAAGAAACAAGGGACAAGGGGGCATGGGATAATATCTCACAAACACTTTCTTTCTCCCCAGACTTTGCCTTTCTTTTCTAAGACCATCAGCAGAGAAGAAAGGGAACACAATTTGTTTCTCCATGTGAAATGGTAGTTTGTGAAAAGGAGAAAAAAAAAAGGCATTTCACAAGGAAGGTTTACTTACCAAACAGATTCTAAGTCAAATTCACCTTGGAATACGCAATAAGTGCCAATAAACTGAGTGACAGATTACATCAGAATAATCTGAACTGGCAGCAGTGCTTTTAATTTCAGTCGTTTCTAGAGACCTTCTCTCTATGTGTGCCCTGCCCATCAGCTCTGTAACAGCTCGAAATTTCTGCACTGCCCTCTACTGGGTAGAGTAACCTCATTTCATCCGGTCGTGATGGCTTGGAGCTCTTTCCAAGACCCAGATTTTGGGGATTTTGAGTAGAGGGACAGGAGGTAAGAAAGGAAACAGAAAGATGGGAATGGGGGGCAAAAGGAAACATGAGTTGGTAAAATTGAAGATAACCCAAGAAAGCTCGACTTGTGGGGCCCTCAAGTCTAAAACCCCAGCTCTTTCTATTACAAAATCTTCACTCATTACACAGGTCTCCTTCACATATTACAATTGATACCCACTTCTCCTGGGCAAGCCTTTTTAAGGCACCTTGTGGAGCACCTTGGACCACTCTAATTGTGATTCACATAGAGATGAG
Source organism: Hemiprocne comata (assembly GCA_020745705.1). NCBI lineage: Eukaryota > Metazoa > Chordata > Aves > Apodiformes > Apodidae > Hemiprocne > Hemiprocne comata. Next base: position 11,202,964 of record CM036600.1, read on the forward strand.
ACCAAACTCCGTAAGCAGCAGCCTGGCGCACTTGGCTTTTGGTGTCCAAGCTGGCAGGCTCTCTCCATCTCTCTCCTCAGCGACTGGGAGCCCACCTACCCATTCGAGCTCTGCCAACCTCTGAAGCTTTGGAACTGAACATTATTACCGCATTCCTGCTCAATGAAGAAGATGTTTTGGACAGACACTTTGTCAGCTGTGCTACTCAGTAGGTGGCAGATAGACTGCACGTGCACCTGGAGGATCTTTCTTTCCTCTTACAAAACTAAAAATTACATAAGAGTGGAACAACTTTCCTGGCATGCCTACAGAAAACTGCAGCCAACTTCCATCTCATCTGAGAAACACTTGTACCACTGTGCTGCATTACAGCCATGCTGTGCTCCACTCCTTAAAGCCACAGTGATGGCAGGAGCAGGAAAGCAGCTCAGCTGCACACCTCAGGGGCTCTGTGAGGAGTTAATGGATCTGAGCTGTACTTTTGGCTTTGATTTACCTTATTGGGACACAGTTAAGCACTTAAAATCTCTAGTGTTGGAGGTGGGGAGGAAGGGAAGATTTTCTTGCCTAATTAGACTTTAAGCTTTTAAGGCAAGGCCTGGTTGTTCTACCTGTCTGAACGTGAACAGTGCCTTATGTATAACAGCCATTGAATCTACTCGCGGCACGGAGCACACTACACCAAAACAAATAGTGGCAAAACACTTCTCACTATTGCATGTTCAAATTCTGAAGTAAGTTTCAGTTCCACCATTCCTTCATGCTTTTGTTTTACACAGAAAAGCACTGAGCTTCCCTCCCCCAGCTGCTTATGCCAAACCATAGCTTAAGCTCAGCTGCTCAAAAATTGTTTGAAAGAGGATTCTGAGCACAAAGTGAATTTTTGTGCCAGGTCTTAAAATTAATAATTAGCTCTGTTTCTCCAAATTCATGACAACTATACTCTCACATGACAGAGCATAAGCAGTAAATTTTGGTGGCTAAAGCATCATCAGAAATTTCCAGGTTCACCTCTTGCACACTGGCTCCACATCACTGTAAGGCGCAGTATTGCCATCAGGTTAACCCAGTCTGTGACCACACTGGATTTTGAAAAGAATATTCACTCTCAAAGCAGGAAATACATTCCCTCATCTTCATCCCAAAGGACAACTCACAAGTCCTTGCCAGCCCCTGTCCCCTTAATCATTTGACAGAAACATTCCCTTTTCATTGTCACAAAGCATCATGTTGACTGCAAAGTGTAAAACATAATCTCACTGCTCCTGATGTAAAGAAGCATTTTGGCAGCAAAACCTGTACTGTATCTCATCCTGCATGCCCCCAACCACATGTGCTTTGGAAGCAATACATTAACGTATTGACTCCAGATTCAAGAGTCTGTGGAACTGTTCACAAAATTTCTGTATTTTTGCACATGCCTATGCAGATGAATTACTGTTCACAGTACATGTTAGGGCACTTGGCTTCAAAAACGACACGGAATAATCAGAAGAAAGACTTTTTGGCCTTTGAATCAGATGTTGGTGACTACTTTAAGAAACATCTTCTTTGGAAGAAAATACATTGTACTGGGGCCTGCTTAAGCGACCACAAGAGACACTGGTTCAGTACTTGAGGTTTCAAATCTCCCTCTGGGTGAGCCTCCTGCACTGGCTGCTGGCAAGGTTATAAATACAGCTGGGGATTTGAACAGTTACTGTTAAATCTGATTACCCTGTAGAAAACCCCAGGGAAATTCTGTTTTGAGAACTCAGAACCCAGAACCCAGTGTAATGTCTGCACAGTCCTCTCCATGGAAGGATCATAGAGTTTTCTGAATGTTTTTCTCACTTTAAATTATTATTGGTCTACATTTGCTACCCTTCTTGGACATTTAAGTTATACGTTAAGCCCTCTCACCTCTTCTGTCCATGCTGACGTGTTAGCTTTGAGGAGAGCAGCTATCTTCACGTTAAAACTTCACACGTTGGTTGCTTGCTTTTCTTGCCATTTTTAACCCGCGTTTTGAGGTAGCTGCCAGGTCACCACCTACCTCTAGTGTCCCCTCGCCTCCCTCTGGCCTCAGAGCCCTCCTGTGCTTGGGCTTCCCAGGCAGCACCTCCCGTGGGGCGAGCCAGCCTGACCCGTACCCACTGTCTGCCGCTACCCAGGGGCACCTTTTGCACCACCGCTTCGCTGGGGCTATCCAAAAAAAGCAAAGAGTTAAACCAAGATTTAGTCGGTCGGCAGAAACGGGGTCACCCGAGCCCGGAGACCAGCACCAGCGGCGGGCCGGGCAGCCCGCGGGGGCGTAGGCCGCAGCCCCACCGCCGGGGCTCCGCAGCGGGGGCAAGGCTCGGCCAGGCCCAGCAGCTACCCCCGCCGCTCCGGCAGCCCCGGCCCCGGCAGCAATCCGCGGGGAGGCTGGGCAGGGCCCGGTGTGGCGGGGCCGTGACACTCATTGGGAAAGTGAAAGTGAAGCGGAGGCCACGTGTTTTCGGAGAAGGCGGGGGAGGAGCAGCCGGGCAGAGGAGCGCGGCTGCCGCGTTAAATAGAAAGCAGAGGCGATGAGCGGGCCCAGAGCGCTGGAGGTGCCGCCCGCCCGCCCCGCGGGAGCCCCGGCTCGCTGCGGAGCCAGGCAGGGCACCCGCGCGGGGGATGCTCCGCCGGCCACCGCGGCCAGGAGTAGCCGCCCGTCGCCCCGGGCAAGGTAAGGGAGGGTCTTGATGATGGGGTCCTGGCGAACCGCGACACGCTCCTGCGCCGCGGGTAGAAGAGGTCAGATTTCGGAGGCACGGGAGCCCTGCTTGTTGTGCAGGAACGTGGTGTCTTTGGGGGTTTTTGCCTTCTTTTATTTTTTGTTGTTCTATTGTATTTTTTTTCCGCACCTGTTTTGGCTCCATGTTCGTGCTCAAGACGGAGCTCTCGTGCCTGGTATAAAATAGCGGGAAAAACAATAAAGCGAACACGCAGTGGGGTTGTACAGCACCGCTCTTCTCCAAGGACACGCAGCCTCGCCACGCGGTAGGAAGCGGCGCAGCCCCCGGGCCGGAGCGCGGCGGCCGGGGAGGGGGGAACCGGGCCGGCATGAGCCGGGGCCCCGCCGAAGGTCCCGCCCGGCGGAGTCGAGGCACCCTTGTCCCAGATGTCAGCTCTGGCTTCCAGGCTCTGAGGGCTGGCGTGCCCGTGTGCTTTGTGCCATTTGGAAAAGGCACCGCAAACTGTCTCTTGGCAATAGATGGCTTCTGCTAGGAAGCCCCGTGATTTTTAGATCTCGGGCTTAGTGGTTATTTCTTACCAGCGTGGCCTGAAATTTAATTTTTGTTAAAACACGGAGCGATAATCCTGGCCCAGTAATTGGAAAAACTGACATCAGTTTACTTCTGCTGTGTAAAGAAAGACCAATGCTACTTTCAGCTTGTTATTTGCCAGCATAAGGATTTTACAACCCCCCTTTGCTGTTTCAGGAGGTAATATGACCTAAATGAAACCAAACATCAAGTTGTTAAATTAGCACAGACAGGAATCCAGCTGCGTACTTTCTTTGAAATCCTCATTAGCATGTTACCCTGAACCGTAAGATGGCTGAGGGATTCATTTCTGAGAATGCTTCAAGGTTTCTCAATAAGCTGCTGCTGCAGATCTATATCTGACTACAGGGATAAATCCTAAAATCTACGCTTGCCAGTAAGGTCAAGGCAGCCAGCAGAGATGTATCGAACCACACTGTCAGAGGTAGACATTTCAGGCCAAACTCATTCCTGGTGCAGCACTTCTAATTCCTTTGAAGTAACACGAGGGATGAATTTAGTCCCTCATGCTGAAAGATATATCAATAGGAAGCAATTTAGATTGGGCCACTTAAAGTGCATGTAATACAAAAAAGAGAGAGAGACTGAGGAGTAATGCTTTAAGGGTTCATAGAGGTTGATTTGTGTAAGCTAGTGAGGTTGTAACATTGCTGTCCCAAGGGAAAGTTGGGGGAACGGGAAATTGCCTTTTATGGCTGAGGCTCAGGTTAACAGGAGGGAGAAAAGTAGTTTTAGTATTACGGTGTAAATTGGCAGTGTTATAGGCTGTCCGTCCAAGTTACACTTTAGTCGCACAACGGCACCTATTCACTTCACCCTCTTCCCCAATTACCCAGAGACTACCCAGCTGCAGAGTTTACCTTTCCTGCACCCACTTTTTTTTTTTTTGCACAATGCAACAAATAGCGATATTTTCTGAGTTCTAACATCTTGGTTGGGATAAGGAAGGGAAAGAGGGAGGTGCTGAGAAATTGGTAGCTCAATTGTAAAACCTTGTTGACTTTTTCTCTAAAAACTGGAGAATCAGATGGAGTGTACAAAAGATAAATTACAGGACCCTCTCAATGAGAAGCTGAGTAGCTTTTAGGTTCTGATATGCTTCTGTGGGCTCACAGCAGGGAAATTCCATTATCCTCTGTAACTGTTAATGATCCTTTCTAAATATTTTTGAAGCTTTGGACTTTGCCATAGTGATAGACTGCTAATCTTGTCAGAAAGGGAGCAGTTGTTTGCCCAGTGTAAATTGGCAAATGAATATTTTATTATTCTATAACGGGTGGGAGGCTTGTGAATGGAAGACTTGGTCATTCAGAGATTGCAGCTGCTTTTCTCTGGGGATCTCACATTGTGTCTCTTTGGCATTTCAGAATAGCTGCTGGAAAGCTGCCCTGCCGTAGCCACTGACGCTATGGAAGACCGCATCCACTGGTCTAGGCTGTAGGATGGTAGCGCACAGCAAGGTGTCAGCAGATAATGCAGTTGCAGCAGACCCGAGATGTCTACTTGACCCTCCAGCACGGGATCGTTCACAGGCTCGAGGCTACCACGGCCCGGGTCGGCCCAGCACTGTGCAGGCACAGGGCAATACGCATTTCCGAACCTTTCGCTCGCAAGCGGATTTTAGTAGCATCACTCGAGCAAGCAGCCTGCTGGATGCCTGTGGCTTCTACTGGGGGCCTCTGACTGTCAATGCTGCCCACGAGAAGCTGAAGTCTGAGCCCGAGGGCACCTTCCTCATCAGGGACAGCACACAAAAGAATTGCTTCTTTGCGATCAGTGTTAAGACTGCAACTGGGCCCACCAGCATCCGGATAAACTTTCAGACTGGGCGTTTCAGCCTGGATGGCAGCAAAGAGAGTTTTGACTGTCTTTTTAAGCTGCTGGAACATTACCTACGCTCCCCGAGGAAGGTACTGGTTACCCCCCTGCGCAAAGTCCGTGTACAGCCCCTGCAGGAGCTCTGCCGGAAGAATATTGTGAAGACTTTTGGAAGAGAGAACTTAAACCAGATCCCTCTCAATCCTGTTTTAAAGGACTATCTGAAATCCTTCCCGTTTCAGATATAAGTACAGCATTAACTGTATAGGGAGACGTGAGAGATGTGTAAAGAAATCCAGCTTCCTGGGTTTTTTAACATGTTTGACAGTGAGCAAACTTATTTTTGTAGCAATTTACTGTATTTTGGGATGGAACTTGAACACTTGACTTCTTATGTTTACAAAAACTATTTGCACAAATCTGGGGTTTTAAAACCCTGGCATAATTTTTCTGCTAAGCAGAATATTTTATTTTATACTATTTTTAATTATAGTAATGTAATAAACTTTATTGTGAAAGTTATTAAGAAACCCCAGCATCTCTGTTTGTAGTTTTAAAAGCTCTGGTACCTACCCTGCTGACAAACTTTAACTGCTAATTGTTTAAGTGCAGATAGGTCTCCATGTGGTCCTGCATGTTGCCCCACTGAACTAGGCTGTTCTAGCACTAGTCCAGCAGACATAGGATTCCTGCCCCAAAAAGCCTAAAATAGAAAGATACATGTGAGTAGAAATGTGCCCAGGAAACTAACCCTATTCTAAATCCATGAGAGCAGAAACAGTGTAAGACTACAGGGGTGCATCATCATTTTTAAAAGGGTAAATCAAACCCTTGGCTGAGCTAATTGCACCAACTCTGGCTTGCCTTATTTTTATTAAAAGCTACAAGGCTCTAAGCAAGAAGAGGTTGCTGTCTGACATAACCAAACCACATTAATGTTGGTTAGGAAAAATAATGCCAGAAATGGCATTTACACACTTTAAGAGGCTGTGAACACTGTATCATTATGATGCACTGGGAGAAGGATAACTTAGTTTGCTCTAAATTGGTATACACAAAATGGCAAAGGTGCAGACACCTTCAGACTTCAAAAAGCTGTTTCTTGTCTCAAATTCCTGGTGATCTATAGGGCACAGACTTGGTATTTTAAAAGAATCTATAACTTAGCTCCAGGATCCAGAGAGCACAAACCTATAGATTTGCAGCTGTAATTTCTAGTGGTTAAACTGCATTCAGAGAAAGTTAATTTCAGACTGTTTTGTAATACCATTTGTAGGAAATCAGTGAAGGCACCACGTGGTTTGCTCATAAAATGAAAATCAGTGCTCCACAGAGATGTAACTGTGAATGACTTGAGATCCCTCATTTAGCAAAAGGTCACCTGCATTACGATAGTCATTCTCCCCTCCCCCAAGCATTTCCTGAAATCCATGAAAAGCTGACTTAGAAAGCCAGCTGAACCAAATAACTTGAAAGAAGGCACAGTCTTCCACAGAAATGTACTCTTATCAACACAGATCTAAGATGCTTACATAACTGTAAGCAGTAAAAGTAAAAGTCTTCTGGCCAAGATCATCAGACAGCATTTCTGCTTAATATTAAACCTGGAATTAGTTGCCAAATTATATATGATGCATTTTTCCACAGCAGCTGCAAGGTAATATATTGGGGAAGTAGGGAATGCTGTGCTATGCAGCAGATAAGAGAGCAGAGCAAAGCCACTGCCAGAATGTGAATAGCTGTAAGGAGTTAAATTGGGAAGAAAAAAGTCGTTGTAGGGTGAAGGCTGCCAAACTGGTTTGCTGTCAGCAAGATTGTTATCCCTTTCCCAGTCCTCTTTTCCCAGCCCCAAACAGTATCTTTAAACCCTGCAGGCCCTAAGCTCTTGCCTTGCTATGTAAAGGAGTGTCCACATGTCAGCAGCACTGGTGGTAGAAAAAGCACAATGTAGCTTAGAAGTTTTTCTTCACGACCTCCGATAAAAAACAAAACTAGACCTAGATACATGGTAAGGGGCTTGCCACTGAGGGGCATGGAATGAAAAGCATAAGTACTGAATGCATTTAATTTTCTTCCTGGCAGAAACAGACCTACTTTCTCTCCCCCTTTTATGGCTTTATAGTAAGTTTAGTGGAAATTATCCATATTCTCCCACATGAAGTGCCCTCCATTTTGTCTTTAATATGAAGTGCAAATGTGGGATAGCTCAGAAAAAAATAATATAAATATAAAAAATAAGGATGAGAAGGTCAGAACTGCATAAAAAGATCTGTTAAGGTAAGGGGAGACAAAGCTGGCTTGTATTTTTAAACTACATATCTTTTCACCTGCCTTACTCTTCTTCCCCTTCCTTCCTTCTTTCTTTCCCTCTGTCTCCCCAGCATACAATACAGTGGCCAAGCAGATACTCTTTTTAGCAGGTATATGTAGGTTGCTTCAAAGCAACTAAGAAATCCTAACCACAGCATATGTGTTCACAGTGGCACTGTGACTTGCCCTCTGTAAGAGCTAATGAAGGACCTCCACCCCACCTTTTGTGCAGCTCTTTCCTCTGACCTTTTCTGTCCTGGCTGTGGCTGGAAAGTGAAGTAAACAGTCAATCTGGTAATGGTCTACGGAGTAATTAAAACCATGCTTAGGAGGAGAGCAAAGTCAGGTTTTTTGAAGAGACTGCAATATCTATAGTTAGTAGGGAAGGGACAGCTTTAAAATAATACCATTTGCAGCATGGCTGGGTCGCCCACAAGGACCCTGGGGATCTCTGTCCCACAGAGAGCAGCAGGATGGGAACTGTGTTGCAGGGGCCTGCTGGGACACCACCCCAGCCCTGCTGCAAGGCAATGCTCCTGTGACTGTACAGGCAGCAAGACTGAAGCTTCCTTGCTTTTTAAAGACTGAAAAACACATTTTCTTTCAGGGTTGGTTAATTTACATGCTATGTTGCAGCTGTAAAACACTTGCTAAGGAATTCAGCTAATTAATAGAACTGTAGGTGTTCAGAGAACCTGGTTAATATACCATGAAGTGTTACTGAATGCTCAGTAGGAGCCTCCTGAATGACAAGCATAATCTTACCCACTGTGAAGCTGTGGTCACACTAACTCTGTTATGATTGAAGTCATTTACAAGAAGTGAGGCTTCAGCTGCAGTCAGCACTGATGCTATTTTCAACAGTCAAGAAAAAAGTGTCCCTTAGGGCAACACACTGACCGTATCTAGCCATCAATACTCTTCACCCAGCTTGTACTTAATCCTCTATTGAACAGTGTATCCACCTCCTGAACCTTCTCCTTCAGATCCAGTGTCACCCCTTTCTGTTGTGCTGGGCTGTCAGTCAGTCCCCAGCTCTCCTTCCACCCCTTCATTCATGGTGCTGACAGCTGTGCAAGCAAGGCATTTATTCATTAATTCCAGCTTTGAGACAAAGGCCGTGTGTGTAACAGTGACTTAATTCCAGCTCTACATTGCTTTCTGTGCAAAGTGTAAGCTAACAACTGCATGTGCAGTAGACTTCCAGGATGTTTCTCCCAATTGTGAAGTGCTGTTCATGACTTTTTATTGCCACTGACTTGCCTGTTGTCATACTTCTGCACTCTACTCAGATCCTGTCACTGTATCTGACTTTTTCCTCCACAGCTGTTTCCCAACATAGCAGCCAAAGTTGCTGGGTCCGATTTGCTCTTTGTGTCACCGTGGAATAACAGAAACACAGGCCAGCAGGGAGCATAAAGAGAAGCTCAACTTCTCACACCCATCCCAACACGTAACCACTGCTCAAGTATGACAAAGCAGCAAAGGCCAAGGAGTCAGAAGATAAACCCCTGACTGACAGATGGGTGAGTTAGCCACACGCCAGAAGTATGTCCCTCTGTCTAGAGTCCAGTGGCATGCTTTGGATGTGACTATTGACGATAAGAATTACAGAGATGATGCTTTGTGCATAGGAAAGATTATATACCCTATAGTCTTCACCTATGAGAAGGACAGATACTGTGAGGATGGAATAGCAGCCAAACAGAATAAAGCAAATAACTATGCCACAAGCCATGTTTGTTCAGCATCCTTCATTCTGCTCCACTTGATAATATTAGCAAAGTGAAGGAGGATGGCTTTCTGTTGTCATTTTAATCTCAATTAGAAGTATATTTTTTGTAGCTCCCAGACATGTAGAAGAATGATAAATCCTATCATCACTCATAAAGAGTCTCCTGTGAATCACTACTGCTTGGCCTGCTTCTGCTTGTGAGGACAAAGGTTCATCTTCACTAACAGTTTTGGGGTTTTTTTGTTCTCTGCTGCTGACTGAAATAAAGCAGCTGTGAAGATTTGCTCATTTTTTGATGAATGAGATCCACTGGCCACTGTACTGTGCTTGTAGGTGTGCATAATCCCTCCAGACATTGCTGTGGAAGTAAAGTGCTTTCTGAATGGTCAAAAACGGGGAACTTCCCTTACATGATTACTATGTTTTTAATCAGAGGCCTCTTACACACTTATCTAATGCCAAACACTTATCACTTCTTCTATAGAAACGCTCGTTAAATGCCTCTTTCTTCCCAATGTAATTAATGACTTCTTAGTTCTGTTTTTGTTACAGGAAAGGGTTATTTGGTTTAATATTAACAGTATCCTTCTTTACACATGATTCTGAATTCAACAGCCTGTACTTGTCTATATTGAATACAGTGGGCCAAAACATGCTCAGGTTTACATTGAGATACTCCATGGTGGGCAGGTTTTGGCTGGGATAGAGTTCACTTTCTTCACAGTAGGTAATATGGGCTATGTTCTGGAAACAGTGCTGATAATGCAGAGATGTTTTAGTTACTGCTGAGCAGAGCTTACACAGTCAAGGCCTCTTCTGCTCCCCACACCACTCCACCAGCCAGCAGGCTAGGGGTGCACAGAGATGGGGGGACACAGCTGGGACAGCTGACCCAGCCAACCCAACCATATTCCACACTGTATGATGTCAGGCTCAGCATGTAAAGTTGGGGAAGAAGGAGGTAGGGGGTACATGGAGAGCGATGGCGTTTTGTCTTCCCAAGGAAGCAATACACATGATGGAGCCTTGCTTTCCTGGAGGTGGCTGAACACCTGCCTGCTGACGGGAAGGAGGGAATTCATTCCTTATTTTGCTTTGCTCATGCACGTGGTTTTTGCTTTACCTATTGAACTGTCTTTATCTCAACTCAGGAGTTCTCTCACTCCCTTCTGATTCTCTTCCCCATCCCACTGGGTGAGGGTTGGTGAGCTAGCAGCTGTGTGGTGCTTTGTTGCTGGCTGTGATTAAATCACAATATATGGGCAGATCCAGAATGGTGCCAGGATGCTTATGGAACACACTGACCCAGACATCTGTGCAGTCGCAGTATTGCCTGGCTCAGGGTGTATACACAATGTTGTTAGCTTAATGCAACTTGTGGATCAGATCTAGTGATCATTGGTGGGACATTAGTTCCACAAAACCCATTTACTTATATTTTACAGCATCTGTGCATGCCATAAAGATTCAAAGGCTAGAAGATACCATTACATTCATCTGGTTTGATTTTCTGTATATAAAAAAAGGCCTCAGAAGTTTCACCTGGAATTTTCTGCAGTGCAGGTTACTCCTGCAAAGCACATAGTTATGCCTGCTGCATAAGTGAACGTTACCAAAGCCAGTTGTGTGTAATTAAACTTCATAGAGTTTTTAGGCAGACATTCAATCTCAACTGAAGGATGTCAAGCACTAAAGAATCTACTTCCATGTGCTCTTCCATCACTTAACACACTGCCTGCATTACAATGCGACTTATCTCTTCTGATCAACATGTCTGGCTAGTCGCAGTTCTCTTTACATTTGGGATTACAATTGCAGCATGCCATGACTGCAAGGTGGAGAGGTAATAAAACCCTGAAGTAGATAGTGGGATATTTTTCTCCTTACTGGACAGAATAGGACTGTGCACAAGGCCAGCTTCTTTTAGACTGGGTGAGCTAGTTGCCACCCAGGAGTCACTGAGTTTTGTAACAAGAGAGGAAAGAGGAAAGTCTTGATCATCAGTCTTAGTTGAGCACATTGGGAAAGGAGAGGAATCTCAAAGTCTGTGCTTCCCATGCAGCTATTAAGCCATCCTTTAATTTGGTTACACTGCTCCCAGGTTAAGTCAGGATAGAAAGAAAAGTTACCAGTGTACTGGCAGATGAGTATGTTGTCACTGTAAAGGAAGCCTCTCAATTCAGTTACATTTATCTTAGACTGAAGATCTTAGATAACTCCACCAATCCCTTCACAAAGTTTAAACTGAGAACAAGGTGCTATCCTATACTGGTCTAACAGGCACCTTAGAGGGTAGCATTAGCACAGGACAGCCAGCAGCTGTGTGAAGGCACGGGAGCGTCAAGGAGTTCCCAGCACTGAACCATTCCCATGGATCCTGAATTGGAGGATGCCTTCCAAGACACAGTATGAATGCGAAGAGATGGGGAGGATACTGTAGACCCTTTATTTCTCCTGGTAAGTCTGCTCTGGTCATAATATTTACACATGTTGTGAGAAAAATAAAAATATTAACCATATTCAATTCCAGGTATACCATATCAGAACAAAGATCTGGAGCAATGGGAGTCCAGGTCAGATTGGCAATTAAGGGATGTTGTTAAGGGATGGCTTTTTCAACAGGCTGTAGTGTCATTTGTCCTTGGGAACTAAATAAGAATGTCTCATCTAATTTGTGTGTTGCAGTTGTTAAAGGTCTCAAGTACTGCTGAGGCTTTAAACACTTTCAACTTTCTGCCAGGGACGCACAGTTTTGAGGACTTCAGGCTTATTACAGAACACACCAGAAACACTTGACATCTTCTAATATGCAAAGTCAAATGAGTGGCCCACATGCCACTCTGGCCTTGAATTTTATGAATAGAAGCCATGTACATCCTGGTCAGAGGGATTTTCTGTGGAGTCTAAATGCAAATAAAGGAGGATAGCTGTTGTTTTAGGAGCAGAGAGTGAGGACCAGTGTGAAATAGGGTCTGCTGAAGCTGAATGCTCCAGTTAGCCACGGAAGTACTTGGGACAGGAAAAGAAAATATCAAAGAACAGAAATTCAGCCTTTGGGTGAAGTGCTGCTGAAATGAACTACAGGACTCTGAACTACAAACAAGGAAACAATCTCCTGCCTTGTGATTCTGGAATCTTGTATTATATAGTTTGTACAAAATATCTATTAATAAATAGTTTGAGGGAAGCATTATAGCTCAGACAGAATCCTTAGTTTTATTCTGGACACTGTCAACGAATTATTCTATACATCATACTACTTTATCGTATAATGTCTCCCCAGCTTTTAACCTTATGGATAATTCAAACTTTTTTTCACAACACATAACAGAATGTATATAATGTTTCTTTTTACCATTAGGCAACACCGCAAGGGTTTCAGTAAAAGAGTACGCAGTAAAGAAAAGTTCGGCTTTTTTTGGTTCATTATGGCCTATTCTCTTTCTAGTCCTTTTACAGCTGCCCTGCTGAAACCACAACAAATTCCACATCTGACAGCAGGACAAAAGTCTCGATTCAGACTCGGACTCCCCATGCCTTCATTCCCTTCCTTGTGGAATGAATAACATGCTCTAGTCCTGGAAGATTTACTGTAATACAAACATGTATTCAAGAAAAGCCTTTAACTCTGGGGAATAAAAGTACAAAAGTCTAGGTATCAAGAAGTACTTGCTGATTATTTTCTCATATGTCTAAGTATTATTTTATATCTGCTTTAAAAACAAATATGCCTAATGAGGAAGAAGTTATCCATGTGAACTGCACAACCTGTACTGTGTATCTATTTATTATGCTTTGGAACTAATAAAACCTAGGTAATCTTTCTTCCTGGGAAGTGTAATTTATGCATGTATGCAAAAACATACACAAGCTCATTGCCAAGGTAAATACAAAGACAATCTCAATCCCAGGTACTGAAGTAGTTTAGGACTTCCAAATCTGCGTTAAACAACACAAGTGAGGAGTACAGGTCAGGCCGTATCTGTATACTAAGTATAGAGTGAGGACTACAGACCAGGGCTGCCTTTTTCAGCCATCCATCTTATTATCTCCTTGCTCTCCTATGTATCTCGTTTCCTTTCTAATTTCAATACAATTTTAAGACAACAGTGATTTTAAAATGCAGCACATTTCACACCAGTCCAAAATATGCTTTGGACCTAGCAGGCCAGATAGATAAGTTTTAGCAGTGGCATTTCTACTGGGGAAGAATAGTATCTTCTGACTCCTTACAGTTTAAAATACCACAGTACACCTGCCAGACCTGAACTTCTGATCCAGGTGAAAGGACAAGCTGACTGCTGCACATAGTCTGCTGTAGTTAGGCTGTGTACAAACCATTATCTGTTAATATTATATAGAAGCCCAACTGAAGCCCAATAGCAATTGCATACAAATACTAATCACAGCCCATAAGCATACTCCAAGCTGGTATAAATAGACTGAGTGAATATATGATTGCACATGTAATTCCACTCGCTTGAATGCTGGCTGTTGGTGGAACAAAAAAAACACTGCAGGGCCAGCTTGAAGCAAATAGCAGGTTTAACTTATGGCCAGTGGTCTTCAGGGTTTCTTACAGGGCCTAATTCAGTCTCGAGTGAAGTCAACAGAACTGAGCTCCAAACTAACCTTGAGAGAAGACATTTTCTCTCTAAAAGAAAATTCGGTGTGAAGCCTGGGAAGACTGTAGCATGTCAGAGGAAAGCATCCTGGAATGCTGTGAAATTTTGGAAGGAGATAGTGCAGTCAAGAGAGCCAGAGAAAATATGAACTGGGTTTTGAAAGAATTGCATAGAGAGAATAACAGCTGCAAAGGCATACAGGTGGTTCTCACAAGTTCTTTTACCAGCTGTAAACTCTGTAATAAAAAAAGGAGTCCCAAGTGCAGAACAACCATACAGCTAGTTTAGAGCTTTTTACTCCAAGATTTAGACACATTACATAATCCAGCATAGTCCTAAAACTGCTCAGTTTCCACTGACTACAGCAAAAGCTTAAACCCTTATTGAGGACTTGGAGAAACAATTAATCACCACACAAACCATGCTACTGTTGCTCTAAATTTTTAAAGCTTAAACTTAGAGCAGGTCATTTTTAACAGCCTCTAGTGCTTAAACTGAAATGACTGCCTTCTCTTTTATTCAAGCTTAATCCACATTAAGGGCACAATTAAGATAATGTGCTGATTGTAGAGAAAAAAACAGGGAGAAGAGACACCTTTTAAACCCCTTCATAAGACCATGCCTTTTTAATAACTATGAGAAAAGTATTTATGAAACCCCCTCAGCCTGAGTCTTTATGTAGCAGGCAGATTATGAAAGTAGCTTGGCCTCACTAGTTATAAAACATACAGAAGTGCCTGAACATTAAATACTGTCCATTGGATTAGGTTGTTATTTATACATTTAGATTAGTACAACTTTGGCTAAGTACAGCTCAAGAAGTTCTGTAAAATAGCAGCTTGCAAAATTGTCCCAGAATCCAGAGGTCTGACCTGTGGAGACCACGTGTCACCACGTCAAACCAGATTAAGGGAAAAGAAACTAAACTAAGAATAAGAATAGCTACAGTCTACTCACTTTTACTTTAATCTCTTGCAGGTATTCTTTTTGCTTAGTTGCATGATGAGCAGCACAGATTGTACAGTATGTTACTCTAGCTCACTGGGCACTGGCATCCTAACACAAGAAAAACAAATAGTTTCCTTTTAATTCAAGTCCATCCTGCTTTCCATGATTTTCTGTCCTCCAGCACAGTTCAGTTCCTAGGAAGAGTTGCACAATACAAATATACTGTTGCCTGTGCTAACAAAAAAATTGACCTGCCATGAAAAAGCTGGCATAAATACTATCTCCTCTTAGTAACTACTGTTCAGGAGTTAAATTGCTAAATTGCATGTGATAATGCTGTTTGCTACTAATGTCATTTTAAAGAGACTTTATAATGCTTACAGATCTAAACAGAACAGCCAGTGGCCTGTTCCATGCAGGGTGTAGAACAAAAGGCACATTTTACTGTAAAACAACTACACCAGAGCCACTGCAGTTAAAAAACATATCTCACAGTCCTCTAGATTTTCTGGTAGGATCCTTCAGGAAATTAAATGCTGAGAAGGGGAAAAGGGAAGCATCAAACAATACTTACTAATGTTGTTGATGGTGGCAAAACGGAACAATCAGCTTTTCACTGAACTCAGTTTCTGCTTTGCAAATCAGTTCAGGTTTTCTCCTCTGTATAGTTCAAGATTAAGAGGTTTGAGGGGGATAAGCTAGTCAATATTCCAAATCTGGCCCAGTTTTATTAATTTTACTGTAACCTTGAATAAGTGAAATATTCTTATATGATCAAGTTGGAGCTCAGACTTGCAAACAGTAGTCCTGCTTTGGAAATATTCCAGCCTGTGTCTTCTGCTTCAGCCATTCTAGGAAATTGAGCTGATAACCTAGGAGCAAGGCCAGGAAAAGGAATTAAGCATCTGATGACTGAAGTGTGCATAGGAGAAGGAATAATGGTTTAACAGTGAATAACTAAAATCCAGAAATAAATCTACGGCAATGACTAAAGCACAGGATTTCTCAGGCACAGGGAGCAACTGAAGCAGCAGATTGCAGACCTCTTCTGCTTTCCTATGCTCAGCCCAGACAGATGCATTTCTGTTTGTGCAGCCTCCACAGACCAAAGTGCCTTCCCCTCCTCCACAGAAGCCTGTGTAGTTCAGGACCTTTGCCTCTGAAGGATGCGTAACAAGAACCAAATCATCTCCCAGCACTGAATCTGTTTGGAAGCAAGTGCTCTGGATACTGGACTGCTGGGGGGGGGTAAGTGTTTCTTGGAAAACACAACTACCACCTCAGGATTCTCATGGCTTCTTGTGGAATGCTGTGAAAAGGCAAGACCATCCATATACCTAAGACAACCAACTCCCAAGAGCAAAAGTATGAAAAGAACTTTTCAAGAACTAAATACTTGCATGAATCTCTACTGAAGTTATGGGAGTTTTGCTATTGATTGCAGACACAAGTAAAGCAGGACTAGAGTGCACATGTATCAAGCTGACACAACAGGTATTCTCACTCCTAGGACTAGTCAAGAGCCTTGATTTCAGTAGAAAGGCTTACTCTTTGTTTAATGACCCATCAAATAACACCATCTGGCCTGCGCTTACCAGATATGACTGTAAAGTACCAGCATAGCTCTGACAGTAACAGAAACAGGATGTTGGTAGTTGAGAGGAAGCTCAGGTGTTTGAGCACAAGAAAGTCAGAAGTGCTTCCTTGCCAACCCTTGTGTTTGCACATAGATAGAATGTGTGACCTAATTTAGGAGAATCAAACTGCAGATTGTGATACTAGTCTTCTATTTCCTACCTCATCAACAATAAATTTGAAGTTGCTTGCTCTCATACTTCAGCACCTTGCCAGAGCTCAGATGTTTATAGAGGCTCTGTTGTGCTTTTTAGCATGTGATATGAGTAACACTGACATTTCATTTGAGGATTTTGCTCTTTCCTGTGTTTTATTTTGAAAATCCCAAAGGACATGGCTAAAAGCCATAATTGTATCTGATTCAGGATTTTCACATCTGATTATTCTCCTGGAAAGATTATTTGCCTGGGAATAATATTGTTTGAATGTGCTTTTGTTACTGTTCTTGAGGGTTTTTCCTTCCCTTCTTCTATTCCTCCGTTTCACAGAAGGCTCTTACTCACATAATTGTAATCTTTTGATTCTTCAGTTCACATATACCTTTGCTAATGCTCAAGGAACATCAGGCTTAGGTATGGACATTTGCATGACTGCTTTGCCACAGGACTCAAGAAAAACTTATTAAGTCTCCCATGCTGAGGATAAGACCACTTACTTGAAGTTCTTGTTAGCTAGTCCTGCACAGAAATACATCACAGGTTTATGCTGTTCCATGTAGACTTGTTTCTGCTCTTTGGCCTCATACATTGATACTGATGGCTGTGCAATCAAATTATCTGATCTGCTGTGGATCATGGATACATGTTCCCAACAGTGAGACAGCTTCTCTCACCAACTAGCACACAGCAGCTTTGTGTGAAGAACCTTCCTCAATGCCAGAATTTGATGTACTAGGAGGACACTTCAGAGATCAATTAATGTATTACATTCCACTAATACCCTATAATTTTAATAGCTGGATTTTTGACTAATATCCAAGCTACCAGTTCCTACAGAAAGACGTTCAGTTGCTCTACATGAAAAAACAAGGTTTTGCAGAGAACTTCCTACAAAGGCAACACAGGGAAATAATCTCACAAACGCATTCTCTCTCCTTCACCCTTCACCTTCTCTCCGCTCCAATGACACTTAAGCAGTTTATCTGCACTTACACGCAATCTATGGGCTGTCCTGACTCTAACCCTCAAAAAATTGGAGGTGAAGGGAGCCATGCCCTAATCTGTAACTAAAAAGTGGGGGATTTCCCCCCTCTTCCCGAGGAGAAATCTATAAGGAAACTATTGTGGCATTTCCCTATCTGTGCGTCGCTTCCTGTGAGATTTCCAAAACTGTTGTTACAAAAGTTATGAAATCTGCCCCGTCCTTTCAGAGCTGGGGGAGAGGGGGCAAACACAGGCTTGCTGGAGCTGGATGACAGCAAAGGACAGAGGTAGGCAGACTTCCTTCTCTGGTGTCTATACCGGCACGTGTAAGAAGCTATGTAGTGCAGGAGAAGCTGGCTCTGAGCCAACTCAGCAGGCATTAGTCATTTTGGCTTGATAACAGTCTAAATACAGCCACCCAGCTACTGATTATGGAGCTTGAATCTACCTGCTTCTATCAAAAGACATAACTTCTGATAGCAGTAGTCCCAGGCATCCGTATCAGCTGAAACATGCTGCTGGAGACTGGTGTTTATGTAGCCCCCCACTGAAGTGTTAAAGGTAACCTGAAGGACTCAGTCCAACTAGTTTGACCCTCAACAGCGTGGCCAGTATAACATTTCTTTGAGTTGCTCTAAAAAAAAAAAAGTGTCCTCTTTTAGCATATCAAGGTCAAGCCTTGTAAGTAGAACCAGTCCCAATCTATATTTTGCATTCCTAAAAAGTGAACTTTTTCTCAATAATTTTAGCTCTTTCCTGTGAGCCAGTAACTAGAAGGCTGGTGTCTGTGTATTTTCTGTGCTAGAAAAAATGTAGGCAGGGTGTTTTTTAAACAACTCAAGAGTTTGGTGTCATGGATAGCTGAGACAATCCAGCAACTTCCCCTGCAACTTGGCCTCTCTCTTTCTCCATCCCTGCTCCTGGGCTGTGGAATCCCACTTCATCCTTTATGGTGGTTTTCAAACCCTTCCAGAGTCAAGACAACTTGCTATCTTAGGGGAAAAAATAATCCAATCATGTAATACTAAGGAGCTAAAATGGCTAAAAAAATGATCCAAGAAATGTCAGAACTGGTGAAAACCAACAGCAGGATTACAGGGCTGGGATAGATTAGAATTTTTCACCTTTTAGGATTATTGGTTGTTCTGTTATTTGTGCTAACCTTCACACTCTGGTAAGTAAGAAACACCCTTCTGTGTTACAGAACAAGGAGAGCTTCTAGGATGTATCAGCTTCTGTTTGCTTACCAGATCTGGCAAATCAGTCATGCAGAATGCCAATAAAAGACAAACTTCTCAATCTAGACCAGAATCACTGAATGGCTATTGCAGAAGCCTGTTGTTGAGTTTGGCAGGATCATACTGGAAATAAAATGCTGAACTAAAAGTATGTACCCAGACTCTGAATGATTTCTCTCAGTTACTGTTAATAATGAGGCAGGTAGGATCCAAACAAACATGTAAAGTGATGGGCTTTGCTACTTTTGTCACAAAAGGTAATGGCCTTACTGATATGAACAGCCTGCTGAAGAAAGAGTTGAGTGCAAAAGTTTCTCTCTGTTAATTCGCCAGGAAGGATAAGTTAAAAATTTGAATGCTAAATTTAGATTTAATTGGAAAAAAATCCAACCCAAAACCAAACCAAAATAGCTGTAATTAAGGCTGATTATTTACGGAGTAAAATAAAAGACTCAAAGAGAAAAAAACATTCCACTGACTAATCCAAGAACATTTCAGATTTACAGTGAACTGCACTAGAGAGCAATACAGAATTAAGACCTCAGTTTTCCTCAGACTTTTTTAGGCACAATTCCCATTGAAGTAACTGCAGAAAGTTGACCATGATTGCAAAACTGAACTCAAAAGGATTTGAGTTTTTTCTACAACATAAGAAATCCCTTTTGCACAAAAAGTAATTGAGAAAAGCAGCCTATTTTATCTGCCTAGTTACATCTTGTGCATCAGGTCAGATTTCATCTGTGATTTCATGGGTAGGGTCAGCAGACGTTAGTTTCCAGAAACTAAGCTCTCCTCAGGGGAAAGAGCTGCAGCTGAATAAGAGCCTGAGCATTGGATCCAAAGGCCATTGGCAATAGACAGAGTTTCCAATGATCTGTGGAGATTCAGAACTCAGAACAGGAAGAAATAGCAGAGTCTTTTCTGAGTGAATGGAGAATCAAAGCATTTTGGCCAGCAGCAGGCCATGCAGGGACCACCACAAGCTTCATCAATGGTTCAAAGCAGGCATACAAGACAATACTGAGTTATTAAAAAAATGGGAAGAAAAAGGAGAAAAGGAGGGGGGAAAAACAAAAGTATCTCTTTTTTTACTTACTGGAATCTGAGATCATCTTCACAGAAAATGCAGTTCGTTACTATAATTTGGAAGATGACTGTTGTAATCTGCCTGTTGGTAATTCCCTGAAAAGAAAAAGCAGACTTTAGGCCAGTATGTTCTTACTTTCTTGCACAGGAGCTGTTAAGTCCTTTTGTCTTGCTGCACAGATACTGCTAAAAAACTTCAGCTTTTTCAATGTTTGAAACACACCTGAGGTAAGAGTGTAGCATCTGCGAGAGAACTCCTCAGGGCAGTAGTTAGTATCTCCCTGGAGTACATTATTCCCTAGGTAGGGAAGCACCGGGGAGGTGTGGGCTGAGTCTGTGGTTCTTCAGTTACTCCTAGTTGAAGAGGAGCACATAGATTTAATGAGGGTCAGAGAGAGAACAAAAGGGGTTATAACCAGTCCCCCTGTTAGCTCTAACTCAGCAAAGCAACCGCTCTGCCACAGTATGGTCTTACCTCATTCAGGGCTGGGGCAGAGCAAAACTTCTTCTCTATTCTGCTGAGTAGCAATGCACTTCTGTAACACAAAGGTCCCTGCTAGGATCATAGATGTGTCTCTTCTGCTTGTAGCAGAACTTAGTATATCTGTGCTTTCTAAAGGTGCTCCAGATGTAGTGCACCAAACAACTCAGCCCTCCTAGGAAACACAAAAGGGATACAAGACAGGGGTTTATTTATGCCCATCCATTTGCAAAAAAAACGACAGCTCAATCTGTCCTAGAAGCAACCGGTGAACTATCGATCTGAAATGCAATAGAATACTATTGGACATCAGCAAAATGTTCCCAGGCACAGTCCTGGAGAGATGGCTACTCAGCTAATGAATATATTTTAAGGGGATTTGCACAGCTGTGGTCAAATATGCTAAAAAATATTTGAAGAGAAATGTGCAGCATAGCACGTGCATGTTGATGTCAGTTCCAGTGACACATTCTCAGCGTACTTGAATTGTCCTGACAATCTTGTAACAGCAAAGGCTGCTAAAATCTTTGTTTTTAAAAGAGTTACAGGAGGTCAGCAGAAGATGAGAGCTGACTGTAACTTTCAGTAAAGCGCCCGTTTAGTGAACTGAGCCTGGGCTGTGTCGTGCTTTTGTAGTTCAAAGGGAGCGTCTCTCTGTGTGCGTTCAGCTTTTAACACCATCCCTCCATGTGATTAAAGAAAGCCACAAGAAAGAGGTTTCTACATTATTATCTCTTCCTGGAAAACAAACCTGACTGTTTCCCCGAAGTTTGCTGGTACAGAATTATGCAGCTTTAAAGGCAGCCAGACATTTTGGCTGCCCATCCACTTGCCTTCTTTGCAGTTGTCATTATCTCTGTTTTACTTTACCTGGAATTTAACAATCCCTCACTCCCTTTCCTCCTAGGTTTCAGTAACTCTTCAAAATGAAAATGAATAGAGTTCCTTTTACTCCAAGGTACAACCTTTCAGATAATCACATCATATTGTGCAGCTGCTTGGAGCCTATGCAGTGGAAATAGCCCTTGGATGAAGAGTTTCCTGTAAAGTAGCTGCCTTTCTCTTGCATTTCACTGTTTACTTGTAGATCAACATTGGGTTCTTATCGAGTGATTCAAGTGACATGTTAGTGGCATGGCTAAGAAAACTCAGAAAATTGTTGCTTAGACCCTTAGAGGGTCTAACTAAACAGAGATCTTATCAGTAAGTGGATTTTATTCCTGTCAAATGGCCACTGAATTAAAACAGAACAACCTTGAACCTCTCATTAGCAGAACTGCATGTGTAGTTTCAGTTTCTCTTTTGCTATTAAAAGGCTTGTAAATGTGTTATAGTAATCCTACTTCTTTTTTAAGAAACTTGTCATCATGACAGATAAATGTGAGGCCTCAGGAAACCCCCCCTCCCTCTCCCCTAGAAGTGTCAGGTTTGCAAGGAAGAGTTGGCATTGCAAAAGTCTGGACATAATTTAAGCAATTTTCTCAGTAGGCAGGGCCAGAGCCTCACCCAGGCCACCCTGATGCAACTGGAGCTGTGCAGATGTGTGGCCTGATCCTTCCCTGGAAATACACAGCACAAACTCAAAAGAACAGAGCACTGAAAGTGAATGTGCTATGGCTGATAGTTCTCATAATCCAAATTATCTGAAATACCAAATGACCTCAGAGACAAGCCAGGTTTCTGTTAGTACTATGGAGAAGTTGATTGATGTATAAAATGTCTAAGGAGTTCACAGTATAAGTGACACGAGGAAAAACTGAAAGAGGCATATTCTTAGAAATACAGTGACAGGGCTGGGGGGACTGGGTTGAGGGCAAAGGAGTGCAGCAAGTCAAATTGTTGCATTTGGTTTGTCTTGGTTCTTTTTTTAAATTTTTTTTTTAAAGAAAATTTAGCTCATCTGATTTTTGAAATTTTACATATCTATTTATATTTATATTTATGCTACAAATAGGGTGAAGGCTTTGTGTTGCATTGTGGTACTAGAATATAAATGCTATTTTTTGCCCCTCTGCTCTGTCCACACAAGACACACATGGGCATAATTTCCACCCCTGCACTGCCCACATGACAAAAGTCACCCTGCTAAACATTGATTTTTTTTCCCCCCACCATCCACATATGTGGACTGCTTCCTTAAGTTTTGCCTGCCTCATCTGTTCTAATCACAGAGCAGAAATAGCAGCTGAGGACTAGAGTTCTAATCTGTAGAAGTTCCAAAGCTTTCCTTTAAGAGACTCTTCTCTTTTAGTAAGAATAATTGAATTTTAACACTGCCACACCACAGTTTGTGATTAAGCTATTTTGGTTAATCTTACAAGATTTCTATCAGGAAATTGTTGTAACTTTCCTTTTCCCACAGAGGCTTCTGCTGTTGTGTAAAGGAAACATGGGTTTATAAGCAGAGAGCTAAAAAAACAAAGAACTAAACAAGTCAAATTTTACTAGTATGCAGTTTGGCCAAGAGGCTGCCTTCCATACTGACAAGACACCAGAAAACCTTTGCCACCACTCCCAGGCGAAAGAATACTCTTGTTCAAGAACCTGTACTGCAAAGACTCCTGCAGACAACTTCATGAACAAGGAGGGCCCCAAACCCCAGTGAAACTTTTCCTTATTGAGACACTTCAGGACTGCAGAAACAGATTCACATCATGTCAACAAAAAAAACCAAGGCCTGGTGAGAACTTGGTTGCAGATTTTAGACACAGCTTGCTCTCTGTCAGGTCTGTAGGGTTGAGTGAGTAAGTAAGGGGAAAAATACATATTTGTCTTTGTCACAGAAGTGGTGCATGGTCTTTCTTTTGCCTTTAGAGCACATCATGTTCTATAGGAATGGTCCAACTGAGAGTGTATGAAAGCTTTGCTGCAGCTGTGTAGTGACCTCTTTATAACCCTCTTTATTAGCTACATGAAGGATCAGTCAGCAGCTGTGTCAGTCAGCTTGCATTTTAAGATAATCTTTCTTCACACACACCCAGCCTGGTCTCCCCACGTTCCAGAAAACTACAACTGACTTTTTCCCAACTCCTTCCTGCTTGCAGCTCCTTCCTGCTTGCAGCTCCTTCCTGTGGAAGCAGATAGCCTCATCATGTTGGCAGTGCTGCTGGGAGATACCAACTCTGCAACAGCAGCAGCTATGACTATACTACCTGGACCACATTTCCTTCCCTCCCTCCCTTTGCCAGTCACAAGTATCCTGGATCTGTTTATCTCCTGTTATGGTGTTCCTTGGCTGCCTAGGTAATACCTGCTATATTATTGAGCTTTTGATGTCTTCTTTGGGAAGAAAGGACAGACCAAAAGCAAGTGTCCTGCAGGCTAAATCTGACTCACAAGTGCCTTTACTAGTGTAGTAATGTTTCTGTAAGCCTCGAGAAACAAGGCTATTCCACAGATGGTGTCTGGGGAGAGTAGAGCCACTTCAACTCAGATTTTCCAAGCAGATGAGAGAGGGTTCAGTTAACAGGCTTGAGGACATGAGAAAGAAACAGCAAACTTCTCTTTAGCCTACATGTAGGCAGATTGTATGATCTGGTATCAGGAATACTCACAAAGTTAGAACTAAGCAATAAGTCACTTAGTTGGGTATCTGCTCATTCAAACCAGAATTACTTTATAATGCCCACAATCCATTAGAGACAGAATAGCTTAATTGAAAACAATCTGGTGAGAGAATAATTTAGCCCAGAAGTATGTGACTCATGAGCAGGAGTTCCAGGTCCCAAAATAGTTCAATTAAAGCTCAGTAAACTAAGTGAGCATCTCAGTGTCGATTTCTGCAGAACACAGGACTCTAAAGCCACCTCAGCTGGCAGCTTTCTAGGATTATGAGGATCATTGAGAGCACTGATTGATACTGTTTTCCCTCAAAATCCAGGAGGATTCTGAAGCACATCCAGACATACGAAACTTTCCTTTATGCAATAATCTCATTGAAAAGTACTGACAGCCCAAGAATTCACTCCACTTAGGAGATCAGTGCAACATAGAAAGTACCAAAATGTATCCCAGTATTCTGCAGCCAAGTCTTACTGGGGCAGAGCTGAAATGCTTTTTGATGGAGGCTTTTAAGATCTAGATTCTAAGCTGAAGTCTTGAACAGGACTCGAGTCCAGCTTTCTCCAGACTCAGTTATTTTCAGCCCACATCCAAAATTCATACTTCATTGAATTATTCTATCTGGTGTGCTTCAAAGTCCAAGCATTTTGAGTTCACATATGTTCAAAAGTAGTTTACATTTGACTTAGATTTTACGTTCTTCTTATACTCAAATTCCCTGTTCTAATCACCATTTCCAGTTAACCCTTACCCATTTCTGGACATCTATACGTTCACTAGTCAGAGAGAGGAAACTCTGGACTTAACCACCAAAACTAGTCAGTAATGGAACAAATGTTTGTTTTATTACCAAAACCAGCTAGGCTGGAAAAAACCATATCCTCTGTAATACTGACTCAGTGTGATTAAAAGTGACAGGAGATAGTCTTGTTCTTCTCAGGTCACTCCCTGAGAGGCTACTTCAATGCTGCAATAGAAATCACAGGAACTGGCAACAGCTAGAGAGACAATCTGCATCTTAGCCAAAGATAAGGTTCAAAGGTGGATTACATGCTTATGTGTTGATTGAGTACAGGAAGAAGGAAATAATTGATTCATTGTTAGAGAATGGAGCATTTAATTCAATTGAATGTTACCTGTTATCAGGAATATTCAGAAATGTGTTGCTACAATGCCTTAATGCTGAGCCCATCAGAACTCATGCCACTCACCTATTTTGGAAGAGGAAGATATTTACCTCAGATTATACCTCATACACACACCTCCTGTCTCCCATGCAAGTTCTTCAGCCAGGTGGACACTTAAACCTCCCAGCAGCCATTCAGCCAAACCAGCTGGTTGGTGAGATGCAGAGGGTATGCTAAGTGGTGCTAATTCTGGTTGGCTGCTCATTCAGATGTGCACCTACCAGTTGTGGATTGAAACTTCTCTTGACTACAGAGGTACTTCCTCTCCAGAACAAATTCTCCTGATGTAGTAAATACTAACCAGTAACCAGGACAAAAGTTCTGGAGGAGAGATAAAAGAGCAACACAAGAGTAATCAAAGAAGAATTCAACATCACCACAGAAAAAAAGAAAAATCAATAGCACTGCGCTTAACTATCTTGTGAAAATGTCCCAGATGAATAACCCTTATCTCGTGGTTAAAATTATTGGGAAAACAGCATGAAGCATGCTGGAGAGAAGAGGAATTCCTACAACTGTGCCATAGACAAGTTAAACATCATTTATAATTTCACTCAAGGTTGTATTCTGTTTGTGCTACTCACTCCTACTGACAAAAACTCACACACCTTCAGTTAGTATCAAGATCCCATTCAGCAGAAAACCTGCACAACATCTAGCTCTAATAAATGACAAACCTAAATTACTCACATGGTAAATATTTCTATTCACAGCTTCCTGGGTATGTTTAATATAGGTGAATATTTATACTTACAACTGATGGATCTGAATTTCTTAGCTTGCTTATACTTCCTTTGGAAAAAGCTATATTTGTAACAGCTTTTTATAGAACATAGTCAATGAAACTAATATACAGTGCTTTCAGCTACCTTATATCTAAAAGGACACTGCTTTAATATTTTAAGAGCCAGGGAAATGCACATGGGTCTAGAGAACCAAAAAAAGGAATGTTTGAAGAGACTGATAATATGAAAAAGGGAAGATCCAAGTTTGGAGTGTGTCCTGGTTTGCAGTGATACTCAGAGCAAAAAGCTAGAGGGGACTGAAAGGGAGTATCATCCAGATGTGGTCAAAAAAGGAGTGAGAAGGAAATAAGAAAGGAGGTTCAGAAAAAAATTGAAGTACACAGGTAAGGAAGAAGTGGCTTCCAGGAACACAATAATTGTAAAGCTGTTACCCCTAGTTTACTTTGGCATTTTTACTTGATACAGTTCGGGCTGAGATGAGAAGGAATCTGATATTAATTTGAAAATAGTAAGATGTCCTATCTATGAACCCTACAAGGACTCCCATTTTTCTGCATTTATTTTAGTATAAACTTTTTCTTATTTTACTATTCTAAAAATACTTATTTGTTTTATTATAAAAGAAGAGTGTATGCTGCAGAGTCCTGGAAGAAGGTTACCGTAATAGAACTTTGCTCTCACTGGGGCCCAAACTTAAAAGGCCACAGGCACTCAAACAGCCCTGAGCTTGCGCTGGCTATTAGGCAAGTGAAATATAAAGGGCTCTGGAGGAGAAAATACTATTGAATATCAGAGTGCAATTAAATGGATTTCTGAAATGCTATGTTGGGTCATATAAACAACTTTGTAAGTCTTTGACTTTAAGCCTTATGAACCTGACGAGGTGACAATTCAGAAAAATGACTGTGCAGGAACTGGGAGTTGAAGCACAAACTGTTCTACAAGGTCAACTAATGAACTTCCACACTGTCTTTTGGCCTAATCTAGCCTGGATTTATACTGCTACAATTACCTTGTCAAAATAGTTACACCACTATATGCCCCAACACAGACCCCACTCTCCACTTCAGTTGGAATTAACTGTTCTAGTGTAAGGCACCTCCAGCTCAGTGCATTTCTAATCACCTTAAGGCTGCTGCACTCCCTTCATTATAACCCTACAATCATGAACAAGGACTTCTGCCTTTAAAGGGACACCAGTCTCTATCCTGGAACAAGAAGTAGAAATTAAATGGGTAACAGATTCATATTTCTTATAAATACCTCCTCTTATGCGAGCATGCTTCTGCTTGAGAACAGCTTTTTCCTTTTAACTTTTGGTACCAATTTGTTTAAACTACAAAGCAAGGGCTTTATACATGCAGAATTAAAGATGAGATATGATCTGTGGAAAAAAACAAACAACCATCTCCTTGGCAGCTGCAAGATTCTTTACATGTTATTAATGCCCTTTCTATGTACTTAACTTTCAGATTAAACCATTCTGGAATAATACCTTGTTTTAATTGGCTAGCATCAACCTGAACCCCAAATTTTCTCAATGCCTCTCACTCCTGTCTCCCACTCTTAACTGTGGCAGACTGTCATTCAGAGAACATTTTCTTCACTGCTTGCAGGGCTGAGTATCTGCATCAGCATGGAACTGATCTTTCTCTTAAAGGCTTATGGTGCAAATTCAAAGCTGTTTACACATCTGTTTACAACAGTGTACCATATGTCTCCTTTCAAGGTGACCCAGAAAATCCCAGGAATTAAAAAGCACTGGGTGGCCACCAGTTGTTCCAGTGGAATAGATCTCCCAGCACACGAGTGCCTTTGTGGCATACGCAGCAGAGTATGTACGACCTACAGGAAATACAGATTGTTCCCAAGTTACGTAGAGCTCGGCTGGTACTAACAGGAACTTAAGCCAGAAGAGTACACTCTGTGCAGGCAACAGCAGCTTACTAGAGGTTACAGAACTCCTATGAGATAAGGTTAAAGATATCATATGCCGCTGAGTGCTAAATGATTTAGTCAAATGTCTTGCAGGAAATTGTTGATGTATTCTCTTCCAGGAACGTTTCCTAGGAAAAACAGCTGGCGATTCAGAACAGAATGCTTCCAGGCTGCCTCCATATGCCAGCTGCAGCTTTGCAAGTAGCATAGAAAGTAGGAGTTAACTTATATTCATATTTAGAGCATGGCTCCACATAAAAAGAATTCTATAGAGGAAAGGCATCTGTGAGTAGGAGCAGGGTAAATTCTGCAAGTAGGGCTAACTATTAGGATTTAAAACTGAACGCACAAGCTCACAGATAACTGAAGAAAGCACTCTATGAGACACAGCCTGTCCTGGTACCCACTCCCAAATCCTACAAGGAAAACTGTCACTTCGCAACCTCAAATTTAGGCAAAATCCCTGCTGCTTTCAGACTATGGCCTCTTCTCTCATATATATTTTTAGTGCGTGAATTGCCAAAAATAGGAGGATATGGGAAACTTCTCTTTTAACTTGACTGCAGCAGTAGAAAGAACTGAACTAATCAACTGGGCTAGAACTATAAGCAGCTTCTCTGCACTAGAATTGCTGTTGTGGTCCTTGCTGTTCTTTGTTAGCTATTTGCTCAGGTGATGGGAAGGAAGTGAAAGGAGAAAACATGTAACCACAGGGGTTTGCATTGAGAAGCTGTCCTTTCTCATGCAACTTTTTTTCACAACATCACAGCATGAGATTTTTCCAGCAGGGCACTTTGAAAGTTGTAAATCTTGGGGCTAACAAGGATCAAAGTTCCTGCAGAGCTGACAAACTTGGAAAAGCTATCCCACAGTACACTGCACGATGTCAAAAGCATCCTGACTTACTTAAATGCTGATGCTCTGACAGGCATGGGCCATTTTCATGCCTGTGGCCTATACATGAGCTAGACTGCACATTGCTAAACTAGCACAGTGCCTGCTCACTGTGGGCACTTCAAGCTGTGCAGCTCTCTTGACTTTCAGGAAGAGGTGAAACAGCAGGGAGACCCTGCAAATGCCTCCACAGTGAGCAGATGTATGAAGCTGTCACCATAAGGATGAGTGAGCATGATCTTTCACTTGGGTACATCCTGTACCAAAAGCTAAAATTGTATAAGAAAACTAATAACCAGATATCCTGTTATTTCATCTGTTGTGCATGGAAGTGAACATGTGGGTTTTCTTCCAAGGGCATAACTAGCACCTCAATTTACAGAGGCTGTAAACCAAACAGTCACTGAAGCAGAGGATGAAGAGTCCTTCCCTTTATACATCAGGATGTTCCTGTGGGGGAATCATGCATGGTAGGATCCAGCCTAGCAGAGAACAGCATGGCAAAAGAAAAATTTGGTAAAGCTGTGGGATGAAAAAAAGAATATAAATGTTGTTGGTGAAAGTCAGAATGGACGAAAATAGCAAAATGGTTTCAGTTGTGCTAATCTGCAGTTCATTAACTGTGCAAAAGCAAGCACAGCTGCATCTGGTGACCTCAGATTTGAGACGCAATTAAAATATGGGATAAAGAAAGGTGTGAGAGAAAATATCATGGGGTGATCTTGATGTGTCTTAACACTCAACAAAACAGAGGCTCAGGAATGCTCAAAATCTCTGAATTGGACTGTAGAAATTGACAGGATTGAGTAAAGTTGTGAAACTTCACAGTTAACTTTGGGTTCTGCCGCTGAACCATTTTTTTGTTCTGGAGTCTCATACTTTATGGTTTATATTTGCCACCTTTTTCTCCTTGACAAAAAGTTGTATTTGTTTGGGGGATTTGTTTGTTTGTTTGTTTTTGAGAACAGACCCAGAATTTTATATCACTAAATATTATGAATCTATAATGAAACTGAGAGAACTGGTAACATTGCCAAAGGCACTGCATCAGGCAGCTTTTCAGCTGAGCCTTCTGCTCAGCCCTTCACACATACCTTGTGCTTTGTCTAAGTTCAGGTACTCTTGCCCACCTGCAGTGCTCTAGGCACTATGTGACCTTTTGATGCTTCCAGCTGACCTGCCTCACATTCCCTCAAGAAAAGAAGAACAGAGGGGCAAACCCTGGCCAGTTTGCTGCCTACCACTGCTCAGAGGGTGTTTTGATGCAGTGAACCGTGCCAGTGTCCTCCTGTAGTGAGGACAGGAAACTGCTGTAAGCAAAGAGGAAAGCACTCACCATTCCCCAAAAGCAGCCTTCTGGGAAGAAAGGGGTTAGCTGCCCTCTGGATGAAGGAAGCTGTGGCCTGTGAAGAGAGGGGTCTTAAACTCCAGCTCTAGTCCCCATGGCTGCAGATGTTGGATGAGCCCTTGCCAATTAAAAAAATGACACAACTTGCTATTGCAAAAGAGTCCAAAGGTTAGAAAGGAAGGCAAAAGTAACATAGGATAACAGCACTGCACAAAGCCAAATCCTGCTGTAGCCAAAGTAAATCTTAACCAATTTATAGTCTTTAGTAAAAACACATCATTCCACTTTACAGACTGGTAAATGACTTGCCCAAGTAATCCACTAGGTCAGTAGTAGACTCAAAGGGTGAGACTTTAAATAGTCACCACCTTGACTGATCTGGACACTAAAGAGTCCAGGTGTGTTTCACCTCAACCTAAAGCATAATCTAGTATAATCTAGCACTTGTGCCCTCAAAATGCTTTTTTCTCTCTGCTAACTATAAAGAGAGCTTAGGGTACACACATCCATGCTGTAAGTAACTAATTGCCAGGGAGGGGAATCCCACCTCTGCTCTCCCACATCCTGGTGTCCAGTGGTGTCTCCTACCCCAGAAGCAGGCACTGTCTGGTGGTGCCACCTCTTTCAGCTGCACTTTTTGAGAAGGAAAGGAGAAAGGGGGTAAAAAATAATCAGGGGTTGGAAGATGGATGCCATTTCCAAGAAGAAAAAAATCAACTAATTCAATTGAATGAAGGAGCAAAGAAAAAACAGCCTGAGGAAAACTTGGCCTCTGAAAAACAATGGACAAAGATGAAGAAAAACATGGGTAGGAGAGGCATATGGTTTACTTCAGCTTTTGCATTAGAACATGTGATTTACAGGAATTTGATTTTACTTTCAAGAGAAACTGCTGTTCCTAACACTGCCCTCTCTTCTGAGTTTTCTGAGCTCATGGCAAAGATGTACTAGTATCCTGCTCCTTAGGTGGCCCCACAGATACTGATGATCCCTTGTTTTCCTTGGAAAGCCATTAACAGTTGCACACAAAGCTGCCTGCTCTCTGCTGCAGCTGGTACACACAAACATCCCTTCAGGTGATCTGATCAGCTCCTGCCTTGACGTATTACCTGGCAGATCCTCAGCAGCTAGTCTTTGTAGTTTGGGGAGGAGGGAAGAATGTTTTGTTTCTATAGGGATTAAAACTGAAGTCTGGAATGAGAAACTCAGTTCCCTTTTTCTTAAACCTTGAGGTCTTAGTTGTGCATTAGTTATGACAACACTGGACCCCAAGAGTAGGCCTAGAAATGAGTCACAAATGAGTGGGGAGCAGCACAACTGACACACCACCACAGCTCTGCAGGGAAATCTCTGAACACTGCTGGAACACCATCAGCAAAAGAGGGCACAAGTAACACGGGGGCCTCCCACTACTGGCACTGTCAGCAAAGGACACCATTTAGATAATTAGCTGAAAGCAATTTTATTACTGCCCTGTAGCATAGTGCTGTGCGTGTCTGCTTAGAGTCACAAGTTACCTTCACTGATCCTGTGTACAGGCAGGCTAAAGCAAGACTGAGAGGATGTTGTAAACTTCCAGTTCCTTGACTCCTTCTCAAGCTTGTTTGTAGTATCCTGCTCTCTACTCCATGTCCCTAGCATTCCTGCTTTCACTGTTATCACTAATTTAGTGTTTGCAATGTCAGTTATCTCTTAATTTCTACTTTTGTTTATTTAACTGGAAAAGGAGATAAGTAAAAAAAAAGAGCCCTTGAAACTGCTGTGCATGAACTCAGCTTATGGAGCTTTGTAACTGTTTCTGCTCAGGTGACTGGGATGCAAAAAATGTTCAACATCCTTATGTGTCACCCCTCTCTGGTGTGACTCCATATGCACATTCAAACCCTGTCTCAGCCTCTTCCTCTGAAGAGAAGGGTAACGCCTTTGCAACCTCCCACATAGTTGTATGACACATGCAAATGATTTTATGAACATTATTTATAAAAGGCTCAGAGTCTCTATGTACTTAAATTATTATTTAAGGGTAGGGATGTTATTTCATTAGAAGATAAATCACGTTAAAACTTGATGGCAGTTTTTAAAAAGAAACCACCCTACAGCAGTTGGACCAGCTGATCAGATATTTTCCTCCTGAGTTTACAGGCTGGCCCCAGAAATGAAGCTGCTGAGCAGAAGTGAGCCCATGCCAAGTCATTGTTATGCTGATACAAACGCCAAGCTCTCTCCCTGCTCTTGACTTAATACATCCCAGCACCAGCATGACTGCTTTGCAAGTCCCTTCCCACCCAAGAGTAAATTCTGAAACAGCTGGGATCTCTATCACCAGGGCATCAAGCATATTTCAGTCACCTGACAGGAGAGCTATGCCTGTGTTGGGGAGTGGGGAATGTTGAAACTCCCCTCCCATTTCCCTTGCAAGAAAGGTTTCTTTAGCTCACTGGTAAAGCATACTTAGAAATCTAAGCAAATTTTGCTTTTCCAGACAAAGTAATTTATGCTCACACCACCTGAATTTAGACTGATACTGTTTTCACTCTTGTGGATGAGGTTTGGAGCACATAGATAGGCTTGTTAAAAATAAGGAAGAGGTTGCAGTCTTTTGGGACTATCACAGGCAACCACTAGTGCATTGTCCTACTGTTATTTGTGGTCAATGGGTAAGATTAGCATCTTGGCCAGAGTTCTTCATTTGCTGGGCTTGGATTCAGAAATAAAATGGAGCTGGATTTTTAATTTTAAATAGGAGGAGCGAGTTTTTTGTCTTTTCTGCATCTGCCACAAATGAACGGTTCCCTGCAGATTGCAGACAACACACAGTGAAACTAGGTCCATCCTCTGTGCCCTGCTCCAGACACTGCACTTCAGCAGGAGCTGTGACTGCTCTGTGCCTAGCAGCCAAGGCATGCACTTCCCTTGCTCAGGAGAGGTGCCAGGAGGGGTCAAAGCTCTGAATCAGTGAGAGAAGTACATTGTTGGTATGGTAGATTCGTAAGTGCCTAACAGTTAGTCAGACAAGGGAAAATGACTCAGTGTTATGTGTACACCCTTCAAAAGGAGAAATTTAACTTGTGAAAAACAGAGGAAAAGAAGCCTCATTAATCCTAGCCATCCTTGATCCACTGTGCCTGGAGAAGGGGTCACTATCTGCCTGATGGAGGAAAGAGGCTCCTTCCCAACCTTCTTTCCTTCTTCCTACACCTCCCTGTTCCCCCATGCTCATGTTCAGCTCTGCTGGGTATATTGCAGTTTGCACTTGCCCTTGAATATCTCAAGTAAATTCAAGCAGATCAGAGCAGGCATAAATCTAACTTGCTGGCCTGGAAGACCAATATAGCTCCAGCATTTGTGCTCGGATGAGGTTCCCAGATGGGAGCAGCCAGGCTAGGCGCTGGCTTGACACACTTCCCCTCGCAAACAATCCCATCCCCTGGGAGAGAGTCTGAGCCAGTGCTGGCCCCGGTCACACGGTGGGAGGGGCCCGCAGCTCTCGCACAGCTCATTTCTTCAGGAGCAAGTCGTCTTCCGAGCTGACCTCCATTTGCAACTAGATTTTGAGACAAGCAGCACAAAAATCAAAGGACTCTTTAAAGCTTTGTTTAATCTGTCACTCATGCTCTGCAGCTTCTCTTGACAAGGCTGACATTGCTGGCTTTTTTTTCTGCTGAAGGAGGAGCAGTAGGGAGGGGATTAGTGCACTGTTTCTCTACATCCTGAGTTGCTGTTACGTTGCAAACCATAGACACACCAGCTCAGTCAGTAATTTGATGAATCATCAGACTTCTGGTCCTCAAGACCTTTCACCCTACCAATTGCAGAGGGAACTCATAATTAAAGCCCCAGTTTTGTCTTCGGTTCACTCTTTTTTATTCAGTGTCTTTTCACCATTCCTAGGATTACATCTCTACCAGCATGTTTAATTTCTCATTTAAGCTGTCACACATCCCTTGTTTCTGGAAGTGGAAGGTTCAGTCATAGGCTATTAGTAACTTTCGATACTGACACAGACGTCATGGCTCATCCTACACATACCACAATAAATCAGTAGTCATTGCAGATATATCTAAAAGTCTTGGGAAAGTGCTGTGTAAATACCAATAAAATCCAAATAAGTATTTTATGTTTTGAACTAATACATCTCTTTTCAGCATTGGAACTAAAGTCCTTAGCACCTGTTAATCCAGTCCTCTAATAATCCCATGAAGTACCACATCTGATCATGGGCAGGGATCTGGCAGCACTTCAGAAAAACTCAGCCTTCTCTGGAAACTGAGGGCACTGTCACAGAACTATCTTCCTGCCCCTGGAAAGGTGCCCCCTATCCTGTGTGCCCATCCCAGCCTGCAACTGCCCTTCCCCTTCCCTGTACCAACCATGTGCTTAGTGTAGTATAATCAGACAGCTTGAGAGAAGGTGAGGCAAAGTCGTTCCTCTGACTCCCACTGTCCTCCTCACTGCTGGGTTTGCCCACTGCCAGAATTGCTTCTCCTTCCAGGAGCCAGGAGGCTCACATAAACACCCTTGCTCATGCAAAGCAGAATTTCTCTGTTCCATCAGTCCATTGCTTGAGATGACTTAGTTTGTGCCTGAAGAGGCCCCTGTGAAGGTAAACACTTCTGGCCAGGTGTCACCATCTGAGAAACAAAGTAATTCTTCCAAAAGCCAGTGTTGGTGGTTAGGGCTCTAACAGAAGCCATGGGGCCCTTACGTTCATGTGTCTTTAACACTACCTTTCCCCGTTATCATTAGCATTTGCTGGGTTCCCAGACTTCTCTTAAGCTGACCTCCCTCCATTTATCTTCCCCTGTCTCTCTGAAACTATGCTGCTTTAATTTCCCAGCTGCAAGGAGAGTCCTTTTCAGGTGAAGCCCTTGAAGAGAAACATGGCATTGCAGAACAGTTTTCACTGCATAATTCACTGCTGTGCTGGAAAACTTTTTTCTGAGGTTGCTTTCAAGCAAAATCATTTAGCTTAGGAGAACACTGTGTCACCATGCCTTATGTTTCTCTGTACATCTCTACACCTCGCTGTATAATCTAAGTTTAGATGGAGAGAACTTAATAGCTTTTAGGAGTAGGATGTTAAAGTTCTCCAGTGAATTCCCAGCCTTTCATTCAGAAAGTTTAGTTCATAAAATGTTTCAGGTTACACATTTGAGGTCCTGTAAAGTAAACTGTAGCAAAAAGCCTTGTAAAATGCGACTGCTTGTTTTGTGTGGTGCTACTCAATCCAACATGGTGTTCCCACAGCTATGCAATGCTCTGTCCTTAAATCCCCTGCACAGCCACTGTGGCTGGACTGATGCTGCATCACACCAGTAAGCAATTCCACTGAAGGCATTTCTGCAATTCAGTCTCATTTCTGAGAAGTGGTCAGAATTTTCTATTGGTTCCTTCAAGCACTTCTTAAAAACCAACAACGGTTTTAATAGAAATGATGTCTTCTTACTAATACTTGACCGAGGCAGAAGCTCCCTGATGCGATGAGCAAGCAGTGGGGAAAGGGGAAGTGGAAGATGAAGACACCACGGTGAAGGAGTGTGCTGTGGCTGTGCAGGTGGCACCATGGCAGGCACTGAAGGGCAGCAGTAATTGCTAATGCAGAAAAGCTAAGGACACAAAATAGCTCTCCTTTTGCTGCACTGGGAGGAGAAAAATACTGCCTCCTGCAGGAAAGCCAGTCACGGGCTCTCTGATTTCCATAGGTTTCTAAACAATTTGAGTTTTGTTTCCTCAGTTCAAGGATACAGCCACAAAATCCCTTTTTGGCACAGACATCACACAGACACCTGAACTAACCTTTCAAAAAATCCAGCCTAGCAGAAACATCTGGTTCCTTCATGGTAATATCAGTCAGGATCAGACTCCAGATTCTCAGGCAAAAAGTCATCTCTACGTCCTTAAAGTTCCTATCTTCTCCCAACAGTCAAATCACAGTATAGCTTATCAAGTCTTAACACTTGTTCAAAGAACTGCAATGTGTAAGAACCTTCTTAGATACACCAAAGGGAAGTCATGCTTGACCAACTTGATAACCTTCTATGGTGAAATGACTGCACTTTTCTATTTGTCGAACTGCATGAGATTCCTGTCAGCGCAATTCTCCCATCTGTCAAGGTCCCTCTGATTGGCAGCACAACCCTCTGGTGTATCAGGCACTCTTCCCAGTTTGTCATCTGCATGCTTGCTGAGGTTGCACTCTACCCCATCATCCAGACCATTAATGAAGTCGTTACACAGGACTGGACCAAGTATTCACGCCTGGGATACACC
This sequence comes from Hemiprocne comata, assembly GCA_020745705.1. Taxonomy (NCBI): domain Eukaryota; kingdom Metazoa; phylum Chordata; class Aves; order Apodiformes; family Apodidae; genus Hemiprocne; species Hemiprocne comata. Next base: position 11,239,219 of record CM036600.1, read on the forward strand.
ACCAGTCTATGAGGATCTTATAGGAGGCAGTGTTGAAAGCCTTACTGAAGTCTAGGTACACAATATCCACTGCTCTCCTCTTATCTACTAGGGCAAAGTCCTGCACCTGGGGAGGAACAGCTTCATGCACCAATATATGCTGGGGCCACCCAGCTGGAAAGCAGCTTTGCAGAAAAGGACCTGGGGGTCCTGGTGGACAGTAAGTTGAACATAAGCCAGCAATGTGCCCTTGTGGCAAAGAAGGCAAATGGTATCCCAGGCTGCATGAGAAAAAGCACTGCCAGCAGGTCCAGGGTGATGATCTGGCCCTTCTGCTCAGCACTAGTGAGGCCACACCTGGAGCACTGTCTATTTCTGACCTCCTCAGTACAAGAAAGACATGGACATACCAGAGAGAGCCCAATGAAGGGCCAGAAAGATGATGAAGGAACTGGAGCATCACTCCTGTGAGGAAAGATGGAGTGCTGGGATTGTTCAGCCTGGAGAAGGCTCAGGGGGGTCTTATAAATGCATATAAATACCTGGGTCCAAAGAGGACAGAGCAAGGCTCTTTTCAGTGGTGCCCAGTGACCAGACAACATGCAATGGGCACATATGGAAACACAGGAGGTTCCCTCTGAACATCATGAAACCTTTATTACCAGAAGTATGACCAAGCACTGGCACAGGTTGGCAAGAGAAGCTGGGGAGTCTCTATCATTGGAGATATTCAAAAGCTGTCTGGACATGGTCTTGGGCAACTGGCTCTAACTGACCCTGCTTGAGCAGGTGGCTTGGAACATACTGCCTCCAAAGGTCTATTCCAACCTCAATCAGCCCAGTTCTGTGATAAAAGTATCATGTGGTAAGTAACACTAGCACAAACATTCCTATGCCTACTCTGCTTCTTAGCAGTTGTAAGCCTAACTAACAGCCACATTTGAGCATATTCTAAGTAAAGAATTCTTTCATTCAAATTCCATCAGGTCTGAACAAATTTCTATCTTAGCTGGAACCACACAGTGGAACTATATCCCCATGAATTAAAAAAGCTATTTTTTACATACAAGTCCATAAACAAAAGGCTCTGATTTAACAAGATGGCAGCATCCAGCAAGCACTCAGGAGACCTACAAAAACTGAGTCATGTTTCACATTACTTACAGTGCAATATGTAACAAGAAAGACACAAGCTAAGTCTCTTGGGCTGGTAGGACCTGGCACCTCTGAATCTGTTATTCTGTGTTATGAAGATGTCTGAATTGCAATGAAATTTCTTCTTATTAGGGGATGAGAACTCATTTCAGTGAAATGATGAACTATAAAGAAATAAAAAAAATGTTAAGAATTAAAAAAGCTTGCCTGAGACAAAGTTACTTTGAGAAAGTCAGTAAAGGTGGATCTAATGGAAAGTACTGAGAGTGCTATACACTTCTGAGCTGCTGTAGGTAGAGTTCTCTCTTATCAGGGACAGACAGGGATACTGTGAGGAACCAATTAATTATGGACTGCTTTAATATCCCAGATAACTCCTATATAACAAATGTTTCCAGCAATGATGAAGCCCAAATATTTTTGTATGGTACAGTTAATATTTCTTTCAACTATCGGTCAATGAATTTTTGGACTTGTTTTGGTAACTATGAATCTTCTGCCACTGATTTTCAATGTGATACTGCTGGGCATTCTGCATCATAGGGGTGGTTCCACACAGTTATTTTTTCAACAATATTTATTATATCTTTTTTTTTTTTTTTTTGGAGCCCCCAGCTTTCACATGCCCTTTCCTGATCCTGCCTGGTGCAGAATTTTAGCTTTGGATTTTAGCACCCACTCTGCTTTTCTGCTCAGTTCTATAGCATTCATGGCAGGCTGCCTGGTAGCATACCCTACTCTGTAACATACCAGGATAAATATGACATACCACTGCTAATTCCAAGAAAAAGCACCTGTAAATACCCTGCAACAAAACTAGGTCCTTGGGAATGGAAAAATCCCTCACAGCATCCTTTATGGTAGCAGGAAAGTGTGAGGCAGCAGCTGGCTAAGAATGCAACATCTTACTTGTCTCGTTGGGACACTTTCTAATCAAAGTGCTGCATGATCAGCACTTCATTAACAAAGGCTTGTTACAGTTGTCTGAGCAGTCTCCTAGTTTTTTTAATCAATGACTTAATAAAGGACTAAATGCAGAAGGATGGCCACAGACTGACTGGTTTTGGGGCAAGTTAGTAGACTAGCCATAAGAGACAGCAGTCAGAGAGGATCACCAGGCTACTGTGCAGTAGAGGGGCAGCCTGATGAGCCTGCAGTAACTCCCCGTGCAGTGCTGAGCCCCAACACCAGTGCAGACTCCACAGCATTCAGCTGGGTGGTGATGCACTATGGTCAGCACAGATCATTTCAAACCATGCAAACCTTGGCTTAGCATGAACTACACAATTTGCACTGATTTCTTTAACAAGATACTGTAGCTCCCACTAAGTCAGGAGGAAGTAACTCCTGTTGATTTCACAGGACCTCCCACAGATACCATAAGAGTGTTTAGCATAGTTGAATTTAGAGCTAGATGGGAAATTTTCTGTGGAGTTTAACAGAAGCAGCTAGACCTCTGCTGCCACACTGAAAGGCTTCTTCCTGATAAATGATTCAACACAATACAGAATAGCAACTTTACAAGATACAGTCTGCAACAAGCTGCCCACTGACTTTGCTTAGTAGTAGTTTATATCCACCAGTTTCTACTCGAAGGTTATTAGAAGTAGGATTTTTTTTTTTCCAGTGAATCTACTGAAGAAAGAAGGTTAACGAGAGTAAAATTGTCCTAGATGAGAGTCAAATAATTTGTGAACAGTTTTGACTGATACCTTTCTACTCTGTGCTTGCCTGAACCAAAGCTATCCAGCTTTTAGGATACTATATAAACTTTACACACTATATGATGGAGAAAAATAAGCTTATAAAACAGACTGCACACTCATACAAAGAGTTTTGTAAGATCTTCTCTAAGGGATGTTGTCATGCCACTCACAGACTCTAGTCTTATTCATTACTTATCCCCCAAATACCCGTCTGGGGATGTACTTCAAACTTAAATTCATGGAGACAGTATTTAGCTACTGTTTCCTCATTGGTACTTCACTGCACAGCACAGAGCTCAGCTAGACTGTGGTATGCTGGATGAAGTATTCTTTGAGAAGTTACTGGAAATCCTCTCAAAGTGTTTCTCAGCAGCTTTCTGAGCTTCTTGGTCTCCCAATCATCCTGCCCCATCCCACTGCCCTCTGACTTCTTGCTGCCTTCTGTCTCCTCACAGAAGTTTCCCTTTAATCAGCTTTTGCTAAAATGCTTCTTTGAAAAGGGAGAGATGTGTACATATACATATCTCATATTTATACAGGCTGAACTGGCTCATGTGCTCTACTCTCCAGCAGTCTTTCTGGCACAGTCTCTCCTAAAAAGCAATTTGAGAGACATCCTTTGCAGTACTCTGATTTGTTGGCTTACTTCAATAGCCAAAAGAAACAAGAAAAAAACAGAAGAAAAGTGGCCCCTGCCTCAAAATTCATCCCCCATTTTCTCCCCACCTCCCAATTGCACCTGGAAATGCAATTACAACTCGTGAGCATCTGTGTGGCCTCTAAGGGCAGTCAGAGCCCAGGGAACACTCACACAGCAGGAGGAAGATTCATCCCCCAACGGACACAGAAGCTTATCAGGGCCAGGACGACGCTAAGGTAAACTATAACATACACAGAGTTCTTTATTTTGTGAAGAACAGGAGCCTTTCTCCTCCCCCAGTCATAATGCTTACACTGAGCTCAGCCTCAAAAGTGAGCAGGTAAAGTCTCTTTCTCTCCTTATCTCTCTCTCACTTTCTCTCTAGAAAGGGATTGCAGTAGCATTGAAGGGAGTGCTCCTATCTTGGCACTGCTTTACACAAAGGAAAACTTCTCTGCTGCAAGCTTCATTCTACTGACTTACTGGGAAGTTACAAAAAATGTGGCTTATTTTTGTTCCTTTCCTTTTATAATTAAGTGTTGGTCCTGGCTTACAATTTCCATTTAACAGCGGGGCTTTGTGTTTCTAAAATATCTTGGCACTGTCCTTGCAGTGTCATGCACGTTTACAAAACCCTGAGCTATACCAGCTTTAACAAAGAAACCTATTCCCTTATCATTCCAGGAAAAGACTGTCTAGAACTCCAGCTATTCCCTGGCCTTGCCATATTTGCTTATCAGACTGGGAACTGGTTACAGAGCCTATGCAGTCACATGTTATTACTTAACAGCAATTAAGAATAGCAATTTTCACCTTCTGATGAATCAGATACTACTTCAGTGTTTGCAAATGCTTCAGTTGAGCAAATAGTTTTCTGCTCATTTCACTGAATGAAAACAATTAGCAGAAACAGGAAGGTCCTCTTCGGGGAAACACTTCCTAGGGAATTTTGGTGATATTAACCAGAAAGGAAGAAGAAACAGCATTAACTTAATTTAAAAATAATGGAAAAATCTGTATGTTTACATTCACTAAGTCTTTGCTGAACATATTCCTTAGAATCATATAATAATTTTGGTTGGAAAAGACCTTTAATATGATCCAATTATTAACCCAGGACAGCCAAGTTCACCACTAAACCATGTCCCTAAGCACCACATCTACATGTCTTTTAAATTCCTCCAGGGATGGTGACTCAACAACTTCCCTGAGCACCCTGTTCCAATGCTTGACAACCCTTTTGGTGAAGAAATTGTTCTTAAGATCCAATCTAAACCTCCTCTGGCACAACTTGAGGCCATTTCCTCTTGTTCTATTGCTTGCTACTTGCAAGAAGTGACCAACACCCACCTTGCTACAACCTCCTTTAAGGTAGTTGTAAGGAGCAATAAGGTCTCCCCTCAGCTTCCTTTTCTTCAGACTAAACATCCCAACTCCCTCAGCCACTCCTCATAAGACTTGTGCTTCAGACCCTTCACCAGTTTTGTTGCCCTTCTTTGGACATGCTCCAGCCCCTCAATGTCCTTCTTCTAGTGAGGAGCCCAAAACTGAACACAGTGTTTGAGTTGAGGCCTCACCAGTGTCGAGTACAGGGGCACAATCACTTCCCTAGTCCTGCTGGTCACACTATTCCTGATACAAGCCAGGATGCTGTTGGCCTTCTTGGCCACCTGGGCACAATATTCAGCTGGCTGCTGACCAACATCCCCAGGTCCTTTTCTGCTTGGCAGCTTTCCAACCACTCTTCCCCAAGCTGGTAGCATTCTGTTACTGTTAAGGCAAATCCACACATCCACCCACACCAGATATCCATCAACACTGTAGGTTTCCTTAATTTACACTAACACTGTAAATCTCTAGCTCAAATGCCAAGTGGCAGCCCAAGCCATGCCCTCAAAATTCTTATCTGCTGGATATGACTATGAGGCTACCTTTCTCCAGACACTTCTCATCCTAGTCTATTACTTCATTCTTCCAGCTCACACATGTTCTGATCATCTTCCCACCATCCTGGAGTAAACCAGAAGTGCCTTGGGAAAATACGGTATAGGAGATCCTGGGGTACATCTTACTGCTGTGTTCAAGATGCAGGCATCAAAGTATGAGTGGCTTTAGTGCAGTCAAAAGATGATGTAGATGGGAGAAAAGAGGTGGCAGCTCATACAGTTCTGGATAGCCAGGATCACCTTCTAATCAACTCTGAATCAACCACTCATATAAGCCCTTTTGTTGTATGGGTTATATGGCTTCCTTGTTCCCCAGTAGCAGCTTTTGTCTGTTGATTCTAGTTAGATGCAATCAGAAATCTATTTGAATCAGAAAAACTTCACAGCACCCAGGTCCTTGACTGCATGGAAACATCTGCAGTTGGTGTAAGGCTGCCTTCATATTAAGGGTAAGATGTATGGGAGGGCAAACTGGAGATGGGTGTTTCAGAAGTCATTAAGAGTCTGAAGAGGTACTGGGCCATAAATCATCACATGGATATAATGATTTGATTCTAATGCAAATTCTTAATGTTATCTTATTTGTGCTTCAGAGTTCTGAATTTTAATCTGGGACAGTGAACAAGGAGTTCAAGTTCAAACGAGGATCACTATCTGACTATGTCCTGATTACAGCCTTGTTTAGTGTAGGATTCCAAGTTCGTTTCTTTTTTCAATTTTCTTTTCTGGACCACAGAAACAGTTTACAATGAGCTCTTGGCTACATCGAAACTACAAAAACAAAGTTATTTTCAGGCTGGGATTCTGTCTAAAATGGAGAGTAGGTTTGTACTGTTTGCTCTCTCTATAATTTTAATAATAAATTCATAAATCATTAAAATCATCATAATATAACTATGATAATATCTAATTGAAAATTCAAGGTAAGCTTCTATGTAATAAAGAAAGGCCAGAGAAGGTGTCAAACTCATCAACTTTGATATAAACTACAGCTGTTTGAGTGCTAATACCATTGCATTATATCTAGGCAGAGAAGAGAAAAAAAAAGTAAAATCCAGCTAAGCAGCAATTAACTTTTGTACTTCATCTTTTAACACTTTAAGGTAGAAGGAGGCCATTTGCACAAAGTCATTGTTGCCATTTGCACAAAGTGATTGTGACCATTTAACTCTTAATTAGGAGTTTCTGAATTCATGAAGCTTTAAAACCCTATTGTTATGATCATAATACACGATGAAGTAATACTAACCAGATCAGGCTGTTTTAGAAAAATAGCAAGAATGCAACTAAGAAAACAACAGCACAAGACGTGGGAAAAGTAGTTAGTGTTTTTCAGATGCCTCATTGGTCAGAACAGATTATTGCACAACTTCAGTTCCCAGGCACGGACAAGTAAAAATACCTAGTGGCAGTAAACTGACCTGCTGTTTTCAACTGTTAAATCAAGACTCATTTGTATTTTGTGGGCTGCATATAGGCACACAAGTTTTCTGCTGGTGTTTCTGTATTATTTTTGAGCACAGAGGCAGTTCCAATAGCATGAAAAGCACATTCCACAGCTATAGGTAAACATCACAAAACTCTGGGTTTCTTGTTTTAACTGCAGCATTGCAGCTGAAGCAGAGACAAGGGATATGCATGCCTAGACTCAAGCAGATGCACACAGTACTGACAGGTTTCTACTCCCAGCATTTGGAGCTCACTGCACAGGCAAAAAACTAGAACTGCTCTTTGTGATTTGGCTGCCAGTTTGCTTGGCTCTTGTCTATCTGCCATTAAGTACCATCCATAGCACTACATAACCTCCAGTGATAAAAGGGATTGGGAACTGCTTTCAGCTGCAGCATTGACTTCTGTCCTGTTTATGCAGGAAGATAAAACATTCTCTGTTCCTTTCCCTTTAAACAGCAAACACAAGACAGTGAGGTTTTGGTTTGGTTTGGTTTTTGTTTGTTTGGTTTTTTATTTGTCTGTCTTGTTAGGGTTTTTTGTTTGTTTGTTTGCTTGTTTGGTTTTTTGAACCAACATCAGACTTTGTTTTCTCAGGGAAGCTCAGCACTGACTTACAGCCAATAAGGGCCTTACTGGGTAGCTGCCAGATGACAGTATCAGCTCTCAAAAAAGGTTTTGCTTTCTAGCTATCTCTGTTATTTATAGGCCAAAAGTAATGGATGCAAAAAAACTCAGGGGAAAAGGGAGGAACAATATCAAGCAACTTGGGACTTTATTCAACTACTGCCTGACAGACAAGTATTTGACAAGGTCTCTTTGCATAGCTTTAAAAAAAGGCTCCTAGTAGAAGGGAAAAAAGTCCATTATTCACAGATCTGGCAGCCTGGAGGTAAGGAAGAGGCTTTAATTTTTAAACAAAAGGACACTTGGTATTAAAACCACCTGCAACATACTGAATTCTAGAAGAAGATGAGTGAGGGTTTGTTTGCCCTTTTTTGGGGGAGGGTGGAGAAGAGTTAGCTTACTCTAGAAAGAGTGCCTCAGATAGAAAAACAGCCAGAGGAGAAATAAAGTGTATGTAGAAATGCAGTTCCATGGGACAGCCTGGAAATTTTAGCAGAACTGCTCCCTTGCTTTAAATTAGGCAGCTGCTTACACACAGAATTTTGCCAAAATGCTTTGGTTTTGGTCTTGATTTCCTGAGAAAATGAAGTTAATGTTGTTGTGCTGCCTCTTCTGCCTGCTATTCCTGCCATAAAGGCTTCAATGGATTGATCTATTCCAATCCAGTTGGCTACAAAACTTGAAATACTGGTGTTATCCACAGCCTCCAGTCCTTGGAAAAGCCACAGTTGTGAAGAGAGGGGAAAATATTCTTCTCTACCCACCTAACCTCAGAGGAAAAAATGTGAACAGCTCAATTTTCATTTGTTTGGGATGGTCCACCTCATATTTGGGAGGCAACAGTCCGGACCTACTTGGCTCTTAACCAGCCACAGGACATGCTGATCCCTGCCCTGCGAGCAAGCTAAAAAAGGCAGGTGAAGATAGTGGAGAGTGCTGAGGGTGTGTATTTGGGTGGCCTTTTTGGCATTCATGAGAGTGTGTGTGCGTGTGTGTGTGTGCATGACAACAATGGGAGGTTAGGCCACTACATACTGAGACAGCGAGGGACCTAAAGGTACACCTGTGTAGGAGTTTAGTCCACAAGATTGAGGTGGAGCTCAGAAATGCAGGACAAATTCATATGAAGATGCAGTTCTGTAAGGTCTGCTGATAGTGCCCTAGCTGCTCTCCCTCTGCACTCATCACCCAAGCGGCAGAGCCCTGTCTCCTTAATTAGCCCTGGAAAATTAATGATCTATAACTTTAACTTGCTGTATTACAACTTCTGTTGATAAACAATATATTAACCATGCAGGGTGCAGCACCAACAGCAACAGGCTTGAGCAACAAAAAAAAAAAACCCCACCAAAACCCAACAAGCTAACAATCACAGGAGGCTTAGTGAGGAACACCTGAACATGCATACCCATTTAAGGAGCCTGGGTGCTCCTAGTTTGCCATCACAGGCAATTAATCTTAGAATCAGTAGAAATATTAAACTAACTACATTTGATGAAAAGCCTAAGATCTACTGATTTTCCCTATACTGCTAGATTTAAATTCCTATGCTTTTACATCACTGTAAGAGAGAAGTCAAAAGCAAACATCAGAAAAAAGTTTACTGAGCAATCAGTGAAATTTCTGATAAAGGCACTGAAGTCCAAGAGAAGAAAAATTTCAACATGTTACCATTTGAATGACTCAAGTCTTGATTTAGAAAACAATTAAATATATTCTCATTGTATATGGTCTTTATATAACAAGCTGTAGCTCAGTTATCTTGCTCTGCAAATACAGAGGAAAAGTGGCAAGGTAGATCTAAAATGGGGTAATTAATACTGGATTTGCAGGTTAAAACCTCCCAACCCCAGTAAACAAGGCCTGATAAAATTTTTAATTTGAACCCTAAAGCCCTTGACTCATTACATTTCTTTTAGTGTTAATTAAATTATTACAGCATCAACTTTTGAATTAAACTAGGCAATTTCTGTTTTTATACAAGTCTGGCATTCTTTCAGTTGAAGGTAGAATAGCTACCACTAGAGTCCACTAAAAAAGAGTCCAAAAAACTAGTGTTTTGCTTAATCTCCTAGAATAAGTAGGTAGGAGCAAACCTCTGCCCTCCCCAAATATCTGGCTGCAGACTTCCTGTTTTTTCAGTTTTTCAGAGAGATGAACTGTCCTCCCCCTGGAGGCAGTGATGGAAAGTAAGGGTCATCAGGTCCACTCGGATTTTGCCAGCAATTGAACTGAATAAAGCTTTTCCCCAGCCAGCTCTTTGGCCAGTCAGGCCCAGAACCCTGGTGACATCTTAAGTGTATTGAATTTAGATCTTGCTGAGAATTTTGTATATTATTTATGAGAATGGATTGATTTTTCTTTTCTATGAGGTAATAATATAGCATGTATCCCTCCCTCCCCCATCTGTACTTCTGGTAATATAATTCCTACATAAACACTGAGGCATCACTGCCAGAAGCACTGTACAGTTTTAAAAGACTGCCTCATTTTGTAGTTCCTCTCTTTACCAGGGATTCACAAGGAATTTATGAAGAGGAAAAAACCTGAATACAAATGGAATTCACCATTATCTTTCCTGCTTGCTGTTGATGGTGCATTACATTAAGTTCTCTAGCTACTTGCTTGCTATCCTTCAGTCACAACTACATGTTATGCAGATACTTATTTAATCTTGTTCCAAAGCACATTAAAATTGAGAACTGAAGCATGGGGGCTAGCACAGTATATTTCGTCCTCTGACTATATATTATGCATTTTTGCTCTTTCCTAGCTTACACTTGATAAATCAGAAAGAGGTACACAAGATTGTGTTGTACTGAAACAAGTGCCCTATCATTTACTGCATCAGGGAAATGCAGTAAATCCAAGAATCTGAAAGTGAAACCTAGTCTTGTAAAAATTTAACGAACTCCATTGAACTGCAGCATCTCAAGAACTGATGAACAGAAATGGAGACATTTACTAGAACACTGCCATACCAGTTTTCAACAGCCAAACATGTACAAAAGAACTGCAAAAGAACTCCCATGGCTTCCCACACGCCCACAGCTGCTATAAAACAGTTCAGTGGTGCCTCAGAGGAACACCTTAAATGTGAAGGAGAAGGGGACAAAAGTTTGGAGAAACAAGATTCCAACACTGATTTCAGTTCAGCTGCACCAAAGTCACAGTCTTGCAAGTATACATTGATATGGTTAATACCCAGACTGCACAAAAGGATGTTTATCATTAGAGTTGCAGTGCCACCCCCCTGACATGGTTGTTGGCTATTTCAAGGTTAAAATGATATAGCTACAAGCTCAGGAAAAATGAATAGGCCTCATTTTCTGTTGCCTTAATCGGATCTAGGCTACAGCACCAGCCAGTACTGAAATCACTCTGCTAAAAAAACCTGCAATTCTTTCTTGTCCAGTGCTGCCTTCCTATCCAGTGTGCTAATGCCAATCTCCCTCAAGTCCTGTAAATAAAACAGCACTACAAATCACAACTGGGCTTGCTGTATAAGAAGTTACTCTAACATCTAGGACCGGGCCAAATACTCATCAGGGGAGAGAGCTTCACTCCATAACAAAAAAAGCACTAAGCACAGATTATGGGCACAATTGTATAAGCCTGGCCTGGAATCACAGCACCTATATTACTCTGATACACTTGTACTCAGCCCATGCTGCCACTCCTGCATTTCAAGTTTTGCAAAACATTCTTATGACATGCGAGGCACTTCCTCCAGCACTCACTCCAACTTACCTGCTGCTGTGGCAGCACAACCTGGGGGTTTTCCGTACCTCTGGGCGCTTCAAATGCACTGGGCCTGGGTTCTCTGGGCAATACACAGATGGAGACACTGTCCAGACTTCAGAGGGAAAAGCCTAAATGTAACTCCACAGCCCAGTCACTCCTGTTTCATCAGTGTAGAAGTGACCATCTGAGAAATGATAACTTTTGAACTTGGAACTGAGCCCCTGGGCTGCAGACCCTCCATCTACCGAGCCAGTCTTCCCTATCTACACAGGCCATCATGGTCCAAAGAACAAACAGAACCAAAACAAAAAGCAGAACAGTACAGACTCTGCTGGCCCCGACACTGGATACAGTGACTCAAAAATAAGGCATTCTGCTTTTCTCCTGCCCCCCCTTTCCACTTTCTAGGCAGTTAGAAGAAATCTGTTTTGTATTATCTGAGCCCTTGTTTCAAATGGGAAGGATACTGTCATCATACCATTAAAGACTGATTGCAAGTACAGTTTTCATCCCTAGCCAGTGCAAATTCCACATATCTGCTCAGCACCTTCCACTCAGTACTTTAGGCTAAGAACAGAAATAATCCCATCCCTTTGTACGTAGATATTTGCATGAGAGATAAAAATCGGAAGAGGCTACAGCTCACAGTACTGGTGCACATACGAAGTTCTGACAAGGACTAAATCACAGCTCTGAAGGGCTTCCTTTAAACTGGATACTGCTGCAGTGGTCACAAAGTGAATGATAGGTTTCATCATAAAGATAAGAAGGCAGCGGAAAGCAGCAGCAGTTAAGACTGTAGCTCAGATAGTGCACATGCCTGGCACCCAGGGCCTGGGACATGCTGAGAGTTTTGAGTAAGATTTCATGAAGTTTAAGCAAACCTCAGCCACGATGCTGCAGTCCTGTGCCTGTCCCTCCCTTCCCATTTCTCTCTTGTGTCAGCTGTAAAGTCTATGTGCTCTATAACAAAAAGCTCTGGCAAAATAAGAAGAAATAAATTATTTTGGAATTTTTTTTCTTCCGGTTAGAGTTCAGGCAGTTTAGGTCCCTCACCACAGTCACAGGAGCAATACTATAAATGCAAAGGAGAGGAGAGGCAGGACTGTACAGTGGACACCTGGGAGAAAGGGCTGCCAGGACCCACAGCAGAAGCTGATGCAGAATCATGCTTCTGTCACTTGATTCTTCATGCATAGAAAGGGGCTAGTAAACAAGTGCACAAAGTCCTTTCCCCAGTTCTTTACACACTTCTAGAAAAAGTATAAAATAAACCAATCAGTGACAACCCACTTGGCTCAACAAGGGTACCGTTGCCTTAATGGACTGAACTGCTGGAGCATTCTGTCTTCAGACTTTCCAAGTTGAGTGCATAAAAGCTTTTTATCTGAGCTGTATAGGCTAGCTCTCAACACCAAATGGACAGTGATGTGGATGGAGAAGAATTTCTGCTATGGGAAGATGACATCTAGCCAGAGAATGTCAAAAGCTTGGAAGCTAGTTCTTAGGGAGCAGGCTGTGAGACATGGAAGATGCCAAAACAAGTTGTCAAACGCATGCCAAGAGAGTGAAAAACAAAAACATCATTGACAGAAAGTGGCTGTGTCTTCCTATTCCACACCTGAGAGCACAAAGAGGCTGATGGCAGGCCAGAAAGGTCCTAGATCACCAGCCAAAACATATGAAGGAGATTCTCACTTTATAAACACTGCATACAGCCTCCTTCAATTTCATGTTCTTAATTTTCCATTTTGTCATCTCCATGGGATTGTCGGCTAGGAACAGACACCCTTGATGGCTTCTGAGACCTCAGATTCCATTATTCTGCCACAACAAATTATAAATTCTTTGCCAAATACCTGACATTTTCAATGGCTGAAAGCCCATGCTTAATGGTCTAGTAAAGTACAAGTGCTGCCAGAGAATGGCATGATTGGTTACATGGGTCAGCTGAAACTGTGCCCCCAGGAGGTGCCTGCCTGAGCAAACAGCATAAACAAACACTTCCTGGGTAAGAAGCTGAATTAATTCTACTACTAGAAATGAATTTAATATTTAACTATTCCCAATGCTATTAAGGCTTCCCCTTCTGTGCTGATAATTGGGCATCCCATGCTCTCTCAAGACTGCTGTGACCTATCTTCAGTGACTAGAAGACAAGATTTCAAACAATCTGAGTGAGCTGGGCTCAAAGATGAGTCTGTGCTTGGCATAAAATACCCGTTTCTCCCTTTTCTGGCCACATGGAACATACAGGAAGATGTTTCCAACACTAATCTGCATATCCTGGCTGCTGTATCTAAATAAGATGTTGTCCTTTTTTTCCTTACTGTTCTGCTTCCTCTCTTGTTTGCCCTGAAGTCCACTGCTCCCTTTCTCTGTTCTCTCCCTCCTCTCCTGAGGAAAGTCCAGAGAAGGGCCACAAAGATGATCAAAGGGCTGGAGCACCTATCCTACGAAGATAGGCTGAGAGAGTTGGGGCTGTTCAGCCTGGAGAAGAGAAGGCTCCAGGGAGACCTCAGAGTGACCTTCCAGTACCTGAAGGGGCTCCAGGAAAGCTGGAGAGGGGCTTTTTACAAGGGCTTGTAAGTGAAAGGACAAGGAATAACAGATTAAAACTGGAAGAGGGGAGATTTAGGCTAGACATTAGTGGAAATTGTTTAGTGTGAGCATGGTAAGACATTGGAACACGTTGCCCAGGGAAGTTGTGGAAGCACCATCCCTGGGAGAGTTTAAGGCCAGGTTGGATGGGGCTCTGAGCAACCTGATCTAGTGGGAGGTGTCCCTGCCCATGCAGGGGGGTTGGAACCTGATGATCTTAAAGGCCCTTCCAACTCAAACCATTCTATGGTTCTATGATCATCAATTCACCCTCTGTGGTGGTGCAGAACCCCCTGTTCACTAAGCCACGTTGCAACGTCAACCTCAGCCAACATAGTTCTTGCTTTCGCTACAAGCGCGCTGGGCCTAACACGGTGCTTGTTCCAATAGCAAGAGCAGTAGGCTGATACAACCCGGCACTTTCTGACTTTGCCTACTGGAGCAGCGAGTCGGGATAACTGGGTACCTCTTTGTCCTAGTGCAAATACAGTGATCTGGGGCCATGAGGCACTTCCTAACTGTACCTGAAGCTGTTTGCAGAATGTACCTGACACCCCTTCTGCTCAGAACACAGGCCCACCTTGAAAGTTGCCAAAGATTACCTAACCTGAATCGTGGCCATCATGGAAAAGTACTGACCAAAGTCAATCCTCTTGGATCCTATAAATATTGGTCTTAAGGGGGAGGCTCTTTGGAGCTCACTGGGATGGCACCGAGCTGTGGCCTGCATCACGTCTCATGAAGGAAGCTGGTTCATCTGATTGAAGGAGTAAGTAGCTGCCACTTCTGAGGTACAGGGGACAATCAAATTATATTGGGCTGGTATAAGTTGGCTCCATTGGTATTTGTTGGGGGAAGAATGCAACTTCTTTTGTGTTATTAGGTACCAAAATTTAACATCTTAAAAGTTTAACCTCTGTATCTCTGTATGTGTTCGTGCACAATTCAGTTCAGAAACTGTTAGATTTTTACTTTAAACTCTGTATTGATTATAACTGATTCTTGATTATTTATTAAGATATTAGAAAAAGAAAGTAATTTAATTTCGTGATTTGCTATAATAGTGTTAAACAATCTAAATATACTGCTATTTCAAATCACACCAGACCCATAATTATGTGTTAAAGCACTATACTGAAATCCCCACACTTAAACCCCTCAGTTGCAAACTGTTGACCAAGTCTGGGACTAGGAGTGGATCCTGCCACACCCAGACTCCTCTCTGAGAAGGAGTTTAGGAAGCAAGAGGGTCCAATCTGAACTTCATGACTCAACGGGAGGGTCTTCCTCATTCATTTCCCTGATCCCTGTGCAAATCACTCCAGCCCATCCTCAACTCAGTCTCCCTTATCCCTGTATCAATCATTTCCCTTGATCCCTACATAAATCACTCCCATCCATTCCCAACCCCTACACGTCCTTCCACATAGTAATAGGGTGAATCTTGCCACAGAATTCTTTCAAGTCGTACTTTCACAAATCTGTATTAAAAATCACCTTTTCTTGATATCTTTCTTGGTGATTCTTTAAGTGACCTTAAGACCTTCCACTCTCATCTGCAACATACTCATAAACCTGCAAGAAAACAAACAGAAATGAAAATTTCAATCTTCTCTGCTCCATCCTATGCCCTCCCACTCGATAACTCAGAGCACTGTTTCTCAGAGAAGGCCTGAGACCCAAAAACCAAAATGGGCCACTGCTAGATGTTGTACGAGTAGTGTCCCATCTAAGCAGGCAGAACAAACCCAGGCTGGGGCAGGTACAAAAGACAAGCAGATCTATACCAATATGATGGTGCCCATGTGCTCCAAGGACTTTTTGGTTTTAGGATTAAATCCTTTCTGGGAAACCAAGTCAAAGTACGTTATTTAACCAGGGTTGGAGTAAGAGACCAGAACACCAAACAGCCCAAATGACATGGTGATTAGCAAGAGAGCTTCAGAAAGCAACTCAAGGATGTCAGTGGTATCAAAGGGTTGTTCAACAGCTGTTCTTCTGACTTCAGACTTCAGAGTGCTTCCTTTGCTTTGCTGTTTCATTTTTCAAAAAGCCTTGTGCTGAGGGGTAAGGGGGAAATACTGAATCAATGTTAGTGTATCTGTGCAACAGCTCTGATTTCAAACTCAGGTAAAACTTCAAATTGCTGTTCATTACAGACTTTGTTGAAATCCCTGGAGTGACAGTGACAGTTTCACTTTTCATTCTCCTGGTTCAGCTGTGTGGGGAGTGGACAAGCTGTCCTGCCCATCACTGAGGGAGGAGCTCAGTTTCTATTTCTCAGAATAGCCTCTTCACCCTTAGGTTTCCTGCACTGTGACGAGGACATGAGGAACGTTTCCAAACTGAAGGATTCTTAAGTGTTTCCACAAACATTCCCAGATTCCTTGTGAAAAGCAAGGACATTGACAACCTGCATCTGTTCTTGCTTGGACTGGACCAGCAGATGGAAGGCCATTCCTTCATGGGAATTTTTCAGTACAGTGGGTCAGTTTTAAAACATCTTTATACACATTCTGCACTTTCATGAAACAGGGCAAAGCATGTATTTTGTGATGGGAACCAACAAACTTCCATGACATAAGCACTGTGTCCAAAGGTCAGTGACAGGGAATGCATAAAACAGACTTCTCCCCCTGCTTCAAAATACAGAAGTTCTGGTATTTTAGTTCTGGACACAGTTCCATTTATGTCTGACATATGGACCAAGCATGACAAAAATACTTCTATAGCAGTTCCACATGAGCTATTTACACTCTCCCCCCCCCCCCCGCCCAAGTCTGGCACATTTTACCATTTTGTACTTTCAAATCTACCTCATGGAATCAAAACTGGTTGCAACACATGCAACTCAAAAAGAGTTGCATCAATATATACAAGGACAAGGCAAAGGCAGGAGCAAATGACTTCTTAAACCATTTTGTGCAAGGAAAAACACATTGAAATTACGCTCCTGAATGTAATTTAAATGTAAGCTTCTGCATGACTAACTTGACATTAGAAGTCCATCTCTAGAGCACGAATAGTGAAATAGTCACCCATAGGATGAACCTGCAGGCATGGTTTGTTTCACCAATGGACAAGAAAGGATAATTAGATACTTCTTCTGTTAAAAAAATGGTTTGAGGTTTCTTAACTCATTTTGGCAGGACAAGGAGTCTGTAGTGGCTATTCCTGTCTTGATGCTTTGAAGCACACTTTTTATTTTTCATATTCCCATAGAAAATAATTTGAAGGAGAAAAACCCCTTTGCCTATTTTATGTAACAAAAAGCTATGGCATAAACCAGTAAGAGAGCTTAAAATTAGTGCTTCGCATGTGACCACTGAGACATTTCAGACTTAATTACATCTGAAGCAGACTTAACCACCCATTTCTCTCCAGTTTCATATAAACAATAATTGCCTCTGTAGCCACACTGCAACATTGTAGACTTAACCACATCCTAGAAGAGCTGGAAAAGAAAAAATGGGACAAAAACAGACTCCAGAGCAGCTGTCCACGCAGAACAGACTCATTGATTCATCCAGCAGGTCTCCCTTCTGCAGCAAGCTCTCATTGACTCACGTGAAGTCAGAGACATAGAACATTTCTGAGTCTGTATGTGCACAAGTACAGCCTTATTAATCTACTTAAAAAAAACAGTATTTTTACTGTAGCTGTGCAGATTTTACTGCAAGCTGTAATATTGTGCACCAAATGATACACGAACCGAAAGCAAAAGTGTTATTACAGTTAGAGCACTAATATAAAGACAAATAAATAGCCCCCATTAATGAAAATGTTGAAGTTAATGTCCCCACATAAATTTTACATCTGGATCTTACATTAGAGGCCAGCAACCACGCTGGGGAAGCTGGAATGTGGTTCTGCAGTTTCAGCATGGCTGGACCACTCCAAACATGCTTCTCTGTGATAGGCAACAAATCCTCAGTGAATGAGAGATAGCAAAATGCTTCTTATACACTTAGGTCCTGTGAATGAGAGACAGCAAAATATTTACACATTAGGTCCTGTGATCAGCAGCCCTATATACAAGCTTACCTGTTAGCCACAGAGCAAGGATATTCTGCAGATTCAAAGCTTAAGAGGTAGCAGAAAAGTCCAGGAGTTTCCTGGCATGGTAGATAGTACAATTCAGTACAATACCTCTGCCTTGCTGCAGTGCTGCTCAGCACCGTGACAGCCTTGCATTGAGAAATAATCCCCTCTCATTTTACAAACCATCTCCAGTACATACTGTTCAGAGTGTACAGCTCCCAACCACCTTCCCACTACTATATGCTCCAGACTGACTCTGGAAGAAGCATGGAACAAGCAGCTGCTTTGTTTGCTCCAAGATTGCAAAGCTCATTGAGGGCCACATACTTATTTTATGCCTTGTATATACAGCTTCTGTTTTTCTATCTTGGCTCATGCAGGTTGAATTACAGATTCCCATGTTAATCTGCCTCTTCACTGCCTGCTTTAATATAAAGAACAGAATTTCACATTGCATACTGAGCTGAGGATCCATCACCCCAGATCTCCTGGAATGGAGTATGAAAGCTACCAAAACAACATGCAGCTGCTCCTTCCTGCCTGCCAAGTTAGGATTGCTAGAGATCCTCTTGGTTCAGCATGCAAAAGTGATTGTTGGATCTATCACCTAAAAATAAACCAAAACTTCTTACAGGAATATGTTACTATGCAGATAGATTTGGAACTGCTCCAAAACTAATCCTCCACACTGTGAGCCAAAGAGGTACAAGCTTAGTTCCCTGGGTGGACTGAAGCAGGGTACAGATGCAGATCTAAATCCCAGTGCAAGTGCACAAGTGTAACTTTACAAAGGCCCAGCTCAGAGCTTGTGGAATTATGTCCTGACTTTCTGGTTTCAGGTAGGGTGGATTATGTTTTTTGTTTTTCTTTCTTACAATGAAACAAAAAAACAACAAACCAAAATAAAAAAAAGTTCAACAGTAAATTAGTAACTGACCTAGAATGCAAGCTGGGGCTGCATCTCAAACACTGACAAAGGCAGTGTATTTTGTTTGTATTGCAGTGTCTGAAAATTGCCCATTTGTGGAACTAACCATACTTTAATTCTCAGAGTTGAGAAATACTGTGGTTTTCCTTCCTATTGTTTCCCTAATCTAGAAGCAATTCAGAGACATGACATGTCCATTTGTAAAACAGAGTAGCAAGAGCTAACCGTGACATGTCCCTAGCCAGAATTAAATCTGTCTGTACGCCTGCTTGCCTTTCCTCCCCAACATGGCTCTCTTCAGAGGAAAGATGTATCCTACTGAACTCTGAAAGACACCTTATGCCTCTGGTCTGGTTGGATAGAAGAGCTAACTTCTTGCAAGGTTTCTAATAGAGTGGTTTTCGCTGAGAAAAGCTTGCATGGAAGTTGCTTAATATACTTTGAATGAAATACTAATCAAAAAACCTGAACTATCCATTTCTCCATTTCCCTTTTCTCCATCAAAGTGCCTGAAATAAGAGATTTTGTTCATTTAGTGTCCCTAAAATTGTGTGATCTTTGAGCCTTACCTATAGCCCCCTTCAGGAATGGCACTGTTACCTGTGTTTAACACATCACACAAAATACATAATCTGCACAGGAAAGGAGAGACATAAATTATCATAAAGGTGGTAGGACTTCTCAGCTACCGTTTGCATGAGGCTCCACAGAAGTGTAGTTGGACTGATTAGAGATCATCACGTCGTGTCAACATTAACATTTTTTTTAACTTTTCAGATTACAGAGGAGATGGGAAACATCTCTCCAATCAACTCTTGTTGGCAGCTAAGGCAATATTCCAGATAATCCTCATCCAGACTGACTCACTAATCATTTTGGGTTTGTCCTTCTACTTTTCTTAAAACATCTATTTACTCATCATAATACACTATTCTAAGGAATACCACTACATGGAAAAGTTTCCTCATACTGCGAAAAATCTTGTCTAGATGTATTTTAACATCAGCTGTAACATACAATCTCTCTTACCACTGGAAATACTAAGCAGTGATCAGTAAAGTGATCAGTTGCTTTGGGTTCTTGAGTCATCCACAGACTTTATATATGATTTTGAGCAATCAGTCTGTGATATGGTTTCCTCACCTTTAATACAGAAACGATGCCACTACCTTACACTCAAGTCACACACCCTACCTGACACACAAGTCATCACTGCAAACAGTAAACTCTTTCTAACAGGATTTGACTCTTGATTCATGCCTGTACAGCACCAAGTACAACACAATTTCGGTTTCAGTGTGATCAGGGACATCTGTGCAATACAGCAGTGGAAAACAAGAAGTCCTTCTGGTCATCCAGCTCAGAGTCAGCAAGGAGTTAAGAAAGGATATAGCATTAAGTGTTTCACATTAATAAGGTTAGTCATGGGACTATCCAGAATTTTCAGCTTCTGGAACGAATGGTACATTATCAACCAGAGAGCTGAGGAAGTCCTGCAAACAGACAGGGGTACATTGTAACATCAGATTATGGTGACTTCCGTGTTTGTTTTCTTGAAAATACTGAAAATCACCAGACTAGTTGCCCTCAGATACATTCACTTCATCCACTCAGGATAATGTTTAAACTATTGTTCTAAGAAATACATAATGAGTGAGTCTTGATTAAGTCTTATTGCTAATAGTTTCTTATAGGACCTGGACTACTGGCCACTTCTGGTTCTTCATTCTGGAATATCTCAAGAAGCTTCACAAGGAAATATCTATTTCTTTCTGTATACAGACTTTCAATTCCCATTTCAGTTGTTCTCAGCTACTTCCTGAGGAATCTTTTTCTAAGACAAGGCTCCACATGAAAAACTGTACATAAAGTGAGATGTTCGTGTGCTGTGCAACAGACTGATCAAGTGGGATTGTTCAGAGTTATTCTGATGAACAGTTATATATTGTAGTTGACCTTTGTTGTGGGTTCTTATTCTCACGGATGCCATATTTTCAGTACTGTTAGTGACCAAGCTCAAGCAGTTAAAGATTTCTTCATGCTTAACAACACTTAGCACTTGACTCCTTTGCCCTGTTTAAGGGAAGACTGTCACAGTCCCAACAGCAAAAGGGAGTGTCTGAGAGCTACTCACCTACACCAACCTTTCCACATTATTTCAAAATATACTTCCTGTCAGTTTCAGCTAAGGCTGACTGCACTGAAGCAGATCAAAAGTGTTCACATGTTCCTTTCTAGTGACTCTGCTTTTGTACTGCAATAAACTGTGCCAGTTTTGGCAGTTTTTTTTCAGAAGCATTGTGCAACTAGTAGCTAAGGCTTTTACAGAGATGGACTGTACCACATACTGCTATGCCTGAATTTAAGGCAACTTTTCACAGTATCTTGCTGTTCCTATGAATTTTTTTCTTTCTGCATTTTTATACTTCTTTTAGAGTATATACAAGCAGACTCATAAAACAGTTTCAACATTTTAAGATTGACTCGTGCATTCAGTTTGACTTCTCAGAGGCTAATTTCCTTACTATGATTAGTATGAAGCAGGAAGGACGGAAAAGCTTCTAGAAATACTGATGCTTTTTTCTCTCTTTTTTTTCTAATTAAAAAGAAAAAAAGCTTCTTTTCAAACATCAAAAGTCCTACGGTGAGCTAATCAGTCTGAACAATAGTCTTTTGCAGATTATGACCAAAACTCAAGTCAAACAATCCTAGAAGCTAGGAGGAAGACTTTTTTCATAATGGAAGTTGTTCAGATGACTCAGAGTTATCTCAGTGTAAACAAGAAAAACCCTAAATTTTTTCAGTTGAATTTTAAAGCTACAGGTACTTACCAGGAACTATGTTACCTGGAGCAAGCAGTAAGACTGGAATGATAATTTGAACAACATTCCTTTATGACAAGGAGTTTAAAAGATTAATGCTTAGCATCAATGTCAAAGATCTTCACAAACATGAGCTTCACAAGTGCACCATTAATTTTTTTATATAAAAGATATTTGAAAGGGGTGAACTAAGGAACAGACAGGCTGATGACCTATCCAAAGCCCTATTAAGTTAAAGCAAAGCTGAAGCCTACTAATGCCAGGATAATACACATACCATGCACTCAATGTGAACTAATCCAATGCAGCTATAGAAAAGTCAGGTCTGATTTCCCATAACAGGTCTGATTTTCTTTTCAGATTCAAAGAAAAAACAGAGGAAGCTTAGCTCCAAGGCTGTGGTTCAAAGAGATCTGTGGTTTTAAAGAATTTGACAAGTTTTCCTCTCCCCACAAAACATTTAACATGAAGATCTGTTCAGAAACTCACAAAGGAGCTTGCAAGACCTCTTTTAACAAAAATTTAGCCAAGCCAAGCAAGACTATTTCCCTCCAAAGCATTTTGGCAGCTATGTAAGAATTGCAAGTTACCTAGCAGAGGGTGGTTGCAAACAATGCTTTCACAGGAAAGCCCTGGAGCTGATAAACTGTGATAAGCAAATTCAAGTGAACTGCATGAAGGAGAAGCAGAAAAGCAAAGTCACTCACATCTTGTTCCCAAGAACTTTAGAATCACACCCTTCTCACATCAGCAACCCGGTTTGCACAGGGTAATATCCATGTGGTATAGAAAAAGCCTCGTTACTTTTTAGAATAGCTCCACAAGTTTTCAGAAGTAATTTATATCACAAAGTACTTCAAGGCTCTCCAGTACTGTTCTCTGTAAACACCTGGGCAGGTTAAAGAAGGAACTGCTTCTTTATCTGATCCCTAAGCCCCTCCTTAGGGCTAGGAAAGCAGCAGACTCACCAAATCTGAAACATTTGGGCTTTAGCCCAGCACAATTTATTAACTACATTGGAGTCTATTTATTGATGTTTTTGTTCTTACTCATTGGCAACCTCCCCTTACCAGATGTGCTACAACAACCACTGGTGCAGCTTCTCCTGTCCCCCAGTGGATGCAGACCTGGAGGACATTTAACTTGCCCCACTGAACAGCATAGGCCAGTCAAGGCACTTCAAGTTACCCACATTTGTGATGTTGCACTCTCAGTCCCTAGAAAAAGATGATAAAGATCTTAAATAGAAACCAGTAACAAAAGAAAAATGCCAAACCATTTCACACAGTGAATCAATAGTGAGTCACAACACTCCTAGGCTCCGACTAAGAGACAAGAGAATGAAGCAAAAAAGAAAAGAAAAAAACAACCTCTATTTAGTGTGGCCAATAAAAGATACACTAAGAAACATAAATGGGAAACAGTGGCTTTTCCGTTCAAAGACCAACTGCATTGGTGATTTCTTGAGATTTTGGGGGTTGGTTATTTTTGTTTGTTTGTTTTTGTGGTGTGGGTTTTTTGTGTGTGTGTTTTTTAAATTTATATTATTATTCCCCAGCAAAAAAAACCCTTGTACTTCACAAAAGCAGTAAATTTAACAAGTAAGAAGTAAATTTACCCATCATCAGGTATTTGCAAAAACTGTTGAAGTTCTCACCTTAACTACCATTTCCCAATTAGTACTTGTTAGTAAGGGGCAGAGATGCTTCCCTCCAAATGAGGATATATTCCTTCCCACCTCCAGTTGGTGGCAGAACTATTAGAGTATTTGTTCACTTTTAGCCACCCAAAATGGAATCTTCAGATTATTATCCTAAAGCAAAACTATGCTAACCCAATCCATTTACTAGGGCCCAGAATTGGTAGGAAAGTTTTGCAAAGCCATTTTCAGGTATTTAAAAAAAACCTTCACCACTTCCTGCAGATGGGTATTTTTTTTTATTAGCTTCTTGTCATGTTTTCTCCTTTCTAATCCTCTCTCTGTAGTTTAAATAAGCTGAGAAAGACCTAAAGTTTTAATTCAAAATTAACTCAGAGAATGAACAGTTTTGGTAGAAAAATAAAATTAAAAAGCAGCTCTTCTGAACTACATATTTTAAAATCATAACAGAAAGTCTCTATTATGGTTAATGTGAGAAAGGTTTTAAGTATCAAGAGGACCAAAATTCTGCTCTTCTCAGTTTTACCAAGCCTACATAAAAGGATTCCCACGTTGTGATTTTTATGAAGCCTAAAAAAACCAAAACAAATCAAGCTTCCTTTCCACATCCTAAAAAAATTATTTAGAAGTAGAGAAGACAAGGGCAATTAGAAACTTAAGTAACCTCCTCATTTAAGAAACTAGAAGATGATTAGGTAAGAGAGGCTGATAGAGATTTTTCTATTATTTCCACTTTGGCCATTTTGAAGGACTTTCCTTATATATTCTGATGGCAAGAAATTTTAGGATGGACAGTAGTTGAAAGTGAAACACTGAATGCTAGCTGCCAAAAAACCTCAGTGAATATACTTTTTATCATATAGTCAAAAAGCAAGCCTTATCTCCGTAATTCACTAGTCCTACCTGCTACTCAGCTTGTCCTAAGCATGACTTCTCCCTGCTGAGGAATCCTCCTCCAAAGCTGATTGTTTGGTACATGTTACTGAGTAGAATTTCCCGTGCATGTTACTACTCAACTCGCCCTGATGTGTGAGAAAAACTGCGTGAGGTACTCTGCTTTACTAAGTCTGTAAAATCTGTTGCAATGAAAAAGTTGCATTCTTCCTACACCTAAGACAAGATGCAAAGCAGAGCCAATGGAGCACTAACAGGGTATGTGGTCTTGCCAACTCCTGTGATTTTTGAGTCTTTTAATTATGGAAAGGGTCTTAAGACTCCTAATATTGGAACAGTATTACCCAGGAACCTCAACCCTTACTGAATTTAGACATTTCTGGAAATCTACTCCAAAACAAAAATTGAAAGCTTCACACAAAAGAGCATCAATAGAAAGGACTCTACAATCTGAGTGAATTCATGCTGCTGTGAGGGATTCTCCTCACTGATCATACACTGTAGAATCATCCTTGACCTCTTGCCTTTCTACATCCCTCAGTCTGAACTGGGATATCAAGAGTACCATGGGAAGAGAGGAGCAAAATGCTGCATTTAGTGGTAAGGCATGCTCACTTGCAAACAACTTCCATCTCTAAACTATCAAAATTTGATAGAAATACCTGTCATCATTTACTGAGATGACTGGCTTCTTTCTTCCTCTTCTCAGCAATATGTAATTGCAAAGATCAATCTACTAGCCTTACTAGTACAGTAACAATTTTATATTATTAATTAGAAGTCTATTAGGACGTGTCAGAGGAGAAAAGCATGTGGAGTAAGTGGGAGTACAGTTATTTCAGTTCACAGGTGACAGCCAGGACTTATTGCCTGGTCTATAAGTCTGACTTATTGCCTGGTCTACTGGCTTCTTAACTACTTTAAGAGGGACAGATGCAAGCATCTTCCCCTCAATGACAGAGGCTGCACAGAGTGTTTTCACTGTTATTCAGGGTAGAAGTGTGTACACACACACGATATCATTAAAACCAGCTCCTCTTAAGTAGAGAGAGACTACTTCTGTCCACTGTAAGCTCTGCCTCCCCTGGCTGACTTGAAACTCTTTTCTCTAAGACATTATGGTGGTTCTGCCTCTCCTTCAGAAACTCCATTTTCTCTTTCTGGTAGCTCTAGCTGTTGAGGGAGAGCAAGCTCTGACTATCTCTGTGGTGGTCATATAGTCTGCCTAGCTGCCTCCTTGACTCACCTGTTCATCAACACGCAATTTCAAACCACAGCTGGACATAAACAGCAAGTTAGCATAACTGTGTAATTAACTTCTCCATAACTCCCAGTTTGGTAACTACCACCAGATCAACACAACACCTCCCAGCTCTTTAGAAACAGGGTGAAGTTAATATATTTGAAATATTACTGCACCAACTACACAGCTTTACAAAAAGAACCTGAAGAAACACTGATCCTGGTATGTACACTGAGGTAGCTCAGATTTCAGTTAACTGCTTAGTTTTGTGCAAACCTTTGTTCTGTTGTTTCAGCTTCATACAGAAGTCTAAGAAAGTAATTAAAGCCCATTTGAATAATTGTCAAGAGCAAAGTTGCTGCAGTAAAGAGCCAAATGTTTCCTGGGAATAACTGACAAATTTTGGAAGAGCAGTCGAGGTAGGAAGCCTCAGAAAACACTTAACTGTTAACAACTGTACTAAAAGAAACCTCCTCTCCAAATTTTCTAACAATTGTTATAACAAGTTTTCTGGCAAGAGGCTAGAATGAAATATCATTCTTTGCTCCTGTGCCAATCACTAACTCCAGCAGCCAGCTTAGCTCAGACAATTGGGTCACTACAATTGTTCATAGCACTCATTTAATCTACATATGTTAAGTGTACCTTGCAGTTTCAGACATTTTTCTAAGCTTCTGAGCAATCTAAATCTGCTTCAAATAAACGATCAAAAAATGAGGACAAATTTACTCAAAGACATCTCCATCCAACTAACTGAAAGTAAAAATGTATTTCTGCAGTAAAACAACAGCTTCTTTTCCCATCATGTGTCACAATGTTTATTGCATACTAAACCTGAGAAAAATTATGTGTAACTGGGAAACAGAACCTGAGTATTCATCTGTCCTTACGGGTCATTGAAACAGGCCAAAAAAACCCCCTTAAACTATGGCCTATGTGAAATATAAACCTTTCTTTGGGGGCAAGACAGTGAGGATGGAATATGAGATCAGTATTTTCCATTAACAATCGAAAAACTTCCCAACTTTGTAGAACGAGTCTCTGAGGACAGGCAAAAACTTCAAAAGCATTTCAAAAGATCTCATTATCTAAGCCTGAATAATAAGGCACTTGATAATCTAAAAAATTCACCTCTTAAAATCCATTTTAGAGAACTGGCATCCAAAAGCAGTAATAATTTCAAGACCTAGACATGTTTGCAGATAAGCTGTTGGTAGAATCCTTGAGCTAAAAATACTGAACACCATCCAACCAGACTGTTACTGCCCATCAGCTCAACTGCCTTAACTGTGCAGGAACACCTGCCTAAAACCTTTCTTCTAATTTTGCCAGTGGAGAGTTGCAACTCTCGCTATCTCTCTTTATTTGAAAGATAAAAGGTATCAGCTTAAAAGTCAATGGGATTTTCAGGGAATACACTCACATAAACAGTGAGCTTGCATTCCCAGTTGTATGCATCACATATTCAAAAAGATCACCACAATACCAGCCAAGACAGCTTTTGACTTCACACAAGACATGCTAACATGGCAGCAGGATGCAATTTCTTTCCCCCTACCGAACAGCTGCATCCATGTAATCCCAGTGAACTCTTGCCTTGATACAGAAACAAACCAGGCACTTTAGGTGCCAAAGAATAAAGATACCAATTTCCAAATGCTGCAGCTTTACTCAGACAAGAGTTACAAGATAAAGATGTGGATTTACCTACTGAAGGACTGTACCAGTGACTGCACTTACATATTACGAGGATTAAGGAAGGAGTGGACTAATACAGCATTGCATTTCTGTCAACTTCATTTTCATCCCAGTTAGAATGAGAAGAGGGCTTGTGCTTTCATTCCATCTCTGACCACTAGTAACACAGGGCAGGTGTGGAACCTGACTCAATGTCCAAGTCTTTAAAGATCTTGTACAGAAACAGAAGAAAAGTGACAAGAAAAAAGGCTGCAAAAGTTCTGATGCCTCAAAAGGATACAGGAACCACAGAACAGTTTAAAACAGAGGGGAACTTCCTGGCCACAAAATCTAAAATTTGTATCCTTAAAGCAGTAATATTGGCCAGAAGCTCATTTAAGCTCATTTTCCCCAATATACCATGATTTAATATTTTCATCTTTTAGTAAACCCTAGTATTGTCTCCTACCTATGATACCTAGCTTGATTATTTCACAGTACAATGTGATTTCATTTCTTTGTAAGAAAGCTTCTGGAGCAATGCCTAGTCTGAGAAATATCATTTCACATGGAATGTATTGACTGTAATTAATTCCTATAGATGGAGAGGCTAATTAACCAGATAACTAAAAACTTGTTTGGATTTAATCCATATACTGAACTGGCAACATGGGGCTGTGTTAAGGACGTGTGATCAAGATGCTGATTGGCCTCTAGCAGAGTGCTCAGGAGCGTGCTCTGGAAATAGGACAAGAAATAAAAACTTTTCTAAAGCAGGCATTGCTTGAAACTGCTTGCACTAGCTTTTGTAACCATAGAAATATCTCCTGTATGTAACAATAAACATCTCTCTCCTTGCTGGACAAGCTGACAGTCTGTGCCTCATTCACTACAGCAACCTGCACCAGAGAAAGAGGCAGAGGTTACAAGGATATATTTGGGGAAGAAATCACACATTACAGGCACTTCTGAAGTGGTTCACAGACATTTTAAATGTTGCCCAGCCACTCTTAACCCTTGGTCTCATCTACTTTCCATCATCTCTATGGGCTTATTTGCTGTGCTCTCTCTCATGCTATGTCTTTCCTGCATACACAGTGCAAAACCACCTCGGGCTCTTTCAGTTTTTGCTTTAAAGATTAACATGCCTGACATTCACATTTGCACACCATTCTTCTTAACAAAAGGAAGCTTCTGCACATTTTGCATTTCACTGTTATTGAATGTCCTTGTGCATGAAATCCAGCAACAGAACATGAAAGGGAAGATTTCTCAGTAACACCATTTTTATTGCCAAATTCCATTTACAAAGAAAGGTCTATTGTTCATTTGTGTCCAGGTTTTCAATAGCCATGACACACGAGTAATGCCAGCAGATACAGACACAGCTATAGAAATCTGGATTTCAGAAACATACACCACTACTTTCTAATTTCACTTCCTTCCCAGAAACTTATTTAAATTTTTCTTTAAATTAACATAAGATATTGTCACATTCACTCCAAAAGTCTGACATAACATACATTAAATTATTAATAATTTTTGAGTGTAGAAAGACATTTCAGAATTCAATTCACTTTGTGTGTGGGCTTTTTTCCATGTAAATATAAGTGCATGTTCAGGACTGTTGTGTTTCCTCCCCCCCCCCCAATGAAGTAAATTTTAAACATAACTTTGAGACATATTTCTTAGGAGGACAATCCTTCATGTTCATTAAATGCTTTATGTAGTGTTTAAATCCCAGGTACATTCATTCTAGAAAAATACATTTCTTTGCACTTAACAGCTCAAAATAAAGTAGAAAGTTTGCAACAAAAATACCAACACAGCTATTCACAAGTGTATATGCCTAAAGTTAACCCTTAAAGTTTAAAATGCTTCCAGCAGGTCCTCTAGAGTTGTAACAGTGCTATTGCTGGGCAAAACAAAGCTCCTAGAAATTCTAAAGGTCTATACATTCACACACTTGAATCTATATTCAAATCTTTACAAAATTATCTTCATGTTCATTGTAAATATTTCTGTTATAGTTAGTCCTCAAATACACCCAAACACAAAACCTCAACACCCAAACACAAAACCTCACACCCTCTCACCTCCTACTTACATACTTTTCACACTGCAATTACTGTGTCTTAAACTCACTTTAGTATAAGTACCCATAAACAAAAGTAATGGAGAACAAGATGAAAGGAAGTCTCATGAATCTTAAGATTTATGATCTTGAAAGAATCTTGGGAACTCCTTATACTAGTCTGAACCTTACTTAGCTGTTAACGTTTGTAATGAACAAGTATTCCTAGTTGTTACCTGCTTATTCCCTTTTTAGTTATTTTTTTTAAAATAAATGCACTCCACACATTTATTTATGCTAACAAGACAGTCACAACAATGACTCAAGTTTTTCCTTTTAAGAACCAATGAATTCAAGTCAGCAAAACAGTAAAACAGATACCACCACAGTGCATATTTATTACACAAGCAAAATTTAGTTTTACACTCTTAATACATTAACAAACATAAAATACATATTTTTAACACCTTGCAAAAGAAAACAAATCTGCGCAATGCACAAATCTAAAAATTGTGGGAATCAAAATAGGGAAAATTCTGTACAAATGCAATATAAAAATACATTTCCATATGAAAGAACATTCTGTTTGAGACTCAGTCCAGAACTGCATCTCCCATGTCTTTGTTGCTGCTCAAAAAATCCTCAGCAGCAAGAAAAACCCCAAGCACCTCCACCCCACCACCCCCTAAAAACACGCTGCCCTAGCAAGCCCTGCTTGGATTACCATCTGGTTTTCAGAAGCCAATAGGAGACAGTAACAGTTATTATTAGGAGACAGTAAGAGTAATTATATTTGTTTCTATTTCATGCTGCAAATGTTGGGAAGGGTAAGAGCGACAGAGCAGGCAAGGACAGAATCACTCCAAAGCCTTCACTACCTCAGCTTAGTGATGCCCTAGGGCAGGCCAGAGATGGTTAAACAGTGACATACTAAAAACTCTTTCAAGAAGAGTGACAGCGACAGTTAGGAAGAGCATTTTCAACATACATTTAGATGCCTCATTAGCTTGCCTGAAAATAAGAGACTCATCAAGGAGACTCATCATTCTTTGAGGCGAAATACGTAGCTCTCACTGATGCCCACATCTGATGTCTCTTCGTAAGTCTTTGATTCAACTTTTTGACTAAAACACCTAGTTTCCCAGACAACAGCTGCCTGTGCAATGTTCTTTTAAAAGCAACTCCCCGTTTTACTTCAGCTAGTTAGTGAAGACATCAGAATGTTTAGCAAAGTGGGTTTGTGGGGTTTTTTTAAGTGCTACAGGTGAGTTAATGAAACTATTGATTAGGCCATTCTGTAGTTACTTACCTATAACTTGTGCAGCGAAAAGAGTGACTGATTATACTATAGCACTGATAGCACCATGTGATTAAAGTGTTCACTTCTATGAAGTGTGGTTTCATCATCATATGTACAGTTTGACCTGCTTGTCTCATTAGCTTACCTATGTCTTCAATCATACAGTTTTAAGTGTAATTTACTACAAGTACAATGACACCGAATTGCAGTGCAATCACTGAACTACTAGATAGCTTGAAGTAATCATCCCAGGCCACTTGCAGTAAGTGTGGAAATTATAGTAATTCATGTCTTACCGCTTAATTATAAAAAAAATCCCAGTAATTTTAATCCTAAAGGCTGCTGATCTTGCTATGAACAAGCTACTTTAACCAGGAGTTTTAAAATTCTACTTACAAGAATACTTCAAATCTGCAGAGGAACATTATTTCCCCATATTCTGTCTCCATCGGGCAAAGGGTTCACATGAATCACTGGACATTGACCTAAACTATAAATACTGATCTAGATTTGAGTCTTAAATTCTGGATATGGAAGAAGAAGTTTTTAACTGTCACATACCTGTTCTTTAGCAACAATATTGCAAATGAAGAAATGAATTCTGGATGATACTTCAAATATTTCCTCACCAAGTGACTTCAAGGAAAATTCAAACTGTGTTATAAAGTTGAGGTGCGTCTTTAACAGGTGTAATTTTACATCTTTGGTTGTTTTTTTTAAGCTTAGCTTAAATTAAGGAAGAGAAGTCAGAATTTTAGTTTATCATGAACTAGCAGTGGAGAATACAGATTACCTCAATCTTTATATATAATTCATGACTTCACACACAAAATATACACTTTCAGTATTTATATGTGACTACATTTCTAATGAATTTGGTTTAATCCACACAGCTTGTAAAACAAAGTGCATGAAGTGAAACCTTTGGTTGCTTTCCATATCAAAGAATTTCTGCAAAACAATTAATTTTTAATAACTCCTATGGTGAACCAGACATTAGAATTAAGCACTAATGTTTTCTCCCTCCCCTTCTTTACTAAATTACCAAATGTATGCTGCTGTTACTTTCTTCATAAAAGAAAAAAAGAAAAAAAAAGCTTGTGTTTTGTTCATTGTTGTACACTGGATGACAGAAAAGCAAAGAGGGCCTGCAAGAAGCAGTGAGACCTACTAGTGAAGGCAACACATAGTTCTATTAAACAAGTAATATCTTGGTAAAATTTGAAAAAATGAGACACATAGACCATAAAGTAGCAATTTAACATTCCATATGCCTTGGCTTCTTCGGTTTCTCTTCTCAAAAGGAAGAGAATAATAGAACAGTTTTAACTTAACAGATTAAGTCTGAAGACAGGCATAGCCTCTGCAAACAGTGACATCCCCAACATTTTGGTGTCTGGCTCTGAACACTGCTATGTTTATTTTAGAGCAATTCTGCCTCCCTCTGCAGTTTTACACTGAAATAGCGAGCCTTGCGAACAGTCAGTTAAACAGCTGCTGCTCTCATTTGCAACTTGGTTTTTGGATTTGTGTAAAAAGGGTGATGATACACTGACTCAAATCAGCTTTTGTTTACAAAAAAATTATGTTTGTGGCTGATGTGCTAATGCTTTCTTGGTTGAGTTTCCTTTTTACAGTGAAAGGGGGATAAGGAAACAGCCTTTGAGAGATTCATTGATACCCTTCAAGGAACCGTAGATGAGTAACACCATAGTTACAGAGATAAAAGATTGCTGATGACATTATTTCAGCATCTCCAGAGCTTTTACATTCTGAAGTCTCCTAATGCAGCATGAAGCAGTCAAATTGTATACACATAAGCCTTAATACTAGAAGCAAACAAGTCAAAAAGCAATTGTTCTGTGGCATAACCATTGAGAGATTTAGGTTGGTCTATACCAGTAGAGGCATTTATATAACACAACATTGGTAGAGCTGGTGCAGCCAGAGCTTTCCTAATGTAATTCCATCTTTCCAGAGAGCTTTTGATAGAACTGCTAAAAGATATCCCACCTTATCACCCCCTGACAAGCAAGGCTCTGCCAGCAGCAGACTACTCCATAGACCCAAGTCTTTTGTTTTCCTAATAACAGTCTCTTATCTCAGTCATTTCCTGTCAAGATCTCAGTAGACAGCTGGTCATGAGATTTAAAAGCCACTCAAAGGCAATTAAATGAATAAAGTCAGCTTTCCTACTCTTTGTCCCATTTCTTGTGCAGTATGGCTCTAGGGTGAGATTATGCATAGCCAGAAAAAAGACTCCTTGTGCACGGTTCTAATCTTGCTAGGACTTAATTTGAAATTAGATAAAGGTTTTCCTGTCTAAAATTAGTTCTATTTTAGGGAACTCAGCCTTCACAGTGGCATTTTGTGTAATCTGGGTCAAGAGTTAGGGTTAACAACTAACACAAAATGCTTTCAAAGTAAGACTCAGGTTTTTATAATGATCTTCAGAATATTACCAGGGCTACAGTGGAATGCTGCAATATACTAGAGGAAGTCTAGACTGCAATCATGCTGATGTCTAAGCTTTTTCAGCTACACAAACATTAGCTGCAACAGTGACTGTAAACCCACCCCAAGCATATGACAAAAAAAAAAAAAAAAAAAAAAAGGCTCTTATTCCAGCAATGCCAAAATCTCATCCCATATCCATAGCAGTGCTGAGAACACCTAGCTTCCCAAATTCATTTAGAGTTTCAGCCACTCTGGAATGGTCAGAATACTGGTTAAATAAGTTTTAGACATAGTAGAAATCACAGAAATCCAGAAATCAACAAAACTGCATACAAAAACTAATAAAAAAATGTGCTGGTGTTCAATAGCAGACACCTTGCACACACATTTTACAAAGACTAAGTTATTACACAAATAAAAAGATGGAAAAAGTGAGCGAAGTTAGAATTGTGGATAAATCAATCTCATATATAAATATAACATTTTAAATCACTTCCAAATATTCCATCTGACAGTGAGGAAGAGGTACAATAAAAGACTGGGAGTAGGTAAAAACTTTTCAGATTCACCTGCTTGATATGAAGTCAGTGTTAATACAGACAGACTGA
This sequence comes from Hemiprocne comata, assembly GCA_020745705.1. Taxonomy (NCBI): domain Eukaryota; kingdom Metazoa; phylum Chordata; class Aves; order Apodiformes; family Apodidae; genus Hemiprocne; species Hemiprocne comata. The sequence continues at coordinate 11,272,770 of CM036600.1, forward strand.
GGAAACAGATTGCATTGATGACTGAAATCACAATGCCAAGTAAATAGTAGTAGTCAATCTTTGAGAGTCAGAAAGCAATGTTATGAACAGACTAATAATGACAATCTGTTCATTTTACTATTAATATAAATTAACACATATGGAAATGGATGAAAAATCTTAAATTCTATTCCAGTTAAATTATGTACCAAATCAGCAAAGAACATTCCAAACTTTAATCAACACTTTTCCACTACGTTTTCAACTTGGTATCAGGATCTAGGAAGCAAAGTGAGGCAAGCACAAACTCAGAATTCCTTATAGAATGTTGGTTAACTGTGATACTACCCTAGACAGGAAAAAAACTAAACAATACCTTTTCTTTTGAGTTTCAGACTTGCAAAGCAATTATCAGTTAGATGTGGTGACCTTCTTCCTACATGAAGATGAGAAATTTAAAAAACCTCATTGGAATAAAACTGCTTCCATCTGCTTCTAGAAAGGACATCATTTCACCATTCTTCAGAGGTGTAGCAATTTGACTGTCAGAAGCAAACAAACAAGCTATAGCAATCCCTTAAAACATTTCACCTTCCTCCATAGCTGGCTAAGCAAAGACTAAAGTAGTCCCAAAACTCCCTTATGGTAACTTGAGTAAGCATTTATCATTAAATTTCAGGCTTTTAGCTTTTAAGAAATTGTTTGATATATATCTTGCTTTGAATAAAAAATTAAAATAAATATTACACATGGAAAACATAAATATTTAAGTCTGGAGACCTACAAAGACAACACTGAAAGTGGCCAAGCCTGCTGGTATCACACAGACCTCCAAAACATGGATGAGATCAGGATTTAAAAAACCAAACAAAAGACAACCAAACTGAAAAACACACCATGTCTCAAAAGGAAATGTTACCTCTGCCCTATGATATATATTTTTTCTGGCCAATGGTATGCCTCCAGTTTCGGGAAAGTAATGATAGAGTATCTTGAAGCCAGGTATTCAAAAATTTATTCGTTTTGCCATAAAACTGTAGACCTTTTGTAGATAACTTAGTTCCTGCAGCTGGAACTCCATAATAGAAAGGAAGTAGGTGCTCTGAAATACTGTCTTGGTCTTGTAGAACAGAAATTGGTAGGGAACAACCAGTCCAGATTCAAAAGTTGGTGGTTTGTTGTTTTGGTTTTTTTGATTCTCCAGTTTAAATATTCTGAGCATCTGATGTTTACTCTACAAGCTGCTCACATTCTCTTTCATCAGTGGGCCTCTTCTTGCAGACCAGATGGCCTCTCAGGCTTCAGTATCTGCACTCCCCAAAGAAAAAGCAACAAATAATTTAGCTGCATTTGTTACACTGTTCATCACAGTCTGCAGGTTGGCTTTAGTCAGGACATTCTTCCTCTACCTCTTTGACTTTGCAAACTTCAACTTCGGATTGCAAAGACGACTGAGGAACGCAGCTGAATGTTCGAATGCTGTGTGGATCCACTGGTGGCACCAGTGTAAGAGACTCTACACTTAGTGCATCTGTATTGTCATCTGTTAGTAATGATATTGTGGGCTGCTGTGCAGGAATCAGGCTAGGAGACAGGTTTGCTGTTTCTATGTCATTGCTTTTTACAGCATTCTTGCTAGACTTTGAGACAGCTGAAAGAGTTTCATCAGTCAACATTGTCTGACCAGAAATGGTCATCTGAGGCTGCTCTGGAGCTGAAGCATCATCTAATAAAAGAAAACACCAAAAAACCAATCAATATTCAACTGAGTATGTGCATTAAACTTAACAGTATACTATTATTTATGAATATTTAAGAATAGTTGGGTGGAAAATGCAGCTCTTAGAAGCACTATGCTTACACATTCACTTTTTAGTAGTTAGAAATAAAATATTACGAAGACGTAACATAAAATCCCAGCAGGAATCTGTTCAAATTAGGAACCAGAAAATTTAACACATTTAGTGTGAGAATACACAGCAAAATCAGAAATATCCCTAGAGAGAGGAAATTGAGGGGAAGAAGAAAGCCTCTCCAGTATTTAGTATAGACTAAAATGAACAGCCACCCCATCCCAGGAAGCACTTTAGAAATAATAATAAAAAAAGAACCCCCATATAACTTGTTTTCCCAAGAGGTGGCTTGTTTCTTACAACAATTTGGAAGCTGTTCTCTCATTTCATTCTCCAGATTCACATTTAAGTGACACCTCAACCAGAGAAAGCAGAACTATGGAAGAACAGGAAGGAGAGTAATGTGCTTACTCTAACTGAAAGGTGCTGCAAAATAGGCCTGCTTTTATGCAGGTTTCCTTTATAAGATTTATTTTTTTTTTGTGCTCCTAAGCATGCAGTATATAACACAGATAAAATTGGGAATAAGCATGACATACCACAGAAAACTGACATGCTACTAAACCTTCCCACACAATAAAAAAAGCCCACATTAACAGCTATTTATACCATTCTTTTCCCCCTTAAAATCCTAGCTAACTCTCAAGTAAACTGCTCATTTGGTTCAGATGGATACTGAATGGAGAGGATGAGGTGATACAGCCTTATATGAGCAAGTATGACCAAAAAAGTCTGGGCTTTTTTCTTTTCAGACTAGAGTAATATATGCCATTAAAAGAATAGGTATCCAGCTTCAAGACAGACCATTTTTACAGCTTGTAAAAATGTGCAAGAAACAGCATGTGTTCAAGTGTACAGGCATCTGAAGAGAAGTCTACCAGGCAATGTAGTGAATACAGAAGCTAAGAATTAGGTTGTGTTTTTAATACACAGTGACCTTAAAAATATTCCAGTTTCAGTATGGTATTAATTCTGAAACAGAACAGAAAGCATAAACACAAGGCAAAAAAACAAAACAAAGAGAAAGCTGAGAATGGAATGGATCAGTGAGGTAACAGTGGGATAACAGTAAGATTTATTTTTTTTTTTCCTTTACCCTTCTGGTAAAATAATCCCAAGCAATGGTGTATTCTCATTTCAGAAAACCACTTAATTTTACTTTTTGCTGAATTGGTGGCAAAAGCTTCTCACTTTAATAAAACCAATAGATTGTAAAAAAGTCTCCTTAAATAAAAGAGACATTACTGGTTATTTTTGAAAAATAAGAACACATTCGAAGTATCTCTGCAGATTCTTCTTTTTAGCTGTTAAGAAGCTTTTGTGAGAATGTAGCCATTGCTAATGGAGAAAGTGACGCAAGAATTGCATGGAAAATGAACTGCTGAAAACCATGAAATAAAGCCTCATTTCTCTGAATTCCAAAATAAACACTAACATTTAAGTATGTACAAAACAGTTTGTGGTGATTTTACTTCCTGAGTTTACAAAATCTTAAAAGAATATCAAGTGTTCTTTGCCATGGTTATTTTTAACTTAATTAAAGTTTGAATATTCACCAAAATTCAGTTTTCAGAAACCTGAGACATTCTGGTAAATAAAGTATCATCAATCAATGGCATTCTGCTCAGGAATGTTATATACAGTATATTTCTATTGCAGTTCTGCTATTTCACTTCTGATTCTACAGTTCAGCTTTTTGAAATAACTGCCCCCCTTTTTCCCAACAAAATATTAATATATTAGCTCAACACTTTCATTTGCTGACATCATGCCAGGAGTATGTATTTTTTTGTTATGCTGTGTCGTCCCCAAATCCTTCCACGTAAGATCTAAATTAATGCTGAAGTGACTCCCTTCTTAATGCCACAAAGGAAAAGAAAGGATTTGAAACAAGTCTCCACACAACAACAACAAAAGTATCTGGAGTCAACAAGTCCAACTTTTCTATCCAAAAGTCTGAAAAAACATTCAGAAAAAAGATAAACATATAAAAAAAGTAAGCAGAATATACTCTGTCCAGTATTACAGTTGCACTATTTATATAGAATACAAAATTAGAGCTCTTCTGTGCTTCCCTTCTGCTTTTATCTAATTGATAGAAATAAGTCTCTCCTCTACTTTCAGTATTTCATCAGTCACTGTCAACTCCTGTTACTCTGTTACTGTATTTAAAGGTAGCAGAGACACATTACTGCAGCCCAGCACGGCATTACTGCCAAAATAACCAGGTAGTTGCTAACTGCCACTGGTCCCAGAAAGCAAATACCAGGACACAAAGAGGCAGGGGGGAAAGAATTTTTAACATTGTCTAGAGAAAGGTCAAAAGCTCTTGTTACTGTTTTGCAATATATTATCTCTTCTGGACTAACATTTAGCTAAAAACATTACTCTCTACAGCTGTGAAAGCAGTACTTAAATCTTTGTGACCAAGCTCTCAAATCCACAGGCTACTTCAGGTGTATACTTAGCTTGAAACTGCAACTATAACTTTGTGCTAGGTAAGTTTTTAAGCACAATCATCTCCCCTATCTTTTGGATAGAGGACTATAGATGAAGGAAACTAAAGAGAAAATAAAATACAGAGATAGAGCATCCTAGCATGAAAATTTGGTGTGTAAGATGCATAACAATGAAAAATTAAGACCACCTTCTTGAAGCAAAATGTTTCCAAATATAATGCCTTGCAGTTAATGGAATACATGGCTTCAGGACAAAAATTACTAATAAGAATATCTTTGAGGCTCAAAATTTCAAAGCTTTTTGAAGCCATAATAAATTCAGAGAAGGATCCAAGTAGATAAATATAAATATATTTATGTATAGTCTGAATTCTTAAAGTCTCTGAAACAGGAATAAACAATTGGCAAAAAGATGCACCCTAGGTGAAAAAAATCTCAAGAAGGGATTATTACAAGAATTTCCATCTCTAAAATCCAGATAGGAGCCAAGCAATTGATTCAAAAGTTTTCTGAAGTACTCAGTATTTTTAGAGATTAAGTTCTCTAGCCACTATCTGGAACATCTGTTTGTATTGCACATAAAAATAATAACTGGCTTTTAAAAATCCCAAAACTCCTAACACTTGATTCCAGTTTGACTTTTGGATAGAAAGAGCAAAAATAATTGTAAACTAACCTGAATAAAATCACCACTCACTAAAATATGCTCTTCTCTTAAATGTAAAAAAGTTATAATCTAATACAGGAAAACAGCATTTCTTTATACATCTCCCCAACCCCCATGGATTTAAGCAAGATTGTTCTGGCAAAAAAACCCCACCAGATCTGGAAAAAAACCTCAAAAAAAGGGAGAGTGAAATCATTTTCTTAAAACAGTTGTGATGTTAACACAGAACAGGAAAAGGAAAGACTGAACATCATCTATAGAGAAATGTCCTAAGTTGTACAGCAACATATTATGAAAGGATAACAAAAATATAAGTAACAGCACATTAAGTGAACAGATGCAAAATAAATCTATAAAGATGATAAAGGTTGTTAATATAATATTAACAGAGTAAAGTATCTTCATGCCATGATAGTAAAAAAAAAAAAGAAATTAGATACAATTTAAACCAGGTTATATAGATAAGAAGGTAGTCTGAAGCATATTTTCATATTTTTTTAACCTGCTTCCCCTCCTCACCTCTTCAGAGAATTAAACAATCCATAAAGCCATCTGCCTGAGCTTGTGATCATAAAGATATGCAGCTTGTGCCATCACAGTCTAAGGACAGTCTTATGCTGAATGCTCGTCCATTTTACTTGAATTATAAACAGATTTCTTGCTGCTAGTCAAGTACCTGCAGTACCACCCAATTAGGAGCCTGGGCTCATTAAATTCCACTACAGCCATGGCTGCCCCTGTGCAAATGAAGACATAGCTGTGTTGAAGCTGGAAGCTTGATAGTCAGGAACAGGACAGAAACTGCAGATAAGGCTTTCAGAAACAGCTTTACAGTTCTCCCCAAAAAACAGCAGAAACAAATATTTATGATGCTTTCTTCAGTTTTCTACCTCCCTGTCATTTCTGTCAGCATGGAAACCAAATATGTTCTATTAACTGTTACGGGCTTTTGAAAGCTTATGGAGGAACCTGCCTGAATTGATATTGCGTGAGTTTCTGTTGCAGCTGCTGCTTGAAGACCTAAACCCAGTGTCCACCGTGACTGTCAGCCTCCGACAGACTAAACACCCGCCGACGTCCTTTCCTGCCAGACCTTACTAGAGGAAAACACAGCGATATATCATACAAAGGCTTCAACAATGACACAAGGAAGGGAAACTGGAATGAAGACAAAGGATAAATGTTAGAGCAGCAACAAGAATAAGCGACAAGGACACATCCATAACTGCTGTTATCTTGAATATGATTTGACATCACACCAAGAGTCTTACAAGCCTGGGAAATACTTCTGAAACTGGAAGTATTCATTCGTCAGGAATAAGCAAGTTTAACTGAATTTAATTTTTTGCTTATCTATCTGAAAATGTTCATAACACACTTTGGGCTATGTCTGGCAACGTCAAGAGCATTGACACTAAGGAGGGGCTGGCAGGCATTTAGTTGCATTACAACCTACTCACATGCTCTAGAAATCTTGAGAGAAGGTATGTATCATAAATTCTGGTGGCAGAATTATTCTGATTTCCACTGGCCACAGTTTATAAGAGGTGCATCACTGTGCAGGTGATAATACTTCAGTCCACTCAGCCCTGCTAACCTAATGATATGAAACTGAAGTATAAGATTTGGTTTATAGTAGAGCCAAGCTGAGTGTTTTATAAGATAGCAGCAGTTCAGATGATGATGCTTGGTGCATAGAAGTTTCTAGAAAAGAAACTTTCTAGAAACAAAAGCCCTTCCTCACCTAGTTAGGAAATTACTAGCATCACAGAACAGATCAAACCACATTTACATTACTGATCATAGAGGGAAGAGACAGAGATGGTTTCAGTAAGATTGCAGGCACTGCTCTTACAAGCTCTCTATGGTTGATTTATTATTCTTTCCTTGGAATAAAATAAATGTTATTTTACAGATTGAAATCCAATTCTCTCCAACACAGGACAGCCCTCTGTACTTATTTGAGACCTTTTACCATCAATATCTGCCAGAAGTGTGAAATACACCATAAGTGGCATAGGAAATCAATGCCTTCTGAAGCCCTCAATATCCATTGCTCCAATGTAAACATTTTCTTAAGTATTGAAGCATTAAGTATTAAATACAGCATAGATGACATTACACACATATAATTCTGGAAGACTGTTAACTTACGGTAAAAGAGCTTATCTTAATCCTTGGCATATGTAAAAATAAGCACTTTAAAGAAGTGCCTGGTTCTAGCAAGTGTAGCCAAGAAGGGACTAAGCTCAGAGGCTTGATGATTAAAACCTGCCCAGCACGAGAACATTTTTATACCAACACTTCAAACAGACATGTTAATTTTAAAAATACAAAGGAAAAAACCCAACCTGATAGCAGCATTTGCAGAACTTGATACTGCTTTTTCTGTCTTGCTAGGTATTCTGCTTTCTTTAAGGGATGGCTTTTACTCTTTTAATTTTAAGGAACTGAGATGTTGTAAAGGGCTAAGCTTAATTCCTAAATACTGTAAATGGAGGAGCTGCTAGGCTTTCAAATATCTGTGCTGTGAAGTATAGTGACAATTACTAGTTGTGATAGCTGATAAAACTCAGGAATCTTGAGTTCATTTTACTCATGACAAAGCAGTTGATGCAACTATTGTTCTCTTACAATGACTGATACATGCACTGCAGTCACATGATTTTATGTAAGTTCAGTTAACCTCATTCCTCAGTTAACCTCACATTCCTCACTGTATGACTGTTTGATGCAGGTAGGAGTGATAGCAAGTGAAGTATTTTTACAAAACACCACATTATTTTTTCATGTGACACATTTCTGAAAGCTTTTACTGTTTAACCTTTAATATATACTCTGACTTGTAATACTGTTTTCTCTCAACTAACAATTATGCAATTTGTTTTTATTTTGTTCTCATCTATCACTGTGATACGTAAAAGTCACCATGTACGTTGCAAATCCCATTTCCTGAAACAGCTCTGAACCTTACAGGTACCATCTCAAATATATCAAACTCTGAACAGTTTAAATCTGTGAATAAGCAGTAGCTTAGGACACTGTAATCACAAGTTTACAGTAGAAACCGCTTGACACGGATTAAGATGTTGCACTTAAGGAAGGTAATTGTAGTTTCCTTGAAGTCCACATACACATCTCCCCTTTATATTGTCTGGCCTTCTTGACTGAAGTTCCTGAGCAACCTAGCATGGTCAAGAACCTAAGCAGCTGCCAGAACAAACAGGGGAGCAGGGAAGGAGGGAGGGGTGTACATGTGCTCGTGGGAGCACGTTCAAAATGGAATGAGAAATGAAAAGGGACATTCAAATGTGACAGATGGTGGCAGCATTCAAGTGCTACCTTGAAGCATAAACCAGATTTTGGTAGCTGCTTGCTGTTCAACACCTACTTGTTACTTCCTCATTGAAGGAGCCACTTCACATCATGCAAACCTTCCCTTCTGCTTTACGGCAGAGTAAAGCAGTTTAGATTCAACTGTCCTCAACAGGTTAAGGGAAAACCACATTGTTTTACATTGATGTGGGTGAATACCAACAATTGCTTCTGTAACTCAGCTGAGTGGTCAGTAAGACCTGATATAACACAGACAGTGCTCAAGACAGTATTACTTATTTCAGTAGGGTACTTCTGTTCATGCAGAAGCCTACAGAGCAGCTATATGCACATATCAAACAGATAATCTTTTTATGGTCATGCTCCTGGCAACAGTTTCCACAACAGATCACAATTACATATAGATTCTATGAAACAGAGAATATTAATGAGACCATTCCTACAAACTTAGTGAATTGGTCAAATCAGTTAATGCAGAAACATTGTTCCCAGAAAGAGACTTTATTATTCTTCTGACACTGAACATTAGCTAAAAGTGTGAAACAAGATTCCCTGGCTTGAAGAAAAACCTCCCAGATTCCCTCCCAGGTCCCCACCCAGCTCCAGGGATTTCAGAATCCTCTCTAGACTGTACTAAGGACCCTGAGACACTGTCAGCCACTCAGCTGTAGTATTTAAAACATTACTTGTTCATTACTGGCTGCAACTACATTAGCAGTTTGGTTCAGACCAACACAGCAGCTTTGAAAAATTATGCATACTTACTGCTTGAGTCTGATTTTCTCTGCATTAACAAGATTGTTCACATGTAATCCAAACTGTAAGATATGCTGCAACTATGCACCAAATACAATTACAATTTTTATAGCAACATGTGTCTGAACCAATAATTGGTCCTTCAGACAGTCACATACATGGCAGGGATGCTGGGTCCTAAAGGCCAGAGTATGACACAAGCAAAATCCCTAAGCCACATGCAGATTAGATGCATGCACCTCAGTATCAACTGTTCATTGTCCTATTGCACTGAGTTACCTGCTCATGCACATACAGTCACAGTCTTCCTCTTTATTACTGCTCTCTGAGTAGAGTTACCAGAACAAAACCCAGGAGCTGAGCTCAAAAGCCATCCCTGCAGCAGGTTAATGCAAGCTGCTGACCTGGGACTGAAGTAGTTGATGCGGTTCTCACGTTCATTCCCACTGACTCTGGTGAGGGTTACTTATGTTGCTAGTGGTAGGACACAGCATTGTGGCCTCACAACTAGGTAAGCTAAGGCACCTACATTAGTGCATCTACAACTTTTTTTTTTTTAATTTTTAAACCAATGAGTAGACTCCTGCCATCAGGCTTTTTAAGTTGCAGGAAAAATAATCAGTATTTTCTATGATAGAAATGCCAACATACTGTTTAAGTCTTGCTTGATAGTTCTGTGAGCTAGCATGTTGCTTACAGCAACAATAAGAATTTAGATTTTTTATTTTCATATCCTTTACAACAGTTTTCTCTTAGCCACCACTGCTGAGATCTTGCAGTTGCATTTCACTTCCCAATCACAGAGGATTCAAACACAGCAAAGGACATCATAGATGAGCCTTTTTACACTGCTAAGGAGAAACGTAGTAAAACAAATGTTTTCTTGTAGTGCCAATCCGTACTGAGACTTTTGACATATGATACCACTTCTCTGAGTAATCACCATGTTATTTAGGCCATCAAGAGACTGGATGACAGCAATCACCAACAGAGAAAATAAAAATAAAATGAAGTCCTTCCAACGTTTTTGTTAAAATATTCTGAATTTTGTTCTGGAATTACACAAGTTGCGATAATATTTTGCCCATATTTTAGCCTCTCAGAGTAACAGGTGCTTTTTAACCTAGAGTCTGGGTGCTAGAATGCTTTACATGTAATTCATAAACTTCATAAGCAGCCTTTGCTTGCCCTAGCCCACAATATATCTTGCAGGGAAAGTCACTTTGGACAAATAATGTACATTCTGTTCTCCTGACACTGTTCAGTGAAATCTAAAAAACACTAAATGCCTAACAAAGATTGCATCATTTCCTGTAAGACTGAAAAAAGTTTAGCTTTATATGAGGCTTCCAAACAGAGGCAAAATGGTATGTCTTAGAAGTAGGAACCAGAACAACCATTTGAAGTGGTGATCAACATTGAAAGTGACTTAAAATGAGGGGGCTGTTTGAAAAGGTCTTGAGAATCAAGTTACCTCTGCTGTTTTATAACCAAAAGGAGGTAGAAGAGGTCAGTTCTACCACGAAAGCATTTCATATGCACCCTTCAGGATTTACTTCTTGTTTAGTCTCCAGCTTGAGGCTTTACCTCACACATAATCTGCACTCAGAACAAACACCATTACAAGATTCTCTACAAACACTACACAAAAAAAGGAGGAATGAAGGGGTTCTAATGCAACAGGAAGTTGCAGTATCAACATACCCACTAAATATACTGACCAACACAAACACATGGTAGCTGCATCTGTCAGTTTTTATGGCAGCTTCTTCTGCACCAATGAAACAACCTCAAATGTGGTGGTGTTCAGCTGGAATAGTGTTATTGCAAAACTTTAAAATACTAGCATCCTAAATAACTATTTTTAAATATTTCATGTTTGGCCCATTGTTTCAAATTAACACTAGTATCAGATAAACATACAAAAGCACATGTCACCCAGTTCAAAAAAGATGCTTCATGGGGAGATCACCTTATCCACTATGGTGAAAGGTTAACAGTTTACATGACAAATTTATGGAAAACAATACTTGAGTTTAAAAAAAATCCAAAAGCAACAACATTTTAAATAGTATGTGCTAGGAGACAAGTCAAACAAGCAGGACATTAGTTTACCAGTACTTAAAATCACTGCTGAAAGATGCCAAGTTCCAGAAAGCTGAAGAGATCATGAAAATTTTCATCACAATTTACTATAATTGGTTTAGTTGAAAGATCAAGTGATCTAAAAGCATAAAGCCCTACTGTTTTCAATCCAGTAACACAGTAACTTTATTATAAAATACTCTGCATCCCTTAGATCCTAGGCTGAAAATCATGGTTTAATACCTGATGGGCTCTGTGCAGCAGAAGGAGTGGATGTTGAGCTTGCAGTCACTGAATCGCAGCGCCCTGTACTCCCACTGCCACTGGACGGTGATGGTGATGAAAGTGGTGATGGATTGTGCTGATTTATACACTGGGCTACAGCAAAGCCTGCAAAACAGGACAATGAAATCTATGAGTTAATAATTAGCTTGAAAGAACTAAGCTACACGAACAAGGCTAATTCCACACAGTGACCCAGAGGATGCAACCTCTGCCATCTTTATCTCAGAAGCCTGAAAACCCAAATGTATTGCACTGAAAACATGCTACAAATGCTGATCGGTGAACAAGAAAGTAGAGTTTAAGGGAGCAAAAACATTTTAAAACTTAGAGCTTTCAAAGTCAAAATGTGTCAGAATGCTTCATTTTTTGATATATTCAAGAAATTCGTGGGTCGCAGACCTTAATGTGAAAAGGAAAACAGTTAAATCAAGTGAACAAAAAACCTCTCAGATAGAAGGCAGGGGTAACACCTTCAGAAAATTTTAATCAATCAAACCTGACATTGGATTTAATCTCACAAGTTGATTTTCTTCCAGTCCAAAGACTGGAAAAGTCTATACAGTTCTGAAGAAGAATAAAAATCTTAAAGGTCTAGAATCTAGTAGCATTCTACCATGCCGTGGCCATGCAATGCCATGGAATTACCTGATAGAATTTACAACGTGCTTTGAATGAAAAGTTCATGAGCTGCCTGTCCCACACAAGTCCAGTGAAGACAATTACCACTGCCTTGCTCATACTTCATCTATCTCTTTTCTTTAGAAGATTTCACCCTTCATACAGTTCTCAGCAACTTTCTGCACAACACACCTACAGCAATTTCTTCATTTTATTAGAAAAAATTTTCGTTTGGCAGACATTCCTCCTAGTACTTGGAAGCTTTTAGTCATCTCTTCAGGTTTTGACAGCAAGCAGCTTTTCAGAATTTGAAGCACTTATGGCAGAAGAAGTATCTTCAATATGGGCCATATATCAGGTAATGTACACAACTCAGCTGCTTCTGCAGCTCTCCTCATTCTCCCGTGGAAAAGTATTAATGCAAAAGTTTACTTTTTATTGCCACTTCCTATAATTATTAAAAGTAGCCACAACGTGCACTATGAAACACCTAACAATATACTTGTTGCCTTCATTGGACAGCGAACACCAAACAGGAAAGTTATCTGACAATCAGTTACAAGAGAAAGAAAATGCACCACACAATTCTTTATTCTTTTCACAGTATTCTTTGTTCTGTTATATGGGAGAATCTCCCATGGCACTGGATGGATGATTCACTCAGTCCTACCTCCTACACTCTACATCCCATGCTTATACTCAAAAACTAGACTCAAAACCACTCACAGAAACACAGTGCTGTCTGGACTGCTGCAGTAGTTGCATCATAGCTTTAGATGGGTGAATGCCACTTTACCAAGCTTTTTTCTTAAGTTATGATTAATAATGTCCAATATGAACACCACTTGAAAGAATTAAATAACCACCATGGCAGGAAACATTTATTTTAGTTAAAAACAAAATAGTTTAGTAAGTAGCTAATTATTCCATTAATGTAAAGAAATCCATGTATTTTATTTCAGAAACCAAACTGATCTTCTACAGTCCTTGAGAGAAGTTAAACTGAGGTTACACACAGTGATGCCTGATAGTCCGCAAAAAGTTGACCACAAACTAAACTACCTCAAACATGAAAAACTTCTATAGCACTCAGGACCACTGACACATACAATTTTTAATATAGCAAATGTGCACTCAGTTTCTCACACATACTTCACATTTTAAAATACCAGTTAGGATGTGATATTGTTTTCAAACATGTTTCCTGCATATTTAACTCAGTTTCAATAGTATCTTCAATTTCTTGCACACAAGCAGTAATTCGTATTACATAAATCAAGCTAATTGTATCTTGTGTAATCTTATTGCTGTCGAACTGCTTTAATCAGGCGCTTCTGCACAGAAATGAGTTAGTTATACATCGTTCTGATGATGACAGGACTAATATCTAGTTTATACCCCACAATTCTGACTATCAGACAATATAAATAGGCATGAAAAAGGCAGCAGAGCTGGGTCTTTAAAAGACGCCACCATAAATAAATACTCAACTTGGAATGGTTCAAAGACTGTTACTTAGGAAAAAAACAAACTGAGGAGATAAAGTGAGTCAGCAGTTGTCCTCCACTACTCTTGCATAGAAGAAAGGAATAAAAAAATACTGTACATATACTTATGGGCTATAAAAGCAACTGTATCATACAATTACAGAGCATAGGACCCTTCAGTCACCTCACAATGGATGTAACTTAGTAATACTTAACTATCCCACTCTGATGCTGCTACCGTAGCTGTGGTTGATGATGAACATTTTACTAACTGGAGATGGAGAAGTCACTGAAATTACAAAACCTTATACACATTTGAAGGATGCAGTCCTATAATAATTTTAAAAAACCTAAAAAAAAAAATTCTATTATTTTATGCCCACCTATGGTAACCTGCTAAAGAAGGGCACAATTATATTTACAGTGTATAATATGCTTCTAGAGTTAAGAATATTTTACAAAACTGAAATAAATTTTCTTCACATAAATCGAAACAAACTCCTGGGCTTTGTTTAAACTTTTCCTATTCCCAAGAAGTGTTGCAAACTTTATACAGAATTCATACCTACGTTTTGTTTCACATTAAAAGGGTTACAAGCTATGAAAGACCATTTTTCCCCTTTAGATTTTAAAATTAAGATGGCTATACTTAGGCTATACTAAAATTAATCAATTTTTATATTACTGGCTATCATAAAATGCATTTCAAAAATCTAGCATTTGAAATAATTTCATATCCTGTGCCTGATTTCCCACACTTGGTATCAAAAGCTTCACGATACTTTTTTCCCCTCTGTATCTACATGCACATACAGTGAAAGTTTCAATTTCCTGGTACTCCAAGTAAGTATGTGGTTGTTTGAATGAACTACCATGTTGCACCACCCCAATACCTCCTCCTTTCCCCCAAAAAAGAATTGGTAGATGAAGTCAGTTGTTACGAATACAAGTGTGCTTGTCTTAGAGAAGGTTGATTCTGAAACAGTAACACTGGCATCTTTTCAATCTCACCTTTTCCATGGAACTCATGGAAAATAAGGAGATACTTTCCCATAATACAATATAGACTTGTCTTTTGAAACACCTGATGGACAATATATTAGTCTTTTTGTGATCTCTGTTACCCAGACTCAGGCAAGATGAGCTCCAGTTTAGTCCTAAGGTAGTAGAACACCTGTTTAAGCAGGGCATTTGAATTTTGAATCAGTGTGCTGGTTTTGGCTGGGATAGAGTTCACTTTCCTCACAATAGCAAATATGGGCTATGTTCTGGATTTGTGCTGGAAACAGTGCTGATAATGCAGAGATGCTTGTTTTGCTTTGCTTGTGTGTGTGGCTTTTGCTTTACCTATTGAACTGTCTTTATCTCAACTCAGGAGTTCTCTCGCTTTTACCCTTCTGATTATCAATTCCATCCCACTGGGGTCAGTGAGTGAGTGGTGGTGTGGTGCTTTATTGTTGGCTGGGGTAAACCATGACAATCACTGAATCACCTTGAAAGAGAAATGCTGAGCTTTGTGAAATGACTGGCAGCTAATGGTAAAAAGATTGCATCCTTTTTGTACAATACAGCAAAATGAAGTACTTTCAAGCAGTATGAGATTCAACTTTAAAATGACTCAACCCAGAAGGAGAAAAGTTGACTATCTGTAAAATAAATCTCTGCAGAGATGTCCATTTGTAAAAGGAGACAGAAGACCAAAAAGTTCATTGATTTAGAATCATTCCTTTAATACAAGCTAATGTTCTAGAATTAGCAGTGGCCTTTTTCTGTCTTGCCAGCTCTGAGGTAAATGAAGCTATGCACCATGACCCAGCTATTTTTAAAAACTGGTGGCAAGACAATGATCATAACCAAATGAAAGGATGAACTTTGCACAACAGACAGCTGTGTTACATACATACCAACTATGTGAAACATGATTTAAACTAACACAATTTGTAAAGGAAGGCAAAGTATTAAGACACTTCCAGTGTATTTGCAGAAACTGCCATGGATGTGTTGCTCACAACATACCTGGAACACACACCCAGGTATTACTTCTTTCTCTAGAAGTAAATTTTTCCATAAGCCTAATCCAGGAGTTGTGTTTTTAGAAATGTATCACAAGCTTTTCACTGCTTATAAAAGCCACAGCTCAGCTTTTGCAGATACAAATCACAAAGCAAAAATTGCTTGATAATTAACATTATTCTTACCTGGAACTTTGTCAACAGATGCAAAAACAGAGCGTTGCACTGTAGGATCACTGCTACCACGTCGGGACTGATCATAAAATCTGAATGGAAGGTGCTGGGCTGCAGCTGTAGAGCTGTGTCCAAAGCCCATAACAACTTCAGTTGAAGGCTGAACAGGAAGATCCAGGAGAGCTATGTTTAATCACAATTGACAATTTTTGTTACTAAACATACATAAAAGGAAGAATAGGTGAAAATAAAATTGATAGCTTGTTCAGGATTTTAAGAGGTATATGAGATTGTTTAACATAATTTGCCTGTATTTACCTCTTAATTATGGCTACAATTGCATTTGAAGAGACAACATTTCTGGCAACCTTTTCTATCATTGCTGTCCACATCACATTCACACTAAGGAAGCCTCAGAAGACGGTGGAGGACAAAAAAAAAGATTACAGTAAGCTCCTTGCATTAAACAAGCCATAGGAGTTGTGTTGGTTTTTTAAAATATTCTATTTTTCTCTGTACAAATAAAGTCCCTCATTAGTTACAAATGAACACTGCAGAAAGCCATTTAGACACAATTTGCTTTGAAAATGGCAAAAAAAAACCCCCTTCTTTGCATTACCATTCAATCTAAAATTTTACTATAAAAGTAGACCTATATTAACCTCTAACTTGCTTTAAATTTATTAACATGAAGCAAACCATAAAAGTATGACATATCTATTTTGTAAACTCAAAGCATAAAACTCTTCAGTGAGCTTCTTACAGAACCATAAAACACTAAAATAATCCTAAATCATCTATGATCAGAATAACTGTCTGGCCAAATCAATTTTAATAGCAGCTATTACTTTGTTTTTCACAACTCTGATTAATTCATTATAGCTCTTGCACAATCCAAGTGACTGAGCTAGCTGGCATTCTTTTTCATTTCCCCACCTATTTTCCTTCCTGTGTTTCAGAGTTTCCTTTTCTATACTCACCAATCCATTCATTCAGTTTACTGGTAAGCCTCAATTTATTCTTCACTCACTCAATATTCAAGTAACATTTAATCACTCTTTACTGTTTACTCAAATTAAGTCTTTCCTTCATCTCCTCACATGCATTTCACCCAAACACAGAAATCTGGCTGCTGATACTTCACTCAACATTTTGAATTGCTCATCAACACCACATCCAGGCATTAAGCATTATTATCAACAGCATCAGGATGCCATGGAACTCAGGACTCTGGCAAGCTGAGCTCTAATTTAGCCCTAAGGCAGTAGAACATCTGCTTTCTAAGCAGAGCATTTAAATTTTATATCACTGAACTACATTTAAAGAGAAATGCTGAGTTTTGTGAAATGATTGGCAGATGGTGGTAACAAGACAGGATTGCTTATTTTTCATCCTTTCTTTAATATGTCTATCATTAAATATAAAACCACATATTTTAAACCAATAAAATATATTGCTTGGAGACTAGACACTGGTTTACAGCTTCCTGTGGCACATCACCTAGATTCATCTAACACACCCTTATGTTAAAGAGTGACTTGCTATGACATCTAGAATCATTTAAAAATCCCCACTCACCTGCTATTCTCTGCATTTTCATCCGCCGAGCTTGGATACGGCCTTTTGCAAGACGTTGTTTTGCAATAATGCAGCGAATGTGATCAGAAAAAATAAATGTAGCTTGAAGGATAGGGAAGGGCTTAGAATGAGGACTCGAGGCAGGCTTGTGTATTATTATGTTCAGAGCTCTACTGTCATCCTCCACTCCTGTCACCTGCATATCCTAAAAAGAAACAAGGCAAGTAGCTAGTGAAAAAGTTAGCACTTTTAAACTATAGCTTGGATATCAACATTAAAAGAAAATCCTATGAACACTCCACTAAAGCTCCTAAAAATCAGTTTCCATGTTAAAAAAAAAGACCATGAAAGTTGCACAACCTTTGACTTATTCAGAAATTACTACTTTTAGAGATTAAGTCAGTTTAAGATTCAATTAAGTTATCTGAGCATAGCAAATTTTCAGGAAATACAGTGTTGGCTGATGCAAGAAAGACACATAAATAAGAGAAACCTCTTAAAGCTTTTGAAATCAAGTAGATAAGCATAGATTTTGAAGTAGTAACCTGTCGCCTTCCCTACCCATTAAGGAAAGCACTTGGACTCAATACAATACTAATTGTATACAATTTAAGTGTTCAAATGAGCACAGTCCCATATATATTGGGGTAGATACCTCATTTTCTAATTAGCTATGTAAACTTCTTCAGAAAACCAGAAACAGTTTAAAAGGCAGGAACTAGAAAAAAGACTAGTAACAAAAGACACAAGTATGAAGAAACAAGAAAGCATGGTACAGAGCTTAAATATATGAGCTAATACTGATATTACTATTTATCCAACATAAATGCAGATTTTTGAGCTGTGAAAAAGTAACGACCTAGATTAATACTTCTCTTACCTGCAAGAGGCCTGCAAACTTAACTACTCCCCATCCAAGTCTGGCAATATCTGGCTCAACCAGACTCATCTGGTAAATATCCACAGCTAGGAATCTTTGAACTTGACCCCCATCCTTTGTTATGACTGTACAAGCAATTAGATCACTGTTATCTGAAGGAAAGAAGGAAAAAAAGATACAATTGATACTGAAGTTAAAGATTCTGCATTTTTATTGTTTTATACAACATAAAACCCAGTAAAATTTAAATTTACTTCTCAAAACATCTAAACAAGTAGTTAACACCATATTTCACACTAGAAACATCTGTGGGACAGATACAAGCTACAAGTGGAAGCATGCAGCTCTTCGCACTGGCAGGTCATACAACCAGAGACAACAGCCATAAATTATGGTTTGGGACAAGGATGAAATTCTTTGTGCATAAAACAGAACCACAGGTTACCCAAAACAGGTTGTGGAATTTTCTGTCAAAAGGTTTTCAAGTTTCAAAAAACCAAACCAAACACTTCCCCAAACCAACCTCCTCTTCCCCCAAAAAACCCCCCACACCACAACAGAGACATCCCTTCTAACTAACATTTCTACAATTCTACCAAATACCCTTTACCAGTAGGAGCCACTCAAAACTGACTGGGTAGTAGGAGAGAAAAGGAGGAAATATGGAGCCCTAGTACAATTAAAAGATGATAATTAATGCTACTTTAGTGTGAGCTTTTGAAATTTCAAAAAAACAAGTTTAATCAATAAATACTATGCTGCTACTTTTTTGCAATGCCTACACGACGTGATTCAGTTACATGAGGATTGAATGCTATAACCTTCTCATATGCCCTGGAAGGCTCAAGAAATCCAGAGGACTGGCAAATATTACTACAGGAGCCTATGGGAGATTTATTCCTTTTCAGAGAAGTGGAGACACCAGGCAAAAAAAATTCATAGCCTACACTGCCATTTTAGATATCCTGTGTTTAGCCAACAAAATCCAACCCAAATATTATTAGAATGCCATTGGTGCAATAATCTGAACAATAAAAGAGAATATATATTAAATGCAGCAGAAGCTCTAAATTTTTAATCCAAAAGTGAACCTGTACTCATATATATTTTATACTTAGACATCTAGAAGCGGTAACAGACATACAGATCCAATACATCCCTCCATAAATTACTTCCTAATAACTAAATTATTCCACGTTTTTCTTTATAACTGGAAAGCCTGAAGTTATTTATCAATGTTTCTCAGTCATGGGAAAACAAGAATAATGCAAGTGTCATTTATTCTGAACTGGCCTATGACTTCAGGCATAGAATGCCCAAATGGATTTGATTGTTTTGAAACGCATTAAGTTATATACATCAGGGAATGAAAAGCAGAAGCCTTCTAGTAGGAAGGATTGTAGTCAGGATTTAACCTCTGAAAAAGGCTTGGAACAGTTGATAAAAAAGCAAATGTATTTCTATAATGAAATGGCAGATGTGATCTCTGACTGCACACAATGGGTTAATACCTCTGCTTTACAGAGGTGTATTGTATAACTAACACTGTGCCACCTGAAGTACACACCGTTTTAAAGGACCAGGCTGAAAGAACTTGAAAGATCACCACAACAGAAAATGACAAGAGGTCTTTTTAAAGCAAGAAGTGTAGTAATTCAACCTAATTTCAAGAACACATGGGAGGCAGGAAGATTTCAATCCATACATAAACAGTACAAATGGACAAGAAATTTAATACAGGGCCAAGTCTAAGAGACAAAAGGTACAAACAGCAGCAGCTCCATGGTAAAAATAACTGACCAACGAAACCACAGGATTGGCAATCTGTTCCTTCAGAGGACTAAGTTTCTAACCAAGAACTTATGTTTTTCAAGGAATACACTTGATTCAAACAGAACTAGCTTCAGGGAAGTCATACATAGTGCAGATGATATAGGCAATGTTTTTTTTCCAAGCCACAGAAACAGAATATAACAAGAAAGTCCCTGTATTCACAGCTATTAACTCAAAGAATTAATTCTCAAATGGTATGACTAAACAAGGGTGGTCTTATCACATGGCCTATCCTCCACAGAGCTGAGCAGTGTTTACACAGAGCCAAGATCTTTTCTGCTTTTCACCATTTAAAACTTATATAAATTCCTTTGAAACAATTACCTGCACCATACTCTCTATCCAAAATGTTTTTGACAATCTGTGTTTTCATCACGTTGTTGAACAGTTTAAAATTAATTACTTCTGTTACTCTTCACAATAAACATCCCTCTTCAGAGAGGCTCTCTTTTTACTTCTTTACTATATCCACGATCTCTTTTGTCCAGTAGAAAGTCAGAAACTCAGTTCACATATTAGTCTCTTTGAAGCCAATCCCTCACTTTTGAAGTGGGAGATAAATGCCACTCATTCATGTTTGAAGAAAGCCTAGCAACTGTACACTCTAAAACCTCCAAGGAATCTGTTAAACTTGGACAATCCTGGTATTTCACTCTCAGAATTGTCATTATTTAGGAAAACAGGAGACTGGAGATCAGTCGGTTTTACAGCATCACCCTTCATAGACTAAGCAATTGAAAGACTATGCAAAAGTGTTTGCATCAAGAATGCAACATGTTAAACCTCTACCTGGGTGTTCCCAAGAAGTACATTTAGTTTAAACTAGAGGATGTGTCCCTGGTACATCTGCACTACATTTTAGCTTACTCTGTTTTCCTCAAAAGAGACAACATATCTAGGAATGAGACTGAAATGCCCCAAGCATCAGAAAAATAAACAAAAAATCTTTTAGCATAGTTAACATAGTCTTGAATTAAGTTATTTAAGAATATTAATACAAATTAAAAGCTACAAATTTTACTGTTATCTACCACTGTGAAATTTCTTACTAAACTAAAGAAGGACGCTGTCATTTGCAATGGGAGTTTATGTTCAAATTAAATGCTACTTTTACAAATAAATTGAACTAAGTTTATAGAGCTTATAAGTTTATAGGTACATAGAGTGAACAAAGAGACATAACTATAATGTTACTTCTTTCAGTTTAGCTAAAATGTAACAGCTTTACATGTATCATCATCTACCTCTTGGCCATGGCATTTAAAACACTGTCTCTAACAGAATCGGCAGCCTGAAACCAAGCACAGAGGCTGTTAATTTGAGCTGGCAATGAACTTCACATAAACAGTGAGCTGCAGGATAAGATTAAAGCAGCCACCCTACAAGAGACACCTACAAACTCACATGCAGTCTAAGGCAGGCAGTTATCACATAATATGTGAGTGCTTCAAAACTATTTACAGTAAAAAAACAGTACTGGAAAGTAACACTACATCTCATTCTGGTGGCAGCATACCCAGCAATACAGAATGTATCTTCTGTGGAATACCTGACTCATTTCTAAACATACAGTCATAAACCATGCTGACAACCTTGCAACACTTAAGGTTTACAACGAACATAAGCACACCAAAATATTAAAATGCCTGTTTACAAGAAGCTTTAACCTTTCACATCAAGCTCCCATAAAACACCAGCATTGCATTCAGGGGAAAAAAATAATGCCATTTTGATAAGGTGAGTTTTGCAGGATTTTTCAAAATGAAAACAGTAGCTGAAATAATTACTGGATCTTGTTAACCTCTACTCCTTCTTGACACAATGTGTCTGTGAATGAGCATAACCACTAGAGGCATCTCAATGTTCAGGAAAAATTAAAAAGCATTGTAATAACATAGATTGAGGAAAAACTGAGACTGAAAATATCTCCAAAGTGATAATTAAAAGACACAAAATTATAAATGTTTGGGTCATGTTTTTCCAACTGCTAATACTCCTGCCAGTGTATGGCACCTATGCAATGGCACATATCCTGTATGCTTTCTGCCCAAGTGCTGATATTCTCCTGTTTCTCTTTCTTGGGCAATGACAAGACTTGAACTGGAAATTACATCTTTATGCTACTATACCCACCAGAACTTCCGCACTGTACTAGCTCAATTCAGGTAGTTTAAGTATAATGGCAGTAATAAGCAGTTTAGAAAGTGCTACCAACAACTGATCTACATGTAAGTAGGGAACTTGACTCAAAGACCTCAAAATATTAACACTAAAAATAAAAATCACAAAAAAACTCTGATGACTTTTAACAAAGAGAATGTAGTGCTGTAGATGGGAAGAGGCAATGGAGGGGAAAAAGGTCCCAAGGAAAAGGTTAAAAATCCCCCAAAACAACAGAACAAAGCAGGGAAAAATGAGCCAATACTAACCCCTTTATCATGGATACTCAGCAAGCAAGTTGTTAAAACCAAATAGTATCTATTTGCTGTGAGGAGCAGATCCAAATATCCGTGTCTGTGCTATACAGTATTCTTTCAGCAATTTACTGATAAGAAAAGCTCCTCCCAAGGACACACCTGAAACATGATCAGTATTTTGTGGACACAGATATCATTGCTGCTTCTTTGGAACAGGTCTAATAACACCTGTCACCTTGAGTTGAAGATGAAGTAAGTCTATGCCTTTCTAGCTAGCCAGGAGAGAAAAGTCTTTTGAAGCCAACATATGAAAGTCCACATCAGGTATTGGTTGTTCGAGACTGATTCTGACTAAAAGACAAGATACGAGAAAACTCAACAGAAAAGGCTTTCTAAGCCTTTTTCAATTTGTTTCAGTTTTTGGAAATAGGCTAGAAGTCTGTGGAAAATTTTGAGATCCCAGGCTGATTGACTCACTCCCTCTTCAGATTCAGGCTCTTTTCACCAATAGTGGGTGTGTTTAACTGAACTACTGTTAACTCCACCAGCTGTAGAAAATTTTTTGTTTACTAGTAAATGCTGGAGTATATGGAAAGAGTCATGCCTGGAAAAACCTATGGCTGTAACTACATACTGTGGTCCCAAAAGAAAGACTGCAAACTTTCGTGAAAAGATCAGAAAGCAGTGAATGCACTGAAGCACCAAGAGCCATCATTACGTGGATACCCTGTATTTAAACTTACATATGTAACAACAGTACACATACAGAATATATACAACTGTAATACTCAAGTGTGTAACACTTCTTGCTACAATTCAAACTGTTTATAAAATCTATTATCTGCACTAAATATTTACTAAACTCAGATACACTCAGGAGTGTATCTGGAACTACCAAAACACCTCTGCAAAAGGTTCAGCTTTAACTCTGATATAATCTGTAATCCCTTGGGAACAGCTCAGCATCCTGGGAGAAAAAGCTTCCACATGCCAACTCCAAAATGACAGAGAGATGAGAAGAACTTCAAGGCAGAGGGCGGAGGGAAGTGGGTGGGACACGATGACCAAATCCCAGTATCAGTAAGGCAGCACAGTGTAGGTGTTGTAGTAAGTCATGAATGGTTTAAGTGCATTTTGAATAGGTGAGAGCAGAATAGAAGAATATTCTCCAAGGATCAGTTCATTTAGAAAACTAACATACCAAGAAATCAGATGAGGGACTCTGAATCCCTTATGTGCTAATATTTAAACCCTGGAATACTTATTAACAATCTTTAAAAAAAGTATAAACACAAGAAGCATTTCAAATCCAGTGGAAGACAAACTTAACACAATCATCCTTGGTAGTCAGTCACACAAACAAGATAACTATCTGGGGTTTTTACCTTTAAAAGAAAAAGTCCAGCAATTTTTCCATGTTATAAAGTATTTGGGAAATTGAAGGACTACTTACTTAAGTCAAGAACATCATCTGCCTTTATCAGATCTTCCTCCCTCGTAAGTGGTAACTGTGTTTCCGGCTCATCTCGCAAGTGCAGTGATAGCGAACGGAGCATGAAGAAACATCTGATTGCCTTGAGAAATTAAAATAAGAATACTAAAATACTGCTGCACTTAGTACTACATATTTTAACAGAATCTTACAAATTTATTCTCACTTTTACAACACACAAGTTTGATGTCATGTAGTAAACCTACTTTTTAAATTGAGAAAAAGTAATTTAAAAGTTAAAAAAAGGATATAGAAGAAGTCAAAACATGCTATTTATTTTCAGTGAAATAGAAGCAGCAGAGCTTTTATCCCACTGGTACACTTACATAGATGGTGCCTGACAGGGAAATGATTACCAGAGCTATTTAAGCAAAAAAAAAAATCTTGGATTTTGTTTATTTAAATTATTATTTTAAGGCAATTACAATGCCTCTATGCTACAGACAACTGCACAACCAGTCTCCAGGACTCTCACATTTTGAACTTAAAACAGTAATGACTTTTCTGGCTGAGTCTAGCTAAGAGTCTAAAAGGTTGAGAGAAAACAGTGGAGATTTTTGAGTTTTCATTTGCCATGTTCATCAAAACTAACCACATGTAATACAGCATTCTCAGAGAATTTAATCTTTTTTTCTCAGAAGGTCTAGATCAGGGCAAAGCATTCTGAAAGCTGCATGAGTCCGAAGGAACTTCTCAACAGCTGCTGTGTGAAATTAATGTTCTTGTTTTAATTTAGAATTTAGTGACATATGGCATGCAAAGGCCAGATAAAGTGCCAGAGAACAATCATAATTTTATTAGCCACATTTTGAAAGGTACCATTTATCATCATCTTCCATTACAGGAACTGTATTTTCAATATAGCAAATGAAAAATAATTTTTTATTACTTCCGGTGTTTTGGTTTTTTCAACATAGTTTCCTACATAGTAATTCTGTGCTATACTGTAAATTAACTGCTGCCTTACAGTAAAAGCATCAAATTTATGGAACAGCTGCAGTGCTCAGGAAGTATTAGGAAAAACAAATCTAAACTGCCTTAATGCAAAACTCTTCACTCCTCTGTTTTTAAAACTGTCTGTGTTTTAAAACTGTTGACACTGTGGCTCCTATGAACCAGAATTGTGATTGCTTGGCCAGCTATCATACTGGTGGTGCTTCCAGAAACTTCTGGCAAAACTGGGATGAACTGACATCAGAGCAGATGAATTTGGTACGTTGTTGAAACCTCGTAGGGCAATATGATTGTTGACAGTAAGAATGTCAAGGGTATCAAACAAAAACATGATACTAACACTCCCTTATAAAAAAAAAGCTAAGTCACTTCATAATAGGAGATGACCTCTCCCATTTAGGTGGATTGCATTCTAAGGTATTGTGGATTTACTGAAATTAAATAGGATTTTTATAAAGTAGTTTCACTACCAGATGCTTCCAGAAGAATTTGTGGTATTGCATTTAAAAGTTCCTAAAGCCAATCAAGAACAGCAACATCCTTACATTTTTGGTAAACCGAAAGTCAAACCCAACACATTTTCTTTTTAATTCAGAGTGCAGCCATCACTCAGCCTGCTTTCACTTATTTTCCCCTTTCTGTCCCTGACAGAGCATTAGTTTTCCTTGCATGTTCCCTATAAAACTAATGTCACTCGTATCCAAACATGTAATCACATGTATTGCAGAATGATCTACAGGAATAGGAAAGAAAATTGTAACTTCAGCCTTTTCTTTAAGAGTAAAATAGGAAAAAACATGAACATGAGATGAAAAGGGAACTACACTGTGCTTCTTACCATCCTGATAACCCTCAGTTCGCTCGTAATACCAATATAAAACCAAAACCATGTGATCTGTGACTTCCTACTAGATCTCAATAAAACAGGAGAGCAGTTCAGCAGCCTAGAACTTTTTTCAACCGATTTCTGTTTTCTTGGGTAAGTAGGAACAAATATGAATTGCGATCTACATTAAAGAACTAAGCATTATGGTGAGGTGCACTTTGCACGGTCATTCCTTCATTTATATACACATACCATCTGCAAAGGTATAAAGGAAAACACACACCAACGTGCATGGAAAACTACCAGTATCTTACTACATTCCCATGAAATAGCATTCTCACAGGTGGTTCAAAACCTTCTCTCAGTCTTTGCTTGCTATGTACTATTGTTATGGCAACTCAGCCTGAGAGGAAGCCTAGCTGGAGGTCTTGCTGATGAGAAAGACCCTTCCAGCCCTAAGAATTTACAGGAATATTTGTATTGATTTTTTATTTCCACCAACAGAAATGAAGCTATTCCTTATTTAGCACATGAAAAATCGTGGAGCAATCAGTTTCCATGCTTTTCATAGAATCATTCTGTTAACTGCCCCAGAGAGAATTCTAGGAAGCATTTTTCCTTTCTAAGAACAATACTTCTCAAGGAAACTCCCTCTACTTTATCAAACTTAACTCACTGTGGTAACAAAAGTTGTGTGGCTTATAATAAGTAATGAAAGCAAAAGTTTTCAAAAGATTCCTGGAAATATGTTTTTCATTCAGGAATATTTGAATATACTTACATATACACTTAAATAAATGCAAACCTACCAGAAGAACAGCACTCTTCAAATAATAATGTCATGCAGTAATATAAGACTTACTGGCACTGCAAGGCTTATAGGACATCACCAGAAGGACCAAGAACTGATTATGCCAAGAATGCTGATAATGACAATGTTATTCAGGTCAGTATCACCTCTACAGATTGTGTCAGTCATAAAAATAGGTATTTTGCTTTTTTTTTCCTCACTCTCAAGATCTCTAATCAATTATTCGGCAAGATGAATACTTCTGAGTGGTCTGGTAGTTTTTGATACATCTAGAAACACAAGCAATATGAAGCCAGCCAGCCTTCCTATGGAGAAGATTCTTACTGTAAGAATATAATGAAAGATAGATTGAGATATCAGATCACAAAAGGAAACTGACAATACATTAATGAGTGCCATCAAAATGCCTTTTAAGGTAGATGTCTCCATAGTCTAAAAAATTAAAACCTCAGTGCAATAACATACTGAATTGACTAGACACAAGAAATTGTAAAGAAAAAGCATATCCACCTGGACAAGTAAATATCATATAACCTACACACAGGTCTGTCTTCCTCAAGTCTTGATTTTATGCATGATGCTTCTAATCAAGCAGCTTTCAAGGAAAAATGTTCATATTTCTAGAAACGTTCAAAGCCTTTGGCATCATTCTGTCATGAACTAATGCAAGAAAAATAATCTTACTCTTCGTGTTCTTTCCACATCTCCACAAGGCAATCTTTTCACAAAATCAATACCAGTCAGTGGCGTCCCCGTTGGAGGCAACAAGATTGAGGCATCCATCATCAAGTACTCTACATTCATGGGTTTAATCTATAAAAATATTTTAACATTGATTACTATACAGAACAATAAGCATTTGCACTGTTACTTTCAAAGAGAAGTAATAGTTGCATACTTTAAGAGGAAGTAACTGTTAGAAGGAGTTTTAAGAATTTTCTATACTATCCATCTCGTTTTAAGCTCCTTACATGCAGTCTCTATTTTGTATTTGCTCATCGTTCCCTAACACACAGTTAGGGAACTGTGTTAGGAAACTGAAGTTCCCATACTGAAAAAACACAGGAAAAACTCTAAAAGTTTCCAGAAGAAAGGTTATTTCATGAGTACCAAAAATTAAAGTCACCAGGCTTGATTTTAACTTCAATCACAAGAAACAGTTTCCCGTATCTTTTTCTTTCCAAGAAGTACCCTCTAGTCTCTAATAATGCAATAACTTTCACACTAGACAATTCCCTTCAATCTTGCCACCAACACAGTCTCTCCCCCACATGGTTGCTTACTTTAAAGAATCATTTAGGTCTGAAATATCTGTCCTTCTGTACCCTTGGGCTATTTCATCCAAGTTCTTTTTTAAACACGTGCTCTGGGGACATGGACTTCCTCTTGCCAGCAAGTGAGCTGCAATGGCTAAACACAGATAAAAGCCCTTTCCACAGCTAGTACAATAGTCTGCACAGACTGCAGTCAAGTGGGCATTCCAAAAGAGCCAACAGTAACTGGAAACATTCCTGGCCACTGTGCCATGGTCAGATACCATAAACTAAGCAGATGGAAACAAAGGCCAACATTTTCTAACTGCAGTCTTCAACTGCTGCCTTGCACACACACAAGCTCAAAAACAGCCTAGCCAATTTTTCTGATATCAGAACAATTGATCCTCAGCATCTAAACAACTGACTTAACAAATTCAATTAATGTGAACAATGAGAACACAGAACTAAAATTTTTAACAAGTATCTACTTCACATGCAATTCACATGAGCGTACACTGTTTTAAACAACATTTTAGATCATAAAGGTGAAGAATGTTAAAAAAGGAACCTCATTGCTGAAAGCAAATATACTAAGGACTACAGTGTCCAATTTACTTGCTCCTCTGAACTTGTTCTCATCTACCATTGATGAAGAGACAACTTTTTCCTTTGTCATTCAGACAGAGCAAGAATACTATTTTATGGCAAATTAAAAAATGCAGTCTCAGAGATACAACAGAAGAATCTACACATACACTGAACTTTCAACATAACACTATGCTTGTATCAGTTGTACTTCTTAAACTAAAAGTACAGCAATGTTTAACTACTAAAAAATCAATTTGTTTCACTAAATGCTTCTATTATTTAGGCTGGTAAGATGTGTGCAAGATGCTTCCCATATTAAACAACTTACTGCAACACACCAACTGTACATTGTGCTTTTTGAAATAGACAACGAGTGGCTGCTCATTAAATCCCTGTACTACTGGGGAAAAAAACCCTGCAACTGACTACCCCAATTTTTATCTGAATTCTAACCTAAGAATTGAAACAGATAATTAGTTTCAAAACATGCTTCCAGGTTAAACATGAACTGTCTGAGACTAAGCTTAGTAATATGCTAAAGTTTTCAGAGCAAGTACTGCATGACCAGCAGGGCCTCCCCTAGAGGAGACAAAGGACTGGATATTTGCTCCCTAGAATTCTGTTCTCTACTTGTAAGTAAAGTGGCACCACTCAAAACTAAAACCTTGCTGGGCTTCAGAAAGATACAGAAAGATTTTCAGATTGTTTAATAATTAGAAAAAATATTAATCCAATATCTCATTTCCAAGGATAAAGTATTTTGTATACTCTTAGAAAGTAACAGGCTTTTACTGAATAAAGAGAATATGAAATTTCACATAAACTATTTATCTAAGTGTAGACACACCTCCTCAGAGACAAAAATAACCACACACATTTTGTGATACCAGCACACTCAGCAGTTATCAGTAAGTACTTGTTCTTGCTCCTGTGTTATATCTGAGGTTGAGAATTTGGCAGAGTGCAAGGGGTCACTTACTGTCATGCTCCGGTATTCATCTTCAAACATATCCAGAAAAATTTCTTCTCCCTTTCAAAAAAGGCATATAGACACATCATGAAACTTTATGGCTATGGAGCTATTTTTTTGTTTAATTATGTCCCGGATGTTCCTGTCCAGAAGCTGGCAGGGGGCTGCAGGGGCCCGTGTGAGGAGAGGCCAGGGCTGCTTTTAGCTGCCTCCAACAGCCCCACTGCAGGGCTCAGCTGAGCCCTTCAACAGCACCTCTGGGAAAATACACTTAAGGGAGAGAGTTTGCTCTGCAGCCTGTGGAGATGACCATGGTGGAGCAGATACCCACAGTGCAGCACTGGAGCAGGTGAATGTGCTCTGAAGGAACTGCATCCTGTGGCAAACCCACAATAAAGCAGGTTTTTTCCTGAGGGACTGCAGCCCATGGAGGACTCACAATGGGGGAAAAGCACGAGGAGGAAGCAGCAGCAGCAGAGATGGACTGTTATGGACTGACTTCTAACCCCCATTTCCCATTCCCCCTGCACCATTCAGCAGGGGGAGAAGGTAGAAGAGTCAGGAATGAAGGAGTGAAGTTGAGTCTGGGAAAAGGGAGAGGTGAGGGAAAGGTGTTGGATTTATTTGTCTTTGTTTCTCACTATCTAAATGCAACTGGCAATACATTAATTTTTGCCACTTTGGGTCTGTTTTGCCCATGATGGTAATTATTAAGTGATCCCCCTTCTCTTTATCTTGACCACAAGAATTTTTCATTTTATATTCTCCCTCCACCCTGTTTGAGGTGGGGGAGTGAGAGCACAGCTGGGTGGACATCTGGCAGCCAGCCAACATCAACCCACCACAAGTTACTTATTTTTTGTAAGCCACATTGAGAAAACATTATTCCAGAGAATTCCAACAAAAACGGGAAGAGATTTTAGACACTTGAAATCTGTCATGGATTTACTGCTTCACATACAGAAATTAATGCTTCTAATTCCACATTACATAAAGGATTTTTTCTTACAGCAATTGGCATCTATACCTTATAGAAACGACGAAGGAGATGAACGCTTTCTTCCCTGGCACCCTAGAAAAGATGGATGAAATAACAAGTTTCAGGGAGTAAATACACCCTTTACTCAGAGTTGCATTTAAAAAAAAAAAAATCCCAAAAACTCCTACAGAAGAGACTGTCTGTTAATATCCTCATACCCATAGACTTCAGAATTTGATAGAACACAGTTCCTGCACTTAGGAAAAGAAAGCTTATGTGATCTTGCCGAGATGGATAACATGCAAATTTCAGAGAGAAAATTAAACATAACCTGCTTGAGAAGTCAGAGTTTAAATAGCAAGGTAACTGCAAAGCTGATAACAAAACATGGTATATTGACTCGTTACGTTCACCTCACAGAGCCACCAATGGAAAGATGTTCTAGAAGCTCAAATTTCACACTTATGATATTGCAATCAGAAATGAAACAAACTCTTTCAACTATACTACAATCCCCAAAGACAAGTAATGCTGTGACTGCTGATCTGAAAGATAATACTTACCTCAAGGCAAGCAAGGTGAACATCTTTCATGATGCTGCCATTTTTAGAAAACACAAGCTGCTTCAGCAACAGGCAGCCAAGTTCCAAAGTTGCCAAACGGATTTTTCCATCTATGAAAAGAAAATTTCAATATACAAAACAACAGCAGTTACTCTCTTTACTCAATGTTCTTAAATGTTTCTACTCTTCTCTGCAATTATCATTAATTATGCTCCTCTGTCATACACACCCTATTTGACACAGATGAGTGTTGATGCTGGCTTACAATGCTGGTGGCTATAAAAAAAACAAAAAAAAGAACTGGAGACTAATTAAAGGCAAAAGAAAATTTAAAGCAGAAGAATGCAATTAGAAGGCAATAAAGATTAATACTATTAGAAGATGAAAACAATGCTGTTATCAATTTGAAGCATAGGTTGAATTACACTAAAATTACAAAAGAATCACAGATGGTTGGCATGGATAGTTACAAGATGAAAGGAAGTTTTGTATATGGCATACTAATAAGACACAGCTTTTCCTTATAAAAAGTCCAAAAGATTCAGATACAGCCTAGATGTGAGAATATAGAGAATCCAGAGTGAAAGAATGCATTGAGATTTTAAGCTTATAGTTTCAGAAGGATTTTTAAAAATGGTATTAGAAACATATAGTCTGAACTCAGTGATCAATACTAAGACAACATACCCAAGAAATAGCCAGACATCTCAGCTTTTGATCCCAACTCCCATCTACTGTTTTACAAGTTAGCACTATGCTGCCAGAAACTAAAGATATTGACAAAGGTCAGTACCCCAAAAAAGAAGAGAAATCAAGATACTCTGCAGAGCATTTAGTAAGATTAATTAAAAAAATTACTACTTTCACCCCTCATCAGAAGTGCTTTTATTTATTTTTAAATAGATGCATTGCCTCATCTTGCACTGCTTCCTTCTGCAGTATGCACAAACTCTTTATATATAAATGTGCTTTTAATCTGTGACTGACATATCAGCATAACAAGTCAATCAAACTCGTGAGCCAAACATGCATTAAATTTTATTCTGCAGACAGTCAGAAATCTGATAGTGTGTCAGTTCCAGGGGAAAACCAGTCCTACTCATTCAAATTTTTAGGAGGGGAAGTGCAGGGAGAAGAGCTGTGGCTTGAACAAACACAATATTTCCATGGAATAGGTCACTGAGTCTTGTATCCCTCATTTCACAAAAAAAGCTGAAGTCATGAAAAACCCCCATATTTTCTGCAAAACCGTTCAGAACTGAAAATACAATCTGCGATTAAAAAAATCATGGAAGAATTTGCTATCACCTTTAGAGATAAAGGATTACTATAAGCAAAGGGTACAATGTCGTTTTCAAGACTACTTCTCCACTGGAATTTTACGAGCAAAGGTGTCACAGATCACATTTTCAGGATTAAATCCTACACTAAACTGAAATCACTACACATCTCATAATGGGTTTATTCAAAAGCACAGACAGTAGGACTGTACAAACACCCGTACAGTTCTGAATATAAAAACAACTATTGGGCAAAAATTCAGAGTTTCTGGTTCCTCAACAGCTAAGGAAAACCTGACAATTCTGTTGCACAGACCTTATCTACTTACTGTTCATCAAAGAGCATGGTAAACAGACACTTTGTACTCCAAGACAAGAGGCTAGATAGCTTTTTTTTTTTTCATCTTCCAAAATTTCAACTTGGCAAGAAAACAAATATTGGAAAAGTGATACCTGGTTGTGCAGCATAATTCATTATCCTGATGAGCCCTTCTGCAAGTACATGATTATATGAATTTCTCTCCTCAGCATGTTGAGCTGGAAGTTGAATTCTCTCCAGCTTGACTGGGTCAATTCCTTTTGTGGGGGATGAAGGAAGAAAGTTAAATTAAAAAACAGGAGTACTACTTGAAGTAAGTATTTAATGGACCATAGCAGTTTTCTCAGAATAATGTAATTAGTAATACAAGACTGGGCAACTTAGTTTATGTATCACTGAAAATCTCAGCCTTAAATGGAGCCTAGTGTGTGAAGACAACTCAAATCCTAAAGTGGGTGGTGACATCCAAACAATTTTGCTGCATTTGGAATTCTCAGACTGTTTGCATCTAAATCCCATTAAAGTCAAGCCATACATCTGAAGAGCATAAAGGCTAAAAAGGAAAGAATGAAAGTCTGCTTTTAGATTCTGCTTTGGTAGTAAGCGATCAGTTCACAATTTTTTTTTAAAAATAGGAATTTTGTTTTGTAACTAGCAGCCTCTTATTTAGTGTAGCCTCCCTGACACAAATCACAGATTCCAACTGTCCTGTTTAAGAAAATTCAATCCATCTATCTTCAACCTATTACTCTAAAATAGCAAAGTCATTTTTCAGAATAGACTGGTTACTGTAAGACCTCTCAGAACAAATCATAATTATGGATTGCTGAGGATCATCCTGTCCTTGTTCTAAAGAATAGTAATTAATAACCCCATAAAACAGGAGATGACTCTATTGCAGTTTATAGTTTCTTCCAACCCTGAACTTGGCAGTTAACTCACAAGAAATCAGCCTAAATTTCCAAAAAATTAACTGTTTGTTTGAACTGATTCAAGTGCTCTTGTCAGTATTTACCATCCTATTAGACAGTAAATTGATAATCATCAGATCCTAGACACAAAACTCCTAGAGGTTTATTACTTCCTGAAACTGGGAAAACAACTTGGCTCTCCATGTTTGGAGAGAGACCTTCATGCCCTTTTGTAAAAGAAAAGGATCATTGATTGACCCATACCTTGAGAAAGTCTGTAAGCAGACACACCTTTTGCATTTGACTGTATTCAGATGTAAACATTGGCTCCAGCTCAATCCTGAAGCACTTTCATGACTGAAACCGAGTTTGATACAGAAAGGAGCAGCTGTACAGCCCCTGAGCTTTTCAAGAACAACATTCTGCTCTTGCACCAAACAGGGACACTAAATCAGCAGCTTGCCAAACCCCTCCTCTTTCAAGACACAGAAGCACTGATTCTGTGGGCCCCAAAGCTGAAAGCAGGGAACAAGAAGAGTGGGTTGCCAACTATGAAGACCAAAACTGGTTGTCATTATCTGTCTAGCACCTAAGATCTAGGGTCAAGGAAAAGGAGAGAAAGGAAAACTGCTTCCAAAGACCAACAGGCTGATGTAAACTGTTGAAAAGGAAAGCCAATGAGTATAGCTTAAAGAATTTTTCATTTAGAGAGGGCTGATGTGACCACCAAAGGATGAAGTGTAGATTTTGACACTGTAAATGCATAAAAGTTATCTCCAGTTTTAGGGCCAGGATAGTTGTAGTCTTTTAAAAAGTAGGTATTTTGCTGCCTGTTTTATTTCTCTTGGTAACCCTGGATATGGGGTGAAAAATAAACAGCACGGAGGTTGCTGAAACTAAGAAGCAAGAGGCTGCATCTGCTGCATTCCTCACCGGTTACAGCAATACTGTAGATGTAAGCAAATCATCTTTGAAACAACAGAGGATATTGGTCTTTTTTTCTGAGAACGGGACATTGAAGAGTAATTAATTACACTGAAGGCAAATACAGTGGGCTGAAGAACTGTGGTCTTAAACAGAAGAGTTCTTAAGAAATACAACCCTAGAGTGCAGGCTTGCTTCTTTACAATGATGTTGAAAGACTTCCAGGGACTCTCTGAGGCTGCAACGGCTACAACTAATGATTTTGGCTATTCACAGCTTCAATTAATTAAGAGAATCCACCTCTGACATCAGGGTTTCCTAGCACAGGCATGCTCAAAAGTCCCTCAGGGAAAGGCATTTTCTGGAAGTACAGTGGTTGCAGGGGATGTATGGGAAATCAGAGATGTGAGTCAGAGAGGGCTAGAACATGACAAAGCTGTAGTGCTATCTTTGGTGATATTATCTCTTTGATACTATTATTTCTTGTTAAAAGAGACTGTGAAAGCCATGAAATTGTCTGCAAACTGTAACCTCAGAGAAGCATTCCTTTATTCCTGGAAGAAGATTAAGCCATCAAGAGGATGGAAAAGAACAGGAGGGGCTCAGCTTAGCTAGGTTCCTCGAGAATCTCATTTCCACTGTACTTTCCCTACCTTGAAGCTAGAACAGAATCCTTACTTTTAAGTATGGTGTCACATTTGATGCTCTTTTGTTCAGTTTACTGTAGCAGTTGATTCATTTAAATTTTAGTGTGTTATGGAACCTATCCTTGTAGAGCAGAAAATAACAAATTCAGCTCTTGATTCCTGAAACACGATTATTTACATGAGATGTTTCCATTATTGCTCCATAAAGCATCTATTTAAAATGCACCCAAAGACAAAAAGCAAAAAGCCAACCATAATAATCCCCTAGAAAATGTTACATATTCTCATACTGTCTGAATTATAATGAAGTACACGTTTAGCATAGTTTTGCTAGTTTATACAATAGTCCAGGCTCCCTGGGAGCCTTGCAAGATGTATTATGGCATAGAGCACTGACAACTTCAGCTTTCAATCAGTTATGGCACAATGGATGAGAAGGCTATTGAGGAATTGCATAGTGTAAGAAGAATTACTGAAGGACTGTCAAGGCTTCATAGAAACAGGCTACAGAAATACCTATAGGTTTAAAGTATACAAAGATTTTATTTTAACATATGGAGACAAGTTTGACAATATTTTATACTTGGCTTACATGTAGCAATCATCATACATGTAAAGTGGGAAAGAATTGGATCCCATACACATGTAGATTAAACATAGTGAACTTCAACTGAAATTAAGACATTAAAAATTAAACACAATAATCCATTTCCCATTCCAAGAAACCTATGGAAGAAAAGTTAATCTGATGTTCGCAAAACTTTCTACCAAACAGTAATTAAAAAGGTGATCCTTAGCGACTGTTTTTACTTACAGCATACTTATTTTTACCTTCCCCATGTAAAGAATTTCTCACAGTTTACAGCATGCATAAACATAAGTTACAAACAGATCGTGCCTGTCTAAAGCCATGAGTCTCATTTAGTTTTATCTGGAAACAGCAAAAATTGCTCACCTTTGTTGTGTGACATTGCATAAAGAAGACAAAGTACAAAGAGGGCATAATAATCATCTTCAGCACAGTCCAGTGCATTATAGACCATATCAAGAAAAGGCCTGTGGAAAGGAGTAATTTTGAAATGGTTAAGAAAAAGACCATATCTGCAGAAAAATTAGTAACTATCTGGTTGTACATGTTGCTATTAGAAGAGGCAAATTTACAGTAATGCACATTTTCAGGCATTGAACAAAAAATAACCTGTGTAAGAGTACTCAGATTATAGCCATGCCTTTTTTTTTTTTTACATTTTGACATGAATTGTTATGTTCTAATGGCATTTGTTACAAAATACTTTCCAAGAATTGATTGTTCACACATTTACTGAGTGGTTTGTATAATATTTAGTGTGTATGCAGAAGCACTGTACAGTTTAAGTGTATACATAAGTAACTTCTAGGAACTGCTATCTCTGTTGCATAAAAAAAAAAGACTATTTTAAAACTCATGTAACTAAACAGAGCTGAAAAGTTTTTACCATTAAAAGAAAGCAGTTTTCACCAGAAGTTTGGAGGAAGCTGTTATTCTAAAACAGGCAAAAACTTTACCATCAAACAGTTATATGAAAGAAAAATGAACAAGGAGGGAGCACTTGGATGGAAAAAATAAAGCTTTGGACTTCAGAAGAGCTTTGTTTTCCTGGGTTTAAGCCTGTGTGACCTAGGACATACACACAGGAAGCTACAAACAGTAGCAAGTTTGTCCTTCATCTGTACCCTGAACAGACCAGAAAAGCCCAATTAATCCAGAAGCTGTCTGGACAGATCAGGTATGGCTGAAATTCAGCTGGTATTAGCACAAGCCTGACGGCAAGGAAACCGGGCTTAAGCTGGATTGCATCCAACCAGTTCACAGTACAAGTCCCACTCATCAACAGGTCCTCATCCAGACTAAATATAGGATAGACCCAGAAAAACTTCAGCTGTAAGAAAGTAGCAACGGAATGTGCAACATAGTACAGAAGGTTCACATTCTGGAAATAACATTGCTGTGAAGCACATTATAAAAGGAAGTTAATTTAAAACAAGCCTCGAGGCTTAAACTTTCCAGTAGTGAGGCACATCAAAATAAATTTGCACCAAAAATACCTGATTTTTTTATGTTCTTTACAGTAGTAAAAGGGCTAAAAGAAACTGCAAACTTGACTTACCTTTCACAGTTACAAATTTTTTAACTGCAAACTGTGCTGGTCTCCTTTTATTTTCCAACAAGTAATGGGTAATTAAAAAAACCCCACTTAATATAAAGGCTATATGGCAAGTATTTTCAAATGTATTTCGTACATCTGTAAGTATTTTCTTCTTCTTTACTAGCCTTTTGCTAGTGACTTGACAGAAGAAATAGATCAAATACCATACAAGTATTCTTCAAATTATTTATTCTTGTGTAGTGTCTCCACAGTTAAAGACTGCAACACATTAGGAATCACTATCATCACAATCATTAATGATTATTCCAGTTTTGGAAGATTCTCTCACTTCAAGCATGGAATACAAGATCACTGCATTTTCCACTACCACAGGCACCTTGCCCACATGGCTCACCTTAACCCACAAGACTCAGTGATTCCAATCATGTATAAAAGAAGCTATACACACTTCAGCAGATTTCTTGAGATTCACCTGTTTCAAATATTGCATTTGGCATATAGACTAACACAAAATGTTAAGCTATAGCAGCCTATCCACCTATATTTTCAAAAATTTACCTACAAAACTAAGGCCAGAAATGCCCTACAGAAGGTCTATCCTTACGTTAAATATTTTTATCTCTGCACATTCTTTGATTCTGTCCATTTTTAGAAAAGATGCAGGATGCTGTCATATCATATCTGCGGATCAAGACAGTCCTGAAATGCAGCCATTTGCCAAATGCATTGCTATCTCACATGTAAGTATTTTGCACTTTTCAAGACCTGAACACTCCAGCTGCTTAAGTATTCAATGCAGTCATTGCCAATTCCTTTCTAAGAGCCATTTGGCACATATTTTAGTCAAAATATCAGTAATCAAGAATGATGTATTTTAAAGCCATTTCAAGTCAAGGTTCAATTTCACTTTTACAGTGAAATTAAATGTTATCTTTATTAATGAATGTAATCTAAGCTACATCAAAGCTATAATGGAGACAGAATGAAATTCTGGGAATACCAAGCAGCATTTCCCAAGTTTAAAAATAAATTTGATATCCTATTAAACTCATGCATTTCCCCAAGGGACATTTGCAATTACTTTTGTGTCAGAGATGGCACGTTCCGTTTCTTCTCTTTAACATTCTAATAACAAGAATGCAAAATTCTTGCTGAGGAATTGTCTTATAGGCATTTGATATATCCAACTTTAAATTTTAGAGTCAGGGCAATTTCTGCTCACAGAAACACTTAAAAACCATATCACCAAGAGAAGTTTCCAATAACCTAAGATATACTAAGGGACCTTGAAAACTGTACATAGCTTAGTAAAGTTTATTCATTACTACTACTAAAATTCTGCAAAATTCAGCCCTGAACTGAGGAATTTTCCTTGTTTATTTCCTACAGGTGTATACAACATTGACAAATTTAACCATAAGTAGCATTAAGAAAACTTCTCTGGCTTAATTTAGAGGTTTAGAAAATTCTAGTTTTATTGTGTTAATATTCTGTAATTCAACTTTACCAACTTAAGGCATCACAACTGCAATAAAGGGAAGCACAAACTTCAGAAAGGAACAGGACCCTTTCCAAAACTGATCAGTAGAGAGGCCATGTCCCATTGTTCTGTTGCCCCACTTATTTGTGATCCACAAATTTAATTTAATCCCTGTAATTTTAGTTTTGGGCAAATTTAAAACATCCCTTAAGAAAAGTGAGAGTTAATGGGAGAGCAAGCACGGAAGGAATCCAGCAAAATACATTACAGTTCTTTTATACCTGTTCCAGTTTGTTATCTCACTCCCAGAGGCAGCTGCACTCTTTTCTTCATCAGTTGTATTCTGTTCTGTCACCGTAGAGATAGACAATTCTGACAGTTTACATCTCTCCATAATGACCATCTCTATTTCTAAAAGAAAAAAAACCAAACAAAAAACCATAACAACCAAAACTTGATATTTTAAACAGACCATTATCACAAGTCCTTTTTTAGTTTCTCTTTGCATTAAAAGTGACTGATGCAACTACAGATAAGATGGATAACCAAAACTTCAGAAAGGTTAGTGAATGAAAAGGTTTAGGCAAATTTTCTTCCCAATAAAATAGTTTGCTTATGTTTTTTCATTTCTTTAAGGAATTTAACTGCTATAAGAAATTTATACACATACATAATAGAGGTAAAGAAAATATACAGATTATTTTGGCAAATAAGAAACAGGAACCCCCCCTCCCCTCCAAAGCACAGGAAGAAAACCCATAGAACCTCTTTCTGGAAGAAAAAAATAATTTGTGAAAATGCTGGTGAGATTGGGGCACAGGTAGACATCAAGCTTCATAGAGGGTATAAACAGGTTTCTACAGCTACAGCAAACAGGATATCTGGTCCTGAGTGTTTCGTACCCATTGGCTTTAAGTAGAAGTATTGGGATCAAATCTAGCTTTGATCATGCTTAAGAATTTGGACAAAGATGATTACTAAATGCACCAGTTGGAACAGTAGATCATGTCATATTATCTTCAAATCATGACAAACAACACACCATCAGTTACTGGACACCATTTAGGGAAAGCCTTCTCAAACAGACAGTTCACTTAAATCAAAATGCCACTATGTTTAAAGAGGGTTGTCGAGGCATAAGGGCTTGTTTTCAATTGCTTGCATGCAATCCTGCCACACTTTTCTTAATTTATGTCTAGGGTAAACACTAGTTTCTTATGTACATCCTTCTAAGTTACTAACTGGTACAATAAACAGTTACGATATGCTGTATGACCAGTCATCCTATAAAGTCAATTCTTAAGGTTGCCATTGAGTCAAAAATCCTGAAATCATACAATTAAAAAAATCTTACAAAGGTAAAGTGGCTACACCACTTGCCTTACCACAGAAAGAAAAAGTTAAAGAGTTGTAAAGTCTGCTTATAAAGTCTCCATAAGCATGTACACCTAGATGCATACACTTGTGATAAGGGCCAAAATCTACAGGAAGATATGAAAGCACTTTCATAGTTTTTTAAACCAACTGGAACTACATGTCCTGAGAGAATGATTTAACATGAGAAAAACCACAGCCAAATACTGAAACAAATTTAATAGTCCCACCTTTACCTACTGAAACATGAGAACAAGTAACAGATCACAACTAAGTCCATACAGTAAATAGAAGTATCCAAATTCTAAGCATCTCTCTTCTTTGCTGGTGTACTCACCTTCATTTTCACTGCTTGTTCTGATGCCCTTTGAACTTGCTTCTGTACCTTTAGTTTTATCTAGGTCATCTTGGTTATCCTCAGACCCTCTCTCCTCTTC
Organism: Hemiprocne comata; assembly: GCA_020745705.1. NCBI lineage: Eukaryota > Metazoa > Chordata > Aves > Apodiformes > Apodidae > Hemiprocne > Hemiprocne comata. The sequence continues at coordinate 11,313,147 of CM036600.1, forward strand.
ATCTTCTTCCCCAACATTTTTATAGTTTGGTCTTTTCTGCACTCTCTTCTTCCCCTTCTGTTTGTTAATTTCAAGAGACCTCTCAAGTGTTTCTGTTGGTTTTATGAAACATCGGATACTTGACTTTGCCTGTAAATTTTAAGAGTTTACACTGAGTTATAGGATGACATCTTTAATTGATAGTTCATATAAAAGAGGTTTTTAGAATGTAAATTAGCATACCACTTACAAATCTCAAATCTATTACAAAATACAAGAAAGCAGACCTCAAGTTGTATCAAATAATTCGTAGAACAATTATCTCCAAAGTAACATATCCTACAGAACAATTATTAAAAAGTATGCCATCTTGAGACAAAAGGATATAGAACTACCTATTTAATCAATGGCAGTTTATTAATTTTTTTTGCCTCTTTTGAACTTTCTTAACAGGTGAGACAGCTAGTACCTACAAAATTAAGACAAGGCTTTATCCAAAAAGTCTTTTCCAAAAAGGATAAAGCCAGCAAAATACAAAGTGTGTGTTGACAGCAATGCACTAATATGAAGTAAGGCAGTAGCAGAGACAAACAATGCTCTATACCACAAGCTTTGTTTGAATCTTAAGCTTCCCTCAACAGCATCCTAGTCCTTGTATCAACTAGGAACAAATGGCACTGACATCAACCTGTTTTAGGCCTCCAGACAATGACTTACCAAGACCAGAAAACCAACACCACTTCATTTGTTAAAATTTAATATACCTGTGTTCTACCCAAAGATATCAGAAGTTTATCTTTCAAGTCAAAACACTGTTTTTGGACAAGGAGACACAGTATTCAATCAATACTTGATTTTCCTGGCTACTAATTTGCAGAGCAAGACAATAACTTTAGATATATTTCTCCCAGAGGAAATCAGTATTTCCAGGAGTCTGTGCCATCCTAACAATAGAGAACAATGTATTCTTAGAGAAAGACACAAGACACTACAAGAACTTCTGTGACTAGCAGGACTAACAAATCTTGGTGTCCTATAATTTTGCAGATTGTTTCTGAGCTGTGATGCTTTGAGCTCCCTTCTCACTATTAAGGCCTGCCAGCTGGGTTACCAGTGTACATGTTCTTCCCCATCCAGAGCTATACACACCAATATGCCAAACATCTCTGAGAAGTGCAACACCTGGCTTGGGGGCTTCCTGCCATCATGGATTTATGCAGAACAAGACTGCTACAGAAACATCACTACCTTTCAGCCCTCAATACTTCAATCACATTTAGCTGATGCTAGCTAAAGGGTTAAACATTTAAGGGCAAGTAAGAAAAAAGATTATCTATAAAAAAACCTGATTCCATTCCCTGCCTTAGGTGACTCAAATACAATACGCATTGAGGATGTGTGCAAAGAGACCTCAGAGAAAAATTTTTGAAAAATCCCTCCCTTCTCTTAGTAAGAACACCTAAAAAATAAGAGATTAGGAAAAGACCTGGGTAGGAAGCCTTCTACAAGTCACATGTGTCTCTGAATCTTCTGACTTTTAAAAAAGGTTTCATAGAAGTCTTGCATAAGTTCCCATACACTTGACATTGAAACAAACCATACAGGAGGAAGAATCCTTCACAATACCAAAAAACCCACAATGTGAGATCCACCACACTTATGTCCCACAGTAACCTCTATGATATATTTTTAGTCTGATCAAAGTGCAACATCAGAAGGTTATAAAGCATGAAGAGTTACAAGCAGATAACCTTTTATTGATGGCTTCTGATCAGAAAAGTCATAAGAAAAGGGAAGAACACATTAAGTCCTAGTCTTTAGGGAAAAACAGTAGCACACAAGCTGCATAATGTATTTTCTCTTCCCTGCATTCACTTCTTACAATTGCTTCCTAGAATCCTGTAGCTAGTGGCTTTATGAAGCATGCATGCACCTAACATCCTCACATGTCTAACACTCTGCTATCCTTATGAGCAAAGTAACAGAAGAGACCAGTAGACAAAGATGTGCTCCTAAGCACCAAATCACGCTCTGGTCCATCTCAAGAAAAGATGCTAAGAAAAAGTTAACATATATATTCTGCTCTGCTAAATATAACAAGGCTATAAATTTAAAACATTCTAAAACAGTATAAAATCAGACTCAAAAGGAATTTACATAGATCAACCAAGTTGGTTACACAGTTTGAGATACTGCTACTTCATACATTTAAAATGTCTTTCAATCATAGTTTCAAATATGGTCTATCTTCTGCAATGCGTGCTGGTAAAATCAGGCAGTACTGGTAGCAACGTTTACAGGAAGGAGAAAGTAGGTTAAACAAGAATCTAAGAAATATGAAGTAGGTAGAACTGGCCCACATTCAAATTATGCAGGAGAAGAGATCTCAGAGGAAGTAAGGTAAACCTTAGTGTGATGACTGCTAAAAACTTTAAATACATTCTGGTGGCTACACATATTCAACTCTCATCAGGAGGTAAGTTAGTATTTCTTCTGATGCCACCTGAAAACAGAAATACAGTGAAAAAATATGGAAAGTGTAATTTAATTTGCTATACTTTGAGGTGGAGAAGCTGTTCAATGGAGGCTGGGCAGTCGTTATGCCTTATAATGTGCAGCAGATCTCCATGGGTTATTGACAATTCAAAAGCTCTCAGCAGTTAGATCTGCTGGTGATTTTTTTTCCACAAATTGATTTGCAGTAAAAAGTACCATTTGTTCCTGTCATGACAACTACCATTGTTCTTTTTCCTTAAATAACTCTGGATATGTTGCATTTATACACAGCAACTGCAACCCTTCTAAGCTTTTTTGTTAAGTATTCTTTACTCATTTAGTACCCTTTAACAAGGACACATGGCCCAGCTTCTGCTCATCTCAGCCTACACCTCATTCCACTTCATTTTATTAGGAAGATGAATACAGACATGAGGTTCTACTTTCTTTGGGTTTTAGAAACTACGTTAGTTAGAAGCTGACAGTTACACTTCAATTTAAATATATCAAGACATCTCAGTTACAAGAGACAAGTACAGAGCAGGTGTTTAGAGATAACCGGAGCTCACCATAACACACATCTTCAAGACAACAAGCTTAGGAAAGTAACAAAATTATTACCATGGGAAATTATAACAGAAAGGAAGTAGTAAAATATGTTTGGGTCTAACTTAAGAACAAACGCAATCCTAAACTCAGTCAAAAAGTAAATTAAAAACCTTGCTTATCACTTTTTCTCTACTAAGCCCAGAACAAGCAATTCTAAAGTAGCCTCTGAAATAGCTTCCATTATTCAACAGAAGTCTGTAATTTCTTTTCAACAGAATACAGTACAGTCATAACTTTGCAGTGGTCCTGATATACCTTATAGTCTAAAGAACAGTCCCTGAAATTACTAACAGTGCTCAAAAATCAACTTTCTGCCCTAAGTCCTATCACAGGGCAACAAGAAACTGCCTCATCTTTACTTGTCTATACCTCCGTATCTACAGCTGACTTTAACCTCAATGCATTCAGCTGCTTATCAGTAGAAAACACCATGTAATATGCAGTAGCTGTTCACACTCATCAACAGAGACCAGTTAATTGGAAGCAGGCCATGGAGCTCTTCTGCTAAAGATTACTCCCTGCTCTTCCTGCAAATAACCAACCTCCACCAGTAGGCTTTCTGGCAGTACAGGTTTTCCCCTCCAAAATTTCACTGAAGAATATGGTTGAATTTACTAAAAACGGAAGTTTCTCCTGTGAAAGCTTCTTCCTCATCCACCAGAAATGCCACCACTCGGCTCTCCCTGTAACAAAGCTTCACCTCTAGTGGTTTCACCTCTTCTAGAAAGCCAATACTCCTCCTATTTACTACCTGTTCAGGTATGACAGAACTTCCAGTTTACATGCCATGAGGACACATCTTTAAGACCAGTAAGAAGCAGCAACCTAAATAGTATTACAAACAGAGAACAGGTAAACACAAATTTGTAAGAACCCCCTGGTATTTCTAACAGTGCAAGCACACCAACATACATAACATTTTGCAATTCTGTACAGTAACTATGACAGGAAAAGAAAATCTCACTTCTGCAACAACTGGTGCCCCACCCTGTCACCACAAATTTCCTAGTAACAAAGCTGCTTCTGCACAATTAACACACGACATTCAGTACACAACTAGCAAAAGCTCAGACATTTGCAAACACAAGAGCTTGCATTCCATCAGCTCTACCATTCCACTGTAGTGTTTTCTAAAAAAGATTAGGTTCAAAATATCAGGGTCAACAGTATAAAGTACCAGAACCCAAGAACTACTAGCTAAGATCAGCTCACACAACTTCTACTCACAGTAGGAAAAAATTTGGAAAAGTTGACTTGTATCATGGAAGAGTTGAAGCACATCTTCCCCTTGAAACTCCCTGAGCTATAGCCACTGCTGGCAAAGAACATGCATAAGAACTTCTCTACTGCTTGTTATAAATTAAACATTCAGTCAGTAACTCTCTGCTGACCAGTCAGACATTAGGGTACATGTTTAATCTTTAGACAGAACTACAGTCAGAAGCCTCTTAACCAAAGTAAGGTCATACCCCCTTCTTATCACCAAACAGGCTTTTAAAAATTAACAAGCAAGCATTTCACAAACTGTGAATCCTGCAACAAAAGGGAAAAAAAAAAAAATCACATACATGACACAGAAAAACACTAACAACAGCCATCCAGCAACACCTACACAGGGCTAAACCTGAAGGCACAACGGCAATGACAGGGATAGCATTTCCATCTATTTGGGCCTGCTCTATATACTCCTATGCTCACTGATGTACACTTCCAAAGATGGTCTTTTTTATTGCTAAAACACTGGGCATATTCAGATTAAAAACTTTATTTCCTTTTATATCCAAAGGATTTACCATAAACTCAGGTATTTTTTTTTTCTAGGTCTCTCATTTCTACTACAAGTTGTGTAAGGAAGTAATTTCACAGGAAAGTTGTGATGATTCATTTCTGTTTTACTATCAAAGAGCTGGTAACAAAAACTGAACACGAAAGACTGGATTATAAAAGTGTCCCAGAAAAATGAAGGAAGCCTTTCCAGTGTTTGACCCCCATAGAAGAAACTAAGTATTCTACTTCATGCCCTACACATTCTTATATGACTGCCTGAAATATACATGCATACACGAAAGTACTGGAACTTTGACAAGAACATAATACTGCAAGTTGCACAGAGCGTTTTACTGCTATCATATCCAACAAAAAAGCTGAAAACTCCTATTGCTCTTCTAAACACAATCACCTTAGCTTACCAGTTTCCAGATACCTGATTTTGTGTTTCAAATTGCCTCTAAAGAACATGAAAAAGTTACAGTTTAGTGGGCCACTTACTGGGTTTTTCTGTATATCTTGCTCAACTTTAGAAGAAAACACCGAAAGGTCACCATTAAGTATAACCTCAGCCAAGGAGTTCACCAAAGGGGCGTAATGTATAATTAGAAAAACCTATTCAAAGAAAGGTAGAAGGAAGTATCAGACATGTTACAGAACACATACATTTCACAGTTTCAGTCACTGAACATACTTCTTTCACCTTGTTAAACTGGTATCTTAAGTTTGCATATACAGAACAATTAGGAACACCAATAGCTCATGAAATCTACTACAAATCACAAAAGATCATAATTCTCTACAGGTATTTGGCCTCTCCATTTTACTCTACCTAGCTTTAATAATTCTTTATACTCTTCCCTCCTTCTGAGAAACATAAATTCTCTCTCCTCACCAGCTTTGAGATGAAAGTTGTATATTCTAGGAAGAAACCCAGATAAAAACTGCTCCAGAAAATTGTTTTTTCTGAGAAACTACACAAACTGATGATGCTACACAGCACCCACTGACCTTCTTGTATGTCGAGTGAGTGGCAGGACTCCAGTAAGCTCGTGTTGTGCACACAATTACTCTGCAGTGATTCATGGGTAATTGTCATGTAATAGGCTGAACTGGATCAGCAGCTTTTCTGGTTATGAAATTGCAATGAATTACGGTTTAGCTTCAAAGCAGCTACATAACACAGGAATAAGGCCAATACTGACTATAACATTAAAGCACTTACCCAGAAGTGTTTCAGTGCTTTAACATAGTTCTCTGTTTATACTAACTACTCTATTTTGAGGTAAAGCTTTACAAGGTTGGGCCAGCAAACAGTTGGCTTCTGGATAGAACAAGCTCAGGTCCACCTGCAATAGCTTTTTGTCAGCTTATAACCTCTCTCTTCACAGGAGTATCAAACCTGGATCAGCTTATAACCTCTCTCTTCACAGGAGTATCAAACCTGGATCTCTAAACTGTGGTTCTAGCTGAAAAATCCCCAAATAATTCCTAAATCAGTAGACCTAAACACCGTTTTGACAATATTTAGCTAAACATCATTTCCACAGGTTTTTGGATTGAAGTCAGAACCATTCCAGACCTTCAAAAGTGATGTACGAGCATGCAGTGGTGACCTATGTAAAACTTTGGAAAGTCACAACGCTCCTCAGAAATACTTGGAACAACTTCACCAATCTTCTAATTCAGAAAGCATAGCCCAACTATACACAGGCATGCTTTGGCATAAGTGGATGAAAATCCACTGCTAGATGAGTCTCTCAAGCCCTTGTCTCTGAGTACCATCTGAAGTGCATGCCTGGTGGCAATCGCAGAAATAGCGAAGAAGGTTTTTCGGCTACTCAGTGTACACTTCTTCAGATCCCACTCCACCAAACACAGACTCTTGATTAAAAAGAGGTGGAAAAAGATGCATTTCTGCCAGTTACAGAAAATGTAGCTTGATTTTCTACATCACATCCCATTCTGATACACAAAATTTGTTCCCAGTTTTTTATAGTTTGGAAAAAAGTTCCATTTTCTTTATTAAAAACAATAAAGAACACAGAACCTTGGGAGCAACAGCTTCTTGTAACTAAAGGGATCTGCATCATAGAGCTGTGCATGCTGGCCTCTTAATGTCTTGCTTTCAGCAGCAGTATTGGCTACGTATCACTTAAAGGTTTCTATCTGTAGTAAATAGTTCCCATGTCATCACAAATTTTTAGGTTGCAATGAAGAAGCATCAAGTTATACTACCCTGAAAATCATGTTTTTCAGGAAAGTTCTTAAAAAAAAAGATTAAATTATGGGCCAGATCATACTAAAATGACTAATATAAAATCATAAGTTCAAAGAAAAAAAAGTGTAAGTTCTATGAATACAAGTCAACACTATTTTCAGAGAACATAATTTAAGAAAACTACTCTCATAGTAATGCACTGAAGACTACAGGGAGAAAATATTATTTTTCTCTACATTTAAAAAAAATATCCACTGTAAACACTCTTCATTTGAAAATAAGCTCCAGAAAGAAAAGGAAATGGGTCGGGAAAGAATAAGAAATAACAAGTACTTAATTATAGACTTAAGGTATAGGCACAATGAAATTTAAATTGTGAGAAAGTTTGATGTTTTGGTGGTGGTGGGTTATTTGGGGTTTGTGTTGTTTTATTTGTTGTTGGGTTTTGTTTGTTTTTGTGGTTTTTTTTAACAAACAAAAAACCCCCAACCCACCTAATCAAAATACCCCATGCTCCATCTGTTTTACAAAGAGGAAAATTCAAACCTGTAATCTTCCACAGCTTTGGCAGATTCAAAGTGCAACACAGCATCTAGCTAAACTTCACCTGCATTTTTACTAAATTCTGTCCCAGCACATTGCATGGCTATATTATGCATCACTGTCAGGCACGTGCACACAAACGATAATCACTGAATGCTCTACCCCTTGCTATGGGATCCTCAGAAGAATGATCTTAAGTAAACTAAGAGGCTATTTTTCTGTCCATAAAAAGACCAATTATCTTGCTTTAAAAAAAAAAACAAACATACCAAAACAATAAACTGATAGGGTTAAAACATTGTTTGCCAAATTATCTTTAATGGCTTTGCCAAAATAGACAAAAATACAGTAATTTAAAAATCATAACTCTACTGTAAAACATATTCCGAAATAGGACAAAAGACTTAAAATACTTACTTGAGAAAGAAGATAGAGGGAAACTTGGAGACTTATTTTTGGACGCTCTCCACCCTACAGAAAAAATGTTATGAGAAATGCTGGTTTATTTACCCAAAGTTAAAGCATTTACACAGTTTAGCATTTTATTTAAAACAAACCTTTTAATGCTGCATTGTTCCACATTCCGCTACAAAATATTTAGAAGACATCATGCTACTTAACACTCACTTCTTGTAAACTATTTCAGATTAATACTCTCCAAATATATGTATCCTTTACATGTTTTAAAAATTGCTATTGATTACTGTCTTTCATAGTCTCTTCAGTAATTTAAATTTAACAGATGAGTATCTAAGAATTATATTGGTTTTCACTATTCCTTCAAAAAGTAGTTCTCAGTTGACATTCTTTGAAGTCTACTCTAAAAATCAGCTATTCAGAAACAATGAAATATTGCTCACATAATAAAAACACGTTATTCACAGACAATTCTCTAAATCAAGTAAATCACATTGGACAAAAATATGTGAAGTATAACTTAAGTACAGGATTGCTGAATTTATATACCAGTAGTAATGAAAATGTTTCTAAAAATAAGCTTGTGATACTTGAAAAACCATCGCTAAATAAATTCTTCAGTCATCTGAAAAGGTAAGAACAACGTAATTTTATGATTGCAAGTATCTCTAACCTCACACTAACAGACATCTGCCCGAAAACAGAACAAGCAGATTTTTTTGTATGTGTGAATGGAAAGACTCAGAATAGCTGAAATTAAAGTAGAAGTCAGGATATCTGCTTCATTATTATCAATGGCAAGACAAGCAGCTCATTGCTATTCAGCCTTCAGTGCACATGCAATAAACTGAATTCATTAACTTGGAAGAAACCTGACCTCTAGTTAATGAAAGTATGCTGAAATTCACAAAGCATGGTGCATCTCAAGAACAAACACCACTATGGAAAATTAAGAAGAGGGAAGGGAAAAAACCCAAAGCTACCCAGAAATAAAACTAACAAAATTATTTTTTAAAAGACAAGTGAATAAAGGAACCTGTACAGTTTCTATTGCATTAAAAATTAGCTTTCCACTAAATGTAAGGGCTTTGTTTTAAAAAGAAATTCAACTATATCACATTCAAATACAGAATACACCTGCTGAACAAGTAATTATGCATACTGAAAGTAACACCTATAAGACAATTGTTTGCAGGTATTAGCTTACCTTATCTTGATTTACTAATGAATACACATAGAGAGGAAGAAAGAGCCTATTAAGGAGGTGGTCTGTCAGCACATCATTTAAAAATTCACAATTAATGATAAGGATATCATTGAGGTAATGTAAATGATCAAGATGTTCTGCCACCAGGTCACTCAGTTTGCCCCTATTTCTGTGCCTGAAAAAGACAGCAGAAAGTCTCCAATATAATCAGTTGTCAAAATCTTAAAAACTTAAGGAAAGAATAAATGTGTATCCCTTCCACAGATCACCTTGTGCAGACTGCCTGCCTGAAGAGGATAATTTCAGTGAAGTCAACAAATGCAGCTAGCAGAATATTCAGGCTTATATGTCCTTTAGGATGCACATACAAGTTTTTTTCCCAAGTTTCCAAAAGCAATTTTTTTAAAAAAACTTTGATTTAGACTGCAAGTCTTTTCACAAACCAACGCCAGAAAGTTGTGATATTTGTTTCAAACAATTAAAGAAATCTATGTTGTGTTTAACACCTATGTCTTCACTTTAAGAAAGCAAGAAACAGCTGCTCATTCTAAGGTGAGGGTGGGAAGGCACACTAAGAATAACCTGAATCAGGAAAATCTGTGTAATATTCCACTGTCAACTACAGAAAGAATTTTAGGTCTGACAGTTCCTATGTTAAATAAAGTCCACTTTTCCAGTTTACCCTTTTTGCCTAAAACATTCTTAGAAAGCTGTCCTACTAAGATGATACACAGAAAAGAAACATTAAAAAAACAAAGTTAGTAAGACTGAGAAGCACAAAATACCATTCTTGTCTTCCAGATATCTACTAAATTCAGCAGAATTAAAACAAGGCTGAAGAACAAGCACGTTGCCAAACACTAATTTACTTGTACAGGTATTAGCACAGATAGGGCACACAGCATTAACCACTATTCATTTGAAGAGTCACTAAAAACTTTGAAAGAATGAAAAGATTTAACTGTCTACAAGGAAAGGTGTTCAGAAACTAATTTAACTGGACTATTACAAACAAATTAAGGAGAGTATCAATTTCTGGGAAAAGCATTTCCAGTCAATACCCAGCATTTGTAAAAGCTTACTCTTCATCAGTCTGCACGCAGTTATCCAGTTCTATCACATGGCTTCCAATAAACCAAACGAGGTTGGAGAAATAAGGGACAGCAGTTTTATCTCTAATATAATGCAGCATAGGTTGGTTGTCCACTGAAGAGAAATCGTTAAAAAGAAAAAAATCAGTTGTCCATTTTTAAAAATTAATTTTAAGAAATACAACAAAGAATCTTCTGAATTTTTATTACATGCCAGCTTTTCATAGAAGTATACACCTGACATGGTCTTATGCATGAAATGGACATCTAGAAAAGCATTATATCAATTCTTAATTAGCCTGAATGAGCCTAATATTGATATATGTACATAGGTCTGAAGAGAAACAAATCTAGTGGAATTCAGAAAGCTTTTTTAGCACATTCTTTATTAAAAAGAAGAGGAAAAAAGCGTAAGAATAAAGCAGTAACGCTGAAAGTCAAGCTAGTTAGACTTACATGACACTGCATTAAGGAACACAGGAATCATCAGTGAAGGAAGGGCAAAAGAAACAGACAACAGTTAACAGGATTAGGAACTGGGATAGTGGCATCCTCTAAAGGGGTTTAAAAGCTAAAGCACAAAGCATCTAAACTAAAAGATACAGAGTAGGTGTTAGATCAGAATGTCTGCAAAAGTCAGAAAATTATGAATCCTGAACATCTGAGCCGTGTTCTTTTCAACTCTAGCCTTTACACCACTACAACATTCAATGAAAATTCTAGACAAGGACTTTTTTTTAACCATAAAAACATTTAGTTACATAAATACATAACCAATAGGATATGAAGCCTGCACTTTGTTCTTTTTCTAAGCTCTTATTTGGCTTTACAGCTCCTTGAAGTAGAGAACAAGTACCAAGTGGCAATTTCTCAACATACAAAAGTAAGCTATTTTGTCCCTTGCAGTCAACAGTATAAAGACCCTATCTGCTATGTAGCCCCTGCAGTTATTTGCAAAGCCAATTGTTCATTGTTTAAAAAAACCCAAAACTTATATTCTCCTGTGATGAAGACTGTCATCAAATCACTACTTGATAGAAAGCTGAGTAAATTAAAAATGTAATTTAATTTAAAAGTGATTGAGTAAGAAGCCTACACATACATATTACATAATAGGTACTACCTCACAGCACACTGATTCCAGAAGTTCTGAATACACACCAATTTTTCTACAGAGATCACCGATATTTTCAGTCTGTTACAGATTTTACAGACCCCAAGAAAAATTTAGGGGGAAGTGACTTTTGGATGTTGTCTAGTCAAAAATCATTCTCAAAGTAGCATTAACTTCAAAAGTTTGAAGGGGATATTATTTTTGGCTGATTGGTTTTTAACGAGAGTCACATTCTGATCTCTGTTGGAAGGGAAGCTGAAGTCCCTTGTGCATGCTTGATACTCTTAGGTAGTCTGTTTTTGAACTAGTTTCATTGTGAGAAAACAGCACTCTTTACAAGTACACACTGTAGGTTTGGGATTCTGTTTCCTAAAAACCAAAATGTGCACCTGAAGCATGTCAACATGCCAAGGTTTTCAGTCTCTTAGAAAGAAAAACCTTAAATAATGTAAATAACCAAAAATTAAGCTCCAAAATTGAACAAGCATTTTGTACACATGCCTTTTTTGAGATATAAAAAGCATACCTTTGTAGACATTTAAAGTTATAGTCCTAACAGCAATCCTGACCATGCTCTCTGGGTGGTTAAAAAACTTAATAGCTTCAGTGTACAAAGCGAAGTCATTAGTGTGCTGTAACAAGAGAAAAGAAAATATTTATGAATTAAGCAAAATATGTACTGAATATTTGTTGCAATTCTGTATAAAAATGTTTTCCCTGTGCTACTCTGGTATTCCTACGTTCTACTTATGTACAGGAAATGATTTCACAGTGCACAGTCAGCTGCATTTGTAGCTCTGCATTAAAATAAAACTCCTAATGTTGACTCTGCACATACTCAGGGCTTTAATGCCCTCTTCTGGCAAAAAGTGGAATGGAACAAAGAATAAACCATTGCAACTTAAGCCTTTGAGTACTCAGACTTTGACTAAGACTCAGAACGAAGTGGTGCAACAGAAAAGATTCTTTTTATAAAGACACAAGAAAACAAGCCATAAACAACTTGAATTCTCAGGGAAGTAGACTTCCAAACTACAAAAACAGTCCACTACAACACTGACTTCCAGATTTTTATTTTATTATAGTTGTATGAGGACAAAGACCTTCTTTATCATGCTTTTGCAGATATCCACAACCAAATTTTCAATCACTGATATTACTGTATAAAAATAAATGCAGGACATGCTGAGACAACAGACTAAATAGAACATGTGCCAAATTGGCGTATATTTCTAATTAAAGTTCCCTTTTCCTTTAAGTTCACTTACCTCATTATAAAAGAAATGTACAGTATGATTATTGAGTTTCAAGGAAAGAGTTTTCAAAAATGATATGTAATATGCCATGATCTCCTCATCAGAAAAGTCAAATTTGTGAACAATAATAGAATTTACATAGTTATTGGAGAGCAAGTAGTCTGAAAAATAAGAGAAATTGCATAGGTTAACAGAATGAAATAAACCATTATGTTAACTAGCTGTATTTCAAGTGCCAGCTGGCAACAAACTAGATGATGCTTTCTCAATTTTTACCCAAACAACTCAAGTGACAGCTTCAAGGGATTATATAAGGAAATTGTTCCCCACAGAAGTCTTTGCTCTCAAGAGCAAGACAACTGAGAATATACTTCACTGTCCTCAATTTATGTAGGCTTTGCAGCTAGTAACACTTCAAAAAACTCTCTTTTCCTCCCAATCTCTTAAAGTCTCAAAGGCTTGTATAGGACTTTCTCTTCACGACAGTTGTGGAGCACCTTAAACTATTCTCTGTCCTCTTTATATGCTTCTAAAACTGCTGAAGTAAACATAAGTGGCCAAATGTCAGTCCTAACGAAGTCAGAACAGCTCCAGTACAAATTATACAAGAGTTCTACCACAATCTGAAGCAGAAAGGCAAACATTTCAGACCACAACTACAGAACCCCTTGAAATATGCTAAACAAGTGTTTCAGCAGTGCAACTACTATTGTACTACTGAAAACTTACATTAAAAGGTATTTTGGAGTCAAATTACACTGTATTTTCAGTAGGGTTCAATTAAAAAGACTTAGGAATTCATACAGTTCTTCTGTGAATGGACACTAAGATTAAATTTCATTAAATGAAAGGGAATTCAATCAAATCTTGATCACTTAATCCTAAACAGTTTAGAGTATGCCCTTACACAGCGATGTTTCATGACTGATGTTCTCAAAAAGGATGTTCAGAGTCTGCAGAAGCTGTACACACACGTAACGACCTGACTTCTGACGCAAGATGTTCAAGAAGAAGACAAACATATTCTTCTCCAAGAAAAAGCTGAAATAAAATAGAGGTGTCATTAAGTCACTTGTATTTAACAGGAACATAATTTTACTAGGATCAGGGATGATTTTTAGGTAAGTTTGCCATATAGTCTGTTTTACATTTATGAATAATTATTTTGCAAAGTTTTACCAGTATAACAGAACAGTATCTTCCAAAAATCTGAAATACTAACAAGGGTGCTTAAACATTCAAATTATGCAGAAAAGGGATGTCAAGATATCAAGGCCTTTTTAATTTCATTTTAGCATATTTAATGTAGCAGGCAGCTTCCCTACCTTGCAATCGTAATTTTGAAGAGGAGAATCTCTAAATTATGGTTACGTCTTGCCCCTTTCAAGCTAACACACTTTTTGTCTTCAACACTGTAGAACTTATTTTTTATTCACTTTAATTATTTTTCCCCACACCAGAAGCTTTGATTTCATGGTTTACTGTACAATTCAAACAGAAGTGAATGCTTGCAGTGTTTTTAAACCACAAATGCATGCAATTTAAAGAGAACGGTGTGGACTCTTTCCTAGCAGAAACATCATAAATACACGTCTATGAAAATGTTTTTACATTAACTGCAGAAAAAAATACTAATTCCTAAAATTCTCCCAAAGACAAAAGACAGTGAGGGATGTGATAGAGTTACAGTGCAGACAGGAATAATCAGAATAAGTTAATTTTCTTAGTCCACACCATAACCAAGTAATGTTGAAATAATCTGTTAAAAAAAGCAAACAAAACAACCAACCACTTCCTAAATAAGCAATTAAAAACACCAGACACCTTAGCTTTACTTACCACAAACACAAACTGGCTTCATAAAAGAACAAGTGTCTTGAAGCAGGCAAAGGACATTAATACACTCAGACTTATTTTGAAGTTTCTTTTTCTATCATGCTATTTTATGAGGATTAAAATAACATCTGAACAAAACCTCTAAATATCATGGCTAGAATGACTTACCTGTTAGTTATATCTTATATAAAGTGAAGCGAACAAGTTAAAGTCATATGATATTAATAGATGTACTGTGTAAATCCAGGCCCTAAAACAGGTTAGATTTTGTATTTATATTAAAGATTTGAGAGTCAAACAAAAGCAGTATAGGAAAAGGGCTCTGGACTTGGAAAACTTTTTTGCTAACTCTCCATTTCTTTGTATAACAAGAATATGATCCTTTGTAAGAATATGATCCTGCTTACCTGCCTACCACAGGACATAGCTTTCTACTTACAGTCATGAAATAGGGCACTGGAAGACTTAACCTTTTGACCTAGATCTCTACACAACTCCAATCATTCATCAAAGAAAACAAAACAAAGCAGAGTAAAAATTTCTTAGAAGTACTTACTCAAATACTGAGCTGTCATTCTGATCCCCCCATATCAGGATCTCAGTTATAGAACGAATAGTCTCTACCAGCAGGTTACGGTTGTGATCTGTTACTGTTGTATTTTTAGTCAAAACATGATACATGTACCTAAAAGAGAAAAAGAATTACAATTAATATGCTATTCTGTCAGTTTCACATGCACCATGTTTGTCTTAGCCGCTGTAACTTAATGTAGACAGACATATACACACTATTTTACTATCACTGTAAAATTTAAGAATCCTAACATTTCCTTTTAATATTGATGAAGAGAGAAAAGTAACTGTTAAAAAGAATGTAACAAATGAAACAAACCCACAACTAGCCAGGTGAGTTATGCATGCTTATGCATATGTTAACATAGGACTAGAAATGGCACTTCTTACACTAGTGAATTTCTTTGGAAGTATGTTACATGTCAAAGGAGTGATGAGCAACAAAAAGGTGAAACAGAAGAAGCAGGCAGGCATGCAGTAGCTGATCTGGAACAATGTAATTCTAGGAAGAGGCACATGCAGATCTACCTAGATAAGTTAGATCCCTTCTCTTCTCAGATCAATTTCATGGTTAATAATCAGGACTGCTAAAGCCTAATAATTCATCTTGACAAAGCTACTCATCAGGTCTCTGGCCCTTCAAGCATAGAAATACTGATTGGGAAGGTGGCAAATTCCAGCTTTACCATCTTACAGGGCAAGAGTTTTCGCTCTCTAGTGAAGTTTATAAAATGTATGTCTATATTACACAGGTGATGGGAAGCTAAATAAAATCTGAAAGGCTTGTTGTATTGTAAATATCAGAATTTTACTCTGTCAAGAAAACATATTTCTCTTTTATCCCAAAATATGATGTTACATCAAAGATTACTTTGCTTTGTTCTTAAAAAAAAAATAATTAAAAAAAGAGTGAGGCAAATTCTAATAAAAGCACAAGAATCATTACTGCTTTTCTCCCTGTTTTCTTCTTTTTTGTTTTTGCTTTTATACAATAATAAAGAAAAAGGACAAAGAAAGGGGCACAATTATGAAAGTAATTAAATAAAAAAATATAAACACAGGAATCTCATGTCATTTTAGAACTGCAAGAATTTAGATTACTAAACATAGATCACATATTGCTATACTGCAATCTCTTGAAAACCAGGAGTAACACCTGAGCATTCAGGATTATCTGGGCAATCTACTCCCAGGTGTTTGGGAAGGAAGACATTTTCCACACTGAATCGCTCCATGAAAAGCAGGATCTATTTTTGGGAAAATAGCTTATGTGTCCTGACTCTAGGGCAGCCTATAATTATTGTTTTGGATTTCATGAAAGTTTGTTCAGTGATTCAGGTTGAAATTTTGGGAATCTTCTCAGTACAACACAGGAGTTTGGAAGTTCAAGAAGCCAACTTTTAAGCAACTGACCCAAAGACCTCAAGCAGCTACTATACGAAAGATAAAAATACCAATTTTGCCAAGCTACTGTAGGGTTCCAGGAAACACTGTGCATTTCTGAAACAAAATTTTGGGATATCTGGTTTAAAGTAAGTTTCAGAAGTTCAGGTCAAAAACAGACTTGAAATCACATTTCAAAAAACAGCATTTCCATCAATTTTATCTACACTAAGAAACTGAATCACTGCACTGGATAAACATGCAGCTGGAGGCTAAACTGCCATTTAACTGAACGGACGTATCAGGCTATTCCAACTCTTTATCAGACTTAGGAAGACAAAACAAGCTATTACTTCATTACAGAACCTTTTTCACGCTTGATTTCAATAAAAAAATGTTTGATCATATTTACAGTTTACTTAAAATCTGCAAAATTTGCTTTGGGGGAATCTTCTTCAACCACTGAGCTGCCACTCTGACCAACTGAGTTTCACAGGACTTGTTGCGAGACGGAGCCTGTCCTCACAAGCCATGCAGGAAGCAGAAGCTACTTCAGAGAAGTTTGTTTTGTGGTTATGGTAAAATGCTGTACGTTGGCTGATCTTGATACTGCTTAACAATCAAATAATGATTTTCCTGTGTTGAGTACTGCACAAGGACATCCAGAGGTAAAGAACTCTCAGAAGTTCACAGTTTTAACAAACTTGATATACTGCGTGCTCCCTTCCCTCCCCCAAAAAATCAGCAATGTGATAAAGCCTACATCATATTAAGGTTAACCTACCAGACAGCAGAGGAAAGAGGAAGGAAAAGGGAAGAGATGGCAGGAGGGGGAAAAAGATTGGCTTCTCATACTCTCTCTCTTCAGTAAAAAAATTTCTCTCCTTTACACAGTTTTTTCCCTCCTAAATGAATACTCATTTTCCAAATCCAGAATAGAAACTGCTCAGATTGAAACCATTCTAGGAAAAGTTGATATCTAGCTATCTCCTACAGTCATAACTGCCTGGTCATGTGCCATGTCCTAACAGAACAGCAAGTCAAGGAGCACCTGCAAATCCTCTTCAACTAATCTGATGATCAGAGTTCAAGATTCCTTCTCTGGAGACTGACAGCATGACAACTCCCAGTGAAGATGAGAGAGTTTAAGTCTGACCACGTATGAGAATTCCTGGGGTCTTCTAAAAAGACCTGTGAAAACTTCCCATTATGACTCCATATGTATTATCAGGACAGTGAATCAAAAAACAGAGCAGAAACAAAGTCACTGTTCTGAGCGTGCATCAGCTAATGGAACAGTGGACAGCTGAAGACAGAAGGGAAATGAAATCAGAAGAGTTCACTCCTCAGCAATCTGTACAGTAAGTATTTTTCCTGAGAGAGTAAATTAATGCTATACTACCTCACATATTTTAGCCTATTTATTTGAAGTCATATAAATTATTGCACCTGTGAACACATACTTCTCATTAATAAGTTACACTATGCAAACTTGGAAATAAAGTTTATGCCAACAGCAGAACTCTGGGAATGGGAAGCAGTGGGAAGAATTACATGCTATTACCTTACCTCAGGAGTCTATGGGACATAGAGCATTACAGGTGCATAAAGCAAGAAACATTTAATAATTAAGTAAATTAATTTGGAGTTAATGTATTCCTAATATCATTATTACTGCAAAGTTCCTTGACCTGCTAACACACTGATGCACTTAGAGAAAACCTGGGCTTCACTTTCAAGCTCTTCCTTTGTCTACTTACTTATATGACAAAGCACACATACTTTCTCTCTCTTACTAGACATACAACATACCATATCATGACAATAAGAAGTCTCACACAAAACCAGTATTTTTTTATTTACATAAATCCTTAAAGCCTATCTTTAAATGCTGATTACAAAGGGGTTGAGTTAATGCTCTAAAATGCTAAAAGCTCAAAGAGGACGTTTTTGTCAACTCTGTATATCTGAAGACTAGGTTCAAACAAACAAAAACCTAACCAAATCCCACCATGCAGGATGTGTCAAGGCAGACAGTACCATCAAAATCAGTGGGAGATTTTGCCAGCAACTTAACAAGACAAACAAAATTCTGAACGTTTTTCTGGTAAGAAACTGTGCTCAAAAGGATAACATAACTCATGAATACAGTGTGTGTGTTAATTACTTTCCTACTTACAAAAATACACTAAAATAGACAAAAGAGTTTAGGAAGTCAAGCACTCAAATTTAAAAACCTCCATATTAATAACGATAACATGCTTGCTTCTTCATGCTGCCTGCAACTATGTAATTACATATGTTCTCATAGAGGAAACTCGATGTACATCACAGACAGCACTCCAGGAAATGAATCAGCTGTGAAACAAGTCTTCAGCCATACATGTTTATGGACACTGCATCTGACCAAGTAATGAGAAATGCTCAGCACCCAACTTCAATGGTATAAAATCTTTTGTGCAATCAGTATGCAATTAAAATATCAAGTGCAGAGGCAATAATGGGAAACATACCCGAAGGTAACAAACAAGGCCATGTAAAATACCTCTTAGAAAAGTAGGAAAAAAATTGCATCTAGAAACAAAGATACTAAGCTTAAGTTCCAGAGCCTTTCACTTTAGCAATAACATAAAAGATATTATCACATTAACTTTTCAGAAATGGTTAAGATACACCACTTACAAACTGGGGAAAATGACAAAAATCCCCTTCATCCATTCCAATGCAAAGTCAAAGTTTACAGATAGATGAGGAAAGAAGATAGTTACGCTGTCAAGGAGATCTGAGCATTCATCTGCTAAGGTTAGACTATCCTCAACTGGGCAATATTCAAGACTTTTTGGTACTTTAACCATAGGTCACAGTTCCTAAGGTGAGGAGCTGCAGAAGCTGAGTACAGCAAGTGTCACAGTCAGTGGTTGGAGACCTTTTCTTGATCAGTAGAAAGAAAAGCTAAAACAGCAGGTCTCATTTTTCTTGCAATAGCAGAACCCTTAAAATGGAACAGAGAATTTAAAATAGTTTTATCCCTTGCCATCCTTTCAACTCTCCAGTGGCAAAGCTAGCACAAAACTATTTCACCTTCTGCATTCAGCAGTAACACATGGATGTCAGACTCCGGAGACCAGCGTTGAAATTCTCAAGCTCAACGGCTTTACTTCTGTGTCAGCTGCTGCGCCCTCTAACCAGGGTATATCCCCTGGACCTGCAAAACCACCGTCCTGACTACCGTGAGTCACTGCTGATTACTAAGATCCACGCACACCTCAGGTCGTCTCTGTTGTTTACAGGCTGGGACTAGGCTCCTCGCTTCCCCGTCTGAGCCACTACCACGACACAAACAAAATTCTCCCTCAAGAAGAATGCGAAATTTCTTGTAATTATCACCTCTTACACCCTACTCTACTGAAGGAGTCTGTGACATTAAAAATCAAGCAAACACGTATCGCAGCCATGAGTGCGACATGACATCACGCAACTGCGTCTGGCCTGAGACATTGTGGGACGAAAAGGCAGATTTCCGTGAGCAAGACACCAGCCCGCCCCGCACAGAGGGGGCCTTTGCCGCTGGTGACCCGCTCGGGAAGAGCTGCGCCGAACCGCGCGGGCGACGCGGGAGCGAGCGGCTAGGGGATCGCTTCACGAGCCGCCCTCCTTCCTCAGCCCCTCTTTCCTCCGGGACCACCCCCCCCGAGCCGCCCCAGCCGCGCTCCGCAGCTTTCTTCGAGGGAAAACTCTGCCCCGAACACCTCCGCAGTCGCAGCCCGGTCCCCTACAGCCCCCCACGCCGGCTCGTACCCTTTGAGTCCCCTCACAACGGCGGCACGGCTCCCCGCCACAGTCCCCCTCACAGCTTCCCCCGAGCTCGCGGCCAGCCCCGCGCTTACTTGAGGTGATCCAAGGAGTGGATGCTGCGGGCGGCCTTCCCGTGCCCGCCGCCCACCCAGCTGCGGGAGCGGCCGAACATGCTGGCAGCGAACGGTTGCTACGGCCCGCAGGGTTCTAGGGCTTCATAGCCCCACGGGGAAGGGCGGGCAAGGGCCGACCGGGGCCCGGACGCGCAGAGACCGGCGAGCAGCCCCAGCAGCGGCAGCCGCCGGCGCACACCAGCGCCACAGCGCATGCGCAGGCGGGGCACTCTGGGAAGGGCGCTCCCGCGGCCCGCCCCGGCAGCGCCGCGGGGACTACAAGTCCCGGCAGGCACTGGGGCAGAGCCGCCGCTCGTCACCTGGGAGGGGAGAGGGAAGGGGGCAAGAGACTCGTCCTGTGCCTCTTGGTGCTTCGTCAGACAGGAGCGGGGGACCCCAGTTCTCCCGGGATTTTCTCCTTTCTTGTCAGGATTTCCCCAGTAAAGTGGAAAAATGTGCCCTAAGCCGTGAGGGTCACACTTCTGCAGTTCGTCCCAGGGTAAACTCCAGTGACGCTGCCCAGCAGGTGCTCAGCGCTTCCTGAGCGCCATATCTGAGCAAGGGGGGCAGCGGGGCGTCTCGAGGGCTGGGGGACGCCCGCGCCTCTTAAACCGGGGCACTTGGCTCATTTTTTAATGTAATTGATTCGTTCTGTCTCTTTAGCAGTTATGAGTTAAGTCTTGTCAGATTGTGAGAGGACCGCTAAGTTAGAAGAACATAAAAGATTAAATTTGGCCTAAAGAAAAACGTGTTTGTATACCTCCCAAAGACATTGTAATTTGAAATAAAATTTGGCCCCTAACATCGCTCGTTCACCTTCCACAACTCAAAATGAAGCCGTTCTGGTGGGGCCACTTCTGACCCAAGGAGATCAGGATATTGCAAAATGCAGCGATGGAAATTCAGCTGCTGACAATCCTCTCGCTAAGGTTTTTCCAATGAAGATTGCATAATTAGTTTCAAATCGGCTTGAAAGCTAACTCAAGGCAGAACAAAGAGAACAGGACAATTAATGACTGTCTCGATCAGGTGTTAGATTTTTTTTCTGCTTTAACTGGATAAAGAAACTAAATCTAAGTCAAGACTTAAGAGTTTCTCAGCCAAACCTTGGTCAGCAAAGAAATACCTCCACCAAAGTCAGAAGTCCCCAAGGCTGCCTGGCTACTCCAGGGAGGGGCTTGTACAACAGCAGGGAAACAGAAAATAGCTTCCAGGGGCAAGGAACAGGCAGAACCTGCGCACGCCGCCCCCCGGGCTGCTGCGAACGGCTGAAGTGCTCGGAGAGGCGGGGGTAGGCACCACCGAACGCCGCCTGTCCCCCCCCAACCTGAGGCGAGCAGCCCCGGGCAGGCGGAGCGGGACCCGGCCGCCGATGAACGCGGCGGAGACGTCAGCGCCCGGCACGGCCACTCCGATTGCCCGGCACGGCCACTCCGGATTAACCGGCCCCGCCGGGAGCGGGCGGCGCGCGGAACAGCCGCGGCATGCGGCGGGGCGGGGAGCCCAGGGGGCGGGCAGAGGGGGATCCCGCCGCGCAGGCCGGGTCGGCGGGCTGGCTGACGGCCGCAGGCGCTCAGCGCCGACCGCGACAACGCGCCTGCGGACTCCTTCCGCAAAGTTTGCGGGCGGGAGGAGGAGCAGAGCCGCGGCGGGACTGCAGCAGCCGGGCGGGAAATGCCCCTGAGGAGCCTTCTGCTAACGGCGGGGCTGCGGCAGCGCCGCTGAAGCCCGCGCTGGCCGCCCGGCTGCCGGGCGCCTCTTCCTCCGGGGAAGGAGGTCATCGAGCCGGCCGCGCTGCGGCTGTGCCGCCTCCGTGCCCCTGCGGGGCTCGCCTCTTGCCGGGGTCCGGATCCGTCTTGAGGGTTTTTCCCTTTCCTGCCACCGGGGCTGCGGAGTGCGCTCCTGCGCGCCCCGCTCCTGGTTCTGCGCTGTCGCCCTTCCCCCCAGCGCCGGCCGGGCTGGTCGGTGCCCGCTGCGGC
This sequence comes from Hemiprocne comata, assembly GCA_020745705.1. Taxonomy (NCBI): domain Eukaryota; kingdom Metazoa; phylum Chordata; class Aves; order Apodiformes; family Apodidae; genus Hemiprocne; species Hemiprocne comata. Next base: position 11,335,526 of record CM036600.1, read on the forward strand.
GCCCGCAGCCTCCGCTGCCGGAGCCCGCTGCAGCCCCGCACGGCTGCATGCCCGCCGCGGTCTCGGCACGGCTGGATTCGTTGGAGTCCTGGGCCTTCCATGCGCTGCTGGTGCTGCCCTATATGTTTTACGTGGGCTTGTTCTTTGTCAACGTGCTGATCCTGTACTATGCCTTTCTCATGGAGTACATCGTTCTCAATGTAGGCATCGTCTTCCTGCCCGAGGATATGGACCAGGCTCTGGTGGATCTGGGGGTGCTCTCCGACCCTGGCTCCATGCTCTATGAGACGGACAGCGAGCTGGATGTCTTTGATGGGTACTTGGAGTGACGCCCTGGGGCGCTCCGAAGGGACTGCGGGGTGACTCCACCCGGGGCCGGGTGTCCCGGCATGGCCGTAGCTCGGGAACCGTCTCGGCTCCTTCTGCGCACCATCTTCCCTTCCACATGCCCCCACAATGCAGGGACGCAGGGGATTGCCCAGGACCCGCTGCCGCCGGGCAGGATCGCGGACACACAGAGGGCTCTCCAGGGAAGTAAGTCCTTTCCTCGGGCTCGTCCAGGGCAGCAGCCCGCGGGCCGCTCCGCCCCCCCTCCCCGTGCGGACCCGCCGTGTCCCGGCGCGGCCTCCCGCAGGACGGCAGGGCTGGGGACAGCGGCAGGGAGCGGGCCCTGGCACCGCCGCAGCGGGCGAGCTCCGCTGGCCGGGCCGCCCGCGGCTGCCCACCCTCCCCCGTGTCCTCTGCTGCGCCGCGAGGAGAACGTCTTTCCCCAAGGACTAATTTTCATAGTTGTGAGCCTCTGCAGCTGTTACGATACGTGTTACGTTTGCAGCCGGTGAACAACTTTGCTAATGCAGTCTTGAAAGCAGCTCTGAATCTAAATGAACACCCAGGGTAATATTTATTAAAATTCAGGGACTGTACTTGAGCCAGAAATACCTCTTAATCAGATGCCCTTTAGAACTCCAATCTTGAATAATAAGAAACCCTCCTAGCTCACCATTGCTCTCGTTAATCGTAGCACAAGGGTTTGCTTGATCCATTTGTAGTTTTGAGTGATACTAAAACTCTGGTAATGTTATAAAGGTTTAACATTTTAGAACATTTAAATGCAATTGGGAAGAAAATAACTATTCCTAGCTAAGACTTTTCGTGCCAAATGTATGTTAATGAAAGCATTCACAGTTTAAATGAAAATGTGTTAGCAAATCTGCGGGTAGAATTTTTAGCAAAATATTGTCTGTAAATTTGAAACAGTTCAGGGTACCTTTTTATTTTCTATTTGAAATTACGGAGATAGGAAATTGTGTTGTACGGTTACAAACATAACCTTGGTAAACATACTATACAAATACTATTTAGCATCAAGCAATTTTAATCCATCTTCTAATTTAAAAACAGCCTTCCCTGTAGTGCTGTCCTTCATACAGGTTAAAACTATCTTCTAAATATTTCTATTCAGATTTCATACAAAGCAAGAGTAGCTGATTTTAGGCAATAGGTTAGAAGGAAAAAAATGAAAGTTCTTGGTGTTGGAATAACATGGCACAAACACAGCTGAGTAAAGCTTGGTCAAAGGCACAAAGAAATCCCACTGCATATAGTTACTGCAAATAAAAGTTGCCATGCCAGCATTTGGTGGTCTACCCCAAGCAGCTGGGTTAGGATCACTTCTGCTGGAACTAAAGGTTTGGAGCAGAACTAAACTGCCTTCAAAACACTGTTGGCTACTTTTGTGGCTGTCTCCACTACTCTCTTTTCAGGTAACACACATGCTCCATATTCCAGAAAATAAATCCATAAAAACTAATGAAAATTTAAGCAAAATATTGGGTACAAAAAGCCCTAGCTGATATCTCCTCCAAAGTACTTTTCCCTAAACTCCAAATCTTATGACTCAAACAGCATATAATACAGGAATTAAAAATATTTTTAATCACTTTTTTGCTGTCTAGGATTTGTCATGATGTGTTGCATCTAGTTTTCAGGGAGACCTAAGGAAAACAGGAGACCTAACTTTCCTCAGTGGATTTTTCCTACTACCTGAAAACATGGTTTGATAGACCATGGGGTCTGAGCACAATTGTGTTCAGTGTAGATAAATGGGCTTATTAAAATTTTCCTTCATACTAATATGATAAACAGCTCTGCAAACTTCTTGCTATTCCAACTGTAAAATCATGTTACCTCCATTTGTAGAAATCAAAATGCAGATGACTTCACAAAGCTCAGAAGTCTCAGTCTATATCCGCCTTGAGCTAATAGAGCTCTGCAAAGGTACCAAGCTCCAGCCTTTTTCCTTTAATTTGGAAGGTCATGGTAGGTGGTGGTTTCCACTGAGAAGCAAATCACAAATCCCTAAAGTTAGACCATTTATTAGAGAGCAAAAAATATACTATTACTGTGCTTCATCTATTTATATAGTTAATTATATTTATATACGCAGCGACCAGGCCACAAATCATGCAACTATTTAGCTACGAGACAAAGACTTGGCACATCAGCATGAAAAGGGATTTCTGTTAATGTCCTGGTGATGGGTTTCTTCACTGTCCTGTACCATTCCCCTTCACCAGCTCCCTAGCAAGGCAGGCAGCTGTGTTGGAGCTGTGTTTTCTGCTTCGGGAGCAGAAATGAGGCACTGAAAGGGAAGATGTAAATTCCTTGGGTGCCTAGCCGGGCAGTGACCCGAGTGGTGTCTGAGTGTTAACCCATGCACTCTGCAGGCCTGGGAAGGCTGCCACCTGCCCTGTTGACTTAAGACTCAAAAATGCTGACGATCCACAAGATGCTGTAGGAAGAATGGGTCTCAGTTTTACCAGCAGAGATGAAAAATACATAGGCAAACTCTTTGCATTAAATGTAAGAGGAGTGTTCTTCATGTGACTCACCAGAGATGACTGGGAACAACTAAAAAGCTATTATTAGTCTTAGCTGAAACCTTGCAGTGTGTTCCTTGCATGTAGAGCAATGCCATGCACCCAGGAGGTGAGTGGCATGCATGACAGGGAAACAAAGGGGGGAAATCCCAAGGGGCCATTCTGCAAAATGTGGAAAGGCTAATTTAGAAGTAAAAATAAAAGAGCATGTGAATCAGAAAAGCTCTGTTGTCTCTTGCACCAAACCCCTCACTTGAATAAACTCAGTAGGAGCAAAATTACGTCCAGGTTTCTGAGCATAATTGAAGGTAGACACAGCTAATCAGCTCAAAGAAGCTTCCTATCCAGTTCAAATATGGAAATCAGTCTGTGTAAACTGAGCAGATTTGAGCTTGCTCATGTCATCTACTTTTTTACTGTGAGTGTGCCAGGTTGAAGTCCCCTGGAATAAGGTGATATGACTGTTCTCCTGCTACTGTCTTAAAACCAGATGTGACTCATCACAAAGTATTCTAATCAGAAAGAAAATGAGCACAAGTAATCAACAATGAAAACTGAATAGCAAATACTAGATTTATTTAATCTTACAGCACAAGCATTACCTATATTTTTTCATCAAGGTGAATTATGATGAATGTCTTCAATAAGCAGAACCCAGCACTCAAAAACTTGTGACTCAGCACTTTTGCTGAGTGCCAGCATCTAAATCCTGAATCAAAGAAGTAGCTTTACTAACTAGCTCATCAATATAGTGCCAGTTAGAGCAGGATCAGTGTCTGTGAGAGACAGCATGGCCCAGTGGAGAGGGAAGTAAGCATGCTGGACCTCTTCCTGTGTCCGCCACTGATGTCTTCTGTGAGCTTAACTCATCTCTGCTTCTGTTCCATCTCTCTAAACCAGAGATGCCAGGTAAAGGAACAGATCAGAAGAACGATCACAAGCAGTGTCAGAATTCTTTCATAATAATTCACCTCCTGACTTCCTCCTTTTCAGACTTTGAATTTTAATGACCACAGTGATCTATCACTTGCCATTTTTCACTATGCCCTTCCCTTACTTGTAGAAATCTCCATGTAGAAAAAAAAAAAGGTGGCTTGTTGACTCCACGATACAGATCAGTTGTCTGTTTTATAGGTTATAGTAACAATAGGATTAAGAGCAATAGCTGTGATTTTGAGAACCATCTTTTGAATTCTGAGGTATTATTAATAGAAGTTGAGTCTTGAAACTCACCTGATAGCTCTGCTTTAAAGAGATGTTTGTACTCTGACTCTTCTTAGCAGGAATTCCATCCTAGGTGGAAAAAAGACAAAATTGTGGTTAAGTGATGAACTGTCTGTACAGCCCCATATTAAGCACAGCCATGGACAGTCCTAAGTGATTTTGTACCAAATGCATTCATTTAGGTAAAGCAAAAGGAGGAGGCAGATTTTTAAAGAAGTTTTGGAAAAGCTTCTGTTAATAACAAATTAAAGTGAGGCATAGAAAATAGATACATTCAATTTAGGGTAGAAATATTTCAGGCCTGAGTATTTAATGTGTTAAAAGCCCAAGTCACAAGTGATTCTAAAGAATAATAGTAATAAAAGTAATTTCTGTGCTTCTTCCCTATAAAAATGAAGCTTAATGTAATCAGTTTCTTCAATAGGTGGCAACAGCCAATTAGCAGTTTTAAGCTGTCAAAGGAATTAAGAAGCGAATCCAATTTAATTCTTCGTGTTTGTTTCCTCTGGAGGAGGGGCAAAGTGACATTAGAATTCAGCTAGCAAATAGCAATCCTAGAACAAAAGAAAATAATAATTTGCTTAAAGATATTTTATTTGTGTATTTGGCCAGTCTAACTCTTTGCATTTGTCCCCTTGTAGCAATTCTAGTTTATATGGAGTAGAACTGTCCCAAAGAGTTAAATAGTACACAGAAGTGGCTAAATCTTTCCATTTCTTCAGGGAAACTGTCAAACTGTCTTTCTTTTCCCAGTTGAGTTTTAGTACTTTGGCCACCAACTTGGGAAAAAAATAGCTGACTAGTTTAAATTATGCTCTTAGAGGACACAAATATGTTTGTAATGCATGTGATTAAAGGGGTAAAGACTAATAGCAGCCATATGTGGAAAATGATGGTATGCACTGAATGCTCTATTGCTGGGTAGAGCTCTAGTTCAGTTAATAGACTTAAGGCTATATACTTTTTGAAGGACCAGCAGAAAATGAGCCGAGGCTTGCTCAGACAGTAGTGCCCAAACAGGCCATGAGATGTGAAACGTGCTCCTGCAGAAAGTCAGGAAACAGCAGATAGTGTCAGGATGTCAAACAGTCACTGTGTTTCCTTTGGTCCAGCCTGAATTGTGAAGAACAGTAACTTCACAGAATTAACAAAAATATAATGACTTTTCTTTTTCTAATGCTAGAGTTACACTAGAATAGCCATACAGTTAAATGCTTACAGGCATCTTCTAGCCTATTGGAAGATTATAGCTCGGAGAGTTTAAAAATATTTGCTACCTTTTCATTTTCTGTTGTTTTTTGAAATTTTCTGTTAAAAATTAGGTTCAGATGAAATTTGAAGGACAGACTTTAAAACAGCTGAATAGAAAGGCAAGAATGAATATCCTGGTCAATTGTATCATTCACACTCCATTTACTATCTGCCACTACAAATTACAGTCTTGGACTAGCAGCCCTACAGCAATGTTTGAAACTTCTGTTAAACAGCTTTCTACTTTGCTTTGGAGCTCCAATACATTTTGCTGGGCTATTTATAAGTCAGCCCAGGATATGATCTACAATATGGAATACTAACAATCTTCCTGAATTATCTTCTATAGCTTAGAGTTTTTAGTTCAACTTGGAAAACAATCAGATAAACACTATGTTAGTAACCTGTCAGAGCTGCTGTTTCCCCTTTCCTTGTTCTTTGTTTAAGAGACAGGATTTTGAGCATATGATTACTGTCAGCAGGGTACTGTAGCTGATAGACATTGGACAGAAATTCCTCACTGGACACAAAAGTGCTTCTTGTTTCTGACCTAGCATCTACAGCAAGTGGCACACAACAACAGACAGAATGGGGTGATGAGGCAGACCATGATCACCAGCTCCGTGTTCTGCCTCTGATGGGGACAGGGCATGCTTTCTGGGAGAACACAAGACCCTGACCACAATCTGCAGTCCATTCTCTTTGTACTTCCCATAATCCAGAATGGAATGAGGGATGTTAGAAGGCACATTGCTTCCCAGCTCTTTAGCAAATATTTTCCAAACCTGCCACCTTCTGCTCACTCAGTGTTCCCAAATCCTTCTGTAGTTCCTTGCTATCAGTACAGCATCTGAATATCTGATAAAGCTTATTTTCTGCAGTCTTGAAGATTTCTCTGTTCGGTGTTCTCTGCATCACTAATGGTGATGTTGAATAAAAACTGGTCCCTGGTATACCCTGCTACTGACTTCTTTCTTCCCAAGCCTTATTCTTTGCTTCCAAACTTTTAACCTGTTTTCAGTCCATAGAAGAACCTTTCTTCCAGTACAGTGTCAACCAGTTTACCCATGATACCGTATTCCTCAGTCTGTCCATGCTCCTGTAGAACATGTGACCGTGGCATTTCAGTCTTCATTCAGACTCCTGGTAGATTCTCTTATGCCTTCTGCACCTGAAATGGTGGCAGCTCTCCTGCTTCAGGATCCCTCGTGCTGGCCAACCTGACATGATCTGCTGAGCTCCAAACACAGAAAGTGAAGAAGAGGAGAGAGGCTGTTTTACCCTGCAGCCCACCAAGAGCCTTTTCACAAGAGCTCCAAGGTTAAAGCAGATCTGTTAGCAGGTCTGGTATGGCTTTGTACCACAAACTCCCTTCCTGTTGTACAACTGGATTAGCACGTTTACTGTGTAGGGCCCGTGGCCTTTCCATGCTGTGCAGGAGGCCTGGAATACCTACACAGGGGAGGGAAGAGCTGTCCCTTAGATACTTGCTCCACACAGCAGAGATGATCTCCTGAGCTGCAGGCAGCCAGGGACCTGCACTTCATCTGTCTTTACCTCAACTCTTCTTCATCACAGATTCATCCCAGTCATCCCCTCTCAGAGCTGCACCATTCTGCGCTACATTAATTAGTCATCTCTAAGATTACAAGACCAAATGGATACAGTCACTAGTGCCCAGCACCTTCATAATTCACAGTTATGGTTTCTATTTAAAGAAGGCTTCTCAGGCCTTGTGTTTACCCTGTTGATAGTAGAAAATCACCTCTTACTAGCTGCTGGATACTTTGATACAGTCAAGGCAAATTAGATAAACTGGGATAAAGCAACAGAACAGTAACTTGTTCTTGTCGATATTACCAAGAAGTTACCCCAACATGTTATTTGCCTCCATAACTACTTACCAGTGGATCCAAAATGCTTTATTCAAAGTGACTCTAAAGAAGAAGAAGAGAAAGTGACCAAATTCAGAGGCTACATCAAACATAGGCAATACATACTAACATAATTATTAAAAAATTAACAACAGTCAAATGAACAGAAAATGTAGCCAGTTCAAAAATCAGTTTTAATAGGTAGGTCTAATGATATCAGGCCTAGCATAAAATAGGCTATTCCAGCTGTATGTCACAACTGGTTGTACTATCATAAGAGCAAACCTTACTAATTGACATGATGGACTGTGGTTGACAGCTTATTGTCATACTCTGCACACTAATATCTTCATGCCTCTGTTAAAACTACTCTAAGAACTAGTGTGCTCTGATATTAACAGAAACTGTTACACTGATTTCTCTGAAAGGTTGTTCAGGACTTTATTCCTCAAAGAATTATTATTCATAGTCACAAAAAGGTTGGGGGTTTTATTTTTTATTTTTAGAGAAGTAAACAGCATGGTGCTATATGTAACATACACAGTGTTCATTTTAGGTCTATAGGGTTACTCTGTATTTGTTTTCTTTTAAACAGATTCATTAAACACCTGAAATGGATTATGACCGGGTTAATGGATCAAGTAATGGAAAGAAAATATTCTCTGCAATGTAGAGATGAAAGAAGGACAAGGGGACAACAAGAAGAGTTGTCATCAGACCTTGTCAGTTGTGACTTTTTTCCATGGTCATTGCCTCTTGAGTGTGCACTAACTGCAGTGATTCATGCACCATGCTGGGCTTCCATAGGTAATTCTGGGATGGACTGTATGAACAAGTAATATAAGCTATGTTATAACAGAAAATCAGGATGTTACTCAGATTTGATAGACTTTCAAATAAATACCATGTCACCCAAATGGACACGCTCTACATACTGCTTAAGCAAGTTTTACAATCACACATTGAAAACTTTACCAGACAGTAGTTCAAAGACAGTGCTTTCTCAGGGGAAAATATGCAAGGAGGTTCTGTTCAGGGAGGTATTACGGTAAGAACTGTGCTAGTAAGATATTTTATTTAAATAATGAATTTTGAAATAGATCAGAGTGTGAATTTTGTATGTCAGATGGATTCATTATCTAAAACAGGATACTTGGCAGATTGTCTAAGCTCATGTTCCTATGTACAGAAAGCAATACAATAAAGACTGACCTTTTCAATGAAAAAGTGAAGCAGTCGTGTTGGAGTTGTTCTTTCTCAATCTGAACAGAAAATAATTGAAATAAGCATTACCAGAAATTCCAGTTTTCCTACAGGTACCTGCAAGTAGTTCCAGGTTGTTGAGATGGCCAGCATGTAGGAAATTCTCATGAACAACTACTTAAAAAAAAAATAAAAAAAATCAAACCTGAGCTGAAACACCAGGAACTGCACAGTGTGGTGGGGGTGAAAACCCAGGTGTTATTGCAAGCAGGTATTGGACTGGTTTTGTCTTATTCTCATTGGATTTTTTACAAATGTTAAATTTTCATAACTGAGCAGTTGTTAAGCCAAGTTGATATATCAAGGACATTTCAGATAATGCAGAATTGAAAACATTTCTCCTGAACTCTCTATGCATTATGTCTGTGCTGTGCAGTCTGCATCTCCAGCATCTGCTCCCAGCTCAGGCTTTCAGATCCAGACAGATGGTGTCCCGAGTCTCCTGACAGCCAGTGAGAGGGAACAAGAGGGTGAGTGTTTAGACCCCCCATGAAACAATGACAAATAAACTTGTGTATCAACATCTTTTTTCTTGATGCTCTCAGTGTGTTGTACTAAAATGACATTTGTAAACTCTTAGTGAAGTATGCACTACTAGTGCAGTAGAAGTTGGCTCCCAGTCCCCAAAATTCTGTGCTCCAAATGCAATTTTCAGCTGCTCCTGCAAGAGGTGAAGCACTGTCACTGAACTAAGTAGCTTTTCTCCAAGACAGATTCCATCAGACACTGTTTGGGGCCTTAAAACACTGGCAAGTGCTTTGTTCCATACAATCCCTGGCCTGCAATTCGGGGATGAAGTCACCTAGCACACAGTATTCTAACTAGTAAAGACACATTTAGGGACCTAATCCCCATTTAGGCACTTGTATTAAGAATAGTCAAGTTTTAAAGCTCGCTAAGCTTGTGTTCACATGCAAGAAAACCTGAATTTTGCTACTGAAGGTGGCATTCCTGCTGCCTTTCTAAGTAGAAATTCACACTGTTCACAGAGATGGCTTACACTAATTTTCCAGGGTCACATGTATGCCATTTGAAAAACATGGTTCAGTTTGTCATTATAGGGACTTACTGCAGCATCTATTAGTTTGTAATAATTTCACTGCAGTGGGTTTATGCCACACAATGCACAGATCAAGCAATACAAATTCCACCAAGTAAGTAACTTTCTTAACCTTAGATTGACATTTCTGATTTCTCAGACAGCTCAGCTTCATCCATGTAAAGGATGGGTAGAGTACTCAGATTACAGGATCTGACTGCCATCCTAACACAAGCCTTAGCATTTTAACAAGGCTTCTTTGGCAACAAAAAGAGCCTGGGCATAAAGAGAGTAATGTTTTTCCCATCCTACAAGATTTTTAGGATATAGATTTGATCAGAACATCTTTTTTAGGGTAGCCAGTGACTTCAGCCCTCTACACACAAGGCACTCATTCAACACAAGCATTTTGGATAAGCTTTGTGCCACAAGAATATCCAGGCTTTGAACCTTGATTAATTTTAGAACTTTTAACTGTCTGAAAGGATGAAAACAACTGTTTACTGTTATTAGCAAGTGGCTTCAGTTAGCACTTTTGTATCATCTAATCCTGGATTCTGTCTGTCAGTTGGCATTGCAAGATCCCAATGCCTGTTAAGAAAGAGCTATTTCTCCATTTCCAGCCCACTGAACTGGTAAGTGCCAGCAGGACCAACCTGTCACCCTCAGGCACAATGTTTTCCATACCATAGGAAGCACTGAGCATGTCATTACATTCAGAAGCCAGCAGTGGTTTTGTGGCATTTCCAAGACAAAAACCAAAATAATTTTCAACAGCTACTATGAGCTACTGTAAAAAGAAATAAGTTTATTAATACTTTAAAAAAGATGTATAAAGAAAAAACACTGTATGACAATTTACAATCTGTACATTATAAACATACATCTCCCACTAACCCACAGAAAGAGAACAGCAGTATACCTGGCATGATTTTTCCAGGCCAGACAGGGTCCTGTAACATTCAGCTGCCTGTGTAGTATTTAGCACATTCTCAGATTCAGCCAGAGTGAAGCGTAGCTGCAGAATATATCCCTAAAGGGGCATTTGTCATCTAAAGCTTAGTTCAGGGAAGCCAAGCCAAGGGCTTGCATGGCTGGAGTGCTGCAGGCTGAGAGGAGCACCACACAAGATTTGGCTCAGACTGCCTCCCATTCAAGCATCTCAAAGAGCGGAGTGTAAATGAGATTTTTTTCCATGACTCTGGCTAGCATTTAGCTAGAGAGAAGAACCATGCAGACCGTTAAGAAAAATACCACTTTCTAGTTACAAATATAGTCTCCATAGAGTTTTTCCACCTTGCTCTCTTGTACTATTTCCTTCACGTACTGTACCTGGTTTTCTGCCCTCCTTTGATTAACAGAAACAACAAGCCAGACCAACCTTCTTTCCTTCATTCCATAGTCTGTCCACCCTCCGTCCCTGCTGTCAAGATTCTGCATGTACTGAAGCTTCAGCAGAGAAGTACAATTTGCTGGAAGCAATATAAAGAACGTGGATTTGGACTGTTTAAATTTGGGACTTTTTAAAAAACAAGGAACAGAGTATTTGAGAGGCTAGTTGAGTGATTCTAGCTTGTATTGTTCCTTGGGTCAGTATTGTCAGTGCTTCCTCGCAGAAGAGATTTCAAGGAGGTTGTTGAGATAACCCTGAGGCAGAGTCCTTCCATCCCAGTTTATGGAATATCAAACATTCCTTGCTTTTTCAACCCCATTTTTTTTTTTTCCTGTCTCCAGGCTGTATCTGGACAGGGAGCCAGAATGCTAGTCCTGACAATCATCTCTGTACAATTTTAAGTTCTTTCCATGTTCACAGAGCTTAAATAACGGAAGACGAAGACAAAAGAAAAAAAAAGCAAAAAGGAGCCAATAGTTTAGCTATCACAGTCAGCAGGATCAGTTGTTTGGCCCACCCATCACTGAGGCCAGCAGTGCAGACACATGGTAATGCTTTGAAATATGTTATTGTCATTGCCTAGTTAGGAATAAGTCCATAAAAGAAGGTCACAAACTCCACACAGTAGTGATTTCACTGTCAAGTACAAAGCAGATGCTTGTATGTTTATGCTGCCACCTGCAAGTGAGAAACTAAATCCCAGACCATATATGTAAGAAAAAAAATATTCAAGTTCTCATTTGAGAGACAGTAAAAACCTTTGAAGACTGTCACTTGGAGGATTTTTGTGCAATAAACTGAAGCTATTTGTATGCATTTGAATTTCTGCGATAATGTCAGAAAAAGCCTTAATAGTTTTCCCGTTTTAATTTTTTTTTTCTCTTTTCTTTTTCCTAATCTTTTTGAAGGATTCAATAACAAGAGAGTGGCAGAAAATATCTTTCTATCCCTAAGATGACATTGATGATTAGCATCAAGAAAAGAGCCACTTCTAGATTCTTGTGGATAATCTTACAATATCCAACTGTTTTACAAGACTGCTCATTCTTATTTATGCTCCTGACCCCAACACTTCACATCAGTGCAGACAGAGAGGTGAAATCTGTAACAGAGCTTTGGAAGTCCAAAATCATCAAGTGGAATTTGATCCCAGTTAGCACTGGCACCATGAAAAAATTAGATGTGATCTGTCACTGCTTCAGATCTTGCAGGTCCAGCAGCTTACAGTCTATTCTTTGATGAATCGATGATGGACTTTTATACCATCCATATCCTGTGATTCCTCATCACTTTTAATGGTGATCACAATACCCAGATGCTGTTTTCATCTTCAAAACTCCATGTTGCTTAGCTCTTCATCACTTCAGTAGGTGTTTGAATAGCATTTTAAGTGACCTTCAACATTGAACTCTATCATTCACCCACTTCAAGCATCACCCAGAAGCTTAATTGTGACTGTTTTTTCATTTTGCCACTATCATGAAAATAAGCCACCAATTCATCAAGCAGCAAGGAAGATAGGAAAACACAGAGGACACCTTCACCTCTTCTTTATGCTACCTGTGAAATGATAAAAATAGAATATTAGATGTATGCCCATCAGCTTAATCACCGTTATCATCACCAAAACCATGTGTTTGATGTACTCTGAAAACAGACAGCAGTGACTGGTAGATAAATCACCAACTTTCACACAGCAGAGCTCCCTACCACTGACTGCCATTGCTCTGTGTCCAGAGGAAAACCAAGGTCATTTGGGAGCTGACCGAGGAGCATTTGGCTTCTCCTTCTTCACTGGGATCATTTCACTGTTGCATCCTGTGTAATTTTTTTTTTTTAAGAGCAAGAGGAAGCACATGGCAGAAAACTAGGAGCAAAAATCTTACACAAAACCCAAACTTCCTGTGATTGCTGCAGCTCCTTCAAGTCCGGAAGTATCAAGCCAGTGAGATCCTGGTGATCATCAGCACTGTTGGCAAATTCCTAACAATGCAAGTATTTCAAGGATCCTTGAAACAGTACAGGCAGAATCAATGAAGAAAAAGTGGCTGCCAGTGGCTAAACCAGACAAAAGAGGACAAGGAGTACAAGAATCAATAGTTTGCTCCGAGTACAGTGTAAGTGCAGCTTCACAGTGAGAAAAGCAGCTGTGGAAGATTTGTGTTAAACAAAGGAAATGTGAAATTACTTACTAAAAATCAACACAAAACAATCTCTAAGGACTTCAGGACTCATCTATTAAAAGTGAGAAGTACACAGAGGTATTGAGCTTTCTGCAGCAGAAAAGAGAAGGTGAGCAAGCCAGCTGCCAGTCACTGAGCTGGGCTGAACTAGGAGTCTGAGAAGTCCATTCTTGTTGCTGCAGCTCCTGCAGTCTGCTAGTGCTGCTGCCAGGGAGATGGGGGGTGCAATGTGAGCAGGGGCAAAGGGGGCCTGATGTGAGGTTGATCTGTGCCGCTCTGGGGCAGCAGCTCTTTCCTTAGCTGTGTATATATGGATGCTGTTACTGTGCCTGCTGCTGGTGCAACCAGAACCAACAGCTGCCACAAAAACAAGTCTTGCTGTCTCAGGGAACCAGGGTTCATGTTACCTTTATGAGATCATCTGAATCTACACACTGATCCTAGAGTCCAGCTGCTGAAGGTGTTCAAGAACTCCATAGGGAATGGTGGGATTCCACATCCTGCAGGGACAAATTCAGAAAGGAAATAGATTTTAAGAGGCATAATTTGCTTCAGGTTTTTTTGTGCATTTGATATGTTTGTGTTTTGTTTTGAAGTTGCCTTTCCCTTTTGAATATAATTCTGTAAAATATTTAAGCTATGGAACCAATGAAAATGTATTTTCATTTAAAATAAAGCATTTTAGTCACCTACAACCTGGCTGATGCTGGGTCCTGTCTCCCTAATTGTTCTTTAGCTTCCTATCAAACTCCCTTCCTCTGAATGGGTACTGGCAGCTTTAGTCTATTTAGCCTTTATTGATGTCTGCTCATTGTATATCCTTCAAATGCAAGTCCTGCAGGACAGGGTAGTTCAGGTACTGTGAGAGGGTAGAATATGAAGGGAGGCTCAATATAAACTGTGCTTAATGCAGGAAAAGCTTGCTTGCCTGGCATGACTGGGAATTAATGCAGCTGAAACCAGAGACATTTTTAACATTTCTGTGACTGCTTTTGTATTTCTGTGATGTCTTTTTTTATGCCTCTTGTAAATCTGTCAAATACAGAACACAGCTTCAGAATGAATTCTAACCCAGTTTGCAGAACAAGATAAAGCAAACAGCATGTGAAGAGACTTACACCAAGTTCTTTATATGGGGACATTTTCGTAGGCTGTCAGTCAGCTGCTGAGCTCCAACACCAGTTATTTTGTTATACTGAACCCTGAGGAAAAAAATGTTAGTTTTGTTAGACCTTGTTAGACTAACTTTGTTAGTCCAGATCACATCATGTAGCGGTGTAATCAAACATTTAATTCAAAATTAAAAAAACAACAACCAAACTATACATGCTTATCTGTGGATGGGGAAGAAAGAAAAAGAAAAGTAGTTTGTTGACTCAAAAGACCTCTAATAAAATATCCAAAAGTTCAAACTGGAACATCTTTAAGTTTGTTCATCTGAGGGTTATCTTATTCTATGTACCCAAGATCCTTCTTCAACTACCCATGACCCTAATTCCATCTTAAAACCGATTTTCCAGTTTTTATGGTGAACTGCTCCTTAATCCTTTCTAACCACTGACTATCTGGACTCTGCATAAGCACATTTTCCCTGTGAAATTTCCATGAAATTTGCCTCCTCAAAGTCTGTCTCCTCTAGCCCGAGCATGGAATATTTGAATTTTCTGTATCCGAGTAAGCAAGCTTTCCTGGGCCATCTCCAAAGTTTTCATACTCACTCGAGCACTCTTAAAGATTCCATTTCAGGAAGAACTTTTGCAAGATTTTCTGCTCCAAAATCACAGATGCTGTTATTGTATAAGCTGCAGAAAACCAAACCAGTATAGTCACAATTGAATAATGGATAATATAAACAGATTCAATATTAGAACAAGGAATTTCAGATACGGTTGGTAGATCAAACTTCCAATTTCTCCTTATCTATTTGCAGTTAGTGTTTAAAGCACTGTTTCATATTTTCTGTGTCAATCAAACCAGGAGGCCGCACCCCTGCTTCAGCTAGCACAGCTACAGCAAAAATAGGCCTAGATTCTTATGAATAATCAGACATTTCTGTCTACATTGGGTCAAATTAAAAATCTGCAAGGAAATGAAGCTCAAAGATTTGGGGCACAGCATTCAAAAGATTTCCACATGAGCAGATTATTCCAGTATTGCACACCATGGTTTCTTCCCTTCATTCAGGCTAATGCCAGACATTTCAATGGCATGGGATTGACCTCTGGTCCCATATCACCAAACACTCCATCCTTGCTGGCTGAAGGCTTAGCACTGCACTCTGCAGGCTCCACACAAGCTTGCAGTAGATCTTGGCCTTGGGTGTGCATTTGTACAGGGTATTATTCATAAGTGGGTATTAAGGATTGGATTTAAAAATCAGTACAGTCCTCATTATGTCCCTGAGGACAGGGACATATCCTTCAGTATGTCTAGGCTGGCTCATACATTTCTCTCCTCTTCTCTCTAAAGGTTTTATGCAGGAATGAAGTAAAAAGCTTGGCTGCTGCACAGCGTGCATATTAGTTCCACATTCAGCAATTTGACAGAGATAACAAGGTATGTTGCACAAAACAACTGGACAGGATACAACTACTTACCTGAGTGTCTTTAATGAAGACAAGGAGGGAAGGGCTGTAGCTAGTTTCTCAGCACCCACATCTGTTATCTTATTCTGTGATAAGCTACAGTAATTGAGATCACTTTGTTAGTTGAGCACATTTATTCTAATTTATTGCAATGTGGGGAAAATTATTTTCAATGTCTTTTTTATATGAAGAGTGTTTAGGCCAAATACAGGGAAAAAGGCAAAGTATGGCCCTTGAAGGGAAATCAGGAATGGCCATAGGATTAACCTATTTCTCTAACAAATATACAGATTAAGTATGTCCATAGACTCATTGGTCTTCCATGCTCATGGGTTAATTGTGCCTATAGTTGTTAACACACAGTCCCTTAAGGCTCTAGGTTTAACCTATTTCTTTTCAAAATTTTCCAGAACTGATAACCTTGCACTTACTTTAGTGTTTCCAGTGATTTCAGGGTTGGAAAGACTTCAGAGAGACTCTTTGCTCCTTCATCTCCTATGCCATTTTGACTCAAAGCATCAAGGCTGGGTGAGGACAAAAAGAGAATTAGCTTTCCATGTAATTCAGATTTTTGCATTTTATTAACCTCAGAGACCACTCTATACATCTTGAGAAACTCCTTCACTGCAGTAGTCTAAATCAGCAAGAAGCATCACACAAACTACAACTGCTCTAATATGCAGCTTTCTGCTTCCCAAATTTACAGCACAAGATTTTTTTTTACTAGTTGAATGGCTTGACCCATTTCCTTTGATATGCAAATGGAGCACTTAATGCCTTCCATCCACCATACACTGAAGATTATTAAGATGGTTATGAAATAACTGTGTTCCAGCTATGCTGAAATGAGATTTCCTGTGAAATACAGAACTGACAAAATCCTGCAGATGCTGTAAATCTCTGCCTAAACAGCTCCTTCTCCAGATAGTGTTAGAAATGAAGTTTTTCTTCATTCAGGTATCCAGATGGAAAGAATTCTAGATAGTCACAATTTTAGATACTGGATCCTCTTCTAATCTGACAGACAATGCTGGGTTACCTAGGACTCATTCCAGTTTTAGAGCTTTGTTTTCCCAAAATATCATGAAAGGGCCAGATATGATACAGACAAATGGCCAATGAGCCAAGCTGGTAAGGCTAAAGGTCTTCTCAAAACCCAGTAACCCACAGAGGTAATGGCAGAATATTGACTATTGTTGCTACAATTGTTTCTAGCATAAAGAAGCTTCAAAGTCAGAGACAGCTGGTTTCTCATAGAGACAAGAGAATAAATAATAACTGTTGCTCTTAAAACTCTATTTTTAATACTGCTCCTGGTAAAGGAAGGGACAAAGACTGTGTGAAATTATGTCGACAAAACAAAACCAGGTACTAGCTAAGTATGGTTGTTTTATCTTTTATATGAATCATAACCACAAAGTTCAATCTCTCAAAATTCTACCAGAAGTTTGGGATGTTTGTTGACACTCACAGCACCAGTACAAATACTAAAAATTAATCTCCAAGTTTCTCTCTGCTTCTGGTTCAGGAGGAACCCTGTTCTCTCCTGAGGCAGACACGACCATGAGTCCCTCAAACCTCACCACGAGGGAGCCAGGAGCTTGGACACATTGTGGAGCTTGAGTGAAGAACTAAGTAATCTGCAGGCAGCATTGATCAGTGCCATGGCAAGAAGGGAGAGCACCCAAGTGGGGCTTTGTACTAAACCTTTTCCACAAGGTTTTATCCACTGAGGAACTGTGATTAAAGTGGAAGTGACTGAAGGGGTATTGAACAAACCCCTACCAGGTGTCTCAAGGGAGGACAAAGAGCCCTAGTTTTTAGCCTGCTGTTACACTCTCTGAATATTTTTGTTCAGTTTGTTCAAAGCAAGTATTGTTGTTGGCAAATTGTTTCTTGGGTACATTAACTCCCCACATCAGCAAGGGCTGCTGAAGAGCAGCATTAGCGAAGTTAATCTTCAGCATTACTCACTCTAAATGTTGAAGTGATGGGAATGCTGCAAGGATTTCCACAAGTTTTAGGAGTCCCTGAAGGCCACACACTGGACCAAGCCTAGAAGAAAACCAGTATAGACATGCAGCTGTGTTTCCACATGCTCCAAAACAGCAGAAGTTATGAATTTTTAAGTTCTTCCCCTGCAGCCCCAAATGCAAGCTACTCTTCAGAAGCAGCCATTCCCTACAACCTGCAGCAAGGATTTCTGCTACAAAACCTCCAGATAAGAACCTCACAAGGCTAAGGTCAGACAGAGCACAGCTGCTTGCACAGAAGCAGCAGAACATGCAGTTGCCACTTTTTTTTTTTACTCTTTGCAAGACTCACCTCACTTGTTTTAGATTCCTTTCTGTTATTTTTCTACTGTTTTCAGGTTTTTCTTTTTAAGTTTTATAATCTTGATAACTGAGATGAAAAAAATAATCTTTTTTTCCCCCAACTACTGGCAATTCAGACTAACTTAAGATCAACATTTTACTGCAGCTTGAAGCATAAATGGAACTTTAATATTCCAGCTCCAAGCATTTGTTCCTCAGACTCTAACCTCTTATGTAGATTTTCCTTGCTATCAGAACAAGTTCAGCCTAGATAAAAAGGGAAAGTAGGAGAAGAAACAAGAAGAGAAAGCAGCATAAAATCAGAAGCGAGGCCAAGCACAGAAGTTCTAGACTGGGTCAGATGTGGAGAGCAGGAAACAGATGAACACCTTATGAGAGTTCTCCATTGCACTAGTGCAAACTCTGACCAAACTAATTCCCACATTATGGCAGGATATTTTAAGCAACAGAATAGCCCTGGAGGCTGCTTACATTTCATGGGGAAAAAAAGAAATGTTACTACGCCTCATTTTTAAAGTCAGTGTTTCCAGTACAATCTTCTTCCTTGCAGGAAAATGGTGCTAAATATTTTATTTGGGAGGCATTCTCTGACCTTATTCTCCTAAACTCTAATAGGGCAGAAAATGACTGCAGAAGACTGAGATAGAAAAGTTGAGCATGGCTGGGGAAAAAATATTTCCCAGGTAATTGGATCACAATCAAGATATTTTATACCCTAGGGCAAAGATCTACATTTGGTGATAAGGAGCTAACAACAGTAAAATCAAACAAAATTGATAGAACCAGCAATACTCAGGGTTTACTTTATGCTTTACCATCAACTAGCTATGCATCAGCCCAAGGACTGCAGCCAATACCCATGCATCTTCTCAGTCTTAAATGGATACATTGAAGATATTAATGGAGACAATCAACAGAAAGCTGTTTCACTTACGCAAATTCTAGTTTTTGAAGGTTTTTGATGGCAGGAATTTCATAGCTGCTGCAACCAGATGCCTCTTGCACACTTAATAAATCACAGTAGAAGCAGAGTGTGATAAATATTTTAGCAATCAAACCAGTGCTTTAAAAATAACTTCTTAGTGAACTTTTACAGAAAATAAACCACTACTGCATTAACTGAGGAACCTGGGAAATTCAGAATAACTTGTGCTCCAACCTTTCTTCATTTAATTAATTTCCATCTGATAATTTGCTTTCACAGGCCTCTTTTCCCAATAAAATATAAAGACATTCTTCTGATTCAAGTATTTTCTGTCAAACATGAAGTTCATTTTTTGTATATTTTAATCACAATACTCTGCCCATGTTAAAACAGAAATCATTTTTTATTGAAAAAAACCCCCAAAACAACCAAAATACTCCAGTTAAGCATGCTTTTAATTGCAACCAGTCCCCTAGCCACATCATGAGCAGGGATGAAACAGAGTTGATAGTTCACATAGCACAAGCTTTTACCTCCTGAGCTAAAGGACTGACTTGGGTCATTTGTGACCAGTGGAAAACAAGACTTCATTTATGACCCAGGTGCCACAGGGGGGAGGAGATCAGTTACCTCAAGTTATGCAACTGAAAGCAATTGGAAGGCAGCATTCTCAGAGATTAAAAAGAAATCTGAAGGGGAAAAAAAATGACAGCTGGCTTTTTTTATTGGCAGTTTTGATAAATATTCTGGATGGTGCTGTCATTGCTTCTCCCTGCCATGAGAACCACCACACATCAGGGTAGGAGAATGCTCTGAGATGACGCAAGAGCTACCTGAGTTACTTCTCTTTTGGACGAACAGAGGACTCCATTCTCCAGCACTGTCAGTGAACCCCCATTTTCTTAAATTGCTACTATATTAAGAGGACTTTTGATCATAAATGAGCCTACCAGTTGATCCTCTTCTGCATCTCTACGAGGTCTGAAAGGTCACTGATGTCCTTCATTGTCTTTGCCTTAAAGGGGCCAAGAACAAATTTCTCTGTTGATGCTCTCAGCAGTTCGTAGTCTTTTGTCTGTTCTAGAGATTTCCAGAGCCTGACTGCATCACTGAGGGAGGCCCTGTGAAGTGACAAAACATCAACAGATATGACTGCTGTTGTTGCTTGAAAGTGTCATCTACATACAGTCCTATGAATGACTCTACAAAGAATGACCAACCTGAATGATGCCACATTCTTTAGGCCAACCAAGTCTTTTAGCCCTTGCATGTCAATGCTGCTGTTTTGCAAATCCAAGGAAAACTCTTTTCTTGACCTTTTTAAAATAGAGTGTAGTACATGGACATCAGGTGGTGTAAGATCTACGTCCAGAAAAGACAGGTCTGGTTTGAGCCTTAAGGCCACATGCTGCAAGAGATAATTGTTTTGTGTTTCATAAATGCAATGTAAAAGCTCAAGTAACCTCTCTGGACAGAGCTTGTTCATCTTCAGCCTTCTAATACATTTCAAGAATGTTTTCTGCTTCTTGATTGAATGTTTTACATCCTTATTTGAAAGGGAGCAGAAGTAGGGGTCATCCTGGAGGAACAACAAACCAGCCAAAAATCGAGGCACTAAATCTAACCAGTTATAAGGCTTTTTCTTCTTGGATGGAAAAGACAAGTACTTTGTTAGACTTTTATCCTTGATCTCTTCTGGTAGCATAAGATGAAGGGCACCCAAGAAATTCTGAATGATGACATCGGAGAATGTGCTCCCAAATTCCTCTTCTCCACTATCTGAATATCTGGGGAATGCAATTGGCAGGAAAAATCCGTATTTCAGAGCAAACTCTTTAACTTTCTTAGAAGGAAGAAGATCACTTTTCATGGCACTTTGGTGCTTTTCTCCAAGATACCAGGCTATACGGGCCAGTGCAGCAAGACTCTCTTGATTTTGCATGGCTGTAACATCTGTTTGCATATGTATTATCTTTTGCTGCACAAATTTCAGGAAGATTCTAGTAAGAGTTGAAGGAAGGTTTTTGTCTCCCCTTTCAAGAACTGTCTCACAGAGAAAACAAACAAATCTACACATAACAGGGCTGTAACAATGACTGAACAAGTACCCACAGTCTTTGATTAATTTCAGTGCATTATCACGGTAGGGTAATCCTTCAAAGTATTTGGTTATGTACAGTTCTCTCTGCTGAGGGGAAAATCCTACTATTTCAATAGTCTTATCCACTTTAGACACATACTGGTACACCTTGTCTTTTGGTCTTGCTGTAAGTAATAAAGTACAACCTTTCAGTATCTTTTTTTGGATGAGTCCTGAAAGCAGCTCCTTTACACTGCACAAGTCTTTTTCAGACTGGCTGGCCGAGCAACGAGGAAAATTCTCATGAACATGCAACCCTTCAAAACCATCAAAAATTAGAAGGACTTTAGTAGGATTTTGCAATATATACTCAAAGATCTCTTTGCTTCCCTCTTGAGGTTTTACAAAAAACTCAAGCAGCAGATCCTTCAGGCTATATTTCTTCTCAGGCAAGCTTATTTGTTTGTAGTCAAACCAAAAAACAAATTCAAATTGAGAAAACTCTCCATTGGACCAGTCCTGGCAGATCTTCTGAACAAGAATGCTTTTGCCCATTCCTGCTTTTCCCAGCACCAAAATCACTTTAGTCTCTAAGTGTTTACCTCCTGGGATTTGAAATATTTGGCTTCTTTTAAGGGCTGTCTTTTCCTTTCCTTGCAGACTGCAAGTTACCAGCTCCTTTTCCATTGCTTTTATGCTATTCTTCCCAGTCTTGGTTTCAGGTTGGCTTTGAACTAGTGTTCCACCAATAAACAGGTGATCAAGAGTTACTTCACGCTCCATGGCCACATATTTGCACATGTCTCTGAAATAATCCATGAGTGATGCACAGAAAGCTTCCACTGGCTCTAGAGAAACAAAAAGGACACACCAGACTGAACAAATCAGTCCACAAATTCCAATAATGCTCATGGCGGTTTAATTATTTTTAATTACATAATTGTAATATGGTCAAAACACATCTGTTCCCATCAAGCACATAGCTCTGGATTTGTCCACGCAACTGCAGGTACTTAAGGTAGGAGTGTAAGCACAATAGACACTTTTAGACCTATGAACTGAATAATTTTGGAGGTATCTATGCATATAATAAAACCAGGTAAGTATAGTGACCTTCTCAGTAGGTACTACAGCTAGATACCTAAAGCTAGACAAGTCTAACATCTTAAAAACAGGAATTGTGGACAGACACTTGGAACAACTTCACCAACTGTTGAATGACAATTTCTAACAAGTAGCTTTTCTTTATGGAAGGAAATACTGAAAAATTAGCCAAAAAATGCTGGAAGTTTTAATTCAAAAGTTCTAAACTCACTTGGTCTTTTGAAAGGTTCTTCGGAAGGAATGATGGTAACTTGGACCTCTTTGAACAGTTCTAAACCTGAAGAAACAAATAATATACTTTAGGAAGACAAGTAGATAGTCATGGACTCAGCTTTACTAATTTCAACAATAAGACTAACAAAATTTTTAAAGTTCATTGCAATATATATTACATGTCATCCAGAAAAAGAGATCTTTTGTTTGTTTTATGAGAGAAAGGAAAAAAGTCCTCACACAAGTACAATTCAGCTGATGTGAACTGTTGCAGGCAGTGTGACACCAAACCAGATGACAGCTGTTCCACAGCTGAATGAAGCAGAATACTCAGCATAACAAGGTGACATCCACTGATCTGTCAAAATGTCAGTGTTTTGCATAAATTCACATTCACATGGACTTTTTTGTCATCAAAAGCTAGAGCTGCCTTTTGTTATTCTACACCTTGTAACCAAGCATTAAAGATGCAAGTCACAGAGAAGTGACTATTGGTAACAGAATTTACCCATTACTCTTCCTGACAAAGTACTGTCACTGTCCAATTTTCTTTTTGCCTGTTTTTTGTTTTTTCAAACTACTGCAGACTTTTACTCTTGGTCAGATGAGTCTGCCATACACAAAGAAATTGGGATTTTTTTTCAGAGAATGCATATTTCCTACAGACTGGTAATGACCAGTTTTGACAAAACTTTTGGTAGGAAAAACTTTGCAGATGCTGGACAGAATTTAAATTGATAGAGAGTGTAACAAACCCAACCTCATCAATAGTCTCATGGTAACCAAACTCAGCAGTGATGTGGAAAAAAACCCGACAGAAAAAAACAGGTTAAACTCCCATTTCTACAAGCGTATTGATTGCCATCACATTTGGTTCATCTTGATGTATAATGTGGTTAAACAAACAAACAAATCTCCAAAGTTTCAGTGATGTGGAAACCAATTCCTACTCTGCATGCCAGCAACAGATGAAATGGTTAGAGTTCAGAGTTGCTTCTAGCAGGGAAGCACCCACAGACTTCTAAGGAGTAAGTCCTTTTTCTTGTGGAAGAATATATTTGATATCAAGATAGTTCTCCTTCTTGTAGAATAAAAATCAACTTAAGATATTAAATAAAGAGGGGACATCTATTTTCAGACAAGTGTCTGGTTTTGAATTACTATTTATTTTATTAAATAAGAACCACAGAATGAAAAACCAAGAAAAGCTGCAATGACACATTTAGATGTGAAGCAGCATTGGTCAAATCAATAAGGTGTTAATAACTTCTTAAAAAGGAAAAGGGACTGGCTTGTAGGCTTATGTGCTGTTTTTTCTGCTGTACTCGGAATTCTGAGGCTTGCAACATACTCTTATATGTTGTGCTGCTGTAAATCAGTTGCAATTACTAGTCTTGTATATTCACATAAACAGTATATGTAATTTACAAATACTTCTCCAAACCTGGGGGTATTTGCATATTAATGCCAATTTTGGGTGGTGTTAGCCACCAGAGGGCAACAACACACTTGTACCAAGCTGCAAGCAGCTATCACCAGGGAGCAGAGATCAGAAACTAAACACTGAAATCAAGCTCCCTGTTCTAAGAGCTCTCTGAGGGCTGGAGGAAAAGTTTCTGAGGAAAGTTTGCTACCACAGATGGGACTGTTACACCGTGACCAAGGCTCTGATTTCTTTATAAACCTTTCTGTATATTAGGCTTCTGTATTGTTTAGTTAAACAAGGTAGTAATAGTTGGTTTTGGGGCTTCCACGAGAGCTGACTGCAGCCTGGCTTCCAGCTCTGAGGCTTTAAGGTGCTTCAAGCACACGGAGCCTTTTTATTTTAACTAAACAAGAAGTCTTCTTCCAGGAGCTGGACCTCATAGCAAACACAGTGGCTTGCTGCTAAGATGTAGCTGAGTCTGTAGCTCTACAACCTCTGATCTGCTCTATATTTTGGACTAGACTGAGCAGCCAGTGATGAATACAAAGAGGGAAATGCCATTCATTTTTATTTTCCTCATGAAGGTCAGTATGAGTAAAGCCTGGGGGGGAGAATTGGCTTTGGGTAGAAGGAATATGCTCCCTCTTCCAAACCAAAGTACTGCTTATATAAAATCAATTTTCTACTTACTACATAAACTAACTGGAAAACTTGGGGATATCAATGTATCTGTGGAAGAAGTCAGCACTGGCAAGAAACAAATTATAGTTTTCAGCCTATTGTAGCTATTGGTAACTGAAATGAGGGAACTTAGTACTTTGTTAACAGCATTTATTTTCCAGTACTTTCTGCCTATTTATGTGGATAAAAAGTTATTGCTCTTACCTGGATATATTATAACATCAGAAGAGCCATTTCCAAGAACAAAATTAAGTATCTGCTGAGGAGGATCTGCAAATCCTGTATTCTGTTGGCTTCCTTTCACACCAACAGGTAGACACTCTGGAATCAAGGATGCTAAAGGTCGTGAAATTAGTGCAGAATAATTACTCTTCTGTTTTAAAATGCTCCTGGTTTCTAAAAGTTTCTTAAAAAAAAAAAAGCTTCCTAAAAGCTACTTATACTTTCTGGCAGCTTCTGAGCAAGTATTCTCAGTGAACAGTTTGTGACTCAGAATTCATAGGATCACATGAGGTCCATAGAATCCATGAAACAAAAACTCTTAAAAGGTATGATGAATGTGAAACACAAGGGATTCTCCAACTTTTAGTGACCACTGTTTTTTGACAGTCTAAAGAGAAATTCTATTAACATAAGGAAAAGTGTTTAAGGCGAAGTTTGTAAATGTGAGATCCAGAAGAGAAAATGTGTAA
Organism: Hemiprocne comata; assembly: GCA_020745705.1. Taxonomy (NCBI): domain Eukaryota; kingdom Metazoa; phylum Chordata; class Aves; order Apodiformes; family Apodidae; genus Hemiprocne; species Hemiprocne comata. Next base: position 11,360,674 of record CM036600.1, read on the forward strand.
ACATGATGTATCTGAATGTTACCTTTTCCCTTTGCACTACATCTTTCCCACATAGTTGCACATCACCCAGCTGGTACAAGCAGCTAGCAAGCATCCTTCTGAACCCAGACTGGGAAAGTTTTTTGATGATGCAGTGCTTGCAATTTAATCAGCCATAGCTCTGAGTGTGACAGAATTTCTTCTGCTACTTTGTGCTGTTTCAGCTAGCATCAGGTACTTCAAGGCTTCTAACTTATCCACTGCTTTTTGGTTCATTTCCAGCATAGATTTAACAGTGAAAGGTGTGAATTGTCTTTGTCATTAGCACTTGCCAGCGTACCATGAGCACCCTCTGCTACACAATATGACCATGGCAAGGTGGCTACACAGCCCACCACTTGGATTAGTGCTCAGTATTTGTAAACAAACTTCCAACCTAGATTTTGCTTTTTTAGTGCAAATTTAAATATCCTGCAGTCCTTTACAAACCTCTGGACAAAGAAGAAATTGGAACAAATACAAAGTTTATTAACAAAAGTTTTGTGATTTCCTGTGCTTAAGTAAGTAATTATTTAGACTAGCATATAGTAAAGAATTCTCTTCTCTTATTTATGAATATGCATTTCACCAGTTAAATGAAAAATCTCATTCTATTTCATTAGGGGCAATGCACTTCTGATTTCCTATGAATATTTTTAAGTCTTTTAGTGAGTGCCACACTTTTAAGTCCTCAATTGAAACAACTGCCATACTTATTTTCCTCACCATGGTTCAATGGTCAATAACCAGATTTATATGAGAGTTTTCCTTCCCCTTGTATAAATCAAGCTGTGTACAGGTGCAGACCTAGAGCTGTACTGTACATACCAGGAATTATGAAACGTCTTTCCAGCTCGTTGGCAGCAGGAACAGAAAAGGACATGTGCTGGTTGGATAGGGAGGCAGAGGTAGCTGGATGGCTGTTGAGTGGCATAGCTAAGAGACTGCCATTCCCTGCAGACACTGCAGGGGCTTCCACTTGAAAAAGAAAAAAAGCAAAAGAAAAAGAGAAAGTTATTTCATTGCTAGAAGTTAAGGGGGGCAAAGAAGAGGTCTCAATATATATTATTTTTTTTTTTTTAATCCGAAACTGGTGTGCCATTTCTTGATTGAAAACTCTCCTTGTTAGTGTGGCATAAACATAGGCTTTAAAAAGTGCCAAATCTATACAGGAATTTAAGCAGAGAGAAGGTTATCCACCTTTAAAGGGTACTAACTGCCAGGAACCTTACCTGTGTCTGAACAACTACAACCAACAGGTACCAGTTCAGTTGGAACTCTGATTATGTGTCCAGATTCAACAAATGTATTTTTTTAACAGCTAATTGTGTTTAAACCCAACCCCAGAAGTCAGCATGGACATTGAAAACCAGCTTGGGTCACAGTCCCAGTGTACATGTGTGCTCTACGACTTTCATCCAGTCTATGCCAGTTCCTTAGCAATTGCTAGCCTGAATTTTTCTGAGGTGCAGTCCCATGACCTAAGCACTCTGGATGGCTGTCTAGGTTGCACACTGGCTTTGGCTGTCCACCCTGACATGTACTTTGCCAAAGAGGTTTGGTACAGTCAAAGTTCCCATTAGGAGGCTTGGGAAGTGTGCTAGCATGCTATCATGTGCATGTCACTTCAAAACACTGTATAACATATTCATCAAAAGGTAATTCTCTCACAAGGATTTTGGAAGGGTCTTTTGCTGGTGTAGCTGTGCCCAAGACACTCATGTAGGCTGGGTAAGAACTTTAGCACCAGTTTACACCTAGGGAACAAGTTACAGCCTGCCTGCTGGCCACAGGTAATGGCCTGTAGATGGTCTAACATTGTGTGACACCTTGAAATTTCTCTCTCCCATTCTTATTTTTGTTTAAAGCACTGTATAGCATGGGCTGGGCCAAGAAGCTTTCTTTTGATAATTATTTTCACTAGGATGTTTCACTGGATTTTTGAAAGGTGTTACACTTAGAACAAAGAGGATCAAACCCAGGAAATGCCAGACTATGGTCTGAGTAATATTACTCATAAACAAAAGATGCACGTGATAAAGAGAAGGAAATTTGGCACTGACCTAATTCTCCACTGTTTTGTTTTCTTCTCTCAGATGAATTTAGAAAAGTTCAGCTGTTCCTCTACTGACACTAAGGAAGTTATTTTCCTGTCCCCCAGCAGGAACATGTGCTTTTGAAGCTTAAAGATCCAACTGTTCCCTGGCTACAATGTAGCTGGCCCTAAGAGGCACAGCTCAATAGCCACTGACCAGAGAGCACGGATTTGTTGCATCGTGAATGAGTCAGAGATGTATGACAATGTGATTCTACAGTGATTTCTACTCTGCTGGAAGAAGAGGCATGAAAACATGCATGGTGATGCTGTATCATCAAATCTATGAGAACAAACTTTACCTAGAAGGTAGAGGTAGAGTACCTAACAGAGGATAAGACTTTGGAACATGAGACAATGTATGTTCAATAATCTTTTCCTACTCAGCTAATAACTCACCAATTTTCCTGTATTTGGGTACTGAAGCATCAGAGCAACTTTCTGCAGAGCTTAAGAAGGCTGAAAAATGAAAAAAAGGTGATGACAAGTGACAAAAATTGAACCAGTTTGGTAATTTTAAGTTTCCACCGTGGAAAATTATATTCACTTTTTAAAGTAGGAGGGGGTGTTATGGGTTTCAATTCAGCTATTTTAGAACTGTACAGGTCCAATGTATAAAACATGAACGTGAAAAGACTCATTATTTTACTCTGAAAGTTCAATTAGGCTGTAGATTTTTTGTGCCAGTAATCACAGATTTTGGCTGCTGTTCTTGCTATTAAAGAGGGGATTGTTCAGCTGATGTTTTTCTAAGCTATAGATACACTGACCAAAAAAAACCCAAACACCACTGTTTTACAGATGGAAAAAAAAGCAAGAAATAGAACATGCTTAATGTTATGTCATAGGAAAAAAATTCTGTCAATTGTAAAGGAAGCACTCGAGGGAGATGTTTTCATTTTCAGATCACAGGAAGAGCTAAGTCAGAGGAAGCACATCTGGGTGTATCTGTGATAAATTACAAGAAATGCATCAAGGGTGTGTTAAAATCAAAGTGCTGTATAGTGCAAATTGAACATTCAAACTCTACAGCCTTTCTAACTGTCACTGTTTTTCACTTACTTCGTTTGTGACATTTCTGCATCTCTACGTCAGTAAATTTCTCAGTGTTTTCAGCAGCCATTTCATCCAAAATAAGGCTCCCTGCTAAAAACAGGAAAGATTGCCAAATGTCAACCTTTGTTCTCCTAGAAACATTACAGGAAGAAGTAAAAGCAAGAGGAACATACCAGCTGGCACCAAAGATGAAATGTGCTCCAAATCAAAGATAAAAACAAATAATGTGATAAAACACATATCCAGATCAATACAATTTAGAAAGCCCACAAAGTTCTGAATGCAGATTCTGTTACCTTGCGTTAGTTTCTGAATTGCAAAATACCAACCTACTGTCAGAAATTCAGTGCCTAATAAAACAGAAATGTTTCTCAATGCTCTAATGATAAGCAAAGGATAAAACATCACAGCTGCATCACAGGGTGATCTCAGTACTAGCAAAGTTACTGATTTTATGTATGAAAAGTATTAGGTCCTTTAAGATACAGAGGAAAGGGTTCTAAGCAGATGTAATATTTTGTATTGTAAGAACTGTGAAATATCCATACCATTCTTTTAATGGCAAATAATAATATTGTATCTTGTTTCCTTTAAAGCCAATATAAATTTTGCCATGAAGTGACAAAATCCCCAAATTCCAAGAACAGCAGGGGGTAGTAAAAAGCATTTAAAAAGTCATGTGAACTTCCTGTAGATGGAACTGTTGTAGGGAAGGACTGACATTTTGTAGGCAATTCCAAATTACTTTGCTCAAACATAGAACAGGATATACAGATACTCCATGAATCTTTCTGATTCTATAGATTTCCCAGCAGCCACATATTAGTGTACATATATATCTTCCAAAATAGCAAACAGCTGCATTTTTACCACCACCAAAACAATTATTTTATACGAAACAAGCCATTATGTCTGGCCAAGCACTGAATGAAGGAATAATTTTCTACATGTGTATTATGCCTTTGCTGCATTGATCAGGGGAACAGTAAAATTTGACACACTTCCTCGGGCAGCTCCGTGCATCCTGGACAGAAATAAGTGTGTGTGAACTACATTTATAGACACACCAAGTCCCCTGGGTGGGTCAGGTTTAATGAACTTATGTATATCATCTGTATTGTGCTCAGAATAAATCTGATGCTAATTGAGGGCACGTACTGCACTAGGCAGTTAAGCTGTGTGTACACAATGGCCATAGTGATGTGATCAGCAACTTGGTCAGAGAGAAAACTGCTATCTTTGATAAAGGCCTGCAAAAATACAGAAAGCCCTCAAAGTTTGCCAAGTAAATCCCATGGGACAGTTCCCTGAGGGAAAGAAGAGGATTACAGGTGTGTAGAAACCTTACTAGTGCTCAGGTTGTGGGGATGAGGTACAGTGCAGGTGTTAGTCAAAACACTGTCATGTGGAAAATTAATCTATGCCACGTAAGTCTTACCAAAAATGTCTTCCATATGCTCCTCTTGCTGATCTTTCAACACATATTCTGCTAATTCAGCTAGCAAGAAGGAAAAATATAAAAAGGAACAGAGTAATGACACCATACATTTCACAGTAAAACTCCTGTAAGCTTACTTTCACTAACAGACTTCTGCAGTATAAGTGAAATTGAAGAGTTAAATTAAGTTTCTTATAAATTGTTGTTCAGAAAATGAAAATTAGAAAGGAGAAGTTGAGACAGGAAGTATTAAGCAGAAGGAGCCAACAATAGTGAGATTTTCCCCGAACAACCACAAGCTAGCGTTCATCCGTTTCCCCACAATGCAATAATAAAAATAAAATTTGTAAGAAATAGCTATAGCAAGTGATTGGAAACCAGTGATTTAAAAAGCAAAAATTACTTTCGTACCTATTCTAGCATAAGCGTCTATGGTGTTGAAACAGAGATACAATTCTTCCCCATTTTCATCACTTTCCTTTGGATTCAGGAAATCCATATTATTGGACTGCTCACAGTTGCTGGCATCAACTTCAGGATCTAGAACTAAGGAGGAATACACACTGGCTCAATGAATACCTTAACCAAGGAATAATAAAAAAAAACAACAGATAGCAGGACATGCAGAAAAGGCAGATTGGTTACTTCAGCATCAGGCTTTGGCTCTTGACTGTATGTTGGCCAAGTAGGAACAGAACTGAACTATCAGTAATTTGTAGTTACCCAGAAATCAACACTTTTCTTTTGCTAAACTCAGAGACTTCATCTTTCCTAGTAAATAAAACAGTTCCAGAGTCCGTTCTGTGACATGTGTGGCCCAGGCTCATTAATACTATTAAACCTTCACATGCTTCAGGATATGGTGGTACCATCAAAATTTCCTGTTCGATGCTGAGTCCTTGCTAACCCTTGAACTGCAGCTACAAATTGCCTATTGAAGTTGCTAGGTGGCCAAGGCCAAAAACATGCCAGGGACCACACTAACATCTTCACAGCAGAGACATCCAGCTTCCAATAACTGGCACCATGTGCTGACAATGTTCAATTTACCTACATCATCTCAGACACCACTAAAGCTCAAAGTATTCAAATCAGTAAAACGTTTCTGATGTAATGAGTCAGTCCTTGATTCATAATTCATCCTAGTATCAGTCACTGAGCAAGTGAGGCCATGGGAGTGAAGAAACACTCCTGCAGGTGTTATTAACAGTCTGAAATTGAGAGACCAAAGCTCAACCTGAGAAATAATTAATCACAAAGATGATTAGAGATCCTGGTGCTCAGCTGTCCTCTGATTTGACCATGTACCTGCTGACATTGCTCACTTATGAGAGCAACAAGGATGCAAGGTGGTATCCTCCAATTTGGTCACTTTTTATACCTATTGGGCACAGATCTATAGGACTTCACATCTGGCATTCATCTGTTCTTCTCCTTTCATTGCCACTCTCAACCCACAGTCCAGGTCATTTGTTTAAATGAGCTCAGCCATTGCTCCACAACTCAGCAGCACAGATAGATTTTCATACTTTTATTGTCAGCAAACTCAGGGAGAGCAGAACATCCTACAACCTCCCCACAAATTCAGAAGGGGAAAGTTTGAGAGCCAGGGCAACCTCCTAACCTGATTACCCATATGAACTTAGGAGCAAGAAACTATCATCTTTATGCCCTGGCTCTTTTGCTTTCTCCTCTGTCACAGAATCATAAAATCATTGGTCTGTGCCCCCAAAAGCTGTAAAAAGGCACCTGGTATTGAAAGTCCACTGTATTGGTGCCTTAGGATCACAGAAGGAAATTAAATGCTAGTTTGCTGGCAGACTAGCTTCAGCACAAACTCATCTGAAAGTCTGTGTTTTGTAAAGGTTTTGGCTTGAAACTACAAAAGTGTCAATGGCACTTGACCAGCTGACAATAGGAACACTTGCAAAGAAACTACTTACAGTAATGATATCCAAACTGAAGACACTAGCCTCACATCTTGATGAGTGACATGTATAGTAAGTTTTGTTAAGACTCACTGAGCAGGAAGCTGTAAATATGTACAGTTTAAAAAACACGATAGTTTCTGGGAGCAGTCACTATTTTATACACAAAGTTACCACATCGTAAAGCCGAGTGTCTGTTACATTTATTGCAGCCACCACAACAAACTGCCATTAGATGGCTACTGCTTGAGAAGAGATGGTAATAACTTACAGCATGACGACTAAACTAATCAAGCATTTTTTAGTGTTTTACTAACCTGCAAAGAAGTCACCTTCTTCATTTCCAGATGGCTTAGGATCAAGGAGACTATGCAATAGATCGAGATCACTATGCAGCATATCAGGATAGCCATTTTCAGGCAAAAAAGCTGAATCCATGATTTGTCTCTTGCTGCCTGAAATCAAATTGCAAAGCAGTTAGCTATGACAAATCCACAGTTTTTGCCAGCAAAAACTACAAGTCCTGCACTGTGGCTTTCTGTTGACATGACACTGAGATCTTAAGGCTGTGGAACTGGTATTGCTTACCAAATCTTGCTCTGATTTATCACCCCGAGTTATTTAAGCTTATAGATCCAAATACAGCTTGCAATGAGATTTATCCATCTTTTACTCCAATGAGAGGAGTGGGATAACACAGTATGACCACCTGGACCAAAAGTGCCAAGTATTGAATAAGTCACAACTCCTGTATTTTTATCAGGATATAAATGATGCAAGCAGAGGTCCAGCAGGTACTGGGGAAATGAGAAGACTGCAGTGAAGAGAATGGAAGAAGAATCCCATATTTTACTGTCAGGACAATTTCTTCTCAGGGGAGACAGCTTCTGGCTGGGATTCTACACCCCAGTTCCTAAGCCCTGGAGATGGCAACTAGGAGACATCCCCTCAGCACAACAAGGAACAATGAAAGGCTGAACACTTATTTTATATAATTATTTCCCAAACCATATGGTTGATTGTGTACAGAATGGCATGGCCACCTTGGAATTTAGTTTCTGGTAACAGGGCACTTACTGACATTTTGCAATCTATCACAATTGGTTTTTAATCAGTTTTCTTTCCCTCTTAGAACTCATCCACATATCTACTGAGTTGGGAATTGCTACAGCTTTTCAGGCAGAGTACCATACAGTATCCAGACAAATCTGAGCTAAGGTGCTCCCTGCTCCAGTCATCCATGTTTATGTGAGAACTCCTTAGACTGCTGCAGCTACATTTCTTGCTAAAGTTTATATCTTCCTCCACCTACTTTTAAATCCCTTCTATTTCCTTCCAGTTACTGCAGCAGGAATGAGAATGAGCTCAAACGTTCCTCCTGGATATTTCACAGGTAGGGGAATAACACTGCTTGTTGCTTATTCATCATCTTTATCAAACAATTTAAAAATCAAATATTTGCTCCTCAGTGTTTACAGATCACATGTATACATGAAAAGTTTCAGCTTGGCATCAAGCACTATATTTTGCAATGAAGGATAGCTATAATATGACTGTCCAATATTCTGCCTTTAGCAGAATGCTATTGATGCCCCTAGTTGCATGTCTACTTTCCTGAGATGTGCAAATGTGGAGCAACCTGCTCTACCATTCAGTCTATCTGCAACATGAAAAAAGACAAATACAGATAATACTGCAGCTCTGATGAAAGAAGGCAGAGTAGACCTGCTCACACTACCATGTGCTGTGTAGAACTAATGAACTAATCTTCATTCCTCTTACCCCTTCATGGGGTTGTCCCTCTGAACAGCTTGGAAAGGGACCTCTCTGTGTTCCACTGCAGAAGACACCAGAATCTAGAGCTTCAACTCAGAAGAGCAGGTGGACACGGTAGGGTCCCACAGGTAGGAATAACCTACACTCAGTTAGTTCTCCTTTTCATGTTGTGTGGCCTCATTACATTACGAGGATTACAAAAATTTGCTATTATTGCCTGCTGTGCTATAAATGGAAAGTAGAAGTTGACAAACCTGCATGAGAACCAAGAACAAGGTTATAAACATACTAGATTAAATTTTCAGTTTGTTGCAACATTTTGCTTTGCCCCTTCCTTTGTTGAATTAATATAAAATCTAAACTGAGTTGGGCCTTTCGGAATGCCAGGTTGCCAGACTTTGTGAATAATACTATTAAAGAATAAAGAATGTTGGCAAAGAAAGCCAACAGGATGCTGGGCTGCATCAGCAAGGGCATCACCAGCAGAAGATAAAGAAATCATCATCCTGCTCTACTCGGTGCTTGTCAGACCACACCTGGAGTACTGCATTCAGTTTTGGTCCCCACTCTACAAAAAGGCTGGGATAGGCTGGAGAGGGTCCAGAGAAGGGCCACAAGGATGATCAGAGGACTGGAGGACCTGCCATATGAGGAGAGGCTGACAAAACTGGGTTTGTTCAGCCTTGAGAAGAGAAGGCTTCAGGGAGACCTTATCACCATTTAAAGGGTGGCTACCAAGAAGATGGAGACTCCTATTTACAAGGAGTCACATGGAAAAGACAAGGGGTAATGGGCACAAGTTGGTCCTGGGGAGATTCCAATTGGACATAAGAGGTAAATTTTTCACCATGAGGACAGTCACACACTGGAATAGTCTCCTAAGGGAAGTGGTAGATTCCCCCACATTGTTTTAAGTCTCAGCTGGACAAGGTGCTGAGCCATCTCATATAAACCATAGTACTATCTAGAAAGGTTGGACCAAATGATCCTTGAGGTCCCTTGCAACCTGGCATTCTATGATTAAAGAATTACCTCAGAGTCAATACAATTTTGGGATTAGAGACAGAGAAGTAATTGGGCAGAAGCTGTAAAGGGAATGCAAGAAAGACAAATGCATCAGTCCAAGTTTGGTGATTAGTAAACTGCTTAATTACAGCACACAAAGGAAAGGGCAAGTCCTATGGAAAGAGATTAAGTATGACTACATCTTTATGGAAATACTAAGCTTTAATTATGTCATAGTCACTAGAGCTTTTTGTTATTTAAACCTTTCTTTCAATGGAATTTCCCTGGCGATAAATACATAAGTAATGAAAAATATTTTTGGCTACAACAGTCAAGGAGTCAGGAAGAAACCAAGAGGAAGTCTTGCCAGTGCCAAGTCCAGCTAGACAGCTGAAATTAGAACATAAAATGTTCTATAACGCAGGAGCACAGGAGTGAGAGAAACACAGCCTCTACCCTGGGAAGAATGAAGATTGCCTCTCTGAAGAATGAAAAACTTGATTACCTGTCTTTTTTGTTTCACCGGTCTGAATGGCCCTCAGTTTACCCTCTTTTTGCTTCATAACTTTGGTTTTGACACAAATCTATCCATAGCTGTCTTTCTATTGACTACACTGGATTTGGGATGCTGTGATTTCTTTCTGTGGCTGAACCAAGAAATTCTTAAGAGCAGCTGTGCTTTGCTGCATTAAAATCATGGTGCCACCATGGAAAGCACTCTGTCCAAGGGTGCAGGAAAGAAGTAGTGAGTTTTTTGAAAGATGGAAATTTCTGTACCACAAGACCCAGAAGCAAGTGGAATTACACCTCAGGGACAGCAAGTGTTTTGCTGTGTGTTGTAACTGAAAATAAAACCAGACATTACCAAGCCTGTTTACAACAGCAATTCCTTTCCCAGGGCTTTCTATTTTTTCTCACAGCATCCCAGCAGTTCCACGTCTGAGACCAAAGATGAATAAGCTCTGTAATGCTCAGCACTTTCTCTGTTATTTCAGACATGGTTTCACACTAATTAATACGTTCCCTTTGGGGTCCCCTACATTTTGATGCCAAAATGGATGCTTAGCACATTTTTACCTCAGAGGACTAAAAAATGCCATAGTAATTTCTGTGTTAGGGCTGTGAACACTGGACCCAGCTCTCAGCAGAAAGGCAGAGCCTGTACAGACCTCAAGACAAAGGACTGAAGTCCCCAGGGCTGCCTGGGCTCTCCTCTGTGGCAGGCCTCCAGGCACAAAGCTCACATGCTGGCGAGGGGAAGACAAGGTGTCCTTGCAAATCTATTTCCATACCACTTGGCAAGTTCAGTCCCTTGTTGTCTGGACACTGGTTAAGCCAAACTTGAAATAACACCTCCTTTCCCCAGCAGCCTGTACACTCCAGCTGCATCACTGTATTTGGTAGACCTGTGCTCCCATTGTATTACCTCTGCAAAGATTCAGTGCCTACCTGCTGCAGCAAGGATTCTACTTGGAATACATTTGTTTTAGCACAGTATTCTGCATTTACAGCATAAAATTATGATTAATTTATAAGATTCTCAAGGGTTTTGTCAATGCTCTTTTAGAATCAAAGTGATACCATATGAATTAAAAATGCTGGAAAAGCATTAGAAGAAATACTGAACATTACCATACCAGGACAAAGAATCCAGTTAAAGAAGGATTAGGTGTTCACTCAAGTCGCTTACAAGTCTGAAGATGTAGGTGGGGCATTTTAGATTTCTAGATGTAAGGCAGGTCGTTGAGAGCTATCATTTTACACCAATAATTTGATTTAACCATGTCTTATATTTGAAAGAATCAACATATTAAAGACTTCAGGCTAATACGTAAAATCAAAAGATATCCAAGAGAACAGAGAAGGATTTTACAGGCAATAATGTTTTCTTCCAAAACTCTGTTGACATCTGAACTGACAGGTAGTAATGTCTCACATGAGTACAGAGGGTAAGAAAACTGAAAATATGTAATTTCAGGAACAGAGGAAACCCCCTTGCAATCTAATTTTTGTGCCCCTTTAGGAAGCTGAGGATAATTCATAGCAAAGAGTAGTAGTGCCATGCATATCACACATTTCTTAACCCGAGGATGATATAATGTTACTGCTCCCAGTCTCAGATCAGGGAAAAACAAGGGAGCAGAACTGTTGCAAAGACTGGAAGTTGAAAAATTAAACATAAAGATTGCTGAATGTTATTTTCTTGCAACACCCCAGACCCATTAAGTGCAACACATTCATCTGAGTGAAGCAAACTGACAAAAACCAGGTTATATCAAACTCTAAATAAGGAGTCCAGTGAAACACTGGTAGTTTGAGCTAGAATCTCAATAACATCGGCCACAGTTTTAAAGCCTTTTTTCTTTTTTTTTTTTTTTTTTTTTTAAAACAGCTTCAGAAAGCTGTCTCTCTTCTTCTGCACCCTGCTTATGTCGTTTTGCATAATACACACACCACAAGGTGAGGATGTTTTTCCTGGCTGTTGCCTCCAGCAGTGTTTTGGGGCAACACTCTGAGAGGTGGGCAAGCTAGCAGTGAGGAGGGATCAAGTCCCCTCCATGCTACAGCCACCTGTCTCCCTTTCCTCTCCCTAAATCCACTACTAACAATTCCTCTGCTCCACAGGTACCAAACAGATTTTCCTTTACTTTATTCATAAACTGCAAGTAATGGTGCTCAATTTATATTTAGGTTTGAAGTTTTCAAGTTTCTATTTCAGATCTATGAAAGGCTTATACAACTGAAAGCCAGTTTAACTTTTCCTGTTGTATTACCAGTTTTGAAAAAAGAGATTACATTTACAGACAGTCTTTATCTTGCTGATGGTGTGTTACTTTTCCATGGGCTTTATATCTAACATGGAAGAACAGAGATGATGCTGGAAAAAAGGTGCTTTATATCCTGCCACATTCTTCTTTGTCTCCCTTAGAGATGAATTTAAAGAAGTTAGAAAAAAGTATTAGGTAAAATAAGCTTCTGCCTTTCAATAAACTTAGCTGTATAGTGAGCAACACAACAGACAGAAGCAATGTTACTAGCCTTGTGCTAGACACAGCAAGTTCAGGCAGACTAACAACATACTGTCCTGCAGGTGTCAGAGTTGTGATTTGGGAGCAGAATTTGCCTTTTCATATCCAATACCACCTAGTGTGTCACAGCTGTGCCCAGCTCTCCCATCCCAGCACTAAGATGAAACAAAACAGCAGACACCTTGCCTATAGCCTTTTTTTGGCAGAAAAAAGTACATTTGCCCTCAGAGACTCTCTTAAAGACAGAATTTCAGCCATCCTAAAGAGAAAGTACACTAGGCTGTCTTGCCAGGTCTGTTAAAATAATTTATAAAATGAACTTGAGTTTCACTTTCGATACGAGCTGCATTTATACAAAACCCAAATACCTTCCTAACATCTGAAACAAACTACAGCAACCTTTTGAGCAAGTAACAGGGCTAGCCACAGGACAATATTGCTAAACATCCTCCAGAACTTCACCTGCATTTAGACTTCTATCCTACTAATATTCTGAGCAATACAAGTCCAGATACTGACACCCTGTATTCACAATCTCTACAAAAGGTAAGACAAAATGAATTTACCATAACAAAAGCACTGCATTCAAGAGATGAGAAAAAAACTGACCTTGAGAAACCGGACAGTTCCTCTTCTTTCACTTGGGATACAGTACTAGAAAATGAGGAGCACTGCTATCACTGCTCAGTGCTCATAGAAAGTGATACCAGAAAGGAGGAAATGAGCCAGATTAGTCACTGCAAAAAAAGTTAAAGGCTCAGGGGAAATTCCAAAGAGAAAAATTAAGGCAAACTTCCCTTCTAGCAACCCCTGTAAAATAAGCACTGTTACCTCTACCAGTCACCTGTCACTGCTCAGCAGAGCTTCCACTTGCCACTAGTTCGGAACAGATGGATTTATTTGGTTGGAAACTGAAAATTGGACAAGAGCTGGCAGTAACAATTCCTGGTGCTCCTCAGAATTCTTCTTCTCCTTTTTTATTCTAATTCATATCCATCCCAAAGCCATGCTGTTAAACAGTCCATCAGTAAGAACAGAGCAAGCAGCATGCAGCAAGCAGCACTCTTATCTCACAGCTCCATTTGGTGTAACAGAAGTGAAAGTATTTTTTTCACATGTTCACAGGCTCTACCAATACAAAATTAATTTGGTACCTTGTGCAAGGGGCTCTTGCCATTGGCCCAAACTGACAAGTTTTTCTACGAAACAGGAGCTTAAATATCTTGTCTGGCTTACACATGGTGTGCAGGGTTTGCTTGTAGCAGCACCTGACAGAACGTTTATTCATCTCATCAGGACTTAAGGTCCTATAAGTAAATCAGCTGCTGACCTGTGTCAGTCTTTTCCCTTTGCAGAGGAGATCCATTTCCACCAGGTTCCATGAGAACATGCTCACTATGAAAAGATAAAGCTATTTTCTTCCTGGGAGTGGCTGATCAGTTCCAAATATTTACAGGGGTACAGGGCCCCAGCCTGTGATGCAGAGCACTAGCCTCTTCAGGCTCTCCAACCAGGCAGGCAGCTATGTTCTTGGAATTCCTCTATACACATTAGAAAAAAGGCAACACCTCAGTATAATAGCATTCAGAGCAGAAAATAATATAAGGCTGCACAGATACAGATTTGATATTTCAACGCTCTGTTTTGATAGGAGACAACAATACAATTACTGCATGAGAAATCTCTGAAAACATCAGAGGGTTGTTTGTTAGCCCTATTTGAATGTGCAGCACAACCCCACAGGCATAAGCTCCTTTACCAGCCCTGCAGGCAGATTTCTTTACCAGCTTCAGAGGCTGTACTTCCATAAGGTGATCTATGTCTATCTATATATCATGAACAAATGTTTGGGGAACAGAAGAGTTCAGGTGTTAAATGTGATTCCAGTTCAGAACTGCAGCAACGACTGGCTGCTCACTTTTTGCACAACACCCATGGCTGCTTAGAAACAGAAGGGGATTGCTGGAGGGCATCAGAGTACTGGTTCATCTGGTGGACTAGTCAAGGATGATCCTAGAGACAGAGAGCAAAGCAGACTGGAAAACCAGAGGCTACAAGACAGCTGAGAACTGCCTAAGCTTCTCAGGTGACCAACTTCTTTGCTTCAATGTTTGCAGATATGCTGCCCTACTGCAAAAGGAGGGAACAACAAATTGATTGGTATTGGCAGCACTGCAAAACAGCTGTCAATAGTGCACTTTGCAAGAGGGAAAAAGCCAGGATTTTTTGATTTATTTTTTTTTTTGCCCAGAAATTGTGAAGATCTCATTTGTGGTAGAAGAAATAGTTACAAAACTATTAAGTAGTGAGAAACACACTGATACCAACCTGTCCCTGACCTGAGTTTTCTTCGAAAGGCTTCTTCAGAGTGAAACAATTATTGAACATAAGGTTGAAAAATTAACAAAATTAAAAAGAAAGTCAGAAAAGAATTTGCTTCAAAGGAAACTGAATAGACTTTGAGTCATTTCCTGGTGAATTAAAGCCTTTGGAAGCACTTTTTTTAAGACCATCTCTACTACAAAATCTAGAGATCAGTGACAATGGTTGAACTTCAGCTTCCCTTTGTCATGTTTCAATTAAATGTAGGCTTTGTGAAGAGGCACAGAGCCAGACATGACTGGGGCAAGATATTTGAATGGAGATTTTAGGTGCTACCACTACAAAAATGAGAAGGAGCAGATATCTTTTCAAGCATTTTGGGGATTTAATTAAAAGTAGAAACTAGACTGACTACTTCCAGCCTAAGTGACACTAAGCCACTTACTATGATATTCTACATTTAAAATACAAATCTTGGAATGAATTTGAGTTTTTGTAATGATAGAGCTGAAGTCTTCCAGGCCATTATTTTGCTTGGTTTTGTAAAAGTAATTCTGATTGCTGTAATTTAAGCTGGAATTCTGTCATTTTACATAGGATGGACAATGTTAGGATTGTCCCAGAGCTATCCCTGTTCTCCAACATATGCATTAATCCTCTAGTGGGTCAGACTAAAAAGTGAGTTTACTGCCTCAGAATTATAAGGTGCCTACATTTTCTCCCTCCTATTGCCCACTGAAAAGCTCAAAACTCCAGAATCAAAAAATAAATCATTAAGTACTTCCCCTTCTTAAATCTGCAACAGTCTGTTGTAGACAAGGCAATTTTGTTTCTTATAGACATCTGGAATTTAAAGTGGAGAGTATTCCTCCCATATATGATTGAAAAGAGAGATTTCCCTACATGAGTTGCCAGCACATGCCACGAACAAATGCTGGTCAGACTATTAACAGTTGCTACGCGAGTTGAAAAAACATGAACTTATCATATCCTCATTAATCTACTTGGCATTTCTGGTTCTGCAAAAGGTGCCAAAGAACAAGTTTTATTATGACCTGGCTATAAGAATGGGTATCCATTAGCTACCCTGAATGAGCAGATCTCTTTTTAGCTGCTTTTGGATCACATTCTGCTCCCTTCTCTTCCCCACTTGCACTCCATAGCTGTACTTTGCACTATGTCACGATGCAACCTCAAAATGCAATAAAGAAAAGTAAATCTTTAACAAAGCAAAAAAAGAAAAACAAAAGCTGATTTACCAGAAATGTAATTGCTTCCTGTTGGCTCATTGTCTGTAATGTTTTGAGGCTTACTGCCACAGAAGTTTAAACAACAGAAGGGAACCAAAGTGTTCAAGCACATGTCCCATTTTTCCATAAATGTGAGAGATATCTTCCTTGCAAGATCCTCTTTGTCTTTTTCATTGAGCAAGGCTTGATGGTACTCCTTGGAGATCACATCTTCTTTCAGCATGAGGTTAAGCAATGTGTGGTCATCAGAAGATGTAGCAGTTGAAAGAATTTTCCTCACTCTGGGCAGTATCTCCTTAAAGAGATTCATACCTGCATCTGAAGATGTTTGAAGGAGGTCTGAGCAAAATCTGAACTGTTCCAAAAAAAATTTTAAAAATCCACTCACTCAGCATCAAAAAGATGAAGTGAAAAAAACAGTTAAGAGACTTTGGCCTGCAATAACAGGGGTATTTCCTCATTTGATTGAGCCTTGAAATAACATTTTCAACAACAAATAACTTGTTGATGAAATGGCACAACAGCACAATTCTTCCATGCATCCATAAACCACAATTTTTCAATCAGCAATATGGTCACCTGAAAAAATATTTAAAAAACCTATTTACTCCAATGAAGAAGGACTGCTAAATGTGGATCTTTGTCTCCTGGCCAAGGTGGAGTGTGGGCCCAGCAAGGTAATTTCTGAATCAAACCAGCACAAAACACATTCTCTGCAAGATGGATAGATTTAAAACTTGGGGAATTCAATGCAAGATTAGAGATTAGGTTGCGAATAAATTCTGTTTTCATGGAAGTCAAATGGGTTAGAACCAGGATAAAAACCCTGGGGTAAAAAGTTATCCCAAATCTGACTCTGGTTTCTGCCATATCTGAAGTTACTAGGAATAAAAATAACTAGGAAACAAGCTGGGCAT
The DNA here is from genome assembly GCA_020745705.1 of Hemiprocne comata. NCBI lineage: Eukaryota > Metazoa > Chordata > Aves > Apodiformes > Apodidae > Hemiprocne > Hemiprocne comata. The sequence goes on from CM036600.1 coordinate 11,377,508, forward strand.
GACTTCCATATATTCTTATTCAAAGCAAACAGTTATATTCCAGGGGGTAGACACAAGTTAAATTCCTTAAACTCCAAAGAGTTTTCAAGACCCCACTTTAAATAAGTATCAAATCTTCCATACCACAAAACACCATATTAAAATACAGCTCCAGATCTACTACAACCTGAGCTGTCAATTCAGCTCAAAACTATTAACAAGTCTTATTTAATAGTGCTTTCTGGAGTAATTTCTGTTGTAGAGCCCAAGACTAGGCAATGTCTAATTAGGGCACTTCAAAGACACCTAAATGCAATCAGTAGTGTTTCAGCTTTCTCATAAGAACATTTTCTAACAGGAAAAAAAAACAACAGGTGCCTTCAGACTGAATAACTTTGAAAATGATTTTAAAAAAGTTTTCAGTAAGAGCAGGGTAAGAGCAAATAGAAGGGAATACAGTAAATTATCTTGATCAGATCAGTAAAGTGTATAACTGCATTTTTTTCTTGTTAAGAGTGCAAATGTTATCAACCAGTCTTGTATAGTGTGACTGTCTGCAGAACACAGATTAAATCTACAAAGCCAGCATCAAAAGGGCAAATACCATCACTGACTAGAACATTAATGTGTTTAACATAAGCACCTCTGAGCCAAATATGAACACCAGTCATGTTGCAAGCAAAAATAAGGTATAAATTTGTAAACTGGGTTTACTAGATTCTATTAGCATGGTTCTTACTCAAAATAGCTACATCTGCACAACTTGTTAAAGGTACAAAGTAAACTACCGATTTTGGTGAGATATAAAAAAATACTGTACATGACACTAATTTTTCTCATCTATACAACTTTTTAAAGGAAATGTTTTTCATTTCCAGATCTTCGATCATAAAAATGTGTTTTGAGGCTCAAATACATAAAAATTAATATATAAAATTAAACAGATTCTATCCAGTGCTTCCTTATGCCGATTTATTTTCCTTATGCCTTTTAAAACTTTCTGCTTAATGATCTGTACAATGTTTTGCAGTGGCTTGGGTTTAGGCATTGTTACTGTTTGGGGAAGAGTACTTCAGTCCTCTAGAACAGAAGCAACATTACAAGGATGACAGTAGCTATATAAACAGTTCCCAACTACTAAAAATTCAGTTTACATTATAGATTTTTCTACTTTGTTTTTAGATACCCAATTGCTATAGCAGAACCTACAGTCCAGAAGTAAGTAGTGGGGCAAAATTTCTAGGGCTGTCTGGGTGCTTACAGACAGGATCTTTAAAATCCAGTCTGCTGTGTGGCTGCCTAAACAAGCCTGTAGGCTGAGTATGGGATAAGTATTCAAATATAATCTAAATATTTTTCTCTTTATTTGCTATTAGGTTTTACAGCCTTGAATATTGCTGTGACTTCTTTTCACCAGACACATTTGAAAGTGGAACAGTAATTCCACCTAGTAAAAAACAATGCACTGAGAGGAACTTGATAAATCTTTATAAAACTTTTAAGTAGTGTCTGCAAATTCTGGTTAATATCCCATATATCTTTGTAGAATAACAAAACTGCTTTTCCTGAACATTCATGTTTATCTTATATATCTGGAAGTGCACAGGAAAAACAAGCTGTCTCATTGTCCATTAGCATTATATTATTATTATATATACAACATTTATATCCAAAATCATTTGACTTGCAGTGCAGGTAGGTAACAAGTTTTGCTGTAATCATACAAATGGCAACTGAGAAAAGCACATTAATTTATTTCCCTTATGGAAAAGTAAATCCCTTGGATCTTTCCTGCATATTCTTGTCTCACTCAGAATTTGTCTTTTAAACATATTTTCCTCTAAATTTTCTGCCTACATTGATTTAAAAAAGAAGAGACAACATTAGTTTTGTTGATTTATGAGTAGGAATAAGCTCCAACTCATTTAGAGTAGCATTGCTCCTTGGGTAGTCCATTAAAAGGACTGTTTCCCTTAGTTCTATCAACATAAAAACTGAACTGAGTAAGATGCCTCCACTTGTACTTCACCATCTAGTGGAGCAGAACACATGCTGAAGGCAGCTAGGGGTTTTCCTTGCAGAAAGTTAGGAACTGCTTGCTGTCACAGCAAAGCTGAATGAGTTTACCACAGAGTCTGGGGAAGAGAGAGTGTCTCAGTCTCAGCTTCTCTTGCAACTGGTGTGCTCTTGAATGGGCTCAGATTAAAAAAAAAAGTATTGTCTCCCTCATTTGGCCCAGGATGTTTTCAGAAGCCTTTCTCAGCATCATCAGTTACATCCAAGGCATCTCTAGGCAACAGTTCTCCTAAGAATTCTCCTTTTTGACAGAAGCTGGAGAGTTCAAGCCACATGAGAAGCTGTGCATTAGAAGAACAAACTCAATTTAAACCGTAATCCTCAGCCAGTCTCTGCAACTCATTGACCTTAGCTCTACAAAAGCCAGATACAGAAAGCTTTGCTGAGTGCTGCAAGGCATAAGTGAGTTTGACTGTGAGGGGGTGTAATAATGTGGGAATGGTAGATTTCATTTTGTTGGCAAAGAACTCCCCTCCATAGGATAGTTCCTTCCAGAAGCAGACAAGCAAGGGTGTGAATACCTGTGATACATCATCATGATTGCCACTTAAGCATGAGAAAAGCAGATTTTCTGCTAGTGTTTCATACCTTAAGCAATTTCAAACCTGCAAATGTGCCCAGGCAAATTTCACCAAGAATAGGAAATTATAGGCTTTTCAACCCAAATACAATATTGTTTCTTCTGTTATGTCTAGATTTGAGACAGATCAAAAGAGGGACTGCCTTTGCATAGGTGTTAAAACAAAGATTTCAAGCTGATTCCCATTTTACTCTTCCCACACATTTTAAAGATTCCTGATGAGCTTTCCAAAAGGATCTGCAAAATTGTCATCAGGGAGAAAGTTTGATTTCTATGCATGTCCCTGGCTTTTGCTAGGTTATAGGCAAACATGCCAAGCAACAATGTGCTAGAAGTACTCTGCCTTTGACCTCAAAACTGATTATCTTGTAGCTAAGGCAAAAATAAGGGAATAAGTCCACAGTGGCTTAAGCTTTGAAAATTTTATTCAAGTTGTAGTGCTGCTACAGTCCTAATTTGCAATTTTGAGGAAATAATTTGATGTTGTTTCTATTTCTGCTTTTCTTTTTGCATTTGTATAAATGAAAAAAACCCCACTATATTTCTTACCGTCTTGACAGGCTCCCCTGCTAGGGGTCATGACATACCCAAATGCCAGGTACTGCATGATGCAACCTGACTTACATTGGCACACTTTCAGCTGCTTTATTAGCCCTAGGAAAAACAGTGAAAAAAAATTGCTAAGATTTTACTAAGATTATTTGGAATCCAAAATTAGCTGTAGACTTTGGGCAGCATCATATTTACTTGGAAGTGATACTTCCCCTCAATGCAGAGAAATCAAAAGCACAAGTTCTCCTTTTTGACTAACTTTCCTCTTTAAAATGTATCATAGCACAAACAATGTGTGTGAAAAAGAGAACTAAGTCAGCCCATACATTTTTACTATTTTTGCTTATGTTGCTATTGTTTAGCACTTTCTATAGCTAAGGGATGTCTTTTCCTTTGGACTGTGAGAGGAAGGCTACCATGATAATCCTTAAAAAGAGATACAGCTGCTAGGAAACATCCTTCTTATGGACATTAGCTGTGTGTCAGTTTAAGAGATTCCTTAGAACTGGAAGAGAAGTTGAGCAGTTGAATACATACACTCATCTGTGAAGCAAAGCAGTGGAATGCTGACACCTATACATTATACAGGCTTGATTCATTGCAATCAGAAGGTAAGGAAATCTGTTCAATAGACTTCCCAGCCTATGAAAAATTGTTCAACCAGCAGTACTTCAAAGCTATTCAGCCTGGATAGAAGGAATCCCAAGCAAAAAATTCTGGTATTGAATCCAGTTTATGGCCAGAGAGGCCAAAGACACTAGCTGACTGGAAAACCAGAGCTCAACACCAGAGCAAACAGCTCAGACAAAATGAAAGGAATTTCCAAGGAAGAACAGTTCATTCATAATGGTGTATCTACTGAAATCAATAGGGACTTTGCAGCTATGCAGTCTTCAGTGACTATCTAATCACCAGCCTATCCCCCAAATTGGTTACATTTTGCAAAGCTGGGCTGCAGGGATTTACTTGGGGTAACTCTTAGGATAGAGACAAACCTTGTGTCTTTTGTTATGCAAACACACTCACACGCATTTCCTAAGTAATTCTGCCAAGGTTTACAGCTCTTAATGCAAAATCTTTTATGTCTATTTTGAAAATTACTTCCTTTAGGAAAGTAAAGGTGTGATGTTATGGAAGATGTTTTGAACATAAAAGGTCTGTCTTTTAGGCTGCTAATATGTCTTTTCCCAGAGCTTGTTTTCAAAACTGTCTGATAAAATATTTTCCATTCTTCTTCACCTCAGAAACTAGCTGTGCTTCCATTTATGTCTAAAAGTCCTTCAGCAACCTCCACCACTTACATTTCTGGTATCACCTACCATACTGCTTCCCAAACACTATGATGAGCATCAGTGGTGCAGCATGAACCCTGCAGGAAAGACATGGCATAGAGCCCAAGGCAATGTACTACAATGCTGCTGGTCAGAGGGGCAGCTTCCCCACAACAATTGTCTCAAGTGAGGTTAGGAACTCAAAAGACTGGGAATTTCCAACCCAGTAGGTGCAAAGAATTATTAGGGCCTCAAATTTTTCTGGCCATTCAGAATCTCACAGAACTTTGGACAAGCAATCTCAGAAGACCAACAGAGCAAGGCAGGCTGAAAGACAGACCTGTTTAGATGACTCCTTTGCAAAATCCTGGTAGACTAACTTCAAAAGGCATTCCTGTGGAAATGACCTTGGCTTCTGCTTATATTTGGCTGGGATATCAAAGTTTGCTGCCAGTCTGCCATAAACATTCAATGGAATTATTCTGCTTCTCTAAAATATTAGAGTTTAAAAACTGGTAGCCCTTGTATTTTTAGCTTAGTAACATAAATAATAGCAACAATGCAACATCAATCTGCCAGCCTAGTTCGTGCAGTCCTTGTGCCGAGAGGACACAGCTACCACAAAGCTCCCTGTGGGGAATTAGGCAGATACATGAAGACAGAGACACCTGTGTGTTTTCAGCAGCAAGGTATTAAATGTTTTCTAAAGTATCTCTGTGTTGATTGGCCCATATTTAAACCATGAATTCCACCACTTTCTTCCTCACCTGAACACCAGTGATTCATTACTTGCACTGGCACTAGAATGATTGTGCTATGGGATGTGCTGGAACTTAGTGGAAAAAAAATCCTGCAACAACTGAAAATTAACAAAATATGGCTGGTTCAGCAAGATGTTGCTAAAGCACTGCTGATTTATAAGCATGCTGTTCTCTTATTACAGTAGTTTTAGTAGTACAGGGTATTTAATCAGAAAGCCAAGGAGTGTGAAGCATTTTCACTAGCAGTTGGCTTCAGCTGCATGCTCTGCAAGCACACCATGAGCACCAGGATCTGCAGCAACATTCAGCTGCTGCCTGACCTACAGGCTGTCTTCCCTTGGTTTTCAGGAAGTCTGTGAGCATCACAAATGGACAGATCTCTTAGCAGTAGTTTTGGGACAGATTGCACAACAGTATTCATCTGAGAGCAATTAAAAAAAATAAAGAGAAAGAATAGAAAAGAAATTAATATCCTTTCTGTCCCCAACACAGGACTTCATATAACTAGTCCAGTACTTTGGAACATGTGACAAAAACCCCTGTAATTCCCCTTACACTGAAATAAAATAAAGAATGGCAAACAGAATACAAATGCAAACCCAGACCAACAAGGAAAAGGACGTGTGCAAAACCACAGCCTGTGATAAGTTTCAGAATGATGGAGACAAGAAAACTGGGCAAAAATACTGCACCGACAGTTAAAGAAACCATGTATTTTAGGGGCTTCCCTAGAGCATTTCTGATTTTTGGCTTCTAAAACACAGTCACAAAGGATACTGAAATCCACGTTAGGCACAGTAGCTCTACTTTCAGCCACTTGAATAAACCAGCACTTACCATGACTTTCATTCCAGTAGCTGAGCTGTTACTCTTGTTACTGCAGTGAGTGTGGTAGCATAGATGGTCACACCACCTTCTTTTCCAGAAGCTTCAGCTCCATGTTTCCGCAGGCCTGCAGCATGGTCTCCACACACCCCTGCATCAGGGAAGGGGAACTCAAACCCTTCTGCTGAAGCTGCTCTGCATGGAGGATAAAAGCCAGACAGTTAGTGCATTGTCTGAGAAAAAAACAGGTTTGGGTCCTTGCCCTTCTTCCAAGGTTTATGTCAGAATTTTTAATTGGTGATTATTTATAGATTTTAAAGATGTGTGGATCATTAACTCAGGCCCATTTACAGGAGAAACAAACGCTTCACCCTCCAGCTGGGGAGTTAGGCAGAACAGTTTTCATGGGACAGCTGTGGAGGCCTCCAGGTTAGCCCAGAGCTTCCTCCTCTTCTAGGCTGGGAGGCTGAGCCTTGCCACCTTCATGCAGCAGAAGGAATTGTGATCTCTTCCCAAGCACAGACTCCATTGCAAAAGGGGCTCATAGGCCACAGACATGAACTTTGCTTTTGGTTTTGCCAAAAGAGGTTGGGCCCCTACCTCCAGGGAAGGTTCAGAGCTGGGTACTCCATATAGAGCCAGTTATCTCCAGTAGCACCTGGTATATCTGGTAAAGAACATGCAATCAGTGTGCCAGACTCCATTCCAAGGCACTTAATGTTCCTCTGGCTTATATGAGGAATCCAGCTACCTAAAGACCAATCCTGAGCACCTCTACCTCTTTGTATGATTCAGACCTACAGAAATAGTATGGATTTTGTAAATTTTAATTTCTCTGGCATCCCTTCAAGTTCTCTGTGACTGAGAATTTAGGGAGCTGAAGCTATTCAGTGAACAAAAAAAACCAATGTATTAACAAATGAAGGAAAGGTACTATTAAACAACAATACTGTAGAAGAAGGGACCACAGTCTGCTTCACAAAAATCTGCAGGTCAAAATAACTAAGAACTGTAGGTATAGGTTTCTCACTTCTTTGCATCACCGGATTACAAACCCTTTCTTACTTCTCTTTTTTGTGTTCTGTCTTTTTTCTCAGGAAGTTTTTGCTTTTACCAACCCCCGACATAAATTCAAAATAAGAGCAACAAATGCAAGCAAATATAGCAAAAGCTGTTTAACCACAGCCTCCACAACAAAAGATGAAGTAGACATTGCCAGTGAAAGCAGTGGTTGAAGAGTTGTCCAGCAAGAACCTTAGGGATCTGAACAAGACTATGTAGGTATTACTAGCAGCTAGGAAAAAAACAACCAACCAACCAAATGAATAAGCAGCTTACAGCTTTTATAAGCAACTTCAACTTCTGTTTTTGCAGAGGAAAGAGCAGAAGCAACAGTACTCGATTTTTCCTATTAACTTCCTGTTGTACTAAATTTCTCAACTGTTTGATACCCTTAGGGGCTTTTATTTAACAGGTTTAGATTACTTTTTTTCTCCCCTCTCCTCAGCAAGCCTATAGAGGACTGGCTGAAGTCTGAACAGGTAGTGGATCCTTGTGTGTGAACAGGTCTTTAACATTTGTATAGCAAAGGAGGGAAGGGACCCAAACACCTCTTCTGGTGAAGTCAGAAGGCTGCCACTCTGGGAAATGGATCCTAGCCCAGCTTACCAGCGTGCATCGAAGTCACTTAAACCAAACTTTTGACAAGTGTCCAAACAGCACAAGTTCCTTATGTTTGGAGTTCCCAAACTGAGAAATGAGATGATTTGCAGAAGTAACAAGTACTAAGAACTGCAGCTAAGAATGACTGAAGCTTTGTACATATTAAGAGATGTATAAAGCTAAACACATTAAGAAATCTGCATCCAAGGGCTGGAAAGCAATGCTCCTCAAGCTGGAAGAGAGCTGATGACTGCTTTGGTCTGCCTTCGTTTTGGATGTTTCTAAGTGAACGCTGCACAGCCTCAAGAAAAAAAGTTACTGATGTAACCTCATTAATAATTGCAAAGCATTTTGTCTCCCAGGTAACTATACAAGAGATTCCTACAGCAGGAGTTAAGTAAGGCCTAAAGTCACACAGTGAATACAGAGGATAAGTTATTTAATTAACATATGTAATTTTTTTCTTTTTCCCCCCCCTCACTGAAAGGAATACAGATACTGCTGCACTTTTTGGAATCAAAAGCAGTTTCTGTGCAATACTGGGTATTAATACTCCTCTCTCAAGATCCTAAAAATCACTTATGTCTAAAGAGACATAACTAAATGAAGGAACAATACAAATTTATTTTTTTTATCTCCATTTATATTTAGGGTCCAAATCCCTTCAGCTTTGACATATCTTTTGGTTACCAATTCCTTTCTGATGGCAGAACATCACCCAACTAAAAGACACTATCCTGATCTGCCAAATACTGTGGCTCTTCCCTGTTAATACAGGGCTGCCAAGTACAACAACCCAAGTAAGTACAGCCAAAAAATTAAATGGAAATTAATTCTGAGCCAAAGCAGGAAATGAAATTTTACAAATTAATTAGAAGTTGATGCTATTAGAAAGTAATCTAATACCTTTTCTAATTTGGTCTATCTCCTAAAAGTGTAAACATTTTATTGAAACTCCAGCAAACCCTATAAGCATATCTGATGCCAGTGAGGTGAAAGTTAGATTAACAATATTTTCCAATATTCAGAGGGACAGAATGCTTAACTGTAAACACCACCAAGATACTTTAGCCAGAGCAACAACTGCCAAGTTACTCAAGATATCCCTGTGCAGTTTACAGGGCACGTCTCTGGTACTGTGCCAGAGAGTGATTCCAGGAAACGCTCCAAAGAAAGAGAAATCAGCTGACTTAATGTTAATCACATGAAAAAAACCTCCATAGTCATCTTGGAGGAGGTTCTATTTATTGTTGAAACGGAGAGCGAGAGGTATTTCTTGGTTGTTCACACAAAGCCTTTGGCATTCTTAGTGCTCTCTACGATAGAGAGGCCATTATTTGTTCTGGGGCAGGACTGCCTGTAAAGTCATGGCAAGCACACAGCAGCCAATTATACAGTTTTGAACTATTTTATGCTATATGTTTCAGTCAGCATTTTAATGAAACCTTAATATATTTCATAATGGTCAAGGCTTTCCTGTGTACAAAAACCTGAAAACCAAACCACAATTCATAAATTAAGTGTAACTATCTTTACATTTTGTGCTGTTGAAGCAGTATTTGAGGACTTGCATCACCTTTAGGATCTTGCTAATCCTCCCAATGTTCAAATACTTTGTAGTTAAATCAGAACACTGAAAAAATGGTGAAATAGGAGAGTTTGCTCTGCAAAATCCTAGAAAAGGCTGGCAACTTCTAATCAGGTTTTGCTGGCATGTGTTTACTTCAAAACAAGGAAGAATGCTTTTCTAATAAATGCATGATGAAGTAATTCTTGTTTTGACCAAGGATTCCTCTTATGACCAAGGACTCTTTCTAGCTCTTAATTTGCTTTAGAAGAAAACAATAACCCATATAATATCTTGAATAATCACACACAATTTGACATAGCTCTTTAGAGAATATTACTAAAACCATTTGCATGGTCTACTTTATGACAAGGGGGAGATTGTTGAGGAATGCCAGAAGCTGGTAAAGGCCTATGTAACAGCCTTGAAGAATTACAGAAATAACAAGGACTCCAGCTTACATACCTTAATATCAATTAACATCCTGAAGAACCTGGAGAGATAACAAGGAAAACATTTTGCTACAAGGCATGAGGTCAGCAGAAATCAACATAAACTAAAGGGGGCAAAGGCAGATCAAGACCACAGACTCAAGAAACATCCCCTCCCCAATCAAGACCACTCCTCACAGAACATGCCCCTTGATTTAAAAGGACACTGTGCTTTGCAACAGAAGTGGGGAGTACAATTAACCAATGGGACTGGTAGTGTTAAGTTACTAACCAGTAAGTATAAATAAAGGTGGAACTTGGTGCCTGTTAAATGGGATAAATATGCCATAGCTTTCCATATGGGGTGTGCTATCTTTGTGGGCTTAACACCTAGCACCCCTTTTTGCACAGAACTGGAATAAAGAGCTACCTCTACTCTGTGTGTGGATTGGATTATTGCACACCTGGTAAATGGACCCCATTTTGGGACAACACAGTGATAGTCTTCTGTGGGATTATCTAATAAAGTTTGTTAGGAAAACAGATAAACCCTACAACCAATCAGCAGAGACAAGGATTAAAAAAACAGAACATGGGTTCTGTTTCTTTTTTAGTTATACCATTTCATCTCTAATGAAATTACTTAGCAGCACCAGAGTAGTAAATGAGACACCTAAAGTTGTGACAGGCTGTCACCTCTCCTGTAGAAGCAAGTACTGTTTTATCTGATAAGGAACATAGCACACAGTTATTTCTGGTGCTTTAGAACAAATGCAACAGCTCAGACAATACAGCAACGCTAGGGGATTACTAAACTCAAACCATCTGACTTGCTGGCAGGACTGTGCTGAGATGTGAAAGAAGAGCTGATGCAGTAGCTGAGATGAATAATCTGCCAGTCAAGACGACGTGAGGCTTCCCTCCTCTGCTTGTCTGTCAGTGCAGTTCCAGGAACTGCTTCTAAGCCAGATGCCAGTTATATCTGAGTTATTGTTAATAAGTTGCTCATAAACAGAAACACACAGTAAATAAAAGTAGAGGTCAGCCTCAGGCATGAACAAAATTACTTAATTGTATCTCATGATAGATCTGAGAGTTTGACTTCTTTAGGGGTGAAAACCTACTTAAAATACTTTGTAATATTGTAGGCTATCTTGAGCCAGCCTATCAAATTACAGACTGCCTATTCACTTTTTTAGTGTAAGTCTGCTGTATTTACTGACATACTACGAAGTGTTGTTTTAATACTACCAAGGCCACCATATTAGTCATAAACCACATATTTTGCCACCCTACGATTACAAATCCTACTAAGTTCTGCCAGTTTTTCTGATGCATTAAGTATTGTCTTGCTCTAATAACAGGTCTTGCACAAAGCTACTCTCCAATTTGTTTTTTAAATGTTCACCTTAGTAACTTCTGTACTTACTCAACAGATAAATTGTGTTTTAGCTGGATGGTCTAGAAAAAGCTAGGAAGCTATTATTTTCCAGGCTTATTTAATGCTAGTAGCTAGTCTGATCTACAAATGTCCAATTTATCAGATATTCCTTGATCCTCCACTTCACACTTAGCTGACTGGGCTATTTCCCTCCATTATTGTGAAACCCTTACCCATATCCTGAAGCTCGTTTGTCTCATCTCACTTTTCTGCTTCCTTAACTCTGCTGTATAATCCATCTGCAATTTAAATAAAAGCAGGAGAAACCCTTAACTAAAGGGCTGAGTTACCTATGTTACACTAGCAGTGCATCCACAGCGTTGTAGTCACACTGGACTGTCCCTCAAAAACTGGGCCCACTGCAAGGGAAGAGAGGCAGGGCCTGGGGCTTGGCCCAGCACTGACAGGACAACTGACTGTCGGTATCAGCTCAAGTCCTCCTTTATACATGTACATTCACCTTTCTCTTCACTTTTTCCTTCTGGGGTTTATCTTCAGCACAAGACCTAAACAGCCCTGTCCAGGTTGGTGTGTTTGATAAGCGAGCAGCCATCCTCGGCGGAGCAGACGCCTTGAGACGCTGAACAAAGGGCTCTGGCTGCCCACGCCCGCAGCATGGCCTCTGACGAAGCCCCTTTGGCCGCCCTGGCCTCGGCAAAAGCAACCGCCAAGAGCCTAAACGGGCCGGCCAGGAGGGCGGCAGGTAAGGGCACCTCAGCCGCACGGCAGGAGACCGATCTCCTCCTGGCCGCGCCCGGCACCAGCAGCGCTTGCACTGGGCTCGCCCGGCCCCGCGGCGCTGCCGAGCCCGCGCACAGCCGGCCTGAGGGAGACGGGCGGCCTCGCGCTTCGCCCCTCGCCCTACCCCGAGGCCGGCCGCGCCGCGGGCTCGCCCCGGGCAGGCGGCAGCACGGACCCTTTTCCCTGAAACACCTCCCGGGTGCTGGCAACGGCCGCGCCTGGCAACTGCGCTGCGGGCCCGGGGCTGCCGGGGCGGAGGATGAAGCAGGTAGAGGCGGCGGCGGGCTGTGCGGGGCGGCGGGGGGTGCGGTTGCGCGGATCTCCCAGTCCCTCCCCGCTAACAGGCTCCCCGCCGCAGGCGCTGGTGGATGATACCGAGGATGTGTCCCTCGACTTCGGGAGCGAGGAGGAGCTGGCGCTGCGGAAAGCAAAGATCAGGTAACGGTGCGGGGAGCGGAGCGGGCCCGGACCTGGAGGGAGGCTTCAGCGTCGCGGCGCCCGCCTGAGGTAACCGGGCCTGGGCAGCCCGTACTGCTCCAGCTGGACCGACGCGCCGAAATACGAGAAACTCCATTTAAACACTGAATTCCCATTTTTTACAGGGGACAGGCTGCCCGGGGTGGCATGGGAGCTTCCCCCCGGGAGATGCTGAGCGCGGGGCAGCCCGCTGCGGCTGCCCGGTCCGGAGCAGGGGAGGCAGCGGCCCTGGCAGCCGCACCGCTGCTGCGGGCCCGGCGAGCTCAGCCGCCTCCTGCTATCGGGAACAGAAGTGTTACACACTCAAAGCCAACACAGCACAAAAAAACACCAAGCAACACCACCACCCAACCAAAACAACCGCGAACCAACAAAACCAAACCAAATCAAACAGTATTTTTGTTAGAGCTGGAGAAGTGGAGAGAGCTCTCATCTCCAGCAAAACAGGTTGTGCAGCAGAGTGTGCTGGCACTGCATCACATGCCTAGCTGAAGGGAAATGGGTTATTTGCAATAAAACTATCATCCTTTCCTACCACAGGATGTGGAATATACTGTATCTTATTCTTATAGCTGTTAGCTTAAGAAAACCCAACCTGCTGATGCATCTCATGTCAGCTTAAGCAGCCTGCTGTTAGGTACCAGAGGTGTCACTCAGCAGCTCTGTCACACCAAGGTTTCAGGCAACAGACCTGCTGTTCCATCAGTAGCTTTTGAAAAATCTCCAAAAACTGTCAAGGACAGATATTCCATAGTCTCAATAAAGGGTTTAGCACTGTAATAAATGTGAGCCTCTTGCTCATGTACTGTTTTTATTAAAAACCATTCAAAGTGTGATATTGGAGCAGATTCAGCATCTGAACAGCAATTCATCATCTGACTTCCAAACTTCTCCAAAGCTATTTTCACTTTTGAAGCTCTGGTACAGTTATAAGATCTCAGTCCACCCTGAAGCACTTCAGGGTTGTGACCTATGAGTAACTTGTATTGACACAAGATACCACCCGTGTAATCAACTTCTACATTTTCTTGAATGAGATCAAGACTTGAAGTAGCAAGACTCTCTCTGCTTTTGACATAGCACATATCCCCTCCACTCTCCCCCCCCCCCCCCATCTGCTTATGGCAGAAAAAGCTCCTTTGGCTTAAAATGTCACGTGTTTAGTTTTAAGTCAGAAGTAGTTTTTGGAAAGTTTGAGGTTAGCACAGGCATGATCAGGAGTAAATATAAACTACAGTTGTGTGTCATTCTTGCTTCTTCAGTCATGTGTGTGTAGTACTACCAGCACAATGTTGCCATTTTAGAATAGTTTATCACCAGAACAGTTAAACAGCTATAGAATAACAGTGTTGCAAGAATATAAACTTAAATATCAATTATAATAGTTACTAAGTTCACACAATTACAATTGTGTATATATTATAATTTTACTGCACACAGTAGTACAATAAATTTAATAGTTAATTATGACCTAGGCTATACTACTGTTAATTGTTTACAGAAGAAGAGAAGCTTAATGAGATGATCACTGAATTAAAAAAGTTTTATTCAGAAAACCAGTTTTATTCCCTCAGCTTCAAGGGAAGAAGTTACTTAAATGCAATAGCCTCTAGCTAATTGTCACTTGAAAGTAATTAACACAAACTATACAGAATAAGTTTTTGTACTTGGCATATTACCCTGCAAATTGTACTGTGCTCATTACAGCATTCTTCAAACCCCCTGTCTTACTGTACAGGCCAATATTCCATGCCATATAGTTACTTCTTCCACTGAAATTACCCTTTGTTATGGACAAATTTTGGTTTGATGAGGAAAACATAATTATCTATTAAAATTAATGAACATTCATGTATAAGAACTGTTAGATTCCCAAACTGTAATTAATCTGTAATAGGAATTGTATGGTTTCAGACATTACATATGAAGGTCCATTTTCTCTTATTCCTAACAGCTGTATTATTTTAAAGTATGTTTTAAGTTTCAGAGTTCCTGTTCTTGTTTTCAAAATAGTGCTGAAAAGCCTAAGATCTGTCTCAATTCTTTTGTGCCTTGCAATGCTGATTTATTTCATGAAATTATGAGGATTTTAGAGTACAGTGTTGAACACAACCACGAAATTCCTTCATGCAGTACCAAAGAAACTGGGGAAAGACTCTAGATTTTGTTCTTTGTGAAAGTTCTGACATGAACAACACATTCCATCTTTTAGCTTTAGATCGAAAGTTGGGTATTGGAAACACTATTGCTTTGATAATGAAGATAAACATCAACATATGCAATAATAGCAGCTACGAACCACAGTACCGTTACAGACTAGAAGTAGTTTTGTTCTACCACACTGTTAGCAAATACTGATACATTTCTTCTTGTCACATAACTTCTCAAGTACTCTGTGCTTTTTTTTTTCCTAGACACCCACTGGCCACCTTTTTCCACCTGTTCTTCCGAGTGAGTGCTATTATTACCTACTTGTTCTGTGACTGGTTCAGCAACAGCTTTGTTGCCTGTTTTGTCACTATTCTCCTCCTTCTATCCTTTGACTTTTGGTCAGTTAAGGTAAGATCACTCTGAATAGCTATTACTTTTGAAAGTATTTTGGTGTGCCATTAAATAAAACAAAAAAGGAAATATGTATATTGGCAAAAGAGACAAAGACATTGGGATCTGTTGAGCCATTAAATGACTAGTCCGTTTTAATTAAGACATTTACCTGTCTTAGTTACTGTTTATTGCCATGTTCTCTATGCCTGATGGGAGCTACTAATATGGTGGAAAAATGGCCTTGCCATGGGTAGATTTGTCTGTATGCTTTCCCTCTTAAAAACAAGCCAGAATACTGGCTTTCAGTAACAGATGCCAAAGGATGCCCAAAGCTGCAATGCTGCTGCCAGACCCAGCATGCAGCAGCCACAGAGGCTCCTGGGAGCCCAGCTACAGCACAAGTGCCCTAGTGCAGGCAGGTGGGTCAGGCCAGCCCAGAATCCCAGGGGCTCCACATGTGGAACAAGGCTTTTGTTTTGTAGAAGTGAAGCAGGGAAGCATCTTCAGTATCCTGAAAACTTCTAGTATTCATCCAGGTGCAGAAATCTTTTAATCTGTTTGCTTGATTCCATGCAGCTTGCTCACTTGCTTATAATTAATCTTCCATTTTTTTTCAATGTGTTTTCATTCAGAATTTGCTTCTTTAACTTAGAAGGTGTGTATATTGGGGGCTTCTGCAACTAACTGACTTAGAAAAGATACAACCTGTAATTTCTTACCTAAATCAATGTTATTGTGCTAAGTATTATATTAGAAGAGGAAAATGGGCTTCTAAATTTGTGGTAACTAAGCCATCCTTAATGACCACTGCTCAGTCTGGCACAGCTTTTAGAACTAATTTTAGTATTTGATAAAATGATATGATTTTCACACAGGCTTGTCTTTTTTAAAATGTTAGTCTGACAAGTGAATTATCCAACCGATTAATGCAAATAATTGTTTCTGTCACTAGAATGTGACAGGAAGACTCTTGGTTGGTTTGCGTTGGTGGAACCAGATTGATGAAGATGGAAAAAGTCACTGGGTGTTTGAAGCAAAAAGGGTAAGTATATTAATAAAAGTAGGCATAGGACAAACAGAATCCAAAGGGAAGCTTATAAAGCTGATACTAAGTCAAATAAAGTAACAAATACAGGCCCTTTGTAACAGTTAATCTTTATCCAGCTTCTATAGAAGCAGTAAGTTACTCAGCTGCAAACACACCAGATTGTCACATCCCGGAAGCATTCAGAACAAAAGTGGTCTCACAATGTTGTCATCACATACGTCAGCAGAATAAATATTCCTTGCATGGTACTATTGGAATGGAGTGTTTCTGGTAGTTCTATTTTCTAGTGAAAACATCTTATAGTAAACATCTTCCCATAGCTAATCCCCGTGCAGAATCATTTTCAGGAAAGATCTATGTTGAAAGCAGTGCTGAGTAGTTCAAATGCAGTATTTTACAATTAATGTTTTATTGATGCTCATGGAATATGGCAGGGAATAGAACTCAGATCAGTGAGTATTCTGATACTGCTAGTGTTCCCATGAACACCCTGAGCTAAAAAACTGTAGGATCACATTTGGCATCGCTGCCAGCGTCAACACTACAAGCTTTTGCTTTCACCTGCTCACATTCTCTCCACAGCTCTGTTCAGGCACGGGCCTAGCAGAGCAACGCTGCCAAGTTCAGCTCACTCACTATCACAGCCCTCTGCAACCGATCCAGCCGTGCGCTCAGCCTGGAGCAGAGCCAGGGTCCAACCCCCTGGAAGTGCGGGCCTGGAGTTCCCTCTAGAGCCGCCTGCCGTGAGGCTGCGGCCAAGCAGGAGCACAACAGGCAGGGGAAAACAAACATTAACGTTCGGCTGTAATCGAAGGGAAACCTCACGAGAGAGTATAGGCAAGCCTGCATGAAAGCAAGGAAACTAGTAGACCTTCATAGTTTCTTAGGTCCATCAAGTCGAGCCAGTAAGCAACAGCTTTCTTAGAACTTCAAAGCAATGGCATCCATTAAATTATTACTGTAAACCAAGCAAGCCTAATTCATTAATTTCTTAATTCTAGACTAGAAGTACAAGGTTGGCTCACCTGTATGGACTAAAGCATTCAAAAAATTATGGTACCCTTGGTTAGTGTGAAAATCACAGTGCCATGAGAAGGAACATATAATTGAGGTGGATTGTGACTTTTTCATGGCATATCTATGAAAAACACTTTGTCATGGCAAGGTCCTAGAATACACTTGACTCTCTTCCTTCCTGGAGTTAGGCATTCCCCAGCCCTCTACAAACTTTTTAAGTTCTATTCCTTTATGGGTGAACTTGCTTAGAAATAATCAAAGTCACTCACCAAAAATAAGCAGCTAATTCCTGGTAGGCTGATGCAACAGAGGTTCACCCTTGAAATCCTGCCATCTGCTGAGGTTTAGCTGTAAGAAAAGCAATTCTCACACATAGATTCCAAACATCACAACTCCCCTCTCCTTTCTTTGGAATGACTGCAACCTTTTGTAATCCTGCTCATCAAGTTAACTAGGTCTTTTAGGTGCAGTGTTGTTCTCAGGTGCATTGACTTTTTTCCTCCCAAATAGTGCTAATGCAACATCATCATTGGGTAATTTGTCAGTAATTTGGGATACAGGTGATCAAACACCTTCTATTGACTCACATCATCTGTCTCTTTATGTAACTATGAAGGCATAGAACATTATTTTCCAGACCTCTGCAACATTACTGGTTTAGAGGGTATATGAAAAAATTAAAGACACCTGTAATTATTGCATCTTGCAGGGTTTCCTTAGGCAAGATACAGTAACTTAACCATGTTTACAAGGTAGATGCCATTGGCTCACGATGGATGGATGGATAGATGAGTCTTATTTTTGCATGGAGAATTCAAGATACAGAAAATGAACTAAAAGGCTTTTCAGTTTTCAGAGTGGAAGAGTCTTCAGGGTTTTCCACCTGTGAAGCTTGTATTTCAGAAGCTAGCACTGGGGTGGGTGAGTGCTCTGAGGTTTGGAGTGGGATTTTGAATTCTGGTCACCTAGGAAAGATCAGAACCTTGTGAAAAATTCCTTTAGTTTCTTTGAAGCGTTGGGAGTTAACAATGAGCCTTTCCATGAAGACAGGGACACGAGTTAATTATGTCATTTGACTGTGAACAAAAACCAGAACATTTTAAAAATAAAATTCTGTCATGTACAGCAGGGTACCAGGCAGAAAACTGCTTCTCTTTTTATTCACACTTAATTCCATGCATATAATAAGGAAATGTAGGTAAATAAGTAATTTTGTCCAGTCCTCTTTCTCTGTTGTTACTTATCTTGCATTTTGTCTTTGTGACTAGTAGTTCCAATAATTTTCCTTCTAGGTACCTACAATAGCTGCCTCCACTGAAGCTGAAGCTCGAATCTTTTGGCTTGGCCTAATTATCTGTCCAGTTATTTGGACAGTGTTTTTCTTCAGCACCTTGTTCTCCTTGAAGCTGAAATGGCTGGTAAGTCTGGGGGGCACTGACAGATCCACAGCTGACAGACCATGTTAGTAGAGGGAAAACCCAGATCTGTTAGTTTTGTAACAGTCTTTAAATCAAATCTTCCAAGAGTACAAAAATCCCTCTAACAGCTTCAACAAATCAGAGGAATTTCCTGCAGTCAAGCCAAGACAGATTAGTAATTTTTAGCCTCACTTCTGCTAGGGCATCAGATGTCAGCTCCTTCAGCTAACTTGGGAACCTGCAGTGGTTGGCAAAATTACGGACTTCTTTTTAACTGTAGTAACTTACTTTTCCCCAACTTATTTCAGTCAAAGGAAATTAATAGGAGAAGACAAAAAATGAACCAGTGATGCTGGCTTTCAGGTTTCCACATCTTCTTGGGACTTGAATGTTACTTGCTCTTACAAGCAGTCATTTTAAATCTCTGGTACCATTCCCCTTTGAAAGACCCAGCATCCTAGTGCTTAAAACCTTGATAAATTGAGCTGTAAGTAGGTATTTTATAATTACTGCATTTACAAGCCATCTACTGTACAAAAAGAAAAAATAAAAACATTACACATTTTCTAAGTATCAGAGGAAATTCACCCCATATCTTGCATTAAGGTAATTTTGTTTGTGAAATTTTCATGTTTCCCCTGTAAACATTAACTGTGTGGATAACGACCATATAATTCATTTTGTCAAGTTCTTAGCTATGCCAAGTACAATTTCTTAATTAAGTTTGAAAAGAAAGAAAGAAAGTGTCCTGGACATGTGCAGCTACATAACCAGCAACAGCCAAGACTGTATTTTATTAGTTAATGAAACAGGAAATTCAGCTATGGGTATTAATCAATTACAAATCATTAGCTGCTTTCTAGTGCCCCAAATGGCATAGCTGCACAAGAAGTAGTTAAAATTAAACCAGCAGTTGTTCTCCAGAGGTTCTTTGCTAAACTAAAAGCTTGGTTGGAGAATGAAATCAACTAGCACTGGAGGCAGATTGCTCAAGTGCTTGTAAAAGGCAAGTTACACAAATGAAAATAAGGCAGATTCCAGGACACTGTTTCTGAGGCTAAGAAAAACATTATTTGCAAGTTATTTCACTGGCCAATCAGATGGGTTCTGCCTGCTGCTAAGCCTATAGGACCACAAAAGGATCTTATTATTTTCACTACCTTTTAATGCTAGATGTCAATATGTATTCATGCTCTTCGTAAATCTGTAAGTTCCAGGATCATATTTGTAGATAATAAGGCATTTGTCAGCTAAACAAGCCAGCAGGCTTGCTATGTGTCTGGATGTGAAACTTAGAGATACAAATCAGGCTTAAAAAAGGTGAAACTATCATGGTATCAGTTGAATAGGTCCTTTTTTGAATAACTGCTTTTAGGAACATAGTGAAGTCTTCAAGATACAGAATGACAAAAAACCCTTCTGTTTTGATAAAAAGAGAGGGATTTGGTAGAAAGGAACTATTGTAAGTTTGATGTGATGTGATCTCTTTGAAGGTAATTTATTATTGGAAGGAATATCCCTCTCCTATAGTATGTGTATCTAAATAGTATGTACTGATACATAAACACGTGGGTGTACATATATGCTACACATAGTCTGTGTATAGCAGTGGATTTGTCCCAGCTGAACTTTTGTTTGTCCACAGGCTCTTGTGATAGCTGGCATCTCCCTTCAGACTGCTAATTTATATGGCTACATCCACTGCAAATTAGGGGGACAAAAAAGCCTCAGCAGACTAACATCAAAGCTTTTTGTCACAGCAGATGTTCCCAAGAGTAAGTACTGAGTTGGTCTGTCAGCTACAGCCCATTAAGTGTCACACGCTGGCCTGTCCCACACTGCTGGTTTTGGCTCTCCCCAGTTGTTAGTTCCTAAAATAACTCCTGGCAGGGCTGTCTTGGATCTCCACTAACCCTCCTGTGCAGAACTCACTGGGTGGGGCTGGACCCCCCGTGTCCCTTGGCTCTGTGCTCAGAAGCCTGCTGCAGCTTCACACTCCAGCTGCTTCCAAGCCCCATGAAGAATGTCCTCCAAGTTAAATCCTCAGGGGGATTCCCTGTGAGGTATTACAGTGCCTCTGCCTAGGCACAGCTGGGAGAGCCATCTTTGACCCTCAGGCTTCCACCAGGCTCTGCCCTGTTTTTCATAAAAGGTTCCTACATACTAGGCCATGCTAACACCCACACTTCCCATGTTCATTCCACAGGACAGACCAGGAGAATTTCAGAAGACCCCATTGAAGAACACGGGAAGACAGGCACTAGATAATAAAATAAGGAAGAACTAAAAGGATGAGCAGTAAAAATACTCACTCAGGAAAGCTGTTCTTCATATGAATATATTTAAGTAAAAGCTATTCTAGAATTATGCCTGCATGAAATAAGGATTTTATGTCCTATGTGTTTGAGTATTTAGATTCTGAAAGGTTCAGAGCCTTTGTTACTTACAAGTTTCATCAAAAAGCAGTTTGTATTGGGACAGTAACAATGCTTATGGCTTACACAAAGCACACTTCTACAAGAGAAAATTGTCAGCTACCCTGAAACTGTTGGATTATTTTAACCAAGAATTAGAATGTAATCAAAAGACAATGCTCATTTGTGTTACTTTGGGGCAACAATAAACAAAATTAAACTGCCTTTCTCTCTTGTATGCAATACTGATTTCTTAGAGCTTTCATTTCTCAATAAAAAGAGGAATTACAATGACAAAGGGCCTCTTATGAAAGATACTGAATGTTTGGTTTTTTTAGTGCTCAGGCTTAGGGTTGAGTAGAAGAAAAAAGTAACGTAGCACATTCACACAGAACTTGTGTGAAGCAGGCAGTTATGTGTAAGTAGGTAAAATATGTTAATCTTTTTGTGATACCTGTAATAAATAAAATATCACACTTGTACAATAATTAACTTATCCAAATTCTAGAAGGTTTTTATTTTAAAACTGATGCCAATTATAAGAAAAGGAGACAATACTACACTGACTTTCACTCTAAATAAAGATCTTTTCAATTGAAAGGAAAGATACTTAACTAATGTTATTCAGTAAATGAGAGAGTGGGCATTCTAGTTCATGCTGCACAGAAGGCAGCACAAAGCATAGCAGATGCACTAGACACAACACCCTGATGTCAGCCAGGAGTATTTTATATTCAACTTTCTAAATAAAATCTTGTATAGGCACCAATTCAAACACCAATTACCTATTCAGGTTATTAGTACTGTGACACCAGATGCAGACTGCACCTATGTAACACAAATGAAGACTCAGTTTTGTAGCTTTCTGGCCAGCTCCAAGACCATCTGTGAACTACTAGAATCCTGAGCTGTGGAAAAAAAACTAAGGGAAGAACATTTCTATTAAGAATTTATTTGCAATATACAAAAAATACATTCCTTCCATTAAATCAAGGCATAAGTTACTTTACTTTAATTAAACATGAACTACATTTTTAGTCCATTCATAGATTAGGTAATCTTTTCTTCTTGAAAATGGTGTTGATCACAGTATTCCTGAATTCCTGCAAAGGGAAAAAGTAATATAAATCATCTTTCAGTTGCACACCAGAAGGTGGTTGTTGCTGCATCACTCTGTCCCCTATTGGTACAAAGCTCACAAATCGGGCCTTTATCATGATGAAAATAGCTTTAGGAATTTCCAAGCTGTTTGTATCACGTTTTGTTTCATTGTTGCACATCACCGGCTCTTCAGGTAGTTTTTGTAGGGTTTTTCTGTGCAATTACAATCAGAAGTGGAGGCAATAATTAGCC
Organism: Hemiprocne comata; assembly: GCA_020745705.1. Classification (NCBI taxonomy): domain Eukaryota; kingdom Metazoa; phylum Chordata; class Aves; order Apodiformes; family Apodidae; genus Hemiprocne; species Hemiprocne comata. Next base: position 11,399,665 of record CM036600.1, read on the forward strand.
AGCTGTACCACACTCAGCTGTGGTGAGTGCCCCTCAACAGGCCTGCTTCAGGATCTCAGAACCTGTCCGTGACAGCAAGTACACATGCATCTCTGATAATTAATGACTGGAGGCAAACATCAAAACCAGCTATCAGATACAATTTAGCTACAACTTTAAAAGCCTGTATAACTGATGCCCAGAAGAACTGAACATAGTATTTGCACCTGTTGCTGATTATTACTGTGCACATCTACTATTTTTATTATTTGTGGCAGAATAACCTAATCTGTTTAGCACCTTTATATATTGCAGAACTGCTCTGAACTCAGAGGATTCATTTGCACAGTGATTTTCAGGCTTACTTTGAATGATGTTCCTGTAAGATGACGTAGCTGGAGACTCAGGTGCTTCAGACAAGAAAGACTGGCCCTTGTCACAACTTTTTCCTTCAAGGACAGGTAAAAACATGAAAGCAAACCAATGGGAAAAGATGAACTTTATTTTACCCTTTATCAGTTACACCCTTCCAAAGAGCCATTCGTGTCTGTCCCTTTTAAGAAGTCCTTTATGTCAGTAATATAACTGTAACTCCAGCTTACAGTTTTACAAATGAATACTAATTAGCAGAAACCTTCAGTCATTATTTCAGAAGTTCTGACCTGTTCCTCAGTGTCATTAACTCAAGTATTACTTGCTAATAGCCAGTCGGCAAGGAACCAAGCCCTCTCATTATCCACAACAGAATTTGGGTGGTGCCAGTAACAGTGAAGTTAAGCACTATTTTTAATGTCTACAAGATATTATTCTTCATAGTGGTTATGATTTTATGCAGTTTGCACTTCCAGGTGATTACACCACAGAGAAACAGGTGGTGTACTTCAAATGTGATTATACAGCTAAAAAGACACATAATCTAAGCTTAATCAAGACTAAGTCTCAGGCTAAGGAAATTATCCTACCACCTTCTGCTTTTCACATCATGCTGTTTTGCAGTTCCAGTTATCTTTTAATTCAAAACCAAGTGTAGTTCTATCTAAAAGTGGATATTTACCTAAGAGACAAAATGTTTAATACTCTGGTTTATCCATGCCCAAGTCAGGGTTTTTCAGTAATACCATCAGTATAGGGGGAAAAGCTTGTTTTAAATGTAGTACAATACAGTAACTTTACCTATTTGGGGATCTAGAGGCACTTTACCCAAGAGGGAAACATTTAAGTTCTGGCACATCTTCTCTGCACCTCCAGTAGTTGGGGGAAAGATCTGAGATTCATTCTGGGACAAAATGAAAATTAGAGTTAAAATACTGCAATTCTGAGAACAAGGTATTTTTGGAGCAATGTTTTATACACAAACAGTGTCAAGATAAAACCACTGTAAGATACAGACTGACTTACCTTACACTTTGGACATATAAAGCCACTCATATTTTCCACAACACCTATGATGGGTAGTTTTACTTTATGGCAGAAGTTGATCTCCTTCCGAACATCCTGCAGCGATATCTCCTACAAACATCAGGAAACACTATTTTGACTGTAACGTTTTGATGCTGAATCCATTAAGTTAGATCCATAGAGCTATTTTAAAAAACGGTCATAATGAATTATTACCCATCTCTTTGAAGAACATAAACCTGTGTTATGTGCTCTAGCAAATCTGACTTGACTATGACTGTCATGTTTTATCTCCTATATTAATGTCTTATCTTTTGTTCTTTAAATGTAACTTTTTCACATTTTCAGTTTACAGAAAGATCCTTGGCATTCTCACAGCAGGCAAGGACAAGAACTTTTCAAATTAACTTTCAAATAGCTTCTCATCCCCTCAGATTTTTCGCATATATGCCTGACCTCATTCAGTTCTTCTGTTCCCTGCTCCTTCCCTCACCCTCAACATTTCACTTTCTTTTTGTTTTATTCTTTCGGTTGTTGTGGAAACATGAGGTGTCTTTTGCTAGTTTGATCTCCGGTTGCTTTCCAAACCAGGCTTTAAAACCTCTCTTTGAATTTGATGTATTTTGCTCCAGGGCCTGATTTTTATTTTAAAAATGCACATCACAGAGTTGCCCACTGGAGGCAACAGGCAACTTCACATGGTGTCAAACAGTGCACACCTTCTCACTTAAAAACTAAACTTCTTCCTGACTTCTGAACATCAAGCCATTGGCAAATAAATAACAAATTCACAGTGATGGGAACTCTAATGACAAGGAAGGAAGTGAAACACTGCACTTCCCTTCACCACAGACCATAGCAGCTTTTGATTGTGAACTGGGTGAGTGACCCACACAGATCCCCCACAGCACTGAGACACCCCCAGCTCATCAACCAGCCAGCTGCAGGCACCAAACAAGAAAGTCAACTCCGTGAGATCCTGTACCATCACTTCTTGAGACAACCAAGACACTCCTAACCAAGGATTAGCTTTAACTGCCTCGATACTTCTATCAGTGGAAACTAAGCTGACATACCTGAGGGGTGGTGATTATAACAGCACCATCTATGTGTGCTGCACTGAGATACTGCACAATAGATAAATGCTCATCTGATGTTCCTGGAGGAGTATCTACAATCAGGTAATCGATTTCACCCCAGTCCACGTCACGAAGAAATTGTTTGATCAGCCCTAAAAATAAGAATAAAAACGTGGAAGAGAAAAAAAAATAAATCTCCTTATATGTAGAGTTTTAGGCTCTACTTTAAATGTTAGGGTCTAGGTATGCAGTTCTTCTGATTTGTCAACTTGAATACAGAAATGCTTATTTTGCCAAGGCTTTAAAAAAACCTTCTCTCCAGCATTTGACCTTCTAACTTCATCAGATGAATACATTCAACTACAGAAAATAAATAACAATTTACTAATTTTTCCAACATATTGGAAAATAAATTGGAATATATATTACTATACTCTTATTTATGTTAATAAACAAGCTCGTGATACTAAATCCTTTGAGTATATAAATTTTCTTGACAACTCTCAATGCCTACCATTTTTTTTTGGTCCTCTCCAGATGACAGCATCATCAGGACTACTAAGCAAGAACCCCACGGACATGACACCTAAGTTTTCTTCCACATACTAAAAGAGAAGTAGAGAAACTCAGTAGAGCATACAGAACAGGAGAGAAGGAGCCAAGAAAACAAGTCCAAACCCAGATTTTATTAAAAAAGTAGGTTGGGGTGAGGGGAGATATTAAGACAATAAAGGCAGAGAACCTCATACTTCTCTTATATCAAAGGCCACTGGCAGCTACAATTTTTATGCAACACTCACCAACTACATTCATTGACTGAAAAAAACCTAGTTATAGCAAGATTTACAATGGCTTATGGAATCACTGGAGACAGAACAAGGACAAAAGCAGCCTTCCCTCTCAACATGAAGCTGTTTTCTTAACAGCAAACACACTAAAGGTGATCTTTAGACAACCAACGCTCCTGTAGAACTTCCCCTGCATTTCTCAAGATTAATGAGGCATTTCTTGGGTGTAAGATACTTTTTGTCTGTCATTCATACTGTGCAGCTGCACGATGATCAAAATAATGAAATCAAGTAACATATTTATTAACCATAGTATAGGAGGAAAGTCAGTAAACAAGAGACACATTTCTAAAATAGTTTCATTATTTTAAGTAGTATTATTACGATTAACAAAATATATGTAACACTGGTCTACACAGCCTATACATCATTAGAAAAAGAATTAATAGAAGTACCTCCTGCTCCTCCCTTACTTGTTTTTCTTCACTTTAGAAGACAGTGCCCAACTCAAACAAACACAAAACACTTTGTGAAACTTAACACCAGCTTACCACTGGAGACCATCCAGACCCACTCTGATGAACCTGAAAATTGAAGTGGTACATGAAATTACATTAGAAATCAATACAGACGTTCCATAGAACATGAACCTAAGTCAAACTGGGTAAATAGATACTCTGCCTATAGGCACAATACTGCTTCAGTGGAGCAGCTGAGTTAAAAACTGCAGGAGGGCCAGATCTTCACTAAGAAGTGAGTAATAGCTGTTCAACACTTTTGCAGAAAATCTACCCGTGACTTCATGTATTTATACAAAAGATTCTGGGGCTGATAAGGAGAATCACGCTTAAGTTTTAAGTAGTCATGAACACGTGGCTGATATGCAGCAAAAGCTGGTTTGCAGAACTGGTCATCCTGAAAGCAGACAACTCTTGTACAAACTAAGTTATGCTGAACTTCCCCATCTCACTTTATGTCCCTACCCGTTGCCACACGTTTCCCAATAAACAGTCCTTTGAGAAGACTGAAATCTACAAAACTCTTGAGATGTTAATGAAAAATGGAACAGAAATCCTTTAAATAACATATTCGAGCTTTCACTTACCTGTTCCCCTTCTAGACCCATCATTTTAGGGATCGATGGCCCACAGATATCTATGTCCAGCAGAGCAACCTAGAAAACAAACCGGCCAACCCACCCTGCTGGAAACAAGCGTGCACGGGACTGTTTCCGAAGCCTTAATCACACAACGAAAACACTATTGCACGCGTGACACAGCAAACACATTCAAACCCTTAAGGAGAAGGAGAAGGCGATGCGCAGTCTCACCGCCGCTCGGGTACCCCAGGTATTCCGCAGGGCCGGGGGACACAGCCCGCAGGTGCCCCCCCCGGGAGCCCCCACCTCCCCCCGGCTTCACACCGCGGCAGCCCCGCGCAGCGCACCTGCTTGGCCTCATCCGCCGCCAGCCCGTAAGCCAGGAGGGCGCTGAAGGTGCTCTTCCCCACACCGCCCTTCCCGGAGAGCACCAGGACCGTGTGCTTCACCAACCGCAGCCGCTCCCGGAGCTCCGCCGCCTCCGCTGCGGGGCCAAACGGACCGGTCAGTCGTGGCCTGGCCCCACCGCCCGGGCCCGCCCTCCCAACAAGCCCCCCCGCACCTCAGGGCCTCCCTTACCCGGGTCCGGGCCGGTGGCGCCGGCAGAGCAGAGGCTCTGGTTGGGGCATCCCTGGCAGGCGGCGGCCCTGCCCGCTTGGGCGCTGCTGGTTCCTGGGCACTCTGCAACGGACAAGAAGAGCTGGAGCTCTACCTCCGGCAGCGGGCCGCCCGCCCGGCACGGCCGCACCCCTCACCCGCCGGCCGCCGGTCACCCGGTGCCTCAGCCATGGCCCCGCCGTGCGTCACCTCCGCTGGCGACAGAGGCAGGGCCAGCAGGACCAGCCGTGCGCATGCGCCGGCGGTAGGCGCTACCGCCAGGGGGCGCTGCGGGGCCGGACGCGGAGTCTCCTGGGGGATGGGGGGGGTACCCTTCAGCCGCCCGCTGGACGTGCCCTTCCCTCTGCAAGGGGAGGAAGGAGAAGGGAGCTGGAGGTCTGCTGTCGTCCCAGCGGTGAGCATGGGCCGGGGCAGCGTCTGGCGGATCAGCGACAACCATCGCAATACCAACATCTTGGTGCGACCGAGACACCTGCGTGTCCCGGAGCAGCCCCCGGGTTTGTGCCATCCACCCACAGCAGCCGCTGGAAGGAGACGCACTCGCATAGCCGAGTCAGCTCACGGTGCAGCACCGTATGGTGCCGCTGGCAAGGGGAGTGTTACAGATCAACACGCTTCTATACCTAGGAGATGACGTGTCATTTCAGTAAAATCATGCCATTGCTATATTGTATAGCAATCTGAACATTTTAATTTATGCACTTTGCTGGTATTAGATAATGTAATTAGATATTACCCATTAAATTAATGGGTACGTTCATTTGGAAGATTATTCTACCTTACGTTGGTTGGTCAACTTTTGAGCAATCAGAAAGCCTTTGTATTTGGTACATAAAAATAAAAAAAATTAAAAAAAATTATTTTCCAAAGGAAGTGTGTACCAGCTTGTGATATAATTTGGCCTTTATTACTGGTCACCTTATCCCAATCACTGCTCCCTTTCTGTCTCTCCCATGGCTGCCTGAGCATGGCCTTGTCACCTCCTCTGTTTGTACCATCACGGACTGAGAAGTGAATCACAGATTGCAGAGATAGGTCATTTTTCCTCATACTACTCATCACCCCAGCACCAGCTGACAGTACATCTGACTAAAGCCATGTCTGTAAAGTGCAATTGTAAAACTCAACCAGCTAAAGAGACCAACTGAGAATCCCTAACAGGGCACACCTTACCAACATTCAGCAAGAGACAATTCCAGCCTCAAAATGTCTTCAGTCTGCACAGAAATAGTCACTAAGTCACAGAAGTCATTCAGCCTTTAGTCTTATGAGGAGGAAAATGTTTGTCTAAGATCTTTGACAATCTTTTCACCTCCTTTTAATTTTCCCATTACCTACACATAAAGTTCTCACAGTACCATTATGATTAAGGCAGTGCAGAATCCCTGCCATTGCAGATGCAGCCATCTGAATGGCTGCTACCTGAGCAAAGCTTTGGTGTTCAGAGTAAGACATTAACTAGTGGAACCACTTTTCTTTGGAAAAACGCACTCTAAACATTTACATCCTTTAAAGAAGTTTTCAGTTTTTCTCCTGAAGATGCACATGGCAGGGATGAGCCTCCAAACAGCTGTCCCTCTTGTGGTTGCTTCCCATGAGACAGACTGGCTCACTCCTGAGGCAGGGCTGTGGATTCTAGTTTGAAAACCACTGATGGTGACTCAAGCTTGAGAAAGGCAGGTTGGGTTGGTGGTTTTGGAGGAACTGTGAGTGACCCAGCACATTTCCTGCTCTCAAAACCTCCTTCTATTACTTTACTTGAGAGTGCTGTAAAAAGGGTATTTTTCTGATTTGAGCACACTCAGGAGTCTCAAGTATCCCCATTTCTAACTGATTAGTCCCAAAACTTGATTTTAACACACAAGTGTTTAAGTTACTATATAAGGTGGTCTCACCTTGGAAACACAGTATATAGAGAAGACAATCTGGTAATATTTGGAAAGGTACCAGCACATTCTGGTGTAAATCTGTCCTTTTGAGAGAAAAATACTGCAGTTATCTTTTTATGAACACTCTCCGCTTCAGCAACCACAAGATTTTTAGAAAGAACACCTGGGGAAAAATAAAACCCAACAGAACTCACAGAAACTTCTGAATAACTGTTCACCTACTAAAACACCTAGAAAAAAATACCTTAACTAAATGCATTTTAAGGTATTTGAGGAGTTCGCCCTCTGTTTTTGGTCATTAGTAAATAGGCTATTGCCCATTTCAAGTATGTTTACCTCAGGTAAATGCTCATTGTCCCTTGATATTTGTACAACTTCTGTACTTCAGCTCTGATTATCTTCTATGGGAAACTAATGAAAACATGTTATGTGGAAGTGGATCCAAATGTTTAAGCAAATTCGAGTGTCTGGGGTGGAAGGAACTGGCCAGTGAGATGTATCTGAGAAATTTAGACTGTACCTTCCCTATGAAAAATTTGGCTTTCTTTTAGACCACAGTTCAGCATGGCACTTTAGGTCTGTGCTTCGCTTCAAGCATATGGATTAGATTCACTGATGTCAGCAGGACTTTCCACATTTTAAACTGAGGTACGTGTTCAAATATTTTTCTTTTGGGGCCAACAGATAATTTCCCATTCATGAGGAACATTCCCCACAAAAAGCACCAAAAAGGAAAAGTAAATCTCTCCCCCAGCACCCTTCTTCCTCCGAGACAGCAAGGGCTCTTCATGCAGGGGTATCTGGGCAAAAAACGAGCTTCATGGCTGTTTGAGTCAGGCTGAACTTAGCAGTGAACTCTGTCAGCACTCTTGCAATCTCTCATGCTCAGGAATAACTTTACCCTCCTGGGCAGCTGCTGAGAATTAGTGCCATCAATTATTGCAAGAGGGAAATTTTTTTGTGTGTCAGCCTTTGCAGTATCAATCTTATCCTGTTTACACACCCCAGTCTGGTACCTGTCCACTGTGTGTGGCTCCACTGCCCATACTTCACCTCCCTACTATTAACACTTCCAGTTGTATATATTTATGTATATATTTGTTGTTATTATTATAGAATATATATTATATATGTATATAATATTTATTATGTATATATTAAACATCATGAGAAGATAAATTTAACTTAAAATGACTGCTTATTTAAAAGTACCTCTTCTTTTTTTAGCTGGGGTGTAATGCTGTTCTAGCTTTCTGAGACAAGACATGCTGTAATGTAGTGCATATATATACATATCTATTTCATTTCCCTGGGCTGAAAAAAACAAGCTGTTTCATAGTTATATATCTGGAGAAGAAGAAATGATTGCAATTGTCTTGCATTCAACCTGGAAGAAATCTGCTGATTTAAGGACTCTTAGGATAGTAAAATACGGTGCCTAATTACAAATACTTCTTTATTTTCAAAATACTTGGCACAGAAGATGGGCCACAATGCAGTTTTAGAGCACTGGATTGTGTAAAGTTTTTTGCCAGATGGGCCAGAAGGCTGAAAGGAAAAATCTGAAAAGTTATCTGAGAAGTTACTCAACATTTTAAACTGGAGGAAAGTAATTATTAGAGGAAGGTTTCTCCGATCTTTTATACTTTTTATGGAAAATGAATACAGTTGAGGGGAAGAGCAAAACCCAAAACAATTATACATTTTTTTGTTGATTTGGACCAAACCATCTGCAGGCATAACTAGACAATAGTGGGTGAATCCCAGAGTCTGTGTTCTGGTTCAGAAGGCTTGTTTCCACTGCTGCATTTCCCTGCAGCCACTGACTGACATATGTGAACCACTCTGAAGTAAAACTTTTACTTCATTTCACTCAAGGTAAGCTCACTGAAGGTAAACCTACAGACCCATCCAGAGTGAGCCTTTGGCAAATCTCTCTGCACTAGAACCAAATAGTCTCACATCATGTCTAGACCTCTGGGTCCCAACACGCACAGCGCTGCTCCACAGGGAAATCACAGCTTCTTTGTGGGAAAAGTACATGTCCTAGGGCAGAAGGTACTCGGGAACCCCCTGGAATGCCAGAACTCAGGCAGGTTTCAGCCTGCTGGCACATGGAACAGCTCTGGAGCTCTGTGACATCCCTGCTGTGTCACATGGCTGCAAGCCCCCAGAAGGGTGGCAGAGGCCCTGGAGCTGCTCTGAGCAGCTGCAGCTGCAGGACAGCCCAAGGGTGGCTGCGGGAGCCTGGCACAGGATGGAGTTTCTGGGCACCACGCAGCTAGCCAGCTACCGCAGCACAAGGAAGAGCTGCCTGTTCCCAGATCTAGCTCCCACCAGCACCACCAAGGACACCTACCAGTCCTACTGCCTACCGGGCTATCGCCCCCTCAGCTCCTGGAGGCCCGGCCTGCTTCGCAATGTGGTTTCGCTCCCTGTCAGCCCCGAGAAGCAGTTTAGCAGCAGTGGGCGGCTGCCTACCGTTCTGCCTGAGCTCCGCTCTAGCCTCCATGCCCGCTACAGCACTCGTGACTGGCACCACGCCAACATGGTGCAGCTGAAAGGCTCTGAAACCTCCAGGTACTGTGCCGGTAGAATGAACGCTGATTCCATGAGACTGATGCAAGACAAGGATCAACTCACTTATCAGATGCAAGAGGAAAGTAAAAGGAATCTGAGAGAGAGGATCTCCAACATTGATTTCTGGAGATCTGAGCTCATCTATGAGCTAGAGCATCTCCTGAAAGAGACCCAAGCCTTGGAAACAGCAAAGAAGAGGCTTGAATGTGTTGTAGATGAAATGCAAGGACCACTGAAGGTAGGTTTGACATAGCTAGTTATTTCATGGCTGCACTGTGGAACAGGTAAATAAAATGGCTCTCTCTCTGTTGAGTACAAGTATGACTTTTACTACAATCATCAAGACAGATCTTGGTGAAACATTACCCTCAGTAAGAGGGAAACGTGGTCACCATGGGCTTTATATATAAAAGCCAACACAGAAACCTATCTAGAAATTTCTATGCCCTCTTTTCCTTCCTTTCTGCTTGAGGGTCCAGGAGACAGAGTCTCCCTCAGGCACTGGCCCATCAGCTCAGTACATTACAGGAGAGCAGAAGATGGCCCTGTAAATGACAATATCCCAATATTCTTATCTAGCTCTAAAAGACAAATTAATTGCAACAGAAAAAGCCACAGTAGTATGAGTCAATGAATGATACTAGGAAAAACTCAAAAACTAGAGTCAAAGTTCTCTTATCAACATCTGGAATACTGCTGATGGAAGCTCTCTCTATCATGTTTCTAGGCAAGAACAAATAGAAAAATCAGTATTCAATAATGACTTTTTTAGTTGTATCTAGTGATTCAGAGTGGCAGGCTGAGGATGCCTTTGATTCAGGGAGCATTTTCTGCTGGAAGGCTTTGTGCTCATTTATTAGTATGGTTCTAAACAACTGCATGAGACATCAAAGTCACCTGCTGGGACAGGTTAACTGAATTCCCTACTCAATTGCTGTAGTTATGCAGTCACTCTCTTGTGTAGGTATGAAACTTCCAAACCTGGGCATTGGGTAAGGGAGAACGAGGGGAGATGAGTTAAAAAGAGTCTGCTAGGGAGGAGTGTAGAACACCACAGGTGTTTTAATCCACACATTTGACAGAAAAGCTTGGGTATGTTGAAATGTAGGCCTTGCTGCACATGCATAAGCAGCTAACGACATGGCAGCTAGGGGGGCAGCTAATCCTTAAAAGTACATGTTAACAGGTAAGTAGGAATGGGCCGCTGAGATGGATCAATTGAGTGCAATGAAAACACCTGCTACTCTGTTCCACCCTGAAAAAATGGTCATGACTTAACATGTCAGCTCAGTGGCCCCTTCAGCAAAGTTCAAGGTTTCACTCCACATGCAGTACTGAGCCTACTGCAAATGTTCCCTGGTTTGCTTGCAGATAGCCCTGGAATGCTTGTACCACCGTGAGAACCGGAAGGGGATTGACTTAGTTCATGACGATGTGGAAAAGAGCCTCATGAAGGTAAGACCAGACTTATTAGTTTGTTTTTCAAACTGTGGAAGCAACTAAAATCCAACTAAATGTTTATCAGGGTAAAAACATTGCAATAATTTATTCCTTTCACCTTTGGAAGACTGAGGGGGTGGAGGGGGAAGAGGAAGACATTTGGTAAAGCTATACATATCAGGGGTGGCTAATGTTCTATTCATCCTTCCTGGAGCAAAACAAATACCCTAGCATCCTGGTGAGGTCTTGTCCAGTTCTATCTTCCTTGATCCTATAAAACAAGGTAGAAACATTTCTCAAGATTGTTTTCCGGGCCATGGTTTATAAAATCTCAGAATTTCTTAGGGTTTACAGTAGAAAATGCTGCCTTGCTGTATCTATAGTGAACAAAGAAAATGAGATAGATAGTAGAGATTGCTAAATCTTTTAAATAAAAAAATATTTTGCTACAATATTTGAATGAAGTTTTTTGGATGTGTATGAGAACAAAAATACTAGTAAAGAGCATTACAGGACAACAGCATTGCTTCAAGCACTTCTCTGGATACAGAAGGATGTGCAGACCACTTGGATAACTGAGATGCTTGTTCAGAGCCTATAGCCTGGAACTTGGATTCTTAGAACTTTAATGAAGAATCAACAAGCTTATTAGCTTATTTCACCACTTAATTTAGCATGAGAATTCAGGGTAGGATGAGGTACTGCTAAATGTTCCACATGAACAGACAAAAAAAAAGTATGTTTTCAAAAAGAAAAAGAAAGGCTATTTGCCTGATCTCCCTAAGTGGTGCCCTGACTATAGAGCAAGCTAGATAGTGACAAATGCTCATTTTGTAATAACAGGAAAGCCAGTTCTAAAGTTGCTCTCACTCCTAGACATACTGTAAAAGCTCAGAGACAGAGTCTGTATTTTTAAATTTGGGGTGTCTTAATGAATTCCAAATAATTCCAAACATTTTATTCCCTGTCTCAAAACTCACCAAAATCTACACACTAAGGTAAGAGGGCATGTTGGGCTACAAGAGTTTTTAAAAAGGAAAGAGGCTGGAACACCATAACATTGTTTGAGGGACCATAATTACTGAATTTGCATTGTTCTCAGTGTGGTTGGTTTGTGTATTTTTTATTTGTTGTAAGCTGAGTGGAACCTGGCTTTGAATTTCTTTGACTAATACATGTAGTTCTGAAGAATATTCCAATATACTTCCCTTAGGGAGCCTGTTTCTGAAATCAGGTATATTTTCAGTCTACTTGACTATTAGCAAAATATTTGTATTGTTCCAGAAAAACACAGAACTAGTTAGAGAGGGTGGTTTAATGAATTAAGCTTCATGTATCTTCATTATAGTTACATCAAGCAAAATTTGACTTTGTGTTTATTAGAACGATTCCATCCAATGAAATATACGAACATGTTTGATATAATATAAAAAGCTATACAAAACCAAGTAAAAAGAGATGACTTTGTAGCACTGAGGATGAGAGGGGACAAAGCACATCCTTCCTTGACCTACATTGCATTTGAGATATTGTGAGATGAAGTCACTAAAACAAATGAAGCCTGATGAAAGCACTGACACTGTATACTTTCCACTGTAGGAGGTTGATGTATTCAAGGACTGTCAAGAAGTATTGACAAAACTTGCACAGAACATCAGTCAGCAGTTGGGGTAAGACTTTACATTTCAATCCTGTTTTAAAGATAGGAAAGCTGAATTCAGCATTAGCTGGTGTCTTGACAGACTGAGCATAGCAAAGGTAAAAGCAGAGACTGAGCCTGTATGATTTCACAGCCCTCCTACTTCTAATTTTTACCCTCGAGATCAAGATGAGCAGATATATTTAAACAGATTTTCTAGTGATGTACAATTTGAGTTATGCTGAGTGAATTTGTCCCCCAAATCAGCAGAGATGGAAAACCACAACTCTGGTGTGTGCTTTCCTTTCTCACTTACAGCTTTGCTGGCATGAAGGTTTTCATGGAAAACCTCCTCCTGTCTGCTCTGAGGATTTCCTTCACGTTGTTTTTAACCATTGTGGGTGTCTGTCATCAAAATGACAAACGTTATTAAATGCAGTGAGTTAAAGACAATTCTTCAGGGAATATTCTCTAGAGCTAGAAGAGGTGAATGGTACAGCAGCTCCCTCTAGCTAAATTACAGCACTGAGCATTTTAAAGCTACTGTAGATGCCAACAAACTATAAAATGAAGCACTGTAGGAAGCTAGCGAAAAACAGTTATTTAGGTAGTTCAGATTAAGTTAATCTTTCCCTTCACAGCATCAACAGAGATGCCCAGCATGCCCTGGAGCAGGATCTTTCTGACAAAAACTCAGCCCATGTTATTGATGAGAAATGCTTTGACCTGAGAAACACATCAGACAGCATCAGTTTTTACCATGGAGTTGAAAAGGTCGATGGGACGTGAGTATGAGTAGCTACGGTAGCCTTGTCTTTCCCTGCTCCCTGCTGTAAGTAGGTGCTGTGATTACAGCACAATTTCTAGCCTGATCTCTGAGAAGTGATATAGAATGAAGTGGCTTCTCTCCCTGCATGGCTCTGTTTTCCCTCGTGAAACCCTTCACCATCCTCAGTTATTCCCTGCCTCCTAACAGCTGCCACTGTTGGAGGCCGGGCAGAAGCTGGCAGGCTGCAGCACCTCCAGCACAGCTGTGCACTGAGCTGGGTTTTTCAGCGAGGACGATAGTTCCCAGTTGTGTTGCAGCTGACTCCTTGCCCTCAAACTCCTTTGTGCAGATGCCTCCTCTCCCTTTACACTGTTCTGTGGCCTTCAGGTTCCAAAACCACATCCAATCAAATCAAAATTCAGCTAAAGTCTGCAGTTAAGTGCAGTGTGGTAAACAGCATGCAAGTGTACACCAATATATTGTTTGTAAAAATAGCTTAGGTTGTTTGGAAATTAGTTCATCAAGCTATACAGAGATATGGATTAAACAGGATGATCAAAAAGATTTGGCACAGCTCTAGCATTACAGGCTGAACTAAAATGTTCCAATTGTGTACAGTTTTAAAACTGTTCATTCCCAGTGGCCTCATCAAGACCTGCATCCAATCCAAAAGCAATAGCAGGAGAAAAGCAGCTTGCAATAGAGGGCAGTGTTTATGTGCTCATGACTTGTTAGTTCCCTGATTGCTCTTTAGCACAGCAGTATTAGAATAGTGAATGTACTTCCCAATATCAAATAACTCAGTCTTTTTGGAAGGAGAAAAAAAAACATAATTATTTGTTTACTTATGTTCTGCTTTCCATTAAAAGATCACCTCATTCACTACTGAAATAAGGACATATCCAAAGGAAACTTGGCAGGCATTCTGCTGACTCCAGTAACACTACCTACTTTTAGGATTAGCAATGAATAAAATTATTCTTGTCAGCTCTAGTAAAAAGCAGGTTCATGCGAATAAATTTAACAGCCCTTTTTCTTTCTCACCAACCATTATCCAAAGAAATGCCATTTTTCATTAACATTTTCCTGAAACCATTTGGCAGACTGAGACATACCTGCATCACTCGAGAACAGAGCAGGTGTTTTCTGCCTCAACAGAGTCAGCAGTATAAATTACAGTCTGAAAAAGCAATGTTATAGAAGAGATTAAGTACTAAGTATTTCAGATGGTCAAGATGGAAACCTACTTGAAAGGTTAATTTTCTGATGAGAAAATGAATTTAATCCATCAGATCACAGAGGGGGAAAAAACCTGCAAAACCAAATATCCTGCAGAAAGTACACTGAGATTGTCTGGATCAGTAGCTGTAAGCACTGTCAGCTCAGGTTTAGTACACTGGTTTAATATGCATTTTACTGTGGTATCAGGTTGGGTACCTGAAACTTTTCAGGACAATGGCTTAAGTAATTGTGTAGTACCAAGGAATTGCAAATAATTTAGCTGATCAGTACTTAAGTTTAAAGAGAGAAATACCCTGTGAAAAATTGAAAAAAGGCCACTGAGAAAACAAACACTGACAAAACTAACTTTCCCTTTTTTAATCCCTTAATACTTACTCAGTGTTCAATTAAAATCTAGAGTAAATGTGAAACTCAAAAAATAGTGACTAGTCCCTGCAGAGTTTAACATACAGGCCTAATTCTTAGAAGAAAATTCTGTGTGGATAAAGAAGTCTAAACACAGTCATAAAATACACAAAATATTTCTGTGTGAAGAGTATTAAGCAATGTATTAAAGAAAGTGATGAATTCAACTCCAAAGAGAGTAGCTTATGCTGCAACAGCAGTTTTCAAGCCAGGGGCTTAGGCTGCAGGTTTAGAGCCCTGCAGACTCCTGATTTGGAAAGACATGTCTGGGATTTTTGTTCAACTAATTATGATAATGGTGGCCATTTTTGATGCTTGGACATGAAACCAAGCATCCCAAAGTTTGTTTCCATACAGGCAGCAGGAACATTCACAGGAGGCAGTTTGCAGTGCAGGAGCCCTATATTCAGTCTATATATATTCATAGGCTTTGCCATAGTAGAGCCATTTCTACTTGTCTCATAGATATTACCAAATGTAACTGTAATAGCCCTCTAAGTTAAAGCAGAGGTGTTCATTTAATACATGAAGAAATAAGAGGACGGAGATACTTATCCAAATGACACAACAGGACAATGTTGGGGCCGGGAGAAAGTTCCTGTTCTCCTTACTCTTAATTCAGTGCCTTATCCATTCTCCTGCTGTCATTCCTTCTGATGAAGGCTACCAGCAGGTCACAGCCACATGCTTTATTATGTAAGTTGGACATCTCATGAGGTAGGGCTGCTCTGAAAGCAGATTAGAGCTGTGAAGAGCTGTGTAACATCCCTCCTCTTTTGCTTTCTTGCTCATTTTCCCTAAACTAGGTTGGGCGCTCATGTTCTCTGGTGGTTGCTGACACACAACTCAGTTTCCCCAGAATAAGTGTTTGGGTTCACAAAAGTAGATGGCTTTGGAATCTAACTTGATGCTGTGCAAGTTACAAGAGATCATGCTAAATAATGTAATAATCCTTCAAAGCCATAAGCACTTTGAAACTTGACACAGAGAAATGAGTAAAATTTCAGCTGAGAATCAGCAGGTATGAATTCAGACCATCACCTAAGCCTGCTAAAGACAGGGACAAGCTGCACTGCTGACATTCATATCTGATCCTGAAAAACTATTTTTTAAGCATCAATAAACAAAAAGCATGCTAGAAAAAGTAATTCTTTAGACAGAAATATATAAACCTTCTTACTTTGGGGTCGATGCCAGGGCCACTAAGACCTTTAGTGAGCAGCTACAATATTCACGAAAGCCACAGAAACACTGTCAGAGCAACAGCTCTCCAAAAGTCTTTGCTCATTGTTGCCAAATATTTGGTTTATAGAGGAGAAAAGAAAAAAGTGGGTATGAAACCCATAGAATCACCTGATGTAGTTGCACAGTTTGTACAATTAAATGGATGAACACGTAGTGTAATTCAATGTAACTATCACTGAAAGCTCACTTAAGCTTTTATTTTCATTATTTTTCTCTTAATTCAAATTTCTTACTAGTGTTTCAGTTCCTGCAACATGGGCTAAATTTAGCCAAGACAATATCAGGTGCTCTCAGCATGCAAGAGCCAACTCTGTCAAGCTCCGAGAGGATGCAGAGGCTGCACTGGAGAACACATCTGAGGAGATGTGGAACCAGTTCATTAGTACCAACTTGGCCTTTAATAAACGTATTGCTGAAGTGGCTGATGCAAAGAATAAACTCCAAGCACAACTGGCCAAGGTAAGATTCACAAAGGGTTGGCAGCTGCATGTTACCTTTGTTGTACCCAACAGGCATAGAAGCCTTCTCTAGAGCTTACCTCCTCCCTGAGTAAGCACCTCCTTGGAAGATCTACCTGTGTTGCCTTTCCTCAACTGCATTTGATGCACACATGGGCTGGGAAGAGCTTACTCAAAGACAGGCAGACTGTCAAGGTGACAAGGTTTTACAAGGAACCATGCAACCTCTCTCCATAGTCACACTGATTATGTTCATGCAACTTATGTATTTAAAGGAGGAAAATATATTTTACATGGTACTTTTTTCTATTTTACATTTACTGATGATATTCCCTGGCCACTTCCTGATACAGAAATAATAAATTACATTTTTTTCTTTTTAACCAGTGAAATAATTTTGGAAACTGTGCAATAAAATGCCCACATTTATTTGTTTTAGAGGAAGGAGAAGACTTAAAGTTTTTGCACTTTCATTTTGCAGTAGCAAGAGCAGAGCCCTACTTTAACTAAGATTTTCAAGTATCTACATGCAGAATATCATTAGTCTACCTTTGACACCTAAGTTTCAAGTTTTCCTTCCCTTTTGCTAAATACATTTCCACATCTTTACCTTGAATTTTGGCCTGGCTGTGGTCAGAAACAGCCTGATATTTCAGAGTGGGATGAACAGTGAACTTTTCAAACATTCATTCTGCCTTTGTCACCATATTATACAAAGCTGAAATGGCACAGAAGGAGACAGACCTATTTTCATCTCTATCTGTATTGCCTTTTCAGTAAACTTTCACTGAAATAAGTGATGTGTTGGAAGTGTATTATTGCAATTTTGAAACATATATTCTGAAGCTAACAAAAGGTGCTGCCTTTGTACTGACAGATGAAATCTTGCTAAGCAGCAAGACTCACTGTGTTACTCTCATATGACTTCAGTCAGTTCTTCCTCTCTTATAGAGAGGCCTCAGGTTCACTCATTTTTTTTCAATGCATGTTTGGAAGCAATAGAGTTTTCCTGCCATTCTATTTGCTATAAGTAGTTTAAGATATTTATCATCAGTTTATTTGTAAGGACTCTTAGGAAAGTGCAAAGTAACCAAGTAAGTATGTGTTAAGTCACAGCACATAAATTAGTTTACCCCCCACACACACACACTTACAAAGCATGAAAGATGCTGAACATAGATTTGTGTCTTTTTGATTGCACATGATCTAGCCAACAGCACTTTATCCCTGAATTGGCCATCCAAGTTCTTCATGGGTTTAAACCTATGAACATTTGCTTCACATTTTCCATTGACCTTTTCAAATGCTTTTAAGTGCCCCTTTATAAAAGAGCTTATAGCATAAGGTAGCACAGGGTGCACATCCAGAATCACAAAGTGCATTGTGAGATATCAACACATGAACAGGGCTTTTGTGATGGTGTCCAGTGACACTATGACATAACTGCTGACAACTGGCATATAATGGAAAAAACAGTATCTATGTGCCTATACTACTACCCCACTACACAGCAGTGATAAGCTATGCGGGGAGACTTGAGTCATTATATTTGTATAAAGAATAATTAGTTTGTATGGAAGACCTGGATTAAAAAAAAGCATCAAATAAGATAGCACTCTATGAACTATGCTGCTGTTACTGCTTAGCACATACATGTCAGAGAGACTTTACTCATCACGAAGTCTCCAGTAATGCAGTTATATCAGAATAACAAACTGCTAGAGGAGAAAACTGTGTATGCTGGTAAGGAGTAATTCAGGCTGGTCAGGGTTGTCAAAGGAAAGGAAAACAGTAGGTTTACTGAGCAAAAACATTGCTGGTTAAGATGTGGGTGAAGTTATAGGGCAGAAGTCCTGTTAATGCTCTTGGAGTTTGGTCTGAATCACAACACTGAATAGGCTCCAAAGTCAGGTCGAGTAATGAAGTCAGCACAAGGGAAGTCTCCACAGAGCATTGGTTGTCTGTGATTCTCACTTGCTTTTCTGCCTTCTCAGTCCAGGTGCTGTCTGCTCTCACTATTACTTCACTGATGTATTCAGGAAACAGTTCACTTTAGATTTTCATTGTCTACTACTTGGCCTCTCCTGCCTGCCACTTCTTTTGGGGAAGCTGGCTGGTGAGGCTGACAACCCCAAGTCTACCAGAAGTCTGGAAAGTTATTTGCATAGGGGAGCAGTAAAAAGGGATTGAATTTCTTTGGATAATTTTGAACAGGAAATTATCAAAAACAGAGGGAAATGCTGTCCTTAAACCTGTTTTATACTTGTCCTTGTCTGGTTCACAGTAGAGCTTCTATGTACAATTATTCCCTGCCCACTTTTGCTTGATTTTCTTCTAGATGACTAAGATAATTTGCCATCTTTACAGTGGCAATCAAACTGACTATGTGGGAGCAAGAGTGTGGTATAAGCATTTCCTACTGCAAGTCCAAAGCCATCACAGCTGCAAAAATGATTGAAGGACTGGAAAACAAGCAATTGCTAGAATTAGTTCCTCAATTTTCTCTTTAGCAGGCTAAAAAAGGTGATGTTAGTAGCACTAGATGACAGTGCTTCATTTAGCTTATCAAAATAACAGTTGGGGTAGGGGCAGAGAATTTGCTAAATCCACAAGTATCTATACAGAAGAAAAAATAATAATTGAAGACTTTTTGCTAGAGAAGACAACAACAAAAGAATCATTAGTGGCTAGACAAATCTAGACGGGAAACATAAGCAGTTATTTTTCAGAGCAAAAGAATTCACCACTGCAACTGCTCACCACAGATAAATGGCTTCATTAGCACTAGGAACTCAAAATCAGGATCATTTCTCCCTGGAAGCTCTAATCCCTCAACAGGCACAGGGTTACAAAGAGGAATTTCTACAGGATAGACTAGTGACCTGCAGGCAGTGCAGACTTAGTGCACAAATAAGATGTCTTTCTGAACTTAAGATTGAAAATTTCCAAATTCTCTTTCTGTCCCAACTGCACAAGTCTCTGAATAATTTACTTGATTCTGGGATTAATCTTGGTCATAACAATGCAAGGCTTATCCAGAATTTGGATAGCAAAATGCTGGAAATATGAGGTGCTAGAGGCAGAAGCCCAGAAACCTTAACTAGGTATTTGGCAAGGGTTAGATCACAAACCAAAGAAGGTATTACAGCTCCACTGTGTTTCATCACTGGGCTCACACACCAT
Organism: Hemiprocne comata; assembly: GCA_020745705.1. Classification (NCBI taxonomy): domain Eukaryota; kingdom Metazoa; phylum Chordata; class Aves; order Apodiformes; family Apodidae; genus Hemiprocne; species Hemiprocne comata. The sequence goes on from CM036600.1 coordinate 11,419,476, forward strand.
GTGGTCATTTGGGGATATGAATATTCTGCAAGAGTTTAATCACAATGTATGACTCTGGTCAGGCTCAGAGTTACTCTAGGACCAGATTTTTAGGCTGGTGAACAGAAAAATATAGTGTACACAATTCAGTGGAGAACAGGGTGGTATGTTGTCTTCAGCAAGGCTCAAGAAACACTTGGTTTATACCAAGGGATGTTATGTTAAATATCTTTTACATCTGGTGTAAAAGTATACAAATCTTTATGAAAAGAAGCAAAACCTTTAATTGTGGTGCCAGCCCCTCGTTAATAGGTTTGCATCTCTTTTCCATGAAGTTAAAATTAACATAAATAGTTACCTTGGCTTCAGTCCCCTGGAAATAACCAATAGGGCAGGATGTTTATGTATGTTAGCTCCAGAAATCAGTCAGAGCAGACAGCAAGTGGCATGTTTACATAGCCCGGTACCTACACCAGACCTAAACAGCAGATTATCCCTGCTAGCTCCAACACCTGCACTGTGCTCAGTGTGTTTCTATGCGCAGAAGCAGAGTGCTCAGCACCACCCTTCCTGCAAGCCTTGCCATTCCACTGCCTGGAAGCAAAGGGATCAGAAAGATGCTAGAAAAGCAGGTACATGTTTAGTAAAACCATGAAAAAATAACCACCCACTCTGATAAACAAGTAGCCATGACTCTGAGTATTTCCACTCAGTTCACTGAGCATGTGTGCTTTTAGAAACAGCTCAGTTTTGTGGGGTTTTTTGCCCCTGGGCTGTGAAAAAGTAGTATATTACATCAATATATGGTGGAAATTAACTATCCCTTTCCTTTTTGCCGGGTATATTTTTACTCTATATCTGAAGAGCCTACAGTATTTTGTTTTAGTACGTTACTCCATCTCTTAAATAAGTTACCCCCCTCAGAGTCTCCATCCTTCACGCATTTTTATTAAATTTAAATGTATTTAAAACTAAGAAAAAACCTTTCATGTTTAAAGGGTGACTAGAAGAATTAAATACATTTTATATTTACACAGATTTCTTCTAGTTCAAGAGATGAACCTACCCAATTTTACAACTAGCAAAAAATATAGAAGGAAAGCCAGGAAAACCTCAGTGACAATAAAACCAGAAACTGCCTACCAGCCTTTGAAATAGTTTTCAGGCTTCTTATCTGAGAAGTTCTGAAGGGAGCCTCCAATGGCTGTTGTAAAAAACACAGCCAGTTCTTCTGAGCAGGAACAAAGAAAGACTAAAATGGGATGGGAGGTGCCCATGCAAGAAGCTTGTAGGAGAGGTGCAGCAGTGTTGTGAGCTGCAGGAAGGACTACATGTACCTTCCCCAGGACACTTGCCCCACAAAGGCTTTCGTCTCAGACCCCAACATACCTTCACATACCTTTAAAATACATATTTCTGTGGATCACTTGTTTTCCCCTTCCTCTTTTTAAGCCTTAAAAATCTCATTTACAGCTTTTCATGCCCATTCAGGGTGGCTGGGTATACAGTTAATTTCATTTAATACTGGAAGCTGTTTGAGAGTGAAGTTTTCGAATGATTAATGAAGAGTGACTCAGAAATCGTTGGGAAGGTGTGTGCTGGTTAGTGTAGGCAGCTCAAACTTGCCTGGAAAAACCTGTTTGAAGGAGGAAATAGTTATTTGAGCTAGGAATAGACTTCTGCTTACAAGCCAAGAGAAATTACAGATGAAAGCTAAGGCAATCACCTGAAAACAAAACAAAATTTCTCTCTCATAAAATTGTTGCTTAATCTCATGAAATCATAAAGACTTGCATAGACAACATCAGAGTGTGAACTATGGGCAAGTGGAGAAACCTTGTAGGAGAAGCCTGGCTCCTCAGCATGCCATGCAGCAATGCTCCACTCCATGAGTTAGCCTAAGGGGAAAGGCTGGAGTTATCATCATCAAGTGACAGCCATTGCACATCAGGATGTATTCAGGTTGTCATGAATCCAAGCATTTTTATGTGAAAAATAACAAAAATGTCTTCCCATGCTGAGGGAGACACAGCTGCTGAGTAAAAGGCAGCCTGGAGTGAATGGACATGAGACTTTGCTGGCATTGATATAGAGATAACTTCTTTCTGCCACAAGATTTATGTGTGAGAAGCTGTGGTGGTTGTTACTATTGCTGCTCCCTGCTCTGCAATCCATCTGCACTTGGACAATTCCTGCAGGCTTGACAGAGCAAACAGCACCTAGTTCAAGGCAGCAGTGCTCATATGGATTTGTGTAACTCTTCCTTGTTCTCAGAAAGGGCTGTCTTGCAGGGAGCAGAGATGGACTTGTGCAGTATGTTTTCCAGAAAAGAACCATTTTCAGGCTGCAGGGATCATGAGACAAATGCCTTGAATTGACTCTTAAGCCAGGTCAAATTTAGCTTATGAGACTGGTTTGAGATTTCATTAATGACTAGAAAGAATCTGTGACAAAAATCACAGAGCAGTCACCTGAGCCATAGCTGTTTCTCTCTGGCACCATCTCTTTCTAGAGACATACCTCTGTTCAGTAGAGGGATACCCCTCTTTCAGATGAGGTAATTTGAGACAAAACTGAGCACATACAGGGCCCAAACTGCCTGTTTTTTTGTCATTTTGACCAGGTTTAGCAAAAACATGCTAATAACATAGCATTTTATTTTGTTCTCCTAAAAACAATGCACCCTTGAAAGCATGGCACAGTGTAAAGTGGAGAAATACAACAGAACTTAGAGCCTTATTCTAGTTCTTTGATAGTTAAAAGCCTAGCAAGAAGGTATGCAAAGAGTTAAGCATTTTCTTGTGTATAGTTATGGCTTGCTCTGCTATTTTGAAAATACTTTAGAAAATCCAGGCTAAGTTAAATGATCCCATGTTTTTCTCTCCCTTTAATTTTAATAAAGCTGTTTTAAAATAAACATCTCACCCGTTCTTAGGAGCAATGGAAAAGTTAAGTAGAAACTGATTGCATATAAATATGAAATTGATTGGATTGCTTTCGAAAATTAGTGTAAAAACCCCGCATTTTGGAATTCAGTGGAAAAAGGATTTTTGATTGTAAATTGTTATACTGACCAAATGAAAGGCCCAAGGTCCCTGGATCCTCTATTTGAATCTATGCTAAACAGACCAGTCTGTGTAAGGACACAGATTAAATATCCAGATGTATATTTAAAGCCTTGTTTTACAAGTATAGCATTTACATTCTGATACTTTCCTCTGTTCCATGAAAATGTCATGTTTAAAACAATTCTAAAGAAAATGTTGGGGATTTTGTAGTTATCTTGTAGCACATGTAGATCCTTACAATATGCTTTAGATCTGTTGACTGCATTTATGCCAGCCTTATTCCCATTGTTATGAAGCTTCTATTTAGAAAAGCTTGCAGTATTCCCAAATCCACACCAATCTCCCCACTCCCGATACAGTTGATGAATTGTGCAATGCATTGAAGATATTTTCTCTGAGCACAAACTAAACCATTATTTCTCTTCACTATGAAACTCAGTCATCTCATAGAAGTACACATATCACACACACAACAGCTGCTGCTCTGAATGATTCTAACTGCTTCAATGCAGTTAAACTATCTAAATGCATTACCTGCTGATGTCACTTTGTGTTGATAAATGTTTGTTTTGTTTTGTTTTGTTTTTCTTTTAAAATGTGCTTTTCTTAAGAGATTCCTCAACTACTCCCCAGCATCATCTGGTTAAAAACAAAACAAAACTTGGTAAGTCATAAAGCAGCGACCTGCAATTAAGCTTCAAAAGAAACAAACAAACCCTAAAAACAAGGGCAAGGGACTTGGTAATGTCTATGAAGAATTTGTCTGCAACATGACAGTAAAAACAGTCAGGTCAAATTTATTTTTAGATTTGAGATCTGGGTTATACTTGTAATCTGAAGATTGCAAGATAGTGTAGTTTTACTTTGAAATAATGAGGAAATTAATTATTACATCAGTCACAATTACACTATTTGTTCAATTAAGTATGATAACCTCAACAAATGTAACTGTAATAAAATAATTTGGATGAAATATGGGAACATGGATGAAAGAAGTTTTAAAAAACTGAGAGGCAAAATATTTAATATAACGAAAATTACAAAATGAGGAGGCACAAGAATGCTCCTCCTACCAAATTACCTGGTTGCTGCTTTTTGCAGTCAGATACTAAACACTGAGCAAACCTGAGAAACAAAAAAGAAAGGAGGATAGCTGTCAGACTGTAGCATTTAGAAAACTTATGTTGCATATAAGACTACCCTGATTACACGATGGAACATGTGACTTCAGCAGCTCTTTCTCTCAGTCTAATCATATCCAGCCTATAAAAAAGGGGCCTTAATGAAGTGTGAGAACAGCAGAAGTGCAGTTTTCTACAAGCTCTCAAGAATGCTGCAGCACAAAACTTTACTCATGTCTTGGAAGGGAAAGTTTCCGGATGGGCAGCTGCCCGAGCCAGCGCCTCACCACACTGAGGAACACGCTGCTCAGCACTTGTTGTTTTTACTTCCTGCCTTTGGAGGTCATCCAGAAATGACGTAGACTGGTGCAACACTATCTGGTGATCCTCCCCACCAATCCATTTATGTATAGCAGATTATCTAAGTAATTTTATCCAATGTCTGACCAGAGTGAGTAACTGAAACCGTTTATACAAAGCTTCTGTGATGCATTGGAGGTGGTTCCCCTGAAGCCATTTTTCTTTGTATGCCTTAAATGACAGTGTTTAAAAAAAAGAAATAATTTGATAATACACAATGAACCTGAACCACATCCACTTACATGCAGCGAAGCACAGCTTAAAGATGGTCTCATGTTTGAATTTTGAGCCCACAGGCAGGCCTAAACAGTATTTTTCTTTCATGATTGAATGAAGGTTTTGCTCAGTAGCTCTAAACAATTACCTTGGTTGTACATAATGTACTGGCAGACTACCTTTAGGAGCAGTACACCAGAGCACCTAGTGAAGTTGTGTGGCATGAGAGTGTAGTTACTGCACATTGTGCCAACACTTTTATAAGTGTTGTACAAAATTGAGTTTTCAGTGACTTTTATATGAAAGCTCTCTTTTCATGACTAACAAACTACTGGATTCTCAACAAAGAGAAACATTTTCTATTTAGACTTCAGAGCTTTGCCCTTAATGAACCTTAGCATTGTGTAAATACTTTGAGTCACATCTAGATACGAGACTCCTATTGTCCTCTGTCAGTTATATGCCATTATTTATGGGGGAGGCACATATATGACTTTGTATTCTACAAAGAGAGGGCAGTACAGTCTCCTGCTGCTATTTCACTAAGGGAACACCTTTGTGTTTGCCATGTGGGCAGTGAGGGACAGCCAGCCAGGTACTATCTGACAAAAAAGCACCATAAGAGCTGTAAAGAAGTGGAAAAAACCCTCAGGTTTTATGATTACCAACATTAATGCACTTGAAATGTTACTACTGAATTTGAAGTCCACATGGGTTTGTGTTCTGATGGTTGTACTTGCATGTGGCCACATGTGAATGCATCAGAACAGGATTTGAGAAAAGTGCAGGTTCAGAAACACATCCTTCTAAAATCCTCTGCTAGCTGAGCTTAATGAAAATAGCCTTTCCAAGGGACTGAGGAGAGTTTATATGTGGACAGTCTGTTCAATATTTTCACTTCTAGAACCAGCTTTTTCCTTCTGCATCTTAAAAAAATATCTGATAAATAATTGATTTTTTCATGCAGGCAGAATGAAAGAGTAAAGGGCACCGAAGCCTTACAGCAGCTTGGTCACCTGGTACTGGAATGGCCATGGTTTGCTATAGGCAATCCTTTTATAATAAGGATTTGTGGCAGAGGAGTGGCACTGTCATTTGAAATACTCAAGACTTCTAAATTTCTACCCTGGTCCTCGTAGAAATTTGTGTAAGGCTTCTGTAGTTTGCTGCAGTGTGTTTCTGTGCACATGCTGCCTCCCCTTTGATGGCTTCATGCTTTCCTTCCATGTGTGGAATAAACACAAGATACCTGTAATGCTTTCAAAGAAAAAGAGGGCAGGAAAAAAATTTCTTGCAGAAATGTTAGTTTCATCTTCTTCTCTAGCCTGATTAGAACAATTAGCACTAATTAAGAAAGCTTGTAAACTTAACTCCACTCACTGAATAGATTAAATTTTGTTTGATACATATTATGACAGGACAGAAAGCATCAGCACAGTGACTACATTACATGCTTACCATAATGTGAGCACATCTGTGAACTACACCATTGCTCTGCTGGTTTCACAGTCAAGGTTCATTTCTAACCAAGTGCTCTGGGCTGATTTAATTGCATTGCCTCAGTGATAGATTTGCTGCACACAGCTGAATCACCATTTCCAACTGCTGCCCAAGAGAGAAAGTATTACTACCAATAAAGCTCAAAGTCTGAACCACAAAGGTCAAACCCTGAATCTGAACTGAGAGTAGAAGTCCTCTGTTTCACCATAACTATAAAACAAATTACTTAATCCTTTCTGAAATTGAGACATAACTTTGCCCAATTCTTACTGGGCTGAGATATGTTGCTTTGTTTCTCTGTTTTTACTTTGAATTACACTTTTCATTAAAAGGAAGTAAATCGGCTTACCACTTGCTCCAGTTTGTGAGTAGAATTACTGTAAGAGGCCAACATCCTCACAATGCCCTCCTGCAGGAGCAGCACTACAGGGCAGTGAATTTGGCTCTCTCTCAGGCAGCAAGGCATAACAAGGAAAACACCACTGTGGAGACAGAAGCTGTAACATAAACACAGGAAAGGAGGACCCTGCTAAGCAGAGGGTGACCTCTAAAAGCATTGAGTATCCTTTGCCTCACAGCCTTGGTGTGTGTCCCCACCAATTGATGTTCTTGGTTAGAAATGAAGGTGACCGGTGGGAGCAAAGGATAGGACTGACAGGCTTGACATACACCTGCTGAATCACCAGCAGCCTGCATAGGAGCTGGACCTCACCTTTGTCATGTACAGAGGGCCATACCCTCTTTGGGAGGTTATAAACAGCAGAGGCCTGACAACAGCACAAACTGCTCAAATTCTGCCTCTGAGCAGCAGAAGTCTCAAACCCTTGCTGTTTTCAGGGAAAAGGAAAGACGTAGACTTGATGCATAATGAAGATATTTAACTTAATCCAGTCCCTTTCCCTGGGTTTTTATCTACAGAAAGTAGTATGTGTAACTAGTAGAATTGTAGACAAGATGTAAAATGGTGTATACAACACTGCAGTCTTATTGTAAGTATTTCTTCTGCAAAGCAAATAGCTATCAACACACACCAGATTACCTGCATAAATATTTCCTCTAAAACACAGCTAGCTTACAGTTATTATCTAATTAAGAAGGAACCACTGCAGAATAAAATAGAGAAGTTTACTACAGTTAGCTTCACTTTCTTCCATGCTATGTTCTCTTAATAACAAACCAGATTGTTTCCCCTGCTGTCTCTAAGCAATAAAGCTTTATTTTTGGGTGAAGAAGCTCTCAAGCTAGCTCTGTGAGAACCAGCCTTGGCCCCAAAGGGCTCAGTACAGTGTGGAGACCTGGCTTCAAATCAGTAGAGTCATGTTCATATGCTGCTGCTTCAGGGTTCAAGATGATTCATCTACTGGAAAATTGCATTGCTGTAAGGGCTGAACTGGTTTGGACAGAGCTAGCCAGGAGATGTTTCACATAGCTCTGCTATACAGTGTCAACAAGCCCTGAAGGATTTGAACTGGGATGCTGGTTTCTGGCATCCTTATTTCTTTGGGTTTTTTCTGGAGATAACCTTTCAGCAATTTTCAATCCACACACATGATTAGCAAACCTGATACAGTTTAGCGTGTAGGTAAGATCTAAGTAGCAGCATAATTTTAATCACATTATACTATTTTAAGTGGTTGTTTAAATTCCAGTTGCATTGATTTTAGTAGATTGCCTGAGAAACTACATTAGTGCAATTTGTTCTCTTCCATTTTAAAACTGTCTTCAGGAAAAAGGTTGAACAGGATCATCACATCAGCTGTAATGAATCCTGATAAATGAAAGTAACATAATAATCAATTGCCTAGGACATATTACCTGAATATAAATACTTTATCCCTTCTTTCTTTTTGAAGGCTGAGCAAAACTTTTCCTTTGCAATTTATTCCCTGTTTTCCTGCAGATTAAGACAATGTAAGAAGCACTTACAGGATTCTCAGACATAATATTATATAATAACAAGCATTGCAACTAAAAACTATGCTATACGAATTTCATGGGTCTCTCCTTTTTGATGATGTTTCACTCCATATCTTCCCCATTTGCAGAAAATAAGCCTTTAAAGGAAGTTGGAGTTTTCAAAACTTTGAGGATTTAGTTTTGGTATGAAAATACGACTTGCATTCTTATGCTCTTGTAGCAAATGTCCCCAAAATACTTGGAGTGTGAAACAATTTCAGAGGGCACATATTTGATAGCTTTTGAATTTTTATGAGGCAAAACGAAGAATTGAATGAAGGTTTAAATGAAAATGACAGTTTATTGGAATTCTGCCTTTGCAAAATGTTCATAAATCAAACAGCAGATTTTCTTATTTAGGAGAAAAAATAGATAATGAAGCAAAATGGAAATTAGTCTCTGTAGAGCTAGATACACTGCTTCTATGAAAATGGCTTTATCACAAAAACAGTTACAATAATGTCACAATAATGCAGTGTTTCTCTTCTGCTTGTAATAAATTTATATTCCAAATTGCCTACAAATTTCTTAATTTTATAATAGGAAAGAGATGGTGTATTTCTTAGTGGAAGTTGTTCACCTGTTTCACAGGAACAACGTCACTAAATGCTTTCATGTGATGTAGGAGTGTTCAGCTCCCTCCTCTTGTGAGATTTGATGTCCTTTTAAAGAAGTGGCAAGATCAAGGCAACTTTACAAATCTATCCAATTGATGCAAGTTTATAGTAATCTCCTCCCCTAAATTAAGCAAAATGACATGCCAGAATGGAAGCAGTTCCAGTAGGAGTGTTTAAAACCAGGGGCGAGTTCTGATTTTGGATGCACGTGAGGCTTAAAAAACCCAACATTCTGCTTTTTTCAGATACTTCAGGAAATCTTGCAGACAGAAGATACAATCATGTTACTGGAGAGATCCATTAAGGCAAAGGAATATCCCCTGAAAGTGGCTCAGACCCGACTGGAGGGAAGAACTAAACGACCCAATATAGAACTTTGCCGTGATGCACCTCAGTATCAGTAAGCAAAGGACAGATTACTCTGTCCCATCCTTCATCAGCCACTTGAGAACAGGAAACTTAATGAGTGTTAATCAGTTTGGGGAGATTAGAATTGCAGTCACTGCATTGCGATATGAGTTCTGGGAGAAGTAAAAACCAAGTAGCTATGTTGAAATAATGGGCTAAAACATGTAATGTTCAATGTGTGCAGTTGCCTTTAGAGTCCCTCTCCCAGGATAGTTTCTCCAACTTGACACTCTTGTCACAAAATAGTTTTGGATCTGAATTTTTGTATTCATTTGGATAGTTTTATTCATGTGGCTTTTCATATCACATAAATTGTGGCTGTTTCAGAACAGCTGTGAAAAACCACAAGTTCTGCTTCCACTTAAGCATCCATTCACTGAGCAGTTACATTCACGATGGGAGCAGATAATTTCCCACTTCAGTTACCTCCCCACCATCAATTTGGTATGCAAATAAGCTAGTATCAGAATTTTATTTAAAAAACCTAAACAAAATGGTCTTCAATATTAACACACAACTCTTGTCTTATACTCACCAAATCTTGTGTTCTCCCTGCTTCATCCCTGAAGGGCTCTTCCACAAAAATGTCTGCAGCATTGTGATTGATATCAGTCCAGTCAGCAGGATTCCATGCATCCAAGACACAAAACTTCTTTGATTTAGGATCAAAAATGTCCTGAAGCAGGGTGTCACATTATCCCTTCTTCCCACAATTGCCAGTGATGCTGTTAATGTTCCAAAGGATCCTGTGTAAAAAAAGTTTGGAACCTTCATTTGAAGTCACTGGAACATCAGAATGTCTGAATATTTTCTTCACTTAGAGTGAAAAGACATTAACGTGACAGATTTAAAAACAAAAAGTACACAAGGGTTCTGAATCAGTCTAATTTCTCCTACCTTCTAAGCTATGCAGGAGCTTCACAAGCTGTTGCACAGCTATTCAGAAGTCTTTTAGGCTTAACATACATACAAGTCTTCTGTCAGTCTAATATGGTTTCCAATATTTTAACAAAAATATTATACAAGTGCGCTGCTTACTAGATGTAGTTATACAGACAGATAATTAGCATATCCTGTTCTCCTTCCTCCAGTGCATATGAATTTTGCATTTCCACAGACCCTTCATCCAGGCCAGGTTATGTTGGATGCTTTAGCTGGTCCAAATAATTGGCTCATCATAACTGCAATTACAAATACAAATTCTGACAGATTTGAAATTTGGACACTTCTTCCTATCACAGTGTTTGGCTGAGTTCCCATCTCTAATTAAATGTATTTTCTTAGAGACAAAATCCTGAGAAAGTAAAACCATTTTCTAATTCACTTTTTAAGGATTCTTGCTTTTAAATAATTTAAGTGTATTTCTGTCATGTGGTTTAATGCAAGAAGGAATTCAGCCCAATTGCTCAACTGTAATAGAGAAAGAAAATACCAAATAAACCACTTCTTTGTAATACGTAATGTTATCTGAGTTTGCTGTTTCTTTAAAAGGAAATGCTGATGTTGGCACTTGTTCCCTGTGTGTGCTGCCAAATTTGTAGCTGGAGGGATTAGACAGAAAACAAATTAATAAAGTCTAGTTTTTCTCTGCTAAAAAAACTGGCAATATCCCAAAACAAGTTAAAGTGGGTTCTGGAAAAATCAGTCTCTTATAGTCTATTGTGCACTACACAATTAATAGAGTATTAGACAAAGCACAGAGTTGACACTGTTAGAGTTTATAGCTCAGTGACTGTTTGAGGTTTGCCACATCTCCATTGATTAGCCACCAGAAGAAGTGTGGCAAGTATCAACTCACAGAAAATCTCTTTTTCAGAGCTTCACATTTAACTGTTATTCTGGCAAGTGATTCCAGTTCAATTAGCATACTTCTGTGCCAAATCTAGATGGTTTAGCACATCCTGCTGTACAAGTTTAAGCTATCATGAACTACTCTCCAACACTCTCCAGTAACATCCATCCCAAACATATTCTACAGGACCATATACAAGTGCTCAATACAGCCATGCTAGCCCTGGGAAGGCTACACAAAAGAGAGCCTGCAAGTGAAGAGCAATTAGAAAGATATTTCAAAGCAGAATGCCTTAATCTGCTGTTGAAGCTCAATGCAAGCAAGAAGTCATAACGTAGGTTTCATAATGATTCAGTCCAAGACAGCTGTTCAAATCCTTCCTGAAAGTGTGACCTGTCCACTGTCAAAAAAGGAATGTGTTGAGGGACTGCTAAAGTTATGTGAGCAATGTGTCCCCTTCTATTTTTTCAGGCTTGTCACTGAAGTTTACACTATAGATGACACCTTACAGACCCTAAAGCAACGTCTTCAAGAAGCCCATGATACTCTGCAGATGCTGGTCCTCAACAAATCAAAGCTGGAACATGGAATTTCGGTGAAGGCAAACTCCTTCTTCATTGACAAGAAGTGTATGGACATGCGCAAAGTCTTCCCCAGCACCCCACGGCTCATTGGCTACACTTGAACACATCGTCAGCATCTCAGTGCATGATATACAAGTTGCAAAGGTTGCAAATATTTTCTGAAGGAAAGCCTTATTAATCTGTTTTCTCAAATAACAAAGTCCTATAGAAATAAACTACTGAAAGTTAATAGCATGCCTCTTTCCTTCAAGCAACCCTGTGTTCTCAACTATAGCTGCTGTAATTCAAATAGAATTAGTAGACTTATATTGACAAATATTGCAAGACATGCGAGTGACTAGCTAGAGAAAACTGACCAAAATGCTGTACCTCTCAGCAGAATTAGTACAATACAGGATAACTGTCTGGGGTAATGTGCATCTGTGCTTCCGTCCTTGTCAGGAAAAGTCCAGTTTAAATGCTTACCCCATCCTTACACACTCCTGTCTAGCAATGCTTGATTTGGTGTTTGGAATCAGAGAAGGTTGAACAAAATTGATCACAGGGCAATTTCAGTGCAACCACTTCAGGTACAAATGCAGACTGTACTCATTGAGAGGGAATCTACCCTTCTCTACGTCTTTTTTCTTTTGAATTTGATTTTTCATGCAATTTAAAGAAAATGTGTCTATTTTATAGCTATTTGTGACTAATGTGATTTTTGCCTGTCTGAAAGGTCTTACCTATTTAGAAATACGTACTCTCCATCATCAGATCTCAAAGGACTTCATGAGCAAAGACAGAACCACTGCTTTGTTGTGACTAATGAGCAAGTTAAGACAAAGTGGGAACAGAACTGGCATCCAGGAACATGATGTGCTTCCAGTGTGCTGAAACAGTCCTTCAGTCTGTAAGTCAAGACTGCTCAGCTTTCTAGTTCTCAATGGAGAAACTTCTCTATGTGGTGGAGAGGATGGAATGGGCTTTCAGATCTCACTATTCTGGATGACAATTGAAGCACGCTAACAGCACAGTAATCCTTGTGGAAGGTTTGAGGAAGAACTAGTTTTAACTAATGGTAAGACAGTCTGCCTGTTTTGAACAAAGTGGAGCCGTGATGTTTTAATGTTCTTTGTGTTTCTTCCTGGATTCACTCACACTCATTTACAGAGTAACTGGCAAACTACGTTTCTACTAACTGAGCTGCTTCCTGCTACCTCAGGGTCCTCTCTACAGGGTAGCTCTAGGAGCACACAAAACATATTACACTGGACCAAAGCCAAATCCAAAACAATGCTAGATTTGAAAGTCTCCTGAATAAACTGGCACTGTTCTGTATCCTTTGTTTTGTGTGGGTGGTGGCTTAATCTAGCTACCAACAACCATAACATTGCTGAGGCACGCCAGGCTGAGCCGTGCTGGTGCTTCCCTGTGCATTAACCTCACCTTTCACTGAGCGTGGCTGTGGCTGAGCCACCTTACACTCAGTTTCTCTCCTTCAGTTAAAAAAAAGTAGTATCTCCTGGCTATTGTAGTAAACCACTTACATAGTCACATGTTTCTAAAGATTAAAAAAAAATGGGAAACCATTTTAGAACACAGGATTGGGAAGTGACATGCAGGCCTATTTCGGATACTCATTAAGCCCACCTCGTGTTGACTACACTGCATCTTGATTTTCTAAATAAGGATAATGCCATAGTCATGCTGCACATGACTATGGAGAAGGCAGGCTGCTCTCTAATGCCAAAGGGTGGCATTTATGGAGGAATGTCTCTAAATATAAGGAAAGTTCTAGAAATATGTTTGTATTGCAATATGACTGCTAAGCAGTTCAAGGAGTCCTGGTGATGTGCTGCTGAAAATGGGAGGAGCTCTGTTACTGAAGACTTTACTGGTAATTTGGTTTGAATTACTAGTCATACCTTGCTGTTTCTTACTCAGAAACACTTCACAACAAACTTCTATCGCAGAACTCCCCCTTGGGACATGACTTTAGGTGGGAGGAGTGAGGAATCTTGCTGTTTTGTTTCCCAGCAGGGAAGACTGTTACCACTGGTAACACTTTGCTCCCTCTCTATGCCTTTGTATGGAGGCAAGGGAGATTCTATCAGTTGCTTCTGTTACTACCAAACTGTAGAATAAAGCACTTGATTTGCATTTCATATACTATTTTTACAATGTATGAAGAATAATATTTATGTTGAGCTGTTAAATATTGACAATGGTCCCAGTGTATTTATCAAATACTGACAGCTGACCAAGCAAAGGAGTAAAAATTATTTGGAAATCTGGATCTTCTTGAAGCCTTTAAATATATTTCTAGAAGTTGGAGGCATTCCCAGTTCACACAGCCACTCTAATAGCTAGAAATAGTTTCTCCCCTTCTTATGCCAAGAACACAATTAAGAAATATATAGCAGAAAGGAGGCACTTCTAAGAGATGAATTTTTAACAGTTCTTTAAAGAAGAGGAGAAAAGAAGAAAAAATCCTTGTCTGAAAACAATAGACATCAGCATGAATCAAAGCCCCAAATTTGAAAGTCTGCGGGCTTTGGGATGGAGATGGTGGAGCTGAACAATAATTCTGAACATCACAAATTCCAGCTCCTTCCTAACTGTGCCTTTGTTCAGCAATGTTCTCTCCAAGACCTCGGCCCTGCTTTTGGGTGGAGTGCTCACTTGGTACATTGTCACTGCAAACACTGAACTTGTTTGAACACAGCATGAACTCCAGCTGAGGGTGACTGCCCAAAACCACAGCCCTAGGACAGTGAGCACTGTTCTCTGAGAGCATCGCTCTGCAGGAGAACAGTAATTTGCTGTGATTCAGCTGCCATCAGCAAGGATGCATTTTTACTGAGTACTGCAAAAATAACAATACTGTACCAAATAATATTCCCTAACTATAACTGTCCAGAGGATACTAAGTATATTATCTGAGTGGAAAAAGACTTCAGTGAAGAAAGTGCTCTTGTCCTTCACTAGTGGCACCCATCAGTTTGCTGATACCATATATCCACTTTTTAAAAGCAAACCTTTTTCTTTAGGCTATTGAAAAGGATGAGATTTCCATGGACTTAGGCTATAAACCTATACAAATCCAAAGGCTACAAATAAATCACCATTTGCTTCCTAGAAGCCAAGGTAAATATTGCAGAAAACCTGGATTGTAGTTTTGCTCTGCCACTGATTTACTGCATAAATGAACTTACACTCAGCCTCCAGAATGCAGCTAATCCCACTTGTGATGGGAATATGTCAAAGGAAACACATTGCTAACAATCATAAAGATACTCACCCAGATAAACCTGAGAATCTCTTAAAAAAAACCAACATAAAATAAACATTTTCAGCTTTTTTTTTTTTCTGTAGGTCCCTTTTTTATGAACTAGATCATTAATTATTGTACTCACATGCAGCCACAGACATCAAGAAGCCACATCTATTGTATTTCCATGTATAAAACAAGAAACTTACCATACAGTTCCATAATCCTTGAAAGATAAGATCTGTTTTATAGCAACTAGACTAAGGCAGAAAAGACCAAAACCCATCCCCGTTTCAAACAATGAGATCATTTTAGTTCCAGACAAGCTATTTCCTAACATTATCTAAACTATAGCTCATAAAAGTTTATGGACTCAACCTCCAAATACAGTAAGAAAACCATGGATCTAAGTATCTTCACTAACACAAGGTTACTGATCCTGGTGAAGGTATGCAAATCTTTTAGTAGTTTATTTCTGTTTTTTAAAATGAATTAAAAATCACAGCAAGGAAGCAGAATTTGCCATGCCCAGATTAAACGCCTTGCTGCACAGAATTTACCAGTGGTGTCTCCAGTCAAAAGATGTGATCCTGCTCACAGGAGAAGCCTTTTTGGTATAGCTACACACCAGGTAAGACCTGGCATATGCCTTCAGCACAGGATATTAAGGTGTGACTAACAGAAGACAAGGAATATTGACTATGGAGACAAAAGAGTGCTGCAGTTGGGAATTTGCATTTAATTACCACTACAATTTGGCCATATAGTTGCACGATTGCATTTTTTCATAACATTACAGTATTTAATCTTATGAAGGGGAATAGCTTAGGAGGCACCTCTTGACCTCTGCCCTCACCCCCATCCCTGTTCTTAGTGGTACATTTTGGCATTTCCATTTTTACCAAAATGCAAGAAGTGTCTAGTTCTATATTTACTTCTAGCACATACAGGTCCACTAATGCAATAAAAAGTCCCAGATCCAATGAAGAATATATGCCAACAGTTTGGTAAGTAACTACTGTCTTAGGTAAGGTTATGCACTGACTTAGACCTCTAAAATACACAATCTGAAGATATGAAGTTGGAGTCAAACCTTCAGGTCTTTGCTCTGCAGCTGCTTCAGCAACACTGATTTCTCAGAATCACAGAACAGTTGATACTGGAAGGGACCTCTGAAGTTCACTTAGCCCAGCCATCCCCTTGCTCAGAGCAAAATTAACCAGACCACATTGGCCAGTGCCATGCCCAGTCAGGTTTTGGATACTACAAAGCATGGAGACTCCACAACCTCTCTGAATAGCCTCTTCCAGTGTTTGATAACCCTCACAGTAAAAATGTTTACATAGAATTTTCTGTATTTTCACTTGATCCTCCTCTACCAAGTAGAAGTCTTCCTTGCCCCAGATCCTCCCACGTGTCTCAAGGACCTGGAATTTGAGGACATATCTTACCAGTAAAGACCAGGGGTGAAGAAGGCATTGAGTATCTCATCCTTTTCCATATAGCTGCCACAGAGTCCTCTGCCCCATTCTTGCAGTGGGCCCATGTTTTCCCTCATCTTCTGTTGCTGATACACTTGCAGATGCCCCTTTTGTAGCTCTTCGTGTCCCCCTCACATGTCTCTGTACACCTCCTGTGTGACCTGACACTGCTTCCACCTCTTGTATGCATTCTTCTAATGAAATTTTCAGCTTATTTCTGCATTTCTTCCCCCCAAATTCTTTAAGAAGGAAACTCATCCCATGGAGA
This sequence comes from Hemiprocne comata, assembly GCA_020745705.1. NCBI lineage: Eukaryota > Metazoa > Chordata > Aves > Apodiformes > Apodidae > Hemiprocne > Hemiprocne comata. The sequence continues at coordinate 11,436,076 of CM036600.1, forward strand.
CTATAGGCTCCTTCTCTAAACCAAGGAATTAAATTCTTACAGTAAAGGCACAATTTAAACAACAAAAAATAATCAATAATTAATTTTTTACTGTACAGTAAAGAATTTAAATTTATAGAGGATGTAAAATAGTAAATCTTTCTTCCAATGCAAATTGCTTTGAAGTATTAAACAATGGTATAAATTTCAGTATCACTGAATTATGATCCCACATCATGTAAGAACATGTGTGCTCTCCTCAAGTAATAAAATAAAATAACTGCTGGCTCCTTATTATGTATATTACCAGTTCAGATCTGTCCGCTGGCCTCAGGCCTGCTGAAAACCATGCTATAAACCAAACTTTTTATTAAAACTTAGTCAGGAGAATAAGATACAGGTCAGACCAGTCTAAGTGTTCTTTGGTGAAGTAAAGACCCTCCTAACTATTTGGACTTTACAGCTTTATTTTTCAACTGGAATCCATAACTGTTTATCCAGTCTGCCTATCATGTCCTTTGATTGCTTATATTTTTATTTTTAAAACACACATAAGATTCCTGTATCTATACTAGACAAATAAGTGGAAGAGACAACACAGTTGTTTGAACTTTTGTTTGGATTTTCTCTCAGGATTTATAAATACCAAGGCAGTCCTTTCACTGGCTGCCATTGCAAAGAAATTCAAGCTTATAGAAAATACTCATACTGATCTGATGCATTTAATGCAATGCAGACCTGTTCTATACAAGTGAGGCTTCTGATCAGTTTTGCTTGTTCTTGTTTTAGTTTTGTTCTTTTTTTTTTTTTCAAAAAAGCATTTATTGTTGTATTACTACCACCGAAGCCCTAATATTGAACAGAGTTTTTAAAGCAGAAAAAATAGAAAGGAAATATATCTAAATAAACAAGGCAGGGTTGTCTTCTGTTGTGAAACAAACATTCATAAGAAAATTCAGCACAAGATTTAAAAAGAAAGACAGTGATGAAAATAATATCCAGGTCAGAGGGCATCAAGCAAAGCATGGTCAGGAAGGTGGTGGGACAATGAGTGTCTGTGTCCCTACTCTCCAGAGTCTAAAAGCACATCAGTTATTTCAGATCCAAGCAGAGCTAGCACAGCAGAAGCAGGGAGCTACAGCAACACTGTGGGTACTGAGCAGCACAGACCCACACACTGAACCTCACTTCAGTCATGAGAGCCACCCCGCATGCTGTTGATTGCCCAGATCACAGGCATCCTGCAAGAACCCCTGCAAAGTGCTCCTGATGGCCTAAGCAACCTTGTTTGGTCCTTTGCCTTAGCATGCAAGAAATGTTTATTGAATGGGCAGCCAATACAGTAGGGCCCAGGATAAACACCGAGGCAATCCATGGGCTATGGTGCAGTTAAAGCAATGTAGGAGGAAGAGCAACATGGTATTAAAAGCTCAGCTTCAGAAACAAACCCAGTCATGTTATTACAAACATGCAACAAAGAGGGGAGTGTATTCATCCCCTCATATCACATCTGTGCCCTGAAGGCAATGTTCTGAGAGAAGTCTGTGAAATTTGTACTTGCAGCTATCTCAGACAGCTCCACCTATAACTGTCTCAGCTCTGGCTCTCCCAGTGCCTGACACGATGCCAGAAATGTGTACGTGATCCCCTGCTGTTCCTACGCACTATTGGTTGTTTAAAGTAGCAAGCATTTACAAACAGGCTGTGCAGGAAAACGAGGTAAACATGAAAACGGACTCAGGAGTTTTATTTGCTTTGATTGCCTTCATTTGTGTATACCACAGAGAAGCACAGGGATCTAAACACCCTGACGCTCCTGAACCTCTCGGGGAAGGACTGTGCTGCTGCTCAGTTCTGAGGGAGCTCTAACCCACCCTGTGTCCAGGCAGTTTGTGATACTTCTGCCCTGCTGATGCTGCTGTGACTTCAGCCCATAGACCAAGCTGATTAAATGTTAACCCACCTCTCAGGGGATGGCTTTTCAAACGAGAATGGAATTAGGGATGACTGCTACATGTCCTACCTCTGACCCTTTGAAGGAAGGAACAAGTAACGCCTTTCTCTTCAAGGTTTGGGGAGGAGGCATGGAGATCTCTGTGCACACTGTCATGCTAGACTTCCAGAGATCTGTGCCTGAACAGTCAGGAGCCACTGAGAAAGCTCAGTTATGCATGTAGCTATGCAGAACTGGGCTGTGCTCTTGCTGGTTCAGTCTAGTTTGGTTGAACTGGCTGCTGAAATTGCAGTTACTTGTTCTAACATGCCTCAAGCAAGCTCTAGTCTGTGCCATGCATCCTACCCTGCCCTCTCCTTGGGAGTAGCTACACACAAACATTTCTCTTCCCACTCTTCCTCCTTTCTCCTGGCACAGGCTGTGTCCCCACTTCACCTTTCTCATATATGGGAGAGCACAGCCCTTGCCAGGTCCCTCCCTCCTGCCATTTGATATACAAAAGAAAAGGCACCACCACACCTCCATTTCATGCAGGAAAATATTTATCAAATAGAGTCAGGGAAAAAGCTGTTAGATGCCAGCATCACAAACACTGTCTGCATGGTGCAGCCTCCTCAGTGTCTGCAAAGACTTACGTACTCCTGTGAAGAGGGCAAGTCAGAGAGTGGTGAGCTTCTCAGCTCAAATTTGTAACTAGAAAGTGCCACCTCCAGCTGCTTGGGCCCAGGATGCTATGGAAATTAAGTGACATAGAAGCCATGTGCCAAATTGAGAGACTTTTAAGACTAACTACTATTGGGTATCTTGTATCACACATCACATACAGTTTCTCCCCCTTCCAGAACCTGAAAGCTGAGCTTAATTCTTAGGCCTACTGGAAAAAAGGAAGAGTCAATCTGTAGAAGTTACTTAATGCAGAATTAGTTTTGTGCATTGGAGAGAGTATGAAAGGATTGATTTGCCCAATAAAAATATCAGATCATACATTTCTCCTCATGTTTGTTAGTCTGAGTAAAGAGAGTATGGGTTTACAGCTAGATGAAGGAATGTCTTTTAAAAATGTACTCCAAGTACTTCATTAAAGATTTTTGGCATAGCTGGGGTTTCCTGTGTCCTGAACACTGACCAGACAAGTCCTTAAGCAAACAATGGCACTTTGCTAAAGTCACAACTCCATACAAAGGAAAAACTTGGGAATAATATGGCCTGGCAGAGAAGCGTCAGGGGGAGACTGCTGAGCAGGTTTGGCTTGTTTGTTAACCCACAAATGATGTACAAGGCTTTGCTGCTAAACAGGTCATCCAAGGGTGGGTGGAAAAATATTAGTTTTTCCTCATCTGCAGTTTGTGCAGGAAAGTTGACAGACTTGCCAAGCAGACAGCCCTAAATGATACATTATTTTTTGTATCCCAGCTGAAAGTACTTATGGAACAGAACTGCCACCTGGTTCTCCCCAGGGAGAGTTAAATTATAGCCATGCATTGGAGAGCTCCATAAGTTCTGCACATAAACATTTAAGCACTGTGATTTATTGCTAGTAGATAGCTCCAGTATGTTAATGATCATTTATCTTTCATATTCCAAAAGCAGCAGCAGAACTATTCTTTGTATGACAACATTTACAACTGAGTTTATGCAGCCAGATTTACCTACTTAAGGCCATCACTTTGTATTTAGACCTGTCATGGTCTTGCAGAGTCCCCTGGCACATGGCACTGAGCCTGGTGGCAAGGATGTCCAATTCCTTGAGCAAAGCTGAGGCAGGGCTCTCTGGGGAATATTCAAGGCACAAATAAGAGGAAGGAGAAACGACTGATGAGACAGACAGATTTGTTTTTCTGACCTGAGCAATATGCAGAGCTTTAGAACAAGTTTCCCCAAAAAAGAACAGCAACAGACATGAGCGCAACAGAGAAGAGGACAAAATGATGCAGATGTACCACAGGCAGGAAATATCCAGTAACCTGATCTCTTCCCCTGAGAGGACAATTTTTTTATTTCTTTTAAACTAGGGAAATGTAGTAGATCTGGCCTATCTAGATTTTTGGTATAACACTTCATAACTCATGAGGAATTAACTCTAAAAGGCAATACTGAATTATACAACAATTGTTAGGTAAGGAGCTGGCTAACATGAAAAGTTTTACAGTCAGACTCTACCTCATCTTTGTGGGTTTCCTGCTCCCACTAGTTCCTTTGTTGGGCTGCTGGGCAAGGACCCATTTGGTTTCTCCCCCACCCACAAGAAATGCATATGATCAACCACCCATGGTATATTGGTAGCAACTGGTCAAATAACCGAGTGCTGAGTTGCCTGAATGCATCCTCTGGAATGAAAGATTTCCTTCAGGTTTGTGTACTTGCCTCAAAGTCAATCAGAATCATGGTATGTATGTATCTTCTCCTCCATACCACCAGCACCCTCCCCAGTAGATGCTGGAGCTTTGTTAGAACTGCTCTACATTTTATCCTTACAGCCTCTATTTCTGAATTAAGATTGTTTGATTTAGAAGAACACTAGGAAAAAATAATCTGGGAGAACTGCAGTAAACAGTAATTTTCCTGATAATTTTCCACCAACCAAGGAGCATGAAGGCTGCAGTGTACCAACAGAGGTGCAAGCCTGCCTTTGTATCTGCTTTTATCACTTTTGACGAGTTAGGCTCTTTCATTCTCTGCATTTCTGCTCTATATTGTAGGCATTAAGAAGCCTGAAAGGGAGCTTGTGTTGTTTCTCAGAGTTTCTCCTTTTACATTAGATTGTTCTTTGTTTAGTACTTCTGCTCATCAGAGCAAGACTCTGGTAGCTGTTACTGGGAGGGAGAAGGCTTTATCCCACAGTGTGACTCCTGACCCAGCTGCAGGTACTCTAGAGTAGCCAAGAAAAGACTGCAATTCTAGCATGAGCTAACAAGCATGCTGTGATCCTATCAGGCATCAGAGAGAGCACCTATTCTCACTGTTCCTCTTTGGGTGTGTTTGGGAAAACTACTTTACAACACTCTCAGCTTTGTAAGTAACCACAAAAAGACCCTCCAAAATAATTTATAATGAAAAAATATAACCCAACAAATAAAATATGCAGTAAAATGAAACAAATTACATCCTGCATTTGTAGCACCGCGTTTATATAAAATTGTTTTCCAAGAATGAGCCAGAAATTAGAGCTCTGCAACAAGACGGTTTGGTCTTGTCAGTCCAAATTCAGATGACTTTCATTTTTCAATGCTGATCTTAGAATGGAAATACTAAGATTTCATTTAAAAACATGAACACCCTGGAGTTTCTGAAACCTGAAACCAAGTTCTGTCAGGAACACATTCACACAGAGCTAGATAAGGTAGCTGTGGTGAGTACTGAAAGAAGAGACACTAAGCCACAAATAATTTTCAACAGACCAGACAGCGAGTCCTTTGAGCAACCTGGTCTAGCGGGAGGTGTCCCTGCCCATGCAGGGGGGTTGGAACTAGATGATCTTTAAGATCTCTTGCAACCCAAACCATTCTATGATTATGATTACCTGGCCTTCTCCTGAAAGAAGACTAACTTGACTGGGAAAAATAATCACAGGTAACAGAAAAATAATCAAAGGTAACATTGACTCAAATGTCTTTGTGACTTTGCTGTTGAAGTTACACATTACAAAGTGCCATAGATATATTTTTTTCTAGCCTCCAATCATTTTACTATTCCAAAGAACATTGGTTGCAATTTTCATGCTGACATGGAAGTGGGCTCAAAATCTGAGCTGCCCATCCCCAGCTTTACACAACCATCTTCCTGCAACCTCACTTTATCTAAGACTGAGACCTGCTCATTTAACAGTGTGGTCATTTAACAGTCACAAATCAAATTGTTTCACTACTCAAGGAAAACACTTTTTCTCCATTACTAACTTGCAGCCATGCATTGACTTTGCTGCTCCCTGGTATTTGGTCCTGGAAAAAAAGCAGAGACTTCTACCCAGAGCATAGAAAGTGTTGAGAAGGCTTTTAAGAGAGAAGGACATGGGTATGCTGCTTCCTTTGAAGGACAAGTGGGGGAAAAGGAAGTGGAAGAGTAGTTTGGAACAAGTTGTAAAGGACGGGGCTGGGAGGAAACCCTCTACTGGCAATACAGGGACAGGGGAAAATACTCAGAGTTAGAGGAATCAGCAGAATTTTATCATATACAAGAGTGGAGAATGTAACAGTTGCCATCTGAATTCTTTCATCCAGAGGTATTTCCTCTCTGCCTGATGAATTCAGCAATGGCAGCTTCAGCAAATTGTGACCTTTGCTTTTCAGCTTGTCTCAGTAATTACATGAAAGTATTTCAACAAACAGCATTAGCTTCAGTGTAAATATACTGATTTTTCAGTCTCAGGCACTGCCAATGAGATATTCCAGACCTGCAATCCAGTCTGTGGTATACAGTTATGCTAAGCATTCTCATTGCAAAACCAGATGTGCTTTAGTATGTCCACTCTGTTCCCTCACTTGCCTGCTTCTGTACAGCAAACAGTAGAGCATGGTCTTAGCCCAGGATTCTTTGGGTTGAGGCACTTTACAGTTTTTTGCAAGGCCACTCCAGAGGAACTAATCTGTACTTTGGAAAGACTTATAGAAAGTATGTTGAAGGGGAACTGACATTTGAATTATTTTTCTTGCTTCCTCACAGCAAAATAAACAGGCTGCACCAAACTTAAGTTTACAGTTCCAGCTGAATGGTAATTTTAAAGCACCTCCATAGGCATTTTGAAGCTGAAGATCTGGATAACATACTCAGCCAATCATACAAAGTACAATTCATAAGAAGACATGTATATCCTTCCCTTGTGAGCAGAAGGAAATGACACTGATAGCTCAGTGAGAATCACTCATGAAAAAGTTTGTTGATGTTATCAACCAGCCAGCCATTGTTTACAGAAGCCTGTCTTCCTGACTGCTGAATATTAATTCTGGATGCAATAGACTCTAGTACCATAGCTATAGCTGCACATTTTTTGTGATGGAAAGTCCTATGCTATTATTATTAAAAGCCTTCAGCACTAAGCCTGTGAACAAGCTCTGAACAAGCTTATACAGGAATAAGATGGGCTTTTTGTTTGGTTGGTGTGTTTAAGTTTGCCCCTCTTTCACTAATGACAGTAATGAATAGTCAATGGCTTCTTTAATGGCTCCTTTTCATTGCACTCTTCAATCTTTATGATTTATGTGCTATAGTTCATCAGTAGTACAAATGCTGAAGCAGTTTGTCACACAGAAAATGAGTGACATTTCTTTCTTCAGAAAGACAGTCTGGGATTTGTATTAGAGACTTACAATGTCTGACTCTAGGCATTTCTATTTGTTCTGAATATTTCTCATAAAACATATCATTACCAAATCAAAATCATCATAGTCAAACTTCTCAGTCGTTATTTCTTGCAAAACTAGGAGAAAACAGTCTCTTCTAAACAAGAGAAGAATGCAGAACACTTGGAGAAATGTCAGGGTGTAAACAGAAAACAAAGTAGCAGCTTGTTTCTATTTTTGATTCCCAGAGTGCATTGAACAGTGTTCAAGTGACCTCTTACATACTGGACATGGGAGAACAAAAAAGTGGTGCAATTAAAATGCTAATTTTATTATTTTCATACTTCTCACATACAGAACATTCCTCAACATTAGCAAAGCTAACACACACTTATTTTAAAAGTCAAGTTCTTCTATGAACACAAGAAAGCCTTGAGGAACTTCCTCCATCTCTCTAGGACTAAAGATGCCCAATGTTTCTATACAATACTACACAAACTCATCTTCCTTGTAAAAAGCTTTCTACTTGCCAAGATATTTTTCCTGTTCCTTAAAAACAAACATAAGCTTGTTTTGAAAGAAATATGAAAGGAATCAAAGGAATAGTACTGAGCCAAAAGTCCTCCTTTTTCCACCCTTGCTGTACTCATCTGGAAAGCATCTGGCAAACAAATCCATTGATAGTTCGGAAAAGCATTTTATCTGTCCCCACAGACAGAAGGAAAGTGTTTAACATACACATTCCATGGACTAATTGTACGTCCCCTTTATATTATTGCCATTTGAAAACATAAGAGTACAGCCTAACATCTACCATACTCACAAAAAAAAGCTTCTCTAGTAACACTGCATGAAACCCAGATTAATAAAACTTGCAGGACAGAGAACCAGCTACACTGATACAGTATCATACTCTCAACAGCAGCACGGCAAGGAGACACAAACATACAGACCCATTTGAGTCCAGTTGGGCTCATTGCTCAGTATTTGTTTATGTTGGATCAACTACACCCATTGTCTCAACTGCATTTTACTGCCTTATTCTTTACATCACACCTGCCAGGTCTCTGAGATATGCAAGTGGCTAGACTGCTGCTGAACCTAGAAAAAAGTAGCAAAAACAGGTCCAAAGGATTTCTGTCTGTATTCGCTTGGCTCTCCCTTGATCCACACTCCTCAGCTCCCACATAATTGTTACTAATGATCTAAATAACAAACAGAGGACTGCAGCTCCCTTTAAAATGTTGACTCATTTAAATGTAAAGCAGGGCTTTGTACCAAAGACAGAGGAAAAGTTTTGACTACCTGAAATAATTTTGGATGTTTACTATGAAATATGACCATTGCCTGGACAAAACAGGTAGGTAGATTACTTTGATAAATACTGTCACTCAGACACTGAATGAGTGCTAGCTGAGATCATTCCATTGTCTTCCTAAGGAAAACAAAACTACAGAAAGTAGTCAATGTACAATTAGTCTTTTTTCTCTTCTAGAATTATCAGGAGTAAAGGCAAGTACAGTAGGAGTTGTGTGGGTGCTTATTTATCTACAAGTCTTTTGGGCAGGGAAAAAATTACAGACATGAGCCAAATTTCTGAGAGCAAGAGCCTTAAAGATACTTTATTAAGAAGAGTTTTCTGTGGAAGTTCAGAGATATACCCAAAACTGTAGCTGTTGAAATTCAGCATTTGCAACTTAACCTCTTATTGTACCACTGGCATAGCTACCAACATAGACCACACTCTCTAGTTCAACAGATTCCTGAAATATCTTCTAAATTGCAACCTAGATACCTCAAGTTTTCAATAAATGTTCAGTCATTACATTCTATGGGAATAATTATCTTTGGTAACTGTATTAATATTTGTTTATTCCATCTTTATAACCCAATTCTCATAGTAATACCAGAAAGTACAGTTATTCCCTGATACAGAATGTAACAAGATCCAGTCTCTCAGATGCGCACTTTCTATTTCAGTCTTTGGCTTTTTGGAGAAAAGTTTTTTTATTCTATTTAATTTTGATGATGAGATTATAATACTGGCACACCAAAATCATAGATCAGTACATCACACTCTTCACAAAGCACTTGTTAACAAGAAGTAATCCAAATGAACACAAATGAAGAGCAGCCTGTAAATCCTGCCTCTGTACTGTAAGCCATGTAAAACCAGGCAACATACCCTCCTTAACTGGAATTACAAAGCATACATCCCTCTCCTGATACATAAATTTAAAGCATGTAAGACTCAGTGACAGGCAGAAATTATGAGCTGCACTTGCCTTCCACACACATTTATTCCACGATTACATTAATCAAGACAGCACTATAAATTTGTATGTACAAAGAAAGCAAATATTTATATAACAGTTTAAATGACATATCTAAGATGGTTCTTTGCTGGAAAAAGATTAATTTTCAAATAGCTGATCATTGTAAAGTTGGAAGTTGGCTGTAAATTAGAATTCAAGTATCCAGCAGAACTTTTGGGTCCTAATTCCTTTCTGTGCTTACAGGTGCCCTCAGGAATCTCATCCCTCTCATAGTGAAAACTTAACCCTAAACCAGCATAATATGTCAACTTACTATCGTGTATATAATAAAATCCCAATTCTGTTTGTAGTTCTCCTAGCGTTTGGCTTCCTGCAATGATGAAAACAAGCACTCCAGTGCTGTGTCCCATATTAAGTGGCCACAGTATTGCCTTCTCACTCCTTTCTCAAATATGTAAGATGTACATGCAAAATTTAAAGTTACCAATCTTTTAAAAAAACTCCACATAATATGAGCCATTGCAATATATTCTTTGGCAGATGTATAGTCTCAAAAGTTATTTTAGATCTGTTACAGAAGTTAAAACAGGTTTGCAAATGACTCAGACTCCAAGGAGAGCTCTTGGGAATGCTTTCTTGGCTGTCTTGCAATTCAGAATAGAGAAGAGATGCAGGAGGAAGAATTAGTTTGGGGTTTTTTTTGCAGGTAATTTCCTCTTTTTAGCACTATCAAACTGGACTTCACAGACCATAATTACTGTCTTCAAGACTTCACATATCTTTTAAAGTTATGTAGCTCAGCTGTACAGCACAGTGTCCTTCATCAAGAGGAAAGAGCCTCACACTCCTAGGAAGTATGAAGAACTCCCCTTAATATGAGCCACTGGCTTTCTGGGAGGAAACTCACCTGGAATGCAAAATAAAAGGTCTGATTTGTGCACAGTTCTACTCCTGATCTGTAATGAAGCCTAACATTTGTCTAGAAGTGTCCATTTTAGAAAGTGGTGCAGATCTGTGGAAGCTGCCATGCTAATGATATTACATGGTGTTTGGCAGTCCTCACTGTCTTGCCTCATGCTCCTCCCAGCTGCAAATCTATTTTAGCCATTTCACTGAGCTTTCTTTAATGGACCATCAGAGCCTGAGGACACTGATGTTAACAGCTACTATCAGCTAAAAGCAATGACAAATAAAAATCAAGGCTTCTTTTCCCAAATGGGCAACTACTCTTTCCTTTCTAAAGCCAGCAGTTACTTGGGACTGAGCAAGTTGCTGTTCTAATCACATGCTATTACTGATGAGTTTCTAATTGACAGTCACACACCAGGGAAAAGCCTTTCTGCCTCCTCAATAATCCAGAATACCCTCAGAAGGGTGCAACAGGTTCCCTGCCCTGTTCTTTTGCTTTGTTTGATTTCCTTCTACTTACTACGTATTTTATCTCCCTATATTTGCATTGAATTATTATTACAGCCTAACTTCAAATGCACAACAGCTATGCTACTAGATTACTTTTGCAGTGAGATTTGGGCTCTTTTTCAGGTTAAGTCAACTAGACAAAAATTTAGTGACAGAAAAATATCTAGCACTACACAGAAATTCCAAGAGCTGCTCTTCACCTGTTTGCTAGGGAAAGAGACAACTCCCAGAGTTTTTTTTTTTTTAAATTCCCCTTTCAGTAGAATAAAACAAGGATTTATAGGATTTAGATGGAGCTAATGTACAATGAAATATTACTGAAAAGCTAGCTGAAAGAATTAATGGTTAAGGTCACAAAAAACACCCCAAAAACCTCCTAATTCTAACTCATACAAGATCTTGAGGTTAGACTGAAGCTTATGACTATTACACCATATATACTGTTTTGTCAGATATTTCCTGTTAATATCTGGTTATTTTTAGCAAAGACATTCACAAGGTGTCTTTTCACACCTTCCACTAATTAGGATCTTGTTCTATACCCCCAAAAAAAAGAAACTTGAAGTTTCAGAAAGAGTGCTCTTCCTGTTAACTCTTATCAAAGTGTCATATTAATTTATAACTGAATTTTAATTTTGTTACAAAAGACTATGCTTAATTCATGAGATGGAAAGCAGGAAGATAAGAAATATTTTACTTACACCAAGAAAACTAGAACTGAAAATAAAAAGGAAACCCCAAATACATAGGGCATTAGAAGCTTGCAAAAAGGAAAATAAGTAATCAGTAGTCATTGCCCTTAAAGTAATTACCTATTTGGGGCTGCCCTCAGACCAAACAGGAATAGCATGTAGCCTTGCCAGCCTGAGAACATCAGCACCAGTGAGCAAGAAGCAGTGAGAACCTGGCAGGTTTCCATATCTCCTGAGGCCTGGGCTTGTGATGTCCTCTGCCTTCCCTCCAGCTCTGCCCACAGGACTGCTGCTAAGTCATGCTTACAGGTGCAATGCAGAGTCCTGCCTAATAATAGGTCTGCACTTCAGTAGGAAGCCTGGTTAGGAACCTGTCAGGTCTGTACTCCCAGAGCAGCAGCCAGGACAAGCAAGGCAGTTGCTGACCAGAGCCCAGTCTGCACTGGCTGGCAGCACTGCCTCCTCTCCCAGATGTCAGCACTGACTTCTTGCCAAGTGACAGTGGGTATCTGTGCCCCTTGGATGTCATCACCCTGGGGAAGCAGCAGTAAAACTCAATCTAGATTATTTTAAGTGGAATTGCTTTTGCTAACACATAGGGCCCTAAGATGAGGTGTCTGGTTTGCCAAAGCAATATTATCCATAGGCCCTAGATTGTGCTTAAAAAGCAGTTCTTGCACACTAACCACATAATTAATCCATCCCCTTGTATTAGTTGGGGTTTGCTTGTGTCTTTCAGATCTGAATCCTCACAGATCTTGGCATGCTTGAAGTTACCCTTTGTTAAGAAATGGTTCTCTCCTTCCTGTTTACCCACCCATTGTAAGTAAACTTAACTATATTCCCTTTGATTAAAGCTGCTTGCAAGCTGATGCTTGCTAGATCTGCAATAGTTAGGTTAGAAACATAGCACAACCTTAGAATTCCTGCACACTTCCTAAGAGCATGATGAGACAGTGAGTCAGTCTATACCACTAGAAGGTTTCAGGCAAAGCAATCTCTACCAGCATATTACCTTTACACTCCTATGCAAAACCTAACAGCACATCACTTAAGCATAGCCTGTCAAGCAAAACAACCTCTTAGATCTTTTATTTTTCCACTGGAAGAACCTTAAACCAAAATTAGCCTCTAGATCACACTGTCAGTGCTACAATTATGCATACACACATTAGATAAGCAAATACAGCCTCTTTGGTAGTCTGCACTGACAGGCTCGGGTGATTGATGCCTTCTTTTATTGATAAATTCTGTAACCTAAGGCTTCTGCAATCTTAACTTCTCCCTTTGAACCCCTTAAATTACTGACTGCTGTATCCCTGTACATCAGGATTTGTGTTGGTACAGAAACTGCAGGGACAACTGGACAGACACACAAGCATTGCATTAGGATGTCCAGAGACATCTAAAGAGGAGCTGCCTCTGTATCTTTCTGATGATAAAGCAGCTCTACCCACATAAAATAAAAGCACTTAACAGATCACAAATGTGACATTTATAGAAAAACCTACAAAGTGACAAACAGACACATCACCCAATGCACCCAGTGAAAAACAACAAATTTAAAATACACTCATCTTTATTTCCAGAGTGACACTACTCTCTTTTTAAACTCAAAAGGAGCATCACAAGCTAAGACAATATTCAAACCAAACACTAAGATCAGGATTCAGCTACCTAGGTATAGTATTCCTAGTCTCATTTACTCTGTGCAGTGTCCCAGTGTGCCTCTTACTACCATGCTGGAAGGGTGGTGGTGTCTTAAGTCCTGCATCACAACCTCCATCCACCCTGCTCACAGGTCTCAGGCACCTAAGTGCATTTCAAACAGAACCATAACTCATCAACCCAAGCACATAATCCCTTTCCTCACATCACCCCTCTCCCCCCAGTGAACACACTCTTCTCTAAAAGCTACAGAGGCTCCGGCAAATCAAGGCAGAGGGAAAAAATAGCTTGGGATCAAAATAAGAATTCTGAAGTGAAACAGTCTACTTATAGGCATAAGAAATTAATAGGTATTAAGGTCTTTCTCAGATAAGGAATAAGCTCAGGAACATACCAGAACTCTAGACTGGAAGCAATAACAGTTCACAAACTTGAGTCTGTGCCTAAGCTCAGGTTTCAGTCACTTTCATGTATTGTCGTGCTCAACTCTGCAAGTTTGTTACAAATCTACGTCCAGTCCAGACACTTTTCTATATAAATATCCTCTAACTACTTTTCAACATACAAGCAAATATAAGTTGTTTCTTGACTTAGGAAAAGGTTAAACAAATAAAAGCAGCAACAGGACTAGCATTCCTGACAGTCTGAAAAACCTCCTAGTTCAAACACCAGAAGTGTTGTTACCAATTGCCCTGATGTTATGGTTGCATGACCCAGCAGCACTTTCCAGAATGCAAACTGAGGTGCTGTGAGAGAAGTATTATAGACTGAAATTCCTTTCTTTTGCAGCTGAAAACAGAGAGCAGTCAAAACAGATACAGGCCCCCACCATACAGCAGGTCACACACAACTCAAGAATGTACCTGTTTAATGATTTTTTAAAAAATAATAAAAATCACAGCAGTTACAACAAAATCTTCAAGTCCCTTTTGGAACTTGTGGCTGGGATTTGAGAGGGACATACAGATATCCTCTCCCACACAGGAGGTGCCCTTTCTTAATCTTCTTATGCTGTCTGTGGCTTTGTGGTCTTCCACAAGAAGAAAAGAAACATCTCAATCTTTGGAGTTTCAAGACTCCACTACAGCTGATCTGATCTAATCTAATGACAGCAATAGCCCCATCCACATCTCTAATCCCATAAATATGAATGCATTTCACTCAGAGATTTTATTCCTCTTTTCTTGGTCAAGAAGTACTCCCTCCCAGCAATTCAAAGATCACTTCAGTCAGCATGCCTCATTGCATCCTATTTCATTCCCAGATTGCAGTCCTACATCCACCACTGGCAAGCAGACAACTCAACTACAAACAGAACACTTCAAGTGCTGTCTTACCAGAAGATATCCAGCTATGGCTTTTTAATGCTACCCTGGCTTGGCTCCTTAGCAACTCTAGTTGAACTCTGTCTTCCTTTCATGAAATATTTACAGCTTTTTGGTAATACTCTGTATTCCTGCTTAGCTTTTTTTTTCATTCATTTAAGTCATTACTAATGTTTGCATAATAAGGGATTGTTTTAGTGAACAAAGATAACAGTAGGACAACATTAACAAATTAAAAAAGGAAATAAAGCCACTTAGAATTCAACAGTACTACATAAATAGCCACAATATTTAAGTGTATTATTCCCTACTATTCTATTCTTCACAGTACCTCTTGTATTAAATGAGGAGAGGTTAAGACTAGTCACCTGTAGTAGCACTATCAAATTTTATCAGATATTGTGAACAATTCTATGTTTTATTAGCATCTACAAGAAAGTTTCTATTTGAAAGTGATAGAAATAGATTTTGATCTGTCATTGAAAGCTTCCCGCATTCACAGGTGAAGTCTGCTCTTGGAAAAGTCACTTCCCTCCTTATCTTAGCATTCCTCATGATGGCTTGACATTTCCAGCAGAGTGCAGCCATCATTGAAGCTTTGAACAGTTAGGCACTTAGACTGACCCCGTGGAAGGTTATCACACAATAATATCACACAATCCTGATATGGATTTGTATTCAAGGGGAGCCAAAACAGAGAACAGTACACAGAAACCAGGTGTTCCTTGGAGTCATCTATTCATGGAAGACAACCTTTGGCTAAGACTTCACAGTACTTCCATTTGATAATGAAAATCTATTTTTATATGCATACAGATGTAGATTGCAGCCATATCATTTGGTAGAAGAGTACATTTACAGATATTTACTAGTTTGTTAATGAAGGAAAACAAATCTGAAACTTTTTTAATACTTATTATTTCTATTCCCTTAACTAAGTATCTGGATGAACAGGTTCAATAGTTTTATACTGCATGAACCTGGCAAGAGACAGGAATAATCAGCAATAATTTGACCTATTAATCTTAAAACCATTAAAAAGATCATTAGTTACATACTAAGAACTTAACTGGATTCTTATTGGTACATAGCAGCTTCCACCTTTGATCATCCAAAAGCACTGGATGCACAATAGTGGATGGATTTTAAAGTTACATTGGAAAGATGTGATCTAGCTACTGGCTGTAATATAAGAACTGTCTGCTACAACTACACACTAGGAGACAGGAACAAGGCTCCCAATTTCCTTAGTGAAGGTAGAACAGGACTGATGGAAGGAACTGCTTAGAGTCCACAGAGAGACTTCATGTAAAGAAAGGGATGGATCACAGTTCTAACAAAGAAAAGAACATTCTTTCTTGCTCAATAGAAATTACTACACTTAATATATGCTGCTAATCTTCTCATTTGCCCTGGAGACCTAAGTGAGCCATTGTTCTCTGATGCTTTTGATGGCATCTCATTATCCTTAATGAGAAGGAGCACTGAATTTAGGGGTTTTATCTCACTGCACTGCAATTTGTTTTCACTGGCAACTGGCTGAGTTATCAATGTCTCACTTATTTTGACAATGCAATCACAAAGATTGATACATCTGTGTTTAAGCATTACATTTTTTTAAACTGCAGTTCAGAGCCCCGTTTAGGTAACCTACCAACAGCAATTTAAGGGTTTATTGTGTTCTCAATTACTCGTTCAGTTGCTTTTGGAGTTCCTTCTCTGGCCTCCACCCTCAGTTCCTACTTGGACACTCTTGCACATCCTCCATTTGCTGTTCTCTGAAGACTCTGGTATCCAAACCACTGTGTTATTTTTCTCTTGCTCAACAACTGCAACAGAGAGCCAGCGGCAAAGGAATCTGGCAGAGGAACAGGTCACCACTAACTACTTCATTAAAGCACATATAATCTGGAAGAAGTTACTGCACACTAAGTATGCCGCCTTGATTCCATTAATTGAATAATAAAGTTCTACTTGAACTATAAAATCTGAAAGACAGAAATGAAAGTCATTTACTATGCTGATGAAAGCAAAACCCTCCATTACTTTCAGCTCCCGAATTTAAGTTTTGTGTTAAAAATGCATTTTTAATTTGAGTATTTAAAGCTAAAAATAAGATCAGAAGCAGTTTGTCAAAATTAAATTAATTTTTAACAGGAAAAGAGAGCATGGGGAGGACACAAATAATATATTCTAAGATTTACCACAGGCCCTGGACTGTGCCTTTGCACAGACAATACACTATCTGGGTAATTCCTATGAGCAGCTGGATTTATTTTAAACTATTGGTTCCACCACAGCTTCCTCCTGCTGAAGAATATAGCATTATTTATATTTAAAATTTCCTATTTGAATTAGATAAAACATGAAATGCTTTGGTAGCAGTTGTGGCACTTCTGGTGACACTTCCCATGGGGAGTATTGTAAGCTTCCATCTTCATACTTACGCAGGAAAACAAGGGATGCCTAAACACGAGATACTTGTTAAAAGACAAACTTTTCATCAGGCTGGCAGGGCACGTCAAAAACTCTCCACTAGTGGGTATGTCTGGTAACAAGACTGCTGGACAGGAGCACATCCACAGCAGGCTCCCTGTTTCCATTTCAGATAGGCCTTGGTTTCATTAGTTGGTGCACTTCCAATGGCATGTGTCTTTAAGAAAGTCTTCCCAAGGGTTTGGAAGGCAATAAGGACAGCTTCTGATTTTTCATGAAGTCCAGCCAAACTCTTCTAGCCTAAATCAGAAGGCTCAGGCAATTACTTGATTGCAAAACAATCTTGAATGCATGAATCTAATTGGCACTCTCTCTGTTCTAGCAGTGATCCCCTGTAAACCATCATTCCTAAGTCTTAGATACTTTCCTTGGCAGTCAAAATCCTTCCACACCCACACAGAGTGGAACATAACCTTTTAGCTTGAGGCTTTATTACTCAGCCTCATAACACAGAATTGTGAAGATGCAAAAGTGGAACTAAGACAGTAAAGAAGTTGGACTGCAGTTCCCACATTTTCTCTTTCCCAGCACATGTAAATCTCATCAAGTATAGTCCTTATAATGAACTGTAAAAGAGACTTAACACTGTAACACTAGCCTTCCTCTTTTCATTAGCTATGAATTTAATTCTTTTAAGATGTGAAAAAAGTAAAAGCCCCCATATCTCTCCCCCCACAAAAAACAGTTAAAAAAATCCATCCCCTCAGTCAAAATGTAGTTTGATTTTTCAAGGCTGCTGTGCAATGGAGACTAGTTACTGCTAGTTTATCTTTCATATCCCTCCATCTTAGATAATTTGAACACTGGACATTGGTTTCATGTTAACTTATTAAAATCTGCTCATGATCTGGCCCAGACTGAGCATGCTCAGAATAAGCAGCACAGGTCACTGTATTGCCATAACACAAAAATATGGACCAATATCCAGAGGTATCAGTGCTGTTGGAACTTGAATGCATTCATGTTCAACAGGCTACTGTAATTTTCTGCACAAGGCTCTCTCACTGATCTCTCTCTTGGAAAGCGATGATGATGAAATTTGAAACAGGCCCCAGTTTCAACGACAACATCAAGAATTTCTAAACACATCCCAAACATCAGCATAATGAACTTAAACTATTCACTGGTTGGTCAATTTACAATAAACAGAAACAAGAATCCAAGTTCAAAACCTCAGAGTTACTTTGCTATTACTTAAGCACACATGAAGACAGAAGCACATTATCATTGTGTTACGTAGGTGTTCTTAAAAGCCATTAACTACTTGCATTTTAAACTGCAGAGCTTGAAGAGAATTGTCTTAGAGGAACTTCAGTAAATAAAGAATTTAGAACAGAAGAGTTGTGAAAATTCCCAAACTTACCTAGTAACATTGCCTGAAAGTTTTGCAAGGCAAAAGAATAAAAACCCCTCAAGTTACTTTTCTGCTCTAGTCCATTTTGGATTTAACTAACATTCAGAAGATCTTCCTACTGCTTCCCCACGTTACTCAAAAAGGCAAATAAGGTCATTCACTACCTTGGGAAAGCACTCTACCACATTAGTCACCTTTACTGGATTAATTTTCATCATTAACAAACATATGTGTCCTATCTGTGATTTAGGGAAATCTTTTATAGCATACATTTCTATATAGGCTTGTTTGCTTTTTTAAAATGCAGATAACTAGACCTATAGGAAGACTTCTGACATGTCCTACACATGAAGAAGGCTCTCCCTCACTATATATCTTGCCTTTTTTTTAATGATGCAAGATAAAAACCAAAAAGGTATGAAAATATCTAACTTGATCAGTGACTGAGCATTTCCTTCTATCACTGCACTTGCTCAAGTTTTCTGTAAATGCTAATGAAATTAGTTTCATTATTCTCTACCACGGTGGCAGAAAGTTTGAGTCCAAATCCTTTCATTTTTTCATGAAAATTAAAATTAACTTTCCACAGAAATGCTTCCTACCTTCTGTAAGGGGAGAGGCAAATAAGTGACCAAATGAAGATCTAAGAACAATTGCCACAACTTCAGACTGTGGATGCCACAGTCTCAACTGTAGACAATGTAGACTCAACTACATTCACCCACTTCTAGTAGCACAAATACACTGTCAAGACATGTAACAAGCCAAGTATTTGTGTTAGGTATTTTTCCCATTATTTTCCATTTCTTTTCTCCTTTTACTTTTCATCTTATGCACACATTGTCAAAGCTGCACTTTTTCAGAAAAATTTTTACTGACAGGAGCCTGCACTCATGGTTAAGATATCAGGATGAAGAGAGGGGGTTACTTTCCATCCCTGGTATGCTCTTCAGTGACTGGCCTCCATGTACCTATTTTCCAGTACATAAGGTAACACCTCTGTCACAGAGGGATTGTGCATCAACATTTCTTAATGATTGAGACTCTACATTGAGCTTTGTTCTCTTCCCAGATGTTTCTCATTGGCATCATATGACACAATCCTGCACGTGCCTTTCTGTTCCTTAGATTTCTGCCTCACTTTTCCCCTCACAGTAATACTGGCTTGGCTTCACTGCTCTGAGCTGTTGGCTGTAGAGGGAACTGGGATAGGCTCCTCTGAACAAGCAGCAGAATTAATTTTAAACCCTTTTGCACAGAATACAAGTCCTTGAATGTGTTCCATAAATCTGAAGTGTGTTGATTTCTGTACTCAGAATAATAAACACAACTGTGCTTGTGTAACTAAAAAAAAGCAGTTCTGTGACCCATTCAGGATAAAGCAGCCAAAATAACTTCACCCTGTCTACTCTATCAATATCATAACTCGGTTTCTCTGTGCAGGAGTGGTGGGTTTGTTCCTTTTTTGAGGGGAGGAGTTTGTTTTATTTTTTTTTTTAAAGTAGTTCCTTGGACTAGCAGCCAAGATTTCAAATAGCTCCCATTACACAGATGACTAATAATCAAGGTACTCCTCAGTCTCTGCCATTGAATTGTGCAATTCCTTCAGTAGGTCATTACTCCACACTATGTGCAAACTGAGTGTGCCACTTTGCATCAGCAGCAGACAGCCTGGGAAAATACTGCTTGACTGCCATCATAATTCTCTAATTAAAAAAAGCCTTCAAACTCTAAAGCCTCTAGGGGTGTTAAGTTTAGCTAAACATCTAAATGTTAAATTACACCCAATTGGAATGCATAGCAGCATCTCGAAGTAAGATGTGTGACTAAGGATATGGTAATGCCAAAACTGAAAAGAAATCAAAGCACAGCCATAGCCAAGTTAGATGGTTTAAAGCTGACTCTGGTATTGGAGGAAGCAATTAGTGCCAACTCAGAGGGAGGAATTCACCAGCTTCACCTCATCCTGCTCTCTTATTTTTATGCCTAGCCAATATTGATGCTCAAGCCATTACACAGCTAAGTCTACCCACAGCCCTAGCACCAAAGCCATAGCTAGGCTCACTCAAAAAAAAATTGAGTCAAATTGCTCCTCCTGGTTACAGCCCAGCTGGGACAACAGGAGATCAGCCAGAGATGTGGATTGCAGCAGCTCCCTCTGAAGTCAGCATGAGAATTTATTATAACCAGTTTGTACCAAGGTATCAGCCAGAGCAAAAACAAATGTGGTCAGAGGAAAGAGGGGCATTGTAGATACTGGCACTGCCTCATTTTGTTTATGCCCATTTCTACTGTAGATAAGCAGAGAATGTTTGTCTTTTGCTGTACATGTTAGTCTACTTTTCTAGTTGCATTTGTGCTGCTTACAAGTGTGAGAACAAAATCCAGTCTTCAGCTTAAAACACCAACTAGTAGGAACTAGATCACTTGCTTTTCTGTACAACCCATTTCTTCCCAGTGGATTAGTGAATAAAATCAGAGTAAGATAATTCACCCTGATCAACAGCAAAGGTCTCCCTTCTTCCTGTATGCTTTAGATTCCACCCAAAAACCTTGGTCTTCAAAGCCACCAGTTGTTTATGAGCACTAGGATATCTTAATAAATGTTATGTACTTTTATTTTTTTTTTAAAAAGTAACTTAGGCTACACAAACTTGAAGCTACCTGGATGACCTTCCACTCCAGGACTTCCAAAACTGCTACATTAATGAACTATACTAGAACTTTGTTTCTACTACTTGAGTCCAACCATAATTCAACTACCACAACTGATGATCTTGAAGGTCTCTTCCAACCTTAAAGAAGAAAACCCCAAAACCAAAAAAACAAACCTACTAATAAAACCCATTATATAGATGTGAGTGAAATGCCCAACTCAGCTTAGTCAGAAACACTATCCATTCTCTTCACAGTTAACAGCCAAAACATTAATCCCCTTTGGGAGGGATACAGCTCAAAGTTCTGGATCAAGGATCCTTGATCAAAGTGCAGGAGAAACAGTGTATTTCAAACATTGTCTTATGTAACAGAGACAGGGTGTGGAGAACAGTCCCTCTTCTCCCCCCCATGAGTAAATAAAATGCCTTTTAAGCCAGCAGAAGTGACTTTTGCTGATTACTCAAGGATGGAGAAGATGCAGCTGGAGGGGAGTCCTCTAGAAGTCTAATTTACATAACTTAGTACTCTCTGCAAGGCTTGGAAACTACCGTATTTAAGAAATGTGAGATGGCATACAAATACTTAAGGAGCCTTTCAGGAAAAAAAAAACAAACAGTGCAGTCTTGAGCATTCTTGAGGCAAGATTTCAAGATGGTTCTGGGACAGGTGGTTCTGCAGTGTCCAGCACACAAGTCTCCTCATCTGCAGGGAAATAATCCCAGCAGTTGCTGCTGAAGAAGCTTGCTCAGGTAGTATTATCTGCTTTGAGTAGTAATCTTCTGAGCTGAAGCAACTGCTAAATTACCATTTCATCCTTTCGTTCTGAAGCAAAGAGTAATAGGTACTACTCTGTTGTTGACAGTGAATTAATTCATTGTACCTCAATTATAAGGGACTGGACTCAGCAAAACATGCATCAGAACAGGTAAGAGAAATACTAGGTTACCTATTAGATAACCAAGTAAATTGGAAACTTAGTCAACTACTATTTTTTTGGCTCACAATACTAGAAAACCCTTGTGGGTAGAGAAGTACTGCAGACATATTTGCCTCATCTATTAATAAAAGCAGTCTAGGAGGTGCCCAAATTTAAGTCCATAGTCTAATTTTATTGAGAAACATGTGATATCACAATGTACAAGCCAGTGTTGGTTATACCCACTCAGTTTTCACCATGCCTGTGATGTTGGTCCCTGGCACTGGAGTACTCAAGCTCATTTTCCCTTCAAAGAAAGGACTCAGAGGCAGTATTATCTGGAGATATCTTTGAGCAGTTTGCTGTTCATACAGCACAAGATTCCAGGATTCTGAGGATCAATATACTGTCAATTATCCACTCAGTAGTATTCTTTCATATCTTTCCTTCAAAGATCCTGTTGGCAGAGTTCTCCTCATGTCCGGAATAGCAGACAGAGACAACATTTCTGTGCACCTGAACTCAGGACAGGAATTTTCATGTTCCACAGGGGGTCTCAGAAATATCCCTGTGTATTGAACTAAACAGCACTAGGTAAACAATTCTTCACTGGAAAAAGAGTTTTAGCAGCTAAGTCAGAAGGTGAGGCAGCAGAAATTCTATGTAAGTATAAACCCAGCAGTTGTGCCTTTTGCTTTGTCCTCCTGCCGTTTCTAACTTTGGCTGACAGTGTTTCCTTTGGGAATCTAGAAAAAACATGCAATTCCCAGCAGCTTCAGCTGCAGTGGTGACCTTACTCTGTTAGAGGTACACAGAACTGAATGTGTTTCCTTAAAACTGGTGGAAATCTAGATACACTTATCTAGATTTCATTAGTCAGTCTTTAGAAGTACAGAGAAAATAGAAGACCACTCCATGGCTTTGTTTATTTGTCAGACTAACAAGGTTCAGACTTGTGGGGCCTATTCTTCACCACTTAAGAGCCAAAACCTAACAGTAATAACAGCTGTTAGGCTACGAGTTATAAATTACAACTATTTGCTAAGAGCCACAGATAGGTTAAACCCATTTATTTTCAGAATTCTCACACAGGATAAATAATTTACTGTTTGAGATCTGTAATCCTTATTTCTACTCCTCCCACTTCCCAAATTAAGTTTTATGTAGATTAGCAGGAAAAAATGATACCAATTTTGGTCATAATAAATGCTACTTTATTCTATGAATATTTTACTAAATTATCATCAATCCTCAATATCTGCAATATCAAGCTAGTATTTCTCGCTCAAGAGTAGTATCCAATCAGTGCTCCATCCTACCTGCCTGTTTCATTTTAAAAACTAAACATGATGGAAATAACTTGTGCATGGATTACTTCAAAATAGTTAGTCACTAGTTCTGCAAACAAGAGTGAAACAAGTCATCGGGCAAGAGCTTGTTTGAAGTAAGAGGATATTGTGGCCCAGATTTCCTTTCCGGAAAGTCACCCTTAAAACACTTTCTACAACGAAGAGATGACAGGCTCAAAATCCAGCTGGAGTCGTTTAACCCTGAAACCAAGGGCTAACAGACTACACTAGGTGGCACTGCTACACACGGCTTCCGTTTCCCTCCTGTGGGTTCAAACAAAGCTTAATTTTTGAACCAATATCTGTATTAAGTTTCACAGTCCTGTGCATTGCACAGCAGGATACTTAAAATGTCTAGAATTTGTCTTTTGAATCTAATTCCTTCATAGTAGAAACTGGAATCAGCTGAAAGCCTCTTGGCATTGCAACGCCATGGGTAGGTGTGGGCCACACAGCCAGCAGGCCACCCATTGAACAGAATAAACTCAGCCTTCATTTTTCTTCTTTACAGTAGTTAAAGAGAAGCAGGAATTTCAACAGCCTTTTGTCCTTAGAAAATCAGAGTGGAAGAGTCTGGCTGAACCACCTGCCTAACAGAGAAACTTAGAGGTCCAAAATTCAAACACTATCCACTGTTATTTCATCTTCCCTAACTCTTCTAGGGTATAAAGGAAGAGTGCCATACTAAAATTACCATAGCTAAAACTGGCAAGGTTTTCTTTCCAAACACATCAAGTCTTGATACTAGAGACTGTTTAAATTAGTGCCATGTCATAGCTTTCCACCATAGTTTCCAATTTCTGCACTGAAAATAAGTTTCAGCCAAAGATAAAAATTCATTAAGCAGTTTCCTCAATAGAAGGAACATACATTTTTGAGATCACTGTGCAAAAAAGAAAGACAGGCATCTCCACTGCCACACTCACTCCCATTCCAGCCAATATGAGGATGTACATCTAAAGAAAGCAACTTGGAATTGCTGCAGAAAGGGCCTCTAGCAATTTTGCAGCATTTCTAATAGCCTAACATTTGTGGATGTCCTTCAGAAGCTCAAAGTCAGCAGGCTTTGTCCTGGACAATTTTTAATCATAGAAGACTTACTCTGTATTGTCATACAATGAAAATGAGATTATTTCTGTTCTCCCCCTTCTCTTAAAAAAAAGAGCTGTGGTGTTCTACTATATGCATAAAGGCTGGATAAAGTTGGCTGTGGCTATCACTACAATATTTCTGATTTGCAGCCAGTAGGTGTTAAAATGCAACAATTCAGGAGTGTGAACTAAGCTCCTCCTAGTTCTAGTGATTAGACAGGAGCAGAGCTGCAAGGATGTGTCCAAAAGCGAGCAGGGCAGACTGATTTTTACATAGGACCTTACCCTACAGAAGTTTCTGAAAGTAGAATTTGTTATGGCCAAATTCCTCTTTCATTCTAAATTTCAGGATGTTTAAAACCATTGTCAAAGTATTGAAACAGAAGAATTAGTGAAGTGTCTTCTTGTACACTTAGAGAGAACTGTGTATTTGGATTAATCATATTAATGAACCTTTATAAAAGTTTACTCCCACCTTTCTTAGGGGGGAAAACAACCTGACATTGAGAGATTCTCACTCTTCTGTGATAAATGTCAACATTTCCTTAGAATCTCCAAGTCTTCCAATTATAAACATTTTACAGTGCAGAAGAATCTTGCTAAGCAAATAAATCAAGGTTTTAACATAAATTAATAATAAATTAGGTCTTTTTATACTGAACAAACAGCTTTAAGTAATCAAAAAGTTAGTCTCTGCATGGGAGAACACAATTTTTTTCTTTCAGTCTAATATCTTCACCATTGTTTGCCCAGGAAAAGAACACAGTCTGAATTTTAGTGGGAGCTACATAGCACATTTTCATTCTTTGCTTGGCTCAAAACAGAAAAAAAGAAAAAGTAAAACGAGAACTATGATCTTGGCAACCCAAATGTCTTCTCTGTACTAAACAGCCTGAAGAGGCTGAGTTTATAGTGGTCCCTTCTTCAAAGTAGTGTTAGCAGACATAGCTACACTAAACACTGATTTGTGGGATTGCTGTTATCTTTAAACCAAGTTTGATTCAAATCTCATGATCAAAACAGGAAGCAACAAACTGAAAGCAGACATTCCTGCTCCAGTCAGCTTTTAGTATTCCCTAGCTTTGGTTTCATTTCAAGCGTGTCACATTTATCCAAGAAAGGGGGGAAAAAATAGTGTCCTAAGAAAAACTGCAAAATGAAAGCACTGAAATGTTTAAAAACAGCTCATTGGCAGGTCCTTCTGACAGGAAGTCAAACTATTCCAGCAGATTGCATCTTTCTTGGAGGGCCAGAATATATTAGACAGTCCTAAATTATTGAACATATTCTACCACATGACTCCAATTAAGAGAAAAACAGTACTAGCTTTATGAACTTGAAAACTAACACTGTAAGAAAACGTTACATATTCAGGCCTCTAATCCAGTGATGGAGTCCAAAAGCACAGACTTGAACTCTGACAGCAGCCTACTGACTTCTGCAAGACTGTGATGGTGGTGGGAATCGTGCTGGTTTCAGAGAGGGAAACAGTTTTACATCACATGATGCCACATGATTTGAGTACTCTGCTTTCTATGCAGATGAAACAGGTGTCACTAAGCTTTTTTTAAATGGAGAACAGGAGAGAAAACAAACATGTTTATGCTGATCCAGCCTAGAAGGGTAAACAGCCTCAGAGACCAGCTGCTCAGGGGTGAGGATAAAATATGAATTGGATTGATCAGTTCAGAACAGGAGCTTTATCCTCAACCTGTCTCTATTCAGCCACCAGAAGACTGGCAAACACATCCCAGGGCAGATACCTGGCACATGCTAGGAATGGCAGCACAGGAATTCAAACCAGGGCAGTTGCCTATGCAGACTACTTAGTCTGTCTCATTTCTGTCCTGAAGGCTGTTTAACACAGGTAAGAAGTGAAATAACATCAGTAGGAGAGAATAAGAACCTGATCCATGTTACCAGACGAGGCTGCCAGCAGAACTGTGAGCAGAGACTTAATGACAGCTGAAGACAGACAGGGGGACGTGCAGGAGAAGATTTCTCAGTCAAAAACCCCAAGAAAATTACTTGTTCCCACACAGCAATTTGAATTTTGACAAGTCAGTTTTTTCCCTTATGTATTTTATGGAAAGCAGTCATTTTAGGTAAAGCCATTAGGAAAATTCCCCAGAAGAGCTCATATTAGTATTCCACTGGAAGTTCAAGATCTGAAGGCAATACTGCATTCTGCAAGATTTCAAAAGAAACAGGATCCTGCAGTTCTTCATTTATACAAGTGTTTTATATGTCTTTACCTACTGGATGAACCTATAAGGCTGGTTTCCTCATGTTTCTGAAAAGCTAGACAAGATTGCTTTTCTCTTTTCTTAAATGAAAACTTTGATTCTCATGTAATCCTATCTTTCCATGACAGAAGAAAGGAGAGACTTGGAGGTGGAGTGGTGGAACAGGACAAAAATACCTCAAATTATAAAAAAAGAAAAACAAATTAAGATGTTGCTTTCCTCAAGTCCATTAACACAACAAAACACAGACATCTGTTTATATCAAACTGAATTTGTTTATAAAGTAAAAGTTTGCATTCTAGTATCTACTGACACATGCAAATATTCCATTCAATAGTAAAGCTACTGCAGTACTTTAGTACAGGGTTTAATACAGCAGAATTGCTTTTCAGCTGGATGAACTACTAGTCATGGGCCTGTGAAAAGAGGCCTTCAAGGCAGTCTATCACACTGGGATTCTTATTAACAAACAAAAATCCAGCAACATGTCACTTCTTATTCTGAATTGGCAGAAAACTGAAAATATTGGAAGATCACAAAGTACCAATTCTACTTTTTGAAGGATATAGAGGGTTACTCTCTCAGATTCTAATGGAGCCTTTAATATTTACACTTAACCATTAGGATAAGACAAAAAAGTGATATTCCAAAAGGACAAATTCTTATTTTTTCACTATAGGTTTAATTATTCAGTATTAACTGATACACCTCTACTGAAGCAGATGGGGCTGCTTTCATCACTAGTGGTCTTCTTTGAGCTCAATGTCTAAGCTCAAAGTTCCCTACTACAGGTCAGTAGACGCAGGTTTCCCAGAAAAGATAAACAACTCAGCACAAGGCAGCTCAGCTCTCATGCAGCCACACCTTGCACCTGGCAGAGCTGCAGGCACTAGCAAAGCAGGCAAAAAAAAAAACCACACCAGAAAGCCTGTTTCTCACCTGTCAGGCTGGTTTTAGGTGCATGCAAGAGAAGAGGGTGAGGGAACAACTCTCCAGCTCCAGATCTTCAATGAGTTAAATCAGTTCCCAACGTTTTCGCGAGCAGTGATTCAACATTTAAGAGTTGTTTGCCTAAATTTATGTCATATTTGTGAATTCCCTGTTTGGACCAAGCTACAAGAAGTTTGGAGTGCTTAATTTGTCATAGACATAAGCCAAAAGAAGGAGATTGCAACAATTAGTTACACAGATAATTTGAAGAACAGGCTTAATCAGAAAGCTGGTGCTGCTATCACTTACAGACAAAAAAAAAGCATAAAAAAGTAACATCCAAGGTGGGTAAAAAACCAAACAAAAGAGTTGATGTAGTTCTGACTTGGATGTCAGGAGAAATGAGAAGACACACATTCATGTGGCCCCCTTGCTCCTCAAAACACACCCACTAGGTCTGGTTCCAATTCCACCCTCTTGAGGAATTCAGCAAGCACTGCCAATCAGCCTTAGCAATCTATAAACTATCATTAATGTTTTGGAACAACTGCCAACAGGTTTATTGACAGTTTACTTTAAACTTTTGTTTTGATGCAAGTAAAAGCTTTAATCCCATTTGCCAAACACTGAAAGGTTATGGTAGATGAGAAGGCCTTACAACACAGGAAGAAGCTTTGACAGTCACATCTGTAGAAGGAAAAAACTTGCAGGGGATTAAAAAGCTCAAATAAAATCTTGTTATAACTAAAAAAAACAACCCAGAACCTACAATCTCAGGATTGAACACAATTTTAGGATCATAAGCTAAGCACTCTGAAGTCAAACTGTCCAAGTTAATGCACATCAAGTAATCTTCTGTGTCCTTGTAGTAGGTATCACAATAAAGTTTATATCCCATCTAGGGATTACAAAATAAAGTATCAAAAAGACTTCTCTCTCCCGAGAGAAACACTGCAGGATATGGATATTACAGGAATGGTTGAAAGACTCAGCATGGTTTATATACACAGGGGATGAAGCATAGTGCAGTGCTGGCTGACAACATACAACAGAGTCCATGTGTGTGACAGAAATGGTTGGAAAAAGTGAATCATTCTGCAGATCATAGTGAGCAGTTTATGGCATCTAAAATGCATATGAAGCTGGATTCAGAGCTTCACAACAACCCACACTCATAGCTGGACTCCTATTTATGGGAAAAATGTTTTCTTTAAAGCATTTTTTTCCTTTTTTATAAGTACTGTACTTTTGTCTTACTGGGGTAACTGAAGTAGTTTTTGTTCTCAGATCTAAGTTATTTGCAAGTCCACCTTGCTAAAACACAGCAGCATGGCTGAAGAAGTTAAACTGACACTGCAGAGTGTCCTGTGGTTTGCAAAAAAGAGATAAAAGGTCTTGCTGTGCATGTCTTGATTAAGTTAGTGCCTGAAGCAAGCAGTAAGTGCAGTGAACTCCAAAGATGAAGCTGATTTTTAAAATGCTATCAGACCTAGCAAGTAGAAGCTCCTTGTTTATAGTAAAGCCTCAATGGAGAAAATGAGTAGTGTTGTGTACCTCAGTGGACTCACTGTCTCCAGTTCTTTCAGATCTACCTCAGTGCTGTAGGTTCCTTTTAACCCTTTGTTTAACCCTGAGGCTGCTGCCAGGTCTAGCTCAGCATCTGGTTGAGCAAGCAAGGCAGGGAGGTGCCTGGCCTGTCCACAGAGTCTCAGGGCATTCATCTGGGCTGTCTCAGCTGCTGTGATCAGCACTTTGCTCCTGGGCTGTAACTAGTGGGACAAGCAGCCAGCAAATAATGTTGCAAACCTGAGAGGAAGGGGAGTTAGAAAAGTGTTGCAGGTTAAACACAATTAAATGTATATTCTTACTGGAAATGTATTGATAAATTGGGGCAATAAATCACTATGGTGGTGGCAAGTTTGTGCATTATTAAGAAAGGAATAATAAGAAAAGATACAGACACTTTTTTCAGTTATAATTTGAATCTCCTCTGTCTCCTTCTCTGGAGACTTTCAAGATCTGTCTGGATGCGTTTCTGTGTGACCTGTCCTAGGTGGCCCTGTTCTGGCCACTAGATGGTCTCCAGAGGTCCCTTCCAACCCCTAACATTCTGTGATTCTGTGTAACTGAGGAGACTATGAAAGGAGAATAAACTGCTTGATATGGTTCATTCAGAAGACTTCAGTAACAACAACGGCTCAAAGTTCTCAAAGACTCCAGATATTTTTGTATTGTCTTCCTTACACATTGATTAGAATTAATTCTGCTCTTGTCATGTAATGTAGACAGCCTGTCTCAAAAGAGATAAAATATGTAAGGAAAGAAAATATATGAAGAAACTTAATGCTGCTTTAGGATCTTTCATATCTGTGCCCTTCTGAGTTTTAAATAGAAAGCTGCTCTTACTGGGTTGAGTCAAACCTGTTCATATGGAAGGCAGGCTACCAGCTACATTTAATACTAAATAGATCCTTTTAAAAAAGAAATAAATCAGCAGAGCCTCTCTGTTGAATAGTCAGCATTAGTTTTTTCCTAAACCACATCAAAAAACCTTGAGAAGTTCGTCATGTGGCTAACAAAACAGGACATGCACAGGTGAAGAGGGAGAGGAGCTGATCTCCTTTGGGATGATGATCCAAGGTACCTCTCTGAGACAGCAGCCTCTCAGGCAGAGCAGGTACTGCACCATTAGACACATGCCCAAAACCAGATGTAAGCCCCTGCAACCAGGGGCCCACTGGGACCAACTGACACACAAAATCCAGCCTCAATTCAATTCATGCTGTGTTCAAACCAGACAAAGCTTGTTAGAACAGAGAAATGTACCTAGAAACAGAAGTTTTAAAACTGAGAGCCAATGCAGTGTTTTCTTAAGATGTGGTAAAAAGCTCCCCAGGAGCTTCTGCAATGCCATGCTGAACTGAATGAAGAAATCTAAGACAAGTAACATCAATGAACGAGACTAATGGGGAAACTCAGATGAGAACACACGGGATAAATGACTCATCCCAACAGCCTTTATATATTCTTTCAGGAACAATTCAGAAATGCCATACAGCTTTTGAACTCAAGAAATTTCAATGTTGATGACAGAATGTTGCTGCATCCCACCAAACCCACAACCATTTGCACCTACAAAGCCTTGCTAGGTGCATATTTTCACAACAACTAAAGTCTGCTTTGATCTGCTAACTACAATAACTTCTACATACATAAAAGGCTGCTAAGGACAAGACCTTTACCTTCCAACACCTTCTGCAAAGCAGCATTGCACTGAGACTAGAGGGTTGTGGGAGAGTAAGGAACCAAACTAGTTTGGGAGAAGGAAAAAAAACAACCAAACCACAGAAGGAAGGATAGAATAAGAAAAAAGCTCCTACTTTTCAACTAAATAGAATGAACCATAAGAAAGCAAAGAATATTACCTCCCTTCCTTCCAGCTTCAGAATAAACCATAAACAACCTAATTCTTGAAAAAGCAGGATTTCAGGAACCAGAGCCTCACAAAAGTTACAGATAGACAGGAAATATTCTATTCTCCTTCTTTAACAGGAATTTTTCCCCAGTACAATATTTTTGGGAATTGCCTGTCACCATCCTTCAAATATCTGACATTTCTTAATGCCTCTGGACACACTTAACACTCTTCTATACTGCCTGAAGCCAAACAACAGAGTTCTCCAGAAATTAATACTATATGACATGCATTTGTCCAAGGTGTAGCTTTCTCCACCCTCTGATTCCCATGCAAGTGTGTGTAACTGTTAAAGGAAAACTACATTTTAAATATCCTAATTGTGTTGTAAAGGGGGCTCTTCCAGGGAGGAGTTGAGGTACTTCCTCCAGCAGTTAAACCCCACTGTTTCATACCACACTGCATCACCAGTATTGAGAGAGTGTGAGAGATACCAAAATTCAAACTTGACTAAGGTGAATTACCTGGTAAGCAGAATACTAACACAACAAATGGCCACACTATCACTACACTGAAGAAAACTGACTTCATGGATGAAAGAGCTCCTGAATGTAGCTCTTTCATCACTTGTTTGGAAAATGTCCATCATGTTTGGGATTATCTTTTTCCTAATCAGAGGAAAGGAAATATCTATGCCTGAATCAACAAGCAAGCTCAGTTCACACAAGCTTCACATTGAAGAGAACATTCCCATCACATCCATGCCTTCCCAGCATTTACAGTGTAAGACAAACAGATAGGAGGAAAAAATACACATGTACTTTACCAAAATTCCTTTGATCACCTCAGGGTAGAGACACTGAGATTCTTTTCCTCCTATCACCCACCAACCCCCTCAACATACAACTCACCTAGCTGTGCCCAGATTTATACTATGCAGCTGAGGTGCCCTGATAGCGTAGGAACAGCACCTGCTCAGATTTCAAACACCAACTACTCAATAACCAGGTCCAGACCTAACTTACATTGCCCATCTTGTTTGCTATCATGGTTATCCTTCTCTGTGCCTCAATTAACAGGCTCAGTTAGGCTAGACACACAGCTACACAAGTTACAGCTCCATCTCTAGCTTACAAAAGATTTAGTTGTTCAGACACCAGTGATGAAAGATCTAGAAAGCCCTACCTTTGTTGCAGAGCCACTTGTTGACATTAATATTACTTAGTGAGGAAAAAAGGATCAGAAAGATAGATATTGCACCAGCCCAACAAAACTAATATTACAAACTCAAACTATTACTCTAGATTGGACAAAGGTGTTTTATCACAACCCTAAATCTTTTGAAACTGTTACAATTAACACTTCTAGCTCTTTCACAAAACACCACCTGAAGAGCATTTTCAAGGAAATGATAAAACCAGGCTTATCCAGACCTTGATGATAAAACTGAAATTCACAAAGAAAAGGGAATATATTATGATACTCTGGAATAGCTAGTGGAGACTGGCAAACGTGTGAATTTCAGGTTACATTCACCCACAATTTGTACCTCAACACCACTGAAAAGCAGGCTTATTAACTAGAAAGAGAAGTCATTAGGAAAAATTGAGAATAAGATTCAAAGAAAATTCAAGGATCTGCTATGGACATGAAGATGGTCTGCAAGTGACAGAAAATCCAGAATCAAAGGATGACCTCCTGCTGATTACTTACAGTGTGTCTGCTCAAAGTGCCCAGAGATTTTTGACAAAGGTTAGTAATTTTTAAGTTCATTGTGAAGATCCACAGATGATAACTGGTAGAGGTATGTATAAAGTGGTCATTACTATGCAGTTTCCAAGCAAAATATTTGTTTGTTTTAAGGAGGAAACTAGAAGGAAGAGAATGGTTAAGTAACTGGTAGAAGATTTAAAAAGAAAAAAAAATATTGGAATTAAGTACCTGTATGTCAATCAGATATGCAACTATCTGCATTAAAATCTGCTTCTGTTTCAGGAGAGAGGGGAAAAAAAAAACAAACAGCTCATCACTTTTTGAAACTGAAAGACTCCTCAGAATCATTTGATTCCAGATTTTGTTACCTGGGAAAAGCTCTTAGAAAGAAATGTAGAGATAGGTAATAAAAATCAAAGCACAGGAAAGATCTTGAATGGGGACACCTAACAAGAATGAGTCTCTTCAGCTCATGGAAAGGTAAAGTAAGGCAGTACAGAATAAAAGTAAACAAACTACTGAATTACATAGTTAATATACTTCAGAAATATTTATTGCATTAGGAGTACTGAATATTCACTTTAGAAGAGGTGACAAATTCAGAGCTGGAAAAAGTAACACCTTTCAACAGTGCATAGCTGACTCACTGTCACACAACATCACTGATGTTTATTGCTTCACTGGACTCAGAAATGGGTGAGATGATTCTATTAATAGCAATACCCACAGTTCTAAAATAAATATTACAAAAGAGCCAGAGCTTTGAAAGCGATATAACTTCTTCAGCTTTGGAATGGGAAGAACTTTGGCCTTTTGAAGGCTAAATGAACTGTCATAGTAGTAACTTTAGTGTAACTGGTAGGACATTAGGAGCATTGTTAAAATCAGACATTTTATCATATGATACCTAAATAATTTTTTTTTTTTAATATTTATTGCACTATTAATGACCAGCTTGAATGCCAACACAGTCTGATTTTCCAGCACTATTATTCCTTTCAGTCTGTGTATACAGACCAGCCTTATCTCCTTAAGTGGAATAAAAGAGAGAGAGATAATTTGAGATGTCTAAAACACTTTCCATGTTCACTTTCCTAGTATAAGGGCAGAAAGTGGAAATTACTGGGGGGTGGGGGGAAGGGACTATTCCAAGTCCCAGTTTATTATTTATTCTGTACTGTCTAATCTCTTCCAAATTCTGCTCAACAATGCAGTCTGACAGCAGTTGGCAGGCACGACAGCAGACTGGGCATTACACAGTTGTGCCTGGAAATTCTGCTCTGTGATGTGATCTTGGTGCACTTCTTCCCTTGCATCCCTCCAGCATGAAGAGGGGACATATCTATGCATAAAGTAGATGCACCAGCTAGATAATTGAAGACCTTCTTGAACTGACCTGTTGGTAGACAAAGGTTACCATGGAAGTACACTGCAAGCAATTAGAAACTTAACATAGATTTGTCCACATTTCTTTACAAAAGGTACTCTTATACTTATCTAAAAGTCCAGTTTTTAAAAGCCCTAGTGTGAATGTTGCGAGATTGAAGGAGTAAAGACAGCTCCATGCCAAACCATCATTAGAGGTATTTCTGGTTTTGTAAATTATTGTGTGTCCTGACTGACAGATTTTATATTAGATATTCTTCTCTTCACATAGCAGTATCTGGAACATGGGCCCTGCAGGCTCACAGATCTTTATTCCTAGAGTAATATTTCACATGTCAACAAATTCGAGTAGAAACAGTAAGGAACAGTTAGACACATACTATCCACATTTCATGAATAGCTGGCATTTTTAGGATTTTCAATTTCCTCACATGTATATAATGAATCACTTATCTGTGCCTAAAATCTGACTAATGCCATAAATATATCCTTAGAGCACTAAAAAAAGTAATTGCTAAGAAACTTCTAGGCAGGCTCAGTACCTGATACCCTCTAGTGAATTGTGCCTAGCAAATCATGGTGCACCTCCCTCTCCCTTGCAGGTGGTGCAGTGCTGCTCACCTGACAGTGCTGCTGGGGCACCACGCTCCCATCTGGATTTCCTGCTTATTCTGTCCCTACTGGTTGCATTCTCTACCCTGCAGGAAATTTTGCACCTGTCCTACAGAGAGAGTATTTGTTTGGGCTGGCGAAAAGGAGGCTAACAGGAATTCTGATAGCTGCCTACAATGATAGGGATTTGTGATGTAAGAGCCAAACTCTCTCTTTATGAATACACATCTACAAAACAGTCTTGTACCCAAACAAAAATGAGATGCAGATTCTCTCACTAGCTAGTGTTCCTCCTTGAATCTTAGTATCTGTTAGCTACTCAGTTCAAGTGAAAGAGGAAGAACCGAAAGGCTAGACATTATACGAGAATATGCTTTTCCACACATAAGACTGTAAACAGTGTCCTACCTGACCTTTTAACCAGAGAAAACAACACAAGACAGTTTACATGGAATTTTTAAAAGGAAGAGAGATTAAACTGCTGTGGTTTTCCAAAAACAGGCCAGCCTGTGCACTCCAGCCAGAGCTCGTTCAATCTGAGCAGCCTTCATGCAGCCAACAAGAGGTATGTTTCCTTAGAATTGCCAGGAATGCAAAGCAATGCTAGACAAGTGTAGACTGATCACAGGATAAATGCAAGAAGCAAGGAAGTGGATCCAGCTGTGTAGTGCATGATGTTTGCCTGGCAAGGGAAGAGTTACAAGTGTTCAAGTCCTGGAATGAGGCAAGAGGGAGAAAAAAGCAATTTTCCCAGAAGTGCACTTGGTTCCAGAGGAGAATTCAGCTCCCATCAGTGGGGAAATTCAGCTTAGCTAAGTTTGCTCTCCTCTTTGTTAGACAAATACATCTCCCTCTTTCTTAACACAAGCATGTGCAGATCAAGTTGAAAAGCCAAGTCCCAAACACAGGTACTGCACAAGTCATGTGAATCAGTATCACTCAAACCTTTCTGCATCTGCTCAAAACATGAGCTTATGGCCTTAACTGTTGCTCTCCCCCTCTTTTGTAGGCATGTACTTGATGCCCCTGCAGTTACTTAAAACTTCTTTCCACAACAGATCCCATACTCTGCCTCATCTCACTTCCTGAACATCCTAATGATACGCTCTCTTACAAATTAAAAACAAAAATACAGCTTTAATAATTTCAACTTAAAATTTGTAATGCTACTCCTGCCTTCAACAAAGTCCTTCTCCTTGATCTGACTCCTGCCCTTGTCCAGTTGGCTCCCAGTGATGCTCTTCAAGCTGCCCAACTAATTCACTACATGTAGTGGAGGGCAGGTGGCAGCTCTGGACTACTGGCCAGCCTGGTAGAGCACACTTAGATTTCCTTATGACTTGCATGTATGTATTTCCTTCCTGTGGAGCCAGGGAGTGGGTCAGAGGGAAAGGAGAAGGGCTGTACACACCCAGGTCTGCAAGCCCAGTACAGACAGAACTAAAGCTCATTAATACTTTCTTCTCAGCTTCAAATCTTCTTCCAGTCATTAACAGTCTTTTTGTTTTAATTAATCAGTATCTCTTGTTCATTCCCTTTATATCAACCCCATTTTTACAGTCTGCTGCAATGCTGTAACATTTACTTCCTTCCCAAAGTTTACTTACAATCAGAATACATATACAGGTCCCAGATATTACAATACAGCTTCACCTGCTTTGTGGAACTCTTACTCTTTTTTTAAATTTGGACCAAGATCTGTATGATAACATCTTAGTATTGGCAAGTACCTACATTCAGAAACCATAAATTAGGTCACAATACATTTTATGACTGGCTTAACAAATAATAGGTTTAAAAAAATGAATTTTGGCCTTCCTTTAAATGAAAAAAAACCAAACCAACATACATTTTCAATACAAGGGTAAAGAGTTTTCTCATATTCTTATGACTGTCTTTGAGAAAACACTAAATGCCTTGAGACTCCTGATAATGTTGCAAGAGTTTCAACACACTGCTGTTTCCTGATATCCTTATGCACTCTTTACATAGTAGGAGTTAAAATGTAAAATTTGTAAGAATTGCTAACACTTCAAATTTATGCGTTTTATTAAAACTGCCTATACTTCACTAAAAAAATAACTCTTATTAATAACAGGGCTCATGCTGTGCCCATTTAGTATTAGTATTTGCAATCACTATGAAACTAATTTCCACTTTTAGAATACAAAGGTCGAAATCCTGCCTGTGGCAACATCCACTTAAGTCAATGAGATTTAAAAATGCATATCTTCAGGCACAATCTGGTTCATTGCCACGTGTGTGTCTCATACAGCACCCCAATGTTCCAATGAAGAGTTAAATGCATATTCCACTGACTTCAGAAAATGTTTAAATCTGTAGAGGCTGAGTCTTCTCCCTTTTCTGTACTGCTTTTCCTGTGAGTTTTAGTTAAGTGATCGTTAAAATACGTGAACTTCCTAAAGAATTCAGTAGGAATAACAATATTGTGTTGTAATAGACAGCCTTAGAAGGAGCTAACACATGCATGGAAACATGACTTAATAATAAATAATGATGAATTTCCAAATGGAATATAGAATAAGAGCCTTTGTAGTGTGTGCTAGTCTGCAGAAAATTAACTAATCCAGAAATTCTTTTCAGATTACCCAGTTCCTAGATTTGAATTTTTATGTGTACATATTTGGAAGTATACTTGTGTACATGTGCACAAATGTATATGGAGAGAAGTCTATCTGCCCAGCAGTCTTGCTATTTAAGTGAGAAAGTTGCAGGAAACCTGTGGTTTACTCCATGGGGAAGGCAGCAGAACCATCTTATAAATAGGTCAGACTCTAAAGCTGTTCAATGTGTTTTTTGCAGAACAGATTCATACAGAAAGATAGTGCCCTCACTGGTGGAGCTCTTTGTCACTCACCTTATGCTGCAAATGGGTAAGTCTCCTTGTGTGTTTGGACACTAATAAAAAAGCTAAGTAGTTTATTTTACTTTACAAATCAGATGAAAACGTGATTTATGAATTTCTTACATTCTAAATATTTGATGTTATTTGGAATGTGCTGAGAGTGAGCAGTTCCTTCAGCGAAGAAAACAGGCATATTTTCTAACTAACTTTTAATGACTTTTGAGTGATTAAAGATTTTTTGGTTGACAAGGTCAGTAACCAAAGAGACAAAATATACTCTTCCTCTAAGCGGTACAAGTGCTGCTTTTCAAAGTAGTGCCTTCTTGCAGGGCACTTTGACCTTGTTTTGGATTTTGTTTGTACAATGAAATCTTAGTCCTGCCATTTTAACCACACACTCCAGCAGATTTTAAACAATGGTAAGTTTTCTATGGTCAAGTCCTTATTACCCTCTTTAATAACAAGATTTCGTCTCCTGTATTCATATCTCTAACGGAATGACTGGTTAGAAGTTGTTTTCTTATGTATTTGGTTTGTAAAGCTGCATATTGGAGGGTTAGGTTGCTGTTGCAGTTATTTTGGCAGGATGGTAAGCAACGTACAGGTTTATTTGTAATTTATTAAGTCTTTGACAGACTGTTCTGTACTTCAGAGGCTCCACAGTTTATTTTTTGTTGCTGCTTGTCTTTAGTCCTTGCCAATATATTTCCTTTCCTTTTCCAAACAAAGCTAGGGTTGTAAAATCCTAACACTAAAGAATTTTAACAGCTAGATCCAGTTACGTAGCTAATTTTTAATTTATCATTGCCATACAACTTTTCATTGAACAGAAGAACTCTGTAGATGGGCTAAAGAGATGTCACCCACTAGCCAACAGCATCAAAATTCCCTCCTGACTGAATGGCCTCCAGGCTTAATGTTTTTGCTACAATCATCCAT
Organism: Hemiprocne comata; assembly: GCA_020745705.1. NCBI lineage: Eukaryota > Metazoa > Chordata > Aves > Apodiformes > Apodidae > Hemiprocne > Hemiprocne comata. The sequence continues at coordinate 11,474,636 of CM036600.1, forward strand.
AACCCTTTTCTGAAATAATGCTTTTAAGAAGTTCTCATAATGAGATCACTGCACTGGCAAACAGCTTTGTCTGATCCAGTAATAACATTTCCAGGGACAGCACTGCAGTCTTCTTAAAGTAATTTTAATATTAATACAAAAAAAGCATTTTCCAAGAGGACACACACGAGTGGGGAATAGAGTGGGGAAGAAAGGAAAGGTGAACTGTTCCTTTTCATGTAATATCATCTCCACAGATTTGCAGGTCCTGCAGAGCAGCATAGTAAATAAAAATCTGAGTTAATCTATGCTATATGTTTGCTGTACAAGCCATGGAATGTTGCCCCCTGACATGTGCTGTTAATGCCCGTGGGTTTCACTTGTTCCAGAAAAGCCTTACTGCAGCCAACTACAGGCATTAATTTTCAGGAACATTTTGTGACTCATGCATCTTTTGGTTTGGAGGATGACAGCAGGATAAGAGGCAGTGGAGAAGAACGCCGAGATGGAAGCATGAAATGAGAAAAAGGAAGTATCTTCAGATCCCTCAAGACTTCCTAAATTTGTCAGAACTCTTTCCAGCCTCCTTGTTCTAGGCTCAGTAAGCCTAAAAAAGGACTTTAGTTCTCAAGGAGTTAAGGATTGCTGGGAAGCTGCTGCTCTTGCTTAATCTCATCATGTTCCTTTGAGGGGGAGGAGGAAATGTTCCCAAGGCTGGAGCAGGAAGGGGTATGTGAGTAAAGTTGTTTACCAAGAACACACTAAGGTTTGTAAAAACCTGAGACACTTTTTATGAGTATACCAGGGCTCTCAGGGATGAAAGCAAAGAACTCTCTGCCATCCACAGCAGGGAAGGAGAAGGGGGACGAAGCTGTGAGAACCTTGATTTGCCTCAGTGGTTTTTAAGGTGACTAATGAAATGGTGTTCTACATTGGGCATGGCAGCTCTCTTTGCACAGGTTTTTAAAGAGCCAAGAGAGAGGAAAAGCCCATTTCACTCTTTACTTTCTCATTGTTTTCTCCATTCTTCCTCTCACAGTGCTGTCCATCTGTGGAATCATTCTATGGCATCCTTACTAAGGTCCACAGGGGAGAAGAAATCATATTCATCTGGATTTCAAACGTTAGCAGGGTATGATTTTGCTCCAAAAGACATAATAGATATTTATGGTAAATGGAATGGTATTTCTGGGTCTCTATCCCTAACACTATGCACATCACATGATAAGGCATGGATGCTTCCCAACCAAGCAGTTTAGGAATCTCAGCTCCAGATTTCCAAAATTTTCAATGCTGAGCATTTACTGTTACGTTTCACATTACCTTTGAACTCTCCAGGCCCTATTTGATATAATTTCCTGTAAGAATTTTAAACTTTAAGTAAACAAAGTATGAGTCTCACTTTAGTATTTCTGCAAAGCTTCTTTGCTTGTCAAAGCTTGTGTTAAGAAAAGATGACAAACAATGAAGAATAAAAGCTGCAGCATGGGAAGCTCTGTGGACAACAGCTCTATGAACTGTGGACAACATTTTACTGTTCACAGGAACTGCTAGAAATAGTATTACAAATGACTGGTTGTTTTTTTATTAGACAGACAGATTTATAAGTTGACCTTTCAATCACCTAAAACTGCATGCAAATTTTCCTCATGCTACTCTACCTCGTAGGTACTAATGGAAGCAACACGAGGTTTCTTCCATCAGTGCTCTATTAAGAATGCCTTGAAGTCCATTCTACTCCTCCCAAAGTATTTGACAACTACAGCCTCTTCATGTAAAAAACTAATATGGTAAAAACACAGCTCAAAGAGGGGCAGGTTCACTCACAAACAGTGGGGTTTTTTTTCAGCAAGGGGACGCAATGACTGGGGTAATTCATCATCCATCCTGCAGGAAGACAGAAACTAAGAGAATTCTAACCACAGAAGACCTACTTTTCAGACTGTATGTACTTTGTATTACTGTCATAAATGTAATGAGGAAAACTGCAATTAAAGGTTTATTCTCTCACTTGTCTATACACAACAGTCACCAGGGAAATATCCAAAGGAAAATATCAGATGTTTCAAACAGGTCTAATTTTTTACATTAGAGAAGACTAGATGAGTGAGTTTGCTGTTTTATTGGACTCATATCCATATAAGCCATCTGCTGGCACTGAAAATACAGGTCTAAGCTTGCTATATAAAGCCATTATATTTAGACTGTCATTCTTCTAATTCAGATGCAAAACTAGAAGTGTCTTACTAAAAACTTTCTAATATAAAATCAACCAGAAAAGAGACTGAGTTTGTTAGGTCATTTGATAGAAACTCCTTATAAAAACCCATGTGCTACTGTTTACAGTTATAATGCACAAGTCACCAGGTCTAATAGTGGTAACCATCCTATTTTCCAGCACAGGAAATGGAGGAAATAAGAAGTAAAATAGAACTAACCAGGAATGAAAGAAACAACTATCAGAAGAGAAATGCCCCTTCCAGAGTCCCTAAATGCCTTGTCCAAATGTTTTAATGATGTTGTTAATGATATTATCACCACAGTGGTGAGATAAAGACTGGGGAAAGGGACAATACAGTGATTTGGGAAAAGTGGCCGAATTGCTGCAATTTCCAGCTGGCAGCTGGTGACCTGGGGCATCTCTCAGGTAACAATATTGAGATCAATACTGTTTAATGTCTTTATTAATTACCCTGATGATAACATGGAGTGCAGGTCAGATTACAGCCTATCTAGGCAGACATATTTTTATTAGAAACTGTTTAAGATTTGCACAAATAACTACTCAATTACCCTGCTGATCAGCAACTCCCTTCATCTGAAGGCTTCACTTTCTTGGAGTCACTGGCAACCATGAGGCTCCTTTCTTGCAGGTTTCCTCCTATTCCTGTTCAGATAAAGCCAAAGATCTTGTTAGCCTGTGTTTTTACTTACAATCTCTTATTACACAGCAGAAAGCATGTCCTAATCCCTTCTAGCTATGTAAATATTGAACTTGTTTGCTGATTTTTACAGGTAGATGGTACGTAAACTGTAGCTATGTAATCACTAAATGTAAAAAAAAAAAACAACAAAACAACAACAACAACAAAAACACCTCAAAACTTACTATTCCACTCCTTGTATCACAAATTAATGAGGCCAATACTTATACCACTGTCACATTTTACATATTTTCAAATTGTCTGTAAGCTGTTCCACATCAAACTTTCAACATGCAATGCACACACATATGCCAGAAAGATCAACATTTAAGCCTGTGTTTCCATTATACAGTCTCACTTGGTCAGGATGGCTACTCAGTCTGCACTTTTAGACCTTACTCTGAAAGCTCCCCATTTATAAAAGGGAATTAAAACTACTAGAAAAATGCTTAAATGTACAGGCAAACTGTGTTCACTGTGTAACAGCTGGTAGTGGGAGGTGGGAGTGATACATCTGTTCATTTATGCATTCCATCTAGTTTCAAAGATACAGTCTAGGATATGGCAAGACAAGCAGGAAGAACTGGCATGGAAGGATCGTCTTGTGTTTGCCCATGAGTTCTGTTGTCAGTAATTTTGCCTTCAAATGGCTTATCTCTCAAGATAAGATTGCCAAGGTAGAAGGAGGTACTTGGATATGCCACCTTTCCCTTCACACTGTCATTCTTCACACAAATGAGAGAAGGAGAAAGCAGGAGAAAGGTCAACACTACTTTCAGATACACTGCCATTTAAAAAAAAAAATAAAATCAAAGCATATCAGTCCAACCCAAGTGTGAAAAGCAGAACCGGGATAATCTGTTTCCAGAAAAAGCATGAAGACATCTGGCAGTATGTTGATATTGCTTTGAAATACTTATTCTTAGCTTCTAGCTAAGAAATAATGTGAATAAGTATACAACAATTAAAAACACAAGTAAGAGACACTGAGGGGCAAGGAAGGAGACTATTTTTACCAGTAAGTTTTCTTATAAGGACAACATTATACACTTACTAGCAAGGAGTGCTTTTAATGTAGTACATGATGAAGTAGAACAGTAAATTTTTCTCTTTCTAGTCACTTAAGTTGTAAATAACAACATATTTTGTTTAAAAATCCAGTCTTCCGTTCCATACATATGTACAAGGGGAATGTTTTAAGTTACATCAGCTCTAATGCTTAAGACCAGTGGTCAGGCTGCTTATGCTTATAGTGGTTGGCTCACGCCAAAGTACCCCTTTCTTTCCTGAAATCCCTGGGAATCGACAAGCAGGGATACCTCCTCCACCGATACTCCCAAGCTTCTTGCTTCTGCTCCTTCAGCCCCAAAGCTATGAGCATTTCCCAAGAGCCACTTTGAATTCCTATTCCAGTGCAGCCACAAGGCAATTACCAGAAAATAAGTGAGGTACAAAGGAAGCAGTCTTTGCCAGTCTTTCCTACCCAGAAACTTGGAATATGTAAGCATATAGAACCCTAGTTTCAGTGAGCAGTGGGGGACTGTTTATGGGACAGGATATTCTTGTGTATGATTCCAAAGGGATTTATGAACACAAGATTTTTTTTGATGTTTGGTAGTTGTTGCAGAGGTAAAGCTAGTATCAGAGTGAAAATTACACTTTAAGAGGGATAACAATGCCAAATGCCATGTATTACAGTTGAATTGCTTGTAGTGTTTGATGGAACTGGTGGCACTTAAAATGTCAGATACAACTCTTTCACAATGTTTCTATAATTTTGCTTTTTAGCAACACTTGAGATTCCTAACAGCTGTATGTGCCATTAATGCTGTACTTCTGAGGGGGTGAAGGTGCAAAGATGTAAAGTTTTTGAGTAGTAATTAACACAGTTTTGGTCAACATAATAGTTGCTATTTGTGTGAAGAGTTTAGGAATAAGGATGATATTGCTGGAATTCACTACAGTTCTTACAGAACAGGTAATCTCTGGGATTGGGAAACACTGCCCATAAATTTGCACATATGGTCTGAATTCAGAGTCATGGTCTAGCTGATTTTTTAGGTAACATCCAAACCAAATGTTAACAGCAACTTGTGCAGAACTGTAACACAAGGCAAAAAAAAGAAAACAAACATAAACCAGCTTGACAGTCACACAAGAGCAGCCAGATTTCCTCACCATTACGCAGGGTAAGAGCTAACCCTGAACAGCAGGTCAGACCTTTTGGGCCTCTGAGCAAGCAAAGAGGCTGTACCAACACTAAAACCTGCAAGGCAGCCAAAAAGCTGAATTAAGAGTCATCGTTCTGCTTGTGAGTAAGAGTAAACAGCATCACCCAGTTACCAATGGTCATTATTTTATCTCCTTTGATATGTATTTTGTGAAAACTAAGCTGAAAACGGACAGTTTATTCCTGATGCTTGGTAGTTGCCATGGTGGTTAGCCAACCTCTTCAGGAGAGAGGAATTAGGTGAGGTGTGAGCAGTTTCTCCTGGGGCTCACCTGAGCTGCCCGGAGATGGCTTTATAAACACAGTGTTCCTCAGGTCTACACACAAAAGTTTTTTTCCTTGACGAAAAAGACTCCTGGGAGCATCTTAGTGGCGTGACGCTCACCGCTGAGGAGGCTCTGAACATGGCTCTGCTCGAAGCGGCCCCGGAGTCGTCCCTCAGCGCTGCTGCCAGAGGCCGAAGTCGTTCAAACCGGCCCACCGGGGCAGCAGGAACCCGCCGCCGCCCCGCAGGCCGCCGTGCCCCGCGCGGAGAAGCGCGGCCGCTCGGGGCGAGCGGTGTCGCGCGGTGGCCGGAATGAGGCGGCCCGGTAGCGCCGGCTCGAAATGGCGCCTTTTCTCCGCCGCCTCCCCGCCCACCCGGCGCAGCGCGCCGCCGTCCTCGCGCCCGGCCTCTCCGGGGCTGCGGTGCCGTGACAGGGTCCCCGAGTTGGGAACCGGTACTCTTTCCCACAGACAGCTCCTGTGGGCTTCCCCCACCCACCGTCCCCGGGGAAAGCCCTCACGCCGCCGCCAAGCAGACGCCCTCCCTCCTGCCCCTTCCCTCGCCCCCGGTGGCAGGGGGTGGCAGGGTGCTGGCGGGGCTTTGCCGCCCCTCGCCCTGCGTGGCTCTCCGGGAAGGCTGTGCTGAGGCGGGACGAGCCCCCGCTGCCTCACACACTCCGCCGCCGGGCACTGAGCAGTCAGTCCTTGCAGGGCTAGCGCCCGGCCCGCTCACGCCTGAGCCAACGCCGCCGAGACGGGGGGCGGGGGTCACCCGGGAAGCGGGACAAGCGCCCGCCCGGGGCATCCCGTGCGGCCGGAGCTCAGCCCGCCCTGCCCACGCTCACGGGACCGGCCCTGGGCGAAGGGGCCGATCGCCCCCGGGCAGGGCCGGGCGGCGGCGCGCCTGGATGCCCTCCCGCCCGGAGGGGAAACGGGCGGGGAAAAGTTTCTCCCGTGCTCGCCCCGTCCCTCCTTCCCTCCCCGCTCACACGCACACACACAGACACACACACACCTCTGCCTCCGCAGGCGGCGGAGGGACACTTTTGAACATTATTTTCTTTCCACACCCCGTTCGCTTCTGACATCATTTCTGCAGGAGGGCGGGCGGGAGGCAGCCGCCGCCACCAGTCGGTCGCAGCCCGCGGAGTCCGCCCGGCCCCGCGCCCGTGAGTAGCCTGGGCCGGGCTTGGGGGCCGGGGGTGAGCGGGACGGGGGCGGGGGCCGGGGCCGGGGCCGCCGCGGGGGACGGAGGGGACTCTGCCAGTGAGGGGAGGAACAAACCGCGAAAAACGGGGGAAAAATAAAAATCCACGGTTTTGTTTGCTACAAAACAAACTTCATTTCGACACGTCGTCAGCCGCTGTGCCGGGCCAGCGAGGCGGCGGACTGGCGGGCTCGCTGCGCCGCCGGCCGGGGAGGGCGGCTGCCGGCCCGGCCCCGCTCCCTCGCCCCGGGCACTCCGCTGGGCATCGGGGGAGCGGGACAGGGCGGGAGAGCTGGGCTCATCGCAAGGAACTCAAAGGCTGGGCCAAACCAGCAGAAAGTTCGCTGTCTCCACAGGATAGTTTGGTTTTTTTTCTTTTTTTTTTTCTTTTTTTTTTTTCTTTTTTCTTTCTTAATGTACTCAAAACTGAAGTTTGCGTGTACTACAAGAACACTGAATTGTTTTTGGCAGCTGACCCCCCCCTAGTGGAAGGAAATACACATATATAATGCAGCGAAGATTTCGGTTTAAGAAGTTTTTGCCAGCGTTAAACTTTTTTCCACTTGAGTCAAGTTACAGTTTTAATAAGCCGGTCTGTCCGTTTCACTGGTGGTTTTTTTTCTATAAGTGATGTCCAGCTTATACGCTTGAGGTTATGTGCCAAATACCAGACAAGCAGTTTTCGCTAACAGGGGTTGGTTGTAGTACTGAGTATTGAATTTTAGAGGTCAGCTCCTTGTTTGGACATTTCTAGGAAGAATAGTGCACCGCTGTCCTTTCCTCAGCAGGCATACCCAGGGCTTGCTCCTACTTCCAGAATGATGCCACCCATAAACCTGCAGCTCTATCTCTCCCGTAATTTCTTGGCAGAAATACTTTGTTCACATGGTGTAGGAAGGTGTTTTGTTTTTTCCCAGCACCTCAGAATAATATGTAAATTATTGCAGTTGAGCATCTTAGAAGTATCTTCTAACTTGATAGAGGGCTGTGAGGAAAACCACTGAATACCTGCGAAATGCACACTAGATTTTCTTAGAGTTTTCTTTAGGAACTTTGGAAGTAAACAGCTATGGTTGGCTAATCTCCACTAAAAAAGAAAAAATAGCACTTTCTCTTCAGTTACTATCGGACTCTGTACGTACAGTGCTGGTATGTTAACAATGTAAAATAAGCCTTCTTAGCAGATGGTTTTTCTGTCAAATAAAATAGTCTGTGATGACTCTTCCATGAAGACCTACCTGCTCTCTGGTGTTGATTTTGAAGGCTTTGCTGTCCAGGCAGGGTAAGGTAGTTCAGAAAAAGAGCTGTGAGGCTGGACTGCCAGGACTGAGATGGCAGGTAGCTGCAGAGATGGATAGGCAGGAGCCTGCACAAATGGCAGGGGAGTACTGAGCATGAGTTTTAGCAAGGAGAGAAATGAGAATTGCAGTTTACTGGAGAATCCAGCTACTTCTTAGTAAGGGAGTGTGTGACATCAAATGCCACAGTAAGAAATGCAGCTGGGGTATAGGTACTTAACACAGCTGGTGTACTCAAAGTGGGGGTGGAAGCAAAGGCATATGGAGAACATGTTAGCAAGAAGCTGATGTGTGTTTATTCAGTGTAAGGACTTGACCTTTGCTTCAAAGACATTGAAAGAAAAAGCTCTTGCTATCCTCTGCACCCCTTTGCGAACTTGCAGAATAAAGTAGCAGAACAGACCATTGGGATACCTGGGGGAAGACTCATTCTCCACGCTGAGTAAAGATATGTACAGATTTTATCATATCAGTTGCATGACTGACATGGATGTTATACCAGGTCAACTGTCTGCCCAGTCAGGAAACCAGAAATTACTCTGTTGATAGCCATCAACATTAACTCAAGGTGATATGCAGTAATACCCTGACAACTCTTAGGAGGTGATCAGTTTCTTGTTAGTATGCTCATTTGGAGAGGCAAATGGTCTGTTAATATAATTTAAAATAAAAACAACATCAGTAAACAAGACACCACTGGCATTGTATTCTTTATTTGTGGTCTCTGGAAGGACTTCTATCATATACACCCAAACAGTGTTGATTATGCTGTGGATCTGCTAATGAGGAAAAACAGTGTTTTGTTTTTTTTCTAGTATTAACAAGACATAAAGCCTTGTTAATAAAGGAAGTTGTTCAACAGACTGAGCACGTCAGGAATGAAGGCTACTGCAACATCCTTCCCTTAGACAAGGGTTCTGCCTCAGTTCTTAGATGCTGTAGTTACTGTTTCTGGCCAACATTGCTTAAAATAAATTAGCATCTCTGCCTTCTTCACCCACTTTCAGTTAATGCACTCTTCACACATAGATTTTTTAGCATCTCTCACTTTATGGTTTGCCTTGTATCTTACTCTTACTTCCATTTTCATGCCTTTTATTTTATTGTCTTGTTTGTCTCAAGGTTGTTTCCCATCTTGGGTTTGACATTCCTACAATGATTAGAAGAATGTTGTACTGATGAGTCCCATATGGATATTTAGAGGACCAAGACCTTCCTCCAGTTTTGCTAAGTATATTAGTTGTAGTCTGCCTCCTTTCATAATGCTGTTTCCCTGTCCATTTAAAAACAAGATGGATAACAGCACAGGGAAACTCTTCCCTTTCACCTCAGTGGTTTGTGTATATTTTGGTTTTCCACTTACACTTCATGTTCTATTTGTGTCTTCAGCATCATGTAACACATGACACCACCACATAAATCAGTAAAAGAATGTGTTTAATTAGAGAGATAAGTAGGTCTCTGGGGACAAGGTCTTTTATATTTCTAGCCAGCAGAAGATGTACTTTCCAGGTCCTACTGACCTGTTCCTGTTGGAAGAAGACCCAGCAGAATGAGGCACTGTGTTATACAGGAACTAATATGAAAGAGATTTACTCTGAAGTGTACTGAACACTTTATATAAAATCCATGCGATGCTTCAGCACAGCCAAATTTGAAAGTAGAAAGGAATGCACAGCTTTTATTGAAATCAGATTGGTCTCAGAGGGAAAGCAGGGGAAACAAGCACAGCACTAAGGAATTCCATTCATGGAGCTGTTCAGTGTTTGTTAGGGTTTGTTTGTGTTTCAGATGCTCAAAGCAAACCAGTGATGTTTGCAGTGGGGTCTCAAGTCTTTGCAATTTTTATTGAAAGCTTTGCTATTTTAGAGATAAGATAATTCTGTAAAAATACATCTCAATATGTCAGGTGATGCTCATAACTTCATCAGGAAGATAAGCATCTTAATTTTTGGAAAATAGATCTTGCTGGGTGGGATTCAAGAGAAAGCCTCATGGTCTGAATTAATCCATCAAAGGAATTATTTCTTCACTGAATGGGGAAAATGTAATTACGCCTTTTTATTTTGCCTATGAAGTTTCATGGGCAGGTTTAATGATGGTATGTGCATGCCAAGTGAAGCCTCATAATTTGGGTGTGACCTTAAAATATAACCCTCTGGCTGTGTAGAGATGCTCACAGGAGTCTGTAGGTGAGGCAGAAAGTGGACTGACTCAAACACCCCTTAGAGATGGCTATAGGATATATATTTATGGTTTAACTCACTGATTCTTAAACATTATGCTGTGTTTGGAATTGCACAGGTCACAGACAGCCAAGGTGGGCAGTACGAGTGCTCCCTCAGGTGTTTGATGCAGGTGTTAATTGTCCTGAAATACATAAAAAATACAGCCTTCTTTCAGGCAGAAAGTGACCTTCCCAAGTCCCCAGATACCTATGTTGAGATGCATGAACTGATGCTCTGCAAAGTTGAGGGTTCTCAATCCAAGGAAGCGAGAAACCAGCCACCTAATTCGAATGCAGAAACAAAGCATAGTCTACGGACTGCTAGAAGAGGCTGATGTAGAGCTGAAGAGAGTGGGCTGAGCCTGCCCATTTATCACGTGCCAGCATGCTTGATGGGGCCTTTACCTGGCACTGTGGCTGGTAAGGAGAGATGTAGCTCTGCAGTGACCTGAAGGCTGATGGGCAGACAGCACGGTTGAGGTGGAGCCGTATGGTAGAGCAAAGTTGATGCAGACAGTAGCAGGAGGTGACTGGGCTCTGTGTCCATAGAGCAGCTGGGGTGTAGAGGAGCAGTGCAACTAGGGCAGTTCTCTGTACACTGAAACAAATGTTAGAAATCCTTCTTACCCGCACTGGTAAAGTCCACATGGCAACCTTCAAGTTTTACTTCAATAGCACCAATTATAAATGAGGATGTAAAAATCACATTCTGAAGTAGGCTGAATATTAAATCCAGTCATATGCTACAGTATTGCTGTGAAACAAAATAGTAGTAATAGCTGTAGAAGAGTTTGCTCTTTTGCTTTTATAGCCAATTGTTGTTCTGTCAATAGAGATGTATTTTCACACTCTTGAGAGATGATGTGTAAACTCTGAAACAACCACAGTTTCTCAATACAGAGCCAGTCAAAGCCAAATCAAAACGAGCAGTTTGAAAATTTTACAACAGTGAATGTAACACATGTAATTGCTAGCAATTTCCATAGAGCATCTGCCAAAGTTAAAACAAAATCAGCGATCATTTCTACTGAACTAAGTGCATTGCTTTCAATCTGGAAAGACAGACCTTTTCTGCCTGTGTTTGTTGGTTAATTAGGTGCAACAACATAAATCACTCGACCTGTTCTGTTGTATATGGAATGATCTCTGGATAAGAAGCAGTCTGTGGTCAGTAGAATTTAGGGTCTGAGATTTGCTCTCAGAACTATAATTATGTCTAAAGTTAATGCTGCAGGTGTGCTTTTTTTTTTTTTTTTTTTTTTGCTTTTCATTGAATCAAACTGAGGACACATTTACTCTGTCAACCTGATGAAAAGGTCTGGTGTTAGACTTCGTCTGTCCCTCGTTGCCCTGACGAGGTATTGAATGGGAACAACCTCACACCAAAATGCAGGCACCCAGTGATTGAGCAGGGGTGAGGCCAGGCCAGGCCACACCTCAATTCATCTATTTGCTTCAGAATCAGGTTCCCAGGAGGCTTCTCATAGCTTGAATAGCTTATGGGTACACCCCGTGTCACTGTGCCAGCTCCAAGCAGCAGCTGGCTCATTCGCTGAGCCAGAGGCAGGGCTGTGCCAGTGGGCTGCAGTGAGCTCTGTGCTTCTTGACCACTGCTCCTGAGTGTTGGGAGGCAATGGTGGCTCTTAGGTCACCTTCAGACAAGGGACAGGCCTGGCTTGCTCTTTGTAGCTTTAGAAACGAATCCTTCCTTAAAGCTGATTGTGTGTAGTCAGTCCCATGATCACCTTTGTATTACTCCACTGTACATAACAACAGCCGGCTTTGCTCCCAGCATTACCTGAAGCCTTTGAAAGACAGGAGAGAATTCAGCAGAGTGCCAAGGGCACTATTCTCATGCAAAAGCATGTTGCAAAATATATGGAGACCTTCAGACCTTCACAGGAGTGCAGAACTGGAGGGACCTCTCAGGTCACCAGGTCTGCTCCCCTGTTAGTACAATAACTGGATCACATAAGCTCTTTTTTTGTGGAGGCAGATCTTTTTTTACCCTCTTGTGGTGATTGTAAAACTTTTCCAGAACCTGACAGCTCTAAGAGTTTATAATTTCCATCCTAAATGTGCTCACATCTGGTTTATAGCCATTTATTTTCATCTTTAGGTTAAACAGTTCTTGCTTCAATGTGTTTGTGTTGACCTGCAAGCAAGTATATCCCTAGTCTGTCTTCATCTTTGGAAATGAGCACCTCAGAACGAGAAGTTCTTGTCTGGCTTAGCTTAGGAAAACAAGCTGTTAGTACTTTCAGACCAGCTTGATTGTTAACAAGGTTTTAATGTATACCACAACTTTGTTACACTGAAGTGGTGTCTGGCACTCAGAGCAAACTGGCTGAACAGAGAGGATGCATTGAACACCTGAAATGATGTGTGCTTTTTTTTTTTTAGTTTCCAAGCGTACAATTAAGCTCTACCCATACATACAAACATTTTGTAGTATGTTTTGCAGATGCCACTGTGGAAGCTGGGAGAATACAGTCATGTTTTGTAAGGAACCAGAAGCTATAGTATACAAGCAGTTCCTTCTTTCACATTAGAGCCGCATCTTCTCAAACAGCATGTGCTCTTTGAGAACTACTCTCTTGAACAGATTGCTTCCAGGGGATATCTTGCATTAAAGGACAGGTTTTTTTAGCATTTTTCCAAAGGCATGTTACCCAGCATAAACTGAAGGTGGACCAGCAGAGGGTAGAGGGCACAATGACTATGGGGGAATTAGGGGTAAATTGTAAAAATTTCAGGTGTTCAGTAAGGAGGCAGCCTACCTTACACCACTGTGGGTTGTGCTGGGATTTAGAAGCAGACACAGAACAGGTTAAACGTGTGATTATAATTATCTAGCCTAAAAGTGCTGTTACAAGAAAAAATGCTTTAGGGAAAAAGAAGGATATATAAAAGATTTACTTCTGACATAGATGCTGTTTTGTGCTGCTAGAGGAGGACAAACACTGTCTTTCTGCTGAACACATGAAAACCTCTAAGGAGCAGTTTTCAACAGATGAAGGCTTAAAGACTATTATTCAAATATGCCTGTTGTCAAGGGTCTGTCAGTGTAGGATGCTGGCTTCTACCTGCTAAACTATCTTCTCAGCACACAGTGGCTGTTAGCTTCCCTTCCAGGTTTTGCTGCAGCATTTGAGTACATGTATCTTGAATCTTTTAAGCTTGAGGGTATTTTTTAGGGTTTTCAGGTAGGATGTCACAAGGTTCATTTTCCCTGTAAGTGCCACTTCCCCACCCTGTGACAGGGCATTGTGGTTGTGTTTTCCCATAGGTCCTGCCTGTTTTCTTTTGCTCGATGTGCCACAAAAGCTTCATGGCAGAGTGACTTCTCTCTGCAGTGCACACAGTAGGGCCATAGTGAAAGGAGTGGCAGGGCAAGTCTAAACCCAGCCCGAGCTTGCTTTTAAAAATAAATGACTGACAGTGTTACAGAAGTGGCAGCAATGCTGGCATCCCTAGGTCAAAACTTTATTAAAAGCATTCCTAAGAAATTAGAAACACCAGCTTGTTTGGGTCTCAGTATTCAGAGCTGGAACTTTGCATTTTTGCTGCAATTTTTTTCTTGATTTTGCTTGGAAATGTATGGGATAGCAGGGTTATAATTTCCCAAACTTTGGAGTTCTGGCTTAATAGTGTAAATCTAATGAGAAGGACAGGGTGAGAAAGAGTGGAGGAAGTCCAGGGAAGATCTGCCAGGCCTGACTGTAAGCACCATCTATTCTACGTTTGGTAACTAGATAGAGTTTCGGAGGAGGAGCTAAGATGTAGCGTTTATGAAATAGATTCAGAAAGAGCTGAAAGGGTGCTTCAGAATACCCTAACACATATATGATAGGTAGGCCAAAAACATGAGCTTGTTGGCTATAAGTTTACTAATGTTCAGGCAGTCCCACTCAGTACCAATAGGATGGACAGACACCCACCCACCATAGTGACAAAAAGCTTCATTAACCTATAGATGTACATTTATATTAGTCTGGGTGCACGCAAAAAGCAGACCTCAGGGCTTTGGTTGCAAGGCAAGAGTTTCTGAAAGAAGCTGGATAAAAACTAGGTCATACCATATCTTCCCAGTTTGTCTCTGGCCCCTGTATTTCACCATCAAAATATGTCAGGCAAACTGCTTTATTGTGCTGCAGTTTGCTGAGTCTTAACGCAGCCTGCTGCAAGGGCGTCAACAAATCTAGATCTGGCAGAATGATCATACTTCCATTTTCTGCAGTTGAGTTAAAAAAGCATAAACGTAATTCAAATGAGGGTCTGGAAAATACTGTGTATTGATTTTTTTTTTTTTTCCTACATACAGTGCTTGTATGCAGGGAACATTGTTTCATTTCCTTCTAATTTCCTTGCTTTGTGATGAAGGACTTTGAAAAGCAACTGGAAGTGTAAGTGAGAAGCTCTCTTCCTTCCACATAAAATAGGTAGCACAAAGAGCAGCGGGCTTGAGTGTGTTCTCAGTTAACTGGTTGTTGTAAGCAAGAAGAGTTGATGGTGTCTGTGCTATCTAGGGGCTGAAGGGACACGTAGCCCTCTTGATGTCAAGTCCATTGTCAAGCAGGGGCCTGAAATTTTATTTGTTGAAGAGTGTACGTTGTTCTTCATGCCTAACTTCATACCAGGAAAAAATTGGGTAGGAGCCTGTCTGCTGTGTAGACTGTTACCTTTATTTTGCACTTCCCTCCTGGGTTCCTGCTCAATATTTTAGAGGTCTAGTCAGAACCAACCAGCACTTCTTAGAGGTTTGTAAGCTGGTAGAGGTCAGTGGTTGAAAGAGGACATACAGTTTCTGTATTGACTGCTAGCTCTGTAATACCTAAGCATGAAAATGGGTCAGAATTTGAGTCTACATCTGAACATGAAAGGTCAGCGAGGGTCCAGTTCCACAATATATTTGGTTCCTTGAAAACTAGAGAGTGTGTGAGTACAAATGCAGAGATTTCTACATCTGTTGGTAGACCTATATTTCTAATTGCTGAATTACACTTATGAATAGATTACTGGCAGCAAAACCTTTGCATGCAGTTTATAAGTCTACATGCAATGTTAGCTTAAAGATTAGCACTGATGTCCTATGAAATGTTTAAAGGCTGGTTCCTTAAAGTAAGGCTCCCAAGTCATTATCTAAAATACAACTAGATTGCTTTAGTTGAATTGTCTTTTCCAATATGCATTGATGACACAGGAAAAAATGAGAAAGAGGAAAGAAGGAAGGAAAGGAAGGAAGGAAGGAAAGGAAGGAAGGAAAGGAAGGAAGGAAGGAAGGAAAGGAAGGAAGGAAGGAAGGAAGGAAGGAAGGAAGGAAGGAAGGAAGGAAGGAAGGAAGGAAGGAAGGAAGGAAGGAAGGAAGGAAGGAAGGAAGGAAGGAAGGAAGGAAGGAAGGAAGGAAGGAAGGAAGGAAGGAAGGAAGGAAGGAAGGAAGGAAGGAGAGGAAGGAAGGTACAAGGATGTGCTTGTCCTTTCCATATTTCTTGCCTGATAGAAAGATTATTCTGTAGCTGACATGGAAAGGATCCAAATGTGTCCCAGCTGGTGTATGTGCACAGCAAGACACAGGGATGTGCAGCAGCACAGAGGACAGTGAGGACAGGCTGCAGCAGGCCAGCCCTGCAGCTTGGCCTGTGGCCAGATTAACCCTGCAGCAACAAAAAATGACAGACAGGTGATCCAATGGGAATTATTCAAATGATGGATTAATGTATAGATACCACAGACTGTGGATAGACTCAGAGCCATAGTCAGCTTGGAGACAACTGAAAGGGCAAAGTGTAGAAAAAAAATGTAAGAGTTGGGATATTACCAGCCTCATTTTAAGGAATATCACTCAGTAAATTAAATCTTGTAATGCTGGTGTTCCCAACTATTAAGTTAATTGAGGCAGAAGGAAAGTGAAATGGGAGTAAGTTGTTTCAACTGGTATAATTATTCCCTTGGTGTTAAATTTCCTGATTTTCTTGCCCTTTATGTTGTTTGATATCTAGTCATTACAAGGTTGTTGAAATCCTCAAAGGTTTTGCCTCTTTGGAAGAAACTCTGCTGCCTGAGCTTACTTTGTGTTTGGTTCCAGTTCTGAGAATCACACAAGAAAAAGGAACCCTTCATATTTGGTAAAAAAACCCAAAAAAACAGATCACTGTTCTCTGGAATTTTATACAAGTGTAGAGACTGGTACAGGCAAAAAATGAGCCAACTCCTGACTTCTCTGTCATGAGACACCATGAGATGTGGTACAAGAACGCTGAGTAAAATGAAGTGATTATCATGTAAATCCAAACATCTTACGAGGCATCACAAGATGACAGGTTTCTCATGCCACCAGTATACAAGCTTTTTGTTCTAACTTCACATATGCAGACTTAATTATAGCACTGAGGGGCAGAATAATTGGTATTTAAGGTTTGCTTTGATTAAGTTTTACACCAGTGACCTCAAGAAAGTTCAGCTGAATCGAACCCTTATTGATGGCCCAAAGACCTGCTGTTGGAGTTGCAATGAACAATCTGAGTGCAGAAAGCTGCAGTTAGGGATACTTGTTCAGCAGGATCCTCTACGCCTTCTTTTGGGTGTGTCTCTTCAGCAGAGCAAATGTGGGTGTCGAGCAGTCTGCACACCTCTAGCCTGGGTCTGTACAGAGCAGGAGCTGTTCTGCAGTGTTTTCACCATTTTTCTAGGAGTGTAGACCAGGATTGTTTGTGTGGAGATTTTCTTCATACATGGTCTCAGATGAAGATGATACAAAAAAACTGACTTGATCTCACGAAGTGAGGGCAGCAGACAATGTTGTAGGATAAGCTTAAGCCTTCTGAATGCAAATGAGCAGAGGATAAACATACTGTGCTACCTACGTGTTTCTCTGGTTGCAGCAACCAAGTATGCAGAAGCATGAGAAATAGAATTTAACCGCATGGGAAGGAAAGCATGGGTTGAGGAGATGACATCTGGACTGCAAAGTAGTGATAAACGTTCTGCTAACGACTGTCGAAGACTTTTTGCAGCAAAAAAGTTTTCCTTTTTGCTTGCTTGCTGCACTAAGCACAAAAAAAAATCAAATAGACATGTTTCTTTGTACTGCTGGACATTAAAGATAAAGTTTATCTTAAAGGTAAACTGAGGCTTTTTTGTGTGTGTGGGTGGAGTTAGACATAGGCAATCCAGTTTTGTAACGTGTTTGCTTCCTACAGTACAGAAATGTTGGGAGCCCTGGACTGCATACTTCTTTTTTCTGTGCAGTTCTGTGATTGTCATATTGTTTTATCTTGTAAAAAGGTACTTGCCTTTGCATGTCTAGAAGATTATCACAGAGGCACTTCTTAGCCACCTCTTGTAAAGCACATAGGCTCTTGTAACAGAAGTGTAAATTACTGCTTCCAATAGTCCCTATTACAGAAAATATTAGAGATAAGTGTGACTGCTGCACTTATCTTCTCTCTGCAAAATAATGTAGCACTGGGGTATTGCCCAGAAACAGTTCTTCTGCACTAATTGTAAGAATCTTTATTGTTAGCATAACTGGCCTTCTTTTTTCAATGTGTTTTGTGTGAGTGCCCTGCAACTTACTACCATTTGTGGGAAACCTGATTGCCACAGCAAATCTGGATGTGTTCAGTAGGGTTCTCATAATTTAGCCATTCTGGATTCCATGGCAGTCTGCACTTCTAACTCAGCTGTACCTGTACATTTCTGCCTTACAGCATATTTTGTAAAGTGGTATTAAATTGAAGAATTCGTGTTGACATCCAATATCATTCTTACTGTAACCCCCAAATCTGTTTTTAATGTCACATGTGATGAGCTAAGTCAAATGATATGTTCTCTTTTGTCAGAGCTTTGCTGGGGATTAGTACAGGGAGGTTCCTGAAATTGCTATATATTGATAGGAGAGCAGAGCTGGAAGGGGCCTCTGGGGGTCTCCAGTCTGGACTCCTGCTCCAAGCAGGGATTTCAGGATGGTCTGGGCCTTGCTTCAGTCAAGGTATGAAGGGTGTCCAAGAATGGAGATCCCACAGCCTCTTGGGCCCTTTTCCAGTGCTTAATCATGCTCATTGAATATAATTAATACCTTTTTCACAATTGGGCTATTCCTTGTTGTAACTTGTGACTGTTGCCTCTAGTCTTTTCATCATGTACTTCTGAGAAGAGTGGCTCCATCGTGTCTATTGAAAAACAACTATAGTGTGTCCAAAAAGCTTTTGTGTGTGTGTGTGTAAAAACTATTAAAAGAATTCACACCACTTTGGGGAATGATGAACAGTATCTGTTGCATCATCCCAGTCTTCATCCATGCCTAAAGGCAGTGTACTTAAAAATCAAACACCCTGACTTAAGACCATAGTGCATATTACTTCAAATGATAGAAAGTAAAAAATCACTCTGCCCAGGAAGCTTTTTGTGTTCAATACAAATATTCTTACGTGTCATCAAGAGGCTAAAACAGAAGAGTTGAGCAATGGTTCAGTTAAGAGCAAGACTCCAGTAAGAACAAGAAACCTTTTCATAGCGGCATGTGTTAGCACTGATACTAGGGCAGTGCTTCCAAAACTGCAAAAGAGCAATGGAAAAAAATACAACAGAATCCCCTGTCACATCACACATTGATGCCAGCATTTTACTTGAAGAATCTGATCATTTCTATGCATCTTTTTAATGTAGTTGTTTATCGATTCTTGTTTAGTGCAATAGTATCCAAATGGTTGGCTGTTCTGTTGAGCAGAACTAGTTCAGCCAGGTTAAACAGTAGTGCTAGCTTACTTGTTCTTGCAGGCACCCTGTATTTTGAAAGAACGAGGCAAAGCCACTGCCAAGTGGCAGGCTGTTGGTTTGGCAAGCTTCAGCAGGGGTTACAGCTGCTGCTAAAAGAACCAGGAACAATTGTGAACCTGAAGAGAGCCCTTGAGAAACAGCTAATTGTGAATAAGAAACAAAGAGGACTACAGCTAGTATGCAGGATTGGATGTTACTGAAGTGTTTAGTTAGTAATAAATAATTGAAGTAAGAATTCTGAATGATAATGCACACAGAAATTCTCCGTGTGGAAGCATAACTGTGTCCTTCCCTTGCTCATAGAGAGAGGAAAGGAGCTGCCTGCTGCTAGAGGTACTCAGGCAGTCTGTCCTCACAGGATCAGGGAAGGAATAGCTTCTTGCTGAGGGATTGGAAGGATCTTGAGTCTCCAAAATGAACTTTTACATTCCAGCATTGTCTGGAGTGGAAGAGGACTGGTTGCTAATAGGCCCTCCTGGAAGATGCCTTGAGAGGGATGCAGATACTGTAGCTTCTGTGTTGTTGCTGACAGCATCTCTAGGGGTTGGACTTGGTGATCTTAAAGCTCTTTTCCAACCAGAATGATTCTGTGATCTTAGAAGAAGGGAGCTACTCTTCGCTTCCTGCACACAGATTAGATTACGTAGAGTGTAGCTGGAAGATCCTCCTCCCCTCATTACTCCTTGTGCAGGCTGTGATGACCCAGACACTCCTTCTTGGTCTCCATGGGAAGAGAAAGTTGCTAGGAGTGATTGAAGCCCACAGATCCTCCTGTGCACTTCTGAGATCCGTGCTCAGGCATGACAGATTGGGTAACAAGTTGTCTCTTCCTGGTTTTGATAACTTGAAATTGGTCTGTCTCCTTCCTTTCCTCAGCATATTTAATTCCCGTGTCTGTGTATAGTTCTTGCACTGTGTGCACAGAAGTTACTGCAGCTGATGAAAGAAGTCATTGCCAGCAAGTCAGGAGGAAATATCTAAAAGTGTCTGGTATGAAGGTTCTATAGAACATCAACATCAAACTATTCTTACTGTCCTTAATCTTTTTGTAAAGACAAAACAAAAAAGCTCTTTCATTCAATCTTGGCTTGACTTGGGTAAAACATAAAATGTCTTCTCCTCGTCACCCATACATGTTTATCCATACTGTTTGAAACACTTCTGTTTATGGCTGAAAGCAGTAAAACAAAAACGTTCACTTGATTGAAGATTAAGTGGATTTTTCTGTGCTGGCAAGTCTTGATTTTGCAAGATTGTTTTTAATTAGGTTAAATTTTTCTGTCTCTCTTACTTCATGATGCTTCATGTAATAAGATGAAATTGTATTGTTATTCTGAAAATAATACTGAGTACAATTTGATTCTTGTTCCCTATAAGGCAGATGACTGTTGCATTATTGTCTCCTTAGATACCATCTGTGCAACAAATGAAACTCAGAAAAAAACCCTAACCACAAGACAAGAGAGTGCTGTGTGAAGACTGATACATTTTACAATGAAAATATTTGGTTGTGGCATCATACAAAACCACAAAATATCTCCTTTTCCTTCTTCCTTCCTTTCATTCAAGAAAGGCTTGATAGAGAGCCGTGAGTGACATTTCTAGAAGCAGAACTCAGGATTCATGGAATCTTGAGTCATACAGCAGAATCAGCTCTTCGGAGGGACTTGTCACTTCTGTCCTTTGTTGTGGCTGAGAAGGAAAAGTTTAACAGTGAGAAAATGGAAAGGAATGAAAACTTGAGTAGCTCCTTTCCTTATTTTAGGATTTTAGCTTTCCCATACAGTCATTCCAATTAGATACAGATATAAGATTAGGTGATCAATTTTCATTTTCTCAAAAGCACTTTAGTACTGTTTGGCTTTGTGCTTGTTGTAACTGTGTGCTGCAGGGAAATGCTCTGCTCTGGTGTAGATGTAAAGGATTAGTCTGGAACTTCTAGCCTCTATTCAGCTTGTTCATATGCCATCTGTTACCTTTTTGTTAAAGTTCTGCAGAGTAGCTGTATTTTGGCCTGATGAAAATGCCAGTGGAACTGCTTTAAAAATGCTGTCAAAGTAGTCCTTTTGTTTAGTTAAATTCTTCATGTGGTTTGTGCCATTCTAGTAATTGGCAGTAGGAGAGAGAGGGTTAGATGTAAAAAAATACAGAAGTCTTAAAAAAAATCCCTAATTGCCTTTTCTTTTGGATATTTGTTGTGTTACGTGAACGGGATAATTTGACATAGGAGAACGTGTCCGAAGCACAGTGGAAAGACAGGCATTAATGTACCCAGGAGTGGTAACATGCAGAGAATGCTTCAGCATGGGGTGTATTCAATGCAGTGGGAATATCTGCAAGAGTGCAGATTCCTTACAGCATATAGCATGTGTTAATTGGCAAGCATTTTTACACAACAAGAAAAAAAAGATAATAGATATACCCAGCCATTGTACGTTTCTATCTGTTAATGAGTAATTTTCCCTACTCTATTTGCTGTGTGCCTACATATTTCCTGGGGATTCCAGTTCAAATAAAGTTTGTGATTCCTTTGTACATATGCATTTTTATTTATTTATTTTTTCATTTGAGATGTGACATGGTAATAAATGGATTAGATAAGGTATGAAGTTAATAGGTAGACTAGAGAGTATTGAATGACTGAACATAACATGACTAACTGGATTATTGCGTGGCTAATGGGTTTATTCAACCCTACCAGTAAGAGCAATATGTTGGAGGAAATGGTAGCCTGAAGTCAATGGGTAAACCTTGTAACTCTATGAACAAAGGACAACCTGTGTTGAGACCTAAGGTACAACATGGTTGTTACTAAATCTGGAAGGCAGTTCTTGATGCACTTAATTTTGTTCTTCAAGCATCCTTTTGAAATCTGCATTTCTTCCTACTTTGGAAGCATGGTTGAAACAAGGCCTCACTTCAGCCAGTGGAAATTCTAGCATCACATGCAAATGAGGCTGTAGTCTGAAAAATACTTCTCTAAAAGTCAAGACGAAGGAGTGTTTTATATCCTGGCTGGAGAAGCACACAGAAAGAAACTTTATGTACTCACTGCAGCCATCCTACTGGCAGGTTGCAAAATGCACCTCTTGGCTTCATTTCAAGTTGTGATTCATTTCAATGCCAGTGTGCTGGTTATGTATCACATATAACAAACAGAAAGCTGTTATGCTGATGTAAAATCTGATTAAGTAAACTCTTTTATCAAGAGAAATAATTCGTGCTGGGGACTGAAACCACATGCAATATTCCTGACACTAACGGCACCTCGCTCTGAAATATACTCACACTGACCTCGACTACTCCCAGCCACAGTGAAATAGCCTAATGACAGCTTGATAAGTTGAAAGCTTTTAAAGACTGTTCATATATGCTCTTATTTTTAACAGATTTATCTGAGACTAAAGCCTCCACAGATCAAGGATGTTGATTCTGCTGGCTTTCATTATCGTGTTTCACATAACCTCAGCAGCACTGCTGTTCATCTCGACTATTGACAATGTAAGTGTCATTTCTTCTCTTTTTCTCTCAAAGACACACGTTTCTTTGCTTCATAAATGTTCTCTAGTTGTCTTCAACTTGCTTATTGAAAGCACATAACTTTGTTAGGCACACTGGTCTGCTTATATCTTTTTGTAACAAAATATGCCTTGAATACGCATCGTGCTGGTATGCATGGGTAAGATTGTTTGAGGACATGCAATACAAATGCTATAAGCCCACATTATGCAGCTCATCTTCTCCCCTGTGAGATACTTGGCTGGGGTGTATAATTACCAATACTACCATGCTTGCAGTTAGAGCTATGGGACTTGGTTAAGCCAGATATAAGGGGAAAGGGGGGTGAGATCTATTGTCCTTTTGTATTGCATACATGTAGTCAGGTAGCTCATGGTTAGTGTGTGGGGATAGTTTGAGTTATGCTTTGCCTCACAAGTAGTTATCCAAGATGCCCAATTAAATAATGAAAGAGACCCATTAATTTATCTGTTTCCATCCAGTTAAGCAGTTTCAGCACAAAGTTTTAGAATCATATACATTGCACTCCTTTCAAATTTCCTTTTTATTTTTGTGACCAGAAAGAGTTTACCTTCCAGTATTTACATCTAGCTCTTCACTGAATTTTTCTCTTTCCAAGCCAGCTCACTATCCTGATGGGTGTTCTTAACTGTGCCCTGGAGTCTGTCTTTTTCTAATACGTTTGGTGTACGTACAGGCTTATAGGATTAAAAGAAAAATTGTCTGCTGAAAATACTTTACTGTACTCAGAGAAGCTGGTTTGAATCCCATAGTCTTTTCCAAGACTATGCTTCAAGTTAAATGATGTGTTACCTACAACTTTTTATTGCAAAATTGTACAAACTCAGATGTTATCTTTCAGTCAGCTGGTTGATTTGTTCCATTGAAGTAGGTCATTAACTGAGCACTAGAGCAGGTTGTCTTACCCTACTCCTTTGAATATTTAGCAAGTTAGGGTAGTGGACTCTTAGTTCAGATCTGCTACATACAAATCAAATTATTGTAGAAATAAACCCCCATGCACTCTGTGTCATTACCTACTTTTAAACAAACTTAAACTGTGTAACCACCTTGTATTAGATTTTTATCATCTTCAGAGGCTTTTTATAGTCATGAAAATAACTCTGAAAGGATTATGTAGTGCTCAGAGCTGAAAAATAATATATTGAAATTGCACTGCAAAATGTAAATGAATGGTATCCTGAGAAAGTAATGCTTTCTCTTAAAACACTGTTACTACTACACATCTGCCTGCTATCATCATATATTACAGTTTTATTGCAGTATTGTTTGCAAAGCTGCACAGTAAGTTGTGAGGTTTCTGGAATGTCTCTTTAAGCAGCAGATACTACCGGGAGTCATATTTAAAAGTTGTATTTTTTCAACTCTAGTCAAAACAAAGGCCTGGGTAGCTGTTGGAATGGGAATGGTTTTCCTGAGGAAATTCCACTTCTGTGGAGTGCTTGCAACATTTCCCAGGCTATCATAAAAATCTGTTCAGTTGCTGTAATACTATTTTGTATTAAATGCTAAAACATCAACATAGAAATACCTTGGGAAGATCTTACCTTGTTGCTAGCTGCTTCCAGTCAGATGCCAGAGTGTCACTGTGCATTAGCACATTGACAGCACAGCTACTTTAAGCTGTGGTTAATTTAATTCAGTGTCAGGAACCAGAAAACTTATAAAGACCTTCTGTTTTATAGATGTATACCCTGCTGTTTCCTCTGAATTAAAAAAAAGCTGTGCCTTTAAAGAGACAGGGTCTGGATGAACAAAGCAGATCTTGTCTAGGTATCTTACGGACTGAGCAATCACTGACTATCCAAAATATCTGCCCAAACAGTGGAAAATCCCTTGTGCTTTGGGATGTTTAAGATTGCCATCTATTCCTTTTCCTACTTTACACAGGTCTAAAATGAAGATGACACGCGAATTATGATATACCCTTTATTCCAAGATGCCATTAGATCTCAAATTTTGTTTGAATGGTTGATTATCAAAACTGAACAGAAGGTTATTCCAGTGGATGTATCTGATCAGGAGACACTTGGACAGCTATGGAATTTTGTGGTGGTTTTTTCGTTTGTTTGTTTGTTGTTTTTTCTCTTGTATTAACCCTTTACTTTTTACTTTGCAGGCCTGGTGGGTAGGAGACAATTTTTCTACAGATGTCTGGAGAATGTGTTTCATAAACAGTAACACCTGTATTGCTATTACTGATAAATTCACAGGTGAGTGTCTCTCCATGCCTGTGTCTCAGTTCTTTTAGTGGGAGATATGATGAAATCACTGTGAAATTTGCAGGGGCAATAATACATTTGTTCAAAAACTGCATGCGCTAACTACTCAGGTCTTCTAAAAACTTTAATACTGGCTTTTCATTTTGCAAAAGCAAGCAAAGTGTTCCAATAGTTTCTGTAAGAAGTAAAGGAATTGTCAGGTGCACTTGAAGCCCAGTGCAAGAGAGTAAACACAAACAACAAACGTGCTAAAGCATTCTTAAAAAAAGTAGAGCAGGTAAAACCAGTGAAATCATCTGGAAATGTGGCTGAAGTTAGAGAGTTTGCCTCAGAACTGAACTTTTAACTCCCAAAGAAGAACCTAAAAATAGTACTAAAATTAGTACAGGGATGGGGAGAACAGTGAAAGCAAGTCAGAACACATGCTGAAGTTCTAACAAAGATGACTTAGTATGTAGCACAGCCTAACATCCTGCTTTGCAAAAAACAAGAAAACCCTCAAATGTCACATTTACTTTATACTTTCAATCTTTATGTATAATAAAGAGGTAGATGATTTGAAGAGTCCTATATCCATAAAGTAACTTTCCTAGCATCAGGTTGGTTTAGAGCATATCTATGCTGCAGTGAGGATCCATTGTGCACAGGCATATCTAAGCTAGCAGGAACGGAAAGAATTTGCATTTGATGTCTGTATTACTGTGCCTTCCTTGAAATTAGGTACCTGAAAGAGTTAGACTATGAGCAGCTCAGTTCACAGACCTACTAACCACATTGTAGCTATGCTAGGGGGCAGGTGCTATAAGGAGGTAGTTATGTGTAGCTTAGCCTGGCTGTATTATGGCAGCAGTTATACAAATCTGTTGATTGCTTAAGCTCCTAGTTATAGGAAAGTAATTGACAGGAATAAAAATCTTAATCAAAGGCATCTTTTTGAGCCAAGTGTGGATATCCTGTCTGATTACATCTTAAGGGATAGAACTGTCTCCATGTCTGGTTAGAGGCTTGGGTCTGCACTTGTCAGCCATTTGGGACAGTTTCTCTGTGCTTTTAGTACATAGATGATGGCAAAGGATGTGGCGTGGGAGAAATAGTCTCTTCAGTATTTTTATTCAGCTTTATGAAAAGCTATTAAGTGTCCTTAAACCACTGGCTGTATTAATATGAAGGAAGCAGAGAACCACCCTAGGCAATGCATGCACAACTGGTTTGCTGTATCTGCTGAGCTCAGCTTACAGAACGTAGCTCTGCCTCTCTATGCACTGCAGAAGTAGGCAAAGAGAGAAATTGTATTTTTAATTAAGACTGCTTTTGTTTTTGCAGAATATCCATCAATTCAGGCTGTTCAGGCCACCATGATCCTATCTACTATTTTTTGTTGTGTGTCATTTCTGGTTTTCATTCTTCAACTCTTCCGTCTAAAGCAAGGAGAAAGATTTGTGTTAACCTCTATTATCCAGCTCCTGTCCTGTGAGTGATTTTTCAACACTTGTGACTTTAATGATGTTTACATGCAAGTAAGAAAGGGAAAGGGAAAAAGGTTTCGAAAAGAATGAGCAGCATGACAAATTTGTGGGCTTTTGAGGTTCTAGTTTATCCTTCATATTTGTTTAAACAGTGAACTGCTCCATTCTGTTCTATTAAGGCAGTTAAAAAATGGATGACATCTCTGCTTGGAATAAAGTACTTTAAACTTTGAAGGGAGTGAATCTGAGATTCTGAACTGCTTGAACAAATTAACTAAATCTGTAATTGTTACAGGCAGGTACTGCCTTAATTTTTTGTTAGACTTTAAAACTATCCAGAAATTTAGAATCATTTTGTGTTAACTGCAAATGACATAAATACACCACAGTACTTCAGACTTAAGCAATGCTAAAGAAATTGAAAATGTGTCCTGAAATGCTCCCAGGTTAGTTTGAGGATGGAAAATGAGTGTCTGCAAAAAAGGATGATAAGGACATAGGTGGAAACAGCTGACAGAAGAGAGACAGTGAATAGCTGTTATGCGTATTGATAATGTTTTAAGATGCTAAACTTTACTTTTTTCTTCCTCCTCCAGGTCTGTGTGTTATGATTGCAGCTTCCATTTATACAGACAGGCATGAAGAGCTACACAGGAGCGATGCATATAGCACTGAAGTGTCTGGAGGCCAATATGGCTACTCCTTCGTCTTAGCCTGGATTGCCTTTGCCTTTACTCTGATCAGTGGTGTTATGTACCTAGTATTAAGGAAGCGTAAATAAACATCAGCAGCTAGTTATTTCTGTCACTGCAGTACAAAACCAAATTCCAGTAACCATTTTGTATATAATCATTTACATGGTTTTGTAGTAAAGGTGTTGTTTCTCTAAAAATGTACTGTGTTCTTGATATGAAACAGAATTTTTTAAAATGGCAGGTTTAATGGAATGCCTGGCACCTACAGGTCAGGGGGCTGAGCAGGACAGAGCCAAGTTGTTTCTTTTACATATTTCATGATCATAGATGGTTTTCCCTTTACTAGACGTTAACAGTTGGTTCTGGCCCATGCAAACTGATTTGTAAGCAATGTGCTAACTATATTCCTGGACCAGACGTATCCCTCTGGGATGGGATAAATATAGGGGGAGTAAAAAGTGAGGCCCAGCTCACAGTGAAAAGCGAACCGTTCTAAAAGCCAAAAGCTGAACTCGGTGCGTCTGTTCTGGCAGAAGACCAGTGTTCTGCTGTTTATAATGTGTGGTAAGTGTCATCAAGATTTTATTAAAACCACTTGCTTTGCAAAAGTAAACAACTCCTTTTTGTACTTCAGCAAATGATTTGCCTGATTCTCTTTCGCATTTGACATAAGGATTCAGAGCCTTTGGCAGGAAAATTTACCAGCAAATTCACTGCCCAACTTGGGAGCGGTGCATCCTGAGCAGTAGGACATGCCCCAGCCAAGTCCTGTAGCCCTTTCTATCTGTGTTGTGCATAGCCTTTCTGGAAGGAAGAAAAGGGAAAAAAAAGCATTACCTTGCCTACATCTGCACGTTTTTGAGCAAATTAGACATCAAGTAATGCCAAATTTAGGTTTTTACAGCCAAACTCAACATGTTTATTACCTCGGTTTTGTATTTTGTAGTGATTTCATGGCTAATATATCGTTTACAAAAGTATTCCTCGAGTTGGCCCGTTAGGAAATCGGTCTTTAAAAAATTAATTTGAAATTCCTTTGTGAATTTTACTTGAACTAAACACTCCTAATAAAGAAACCAGAGTGCAATTACTATGCTTCTGAGTTGCAGGATAGTTTTTCAAGATAAAATTACTTGGTGATTTTTAGTTTTCAATACTTATTTTGAGATAGATCTGTACTGTAATACCAGGCTTAACAGCTCAGCAGTGCAATACTGGCTTTGGCTGATGGTGATATTTGGAGTTTGGAGGTCAGTGTGGAGGATGAAGGAAGTGGCTTTTCCTTGTTAGTCACAGTTTTGATGCTTAAATACAGATTTGACTTTGTAAAAGCACTAACCATGTGTTTATTTCTGTATATTCACTACAGCTGGCCCAATACACAAGCAATAGAAAAAGTAAATTAGTTTTGAGTGAGGTTGTACACTTAATGTAGAACAAATCTGTTATTACAAAGTAGTGTAGCTCTACTAAAGCCAATACTTACCACATTGCACATCAGCTGATGGTCCGACCCATTTTTTTCAGGTGCATAACTATAGGATATGTCTCCAACTTGAGTAATTGGTCATATAGTTCCATGTGCATTCCTTGAACATCCTAAAATGCTTTGGCATGTATTCCTTGTTGTTTGGGAGCAAAGAAAGCCCAAACCAGGAAAACACATTGAAAGTAATAATATGGTAAAAAACCCAAATAAATTTAAGCGAAATGCATTCTCACCATCCTAGTGATGCAAGTATTTTGTCAGGTTTTTTATCTTAGTGGGAATGCTCTGAATGTCAAGAATTATTACCCTACTTTTCAAAAAAGTGTTTCTACAGCTTGCTGAATACATTTTGGATTCAAAACCTGAATTTTGCTAGCAAGCAGAGTTTGTCTTAAAAAAAGCAGATGCAGGCTTAAGGTTGAGAGGAGATAGACTGTTAGCTAGCCATTTTGCTAGTTTTATTGCAACAGGAAATAGTAAGAGAAATTCTTAGGCAAACATGGATTAAAACTGTCCTATATCTAGGAGACAGTCCTGTAAAATTGTAAGTTAAGCTGTTGTGCCACTGTCTCAGATGCTTCTTCAGTTTCTTGCATCGATAACGCTCAGGTCATTTATTGAGCAAATATTTAAAATAAAGATGTGCATGAACACACAGCTTAATTCCACAGTAATTTAATTAATTCCACAGTCCCTTTAAGGAAAAGTGAAAAGCACACCATGTTGTACAAACAGCAGCAAATGCATGATGCCACATAGAACAGAACAGATGTGAATGTTCTGCATACCAAGAAAACAAATGCCAAACCAGTTTGAACTAGAGTTTTAACAGGACAAATGTGTTTTAGGATATTCTCTCTACCTGATATGCCTTTATAATATACCATTTTCTATGCTCTATATATTCTGAAACTGTACATGAAAATAAAGTTAAAACAACTTCTTGTACTGTATAGCAAGCTCGATACATTTAGCAATCTGACCTTGTCTTTAAGCTTGGGATATATTTACACAACGTTGGATGAGAAATAGTTGAGTATTTGTGTGAACAGGTAAAATTAAATTCTTCCTGCCTGTACTAGAACCACAAGCTGGTTATTTTTGTCCTTTGTTGAAGACCTTCCAGGGTAAGCAGAGAAAATAGTGCATTGAACGTTTAAGTGTTTGGGGTCAAAAGAATAGCTACTGAGTAGTGCAGGATCCACAGAAGCTCTGATAAGTTTTTACAAAACCTGTAAGTTTTGTTTTTTCACCATTTGCAGGAACAGCTGTGTATTTCAGGTTAGGTTGTGCCTTGGCCGTATAAGAAGATAAACAGGCCAGTGACATCTGTATCTGTATCTGCTCCTGTCCAAGCTTCAGGGTTGCACTGAGATGATAAAAACAGATAGGTTTGTACAGATTGATCCAAAATGACCCCCCTGGCTCCCCAATTTCCCAAAGCCCACAAAACTTCTGCCTTCTAATAGTGACCAAAATGGAATATTAAAATACTCATTAGCAGCTGTGAATCTACCGTGACTTTTTTTTTTTACCTGGCAAGTAAGCATCTGAAATGAAACACAGGACAGAATCTTGGAGAACATACCTAGAATATTTATGTCAATATACTTAAAAAAATAAATAAATAAGTGTTTAAAAAATTTGTTCCATCCAGGGCAAGAGACACTGCAGAGAGTTAAGATCCCTAAAATTTTATTATATTTTTCATTTCCTTGACATGTGCAATAATCCCTTCTGAAGTAATCCCTGTAGAAACAAGCTTACAAAATTAACAGAATAAAGTTCATCGCAGACTGTAACAAGTAGAAATCATAAGGAAATTAATACTGTCCAGTAGAAATAATGCTTTGACTTGGAACTCACTGCAAGTAACAATATAGTACCTAACAGTGGAACAATAGCAGGCTGCTTGTTAAGGCAGTCTGGGTCTTCTGAAGCGTTTTTTAAGCAGTTACAGATGGTGTGTCACAAAATGGTCTGTACTGTCTTTTCATTGAAAGACACGGAACTTCTTTGGGATGATACCCTGTGATAAACAGCAAGCCACTGGAAGGGGCAAAGTGCTTGTTTTGCTTATTTGCTTCCACTGTGATGCAGAAGGTTTTCATGGAACCAATACAAGTGATGACTGTAGGGAAGCACACTTTGGATCAATTTCTGTCAGGATCTATCGCTGTGCAATCCCCTTTGGGTTTTGCACATAAGCCACTTTTAGTTTCAAGGTTCTGAGGAGGGTCTTAGAATTCTTCAGCAAGCTCTGGGTAAAGAGGTATCCTTTGCAGTGGAGGAAGATGTAGAAATTGGTTGGAAGTCTAGGCACCAAGACAAAACCAGTTGTTACTTAAACAGCAATAACAAATAAGGCAGTGAACCTACTTTTTATTAATACTGTCTTAATGTAAATATTGAAACTTCAGAATTGTTACTGTCTGTTTCCAAACCAACACTAATATAACAAATTACCTAATGTTCATGTATTAACATTCAGCATGTTGCTGATGTTTGATTTCTATCTGTCCAGAAAGCTTTTCCCCAAAGTAGAAAATACTCCTTTTCACACTGGTAATAACAACTTAGAATAACAACTTCTGTGCTATTAAAGGGAGTGCTGAAGAGGATACCATTACATCCAGAGGGATTTTTGTTTACTTTGGATCATTACTACACTAACTGAATTTCTGTATGTGGGGGTTTTTTTGTGGGGTCCCCCCCTTAATAAATTTAGCCAAAAAGCCACAAACCTGTGCATGTACTTAGTTACTTAGTTTTAAAGCTGGTGTACGTTGCACAGATGAGTAAAACTGCAGGTGCCTTCATGAAATTCAACTACTATAATAAATGTGAACAGATATGAAGGAATTCTGATGATACCTGACCTAAATCATGTAGTGCAGTTTTTGGTCTATTTTACTGATGCTTCTTGGAGAAGAAAGCTCATGTTCTATTTGTCTTCAAATAAATAAAATGAGTGAAGCTGTATTTCTAAAAAAAGGCAATTGGGGTGCTATCATAAATACTAAAGCTCAGAAACTTCGTTTAAAGCAAATATGCACACATTGCTACAAAGGAAAGGGTAGGAATGTAACGTGTGCACTGCTTCACAGACTCCACCTTCTTAATACACTATCAGCAAGAAGTACTAAAGGTGTGATGCTCCTTCTTGAGAGGGCTTTTTAATATTTAGATATTTTTATTTTCTGTTCAGTAAAATATTTTCAGCAGAAAAAAAACTTACTTACTCTTAAAGTATCTGTATTGAAGAATTAAAACTGGTTTGGAATGTAAAAGCTCAGGTTAAAATTTTAAATCCTGTTAGCAAATAATATTTTCCACACATTTTTAGGCATGAAAATTTGGAGTGGGAGGGAGGGAAAGGAAGGGAAAAGACAAAGTAGAGGAAAAAGAAGATAAAGGGCAAAGGACAGGTGCAAAAAGTTTTGGGCTTAGGGTTTTTTGTGTTTATTTCTAACGACGGTATCTCCTGGAATTACTTGCTTACTTCCACAGGGAAGTTGCAGTACCGTTACAATAGAGCCTCCTCGTGGCGAAAGAGGCGCCTACGCCTTCAAAGCACAACTGTTTAATTTTAACACTGTTCCTTTCCCCTTTGAAAACATGCTTGCAAAGAAGGGTAGTTATAGAGATTGCAAGTATTTCCTCTTACTCCTAAAGCCATTCTTAATCTGTGTAATAGAAGGATGTAGACATCACAAGCCACACATCTGCTATTCCTAAAATGGCTTAGGATCTCCCCACCCTGGTTTGCATTTGACTTTCAAGTGTTTTCCAATTCAGATTGGTCAGCAAAAGTACCCTGTGAATGTAGTAAAAACAGTATGAAATATCGAGGGAATTCTTACTATTAACATATGATTTCATCGTTACTGATCTATTTCTTAAATTGTCCCTGACAAAAATTAAAATACATAATAATCTTCAAGGAGGAAATCTCAAAAGACACAACTAATAAACTTCCCCAGTTCCAAAGGTAAACCAAACAAAACGAAGTTAAATCAAAACAGGGACACAGTGGTATTTACGTGATACTCATCAAGCAAAAATAAAATTCAAAACTTGTTTGACATACCTGAGAAAGACTGTGGTTTTGCATTAGTCCCAAAAGGTCCACCTAATATATGCTGTGTTCATATCTTTGCCCCAACTCTAAGCACCTCTAACAGTAACTCAAAAGCCAGGATTTTAAAAGCAATCTCTGTACAATCAACAACAATTGCTTTTATTTGAACAAAACATGAAAAACAGTTTATTTTTTACCTGAACTGTTGCTGATATTTCTGCTTGTGTAAACATTTGAGTATCTGGAATAGCTGTAAAACAATTTTCACGTAAGTTTAAAATATTTAAACATGTTTTATCTGAAAGTCTTAATATACACTGTGAAAAGAATATTTTTAAGTTGTTGTCAGTGCATCAGAATATTACCAGTCTCCCCTCCCAAAACACATGGGATGATAGTCTTGTGAAAATCACAGACTCACCAGGAATAATAAGTATTGACTCTGCCTAAGAAGCAAGTATCTAGCAAGTCAGCTCACCCTGCCCAAAGCTGCCTTAGAGGGGCTGTAAATGTCAAAGATGTCTCTGTGAGGAAGCAGTGTGAAAAATGTGCATTTTAAGATGCTCTTCAAGATTTTGTGGCCTAGCGTTTCTTTAGAAGTTTTTTTCCTCAGTAAATTAGTCCAATAGCAATTAAGAAAATACATGGGTAGAGAGGACAAACAGCCTACTGTATGTTACACTTGATTAAAGAGTGATACTTATTTCCTTTAAGCAGAGATTGCTATTGGAATGAGGAAAGAGTTGCTCAGAATACTAATTCTGACACTAAGTTATTTAGATGACAGAGTCAATCTTGGTAAAAAAATGTAGTGTTTCTACCATTTAAAAATATCTGTTAAATTACAACAATTTGATTTTTAAAACATCTAATTAAACCTCTCGCTATTCCCTGAAAAGAATGTCTTAAAAATAAACAGTGGGTTGGATGTATAAAAGTTTTCATTAGTACATCTTGTACTAGATTTTTAATCTTTTGAATGTAAACATTTTAAGAATAATGCATGTCTACAGGTAGACTTTCTTGAGCAAGTGAAAGCATGCTGCTATGTCAATTAAAAAAACCACACACAAATCTTGCATATCTGTAAGCATTTCAGAATCACAATTGGAATTTAATGACATTTTAGACATAAAAGACATGAATGGTTGGCAGTACTCTAAATGTACTTTGTATATCCTGTAGTAAAATCATTAGCATGCATGGATTCAACATCAAATTTCAATACCTGAATTATTTGCCAGTGCTGAATTTTGGGGTTTCACGGAGACCGGTATGAATTTATTAGAACTGATAAAACAAAACCAGATAAAACTTGTTTGCAGATAAACAAGAATTAATTATTTAAAAAAAAGAAAAGCATTAAAAATAGCTACAGAAATATATCAACCATTAAAAGCTGAACTAATTGATGAAGACATAATTAAACAACAAAATAGTGGCACAGTAGACAAGCTTTAATAAACTGCTTAATAAATTATGGCACTGAGAAAAAAATTTAAATCCATTCAACTTACTAACTTGTGCATGGCTACATTTTACTATTTAACAGCAGAATAATGATTTGTGTCAGGAACTTTCATACTCTAAGCATATATAGAAATAAACCCTACTTGCTTCCATCTTAGTAAAACAACACAGTTATTCTGTTTGTTTTGTGAAAAAGTGGGCACACATTACAGAGGTGTAACCATCAGTTACTCACACTACCCCAACTCAGCAATGTCATGATCTCGGGCTGCACAGCAAATGGCACTGCTGAACTACATTTTGAGATCTACTGAGGTATATTTTGGTATCTCAAATGCAGGTTCATTTTTTTTTACATTTTCTAGTAAGAAGTTGAAGATTTTTCCCTCCATGACCACTAAAATACCTTTACAGAGATTTTTTCCCTGTTGATCGATAAGAAATCTGCTCCCTAACAGACCTTGAAGCTCTTTAAGGACTGATCATCTAGCTTCAGCTGTAATGGATAAGCAACAGCACTGGATACCTAATGACAATTGAGTTTAAATCCAACTATTAGAATTAACTGCCAATAAAAAAGTTGAGAGAAAGAGTGAATTTTCTCATAAATGCTGTAAAACAATATAAGGACATTAACTACATTTCACTGTTCAGCCCTAGATACATACCTTATATATTTTGGAACATGTGCTGAAGGGACACCAGTGCATGGTGACAGCAAGAATGTATTGAAGGAACTTGTTGGCCTATTTGTGGCAGGATAGAAAGCAGAGGGTCCAGGCCAGTTGTGTACTGTATTTTGATAGTATGTTCTTGGAATCCTTCTCTGACAAAGGAGGAAACAAATACAGCATTGCCATAAAACCTACAGTATAAACCTGGTCATATTTGGAAAAAATGCTATAATAAAGACTGTGTACTTAAACATAACAACAGAAGAAAATAACATTAAATCCACAGCAATACCAAAATATTTTTCTTTTTCTATTGAAGCTTAACTTGTTTTTAAAAATCCCCCACTCTTAAATTTTGAGGTTGTAAGCATCTTACTTGACATTTTCCTGGTTTATGTCTTGTTTACATTTTTTGGGAAAAGGTTAAGAAGATATGAAACTAATTTTGTAATACATGTGAAAGCCTTTAACAAAAAGACAAGATTGCATGTTTGTCACATACAATTCTTTTATACTTTTAGATGTTGAAGAACAAAAAGACTTAGAACCCAAAGACTTATTTTAAAGAAGAATTTTTCTATATGAGTAAGAGTGATTTTTTAATGAAATATATAGTCAGCATGAAATAGGATGCTGTCAGTTCACACAACTCTTTCTCCCATAATATTTGCAAAATGATTTCAGCACAAGATATGATCATGCTAAGGACATGAGAAAGTCCTGCTCTTCCTAAGAATCAAATGCCCTCACAAAAAAAAAGTTTTGTAATTTTATCATTTTAGTATTAAAGTATCAATACCTCCCATGAAAAAAGCTCTTGTATTGATAGCCATGTTACCAACACTTTCATTTACTCTATTGTATTTTCAATTTCATTGCCTAAAGAAGTGGTTTTCAACTTGCAGTTCATGGCCCCTCTGCAACTGGTGCACTATAGCTAAGTGGCTGATTAAAGGTAACTTAGAGACACACGGATGCTGTAGGAAGTTTTATCTTTGCATTCAAGATGTGTGATCCTTCACCAGAAAAATTCCAATGGCTTTCCAACAGGACAGCACTAAAGCAAAAGTTGTCAACATATGTAGTGTTTATGCCCTGTTTTAAGCCTGTTTAATCATGATGACTGAAAAGAGCTACGTTATAGC
Source organism: Hemiprocne comata (assembly GCA_020745705.1). Lineage (NCBI taxonomy): Eukaryota > Metazoa > Chordata > Aves > Apodiformes > Apodidae > Hemiprocne > Hemiprocne comata. Next base: position 11,510,325 of record CM036600.1, read on the forward strand.
CTAAAAATGAAAACAAAGAAATTCTGAAAAGATCAACCAATTTAAGAGCTCTACATATTTTTTTTCCGTTCTTAATATAAGCAACAGCACTGTAGCTCTCAAAGTCACCAGGTTTCAGTGTACACATCCACAGTCATCTATTCATTTTCAACTAGGCACTAATGCCCATACTAGCATCTGCATCTGCATCATACCTGATGGACAGCCATTTTTGAGAGCATCTCCTCCTGAAATACTAGCGCGGCAGTAATACGTCTCTCGAGTTTTGATACTTTCTTCTGAACAGAAAAGAAACACAACATAGGTTAAGAAACACTCAAGAGTTCACCTCAAGTAAGGAAGTTATAGATTATTTTCATATGAAGAGTAGACAGTGAAACAATTGCAGTGAATAAAGGCTAAAATTAGAACTATTATCAACTTATCTTTATGTCAAACAAGATGAAAAGATTGCACATTTTTGGGGTCTTTCTCTAAGGTAGCATAATAGTCAGATGTGATACACATTCAAAAGATTCACATGGTTATGCAATGAAACTTACTAGGAGTGTTTTAACTATTTCTTCATGGCTTTTTTGCCGTTGTATGTGTTCAACTCTTCGATTTAAAATTTCTAGGTTTTCATTCAAGAAGTTGTTATTTAAAATATCCATCCGCTCACCAATCATCAGTTTGATCTATAATAAAGAAAAGTTGTGTTTCAAATTAAAAAATCTAAAAACTTTTAAATGGCTATACAAACATGGTTCTAAAATTAAAATTTAGCTAAGTTTCAGGAGAGTCATGTCATTTTCATACAATTTACATTTGAATGAATGGAATTCTTGCATGTTTTAGATGAAGCAACATTTTCTTTGTGAGTGGATCTGACTATAACTTTTTGAAAGTGTGTCAGACTGCAAGTTGGATCCTGCATTTTGATAATTTGCTTTAGACAATATGGAGTTATCATCCTTCCAGAAGATAGAAACAGTAGGAATTACTCAGAGGGATAATGATTTCCTTTTCCCTTTGTGGAGAATATATTAAAATTCTCCTTTATTTCCAGTCTAAGGGAAAATTTCATTATCAGCTGCTACTGTTTGAGATCTAGAATAGGGAGCTTAGATGGATTGGAGAATTCTGAACCTTTTTTGCACCTTCACTTAAGGGAAAAACTGCAACTTACATTCAGTTGGCCCTAAACAAATTTCTAAGTCAAAGAACTAACAATTAGACACTGAAATTTCTGTAATGCTCTCAGTGTGTTCAGTGGGAGCCATGATTTTATTCCTCTCTGGGGATTTTCAGGAAATGTATTGCCACATGGAAAAATACTATAACATGTGCCTTGAACTCCAATAGTTCAACTATGTTATACTGCTTAGAACATCATTATGCAGGGTGGTCCTAGCTGTTTCAAAACACATCTAAAACAACAATTAAAGCATTCAAATAACTGCACATTACCTTTCCCAAAAGACTTTCTTCCTTTTTTGACATTGTAGAAGTACTTTTCATCTTGATTTCGTCAGAAATCTTCATATGTTTATGCTGGGCATTTTCATTTTTTACAAAGTTTAGCCTCTTCCTTTGAGTGTTCTCTAAGAAAAAAAAACAAACACCAGCAACCTTTCAAACTTCTTTCTACTTTACTATATAAATAAGTACAACTGAAGCAGCGGGGTGAGGAGTTGTATCATTCAAATCTCTGATGTTCCTCCTTAAGTGTGCTGCGGCAGATTGGGCTTGAACTAGAGCTGGGACATAGTATTTTGTGCAAAAGCAAACAGAAACCAAAAACTCTGGCAAAAGCAGCGAGAGGGGAGAGAGGGAAAGAAACAAGATCAGGTTGCTGCTTTTAATTTTCTCACTATTAAACTTTATTAGAGCTACTTCCTGAGAGCTATTTTACCCTATTCTTTTTTTTTTTTTTTTTTTTTCCCAGGACAGCAACATGCCCTCCACCTTATTCTGGCCCAGTGCCTCTCACCTCCCTTTTACCTAAGAGCTTTTTGACATATCACAGAAAGCCCCTTTCCTGGGATTAGGAATTCTTTAAAGTTTATCAGCTGAGAAGCTGGCCTCAGAGGCATGTCAGAACCATGACCATTTTAGAAACAATCTTTCTTACTACCAGCAAATAAAATGTCTTGCCTCCTGCCCCTCTTTTGTTAAATGAGAAATTAGAGGAAATTGTTCCTTAGGGATTTTAATAATGTGATACTTTGTAGTCAAGGAGGAATTTTGCACCTGCAACTTAAAGATTGTACTTATCTTGCCAAAACCAAACAGTGTTCCTGACTCTTTACTTGGCCACACTGCTATATAAATTTAACAAGTATTTTATGACTGCTCAGGAGGTGTTTTGCATCATAACCAAACAGAACAGTGTGTTTATGTTTAGCTCTGCTGATCATCATTCAAGCAGTAGAACCAGCAGTAGATGCAGTTATTGAAGTAACCGATAGGGTTGGAACAAATTACCCACCCCCTAATAATATAAAAGCCACTGAGGTGAATGTTAATAGGCTAGTAAGGACAGTGGCCTTCAAACAAGTTTGGATTTCTACTAATTTAGAAATGTACCAGAGCTATCATTACAATGCAAAAGGTGAAAAACATAGTTACCTTTTTCTGAATAAAATATTAAGATACAGAGTGTTATTCAGGAGTCAAACACAATTAACATGAGTTAATAAGGACTGTATCTAGCAAACAGCTTTCAAATTATTGAGAAAATTAGCTACATGTACGTTAATTTTCTTTAAACAGTAACTTTCAAAGCACCCAGCAACTGAGCAGGGTGACTATGAAACTCGGTAACTATGAAACTGTTCCATCCTAGCAAGTTTCCCCTTAAAAGCAAGCACAGAATTTTTCATATTCATGAAATTGGAACTACTCGAGACTTTACAAAAAAATGCTTCAGGAGCATTTCAGAGATTCAGGAGAAAAAAACTATTCTGAATTTATAAAATGGTAAATAAACTGTATAACAAAATAGCATTTATTTATTTCAACTCAAAATCCATGAGATTTTGCTGGAAGCGTGCTTATAGGAGTTCTTATTGAAAACTGTACTGCACTTTTAAAGCTCTGAAGTGTGATTTTCTCAAGACAATGAAAAGTTAAACAAAGCAATGATGAAGAATATCTTCATTCTCTAGGCTGCCAGTGTTTTGAAACCACTTCCCTCTTCCCCACTCCAAAAGGACGAACAAAACCTTGACAGCAAAATCTTCTTTTTCCTTTATCAAGGCATCTATTTAATGTATTTTTTTGACACTGGAATGAATTTTTCATTCCTGATTTTGTTCCACACTTTATACACAACTTCCATAGGATGGTAATGGCAATGTTGTTTTCTTATCCATGCTATCACTGTCAATTGCAGCCTCCACAGAAGCCCTCTGTATCATACAACCAGTGGTCAGTCACCTTAGCCTCATGAAAAATGCACTTCAGCTGGTGCTTATGGTGGTATATTTACATTATTATATCTTTTATGAAGTATATGTATTAAAAATCCAACATTTAAAAGTTGGGTTTGCATCTGAATTTTTGTTGCAAATTATCGCAGGCACAAGATTTTGACAGTCTTTTTGAGTACTATTTTGATCAACACTTACACCAAAATAACACTGTGTTAGCCACTGTTGGTCAGAACATTGGTGGTGTTTTACTGTTAGCACTGGAGGCACATTTGATTCAGAGAACACTTTTCCTGTGACATAATACTTACTTTTGCTGATTATATATGAGGTACTTGGCTGAAGAGAATTTTCATCTGTTTGCAAGTCAGATGAAATCTCCTCCTCTGTTGAAGTATTCTTTATTTCGTTCAGCTCTTGCACTTTACTTAGAGCCGTGGATGTTTTGCTCAAATGTTTATGCAAATACTCCATCTTTTGTAACCTACAACAAAGAACTAGATTTTAAAACAAGATACATGGAGAAACCCTTACCTGAAGTCTTTATTTTTTATGCTTTTGCAAATACAAAATATTTTAGAAAACATCTATTGTGGCAGCTTATTTAAGCCTATTTTAAATATCTCTTCCTTGTTTCAGAGCAGGAAAGCACCATCATCAAGCTGTCACTCCTAACAAAGAAAGTGTTCCCTACACTAGATTTAGAAATAAAAATGGGCAGAACACGAAACAAAATGCACTGACAGTGCCCAATGCTGTTTTTTCAGACTTTTCAGTTATATTCAGTTGAGCATAGAACACTCACCAATTGTGCTGGAAAACCTTTGCTCATAGTAAAGATAAATACAGAATCATAGAATCATAGAATGTCAGGTTGAAAGGGACCTCAAGAAAAGGGACCTCAAGGATCAGGTAGTCCACCCTTTCTAAGTTCAGAACATGGTTTAGATGAGACAGCCCAGAACCCTGTCAAGCTGAGTCTTAAAAGTGGTTGGGAATCCACCACTTCCCCGGGGAGATTATTCCAATGTCTGACTGTTCTCATAGGGAAAAGTTTTCTTCTGGTGTCCAATCAGGATCTCCCCAGGAGTAACTTGCACCATTACCCCTCATCTTTTCCATGTGACTCCTTATAAAAGGGAGTCTCCATCTTCTTGGTAGCCTCCCTTTAAGTACTGTAACATAGCAATAAGGTCTCCCCTGAGCCTTCTTTTCTCCAGGCTGAACAAATCCAGTTCTCTCAGTCTTTCCTTGTATGGCAGGCTTCCCAGTGCTTTGATCATCGTTGTGGCCTTTCTCTGGGCCCTCTCCAGACTGTCCACATCTTTTTTGTGTAATGGGGACCAGAATTAAACACAGTATTCCAGGTGTGGTGTGACAAGCGCTGAGTAGAGTGGGATGAGGACTTCCTTATCTCTGCTGGTGATGCCCTTGTTGATGCAACCCAGCATCCAGTTGGCTTTCTTTGCCACTGCAGCAGACTGTTCATTTATATTGAGCTTATTGTCCACCAAGACCTCCAGGTCCTTTTCCACAGAGCTACTCTCCAGCCAGGTGGATCCCCATCTGTGCTGCACTCCTGGGTTGTGTTTTCCCAGAACATGTGATAGATAGAAACCTAAGGCTGTGTTGGTTTGATTGCTTCCATCTGACCTCAGCTAGTTAAAAATCAAGGTAAACAGGCACCAGTTTATCATCTTCTGAAGTCTGTATCTCTGCACTCCAGCTGGATTAAATTCTATTTTCTACATGATTCAATACAAAATAACTGAGAAGCTGGGAAGACAAAGGTAAGCATTCAGAGCTGCTTGGTGTTCACTTAGTCACTTGCTCGTTCCCCAGCCCATGGTATGATAAATGATACCTGTACTATCCCTGACAAACATTTGTCAGAACTCTCAACACCAGCTGAAATTCCACAACCCCAACACACATTTCAGTCTCCACAAGTTTACAAATCAAAAGTAACCAGCAATTTAGATCTGTTACTTCCCATCCTCTCCTCCAGAACCAGTTATTCTTCCATCTGCATAGAAGCCCCCTTATAAAGCTGAAGATTAAAGTTTTATCCAGTCTTCCATTTTCCATTGTATTCAGTTTCTGCACATATGCCACTTCCAGTGCATCCTTTTGAAATGCAGTGAAAAAAGTGTGAAGTAACATCTTAGCAACACTGAAAAAAATAAAATAATTTCTTCTGTCTCTTCCACAGTTTTTAAATTTTCCATCACAAGCTGTACCCACACTATTTCTACAAATTGCACAAAAGGAGAGATCCCAGCCTTCTCAGACAGTTAAAATGGATTGACTTTTGGCCTCAGCACTATCACATACTGAACCAGACCATACCTACACTGCAAAACAAGTTGATTGAGCTTTTTTCTAGACACCATGCAGTGCTTTTTTGGGGAAGATCAGTCCACTACAGCCTTATAGAAATGACAAGGTGGAGTCAGTCTGTCAGTAGGCTTGCACATCCCCATGTTGAGGAGTTATGAGGAGGATATTGGACTAGGTGACCTCCTGAGGCCATTCCAGCCTGAATTAGCCTATGATTCTATTTTATATGCAGAGGTCCTATTCTGTACAGTCTATATCCATATTCTTTACATCAGGCCTGTGAAGAAACTATTATGTGTTCAATGTGAACAATTAAAAGTAAATCAGGGTTTTGCAATGGAAATGAAGAAAGGCAAGTCAAACTGATCATGTTAACACACTTTTTCTACAACTGTAACTAATGTCACAGCATTTCAGCCAGTCACCCTCCCTAGCCTTGCTCTCCCTGCACTCCTTCATTCATTGAAACAAAGAATCATAGTCAATCAGGTTGGAAAAGACCTTTAAGACCATTTGGTTTAACTGTTAACCTAGCACTGCCAAGCCTACCATTAAACCATGTCCCTAAGTGTCACATCTACACATATTTAAAATATGTCCAGGGATGGTGACTCGACCACTTCCCTGGGCAGCCTGTTGTACTGTTTAATAACCCTTTCAGTTAATAAATTTATCTTAATATCCAATCTAAACCTCCACTGGTGCAACATGGGGCCATTTCCTCTAGTCCTTCTTTTCTGTTCTGCTGTGTAGCCAGTAAGATTTTACTAAAATCACCTGAACATCTGAAGTGCTTGTTCAGTCTCTGATGCAAATACCATAGCTTCGGACACAGAAAAGCGAAGTGGATTGCATACTTTTCCCCTTGACAACTTACCCCACCCTGCTGTCACCATTTTATCAGTTTTCCAGTGGTCAGAGACTCACAGTGAGCCAACGACCACTCACCAGCGGGAGTAGCGGAGCTGCCCGAAGCTGCCCCTTCAGCCCCGCGCCGCCCCGGCCAGGGGCTCACGGGCGCTTCCCGCAGGGCAGGAGGAGGGGAAGGGCGGCGAGGAACGCTCGCGTCAGCCCGCGGAGCCGGCCCCGAGCCTTCCCCTTCTCTTGCGGGAAGGATCCGGCCGGGATGGCGCGGGAACGGCCCCGAGCGACCGTTACAGCGCGAGCGGGGCTGGAGCCGCTGCTGGCGCGCGATGCCCCCCCGCGCGGTCGCTGTCCCTCGCCCTGGTGCTTCCCGCCTCAGCCGCGAGCCCCGAGGGGCGCTGAGGCCAGGCGCCTTTGTCGCCACCGGCCCCATCTTGTCGCGACTCCTGCGACAGCCTCAAGACCGGTTGGTTACAAATTCGAGCTTTACTATAGCTATAATTTACTTCTTAACAATTAATTATTAACATGTCGGCGTATCCATGGTGGTGACTGCTTGTGAGCTGCCTTAATCGCTGAAAGGTGGGTGCCTGCTCCACCGTGTCACAACATGAAGCAAAATCGAGTCTCCTCGCACCTATTTTCGGTCACTTCTGGTCAGCAGTGTGTGTATTGTGGAAGCTCACCCCGAGCGCCAGGTCACCCTCACTCTGCCTGCCTGAGGGAGGAGGGGACCGGGACTGGCTGTGTGTGTTCAAGGCCGAGCTCAGCCCCCTTTCATGGTTTCTGCCCCAGCTACGTGATCTGGGAGGCAAAGTACCCAGCACTTGGAAGTTTTCAGAGATACTTATGCATTAGAGGAGGAATTAGGAAAATGTAACTTCTTTATGACAAATTGCAGTGGTGGGAACAATTTCTTTCCTCACTAATTGTCCTACTAGAAATAAGTGTTACTAAAAGGTTGAAGTGGACACAAAAGATGGTGCTTTTCTTGCTGCATATCGCAAGTCAAAATACATTTTTTCCTATACTTTCTATGTTTTCTTTCTAAAATAATGTTTATATCTCCTTGGAAATAAATATATGCAATTATTATATATACAGATTTTCAGTTCAAGTTGGGCATTTCTTTATTCTAGTGCAGCAAACAGGCTAATCCTATCCCATGAACAACCTCCTATTACTAATACAGATCTAATGTTTGTCACCTGCAGCTCACTGTAATAAGTATAGCTCTCTCATTGTATGCAGGAGAGTCTCATTTTTAAGACACTCACCCCTCCCACCTGAAAAAGACTGCCCATTCCTCTCATTGCTTCAGCCTTGCCCTTAATATTCAGAGTTATTTCATGTTAGTTTTGATTTATCTACTATTCTTCTAAGTGGCAGTACACACTAGCTTTCATGATTTGGACTTCAAGCAGCATTTCATGTGTTTGTCATAGTGAGGAAGAGTCAAGAGTCATAGAAAGATGCGACAACTTCCAAGGCTTAGAAAATATGCAGAAAAGGACCTTGGGGTCATGGTGTGCAAGCTGAACAGGAGTCAAACAGCGTGCACTTGTAGCAAAAAAAGTTTATCTCATATTGGGCTTTGTTAGCAGGAATATAGCCAGTGGATCAAGGGAAGTTATTCTTATCTTCTGTTTGGCATTTCTGTATGGCATCTGGAGTACTATGTCCAGTTCGGGCTTGCCAGTGCAAGAAAGACTTGGACAAAATGGAGTCCTACAAAGGGCCACCAAGGTGATAATGGGGCTGGAGCACACAATGCACAAAGAAAGGCTGAGGAAAAAGGGTTTGTCTGACATAGCCCAGAGCAACCTGACCTATCTTGACCCACTTTTGGGAGCTTTCCCAATCTTACAGGGATTCCTCCTAACCCAAGTAATTTCATGCCTCTCTGATTCTGTGCTTCCACCTCTTGACAAACTGCAAGCCAGACCATGTTAAAAAGGGGTGCAGAGGAGGCAGTTTGGGGGAGGATTTGTTCAGAGATTTGGAAGATACTTAGAAATCCCCATGGGTACAGGGTGAAAGGATTTGCTGGTTGGCTTCAGGGAAGAGAAAGTCCTGGAACTTTTCACAGGCTGTAGGTCCTTGCTGTTTGCTTGAGTGAGTGCAAGCTTTGGGATCTCAGACACAGAGTACCGCTCTCAGGAGAAAAAATGAATAGGAGTAACAAGCTATTTCCCAGTGTGGAAAATTCCTTGGTGTGAAATTCCATGGTAAGACAGCCCATCTCTATAATGTACCTTCATTATATGAATATGTTGTATTCAACAAGCAGAAAAAACTATGAAATATAGTTAAAAATATAGAAAGACAAACGTTCATGTTTTCACAAAACCTGAATTTTAAAATCTGAATGTTGCTCTGTCAATGTTTGCAAACATAAACCCATTTGTTTCCTCCTAGTATAGTTGGTATTTGTTTGTTTCCATGGATGATGGAACATACAGAACTGTTTCTTTCAGCAGCAGTGCCAGTGTATGCCAGTTAGGTGTGTTCCTCAGAATATAGCCTCAAATTTTCCTATTTGGGACACAGGGAAAATCAGAGATCTCCTGGTACAGGATGGAAAGACCATCTGTGAGAAGAATCTAGAACTCAGGGTATTTTTTCTTTCTTTTTTCTGAGATACAATTGAGTGGCTGAAAGTAGTATGATTAATTATGTGGGCTAACCTTTTAGAAATAGAAAAACAGGGGGTTCCTTTCATAGAATCATAGAATCATAGAATGGCTAAGGTGGGAAGAGACCTTAAAGATCATCAGGTTTCAACCTTCTGCTGTGAGCAGGGACACCTCACACCAGACCAGGCTGCACAAAACCTCATCCAACCTGGCCTTGAATACCTCCAGGGAGGAGGCATCAACAACCTCCCTGGACGATGTATTCCAGCACCTTCCTACACTCACAGTAAAGAATTTCTTCCTGATATCTAACCTAAATCTCCTCTCTTTCAGTTTAAAACTGTTATTCCTTGTCCTATCAAATGATTTATTATGTTTCCAGTTTCTCTAGTTGCTCCATCATTGCTCAGACTACAATATTACATGGCAATTCTCATTTCCCAGGGAAGTGTATTTAGAGGATACAATGTCATGTATTTTTCCTCAGTGACTATTAAATAAAACCCCCACATACAGAGAAACCCATGTGACTTTCACTTGGCTATTCCTGTGTAAAAAATAACTACAAAACCAAAGTAACTATGGAAAAGTACATTGTTTCTGCTCTGCTGGGTATAGTAGAGGTCTAGAAGTTCCTTGAACAAATATGTTATCGGTAGGCTGGATGAGCAAATTTTTAGAGAACTGGCTTGATGTTTCCATGTAATACAAGAAATTATTTTCAGATTGTCTGGATTTTAGCTTAAAATATATTTAGTACCCATCACACTGTTGTTCCTATTCTTGTAATCCTTTCCTTCTTCATCAAGTTGTTTGAATTTAGACACTAGTTTTCACTTTCAGGCTAAATGTAAAAGAAATAAAATAATTCCATAGGCTTGTTCTTTTTGCTCAGCCATTGTTTCTTACATATGGTCATGAGCCTTATCAGGATCATACACCAAAATGTGTTTCTGTGGACTGAGGCCATCTAGGTCTACTTGATTTTTTTTCAGCATACAACTTTTTTCAGAAGGAAATCTGTTTATAGAAAAGTTGCTCAGAAGCTATATTGCTATGTGATTAACATTGTTGGAACCTACACATAAAAGCAAAAAGTCTTATCAGTGAAACCTAAAGCAATTCAGCCTAATAATTCTCAATGTGATTTACAGCTTTTCTCTGAGAGGCTGGCATTTTTAGAAAATGGGGAATGAACACTGAAATAGACCAGATAGAGGTATTTTAACTCTACCTAAGAAGAAAATGCCTTTAGAAAGGATTTGTAAGCAGCAGAAGGGTAACTCCATTTGCTAAGCTGACGAGCCAGTACCTGGACTTGTTCAATTTAAGTAGACGATGGGCTGACCAGGGAATCAAAGTCTCTGAGAAGCAGGCTAGACTTTGAACACAAGCCAATATTTTGCCAATATTTTCAATGTTACTACTAGCCTTGCAAAATAAACTTTGTCATGCTAAAATTTGTTTTGCCAGGCACAGTGTATGCTTGTTGTTTGTTTTTTTTTTTCCTTCTGGATTCAGCTACAATACCCTTTTACCTGCTGTTTTGATTTACAGATTTAAATAGAACAGGGAAGAATATTCAAGTTGCTACTTTCAGAACTTGTGTCTTTTTAAGTATACAAGCTTATATATTAGCAACCTCATATGCTATATTACATTTGTCTTGTGCCCAATGTATGATAAACTTATGTAATTCACTGCATTACATTGAATACATTATTTGAGTGGATCTTTTAGAGGATTTTTTAAAATAGAAGTTTAATAAGCATGTATCAGTCAAAGTTGGATTGGCTTCTCATCTTAATCAATTATGCAGTCATTTTCTCTTTTCTGTCCTCTGGAGGGAGGTAAAAGCAGTTGTGTCTCCTCAATGAACCTACTTCAGTTCAGACTGGCTTCTGTCTGCTTCAGCAGACACTTCATAGCAGTAGCATAGTTTTGAAGGGAATCCCCTGATTATTTCTATTTAGTTTGTGTCAGTTCAGTTCTTAAAGCAGTGTTTGCATGTATAAATTAGATTCCTTTCAAAGGAAAGGAAACTAGAAGCTTTGCTTCAAATGAATTTTTAAGCCTGATGAGACTGTTAAGTTCTGAAACTGCCCACAGAACTTCTGCAGAGGTGATAGAAGTAGTTGGAGCTCTCACTGGGGGTGATTCATTACCCTCTAGAGTGATCACATCCTTGCATCCTGGCAGCATTTGCTGGGGCAGCTGTAGGAAGAAGCAGAAAAGAAAGAAGTTTGGCCCAGCACTCTTGCCCACCTCATGGTGCCAGAAGTTGGCTGGAAGAACGATGTAACAGCAGGCTCTGACCAGCTTGAGCACTGCCAGGCCCTCTCCCCTTCTACTAGCACACTGAGGTGTTGTGTTTGCTCCAGAGGCCATATTCACTTCAGCAGAAATGAAAGAGGCAAAATTCTGTAATGTTGTACTTTCTGAAGTTCTCTTACACTTTTTGGTTTGTAATATTTTAGCATGATGCTCCATCTTCTGGAGGAGACATGACATCTACCAGGCTTAGAATGTCTCATTAGCTTCTCCTCTCTATTTCTTTAAAAACTGAGAGTCCTATTGGAACATGTTCTCAGGGAATTTCTATTGAGAACTCTGTTCACCAGCAATCCACGCTGTCTTGCCTCCTTTCCTGCTATGCATGGGGTTTTGATCCTCATTAGCCAAATACATTTTTTGTTTGCCTGGTTTTTGTATTTTTAGAGAGGTCTTTGACAATAGCAATGATCTTTATATGAGCTTTCTAGCCAAGTGTTTTAGTGATGGTAAGGTTTTTTAAAAAATGCCAGAGAATTTTGAATTTGCATTAGTAAGAAAGTAGGTGTTCATCAGCTTCTATCAGTTCAACCAGTCACAAAATGTGAAAGAGGAAGAATTATATAAATCAAAAATAAGCATAACTAAAAATGTGGGCATCAGCTATCTATTAATGAATCAATATTATCACTGCCTCCAGCTTCAGGGACCAAATTCCAAAGGTTTTTACCATTTTTATATTGAAAGTTTCAGCTCTGATCACAGTTCAAACCTAGGTCCTGAAATTAGGGTTTAAAGTAATTTTTATGAAGTTAAGCTGATTCTCAGAGGCCCCAGCACCAGCAGTTCATTCCAGATTTGTGACACATTTATAGTGGTCTGCCCTGCTTTACAGGGAAAAATACAAACAATAACAACGTCAAGTCTTAGTACATTAATTTGATGGAAATAACATTTTAAATAAAATTAAATGCAGTTTCTGAATAATACTATAATTCACCTATGCTGAAAAAAAATTCTGAAGCAAGGAAATTTATTTTACAATAGTAGGCACAGGTAGTTCTTAACATTTTCCAAATCAGTATTAAAAAAATGTAGTAGTACTCAAGGTTGTATTCAATTACTTTTAATCCAGAAAGGCACTTGCAGGTTGCCTGCAGAACAAACAGGTTCAGGTAGAAGGAAAGACCCAGGTTCTGGCTTCCAATCTTAGCTGTGGTGTCTGACTGAGTGAATCTGAGTGGCCACTCTGAACAGCAGCTCCTAAATGACTTAGGCAAAATAACTGAAGTTTCTGAAGTAAACTTAATTTTTTTATTGAATCTTGCAAATTTGGCTGTTCTGGCCCTCGTGACTAATGCTGGCTGTGGTACTGTCATGTTTAAATTATGTTCTTTGCTCTTGTCAGAAAATGGGAATTTATGTCATCTCCCCTGCTCACTCTTGGATTTTGTTATAAGTTGTTTCACATTCAGGAGGTTCCTTGTGATACTGCTGACACTGGATAGTTGGTTTAATTCTTAATTTGTGGTGAGGTTACAGCCTGAGGACTTAAATTTGCTTGATTTATGGTGGAAATAAATAAACAAGATATGTCTCATGTGCTGTGGTCCATGGGACTTCAAAATGACAGTACTTTTTGGACAAAACAAAACAGTTAGCCAGGAGTGGTTGTCTGCTGTGGCTTCAGCTAGATGGCTTTTTGTGCCTCATCTTTGATAGCAGAAACAGACTTGGTTTGCAGCTGGGATGATGATGAACACTGTATGGGTATATGCAGTAGTGCTGTGATGTGATATTTACACACAGATCTGGGAAAAAAAGGCTTAAAATCACATGAACCTTATATTCATAAATCACAGTATAAAATGTGTGCTCTTGACTTGTATTTTTTAAATGCAGGTCATAGTATTTTCTTGTCTTGTCTTGTACTGTGCATGTCTTAATATTAAAGCTTCCCCACTGCATCTTTTCATGTAGCAGAAAACAAGTGCTGTGCTTCAAATTCATGTTAATCCATCAATGACAAGCAGGACATCAAGAATATAAGCAATATCTACTACATACTATTCTGTACATACAGCTGTATTCTTAAATTGAGTTTAGCTCAAAAATTTTCTGCAGCCATGCTTAGCCAGGCTAATACATGAAGATCAGTTCTGACCTGCTCTTGGGAAAAATCTTCAGGATAATTTGGATTCCACTTATAGCTCCATCAGGTGGTGCAATTGCTGCACAGGCTGGATGCAAGATTTTTCTTAAAAGATGGGGAGAAGGGAGTAAGTGGAATCATCTTCTTATTTTACTGAAAAACAGCTCTGAAGAAATGCCACCCTGCAACAAGTAAAATAAATTTAATATCTCAAATAGGGAGCACTAGTTCTGAAACAATGTTTACAGCAAAAGATGATCTTAACAGTCTTTAAAATAATGAATTTTTGGTTTTTTTTGGCCACCTTCAGTTGGAGGCTAGGCATGTTATCTTTATGCAGTAGAGCTGAGAAATAATCACCATACTGGGCAGAAGGAACTAGCTTTTGAGGTCCTAGGAAAGATATTTTGGCTTACATGGTCACAGAGAGAATTTGAGTTTCATGGTACGTGTCCTAGGTTTTTATGGCTGCCTTCCATGGGGAAACCTAGCACTACCTGATGTACTGCAGGCTGAAGAACTTCTTCTCCTGACCCTCATTATTTTCTCGAGTTTTCATATCTTTGATTTACTGTTGTAGCTGTGTCCTCTGGGCTATCTAATCTTTCAGTCATTAACTTTCTTCCTCTGGCAATAACATCTGACAGCCATTTAAAACTTGGTGTTTCTAGCTTGCGAAATAGCAGTGGATGACCCACGTTAAAATAAAGGTCTGAGCTGGAAGACTTGACTTGTGTTTCATCTAGAAAGCACAGTATAGCTTGTCCTTAATACCATAAGATAGGTAAGAGTGAAAATCAAGCCTGAGGGTAGCCTAAATATGCATTGAGATCATCTATGCAATTTTTGTGCATGCATCCAGTCTGACAGAATCCAATTTGTTCAAGTCTTTATTTTCTGATCACTTTAAGTAACTAAATAAGCAGTTATATGTGCTGTTACACAACACCTTAAACTAATTCAAGTCATCACTGCTATGGTTCCATTTTTCCCCTTCCCTCCATTTGAAGCAGTTTCATAGTCTCTTCACATAGTCCATGGAAAGTCCGTGCAGAGCTCGTTCAGAGAGCCGACTAACAGGGTGTGCATTGTGTGTTTTTATTCCAAGTCAGCTTCGTTGGGCCAGTGTAGAGCCGGCACCCGTGTCATGGACTGACTGATAATTTAGGCTGTGGAAATGCTGACTTATATTATCATAGCTGTTTTGGAAAGCCATGAATGACTCAGCTGATCTAATAGGTTGCTTCTGCTGTGAGGAGGAAAGGACTAGTAGTTCTCTTTCTCTCCTTACCAACTAGATAAAAAAAACTTGGCTATGTTCCCTCACTGCTTTCATTGTCAATTCTGGAGTCAGTCTGATGGTGTGATGTGCTGATGAATTTGCTAGAGAGGCAGAAAAAGAACCTAAGATGTTAAAGTAATTTGCTCTATGTTAGCAGGGTGACATGGGTTACTGTACATTTGGATTAACTCCAGGGCAGTGCAAAAAGGAAGAAAAGGAAGTAACGATCATACTTCTGAATGTAAGTGGACTAGCAGGTAGAGTGTAGTTAAGAAACGTATTTGAGCATGAGTATGGCTGATTGTATTAGTGACATTTGGCCTGTGGCTTTAGTGAGCAGTTCAGAATAAATCTCAAAGCAAGTGAATAGATCTGTTACATAACATGAGCAAAACTCATGAGTACCT
This sequence comes from Hemiprocne comata, assembly GCA_020745705.1. Taxonomy (NCBI): domain Eukaryota; kingdom Metazoa; phylum Chordata; class Aves; order Apodiformes; family Apodidae; genus Hemiprocne; species Hemiprocne comata. The sequence goes on from CM036600.1 coordinate 11,525,690, forward strand.
GGGAAGTCAAATCTGAAGGCAATAGTGTCACACAGCATTACTAGATGGGATTTTGCTGCTTGAAAAAAGTCACTCTGGCATTTGAGGGATAAATGTGATTTAGGCCCTTGCTTTTTCCTGTTTGCCTTATTAGCTTTGAACTTGTGCAATTTAGTAGGTAACGAATTTCTGGCATCTGAAGGCTGGGCCTTGCCTGATGGAGAAAAGGAAGTTGTTAATTTGGCACTTTATACTGTGTGTTCAAACAGGTTCAGACTTGTATTCTGTCTGTTTATTATGTTCAGGATGTCTCATTGTTCTTGTCTTGCATCTGGCATACTTTGTACTTAACTAGACATTCATGCCAGTAGTTGCAGGGTGTGGAGATGCCAGTCCATCTTGCCTTGTACAGGCTTCGTTAGCAAAGTGGAACCACCTTGTGTGTGACCTGTCTGAAGGTTAATGTCAATAAGGATACTGTTGTACCATTGCAGTTGAGACATGCTTTTTGGCTCTAGGAATGCAGGGAAGACATTATGGCATGGCCCATTGCTTTGAGCTGAGGCCACTATATGCTTCTGAGTATTATGTTGCTCTATATGTCCTTTCACCATAGCTGTCAAAATGGAAGCATACTGGCTAATGGGCTGAGCAGAAGTCTGGGAATAGAGGTCTTGACTTCTAATCCCTGAGCTGCTTCTATGGCTCAGGGAGAAAAACCTGTTCAATTGCCTTAGATAAATTACCACTGCACAGTACAATTGGTTTTAATGTTAGTGCTTTCTGCATTCAGTGACTGAAATTTGATCACTTGGAAGAGCAAGGAAATACAAAAGCTAGTATGTGTGACTGTCCGTATTTGTAAAGAAGATTCATGTTCTTAGGAAAATGCTGTTTGTAGCAAAGCTCTGGAGTCTGCCTCGGGTATCATTTTAGCCCATTCAAACTAGGATGCTATTATATGAGATATTTGCCAAATTATGTCAGTTGAGTTATATAGACTGAAATAGCACTGGGACTTTCAATACTGCTTGAACAGTAAGTTTAAGAAAAGGGGAAATGTGAATTCACTCAGTTACTCTTTAGCAACATCTTTAATTTCTTGAAATATAATATAATGTATCTCAGACTTCAAAGTGGGAGAAAGTAACTTGTGTTAACAATTGGTTATTATAAATAGTAAGAAAAAAGTCCACCTACTGCATCATTTAGCATCTGAATTGGTATTCAGAACTAAGAATCAGTGGTGCAGATTGCTCTTAGGGGTACTATTAACAGTGTCCCTGAAAAAGGCTATTTTTATGAAGAGGCAAAACTGAAGTGCATTTCACCCATGTATGAAGAAGACCATATTCTTATTCAGCAGATACATTTTTAGGATAAGATGGGAAAGTAAGATCCTGGCAGGAAATACTTAGGGCAGTGAGTGGTTGAGTATAGCTGTAGGCAACAATGGGTGAAAATACGTGTGTAGGGGAAATTGGAAATTCTAGATCAGAAAAGTTTAACAGATTTTGATAGATGAAGAGTGAGTAAATTATAGGCAAATGAAGTGCAAAGTGGAACAAGCAAACAGTATCCAGGACAAACTTAACTGCAGATGAGTCAGAACAAGCTGACACACCAGAGTATGCCATAGCTGCAATATCAAAGCAAAATGAGATTCCTGCCTTTGCCTTATTTTAGAAGGCAGGCAGTCTTTAAAGAGAAACAAGTAAATGAGTAAAGTGCAGGTTTTAGAATTGCTGCTTTGACTGTTGTTGTCAGGGCTCTGAGGTCACTAATAGGCCTTGAGGACCCTGACCAGGTTCACCTGGGGCCTGCACCCACACCCATAGGCCCAGGCCCTATTTAAACTCAGCCTTCAGCCTATGCCCCTGTTGTGTTGCTAAGAGTGCTGGCCTTTAGTTTAGTTATGGCTGTGTCTTGCTTGGCTATGGATCCTTCCCAGCTGGGCCCTGAAACATGGGCTAACGTGAACCTCATGAGGTTTAACAAGGACAAGTGCAGGGTCTTGCACTGGGCTGGGGGAAGATATGCTAGAGAGCAGCCCTGTAGAAAAAAGTCTGGGGGGCACTGGTGGGTGAAAAGCTGGACATGAGCCACCAATGTGCAGCTGCAGCCAAGAAGGCCAACCATGTCCTGGACTGCATCAAAAGAAGTGTGGCCAGCAGCAGATCAAGAGAAGTGATTCTGCCTCTCTACTCTGCCTTGGTGACACCTGATGTGGAGTACTGTGTCCAGTTCTGGAGTTCCCAACAAAAGGATGTGGACCTGTTGGAGTGAGTCTAGAGGAGGGCCATGAAAATGATCAGAGGACTGGAGCACCTCTCTTCTGGAGACAGACAGAGTGTTGGGGTGGTTCAGCCTGGAGAAGACTCTGGGGAGACCTCATAGCAACCTTCCAATACCTGAAAGGGGCCTATAAGAAGGCTGGGGAAGACCTGTTCACTGGGGCATGTAAAAGTAGGACAAGGGGTAATGGTTTTAAGCTAGAAAAGAGTAGATTTAGGTTGGACGTTAGGAAAAATGTCTTTCATAGCAGAGTGGTGGATCACTGGAACAGGTTGCCTAGAGAGTTGGTGGAGGCCCCATCCCTGGAGACATTCAAGGTCAGGCTTGATGGGGCTGTAAGCAATCTGTTCTAGTTGGAGATGTCCCTTATTGTAGGGAGGTTGGACTAAATGACCTTTAGGGCTCCCTTCCAACCCAAGACATTCTATGATTCTATGTCCTGGACGTGGCTGTCTCTGGGCTGTGTCTGACCCTGGGTGCTGTTACCAAGCCTGATCCTGATGTGGGAATGACTTTTTGGTTTGACCTCAGGCCTGTGTCATCATTCTGGATTTGGCTGATGATCTGGGCTCTTGGCTGAACCAGCCCTGCTCCCCACCTCCCCTTGGCTGCTGGTGTTGGCTGGCAAGGCCCTTGCTCTTTTTGCTGCACTGCTGTGCTTGGCTCCCTATCCTGTGGGAGCAACCAGCCCTTGCTGTGCCTTGACAATTGCTTTATTGGCTGGAATATGGTAGGCTTAAGGAAACCCCCAAGTTTCCATTTTACTTACTTGTTTAAAGTATTAGGTTGGCAGAAGGGAAACTGTCAATTTTTAGAAGTGAAATGTTTTAATGGATCTTAATCTTTCTAAAAATCCCTTGCATACTAAAATAAGAAAAAAAAAAAACATATTAGTACGTGGTGGTTTTCCTGGCTTCTGTTAATAATTTAAAATAAACATCCTTTCTAGGCCTACTTCTCTGCTAAAATGAGCTGAGTTTTAGTGACTATATATGTGACTTGGTATGTTGTAGTAGCTGGAGAAGTTTAATGGTAGATGCTTGTAGAGCCATAGGCAGTAATGGTACAGTAGCCCATGATCTCAGATCAGAGTTTGCAAGTACTGGGCTTTGTGATGGCTTACCCGAGATTTGAATCTGTTTTCATAATATTTCAGAGATTTCAGCTGAAACTGTATAACATATTATTAACATGGTAATTTTTTAAACACAAGTTATACTAATTTGGAGTAACTTTAGATCCTAAGACATAGTTCATTCAACAGTTATTAGTTATACAGAACTCTTCTTCCCAATGATTTACTTCTACAGTCTGTTCTACTCTAACATGACTTTTCAGCAAGAAATACTTCAGCCTTTGTAAATACTATTACCTTGAAAAAAGCTTGTATTCATTTGTTCTTTATTTTGTTAAACAAGCTAGCCTTGGTATTACATCCAGTATCTTTCCTTGTATTTACAGTATATCTACTTTCTAAAGGAAGTGTGCCTGACCTTAAGTGAAATGCTTAATGAAATACTTCTTCAATTGATTAAGATACGTTCAATGTCTTTTCTATTGCTTCTAATTACACAATGCAGAAAAACCATTTCCATTCCCCAGAATAGATTTTTCTGCTCAGCTTCCCCTGTCCAAATGGTACATCAAACTGTCTTATTAGCTAGGTTGCTTTAAAATGAAGATAAATGGTAAAGCAATAGCAGAGGCATCAACCATGACCCTAGTCTTCTGCTGGGTATGCAGGCTCTGCCTTGCAAGTCGTCTATTTAGGAGTCTAAGATAGGGCTGGAATTACAAATACAATTGCTTTTACATGTTCTTAAGCATTTGTTTTCTATGTAGGTATTGGTTAAATAGCTTTTGTTAATTGCTACTGTTTCTGACATTACAAATACCAGTGCTTCAGAGTATCACTTCTAGACTTTGCTTTCTAGCTCAGTAGCTCATGTTTAGATCCAATGATAGCTTTATCCATAGCCTGACCTCAGCAGTTGATCCTGCCCATCCTCCATTTTCAGAGGTGCAGTGCATGCTTCAGCAGTGTTATGAACACACAGCAGAGATGAGCAATTACTTAAACTATTTCTTGGCTTTAACTATGTGCTTAATCACAAAACTAGATGCTTTACTCATCTGCCTGTGAGGTATGGGAGGGTGGTTCTAGGAGTTATGTAGAACTTAACATCTCTGATAAAGACTGTCAGAAAGTGAACACTATAAATGACTCAATGTTGTGCTGGTTTGCTTAAAAAAAAATTCAGCACAAGGAATAATTTTATTTCAGTTGTGGGAAGGCAACAAGAATTTCCACTTTCCAAACTTCTTTGCTTACTTTTCTGTCTGAATAATAAAACCATATAAACTTATATTTACCAATGACTATTACAGTGGAGGGTGAAAAAGGATAGAGCAATAACAAGTTTATCAGCTGCAGCAGATGAAAGAACTTGCCTTATGCAAGTTAGAATTGGGTGGAAGTGATGAATAAAGTACTTTATCAAAACCACAGCTTAAAAAGTGAAAATGGAAACAAACTACCTGGGAATTTTGCGATTACCTGAGGACTTTGGCCTTATGTCTTAGGGATTCTACAGTGAAGATAGACTTGCTAATTGACTGTTGGGCTGCCGATCTACAAGAAGAAAGCCAGAGCCAGACTAATAATACCATATTTTGTTGCCAACTGGTCTTAGTATTCCTCAGGGGTTGCTGTCTCAGTGCGGGACCTTGAGCTCATATTGGCTTTCCTTAGCTGTGCTCTAGGGGACTGAAGTAACTTGCAAACTTGTTCTTAGGGTTCTGGTGTTTCTGCCTCATATTCATGGCCTTTACTGAAGTACAGGTTTTTCTTAACTCCTTAGATTAATAGTGGAGAGTTTGAGTAAATTCACAAGCAATGCTGTCTTTTGTGTTGCTAAGGAACAGGGAGCCTTTTGTGTTGCTCTCTACCTTCTAGATTTTCAAGTAGTGCTGGGGCATGGTCTTTTTACTACTTTCATATTGCAGAAAATGGAAATTCATAAGTAGAGTTACATTAAATGCAATAATTTAAGTCATTCTAGAATAAACAGAACCTAAAGAAGATCCATGTGGAGTGAAGGATTAAAAGTTTTCAAAACTGGGTCTTTTGGTCAGTTGCAATGGAGCTGTAACCACACTGAGATTACTGTAAAAATTTACCGTGTGTCTCCCCATGAGATTCAGTATGGGAAAGACTGAAAACCAAGTCCTAAATTATACTGGGAAGTTGTAACATTAGTAATGTAACTTAAAAATTTGAAGTGTCAGTTCATTACATATCATCTGCTGATAAATAAAAGCTACTTGAGATGTGATTGCAGGGATGTAGTGACTTGCTGCTGAATAGTCAGCTGATCATAATCTCTCTGAAATACTCAAAGTAACTTGTTCATTAATTGTTGAAAGCATATGATAGCCAAACAGTTATCTGGGCAGTATTTTCAATATTCTTTTCTACCCTCATTTAATCATGTCACCTCTTACTGTGCCTGTTCTCCACAGAGCAAGAGATTGATGCAGTTTTGTAATTTTCTTGCAGATATCAAAAGATGAAGTATTCTGTTAGCACAACAGCTGATCTAAAAGATTGATGTCCCTGAAAAAAGGATGTCCCTCCTCCACCCACCACCACCTTCTAGGTATGCAATTCCTTCCTCTTCTCCAGTGTCGTGCTGTCAGGCCTCTTGCTGAGCCAATTCAGCTAACTGAGCTGCACAGCCAAGATAAGACAAATATTTTTGCTGGGGTGGGTAGTTGTATCAATTCAGTAGAGTCTTAGGAGCAGAAACAAGCTGGGACCATTTGCTTTTGGCTCTGATGAGGTTAGTTTCATCCTCAGTCATCAGTGTCCAGAGTCCTTATATGATTTGCTGTTGCAAGGAATATCTGGCTGGCTTGTTTTTGTTTACTAGTACAGTTTCCCTAATTTTTCCAAAACTCTTAATTAAGATCGGGGTTGTGTCACTTGGAGTGAGAATCCCAAAGTATGGAGGCTGGTAGCTTCAAAGCCAATGAGTGAAACTATTTTTATCTTCAAAGCAGGGATTTAATTGTTTCTGCATATTCCTGAAGTTGGTAAGAGCCAAGAGCTGCTGCCTTGGCCAGTTAGGAGATGTTACACTGCTGATCAGCTAATGGGCAGCATCTTATTTGTAAGGGATGGTGGCTCCTCTATATTGTGAAGCTTGGAATTTAGGGGGAACAAGAAGAAACTGGCACTCTCTAAAAGGTGTGGCTTCCAACTTCTGGCACTGTTACATGGGTGTTGTCCTTCAATTCTGTCCTTTTCCCCCAAGTTGTAGCAGCCATGTTTTAGGGTTTTGTTTGTCTGTACTTTCCTGTGCTTATTAATCATTCTTCAGTACTGTCCTTCCTGTTCTTTTTCCCCTATTAATCGTGTTTTCTTTTATTGCTTTCCCTTTTTTACTTATTCCTGTTCCCAGAGCTTTGGTTGCAGGAGAATATGGTGTATAAGATTTCATGATACTAAAAATACTGTTTGCCTCTCATCCTTACTGGCTGTAGCTTTTGGAGAATGTGCAGTGATTTCCAGAGGTTCAAGTGAAACTTAGCAGTTACTTTGTTAACTGCAAATTACAAAGTAGTTTAACAGACACTTTACTACTGCATCTTATTTAGTTTAGTAGATGAAACATTTACAGACAGTAAAGAGAATTTTGGTGTGCTAGTCAGGTAGACTACCTTACTGATGACAGTTAAAAAAAAGCTAATCAAATTCCATTAGTATGGATTTGTCACAGCTCTCCTTTCCATGAATGTAAGACACAGCAGTCGAGTTCTTTACTTGAGACAACTCCATTATTTACCTAAAGATTTGAATTCTTCTGTAATATACAACACATAAGATGGGTTTGGCACTTTCTCTGGCAAAATAGTTTAGCCTGTCTTAAATCTGGGTTTACTGGCTATGGAGGAAGAGGGTGGAGCCCACCTTCCTGTATCAAAATCTCAGGCTTTGTGGAGCTCCTGTGTAATAAGACAGCACTGTGCAGTCTTTCACCTTGGAACTCTGTGCTGCCTTTGCTGTGTTTTTCAGCAGGTTAAACTTGAATGTTAATTGGTGTCAGGAGAAAGTAAAGGTGATTGCCTTCTCATCCTTTCAGGTGCTTTACGTTATGTGTACTTAGTATTCTAGGCCAAATAATGCTTTTCTATATGGAACAGTTACAGAGCTATGGGATATGTCTTAATGTTCTTAAGTCTTCAGGTGATTTCTTTTCTGTTTCTAGTCAAATTATCTCATAACATCATGGTAGTGCAGGATTCCCACTGTAGGCTATCCAGCCAGGTCCTGTTCTGTGCATTGCGGTGTCTGGGGGAGGTTCAGGATGTATTTGGATTTTGCAGAATCCCAATATTCTCTTGGAATCTCTATTCAAAAGGTAACAGAGTGATTTTTCAACTGCAGGGGGCAGGGAGTGTGATGAGAAGAATATCTTTGTGCTGCATTTCATGGCTTCAGATGGTGATGATGGACTTAAGGAAATCTGTTCTTTAGGATTTTGTATGTTTTCAACCCTACCTCTCCCTTTCACTTTACAGCTAAGAATAGATTGACCAGTGAATGTGATTGATTTGGTCTGTAGTTCAGTTGTTAGTGACTATTCAATGACCTTATACAGGAAAGAGAACTTGAAATAGAGTTATAAATAACTAGCCAATTCTTTAGCATCATATATAGGTATTTAAAAAAAAAAAGTATTGCCATCTCTGGTAAGGGCAAATTCAGTGAAATATTTTTATTTATGTATAATTTTCCTCATGGTATTTAACCTGAAGTGCTGCATACTACAGACTGGCAGTCTAGTAGACCAGTGCTTCTATCTGAATTTTTACATCTCTGATTTTGGGGTAGGGAGTATCTTGACACTGTCAGCAGCCTCCATGGACTAAATCCTTCTTGCATTTGATGCTTGTTACTATTTTAGTTAAATCTGTATAATATTCCTGCCTGTTTCTCTCAGCTGTGGCCTTGTAAGTCTCTAAAATGAGATTAGAGCTTGTTTTCCTGGGGAATTTGGAAGGCTACAGTGCACACAGAATGCCCCTCTAATGCAATCAGATGCACTGCAGAGTCAACTCTGGGCACACCAGGGGTACATAGGAAGAGTAATATCAGGTCAGTTGAGGGTTCACATCTGCACTAGTGAAACCACTGGAATTCTGCCTTCATTCTACTTGCACCTGAACTGCTCACAAACATAATTTGTATGTTTGAAAGTTGTACTTAAAAAACACCTTAATTTCAGAAGTGGTTCCTGAAATTAAATGAAACTGAATGCTTCATCGTATTATGCTTGTAAATAAGTGGGTCCCATCTTTTTGGTAGCCAGAGCTTGCAGACCCAGTGTTCTATGGGTGACTTAGTCCTGCTCTGACTGGGGAATACTCTGGAGAGCACAGCACAAGTCTACCACAGATGTGCATGCATGTAAAAAGGCATGAATTGGCAAATAGTTTTCAGTATTACTATTCTAAACCTTTGAAACATGATTGTGTTTCCTAGGTTGGTCTCCTTACATATATGACTATCTTATTTTTGTTGATGGTTTCCTTATTGAAATATATAAGGAAGAACTATGTAGATCCCACATATGCTTCTTTCAAGTAGTGTCTAAATTGCTGTGGAGCTAATGAAAGCACTGGTCTTACAATGTGTGTTTTATACTTTCCTACTGCTCATACTCTTTGCACATCTTAAAGTATCTTAACCTCTGGCAGTCATTTTGATGCTACTGTGTCTGTGCAGTGGTATTTGTCCTGAAGAGATATTTAAGTAACTGGATAAACAAACTGTGAGGTGCTTGAACAAAACTTACTTGCAGAGAAAATGGATGTCTGAAAACAGAAGCCCATTAGCTCTACCACTGTGAAAAGAAAAAATCCACCAACCTGAAAGCTGTTTTGACTAATCTCTGCATTATGCAGGTAGTGCTTGTTACTGATATTTGAATAGCATAAAGTAATTATAAAATTGATGCTTATCATTTTTGTACTTAGTAGTATAAATGCTCAAGTCAGCACAAACTATATGTATACTGATCTCTATTACATCTCAAACAGTAAGAATTTCTATTCAAAGACAGAAGACAGAAAAATTTTGCTAGGTATTTCTGCAAAAGACCCATGAAATATTTTGAGGATGGTGTTTCTAGTAATCATCTACTTTTCAGGTATCAATAAGTCACCAGTTTTCTGCGAACTTTTTGGAAGGATGAGAATATCAAGAGGTACTTAGGAGTAACTCCAAAATTAGTATTTTATAGATATATGGCTAGAGAAGTAAATTAACTTCAATTTTTAGATAGGTGTCTTCACTTCACTGCACAGCTGGTATCAGATTTTCTTTTTCATCTAGAAATAGTGTTAAGTTAGCTTCCTTTTGGTGATAATAAGCAGTTCGTATACTTATTCTTAAGGAATAGAAATATACCTTTTTATATGTGATTTAAACCACTTTTAAATAACTCATTCATATGCAGAAAAACCTTGAAATTAAAATTTCTTCTGAGTGATACAATTGTATATAAAGTTCTCTTATTTCTGACTGCTTCAGTTATTTTATGAGCAGGCTTTGAAATAGGACCTGGGGCTCAGGGTTTCCCCTTTTTAAACTGTGTCTTGTGGTGTGTTCTCCCTCTTGCTGCTTGATTTGTTACACTGCACCCTGTGCACTTTCTGAGCTGAAGAAACACTTCATATGAGAAGGAGCCAGGAGTTTGTCAGCCTGATTGAAGTCTTAACAGTCTAATCAAAGAGTTATTAGTCCAGGAACAATTATTGCTGAGAGAGCGCTGTTATAGAAAAGGTGTTGTCACAATACAGATTTATTATTCATATGCACCCTAGTTTCTACCCTTTGTCTTGCCCTGCTTCATCCATTTATAAGGTCAACAGCCATAGCCTTCCTCAACAAGGAATGGGGAAGATTAGGTTGCCAGGTTACAGCATGGCAGCTTGTCACAAGGAGAAATGCTGATGATGGTGTTCTTTTCTCCTAGAGCCCAGTGGGGGCTATTGTTATTTTCTAATGCATGCTTACACCAGTCTGGAATTCCACGTTACATCTGAATTTCCCAAATGTAAAATATACTGTATACCTATATATTGGATGCTTATTATTTGTTCTCTGTTACAGCTGGTTTTACCTAGCTCCTAAATTTTTATACATTTAATGACCAGTAATCAACTATTCATAAGTTGAATATAACTGAGGTCTTACCTGTTGTACATTTTTCCTCACATTCTGCGGGGCAGAGTCAGTCTATATATGTCTTTTGCATCTTCTTTTTCATGCTTTTGGTTTTCTTGACATCTCTGTTCTGATCTGTTTGTTTAATCTGGACATGGTAGGAGCTCTTGTGATTCTTCAGCATTTGCATTTCTGTAAACCCTGTTGGGAGATACACTAAAAGGGATCTCAATTTTAGGAAAAATCCTGAATGTTTTATTTTTCATATCTCATTACAAAAATGCTAACCACTTTTTTAAGATCTTGGCTGTGCTTTTTCTGCAAAGTTTATTATACACTTTCTTAATATGCTGTGAGATGTAAACAACACTTTAATGTTTATAGAAGTAATGCAGATACTGTCTGAAAAACTAGTAGTGAGGCAGTTTTCCAGAAATGTTCAGTACTACAGCTTGGTGTTTGTAATAGGCTATTATAATAAAAGATAAACTTCTTTACCGGATTTAAAGCTGTAATTAGTAAGTGTGCTATTGAGGATTGGGTCAGCTAAATGAGTAAAGTGGGTATTAAAATTCCAGTTGTGCTTATGGGCCAGTGAGAAACTGACTGTGTGCCAAACTCCTTGACTCATCTTAATGCCTCAGATTTAACAAAGTAGTTCACTTATAGATTAACTCGCTCAAAGATTGAAGCTAAGGATGAGATGACTGATGGGAGATTAGACTGGAGTTTTGTGCTGTAAATAGAGAATTGCCATGTGTCAGGAATAACAAGTTCATGTTTCTATAGTTCTAGAAAGAAAGAGTGGCTGCCTGGACTTGAGTGTACTTCAGATGGTGTTTGCTATATGTACTTCAGAGGATGGGAGCAATAGAGATGATTTATCAATGAAATTTCCATAGGTTTTCTCCCATTCATTTTTTTCTGGACAGGTTTTCAAAGCATTCAGACACCAACCTCCAGAATTTTTTTGTACTTGTAAATTGTACAAAGCATTAAAGGTTCAGATTTTGAGCATTTTTTCCCCTACTGCTCTGTCCTTTGCTTGAGTTGTAATTTTGTTATAAAGGTGCAAATGTTGGAAGTGGTTGTGGAGTTAACCATTTTAATAGAAGTGCTTTTGAGGTTAAGTACACATTGAGACTTCAATATCACACAACTGTGATGTTTTTGAGGATTCTGTATACCAGGTTCCTGAAGTGGATGCCACTGAGGGTTTCTAACTCTGATTACATGATGCAACATCAGCTGTTGGAAGCTCACTGGAAGCATCTGGGGTTTTTAAGCATTTTTCCTCTTTTTTTTTCTAAACAATAAAGTGCCAGGAAAAACTATGCTGTTCAAGTGAAGGAAATAGAATCTCCACAATCTGAGCAGTGCACTTTTTCCTCAGGCAAGAGAGTTGCTTTTATGGTATTTACACAAGATTTTAGAGAGGTCCTTAAAGCTATGGGTTTGTGGGCACAGGGAGAAGAGGAGGAAGTTTGTGAAAGATGCCAATTTTGGTCCTTCAGTAGAGACAACTGGATTTCAGAGCAACTATTTTAACGTATACTAAATTCTGTTCCTTTTCATACTAATATAAAGCATCTAATTAACTTCAGTGTACAGAAATCCATTGCTCTTACATCTTGTGTAAATTTCATCTCATGAATGCTTTAGATGAGGCACTAATTTCTGATGTGCTTCTTAAAGGTCTTTAGATACAACATTTGGAAGGACATAAATTTATAATTAATACTTAACTGTTGAAAATAGCTAAGCTGTAACTTGCAACAAAATGAAGTATGTGGGGGGAAAAAAGTAATACACAGTAGAATAAGGCAAATTACTAAACTTACATCAGCCCCTAAATTTGAGGGCCTAGCTATAAATATGGTTTATTACTTTGACTTTGCATGGGTCAGGGTCTCTTGAATATCACTGTTCTTAACTGATCATGAGTCAAATCATTGTTAATTCTTGGATATCCAATGGTGGAAATGTTCACTATTCCCTTTATTGGGATGGATGAAGGTCCAAACTCCAAAGTGCATCCAACCCTATTCCAAGTGAAGAAAAATAATTAAAAGAATCATAAATAAACATGAGCCAAGTAAGACATGGGCTGAAAAATACTTAAAATTCAATCCAGTGAAATTGCAGGTAGTCTTTTCTAGAAAGGGTGTATAGAAATGTCAAGGTGTCACATTTCAAGTGTTACTTCAGGTGAAATTTGAAGTGAAATTGAATTTAAGAACCTCTGATTTGAAATGCTGAGTTCTGCAGCCTCAAATTGTATGCAGCAAAAATACAAATGTTCTGTTAAGTGCATTTTCTAGTATATATTTTCTGGATAGATGTGGGGTTGAGATGCATGGTTAGGTGTCTCTTGCTTTATCAGTTATTGCAGAACAGCTCAACTGTGGAAGTTGTAAAATTAATTGACTTTTCTCAGTGAGCTTTGTTTATTGGTACCTCTCCATAGAAGTAACTATCTCAGTGAGAGGGAGAGTTAGCTTGGGAGTAAATCCTTGGGCTATGCAAATTAATTCCTTTTGCTTTACTACTTGTCCTGCAAATAAAATAGAGAAACTGCCCATTAGTCAGTGGCAGTTTACTACATGTGTCCCTAGCATCTTGAGGAAGTAAAATAAATCCAACTGGAGCGAGTTCTGTGATGTGAATCATGTACAACTGTAATGGTCAGCATCATAATTCACTGAAGGTCATTGTCCATCTTTCATTTTAAAATGTCATTTCAGCTATGACCATAAGGACACAATGTTGAATGTGGGCTGGAAATTACCTTTTAAATGAATTTTAAAAAGCTAAAGAATCCATTAAAAATGAACTCATACAGAGCTGGAAAATAAACAATTGAAAATGCTTTTATCTACCTTGTACTGATTTAATAGGTGTTAATTAAAATGTTTCACTATACCTGCTTTAATGTTAAATGTTTTCTAGTGCTGCTGAATCAGAACTTGATCAGGAACATATAAAGCAATCATGATTATCGGAACTGACTCCTGTGACATTCATGCTCTGTAGTTCATGAAGATCTGAGCATTTACATTTTCAATACAGTGATTAATCAATGTAGAGAGACAAGATGATTTTTTTAATAATAAAACAGTAAGCTTCTTGATTTCTTACATGAAACTGATGAAGGTTAAAAACTTTACTCTTTGCTCAAAAAATTAAGTAGAAAAATCAAGCTCATTTTTTTCAGTATAGGACCATTGATCTCAGATTAAGCTTTGGCCAGAATTCCTTACTTGAAGGGCACTAGTCTGTGAGTCTGAGTTTATTGGTCTAATGCCATTGGTGGTGGTGTAAATGAATGTATGCTGGCTATTTTTAAACTTACTTAGTCTTAAGGGGTTTAGTTGCATGTAATTTATTTTGCATGGAATTGGGCTGACAGCCCAAATTATGATGGTAATTTTGGTTCTAAATGTGCCACAGACTTGTCTGAGGGCAGCTTTTGGTGCAAAATGCCACAGTTTGGAAACATGGAACTTGTGGCCTGTAGTTTAATATATTTAAATATTTATATTTATTTGTGTATTAACTTACTTTCCAGCACACATCTATGAAGTCTCTACTTAGGAAAATTCATAAAATACATAAAACAAATAAATACAGTGCATAGAACAATAGAAGAACAAAGTAGGCAAGACTGGGATTATGGGGATACTCATATGAGCCACTTGTGAATACTAAATTCTTCATGGTTGTAATGGCTGTATTGATTGGAAAGAATGTGGATTTTGACTATTCCCCACGCCCCGTTTTTCCTTTTCTCATTTCTTTTTGAATGATAGTTAACTGTTAATATAACAAGACAGGAAGTTTTTCTCATTTTGCATTATTTGATTTCAGACTTTGATACTTACTTTTTCTGCTCTACATGGAGATAAATCAACTGCTTACAAAGCTCTTAAACTGGGAACCAGTCTCTTCAGCACTGTGTAAATTGAGACTTTGAGTCAAGAGGTCTGTGTTCCAGGTTAGTATCAGTAAACTGCCTTATTTTCTGGGCCAGTTTCTGATTCTGACTGGCAATTCAGCAATGGTTTGTTTTTGCTTTTTAATTTTTTTTTTATTAGAGCTGGTACTCCCTTATGGAAACATTTATTTTCCAGAAGAGCAGCCTGTTGAGAGATTTCTTATTTTCTCTCTGTTATGAAGTGAGAGGAGTAGGTAGATACTGAGAATGTCTAAGAGGAAAAAACTGAAGGGAAATGAAATTGTAGTTAGCTCATAATGAAAACTGATTGAGGAAATTGGCATTAGGGAGTGTGAAAGAAATACATCTAAGGTAAACATAGCAAAAATATGATCAAGTGGAAGATGGGGTATTTGAAGAAGCTGTACTGATGGACTGATTATGTTGTTGCAAATCCTGAAAAGGAGGAGTTATTTTGTCCAGATCTGCAAAGAAGGCATAAGTGGCTGGAATAAATGCAATACAAAACCAGAAAGGGCTCTTGGCACATAGTGCTGGCTGTTTTCCTGCATTGCAAAAGAATATTGCCTCTAGGCTTTTGATTTTTGGACAAAGCAGCTGTGGGAGCTGCATAGCTAAAACTGTCTCTTCTTTAATTGCATCTGTGTTCAGTGGCAGAAGTATCTCCCTTTCCTTCAACTGCCTGTGTTCGCTGGATTTCAGGTGTAATATTCATAAATTTCTCAAGGCCATGAGTGAGTCAGTTGGAACTAAGTAAATGATGAAATCCTAATGACTCCTGGGAGACCAGGTTGCATTACCAGCTTGCTTGTGTCCACAACAGAAGGCCACAGTTGCCTTTGGCAGGCCCATCAGAAATTACCCATCTTCTTACCTTGGATGATGGCTCCTATGGGTTCTTGTTGAGAAGGAATGAATGAATTGGCCAGAGTCACTTTCCAATTTTTTTTGCAGCATGGTAGTTTCTGACTTAGAGATTTAAAAAGCAAAACAAGTAACATGAGAGTAGAAGAAACATTGGTACTTGGAGGATAAATAGCAGTTTAGTAGTGATTTCAGTGCAATGACTAGAAGGTGATCTGTAAAATAAAAATAAATAACCCCACCAACAAAACCCAGCATGAATTCTCTGAGTTAAATTTAATTTGGGTGATGGTGAGTAGTTTTCAGTGAGGTGAGAGGATGGCACCTATTGTTTGCCAGTTGTGCTGAGGCTGCAGTGACAAAATGTGTTGAGTTTGCAAGAGAAGTTTTATTATTTAATTCTGTTTTATCCCTTTTAATACTTATCCATATTGAACAAAGTCAAAGTAGAAGAGAACGGAATTATTTCTACTGCATCGCCAAGAAGCAGGTGTCCCTGCTTGGTTATTTATAGATCACAAGAATGTGTATCATGGAAGTGGGCTGTGAATGGCCAGCTATCCATCTGTTTTATCTGCTGGGTATCGTAACTGATTGTGTGGAAACTGACTTTTTTTAGTTGATGAAAATTGGGGTTCTGAAAAAACCATCATATGGCTGACTTCTTGTTTCCACTATGCTCTTAGCCATGGAAATTAGTCATATGTGATTTAAGTTTTGAAAACAAAAAAAGGCTCTTACTGTGGACCTTTTCTAATGCCTGCTGAGCAAGGAGATTACTTCTATCTGGCCCTGAATGCAGCATTCCAGATTGTAGCTATTTAGTGCAATAGGTTTCCCATCTGACTTTGCCCATTTCTTCATTATGGGTCTAGTGGTTTCTGTTTTTGCTTGTTGTCCCCTTCAGTTTCAGACATTTAGCTGAAAGAAATGTCAATACCCACTTTCCAATACTTCCCCCTTCTCCCTGCATTAATCTAAGCTTGTGTCCCAGAATTCTGGCTGTCACTGAGAATATGTAAGCTCTGAATTCTAGCTTGGAAATATTTCTTAAGATCTAGGTCAGAGGCTGATTCAAACGTAATAATTTATAATAAGGAAACTAGGGCAAAAGAAAAAAAACACAAACAAATGCAGCTTTTCAAGTACAGAGAGATGGAAATAATCTGTTACAAACAAAAGAGCCAGCACCTCATAAACTGAGAGAACAAATTTCTGTGCTTTACCAAATGAAGCTGTACAGACCCACTCAAGCAGTTTTCTTCAGTAACCATTGTTAGTTCCTTATTGCTTAGTCTTTCCCTTTCAATTTGTACGGAACAATGACCTACAAATATCGCTGTAGCTGTCAAGAGCTGAAATGAACTTGGCAAAGAGAAAGTATCTAGCCTCTTTTAATGCACAGTGGTATACACAATAAACAGTGAAAGTCTGCTGATTGGTATCTTAATTTCTAGTTATTATACATTAAAGAGTTAAATATTTTAGAATGTGTTGCTAATATCCATAATAATGTTATCAGTAAACCAATCCTGTGCCCCCTCTGTAATGATGAGATTATTACACTTTGAATTTGCTGATATTATCAAGCCTGTATTTAAAGTGTAGCTATTCTGTGTAAAACAATGTTGAAGAATTTATTTTCAATTTGAATACCTATTTAAAATTTTGAAATTGTAACACTGATGTTGCTTCTCTTGCTCTGAGATTATAACATAAAGCTTGTCTTCTATTGAAATTTCGTACAAATTATGCATTCCCACTTTGGGACATGGAATCTGTCATATTAATTTGAACAGAATTCTTTGGGGAATATTTTTGTAGTTTAAATTAAGTTCTTTCTGCAACTAATATATTTTTATGCAATTTTGTTTATCCTCTCTGATATCAGATGTAATGTTCATAGAGTGTATTATAGGTTAACATTCCCAAAAATGCCTTGTGGAGAAAGACTGATTAAGTAGTGCATGAAAAGATTGCCCTCCCAGGGAGTTAGGCTATAAGGTAGATACTGAGGTGTATTTCTAGGGGTTAACAGCAAGTATTCCTCTCTCTGGTTTGTTCAAAATGCTTCATGAGGAATGCAAAGGAGCCTTCACTGGAAGCACTGGGTTCCTATGGATCAGCAGTTCTTTTGCGGAGTCAGGACAGATGAAGGGGCACACAGAGGAGTTTCTAACATGTTTTACTTATGAGTAGAACTGGGCCATATTTTTCTGGATGCTTTTTTTGGTAGAAAAATACATGTTTGGATCTGCCAAAGGTATGATATTGCTGTTTAATCCTACTGAATTTGTCCAGTTATTACAGAAATACTTTTGGCCTTGTGTTTTTTACCAATATCTTGCTTAGATACCCATTTAAAAGGTTAGTATCCCAGCATTTCCTTCAAAGTAAAGTTTTGATTTAAAGTGAACAAAATTGTCTTCCTCTCTTGGATTAACCAGTGAACTGAAAACATCCTTCATTCACACAGCAAGACTTGCAGTGCTTCTGATGGAGGAAGCTATAAACAATTCAAAGCTTCAAAGTAAATCTGCTTCAATGTGTATAAAACACATGCGAGCTTTTGTTGATAGGAAACAGAGCACTTCTATATTATGTAATAGTATGTAAAGGTAAAGAAGCTGAGGAAAAAAGACTAAATGACTCAGCACCGAGAAAGCTGGTGGAAAAACCTTGGCCCCTTCTCTCCATCACAAGAGTTCTGTGGTAACCATATGAAGAGATTGTGAGATGCTGAAATACAAGTGGGGGGAGTACCTCTAGTTAGAGAAAATGCCACATATCACATTTTCCCTTCCATCCTGTTTTTTGTGCAGAGATCACTTAGCTTCTGTCAGCCATAATTTTTAAAGTTTTTGCAAAAGCAATATAGGTTTGGTTCACAATGATTACACATACAGAAATACTAGCATGCTGAAAAGAGAAGAATGTGATATGAAAGAGGTAGGACCTGCAAGACAGCCAGGCATCTAACTTTCCTATAACATTTCTTTCCTTTCCACTTTGTCTTTTCACCTATTTAAAGTGATGGGAATAGTCAGGTCTGAGGTGAAAACTCAGATCCATTTAAGTTAATTCATGGTCCCAGTGCTAAAGCAGTGGGAGGAATGTTGGGATAAAAGTGGTTGGTAAAACCATTCTTCTGTCTTCCCTGTTGTGCAAAGCAGACAGAGTTGGTTCTTCACAAATGATGGTACTTACACTTCCCAAAAAGTTGTGAATATTAAGATCATGGAATGGTTTGGGTTAGAAGCAACATTAAAGATAACCTAGTTCCAACCCTCCTGCCATGGGCAGGGACACCTCCCTATAGACCAGGTTGATGAAAGCCCCATCCAGCCTGGTCTTGAACACCTCTAGGGATGGGGCATCCACAACTTGAAATAGTTGAAATCTTTGCTTCAATGAGACCCAACTTGCTTTGGTGAAAACTTAGGTTCCCTTTCAAGTCTTCAAAACTTTATAAAGGAAAAAACAGCTGAATTTAAAACTTATAGTGGAAAGAAAGTATAAAGTCAGTTATGATTTGGGAATGGCAGCCAAACCTGAATAATGTGATCTGAGCTCTGTGTGTGTAGAGGACAGAAAAGGGATGCAAAGAGTGGTATCTTCTTTCTGTCCCTTGTTTTTCCCCTCCAGACACTTCCAGGCAGGTTATAGCAGTAATGTAGCTATAAAGCTACAGTTGTACTTTTATGAACTTGACATGTTCTTAAATAGATGGCCAGGGTCGAAGTATATGGCCACAGCCTTCACAAATAGGTTGAAAGAGCATCAGCAGAAATAAAGCAATCCCATTGCTGCATTTGGCAAAGCAAAATCCCTCAGATCTCCAGGCAATGAACTGATGGGGTGGTCTCTATTCAGACAGCTTTGAAGACTCGTTTCTTACCAGGGTCAGGGAAGAAGAGAACAGCATCTATAATTTGTTTTGCATGCGTTTATACTCCAGAGTACTCGAAGGAAATACTTCACGTGCACACATTCTGTGACTGCATGCTTGTTTATGTTCTAGAAATGTTTCTCTGCTCCAAGCAGGTTAGTCTGAAGCCCTAAATATGGGGATTTCTTCAATGTTAACTATGCTCTGGCTAATTTATGTTTGCTTTTGCTACAGAGATGTGACCATATCTGAAGACTCAAGCGTGCTATTCTTAGCTCTATCTGTTAATTTGCCTGCTTGTTTCACCTCTGATGTGAGGCAGTGTTGGAACTACAATGTGTTGTCAGTTTACATCACATTACATTGATAACAATTTTTAAGTTGGCACCAAGTTACATGATTTGTTTTCCCTTCCTGTGGTTAGATGCCTACTGAGCAATCAGGGCTGCATGCTAAAAACTCAATAATAGTTACAGATCATACCTTGACAAAGTAATGATGTGGACAGTATGTGGATAGCTTCTCAAACAATTTTTGTGTAAACAATATAAATATAGCTATGCACTGGAAATCTTCAACCCAGTTTTGAATGTAGTTTCCATGCAGAAACAAACTAAAAATAACTTGCTTATGCAGAACATAAACTTTGGGCTGTTTCAGGCAGGTTAGACTTTATTTTACAAAACAATTACTAAAAAATTACAAAACCAAATCCCAGCTGACTGGGATCAACTCTTTTACTCAGTGTTCTGTCCAACTGGTACTCTGCAAACAGTAGTACAGACTGGGGGAATTCTTCTACACAGTGGTTAGAATTTTGCTTTGAGCACAAATGCTCCAATATATGTCTGGTATTGAATTAACTTGACTTCTTGGGCAGTTGCACAGAACTACAGAGACACTTCCTTAGCTTGTGCAACCAGAATTATAATGAAGTGTCCAACTAGGAAGCTTTATGGACTAGAGTCTTCTACATCCGACTGAGCAAACTACAGTACAGTTGCAGGCCTGGATTTCAATGTAGTCTGAGACAATCTTAAGTACTTGGTTTGAGCACAAGTTAAGCTGTCAATACATCATTTTACTGCTGCCTGCAAAAGTGTAAGAACTTGAAGGCTGGCTTTCACACCACATAGGAACAGAGGTTTACTTGCTTGGTGGTATTAGTACCAATGACTCCACAAGCAGTCTGAACAGTACACAAGCTTAGTAATTCTTCTGCAGTTGGAAGGCATGATAACAGCTGAACAAGCTGTTATGTTCTAAGTTTACCTTTCCTATAGAACAAGGTGCAGCATGCAGTGGCTTTGTGCTTATGCAAGACTGCTGTACTCTGGTGACATGCAGCACTTGTTAGGTAATTGCCATTCAAGTCAATGTATGGAGTTGCTTATTGTCCCCTTGAGTAGTTCTAATGTGCTT
Organism: Hemiprocne comata; assembly: GCA_020745705.1. Classification (NCBI taxonomy): domain Eukaryota; kingdom Metazoa; phylum Chordata; class Aves; order Apodiformes; family Apodidae; genus Hemiprocne; species Hemiprocne comata. The sequence continues at coordinate 11,546,327 of CM036600.1, forward strand.
TGACTTTTAGACCATCTTTCCATCCATTTTAGGAAGTGCATTATATCCTGCTGTTCCCTTCCCCTGTCTTGGAGGGAAGCTGAACAGGGGCGTGCTGTTCAGCTTGATAGGAGTAGTCAGTGGAATTTTGGGATGTAGGCAGAGCTGTAACTATTCAGAAGCCCTTGTGAATGAAGTAAATTATTCTGAGTGTATGATACTTCAAGGGGAGCATTTTATACAGTGATGTACTTGATACTAAAAATAGGCATGATATCATGTGTTTGGATTCACAACTGCGTGCTCCAAAGGTGATACATAGACAGTCTGCTTCAGTCTCTTGTGCTTCTTGGAGATGAGATGTGGTGGGCTCTCAGCATTCCATGTAGTCACTAGAAAAACATCTTTGTGTGACACTTGTTAGTGTGTTTATTTAGCTGCAGCAAGACATGGTTTGTTGTCATATGGATATATAGGCTGCATCTTGGGACAAGTGAACAACTGCCAGGTTGGACCTTATTTTAAATAATAAATTAAGTTGTTATAGCCCACAACCTTCTTCTACAGGAACATAAACAAGTTGAATGTAAGAAATAAGGGAAACATTTGTTCCTGTAGTGTTCCTCTTGGTGCAGTTTCTTAGGAAAGTACCAACTAGGTTTATGGATTAATCACTTGCCCTTTAGAGAAGAAATGACTTATTTACCTTTTTAGTCTTTCATTTAGAAAATGAGAATGCTTCATATTATAATGTTTTTAAGCTCTGTTAGAACGTTGACTTCCTGCTTCTTTCGTCATACTCTAGTATATTTTATGCTTCTATATATAAAATCAAAGGTTCTGGATCTGTACTGATTTGTCAGATCAAGTGTCTGTTTCTTGATACTTAAAAAATTAACTTATTTGGAAAACAGTCTGAGAAAATACTAGTTGCTTATCCCCCAGAAACTGAGCCTTACTCCTGCCCATGCTCTTCTCTCCAGCAGTCTAAGTGCCTTAATTGATCATCTTGAGATGAGGTTTAACTTCAGGGAGCAAAATACACTTTTGTTTACAAAAGTGCTATTGTACCTGTGAAGGCCATTGGACATGTCACTGCTCCATTGCATTGAGTTAAAAATTTGCAGACAAAACATTATTAAACCAAGGTAAGAAGCAGATTATTTCAAAGTTTATAAGAAGAAAAGTATCAAACTTAATGTGTTTAAAATACTAGCTCTCCATGGACCTATTATAACTGCTTGGAGAAAAGAAAAATTGTCAAAGTTATTCAGCATTCTTGCCCAACATGTGTATACAAAATATACATTATACTGTGTACATGAAATGATGTATTTTGAAATAGTAAATGTATAGCCATTTTGTATGTGGATTATTTAGGTAATTTCTTAAGGAACCAAAAGTCTCTGTCCTTAAGATGGCAGCTGAGTGTGGTTTTTTTTCTGAGCATTTTCCACTAAGACTCTTGGAAGACATCTCTATTGGGTCAAATTTTACATTGTTCTGAAAGGGGAAAAAAGTTTTCTTTACTTTCTTATTCAACTGTACAGCCTTTATTGATGTCTGTGTTTTCATATATCTTGATCTGTTTTGTGATTTTCAAACTGACTCCTGATTTTAAAAAAAGGACATGTAATAGAAGGCAAGTCTATCTCTCATTTGCCCTGGGAAGGTAACTTATTGCACAAAGATAATCAGATGGTCTTCAGATTTTCATTGCTTCTCTTAACTAGTTTACTTGCTAATAAATTGTGTGGAGAAATGAGTGAAAAGTTGTAATTTTAAAATTTGATGCTAAACTAGCTTATCCTTCTACGGAAACAAAGATGACAACGTTCACTTTGTTGTAAAGTAGTTAAGATCCAAGAGCTAATAACAATCTGAAGAACAAGAAACAGGAGAAAGTGCCTCAAGCCTGCACTACTTCAGTGTGGCAGGAAGTGACAGAGGGAAGTTACAGTGTAAGATATTAGTGAGAATTCTTATGACATTTCTGTATGTGTTTGGCATAATATAAATAAACCGGAATTGAGTGAGGCAGCTGATGCTGGAGGCAAGGGTAGTAGTGTAGAAACTGTATCACTTGGAATGGTAGTAGGTAATAAACCAGGATGCTTGGGTTACATTAGAAGCCATATTGAAACAGTCTCTTCCCTGTTATCTTTGAACTTATTTTTGTCAGTGATACTATAAACTTTTATGCTGGAAAGTTTCTCTCCATCCTCCTGTACTCTCTTCAATAAGACTGCCTTTTTAAGCAGTATCTTCACCTTCCTGAGTGCCTTTGAAATTGATGGTGGCAACATTTTAATGACACTAAATCTAGAGTAACTTGCTATGCCAAACATTAAAGCTTTCAGGGTTATCAGTGTCAGGGAATTATGTCAGCTGTAAGCATGTTACAAAAACCAGAATGTTAGCAAGGCAAAGCCACTCAAACAAGTTAAACAGATGTTCTAGATGAGCTAAGATGAACATCTGTAAATCTGTCTCTATACATGTATACATGGTGACGACTAGTGGAGCTGATGAAGGTTTGAACAAGGTAAAAGACATCAAAACCTTTTAAATGGTAGGTAGGCATTTTCATAATAACAAAGGATTAAAATTAATTGTTTTAACCCTGCTCCATGCCTTCTATTTAGAAACGGAGCCAATTATTACTTCAGAGCATTAGGATGCCCCCATCCCATCTGCTAAGTGGGGTTATTGAGGACAAATTCCCCACTATCAACTTTAATGGAGTAAACAGCCATTCTAGGAATTAGTGTTACTGAAATAAATCTTTTTTTTTTTTTTTTTTTTTTTAACTGGGGTAAAAATGAAGACTGGGAAATCTGCAAATACACAACATGAAGTCTTTTTGTTTTGTTTTTGAGCCTTGAAGTGTTTGTCTAAGATAAACAGCTCTTACACCTGCATTCAAGGATGAATGTTGGTAACAGTGAAGGTGAAATGTGAATTGGTAAATATGATGTTTCAAGTTTTTCAGACTTGCATCAAGGAGAACTTGGAACCATGAAATAAATCTGAGATGGACCTGGGCAACAGTGAGATCAGTGAGGTCAAGAGTAAATATAAACCAAATGTGTTTTGAAATTTCTGGTTTATATTAAGTATCTTCAACTTGAGATACTGCAGAAGCACATGCTACTTCTTCTGCAAATAGTCATATATAATCCATGGTTTTGATATGAGATTGTAATCAAGTATGTAAAGATAAACAAACCAGAAGGTAAATATAGATGGAGTAGCTCATGAACCCTTGCCCAGTGTTCAGTACTGTGGAAAAGTGCATTGTTCCCTACTTAGGAAGAAGGTCTAAGAAGAAAGTCTTATCTTTTCAGTTATTGCCTTCCACCATTTTAGCTTTCTGGTTAAAATCAAGAAAGTAAGAAAACGGTCTGATTTTTGCAGGATAAAGATAAAATCTGGCAGGCTTCAACTAGAAAATATTCTTGTTCCTACATATATTGCAGTTATTTTGGAATCTGTTAGAGAAAGGACTGGTGGAAACAGAAATAGTTGTGTGAAAGTAGATAGCATAGAACTGTCTACCAAGCAAGATTCCAGATAATTGGCTTATAAAAATTAAGCTAACGTATATTAATTCCAGAAAGCAGGTCTGGGACCAGTTTTTTTTGATAGGTGGGTGAAATACCTTCATATGTTTGCATTTGTCTAGATGATTCTGCATATGTAGTTGTTACCTAGAAAACCTCCCAACCCTTTTTGTTTTCTAGTGTTATTGAAAGTGGGCATAATATATACAGATGGTCAGATAAAACAAAACTGAAGATATTTACAGTTTGAATTATTTACTTGAGCATATACCTGAGTCTATCTGGGTTAAAAGAGATTTAATACTTGTGTTGATGTATCAGTGCTATTGTTTAGCAGATGGTATTTAGAAGAGTAGTAAAGATCAATTTAAAGAATGTCAGTAATATAAGAAAAGATTTCATTCATATCATTTAATTTGCTATAATGAGGTCATAATTATGAAGTCATTCCTGTAAATCCTGGAAGGCCCCTTATTTGGAAAATGTTACTTTTGTTATGCTTTCAGTTTCTGTATTTCTTAATGGTTATCATAATGAAGTTTAGCAGAAAGGATGCACCTAAGTGTATTTTAAATATAAAATGCATTTAGGCATCTATGTGCAAATATAAAACCAACAAAACAACACAATTTTTTGTGCAAGTGATTTATGTCATTGAATAGGAACAGAATTGTCTTGGACACTGAACCAGCTCAGGAAGGTCAGATCATAGCGAGATTGCAAGCAAAGTCTGCCATCAGCAGCAGAATCTTCCCTGATGTAACTGAGGCTTCCACATAAATCTCAACCTCTGAACTACACATCCTTTCTAAAGCAACATAGAACTGTATTGTGTGACACCTGAAGAACTATCAACTTCTAAACCATTGAGGTTTAGAAGTAATGATGTATAAAAAGCTAGAAATGAGCCTGTACAGTCCTTGATCTCTCTTTGCAGAATTCATACAAGCATGAATTATTTTCTTTTGGCCACTTAGGGCAGGAGAGGAAGAAAGAATAGACAGTTAATAGAAAATTTTCTGGGAAAAGGCCTGTTTAAACCTATAAATTTTGACAGTACAGGAACTGTTACAAGCAAGGTCCATGCTGTCACCTAAGGGTTAATTCCATATGACTTATTTTGAAGACAGATGAGAGCAGACAATTCCTGTATGTCTAGCAACCTGAAAAAATTGCTTAAATCTTTCCTTCTTCCATCCAACTTGACCTTTCCTGCCCATACAAGGCAGGGGCCTTTCAGGCTTAAGAGCTGCTGTCAGTTAGATATAAGTTTAGTTGGTGAAATAGCATTTGCTTTTCTTTGGGGGAAATTTCCAGAACAATTTATTTATTTAATTATCCCAGAATAAGTTATTTGCATATCAGATCCTAGAAATGTGGTCATCTGGGTAAGCTAAGCCAGCATTAGGTAAGAGACAGATGTTTTAATATTTTATTTAAAGCCCCTTTGTCTTATTTGTTGTTCCCACCAGTGAGATTAAGCCATGGGAAGTTTGAAAATGCAATAGAATGAAACTAATTAGATCTACTAATAATCACGTTACTGTAGAGAGCACTGCAGCCCAGAATTCTCCTTGGGCAGGGAAAAGCAAGAGGCTTCATTTCTATAGTAAGCAAGGAATAGGGTACCTAGACTGAAACAAGAGCAAGTGAAATTCAAAACCTAGAAGACCCATCACAGTTGCACTTTAAAGAAAACTAATGATTTGATGGCATGCCTGTATATGAACAAAAGCCATGTAACAGGTATGGCAGAAACAGGTAACAGAAGGCTCTGACTCATCATGTGGAATGGTAATTTAAGTTCAAGGGGAATTTTTCTATCCTGGAGCTATTCCTACTGGCTCAGATGTCTCATAAGCCTTTAGCACCTAGTTTTAATAGAGCTAGTGCCTACAATTGAGAAATGGGTTGGATGCAAGGAGGAAAATATTATTCATCTTAAAAATATCTTACAGCTAGAGCTGAGGTAACTTAGTGTTGGCAATAAGCTTCCATTGGCCTTTACTAAATTTAATTTTCTGGATTTAGTCTCAACTCCCTAAGCAAAAATTTGCTTAGTGAAACACTGAGAAGCAGATGCAGTGTAGGCATCTTGGTGCTTCCCACTCGGTACAGCTTTCTTGTAACGAACAAGTACCGCCAATGAACAATGTGTGAGAGGTCGCTGCTGTCTCTTACCACCCGTAAGTAGTAATTTTCTTTGTGTTGAATCAATTTTTAAGTGAAATAGCTTCAGAATGTTCCATGAAAGTTTGCTTTATAAATAATACTAATATTGGTAAGATTAGTAGCTCATCTATCTTAAAGATTCATAAGCTATTTTCCTGATTGGTGTTTTCAAACCTAACATCTGTCCAGCCCCTTGAATACCTACTACATGTGTACTTGTTCAAGGCTTTAGGCTATAGAACTATGTGTTGTTTCCTCACAAGATCAGAATTATAGTAACGTCTGCCTTAAATTTTTGGTAAAACCTCTAAAAATATACATCAGCTATATGCATAGAGGCTTTTTTAGGTGTATAATACCTGTATAAATGTAGATTATTGCAAGTGTGGAGATTCAAGAATCTGAACATCCTTTAGTTAGAGTAATACAAGCTGGTAACAACTTGCTTAGGAGGCTCATCATGCTGTTCTGAAAAAGGTACAAAAGAGACAGATTTATATGGTTCAGGGGGTGAGGGAAAAGAAGACTTGAAATAGTATTAAAAATATCTGATTCATGAAGGCTTGTCACTTTTACTGAATTTGGTGAAGATTAGAAGATCATATTTTGGCCCTAAATAAATAATGGTAATTTTTGACAGCTCCACTACAGCTCTGTGTTAATGAACAAGCTGTACTGGCTATGCAGTGGTCAGGTGTTTTCTTGGGTGTTCCTGGATGACTTTATTAGAAATATACTATTTCTGATTGAGGAGGAGAAAGAAGCTGTATTAAACTAGGTATTTACACCTGATTCTATTCCCTGAAGCCTGGACCTTGTATAGGCAGTTGGATGTGTAATGGGGTTGCTACTGACAGTCTTCCCAGGACTGCACATCTGTGACATGGATTTCTTTGTTAATAGAGCAGTTTTAATTAAAAAGTACAGAGTTCATGATGAAATTCTGGCTTAACGCTCAGGGTTAGATATGAGTAATTCAGTGATTTCCTGGAGAAAGATAATTCCTCTTGGGAATTGTATATATAGCAGAGTTCGGAAACAAAGCTAAAGATGGATTTGATGGGGAAATGGATTACAAAAGAGGTAAAGACACAGTCTTGGTGAATCTGAAATAACTCTGATAATTGTAGGTGAGGTGGTAAGGAGGAACTCTGGCTGAACTGTCCCTGGGCTGTTCCTTCCCTGCTGGGGGTGGTTTGCAGAGAAGCTGAAGTGCTTTAACAGCCTGAAGCTCCATTCAGTGATGTTGCCTTCTTTTTTTTTTGTGGCAGCCAGCTCATGTCCTTTGCAAAACTGAGTAGCTTAAGGCCATCATTTCATGCATGACTTGGTAAATTGTGCAAGAAAGGACACTGCCAAATGAGGAGCTAAGCCAGTTTTCAATAAGAGGGCCATCTGTGACCAAATGTTTTAGTAAGTTGAAAACAATCGAGTTCTTTCCCATTTTGACTTTGAGTTCATTCAGCATGAATGTAACTTTGCTGCCCCCCAAGAGTAAGTTTATTTTACTGTATCCTACTTTGTTATGCATTGTTTTTGTTGAGTCAAGTGACTTAATTTCAGACTTCATGCGGTGTGGTACTGGAAAATGACTTTGCATCAATGTTGCTTTTCATTCTTGCTGGTGACTTTTCTCAGGGTAGATGAAATTCAGATATTTGTGGCAGATAAGATGCATGGAAATATATTGCTACTGGTTACAGCAATATTCCCTAAATGTCAGAGTAGTTTAAAGCTGGAACTAGAGATGTTTTTGAGGTTGGAATAAATTCTAAGTAAGGCTCTCTCCCTTAACCTAGCCAGTTACATGTAATCTCTTGTTACTAGTTTGTTTCAAAAAAACTATGAAATCTTGTGTAATCTTGTCTCTGTGTAGCAAGGATTACTGAGCATATCTGCAATTTGTTTTAGAGGTCTCTTGGTTCATGGCTTAAAATTCTGGCCTAAAGGCTACCTCTATTGAAAATAGTGGCAATGATTTGACATCTAAGGTCTTGAAGTATTTTTCTTGGCTAACTGTGGTGACACTGCATGAGAGATTTCTTTTTAAAAATGAGTGATTGTACTTACCTTACTTAACACTGCTCTTTCTAAGGTAAGAGGAAAATGATGGAGTTGTTTTTCCGAATCTGGGGGTTTAATCTGGCTTTCGATTTAGCTGTCTAACATGTCTGAGGCAAGCATTTTACAGCTGGTGAAGTAAAGCAAATGGAGAGAAAGTAACAAACACAGTGTCATTAATGAATCAGCAACAGAGAGAGATCTGCCTTGTGCCAGACCATTAGACCCCACTGCCTCTCTTGCATCCTTTGGAAACATTTCTTGTACCTGATAATTTGGCTGCTTGCTTCTGTGACAAGTGTTCTCTGCAGCACATAATTTTCAGAAAAGGGAAAACTTTTTTTAAATTTAATGTTGCTTGGGAGGGGACTGAGTAAGAGGAAGGTTTCTGACCTTTAAATATGGGTTTATGTAGCAGGCAGAATGTAGGGAAACCCCAGCTGGAAAACATCCTCAGAAGAGCAGTTATATGGTAGCTTCTTTTAGACAAGTGTGCAGCTGTTTGTGTGGAGAAAGGGCTCACTTACGTATCAATCCATTTGCCTTTCAGAATTAATGTTCTCCATGAAAATACTAAATTTGTAACTTACACACTAACATCCCTGCATTTGGGAGATTGTTACACCGCATTTGAAGTGTTCTCTTTTCACACACAAATTACAAGGGTAAGTTAAATACTTAAATGCAAACTTTGTTTTCTTGCTTCTACTGAGTGAAGCTGATTTTTTACCATGTTTGCAGGCCTTTAGTCTTAAATTAAACTGTGCAAATAAACCCAGAAATAGACTACGCATGTCTATTAAAATAGCAGTCTAATTTTGCAGCATTAACTCAACTCTGTAGGCAGTAATCTGCTTGAATTTGAGAATTTGGGGAAGACTCCATATGTACTGCCAAGATTGCCCAAACACTTTAGGAACAAACTTTTTAAATTATACTTTAATTCTAATTTGTAAATGAATTTGATCTAAGTTTTAATGTGATATGTCACAAAATTTTATAAGAGTAATTGAGGAAAGATACTTGAAATAATGCCTAAAGTATGTCTAAGTTTAGTTTAATGAAAATCATATACCCCTGTTAAAGTTAGAAAACTTGGCTATTTCTTGGTATTCTAAGACAATAGATTCAGTCAATGTATTATACAGAGCATATTACATACTAAGTATTTTCCAAAGACACCATGTCACTTAATATTTTAAATACATGTTAATGTTAGAGCCACGATTTTTTTTTGCCATTGTGAATTTCACTTCTGTACTACCATCTTGAATCCCCCGTTTGGCTGCTGTTTTAGTAAATCTACTGAAAGATAACACTGAAATAACCCGCACATGAGGATGGAGATGCAACCTCATCTCCAGTGACTGTGACAAACATTAGCGTAATATTTACAGGAGAAAAGTGTGCATCAAGGGTGAAAAGCAAAGATGCAGTGAAACATCAAACTTAAAAAAGGGGGGGGGGGGTATGGTTGTAGCTGCTTAATTGCTTTGCTGAGGAAGACTAATGCAGTGCTTGAGGAAGGAAGTAATCTCTGAATAAGTTAGGAGATGAGATGTTTCAAAGGAGGAAAAAAAAGGCATAGACCTGTTGGGGAATATTATGAAGAGACTACCAAAAGCAGTAAAACTGATGCATTGTTAAATGTCTTTGGGAGTGAGTTATCAGGAGTCTGTGTTTTAATGTGGTGAAAAGCAAACCTCAGAGAGTGGACACTTGGCATTATATTATTTGAACCCAAAGGTTTCCTCTGGTGTAAGAGCCTGGTCCACTGGGTTTGTCAAAGTAAAGTAAATTCACACGTTTTTAGAGTAGAAATACCTGATTGTAAAGGATTCAGCAGAAAAGAGGACCACCTCTTTGGTAGAGATTAGTTGGTATATTCGTGCAAAAAGAAATAAGTTGTAGCAGCTGGAGCAGGATGGTGGAAAGGGGAAAGCAGAAGAGTAATGGAGTGAGGGTGGAGGAAGATTTCGGTAGTGTGTGCTGTGGGCAAGGGGAAGGAGCAGCTCAGCAGCACGGTGGGTCTGACACCTGGGCTGTGCTGGATGAGTGGGAGAAACAGGCACAATGCTTTGAAATGAGGGACGTTGAATGAGAAATGGAGCAGTGGGGATGCCCAGATGAAGCCAACTTCTACAGAGGATTTTTGTGATATTAAGCTGCGGTCTGGAGCTTTTAGAGCTGCTTTGAGCGTGGAAGCTGCTGCTCCATACTCATTTCCCTGAGCCCATGGCCAGGATTTATAGTTGACAGCCCCTGCATCAAGGGAAAGGATGGGCTTCCCGGGCTACCAGCCTCTCACTGGGGCTGTAACGTGGGAAGAGCGTTCAAGTTTGCGACTCTTCTGCTTCAAACCTGGTGTTTTCACTGTTCCCCCAGATCTGACACCCCCTACCCGATTGCCTGAGTCTGACTCATTCACTGGTGGTTGTGGAAGCAGAACGGGGGGAGGGGAGGGGTGGGGAAGAGCCATCTAAGTAGCCGCTATTGCTCTCGGTGTGACAAGGCGCCCGTGAGCTTCACCCCTGCAAGGGCGGCGGGGGTGGCGGGGCGGGGCGGAGCGGGCTGGCCCGCAGCGGCCCCCGCGGGCAGCAGCCGGTGGATCCCGCCGCACCTCCAGGAACAGCCGCTGCCAGTCCCCGCGGCTTCCAGGAAGCTGAGAGGAGCGCGGGGGCTCCGGGGCTGCCGTCCTGGGGAACTGCTGCAGCAATCGTGCAATTGCCCTATCAACAACAACACCAAAAAAAAAAGGGGGAGGGGAAAAAAATGAAGACGTTTAAATGCCTCCTGCCAAAAGTAAAGAGCAAATCTCATTTGCAATGGCTCTGCTAAAACTTGATCATGCGGGATTTCAAGCGATAAAGGGCTGCCGGGCTTGTATTTACTGCGGTGGGAACAACTTGCAGGATGAAATCCAGGCATTAAGGGACCTATTTTCCACTTCATTGTTCTCAAAGGAATCTACTGAAATGACTTTGAGGATCTTAAGGCTGGAACTATGTGGAGGGAGAATGCAGTAAGTATTGCCGTTTGGCGAGCACTAATACGCGCCCAGTAGTTGGGAATGGGCTCGGCGGCAGCGGGAGCCGCGCAGGGATGGCAGCGCTGCCGCTCTTCCGGCTTGATGCTTGGCTCTTAGTTTCTAGTCAGCACCGAGGAGCAGTTAGGGAATGCCGGTTGCCTTTGTCTGACGAACCAGCGTCCTACATTTAACTGGGTTTGTTTGGAGAAGTATCTTTATACATGTTTACTGGAAATAGTGGAGGAAAATTTCTTTTCGTAGAGGGATCTGATAGATGGTCTCTCCCTCAGTTTATTTATGATAAACTGATAATCTGTTCCAAGATCAAAAAGAGCTTTATCCCTCACCGATTTAGCTGTTTCCCAGATTATACTTGTTTTGAACCTGTCAAGAAAGCCCCTGTCCTTGATCATGTGAATTAGTTTGCTTCTAACCGCTCTTTCCAGGTTGGATGTCTCTGCCCTTAGAGCTCAAACCCGTGCATTTCTCTTAGAAGCAAACGGGCAGTTGGGAGCCCAGGATATTCCTGACCTGGATAGGATGAGGGACATTTCCCGGACAGCTGCGGACTCCCGGGCGCTGCTATTAGAAATAAATTTAAGCTCTTTCCTAAGTAAAAGGGTGGTAGTGGGGGGGAAGTTTTGAGTCTAGTCACCTTATTTCGGTTCACATGCCACATAAGACTGAATTTTTTTCCCCCTGTCAAATCTTCAACCTGACTAACGGCTTTTCGTCGTCTCCTTTTCTTCCCCCGTTGTCCCGTCCTGTCCCGTCCTCCGTCGTGTCCAGTCCCCCTTTGCCTGTCTCCCTGTCCGCGTAGCTGCCCTCCCGGGATGCGATGTCCCTTGCAGGCTGCGGCGGGGATCATTTGTGTGGCCTGCAGCGCGGAGGCCGCCCCTGAGCCCGGGCACCGAGGGGCGCGACATGCCCGCGGCCGCGGCGGCACCACCGGCACCCGCAGCACCGGCACCGGCAGCACCGGCACCCGCCGCCGCTCCGTCTCCTGAGGCGCTGGGTACGTGGGACCGCGCCCCGAGACCGCCAGGGGGCGCCATAGCGCCGTGGCCGGGGCAGCCGGCGGACCTCCCGATAGCGGGAGTTAGGGGAGCGAACTGCGCCCATTGCGGGCACGGGGGTGGGGGGTGGGGAGGATATGGTTTTATTCTTATTATTTCTCAGGGTCTGAAGGAAGCTGAAGCAGCTCCGTGGCATTTAGGTTTATTTCTACCGCTTTCTGTGGTACTTCTAGTGCTGCGGCGGCGAGAATCTGGCCCGCAGTGCATTGACCTATGAAGCACAGTGGCATTGATTTGCAACTAAATGATTTCTCAAGTTCTCATCTCCTTGTCTGCCTCGAAAGGAGCTTATGATACAGCAAACCCTTGTCTTGCTGTGTGTTTCAGCAGCGGATGATTCTGATTGATAATGGACATAGGGCTGCAAGGATGAGAGGGGGGTTCTGAAAAATGCCACCCCTGATTGGACAGCTCTGTTAGTTTTTTTCTGCATGAGGCTTTGCAACAAGCTTGGCTTTATGTGGCACAGGGAGTCCCTTCTAGCAGCTAGCAGAGAGCCAACTATGGGGGTGGAAAACCCCCGGGGCACAGAGACAGAGGGCGATCTTGCAGAATCAGACCTGTTCTCCCTCTTCTTCCTCCTTCAGATAGTTCAGATCACTCCTGTGGCTCCTCTCTCTGTCTCTCCATCCTACTCTATATTCAGGCCCCTACAGAGATTCAGTGAAGACATGAAGTAAACCAATGCTGTGATGCTCATTTATTGAACATCCTCTTCAAGACCATTGACAACTTTGTGTCTGAGATCAGCAGTTCTGAGATGCTCAAGTGAATACTGTGTAAGAGGAGAGAGAAGAATCAAGATAGAATATTGTGCTTCTGAATCTGTTCTAGAAATGCAGTACACTGTGCTTGAGCAGCAGCTGTCTAGGAGAGATCTTTAGAAATAAAAAGCATGGTTCTGAGATGCTGTGTGATGTGTGAACTATTTGGACTGGGTTTTCCAGCAGACCTCTGGCTCCCTTCTATAATTTCTAACTAAAGCACCTCTTGTTGGACTGTGGCTGAATTTCAAATAGATGTTCAGGACGAAGGAAAATAGATTTCTGTATTTTACCTGGTTTAGGATGACAAAGTTAAAGAGAAGGTTGATAATATATTTTTAAAATTATTTCAGTCACTTTAATTTTTTTGGCCAATTAGAATTTTAATGAGTCTTTCCTCTGAACTTGTGCTACATTTCTTAGCCTTGCTTGTGGGAGACTGGCTGTAATACCCTCATTGACAAGACAAATTTTTTAGAGGATGTAAGAGGCTTGAACTGAAACTAAGGTGAAGAATGCATTATGAAAAGCTGCTCAGGTTTGCATTGTGTCCAGAAGCTTTCTGTTTAAAACCTTCATTGGAGATATACAGTATATATTTTTTCCTCTCTATTGTTTTTCTCATACAATGTGATCACTTTTACAGGGGATAAAGCTGGCAAAGATGAGGAAAATTGGCTGTGCTCTCCTGATACTCCAAGCTCTTCTGGCGCCTTTGGATCTTGTTTGCGGAGCAGACAAAAATTATCCCATCCTGAACATTGCAGTGATTCTGGGAAGGACCAAGTATATCACAGAGAGAGATATCAGAGGTCTCTGGACCAGGGAAATGTCAGCAGACTTGACTGTTGATGTCAATGTAGTGACCCTTCTGGTGAACCAGACTGACCCTAAAAGCATCATAACACATGTTTGCGACTTGATGTCAGGCACCAAGATCCATGGAGTGGTTTTTGGAGATGATACCGATCAGGAGGCAGTAGCTCAGATTTTGGATTTTATTTCATCTCAGACTTCTATTCCAATTCTTGGAATTCATGGTGGAGCCTCCATGATAATGGCAGATAAGGTAGGAAAATTTATTAAAAGCTTTTGCTAGTCTAATTACTTCACTGTGTTGGTCTCTGTCATGAATAGTCACTGCAAGCAATTCAAAAAGGAAGCTTCCAATTGTCTCTATACTTAAAAAAAAATATGGCCCAGTGTCCTTGTTAGTCACTCATCAAATATCCCAAAACATCTTGTTCATGAATGAAACTCAACATTCTGTCCATTGTAAGAATAGTCCTAATGAAATATTACCCTCCAGCACATAAAATGTTGGTCAGTTTAGTAATTTTACTAGCAAATATGGCTGTAAAAACAACCTCAAAATAGTGGATCAGTAAAATTATTTTAGGGATAAAATGTAAAATTATAAGCAGATATTCTGTGGTGCTTGTAAGAAATAGATGGCAATAGACCTGAATGTATTTGAGGACAATAGTAATAGGACAATCACATGAAGCTGGACGTTTGTGATCCACTGCCGTCTATAAATTAAGTACTCCTGCAAACTTAATCTGGCTCTTATATTCACTATATTTATTAAATTAACTTGGATTCTTTCAATTTCCCAGTATAGTTCATGAAAATCCACAGCGGGGTTTTCTGTACTCCAGAGATAATGACAAAATGTTATGTTGGAAATATGTAATCAGTTGTGAGACTATGGAATGATAAAAGTGACTCATGTGCCCAGCTTCTCTTCCTAACATTGTAGCAATTCATTAAAAAACCCTTGCTTGCACTGCAGTGTTGATCTTTGAAATGCTCACTGTTTCTGAACCAGTCGGTATTAGCACCTAGCACACCCAGGCTTTCTGGCACTGACTGCTGCTTGGCCTGGAAATCTGAGGAGCTTCCACTGCGGGGTAAAAGATGATAGCTGAAGAGGGAGTTTGAGTGTGGGAAGTAATTTACTGGTTTTTCTGCACACAGGGCTTTTCAATGTTAATTGTAACTTATTTCCTCATTTTTACCCTTTAGGCTTTCTTAGTCAATATTGTTATTCCTTGTAAGTGACACTTGAATAGTAAAGAGGTCTCAGAATCCATCTGAAACTGAAGTGGTCCAGATGCCTTGTTTCATAATTTGAGGGGGGGAAAAGAAGCAGGAAAGATACAATGATTAGTTACAATTGAGGAATCTGCTTTGAACTTTTGAAACTTTTTACCTCTGGGAAAGACGTTTTCCACTGGCATAAGAGGTGGCAGTATTTGAATGGCCTTCCTTTAAAACTTATGGCATACAAGGGAAGGACAATAAGTGGTGAATTATAGCAGAGATTGTGTAACAATGTCTGACATCCTGATTTATGTGGAGAGATCATTAGAGTAGATACTGCTGTCTTAAATGTAATTGAAGTGACCAAGTTACAGAGGCAGTTATTTAATGTACTTTCAAATTACTGTGCAGATTAACCCATCTTTGTAAAGCTGGATTTATATATATTGAGGAAATTTATTTCACTCACATTCCTATGCCAGTGTGAGAACATTTGAAGATCCTGGCCAGAGCTGAGTGATGAAATACTGGCAGAAATACTTATGGAATTGACTTCACGCTTGGTAGCAGATGCAAGATGTTATTGATACAGATAAATTTTTTTACTCTTATGTAGGGAGCCTCCAGAAAATGAAACATTGTATTTTTCTAGTCTCCATAAGTTAATGTTATTTTCATTGTGTGTTAATTAATTGTCATTGTTATATCACTGTCTTTGGTTTTTAGGGGTTATCACAGTTTGCTAGTAAAACATTTTCATGCCGAAACTTGGCTTCTAAGATTTCCACTAGGGAAATCTCTTCTTCTCTGTGTTAAGACCATCTAACAAAGCTGTCTTCAGTCTCTTGAATTGCTCAAAGCAATTGTTTGTTCGTGTGACTAAAATTACCTTAATTTTTAACTTGCCTTTTGCAATGTAAGATGTCTTGCAACTGGATTTGGAACATCACAGTAATGAGGTGTGCATGTGTCACTCAATTAGCCATTCATTTAGGAATTCTTGGGAGTTGAAGATGAAATTCACAGGGCTGCCAGAAAGGCAGAGGAGATGAAGTCTGAGGGGGAAGGACTGCAAGTGCAAAACCTGTCTTCCAAGTCAGTGTCAGGATTTTAGCTTAAACATGTGGCTGTTGGCTGAATTGTCAAGCTGATATAGTGTTTAAAGTCTTCTGTTTTTGTCTCCTTCAACAATGTGACTGGATATGCAAAAAAGGTGGTGGGTCCCACTCCTGCTTGTGGATGTAGTTCTCTGACACTCTAAGGCCATTTATTGATGTCCTTATTGTGTAACTCTAACAGATATTTTCCTCCTCCGTGGCATTATGCTGACGTGTATTAGATGATTTTTACTTCAAAACGTGTGTGTAGGATCTGCTTGTTTATAGTCTACCAGGCATGGCTGACACAAGGGTGGAACAACAGCTTAGTGAGTTCTGTGCCAGGTGGTTATTATATGATATTTAACTGTCCTAAATATGAACATGAACTAAACTGAAGGTACCAAATGAGAAGTCATCTATAATGCTCTACACTGCTAGAGACTTTACTGGGATGACTCAGAATAGATCAGATTACCCTATCCTCTATGGTTAATAAGTACTATGACAATGTGAATCTCAGATGAAGAGCCATCTCTTCAAAAAGAAAAAGTTTTTCTAGGTTTCTAATTATGAGATATTCCCACATTTGGAGTATGCAGTGATTAATGCGGGACATAAACCTTTTGAAGTACTGAATCCCTGTGCGAACATCTGCTGTGAATTGCGTGTAGTTCAGACTGCCTCCTCTGTGGGCCCAGCTGACTGTACTCCAGTTTGGTTCAAGTTTGCCTACACCAGCTGAGAAGATATGTTGCTTGATATAGACTATGAAAATTGACAGGCATGTGAAACCAGCAAAACTGAAATGTTTTCTGAACTTGCCTTCACCTGACATCTGCTGTCAAAACCCTACCAACAAACCAACATGAGACGTAAGGATGTATGTAGCTACCTGATCCCAACTGTGCTGCAGAGACACTCTGGGCAGTGCCACATGTTGTGCCTCCAGTTGGGTTTATCACCTGCTGTTGGCAAGAACTCTCTTGCCAATTAACTGCTCCTTGGCTTTGGTCCCTGATTCTGTCATGGACTCAAAACATTCAGATGTGGGATATTCTACTGAAACAAGATGGGAATTGTCTGGGGCATCTGTGCTAACCTGCTGTGCATAAGCATCCCTTGGGCGATGACAGAAACAGACAGGCTGTTTATTCATCTTCTATCTGTTGACATTTGAGAGATCTCAAACTAAACATTACTTAGGAACTGTTTCCTGACTTGAACATTTGGTTTTAAACTTAGTTATGTTTGTTTCACCACATGCTATCACTATAGTGATAGTATTTATAGTACTAAACCAGAATATCATAGTTAGTTCTGTGGCAATAATAAAAGATTTGTTTCCTTTGGAAGTGGAGAAAAAGCCCCTATGTATTAAAAATACATCCAGGAGTACTTAGTGTCTTTGAACAATACTGCTTTTGCATATCGCCAAATTGAGTCTTTCTAACATCTCATTAGAATTCTTTGAAAGACATAATTTGAAACATTTTATTGTCATGAAACACTGACAGTTACAATGCATAGACAAACAGCAGTAAAGGTAAGGGTAATTTTCTAGAAGGACTATTACAAAGTGATACTTCTTGAAACAGCTTTGGAAATGTTATGCAAAGTAAATATTTGCTTTTCCAAAAAATAAGTACTAGATATGGTTATATTATTTTCATTATTCTGTTGATAATATTGTCAATAAAAACTTTTGTTGATTGTTTTGTACAAAATCACTTTTGCATCTACTACCAGTTCAGCTTTCCTTTTTTACCCCCATCCTCCCTCAAAATAGTAAACATAAAATCATAGAGCAATTGAGGTTAGAAGGGATCTGGAGGTTGTCTAACACCACTTAGCTCAATGATGAGCTAATGTCAGTCAGATCAGATCATTTAGTTGAGTTTTTAATATGTTCATGGACCTAGATACTACAGCCTCTCTGGGCAATCTGTTCCAGTACTTAACCTTTCTCACCATGCAAATATTTTCATTATCTCATTAGAATTTCCCTCTGTACTGTGACCACGAGCTCTTGTTCTTTTGCTGTGAGTCTCTGAGTCTAGCTATGCTGTGTCTGTGCAGTTGAAGGCTGCAGTTATACCTGTCCCTTTTCTGGGCAACAGAGTTCCCGCAGCCTTTTCTTGCACCTCTTGTGCTCCAGTTCTTTGAACTCCCTTGGGTATATTGATGTCTTGTATGGGGGAACCCAAAACTGGAGAGAGGACTGTAGATGTGGCCTCCCGAGTACCAAAGAGAAGAATAATCCCTCCTGTCAGGCAGCTGTCTGTGCCCTTGCTAATGCAGCCTGGTCAGGCTTTATCACCGGAAGGGTGCAGTGCTTGTTCTTGTTCATCTCATCTGCCAGGCCCCTGGGTTCTACAGTGCTGCTGGGATCTTTGAAACATCTAATCATGAATAAGTACTGAGTGAAACTGTACTTCTAAATCTTCATTCCTTTGGTGGATATTTTTTCAGGTATTTTAATGAAATATTTGCAGTACTTATGATTTTCAGCTAATTATAGATGTAACACCTCACTTGTGCAAACCAGAACTCTGAGCCCAGCCTTCTAGCTGTGAACAGAGCCCATCTAAACTCCTGGCCCTGGTACTGAGAATTTACACTCCTTTATTCATATACAACTTGTATGCTGCTCTTAAAGTTCCTCTACATTTCTTACAACTTCTTTGCCAAGTGTCCTCGGAACACAGTGATGATATAAAAAAAGTTCAAAAGCAGCATTTCACATTTATTTAAAAAAATAAGGTTGTTTTGCACATCCATAAAGATTTCTAGAACTAGGCTCATAATCCGCAGTTGTATCTTTTATGTATATATGCCATAAATACAGTTATTAAATGGTTTAAAATATGATTGAAATCTGTCTTAGTGAGGTCAATGAAGTGAGTGCATAAAATATCTAGTGCTCTTGAACAGAGATGGTTATGACACAGCAGGCAGGTTTACATTGCTGTTCCTGTCCTATCATAGCCATGAGAAAGTAAAGCTTTAATAGTGAGAGCTGCAGCATTTACTGCTTTGAGCTGTGTCTCAGAACTTGGAGGAGCATTACATTAATAACATGAGTCTTGCTTTCTTGCTCTGTCTCCTACTCTTTTTTCTTTTCTAGAAGATTCTCATATCTATTTCTGAGATGATGATATTATTCCTCATCCTTTTGTCCACATAAAAGTGTCCCTCTTAACATAGCAAAGAAAGCATGGAGGATTTTCTGGAATACTGTGAGAGTAGACTTGAACTGTCACTGTTGTGGGGTTGAAGGGAGGGACATGTGGTTTAATTTTCTTAAGTAGAAGGAAGATAATTTTGAAGAGATTGGGAATTTCTCCAACTAATAAGCAGATTGTAGCAAATTGAAATCTTCTGGAGTTTATTTGATTTTTGAGGTAGCTCAGGTGTGATTAAGTTCCTGTTTTTTTTAGCTTGCTTGAGTTAACACATTTCAGCTGAGCCCAGGATGCAGAGTGGAATCCTATAAACCACTCTTATTTAGGAGAAGTATGTTTGACTATACTTGGATCTGATCATTTGCAGAAGAGCAATATATTTTCATTTCAAAGGTACTGTTTTCTTTCTCTTCAAATTGTCTGTTCTTACAGTTCTTGGAAATAAAAGTCCATAACTGTGTGTTTTGAGTAATAACATTTAAAAACTGCTAGTGAGTCACTGTTGTAGATCCATACAATCTCTCTAAACTCTTGCCTGCCTATAGGTAATTATAACACAGCAGACTTGAAGCTGTAAAACTAAGACACCAGATCTTCAGCATAATTTTCTGCTTACAGATATTCCTGGTGGCATCTTTGGAATTTTTTCCCAAGGACATTCTCAAATATAAAATCCAAAATTATTCCCTTTAAGCTACAGAATAATAATTATGATTAAACACAAAAGATGTTTCTTGCAATCAGAATATAACCAGAGAACATACCTGGAAATATTCATCCTGATGAAAGTATGCAGTGAACAGAACTGAAGGGTCTTGTTATCATGTCAAACAATTTTTTGTTTCATCTACTATTTATTTTTGAGAAGATGCATAGATTATTTCAATAGACAGTTTAACAGTGTGTTTTATTTGCCATTTATTTGAACCAACAATTTAATTGGAATAATTTCTTCATAATCTTTTTGGCCTTGCTTGGAAGATATCCAGGGTAGATAGGCCTTATATCAGTGATGGTACAAAGAGCTTTGTATAGTTGGAGAGAAACTTTGCAGACCAAAACTATTTGTTTTTTAGAAATCTGTGGTCATATGGGCCAGCTTTGCATGTACTCTTTTCTCCCCCTCTTCATCCCCTCTTTCCTGGAGCTTTGAAGTTGTGTGGATTTTACTGAGGGAGCCCAGTCTGGACTGTCTCCACACCATCTCACCATATTGTTTGTTTAAATCCTTAAGATATTTTCTTCTGTACTTCACTGAAATAAAATGCTAGCAGCATCATTGCCTATGTAAATTAGATTTAGACGTCATGTCCTTAAGAGAGAGATCCTGTGCTTGCAATTGAGGTGCATAGTTTGTAAAAATAAACATAGTTTAATTCTCTTAGCGTAGAGCTCCAGCTACACTGCATCTTCACCCTCCAACCAAGCTCCTCTGGCTTCTCAAGATGGAGATCTAGTTGCAGGTCTCGTGGGCCCAGAGGGGCAGTACTGCTCTCTGGGCCCATTCTTGTGTAAATGCATGGCTGCTAGCAAGCATTTGTTTTTAATATTTGCACTCAAAGAAACTGTGCTTAGAAGGCCCATGGTAACATACCTTCCTCTATCCTGAGACTTGATATATTGGGCCAGGGAAAAGTTGAGACTCTCAAACTCTGTGTGAAACCAGAACTGGAAGAAAGGTTGGTTAGAAGGGGGAATATTTCGGAGAGAATTTGAAGAGTGTAGAAGAAATAACGTATAAAAGCTGTAAAATCAACAGGAAAACTTGCTTGGTTCCTGATATGCAAATATAATATTCCAAGTTGCAGATGGAGGTGACTTGGTGTCCAGCAACTGTACGTCTATGGTATGCAGTTACTTCTCTTTCTTCTGGAAGTCATCTTCTGTTTCATATTTAGGCACGATCAGGTCTGAGAAAACCTGAGGTTGTCATCTTCATACTTTTAATATTTTTCTTCAAGTACATTGATTTCTCCTCAGGATGGAGCCTACAAGTAATTGAGGTTTGGTGTGTTGGATTGGCTGACAGTAGTGTAATTTCCCAGTAGGATCACATACACCCATCTTTGAGTAGCTGGAGAAAGTAGATTTTTTCAGTTTGAGACCATGTACCTTTCAATTTCATAATTACATATCCCTTAATTTTGGTTTTGAGTAAGCCCTTTTGGGGAGGTGCTTCATTACCAGATGACTCTTCAGTCAGTGTTTCAGGCTTTATCTCTGTCATAGGTTTGGGAAAGTAATCTACTTTTATGTTTTTAATGGACATAGGCTGGACTATTTCCTTGTCACCAGTTACCTGCTGCAGCATGACTGAAAACAGCAATGCTGGTTTTGCGCCACAGCCTCCACTCAGTGGAGTTTTAGTGGAATTGGTTATAGCCTCTCATTTTTACATCTTGGGGCAAGATATTCTGATAAATGTATTTCATTCAAGGGATTGCTGGGTGAGAAGCTGCTTATCTTTTCCTTTTGCTTTTCTTTACAGTGGTTGTGGGTTTTTTGTGTCCTAACTTTTGGTTTGAGATTCCTGCCTGTAATCTTGTTGATACAGTTTTGTCTATTTGTGCTGACCTGCTTGCCCCTCCACATGACTATAAATTAATGATAGGACTGCTTTGTTTTCACTACATTGATTTTTGTGTCTAGTGGAAACACACTGCATGTGTAGAACCACTGTGAAGTGGGGAAGAGCAGGGATTTTATAGCCACCTTCCAGCTCAACACAATTCACAATACAATTAGGAATGACAGTTATAATTGGATAAACAGAAAATACCAGTAATCTCTTCTAAGTGTGCAACATTCCTGTGATGAGTTGCTTTTAGGAGTTACAGAACATGTAATTTATCTGGTAATTATGTTTATTTTTTTGTGAGGCTAATTAAGAGTTCTAGGTAAATGGTGTTGGCAGACAGATCAGAGTTATGTGAAGTACCTAACTGGAATGAGATAAGGCTTGGGAGTTCATCATAAGATAACAGATGTAAAAACTCTGGATATTGTCTAAGTGCCCTTTAGATGGTCTTGTTTATTTTCAATAGCCATATTATCATTGTAGCAAATAAGCTAGCCGTGTCCTTGGTTTTGTCTTGGTCCATTTGCCATTCCCTCCTCTCTCCTTTCTCCATCTGCTTTTTAATAATTGTTATCTGCAAAAAGGCTGAGATTTCCTGTGGTGGAATCTGGTTTCTAGAGAAAAATGCTGTGGATTACTCCAATGCTTAGCATCCAAATTGTTGAGCTCTATTGCTTAACCATGTAACAGCAAATATTGGTACAGAAGTTGTAAAAAGAAACATTTGCTTCCTTTGTTCTTAGGCTGCATTTTTCTTACCTGGTCCATTCTGTAGACAAACTTCTGTCCACCAAAAAGCTGTTTCCAAACACCCTCCTGTTAAGATGTCTTCCTTCATCTGCATCCAATTTCTATTTTATACTTGCATGCTATTTCTACATTTTACTTGTCTGTCACCCTACTATTAGAGTTAGGGTGGTTGGTTTGCTCTGTGCTGTCGTTTTGTTTTTTGTGGTTTTTTGTTGTAGGTTTTTTTTTTTCACTTATTGCCTTAGTTCACTTCTAGCAGAAGCGAGGTTCCCTGGGAGAGACTATACCTCTCAGCTTAAAATTATGTATCCTTTAATGTTAGTAGTACTGAGACTCTCAGTATATATAGGGAACAGATGATAGTTGTGCTAAAATAAGATTAATTGGAGCAAACAAAAATTCTCAGGAATCCCAAAAAGTAAAATCTGTCATGACTTTGAGCCAACCCTGTTTATATTTAATGAGCAGAAAATAGAGAAAGGAGAAGAAACTAAACCAGGTGAGCTAGGGTAATATTGGTAGAGAGCTGAGATGGTGATAAACCAGCAACAGAAATTACTGATGAAGGTGATCTATTGGTGAAGAAAGAAAGATGAGGAAATCAAAAGTCTTCAAAACTCCAGTTTCTGTCTTGGTATCTCTATGATATCTCATCCTGGCCTTGGGATTTTGGGCAATTCTTCTCCTGTCCTAAAAGATTCCTTCAGTGTTCATTGACCAGCTGTACATACTCACATAGGGGACCCTTTTTAAAAGTTAAACCTGATACTCTATATAAACTTCACATTGGTAATTAGATTTTTGTTTTCTCGGGTCACTTTAAGGTTTCATTTGCATGTTTGACCCAGTTAAAAATTCTTTGTTATTAAAACAGCCTTTCTGATTCATCTCAGATGATAGTATATTTTCCTTCTTAACAAGCATTCTAGTGCCGTATTTAAAAAAAAAAATTCTCCCTTAGCTTCTTTTTAAATAAAATATGTACCATAAGTCTACTCCCCATTGAGCTGGTTTAATCATTTGTTTTTCCATCTGCAGAAAGCCAATTCCCAAAGTAACTTCAAAGAGCCTTGCCCAAGTAAAAGCTTCCAGCTTTGGAGCAACAAAAATTACAGAAATATGCTTATGCAATAGCCTGAAACCTCTGATTATCTTGGCTTGGAGGCTAAAGATGAATATTTGCCTCTATATTCTATTACGATACATGTTTAATGTTTGTAACTGAAAGTTTTACTGCCCCTTTGCTTTTGTCTCCCTGTGCCCAGTGTGATGTGTTACACAGGTGCACAGGTGTGGCTTTGGTAGGCTCAAGGGGGGAGCAATGGCCTTCTGGGTCTTGAGGTGATCTCGTTTGTAACTTCATCAAGAAAACAACCATAAACTTTGGGATTGACATAAATTGTCTATAGGCAAATCTGAAGACTTGAAGTGGCAAATATGAAATATCTGTTATAGGTTAGATTTAATCCAGCCTGATCTGTGCAGGCTTTAATGAAATGATGAAGCAGCTTCAAGTGAAACGACTCCTGGGAGAGTGGTATCTTCCCTTCTTCATTTAAAAATATTCTGTGTTAACATGTGTAATCTCTCTGCTTGCTAAAACTAAAAACTATTCCCTGCCCAAAATAGATAATTAGATATGATACATTTTCTATCTAATGTATATGTTATGTTTTTGAGTACAGTAACAAATATAAAGTAGTTAAAATGACCAACTGAGTGTGAGAATCTGCTCAATAAAATTGCAATATAAGTAATAGTCTTTATTTCTGTGGTGTTCCTAACTGGAGACTGTGCTTTATTCATGACATTCCAGTCCAGTGGTTGTCATTATCATTTTAGAGAAATGGTGATTTCTTTTTGTTCTTTTTTTTGACAAAACTTCTATCTGAGAATTGGTGTCTGGGATTTGTCCTAAATTTATTTCCTGTGGAGGGAAGGACTATGATTTTGGCCTCAGTACAATGACTCTTCTGGGTAATTTCTGTCAGTAGAAATGCACCACTTGGATTTTAACTGAAGCTATTTCAGATCTTAATTTTTGGCTTAATCTAATCCTTACCACAAGCAAATCTAATTCTGGCATACTATTTCAATTGCACAGACTTTCATTTCTGACTAAGGATTGGACGGATTAACCCAGAATTTAGCAGTTCTCTCCATGACCAGTTGGATAGGATTAAAATCTCTGTGCTGCTCATTGTGGTTATTTATTCCAATTTTTGAATATTGTGTTGACTGGGACTGGAATTTTTCTGAGAACAGGAATACAGCTAAAGGACAGTATTTTGAATTTGCTGGAGTGTGTTGTATTTCAATTAAAAAAACAAAAAAACAAACAAAAAAACCCCACCCCAAAACCAAACTACTCTCTGCGTATTTACAAGAACACTAAATATTGTTTTTAATATTCTAGATCCGTTTTGCAGTTTGCAGTATTAATACATTTATTTTCTTAGAGATGCTGTAAACCCAGTTATTTTAGGAAGAAAAATAGAGGGGTAAATCAAGAATGGCATGAAGTTTAGTGGGATCAAAATATAACATCTTGTGAAGAACTGCTTGCTTGCAGCAAGCTTTTGTGGGCCAGAAGTTGGCAGGGTGTGCCTACATTTTCTGTGTTCATGTTACTATTAGAGACAATTTCACTCCACTGTGGGAAATGGAGGAACTTCTGGAATATTGTCTGCAATTAGCCTCCCACATTCTAAAAAGCCCTGGATAACCTTGTAATGGGTTTAGAAACTGGTTTCTCCAGTGACTGGGGAATGGAAATTTTCACCTGCAGGAGATGAAGGGAGTTGATTCAGTTTAATCCAGTAAAAATGACCCCACAAGGGGAGTATGGTAGCTGGATACAGGATGGAGAAAAGCTGATTCAACAACATAAAATGAGTTTATTTGAAGACTGAAACTAAGGTGGACATAATTTGGGTGAGAAATTTAAAGTAATGAATAGTATTTAGAAGGAAAATTAAGAAATTAGGAATGGTTATCATGGAAACTGATCAATGAAAGAAGGATGAGGACTTGCAACATTAAGTTCTTTCTAATCCTGTATTCTTCTTTACATTCGTAAAAACTTGAGATAACCTACCATACCATAATAACCTCCAAAACCAGCTAGGCTAATATAAATGCTAGATTTGGTGAAGATGAAGTGAGGTGAATAGAATCCTGATGTACAGCTGATCAGAAGTCAAGGACTCTCCTTGTCAGCCTTGGAAAGATAGACTGGCCTTGGGATCCTTGTAGGAATACAGTAAACTGTGTTCAAGAATTTATAAGGTCTTGGCTTCTAGGAAAGGTTATATTTTGTTTCTTGGGGAAATGTTAATTTTCTCTTTATTTTACGGAGAGTTTATGACTATTCTTTGGGTACTTCTGCCTTTTTATATTTTAGTCTCTTGTATCTCATGCAGCAGCAGAATTGTCAAGAGATGTGTGATGAAGACATACTCTTGACTTGGAAAAATGGTGTTGTTTGCTGGGTATCATCCAGTTTTATTAGGGAAAAGGAGAACCTAATAACCATGAAGCTGCATGGTTGGAAGTTTAGTGTTCATAGGGTGAAAGTCTTGTTACTGTGGTCTAGTCTCACCATAACCTGTAGGTAATGTTGGCTGCATGCCAGACATGATATGCACTGGTTTACATTACAGAAATGTGTGACCAGTCTGGGGTACAGTTGCAGCTGGACACTCAAAATCCTATCATTTTGAAGGACTGTGCTGGACATTCATTGCCATTCTGAGTATTGAAGACAAAGTGGGACAAGCATGAAAAAAGCTGGTGTTTTCTTGATGGCAATGCGTACATATTATGTAAAAATCAGATCCCTGTTATGTTTTATTCTAGTAGCTGAGTCACCTTGTGGATTTTTTTGGAAAACCAAGACATTATTACCCCATTTGCATGAATATGTTCCACAGGATGCTTTTAATTTTGTTGTCTTTTTTTTGTGTTACATAGGCATGTAGGAACTGTTAATATACTGTTAATGTTTTTAATGTTCTTGCAGATTACCATGTTTAAAAATTTCCTTGCTCCTAATCCTAATTTTATGACCTCCAAATGCCAGAAAGAAAGATTTAAAACCTCTTAATGCTCAAATAAGTGTTCTCAGGCTAAAGTCTGTGGTGGTATTTTTCACTATTGAATAATGAGGAGTTCTACACCAACCAGCTGCCTTTGGCACTGGTAATTGTCTTACTGAATATGCTGACTCTCATTCAAAAGATTGGCTCATAGAACAAAATCTATTAGTTCTTTCTTGTGCTCTGGAGAAAGGTTTCTAGTGAGTGCCAAGAGTGAATAAATACATAGTGAATATAGAGAAGTAATAGTGTAGTTACTGTAAGTAACCAGGTTAAGGAAGTAGAACTTGCTGTTTAGGACAATTTTTTTAGTGAGGGAGAAAAGCTGATGTAACAGTGTCTGGGAAGAGATGTAGAAGAACTAGGTTTCTTCATATTTGAGGAAGGACATACTTAAAAAAAAGCTAGATAAGTGTACAGATAAGCATTTTTCTGGATTTTGGGCACTTTGTAATTTCATTTCATGGTTCTGGTCCCCAAGCCTTGTCTGGCCACACATCTTTGGTGCTATTTCACTCCTGAGATTGTATCTGGAGCAAACTAATTCACTCCAGGTGGAAATCTGAGCATAAAATGTACTATAGGTTGCTCTAGGGTGTGCTCCTTGCAGGTGTTGTGTGTGTAGCAGATCTGCTCCCACAGGCATGAGGCACAGCCCTGAACTTGGAGGCCATTTGCCCTGTGGTCCAAGAGCACTTGTAATGCAGGTGGTGCTACTTTTATTTGAGGCTGACTTAAGCCATGAGAGTTTCAAAGACAGTCAGTAAGATAGAGAAGGGGAGCTAAACAGTTGGATAAACATACTTTTAACTTTGAAAATATCTCCTGGCTGTTTCTCCTGGGCTACTGTGTTTTTCTACATAGCTGTCCCGAGGAACTGATCATTTCAGGTGTCTGCTCACAGATCTTGCACAGTCTTCAGCTGTGAAGGGTTCCTCAGAGACATCATACTTGATCTGGCCTTGTTGAGCAATTGGAAATGAATGTTACTGTCACTGAGAATTTGATTCTATTATTGAACAGTTCTGAAAAAAGACTACAGAATGTAATGCATTTCGGCATCCATGATTTTTGTGCAGATTCAAGCTGTATAAGGCTTGAGAGAGGCTCTATTCTATGGGCAGGACATGATCTACATGTATAGCAAAACACTAGCAAAGGAAAACTGTAAAAACGTTAGTTATGATGCATTATTTTTTTACCATTCTGTGTGGCTGCGTTTAAAGAACTTAAATGGTGTCCTTGCTGGAATGGAATATTCTTTCTATAATGCCTTAATGAAATGGCCATTTACTGATAATTTATTGTGTCTGAAGAGGAAGGGTAAAGTGATGTGCTAACGAATGCTACATATGGTCTGAGACACATAGATAGTACTGTTTATAATATTTTTTTGTACCAGAAAAGGCTTAACAGCAAATTGGATAAAATTCTGTGACCAAACTTGTTTCTTTCCTGCAGCAACTCGGACTTCTTCCAGACTTCATTAATACTGGATTTATCATAATCTGTGTACCTCTTACAGCTGTTTCTTTTTCAGGGACTTGCAAAACCCAATTATTTTGTGATTAAGTGCTTATTAATGACAATATGTGGCCATGTAGAAAGAAAAAGCCAGTGCAGGTGTAAAAAAAGTGTTTCAGAAAGTTGAAGGCACTCCTAACTGTTCTTTTGGGAGAGAAGAAAAAGTCAGAAAAGCATCCTTCATTTGAATATAATTTTGTTGTTTGTGCTATGACCCTTGCTTTCTTGCAGTGGGAATGAGGTAAAAAGGATACATCTCTGTTAGAAAAAGAAAACAGCTTTGTGCTGTGTTTGTACTTATGTCATTATATAAGGCAGTATGTATTGCTGAAAAAAGTTACTGTAGTTTTGTGAATTCCTTGTCCAGAAACAAGTTCTTGGATTTCTGTCTGAAGTACATGGCTTAACCTCTGAGTTAGTGAATGCAATATCACATTAAGCATTTCCATTTTCACCAGCTTACCTAACAGAAGGGAGCACATGCAGAGTCATGAAATGAAGCTGTGTTACTAGCACAGCCAAAGCTCCTGGAACTGTTCCTGTGTGCTTCAACAAAGCCCATTCTTCTGATAACCCAGGGCTTCTTTCCCTGACTCTGCAGGGCAGTGGGTATCTTTCTGCTTGGGGCATTTTTGTTATAATAGTTCTACCTACCCACAAAAGCATGTACTTCATGCACTTCAGCCTACATGTAATTTTCCTCATAAATGTAGTACTAATGGCATGCTAGTAATTATTTGTGTAATGTTATAGTTCCCCTGATTGTTACAAACTTGCTACTGGGATTGCCCTCAAAATGCTGGAATTTTTTTCCTCCTCTTTTTTTCTTTTATCAGTTGAGGTTTAGGTTTTTGGTTTTGAGATGACCATCTGCTTTCAGCTTCATTCTTCATATCAATTGTGCCTTGATTCCCCTTTTCCTCCCCCATGCTGCTGCTGTCTTTGTGTTCTAGACCTACTTCTGCAGCAGATGCATTAAGAGCTCTGGAAAGGTATTTTGAGTTTAAATTGTATTTCACATTCTTTTGCTGCATCTGATCTAGTCTGAGTGGCACACAGAAGCCCTCAGGGGGTCAGCTGTGTTGCCCATGGACTGTCTCTGCTAAAAGTTAGAGTTGGCCTCCTGCCTCAGTTTGGTTGGAAGTGCCTTGGAATGGCAGCTGTGCTTTGTGTGCTATCTTGGACTTCACCAAATAGAATTCACAATGTGCTTTTTCTGAAGTGAAGATCAACATGTTGCAAAGAGAGCAAAACAGTAAGAAACCTCTATCAAGTAATCAAATGAACAGTCTAGTCTCTTTTGTTCAGTGACACTTTTTTTTTTGGGGGGGGGCGGGGCTGTGTGTGTGTGTGTGTAAAAAGATGCATGCATAGTTTCTAACTTTAGTCAAAGTAAAACATGCACTGAAACTCGGACCCTGCTTTTCAAACCCAACTGTTCCCAGAGCAAGCATTCAAGGTTATAAGTACCCAAGTGCCTGAATAGACATGCTGGAGAATTTGTAATTCTCAAAGGATTTAAGTCCAATGCAAAGGCAGATCCTAGTATGTAAATAGTTGCTGCTTGCACATGGATAACTGATACATGAGTTGCTTTCTGTGAGGTCTTTTCCTCTTGATGCATTTATTTTCTGTTGCTTATCTCTAAGAGGGGATTAGCTAGTCCTGGTAAGTGGTAAATTTTCTCAGAAATTGATACTGCTAATAAGGTATTTCTGTGAAGAGGAAGGAATTTGAAAGGCTGTAGGCATGACTCCTACAGAAGGGTATGTAGGTTAGGTTTCTTTGTTCATGTAGGTACCAAGAGCTCTGAAGTGCAGGCTCGCACCTTTTCTAAGGGCTGGTAAATCTGCTTTCCCAAATTTAATCTGTGGTTTGGGTATCAGCAATTTCTGCTTCATTGTTATTTCCAACTTGGACTGCTGGGCTGTGCTGCAATGTTAGGTTATTCTATCCATGTAATTTCTGCTCATAGAAAATTTTTATGTATATTTGTAATATTGTAGGGTTGAAGCAGTAAACATTAGCAAACACACAGATTTGGAAGAATTGACTAGCCAAAGCATTATAACAGAATGAAACAGAGGATCCTATTATTGATGTTTTCAGGAAGGTACTTTCTGCCAGTTATATGATCTTAGCCTTTTTTTGTGTGTGGGGGAAACAATAACCCAACACACTTTTCCACTCTGGCACTTACTGTTCTAACTTTTCCCATTTTCTCCAGGGAGCAGTCTCTTATTGACCCCACCAGGTCTATGAAATCTGTAATTTCCTCTGGCAGTTAGAATATTTGCCATCTGGATGAAAACCCTGCTGATGTTTCTCTTTGGGAACTGCCTTGGTGAAGTTTTGAGTGGTGAACTAAGAACTGTCTGCTGTTGCAAAACCAGCATTAGGTAAATAAGCTGGGCATCCCAACAGAGAACAGTATCTGAAGAGGATACTGGGTCTGAGTATTAATTTTGTATTACCAAGTATTCCCAGTAGACAATCCCCTAGCTGTTCAAGTAACCTGGTTTTCATGTGTGAATAATCAGTGTAGCAACAAGTGTCTATGAAATAATATATGAGTAAGAAAAAAAAACCAACAGGAATCGCAATTGATCCCTTGTGCTTGTGGGCTTGTGGCAGGTAATTTAGGGCTTTATGAAAGATTATTTCTTGTTTGGAATACCCTTAAAGTAGTAGTTACAGTTAACTGTCTCTCTCTTGGAATATGGAATAAATTTTTTCCTAAAAGAAACACTGCTCTGTTTAAAGACAACTGATATCTTGCATCCTTCAAATTGTGCGTAATGTCAGGATCCCCATCTTGGCATGCACTACTGAGCTATTTTCAGGAAAATGCAAATAAAAGCTATAATTTCCCCTGGCACATCAGGGGTGTAATGGAGGTGTCTGGCAGCATTTCAGTAAAACAATTATGTTTAGTGAAAAGGACTCCCTCTTGGCATGACTGTCAGTCAAAGTATAAATAGAGAGTGAGAAACTAGTACGCAGCCTTGGTAGCTCCCGGACAGCAGGTTTTGAGCCCTTACAGTTGGGACAGATGATATCTTATCCCAGCATTTTTGGATTTGTAACTTATGTATTGACAAGCAACAGTAAAGGCTTGTATTTCCTTCTTCACAATTTGTAAGAAGGTCACAAAGGCATCAGGTATTTCCTTCTTCACAATTTGTAAGAAGGTATGTGTGACAAGGGGAGACAGCTGAGATACAGCTAAACCTTGGGAAAGGCTTCCAAAATGATTTATTAAAAATAAGCTTTAGGGAGAGATCTGAAAAAATAGTTTATTTAGCTTTGGCTTTGCATGTGCATGATAGCACTATGACTCATATGCTTTGAACAAGTTGAAAGAAGTGGAAGCATTTGATATTTGTCATTTGCACATCCAGAGCTCATTGTAGGGAATGCAACAAATGTTAAAATGACACATGAACAGGTGCTTGAAAGCTTACTTGAGCAGAAGTTGCAGGAACAAAGTACCAACTGGCCAGTGGTTATTTTGTTTCAAAGGTTTTATAATACAGACGTCTTCTGTAAACATGGTGAAATTTGCTTCCTTTAACTTTCACTTCTGGCAATTTAAAGTGCTGACATGTCAAAAGTGCACCTTACAGTAACATTAATGGTGACAGTTCCTTCAGAGTGATCACCTTACTTTAACAGAGAGCACTGGGCTGGTCTACATTGAACTTTCCTTAGGGGCAACTGTGCACAAGCTGCTGCTTTATACTTCGGATGAGAATCTTGAAGTCTCCTGACTTCCATGGTTTAATAATTTAATATATGTAAAAAAAAAGTGAGGATTATTGCACTCCTAATTTAACTTGTAAAGTAGAGTATGAGACCTTCCTCCTCTTCATTGGTGTATGGGAGATAGCTTTTCAGATAGGATGTATAGAATAAGGCATGAAAATGTGGGGTGATTTTTCTCCTTTGAAGGTTAGAGTGACTTTGCTTAAAATACTTTTTTTTTTTTGCATTTCTTGTTGCAGCATTATAAGTTATTTCCCCTGCAACATGTAGAGCCTCAGGGCTCTGCACTTCACTAGATTCCTCTGCCAAGGCACTTCAAGGTGGTATAAAATTCAGATATTTCCTTGTGGTTAGGTAACACCTTTACCTCTGATTCTAGTAATTTTGCTTCCCATCGGTTGTGGTTGTACCATACCTCATAGTTACACCAGAAGCCTGCACCTGAGGAGGTTATTTGGGCTGGGGGTTCCATTCCATTCTCCTCATAATCTCTTGCATCTGACTCTCAAGACTGGGTTTTTACCCCCTCACTCCCTCCTCCTAGGAGTTTACAATGACAGCTTTCTCTGTTGTAGATATCCTGCAGCAACATCTCTGAAATTCAAGCTGATCCTCCTCACTATGCAAATAATTGGTTAAATCTTCAAGGTCCCTAAACCAGAATATGGCACAATGTTTCATTCCAGACACTTACCCATGGATTGTAGACTATTTAGCTGATGGCTTGAAGATAGATGTTGTAAAAAATCTCTTGCATCCTTTAGATCACTGCTAGAGATGACTGAATGAGATGGCTTTAGGCAGGTTGTGTTCAAGCGTTATACATGAGGGTGAGTAGAAGGGTGACACACAAATATCAGGGAAGTAAAAGTTTTGGTTGTAGCTTTTTCTGGTTCCTCTTTCTTGGGATTTTCAACTTTTTTAAAAAAATTATTCCAGAAGCCCATTTTGAAGCAACTTGTCTGTGGGACAGTTTCTCTGGGTTCTGTTTTTCTGTTAAGATATATGAATGAATCTTGCTTTTTCATATTAGCCAGATTTGTTCTGTGGCAGGTGTAGTGTTTTAATTTTAATGTGAATTAAGAGCAGATAGCTAAAATTAAGAATCAAGTGTAAGTAGAGTTGTAGTTTTTCCTAGTCTAGCCTATAATTTTTCCTATCTGGACTGTGATAAAAGGCTGAACAGAAGGAGGCTTTTTACAAAGCATTAAAGTTCCTTTCCAGACATGTTTAGGGTTTTGGGCAGTGAATCAAGGTGTTGTGCTAACATTTGCATTAAAGGGGAGAAAGTGGATTTCTGCAAGAAAGTAACTAATTTAATTCAGAGGAAGTACTTTTGTTTTAATAAGCATCTTTCTTTTGTGACTTTTAACATACATCCTATACATTTAAACAATAGAAATGGAAACTGAGGCTGTGGAAAACTAAGAATAAATAAACATTATAGATCAATTTCTGGTTACTTTTGAATCGGGGTTATAAAATTGAAAATGGGTATGAATTTATATATAATGTTGTAACTTCATGCCTTACCTCATATAAACAACTTTGGTATGAAGTCTTATTTGATTTTTTTCATAAGTTTGGTTTTCTTTGTGTGATAATTATTTATGTTCAAGCATCACTGCACCAATGAGGAAATGACAAGTGAATCTGGAGACTGAAACAGTCATCTGGGAGATGACTTAAGCTCTGGGTGAAGTGTAATAGTTGGGTATATTTGTTAGAATGATCAGCTGTGATTGGAAGAAATGAGAACTGCACTTCCTAATGACCTCTCTGAGATGAGCAGTTTTGATTAACTGATCTTCTGAATATTCAGGAAGATATTACTATCATTTTACATCTGCTTGATGTATTTAAGGATGGCTTTATTGGTATGATGCCATAAAAATCCTTACAATAATTGAAGTCTGGGACTTGGGTTCAATATTTTGCTGAAGATGATGAATTTTTTGTGCAGAAGAGTTCCCTCTGCGCTGTCAGTTTTGCATCCTTTTGTATACTGAAGGTGAAGACAAGAATTCCCCTGGTTTATTAGAGTAAGGACAGATCTTGCACATCTTACAGTTAACTCACAAGTTGCTTGAGAGCTCACAGGTGTCTGATGTCACAGGAGTGCTACATCTGTGGTTCATGCTTCTAAAGCTGATGACTTAGTAGCCATAATTTCTCTGCTGTAGATTCATTTTTTGCCTGTATGAGGCTTTCACTTAAGAGACTTCAGGCACTGTCAGAACTGCTTGTCTCATGAAAAAAAAGTACTATCCAGTAGGAACATCTGGATCAGTCTGTTTTCTGCTTGGAAGCCACTGTGTACTGTTTCTGTGTAGTTGATCTGGTATGTGAGTCTCATGTCCATGTATATAAATAACACCAGAACAATTGTCTCCAGGTGTGGGACCTGTACTGGTCCTGGGCACAGACTGGAGGCTTCAGTGTGGAGTGGGCAGGTTCCACCATTGGAATCTTCATGGTAATAGCCAAAGAGTGTGTGTTGGGGTAGGAACTCTGTCACTGCACAGAGTTAAAAGGGAAACTGTTGTAGATTGGTATCTGTACCAACTGCTTGTATCAACTCTTGTTTATAAAATGGTGTGATTCATTACTTCACTGGATCCATACCTGCAGGATTAGGAGTTCTCCAGTGCGTGAGTGTGCAGAATAACCTTGGGAAGAATCGCAGAGGTTTTTCATTTGTCTGTTATGAGCAATGCAGGATGAGAAAAAGGAGTTGTAATCATGATAGCAGTTGTGCCTGCTGATTTTCTTTGCAACTGAAATCCAGTGCTGACCCAGAACAACCGATGCTACAAGGGAGTACATTGTCATTTCACAACCCATAGCTTGCCCGATAGAACGGGGGGCACTTTACTGGCCATAAGCTGTGTAAATCACCAGTGCTGTGAATTTAAGCTGGATTGTCTTCCTGTAAGCCTACTAAACCTGGGGTGAACGTGATTCTCCAGTATTATTTGTTTCCTACCACACATACTTGGCTACACAGTCCCTTCTTAAAAGTTCTCTGGCACCCATGCAAGGGGCATAATGGTTTACTTTGTGAAGGTGGGAGACAAGACAACCTGAAGAGAGGTGCAGGGATTTTGGATTGAGTTTGTTCTGCAGGCTGTTTTGGTGTGGACTGGCAGCCTGCCTGGGGACAGCCCCACATCCTCAGTTTACCTCTGTCCTGGGTAGCAGTGAGCTCAGGCAGAGAACCCCCTGTGTGTGCTGCAGTGAACCTCCAGGGGACTCTGGGACAGGAGTAGGGAGGAGAAAGCCTCATTGGAATGCTTCTGGGAAGCCTGCAGAGGACTAATCAAGGAAAAGGATGAAGGAAGTGTCTGCTGATTAAGAATTGGGATTGAGAATCTCCTTGAGGTGGGGGAAAGACAGAGGCGATGGTTAGGGCTGCTGTGTATGACAAGGAACTGTTTGAGATAAGCCACATAGTGGAGTTATACATGCATACATGAGAAGGGAGTGAGATGGAGAAGAGGAATAAAGTTGTTTAAAGCAGAAAAGTTCCTGAACTACTGAACAAATGCTTTTCTTCTTTCATTCAGATCTATTGCAGCTCATGCCTGAGGTCTTTTTCTTTTTTCGCCTAGCTCCATCAGTAACTCTTCTTGGTGCCCTTTTTCCTGGGAGAGGAGGGGAAGCAACTTGTTGCTGTGGGAGGGGAGCATCTGTGGAATAACTTCTAGTCATGCTCCGTTCTGAAAATCAATACAACTGGGAGATTTCAATCTAAGGCAGTTTGGTTGTTTTAATCTACAGCTCACAAGAAACCTTAAATTTATGTGCATATTTCCCACAGAAGCTCCCATCTGTTACCTTAGAGTGAGTTGTCATTTATAAATAAAATTAATTTGCAGTTGAGAGAACATAAACAATTACCTTTAGGCCCTGCAGATATCTCAAGGGTTGCTGCATTAGTGTGATTAATGAAGACTTTCAAGCATTGGTATCAATGTTAAAGACTAACTCTCATGATCAGGGATCAACTTAGAGTGTTTCCCTTCAGAGGTATGTTTTAATTTTTCATAGAAAAGTTGGATTTTAATTCAGCTTGTTAAAATAGCTGAAAAAAGATACTTGAAAAGCAAAACATTTTTAATTACTTTTTTATACTTTAATGCTATATATAACTATCCAAAGTTTCCAGAAGAGAAAAAGTTGCAGCTTTATAGTTACTTTATAAAAAATAGGTTTTACCTTGTTTTGAATATAAATTATTATTGGTGTTTCCTAAATACCTCTTTGAAAGCTTCATTGCTATAATACTTCTGGACCAGAAGGCAAACAGAGCAAGTCTGAATCAATGCAAATGAGCTGTTTATGAAATGTATCACTGGAGAGGTTTTATTTTGCAGCTTAAATTAGGAATGGTACTTTTAAGAACATCCTAGTAAGTGTTGCTTTTGCTGAAAGACTGGAACCAGTGCAAACTCATCTTGCTTGTTCTTAAACTCTGTTGCCACACAAATGTGTGGATACCTATTCCACTACCTCAGTTGTGCTTTTATGAGGAATTTAGATTGCAGGTGAAGAGGATCCATAATATTCAAGGGCTGACTATGCAATTTCTTATAAAATTTTCAAATCTTACAAACTCCAAGCTGGTATTGCATATCATCCCTGAGAACTTGCCACCTTGACTTATCCTTCTCTTACAAAGCTCTCCTGAAGTTTCCTAAAAGATCCCCACAGTGTTCTTCTGTTAAATATCAGTGACTCTTGACCAACACCCAGAGGCCTGTGATACTAACATGGCATGCACGAAAGTGAATTGGGAACTAACTCTGCTTGGGTTTCAGAAATAGGCATCAGCTCCAGGCTGCAGGCAGGGGTGGGTGAATTTGTAGAGGTTTCTCTAGTGCTGTTCTGCTTTTTATAGGCAAATAGTCATTGACTAGAAAGTTGGAGCCTTCCTGGAGAGAAGTCTTGAGTAGTATATGACAGGCCTTGTCTAGGATCAAATAGAAACTGAATCATGCTAGGACAGAGAAAGCATGTCTAATTCCAGGAATTCCATCTGAGTTGAAGAAACAGCAAGAGAAAGTCTTCAGTAAATCACCTTTTCTGGTAAACTGATTCACTGGGCTATTCCTCCAATCAGACATGTTTTCCCTATCACTGAAAGGTTATGCAGTAATAGTAGTCAAAGCTTCTTCTGTTCCATCTGGATGGCTCAAAGAAAGTCTTGTTTATGAAAAAAATCTTGGCTTTCTGTATGCTACGTTTAACAACAGTAGGTAGTATTTTCTCCAGTAATGTTATGGTGAAGAAGAAACCCTCTTCTACTTACTCCTCTGACTGCAGCTGTACTTGACAAACTTGTAACTGTATCAGCTGTAATCAGATAATATCCCAAATGCTACACTGCAAATGCTGGTGGCCATCTTGAACTAAAAACTAGTTAATTTAAAAAACTTATTGGGATTCAGAAATAATGGCCCATTTTGCATGAGAGAAAAAGTAATGAAAATTAATTTGCAGAGAATTTGTCAAAAAGCGTTAATAGGGAAAGAGTGGTGTGTTGGGAAGCAATTAAACCTGAGCTAATGAAGGAAGCTCACTGTACTGTGAGTGAGACTACCTGCCAAATGTGCTTATGCAAACAAAATCTACATTGTAGAGAAACATTTCATGTCATAGCCATGACCTTGAGTGATATTTTAAGTGTGTTTAATTAAGTCTCATTTGTGCAAGTTACTCC
This sequence comes from Hemiprocne comata, assembly GCA_020745705.1. Classification (NCBI taxonomy): domain Eukaryota; kingdom Metazoa; phylum Chordata; class Aves; order Apodiformes; family Apodidae; genus Hemiprocne; species Hemiprocne comata. The sequence goes on from CM036600.1 coordinate 11,583,734, forward strand.
TGAGTTTTATTAAGTTGATAGGCTTTGCAAGCTTCATTGAGAACTAAAAAAGAAACAACATAACCAGGTTGAAAATGTCACTTCCCAATGATCACTGAACATGAAGGGTCCTATTGTACAACTAGTGATCTAGATTAAAGATGCTGACATTCAACTAAATGCATCCAGTGAGAAAAATCCCAACAGTTCTCTTACTGGTTCTTCTCACACTTCTATAATGCATTTTACACCTTGAACAGATGCCTTTTAGCTTTCTCATAATGTTTTCTTTCTCTAGAAAGAAATGTGAAGTAGCCTTATGTAGAGAAATAGATCAGAGTCACTAGTCCTTATTTTTTTGGCTTTCGGTGCAGAATTTCAGCACGATCCTTTGAAGAGAGTGTTGGGCCACTATACTTGTCCAATGGCTGAGGAAAAAGAATTGCTGACAAAGAAGGGCTTATATCTTTATAGCAAAGGAGCTTATGACAGCCTATCTAGGAAATTACTTTAGATCTTGCCTGTAAACAGAAACTGGATTTTTTCCAATGAAGTTTTGTTTGTTCCTGCCCTCTGCTCTCTACTTTTGGATGAGACATGAGTCAGCTGTTAATCCACTTCTGTTTCTGAGTTCTGAAGATAAAATTTTTGAGGGATAATTTGCGTGGCTCAAGGAAAATGCTTTATCTTCATATTAGATCTGCTGCTTAAGGTATTTTATGTTAATAGATAACCTCAACTGGTGCACATAAAGATCTTATTCCTGTCTATAAACCTCATCAATGATATTTAACTGCATCTATAGAACACGGTTTAGTCAGCTGGGTAGAGATGCTACAATCAGACTGATATTTGTTGGATCCTGTGTGTGGGTAGAAATATATTTGAGAATGTGGTGAATAAGACTTAGTTGTCCCATGTTATTCTAAGGAACCTGGTTGTATTCAGAGAAATAGAATTGTCCAGCATTTTAATGTTTGTTATATCAGGCATATTTCTGATAAAACCCATATGAAGAAAGGATCTTTTCAGGCTTCTCAGAAGCCTTTCTTTGCTTTCTGTCTTGCAATGCATGCTCATAATATCTTCTAGTCTTTATCCCCTAGACTGGCTTTGTACTCCCCAATTCACTTCTCTGCACAATGAAGGTAAACCTTCAGTACTTTAAAATGAGGATCTAATTAGTATCTAGTATTTCCATTTTCTGTAGTTATTTTGCTTGTGCTTAAGTTAAGAATTCATGTTTCCCAAACAGATATTGAAGAGTAGTTGGTCATTCAGTGGACCTAAGACTGTACATTGTCCATGTAGGAAAAGTATCTACTCAAACTAGATGTTTAAAATGGTGATGTAAATACCCTTCTCTCCTGACCCATTTTACTAGAAAATGTGCATATAATTTCGGCTTTGCATTATGAGTTTAGCTTTTAATTCAGTAACTGCATTTAAATGCAAACCATTTCCTTTCAAAATTGAGTCTTTAAATGATGTTTTTCCAATTAAAATATCATGGTAAAATATATTCCCCCAGAGGCTTGGTACAGTGTGAAAATGTGCGAATAATGGATGCATGTGCGTTGTACAACTTCCTACCAGATGGTACTGCTCAAATATAGTGTTGCATAATCACTTTAGAAGAGGCTGAACAAATTTGGTTAATTTTAAAATTTCTTTTGTAAATGTTCAAGGATTTTTCCTGCAATGTCTGATGTTACTTTCATCTCAAATTTTGCCCCAGCATTGATCTAGGCCAAGGAAACCTGAGTTAAAAATCAATATTGTATCTGCTACCAGTTTGAGGACAGACATCTTTTGATTAAGAACTAGCTTAGCTGTTGATTTTTGCATAGCAATAAAATGCAGCTTTTTGCCTATCAAACTACAATTCATATGAGACAGTGCATTAGTATAAGGAATTATTTTGGTTGATTATTGGTAAGCTTCTTTTGATTGCTGCTGCGCTTCTCCCAGCCCTTACATTTCTGTTAGAACACCTACTGAGTGTCCAAGCTGTGGCTTTACATATCACTAGGTATTAGAGTACAATATTTAGCTACTTGTAGTGCATACTTTTCCTAGTGTCAGAAATTACTGTGGCAACTGAGTGATGTTGGTGTTGGCTTAGGATGCTATTTTAATGAAACACATACTCCTTCATATGTGCCTAACAAATTTAGAAAAATTCTTATGTTTCTTAACATTATGTTAAATGTAAAGAAACCCAATAAAGCTGTCTGAGAAAATATCCTTGCAAAAGTATGCTGGTTGAGTCATTTTGTACAAGCAGACATCTTAACTGCTTAAAATGAAGGCCATTTGTAAAATATGAGTTTTTTAGAGACAGGCATTATGAGGCTTCTGCTAAACTTGACCTTGAACAGAATTCTGTATATGACTAACAATCTATTTGCAAATATATGTGTGCATGATTTCAGCTTAAGGGCAGTTTAGTTTGGAGGAGGAAGGAAGCAAACCTGGAAAGGAGTAAGGTGCAAGCAAAAGGTTTCCGTATTGATTTTCCTCTGCAGCTCTATCTGTTGTCTTCTAGTGTAGTACAGAATAAGATCTCATTTCATCACCTGTTTCTGTCCAGCTTATAACTAACTTTTTTTACAAGCACTGTCTATATGTTCATAGTGGAATACTGTCTCCACCTTTTCCTAGTGTTTTAGGTTATTATGCGAAGTTTTTAAATTTTCAGCCTTGTGTTCAGTATGTCATCCTCTCATTGAACTTGTAAGACATTTTGGTTTTGCTTTTCTGTGAATTCTAGTGTCACTGCCATCACTTGCCTGAGACTGAGTCAGAACTGAGATGATCTATTTAAAATTAAAGTAGAAAATTTTAATATTTAACTATTAGTGTCCATCTGGTTTGAAATCTAAATATAATAGCACAGCATGATGCTAGACTAGCTGTTCTGCAATATTCTGCTTGTTGCTGAATGTTCAGAGAAGCTGACAGCAGCATCTGCTGAGTTTTCGTCTTCAGATGAGAAAGGAATGTTTTGTTTGGTCTGAAAAACCTTTGCACTATGACCATGCACTCATGCTCAACCATGAGCTTGTTTCCAGCTAGGCTGGGACTTAAAGTCAAAGAACCTCTTTGTAAGGTTATCTCTAAATTTCAACCTAAACCTCTTAGTTTTTATAAGTAAATTTTCTGTCCCATTCAAAAGCTCTATTTAGCTTCTATCTCAGTAACTCAGACAAAATCCCTCTTGTAAACTGCATTACATTAAAGTTTGCTTGGTACCCACAATATTTCGTTTAGAAGAATGATTTGATAGTGTCTTTATTTTCATGATTATGCACTTGTGTTTTTGAACCTCAATTTATTCAGGGTTACCTCATACACACTGTGACTGTGTGAGCAGCACTCTTAAACTTAGACAGTTATTAGACTTTTCTAATGCTCCTCTCTCATCCCATTCACACTATAGACAGGAGTCCCTCTGTCAGTCTTCATTTTTCTAGGCTAAACCAGCCTGTGTGATGGGTTTTTGATTTACCCTGTTATTCCTATAACCTTTCTCTATATCTGTACAGTTTCAGGAATATTTACTGAATAGGGTAACAAGAATTTACAAAATAGTATTTCAGGTGGTTTTTCACCAGTGTTTTGTCAACAAGCACGAATATTTCTGTAGCTGTGCTGCAGATACTAACGATGCACCCTGAGATGAACTTTTCTTTCTCAGGGCTGTGTGACATCATGATCAATTCTTTATATAATTCATGCCAGGCTGTATGTTTTGGGGATAAAACAGCACACTATTTCAGTTATATGAATTTGAAGTATCTTGATATTTACCTTGTCTACAAAGACAAATATACAATACTTCTGTTACAAAAGTTATTTACATAGAGTAGATTTTTATCTGCTTCAAACGTGATTTTTCAAGTTAAGATAATGTTGAATGTTCAGCTCTCATCTGAATTCAACATATTCTACAGGAGAATGCTCATTGTAAGAGGCTGTGATTTTTTTTTTTACTTGCAGGGAACAAAGTGGGAGCCTGGTTCTGCTTCAGATTGTCCTCGTTTTTTCTTTAGAACAGTTTCCATGCTTAACTTGAAAAATCCAGTATAACACTTTTCAGTGCATTTAGACTGGTATTCAGAAAACTCAGTGTTTAAGCTCGAGGCAGCCTGTTTTCCCCAATTAAAATACTATAACTTCATGGTATCTTCATAGTTTTAGGTGAACAGATAGAATAAGATGGAGATTGAAAAGCACTAAATAGTTTAAGAGCAATATTTTATCTGTTTCTTATTAAAACTTCTGAGAAACTTCAGGGAAATACTCTTTTTCAAAAAAAATTGGATTTGTGCAAGAGGCCTATAAAATTAGCAGTATTGTTTCTGTCTTCCCTTCCCTAGATGATGACAGATAAGTTCATATTATTAAAAAAGATGAGTAAAAAAGAATGGACTCTTTTGCTCATTAGAGAGAGTGAACTATTTTTAAAGGTATTTAAAAATAATTTCAACTTATCAGTTTTATTGCCTTTCACTTATCAACAGAGTGCAATGAAAGAAAATATAATTGATTAAAAGGGAATCATGTGGATTGTTTTGGTTCAAAATATGAACACGAAAATGATGATAACTGCCAATGAAAGGGGGTAAACATGAATTTATTTAAAAGCACATAGGTGACAGTACTGGTTACAGCCACTACCTTGCTGCAACTAATTTTATGGCTTGTTAGTATAACAATTTCTTCTTTTGTAATATTTACTAAAGAAATATGAAGATTTAAAAAAATACATATTTATCTCTAAAACAGTGTAAAGGTTAGAAGGAAGTACTAATAAAAAATGGATATAGCAGCTTTAATAAGCTAGCATTCATATTCTGGTACAGACAAGATCTGTGAAATGAAACAGTAACGCCAAATTAACCCTGAAGTCAGTTTGTATGTCGTTTGGTCAAGCTCTGTCACTGCCTGTCAAAATGCTACTAATGACTGTTTACCAAGAACGGGACTCTCGATCTTAGAACGGTTCTGTAAGCGCCAACACCAGCTTCCCTTGGTCTTTCCTGCACTCTGCCAGTTGCATAACAACTGAAATTATACCTGTCATTCAATTTGTCTGCATTTTGGTAATTGCACAGCTTGCTGAACTTTGTTCTGAATCTGTAATTAGCTATTTCTAGCAGAAAAATGAGTTCCTATTCCAAGATTTGTAATGAACTAAATTTGGATCCTCCAGGAGTCAGTATGTCTGTCTGTATTACAGCTTCATGGAAGACTGATCTTTGCTTTGTACTTCATGGCCCATTGTGCTCTCCTAATGTAGCCTACTTTGTATAACTGTTTTATAGAGCTAAAATAATACATTTGTTTTACTAATGTTAAATTCTAAAAGTTTCAGACATACTTGTTTCTGTACTTCTGGCATATGGGTTTCAAACTAAAAGGTTCACTCTTAATTTTATTGAATTTAATAAATCTAGCAATCAAACCATGCAAAGTATAATTGTGTTGGCAAGGTAGCCAGACTTTATAGAATACAAAGTGATCTATAGAGAGTAGCAGGACCCTGGGGGGGGGGGAAGACTGCTATAACTTTTAAGCTTTCAGATGCAAGAGTTGTATTTTCCCTTGTTTTTCCTCTTCAGTAGAGGCTTAAAGGATTTTTTGTTAGAGAGATAATGGGTTTAGAGGAAATATTTTACAGTGATACAAGAAGAGTAGGTTTCATTAATCAGTTCTAGTAGTAACAGTACCATGCTGGATTTATGTATTGCCCTGGATATTTGTGACAGTTTATGCCCAAATTTCCTATCTATAAAACAGATATTTAGAAGGATAATCATTTGAGTGGATTTTTGTCTTGCAACATTGTTATGATACTATTAATTTTGTGGCTTATCTGCTCAAGATTTTACATGGTGGATGGTTCTTCTGTATAATAGAACCTTCACTGAGTTTTATCTTTTAGAACCTTCAATGAGTTTTATATTTTAGAATATTCCCAAATCCCCTTGTTAGTACAGAGGTACTGTAGCCTAAACTAGCAGCAATAAAAACTGAAGTCACATGGAAAATCATGTCCTAAAAATGCGACAGTTTCCTGGAGAAGTAACTCACCAATTTAGCAACTTGAAGTTGTGCACTGTTTTGATGAGCTCTTGTTCACAAGTTAAAGAATGTCTTGTAGTAGTAGATGAGTTCTTTCTTCCAGACAGCACTGGTGACAATATAGGTTACATCTGTTCTTATGGACTTGTGATGTTGACGGGTGATGACTTTTTGAAGTCTGGCATATGTGTCAAAGTGGTGAAGTACAGAACAAGGCCAAACCATTGAAGGGCCGTGGTGTAACCTGAAGCAAGTCCTGGAATATTTTGCTTCTTGGCCTGTGATAGATCTGTTTTGAAGGTCTGCACCTCAATCAGCATTACCAAAGTGTGAGAGAGGACCAAGAATAGACACGTGAAAGGTTGGTATCTGTAAAAGGCTATAGGCAAAGCTCAGCTGTGATGAAGGGGGCAGCACGGGGTGGGAGTGCAAGTCATGCTGTGTACAGCATGGGGAGGCAGGTGGCTGTGAGGAGCTTCTCCCCTTCCTCTGCTGCAGGCTGACGTATGTGTCTGGCTCCAAAATGGCTTCTGAATGCTAGGCATGCTGCAGTCCCCAGCCCTGTGCTGAGCATCCTTATAGGGAAACTGGGATGAAGGCAGAATGAAGTGTTGCTGGACAGTGTGTATGTGTGTAAAAATATATACATATATACATATAGATGTGAAAAAAAGAAAGCATGACCTGATAACATGACATCAATAAATGTGACTGTTTCCTTTGGATCTTCCCACTATGATTGCCTGCTTTATAAAGGGGATATCCAAGTCAACCTGTGGCAGAAAAATCAAGAGCTGTGCATTTCCAGCTCAGTGGAGCATATTTCACCTCTTTCCCAAGGGCAAATGTAGAACACTTCCTTATAATTCAGGTGTGTAAATAAGAAGCACTCCAGGTGCATTACATCAGTCTTCTCTCCTGACTGCAGCTTACTTACAGAATTTTTTTTTCAATGACAGTGTTTTCCTGTGGTCACCTCATTATAAAATAAATTTGGTTGTTCTGAATAACTTGGAGCTGACTTAGATGTTAAATAAGAAATTTAGGTGATAACATGCTCATTTGCATAGTTTCAAGCATTTCAGGAGCATGACCATTGGCATATAAGGGAGATACTTTGAAAAATGAATTTACCAGCTTTTTCTTTATACCTGGCTGTTCAGTTAAATTCATGAAGATACCTGATTTATTAGATAATAAAATGCTGTTGTTGCTATGTTTATAATGAATCCTGTAAGGTATATAAAATGTGAGTCTTGATCTAAGTTGAAATGACAGCACTGTCCTAACCTTTTAATCATTAGATACTTTGAGGAAATAGCCTCTGACATACATATCTCAGAACAAATGTGTTTTACAATATTATTGACAGACCAACAGCCTTCTATAAATCAGTGTTATCTGCAGTTCAGCTGTTGGCCTAATTTGCCCTAATAATAAGTTGCCCATGGGCTGAGTTTGCTGTACAGAGGACTGATGATTCCTCATCCTGTTCTCTGAACATGGCTTTCATCAGCTGTAGTTTCATCATTTCAATACCACTGCACCATTAACCACAGAGCATTCACGGAGGTGTGCACAGGTATTTGAAGGCTTTGCTGGATCAGTGAAACAAAATCATAGAATGATTGAGTGTGGAAGGAACCTCTGGAGGTCATCTGGTTCAACCCTCCTGCTCAAGCAGGGCCACTTAAAGCAGGCTGCCCAGGATGGCATCCAGACAGCTTTTGAATATCTCCAAGGATGGAGACTTCATAACCTCTCTGGGCAATGTCTGCTGGTGTTCAGTCACCCTCACAGTGAAAAAAATATTTCCTGATATTTAGAGCATTTTAGTTTGTGCAAAAAGACTCTGGTCCTGACTGGGCACCACTGAAAGGAGCCTGGTTCCATTTTCTTTACACCCTCCCTTCAGGTATTTATATGCATTGATAAGGAACAATTAGAAACATTAATAAGGAATTCTCAGAAACAAAAGTGGAAGGACAGAGGCAGCTGGAGAGTGCTGTCATACCACTCCCAGATAACTCAGAATTGGTCTGGGAAAGTTTTCAGCCTTTCAAGTGATACAAATGTTGCCTGCCTAGAGGTCTTTATCCAGTTTTATGTTGGCATTTGACACATATAGATGGCAACACCTTCCTTAGATTTTAACCTAAGAACTGAGTGTATTTTTATCTTTTCAGTGTTCTGTTTGTATTGAGGTTATAAATATGGGAATGATCAAGTGTAACAGTTGTCCTAGTTTTTTCTTGTCTGAGAATTTTCAAGGATGATGTGCTTTCAATGAGAGACTGCAAAACAAAGTGAGGATTGAAATATGTTGAATGCTGAAAATCTCTTTGCAGAAAAGAGAAATCATACAGCTGAATGCAATATTAACCCAGGAAAGAATCACCTATGACTGGAATAAGGCACCTGAATTCTCTTGCTACCGTTGCCTGAACTAAGTCTTCCCTTTGCCTTTAAGCAGAAGTTTTCTTTGAAAATGGTTTTATATAGAGCAGGAATGTAAACACAGTGGACTGCAGGTGACTTTGAATAAGAATTGTATAACTTCTGGGAATACTGGCTTATTTATTTACTGTTGAGGATTCTTTTATACATTTTTCCCACTTGATTTCTGGAGAACCGTAAGTTGGCTGGAAAACTTTTTTTACACTTTATGTCCGAGACAGGAAATTAGACATGACTGGTTTATACAGTGGAATAGACTGGGACTCATTTACATAACCCGTGCCAAAAAGTGGAGAACTGCAATGCCACAGGGGATGAGCTCCTAGCTTACAAGTTTAGGCTCTAGAGCATAAAATTAAAAAGGCTGGGAAAAAAGTGCAAGACAATCCCCCAGATTCAATATTTTACTCATAACTTAATCTAAGTATATTTTTAAATGGCAATTTTACAAGTGTTAGAAATCAGAAGTGCCATGTGAAGATGATATAATCTCTGAGAAAAGTAATCTATGAAGGACTTTTTAAAAGTAGTTTGGATCATCTAATTCCACTCAGATCAACTCACTACTCCACCAGGTTCTGCAGGATTTTTCAAGTAAAAATGGTCTGCATATATGTGAGTATTTGTTAACAGAAACATTAAATAAAATACTGCTTCCTTTGTATGTCTCCATAAATACCTTAGAAACCCTTTTAAGTATGGTAAAGTAATTGCTCCAGTATAATTTCTAACTGTTCCTCCTTTCTTTCTGTCCTCATGTACAAGGTGATGCAGAAGTTTCCTAAGGTGTAAAAATCCATGGATTCTGGATAAACCTAATATTCTTTTTTAATTATTTGAAACCTTTGAAAATGTAACTGTATAAATAATCCAAATCCCAGATAGAACTCTAAATCCTTTGAAAGAAATGCATTTTATAATGGGAACTCAGGGCCAGAAGTGTGCATGGCTCTACTGGATTATTGAAGCATGAAGAAAATCTAATAATCAACTAGAGTCTAATTCAGTGTTGTAAAGTTTTATCTGCTCATTTTAATAAGATTTCAATTAAATCAATAGTGGAAAATTTATATGATTTTCATTTATCTGTTTATCATATAAATGCTTTTTCTTTTCATTGGTGAATACATCGCTTTGTAATATTTTTTCTCTGTCTAGCCAATATTGTTTTTCTTGACAGAATGATGTGCTTTTGCAGCACTGATAATGATCAGAACATAGTTCCACTGTAGCCTTTTTATTAACTACATAAGTATAAATGTGTTTCTTGGATATATTCTTCATAAGTCCATTTCTTTAGTAATTTAAGTGATTTTCTGTTCCTTACATGTCCTCCTTTTGTTTGACACTTCTACCACTGTGTTTTGAAACGACAGACAGCATTATAGGTAAAATCTTAGTGCCTCATATTTTCTTGATTTGTGCCATGTTTATAAATGTGGCATAAAATGATAATGGCTTTCTCCTAGCTTTGAAACATTCTTTTATATCTGGTTGAAAAATAGGAAGATTTTTAGGCAAGAACTTCTCTCACTGTCATTAATATTCAGATAATTCATTGACACCTTCAGTGATAGTTTTCTGATGGGCCACCATTCAAAATGGTTTACAGCTGCTTCTTATGACAATCCAAGTTCAGTGTCTTGTTTTCTATTGCCTATTGAATTCCTGCAAGTTTTACATTTTAGTATCACTGCAGTCATCAACATTTGGCTGGATTGCTCTGTAGCTGTTGTCTAGCATCTACTGTTCTACCTATGCTGTTTAATGTTAGATGTACAAAGTGCCCTCATTCATGCAAATGCAAGGCTTGAGACTACACTATTGACTCTGGGTGCAATGATAAATGACTACTGAAACATCTCTGTGTTCAAAAAGCCAAAGTTTTTTGGTCTCTAGTGCTGAGAAAGCAAGTGGTTCAATGCACAGCTGTTGAAATCATCAATATGAACATTTGAGTTCTAAATCTTAAACAAAAGGCACATCTGTTTTCTCTATGGAACCTTTCTTATTTACCTTATTGTCCATTCTGTAGATTTCACAGAATCACAGAATTACTGAGGCTGGAAAAGACCTCCAGGGGTGGTGACTCCACCACTTCCCTGGGCAGTCCATTCCAATATCTGATCACCCTTTCCATGAGGAAGTGCTTCCTAATATCCAACCTAAACCTCCACTGGCACAGCTTCAGGCTGTGCCCTCTGGCCCTGTCACTAGTTGCCTGGGAGAAGAGCCCAGCCCCCACCTGACTACAACCTCCCTTCAGGGAGTTGTAGAGAGTGATAAGGTCCCCCTGAGTCTCCTCATCTCCTTGCCTCTGTCTATGCTGAAGTCCATAAAAGTTTCAGTGGTATAGCCCTGAACAACTCTCTGCTTAAAAGGGGCTGCCTTCCAGCCCAAGAGCTATGTTGAAGGTCTTGTGACTGGAAATGCATCAGAAGGACTTTGGTCTGAAGTGAAGCTTGAAAAAAAGTTCACCTTAGAGTCTTTAAAATATATATATGCAGAGAATCCTGACTATACTCAACTCCCTCCAAAAAACTGACTTTTTTTAAGGCTAGTGTAAAGAGCTTTTTCTAGCACTGGAAAAAACACATCTGATTGATGTAGTGTAGGATTTGCAGAAATACTGGCTGATGTAAAACCAGACAGGTATCTAGATTCTCTTCCAGGACATTGCAGAACATGAGAACTCAATAGTGAGTTGTCAAAAACTTTCCCAGTTCTAGTAACTCAAAAAGTTTCCAATTAATTTCAGAGAATTTGTGTAAGTCTGTTTCCCAGTGCTGGTATTCTCATGATTCTGCAGTGTTCTCCTTTAACTTACAAATTTGCAACCAGCCAAAGACTAGTCTCTCTGCAACAAAGGTAACAACATCTGCCAATATTTATATTAAGAATTGGGAGAACATTCTAACTGCAATAATTTTTCTGTTACAGAAAGGGCAACTATCACACATACACAGGTAGCCATGGATGTGCACATGCAGCCAGTTCTGCAGAAGTGTAGACTCTGTTTATGAAGGTGCTGTTACCCAAAACACTTCACAATGCAATTTTGCTTAATCTTTAAGCCTTGTCTTGGAATTAAAACATTTCACTTCCAAAGCTGTTTGCATTTGGAGCAATCTCAGCAGAGATTTACCTAACTGTTAACAAATGTTAGTCATTATGTTTGGCAATGCCCTTTAAAGGTATGGAAAAGGATATGATTTATTCTGAAGGAGATGCAGTTTTCTTACCATCCTTTTCCTCTGTTAGCTTCTCACTTTTTAATAATTTTCTCTGTTGAGAGCTTTCTCCTTCCCAAAGAGAATTCTACTGGGAAATATTTCCCTCTTCCAAGTGTACTTATTGATACTTCTTTTTTTAGGTATTGTCCATTTTTATGTACCTGGGCAAGCTATGCCAATTTACATGTCAAATACGAATACAATACCTGCAGTGTGCCTAGAGCACCTACCACAAATTGAAGCATGATGAGTGTATCTAGTGAGAGGTTGAATTAAAAAATCAGAAATTCCATCATAGATTTTAGAGAAATCTCTGACCCTTCCATAGAAAGATACTGCTGCAGAGTCTCGTGACACCAGGCAGGAGTCTGGTTCAAGATATTTGCAGCTCCGAGGATATTCAGTAATACTTCAAGCAATGATAAATGAAATTTGACATATGAACTGGAATCCATTCCAATCTGTATTTGAGTTGGAGGATCTGTGGGCTGTAGCCTGTGCTCTGTTTATAGCACACAGGAGAGATAGGCTTGGTCCATGGTGAGATTGATGTGGGAAATGTCCAGTGGTCCTTTCTGGTGGGATGTGAATGTGCTTTCCACTGGAGAATGTACATTTTCAGACACATTGGTGTATAAATGCTAGGTGAATAGGATATATGCGGTGTGGTAATCGATATGAAAACTCTCAGGGCAGTAAAGCATTTGCACAACTCCTGACTGCTGGTTGAGAAAAAGAAACATCAGTTGTGAAAGACTTCTGTCCCTCTGTCGTATGACAACTTTCTGACACGTGCTGGATGGCAGTGAGGGTGTGGGGCTTGCAAGAGGTCTGAGGGAAATGTACAGTGTCACAGGCTGTTGAAGCCATATCTGCTGCACCATTCCTCTCTGAAAAGGAAATTAACACTATGCAGCAAAAAAGAGACAACAGGTTTTTTTTTTTGTTGGTTCAAGTCACATAAGTGAGCAGGCAGCCATCACTGCATATAGATAAGCCTGCTTTGGAAAACCTTTCCTGCTTTCTTGTTCAGGTTTTCTTTTTGTATTGACATTGCTCCCTCCACCCTTGTCCCTCATGCCTTTGAATGTCCAGTATAGTTTGATTTCTCAGTACTCTAGAATCAAAGGCTAGCAGAGAAATAAAGGAGACATTTAAGACTGAAGAGTTTTGCAGATCTTTAACCTGACTCAGGAACTCAATCATTTTCATGTTTTAAGACTGAGCAGTAGAAGCAGGCATGTTCTCATGTAATTCTGAACCTGTTGCCTGCCTAGGCAGTGGAGATGGATGATTAAGCCCCATCCACAGTGCTAACTTGTGGTGCTCTGCCACTCTTAATACGCATGCATGCTCTCAGCAATGAAATAGGAAAACATTTTGATGATACTTAGAAACAGGATATGGCAATAAAAGTTGCTTTCCACTGTGGTTTACTGCTGTCTCTTGAGCAGCATATGCTAGTATTTTGCTTGTTTGCTTCATCACTGCCTGTGTTGTGGGGCCAACAGGTTGTCACAGGTAAATCTACAGATGGTTTTTTTAGCTTTGATCTATTTATCTAACTTGTAAGTTCCCTGTGACTTCCTGCTTCTCCCCTAACTGTGAGACATAACAATATTGAGCCACATGAAGAAAACTTTGCAGCTCATTTTCAACTATATTACCCCAAGTGTGTAATTAGAGCTATTTGTAAAGCTCCCTCTATCTTTCAGCAGTCTCCAAAAACACCCTTTTCATGCAACTTAGGTGAAAAGCCCACAAGTAGCTAGACAATTAGACAAGTCAGTCATTTAAGAAATTGCTTGATGTGACCAGGATGGAGTTTATTGCATGTAATAAAGTACCTCGGCCAGGCAAAAGATAGGTTTAATGATACTGTTGTTTAGAATGCACAACTGTAGAAAAATGAACTCTTTATTTTACAGTTTTATAGATACCTTTTTGCAGTCTGCTCATTCATTTACATAGTGAGGGAATTAATGAACAGAGCATTCAGGATACTGCAGAATATATCTTTCCAGAGGACAGCCTCATTCCAGGGATAAGGTCACTTCTCTACTTCGTGGCCTGGAATCTAAATTTATTTTTCTTGGTTGCGGTTTTGTTTGGGTTTGTTTTTTTTTTTGTTGTAAATTTCAGGTTTCAGCTGCAGTGAAGTTTTTCTGTTCAGTGTAATGATATGACATACCACAAGTGGAAATGATGCACTTGGGTTTTTAAATGCAATTTGCTGGTGTGAGCTGTGTTAGAAGACTGAAACTAGTCACACTGTGTTTGATTTGCTGCAAATATAGTCACAGAGTTGTAACTGTATAATTTCTGACTTAACAAAATAACTGGTTCCTTTTATATATATATAATTATGACTGTGTTTTGTGTTGAGACTCCAGATCTTTACAATAATGTCTTTAGAGAAAGCATGAAGGTTGTGCTCAATTTTGTCACGTGGCAGAGGTGATACATTTATTAATGTATCAGTTTAGGTGTCTAGGGAAATATGAAGGGGATGAAATCAAGGTTGGCAGGGAGGGAAGAGGGCAAAGCACTCATTGAGACTAAAACCAGAGTTCTTCTGACTGGAGTTTTCTTTCTAGATGAACAAGTCATTTGGATGTTGTGTGTACCCACAGTTGTAGGAATCCAAGTTATTCCCAGCTTCTGCAGCAGATCAGTCCTTGCTGGATCTGTTGTTGAGTAATCATTTTGAGCAAACGAGGCTGAAAGAAGTCTGCTTCATTTAGTATTTGCTTCTCACAGCTCAGTATTGTGGGTCATGATCTCTGTGCCACTTATCAGCCAGGTCCAGCTGGTTCAGGAGAGCTGCTTCTATCAGGGACCACACTTTGGGCTTTAAAAACAGCTAAGAAAGCTGAAATGCTGGACATAGATTTGTGGATTATTATATTGAAATTGGAAACATGATCTGATATAAAACAAAAATATGATTGCCAGAAGTCAAAATACATTGAAATAATTAAAGTACTAGAACAGCAGTATTAAAGAAGTAAGAAGAATGTATAGATCTTCTCCCCCAAAAATCCATGACACATTTGTAAAATAAATTTGTAAGTTTGTAACAGGAACAAACTAATAATTAAACATTTAATATTAGAAACATTTTTGCTTCAATAGATAATTTTTACAAAAATACCCGTAATTAGGGCTACTGCCCACACAGGTTTTCAACGTGTTTTTTTAATCCATAAATCTTGCTAGAGCTGGACCATCTTTGGTATATAACCTGAATTGTGCAGATGACCTGTTCATATACAGTAAATTAATCACACTCAGATGTCATATATTTCCTGTCCAGATGTGTAACCTGTGTAACAGGTGTACAAGACTGCAAAATTCTAGAAATTAATATGATTTCTATGTTGAAAGAATACTGTAAAAGATCAGTGGATATATTTGCTGAACTGGGAGATGACTGTCTCTCATTTCAAAGCTAGAGTTGTATAGGAGCTTTTCTTCCTGCTCCCCGTTCATTCTCACATTTTTTGAGGTACATTAAAGATCTGTTCAAACAACAGAGCAGATGAAAATGCAGAAGAGCTATTACACAAACTAAATGTTCCATATAACTGTATGGTGTATTACCATTATGTAAAGAAAGTTACCATTAAATCTTATTTTCAATGAATTCACACAAAGGTAAAATGTTAGAAGTTTCTAAAGCCAACACAAAAAATGAGGGTGAATTTTTCTAAAGCTAGCAAATGTTAGGGAGAATACCCATAGTTATTAATTATTAAGCACTTTAATAACCTTGCAAATTGATGTGTTTTTTTTTCTCCTTATGACAGAAAGATAGAGAAAATTGTTATCTCAGAAAAAAGATATTATTACATAGGCATGATCAGAGATGAGGGAGCACCCAAGGGACACCATCATAAACATTTGCTCAGTCAACCCTACAACGGGGTGCAACATTGTAAAGACACCCATGAGGCAGAGGCAAGGCATGTCCCAAACTTGAAAATCTAAGTCTTCTGTAGGTGCAGCTTCATGCTAAAATACTTAAACATTGCCTAGATAAAAACTGCAATTTGCTGCTGAACTTGCCAAAGGATATAAATTTTGCATGAAATCAAATGCATTTTTTTATAGCACAAAGATGCAAATGTATGCAATTAAGATAATTGAGGTATATTGCCCTGGCAAGTGAAAGCAGGCAAGGACTGGTCACTTGTGTGAGATGGTCTTAGCTTCAAGAACATACAGGGATCACTCCATAAGGTAAAAAATTAAAAGGTTGCTTATAGATTGTCACATATTTGATTTGGCTATTTCCTTTATCTCTTACAATGAATTCTGACTAATATTTAAGGGGTTGCAGACTAGAAAAAAATATTTTTTTTAAGATTTCACTTAAAACCCCTCAAATTTTTTTCTGACCAGAAAACTATCAATACTGCATCAACTTAAAGAAAAGGCTTGTGCATTGATACCATCTAACATATGAAAAAGATTTGTTGACACATGGCTGGATACTAGCAAGTGTATTTTTATCTCCAGGGAAGTGGTCACCATGAATGTGACAATAACTTGGAGAAGTGATGATTCAGTGATTGCTGGTGGGATCAGTCTGTGATGCAAGTGTTAGTTTGGTAGATCTTGAGGGTGCAATTCTCTCACTGCAGTGAAACAAGAGTCTGCTTCTTTCTGTGTGGGCAGTGGTCCTGAAGAGAGCCTTTGCTTAGGTGCTTCTGTGTGTGGAGACCTTGAAGGAATTTACAAAAAAGTGAGAAGGATTCAGTCTTACTGAACTGGTGGACAGAGATCCCACAGTCAGATGGAAAACTGAGATACGTTCAGCTCCAAGGAAAAGTTTCAGTGAGTATCAGAAGTGAGAGGGAAAGTAGTCACCATACTGCAGTGTTTTGTTATAGATATTTGGTTATGATGGAGCAATTATAGAAGTTTTACACTGGATGTCACACTGAATCCAGCAGTCAGCCTCAGGTGGCAGTAAGTAGCCAGCTTCCCACTCAGAATAACAGTTGTGACATTACCCAGGGAGTTAGAGAGGCTGTTCTGCACCTGGCATCCCACAGACACCAGGGGAGTGAAGCACCTTATGACGTTGGATGTTCACCTCATTGTGCATTGGGACAGCAGCCATTTCTATTTAGACTTTATCTCTGCAGGCAGGTGGTGATTCAGCACTGTCAGTGAATTCAGGTATTACTTGGTGTTGATACTTAGTGTCCTGAAAAATGAGCATTGAAATTTATTTTTTAAAAATACATTTATTTTTTTTTTTGCTACCTGCTTGAGATGTAATGGGCAGTTTATGTGTATTCTATATAGGTCTGGGATTTTTTGAAAGGTTTAATAATACATGATAATTACATTTTACAATGTCTTTTGTTTCTGGATCCTGCATTGACTAGTGTGCCCAAAATGTCATTGGAAAGAAAATTAAGGCTTATTAAAGGGATCAGAAGTAACCTTCAGTCCAGTCACAGATACCTGTCACTCTTGGGTTTCTCTTCTGTTCCAGACCTTCAGCAAAAAGATCTGTTTTTGTAGCTTTCTTCACTATTGTAGTCTGGCATAAAGGTGGAGCAAAATGGTTTGACTTTGTGTTGTAATGCTGTTAGTAACTATTGAAATTCCTGTGCTCAAAGCCTTTTGAATGTTAAGAAAGACTGTACATTACTCACATGGAGGAGCTGGTGTTTGCTCTGAGGGATGAACTGCCAAAGGGCATCCTTTGCAGTAAAATGGAGCAAATGGATATGATAAGGGCTGACATACTTTTACCAGTGGTTTGTATAGTTAGATTTCTCATTTTGCTGTTCCATTAAAGTGGGAGAACATAAAAAAAGAGCCAAATTGCTTCTCATTGGGCTGAATATATAACAGTGTCTGAATGACTTTCATCAGAGAGTCTCATTGTTAACATCTGTGCAGGGAGGCAAATATGCAAAAACCAGATAAAGTTGGATGAAGGCAAATAAAAAAAGGCAGAGTGAATCTTTACCTGAGGTTTCTTCTAGCCATGTCTGTTTCAAATGCAACCATGTTTGGTTACAGAATAGGCAGCAAACTTGACTACTTGCAATGACTTCATAAAAACATTTGCCCCTTTCATCCATGTGATGTCTGCATGTCTTTTGAAAAGTTTTGACAGCTTTTCTTATACAATTTTTTCTAGGCAGGTACTTGCTCTCTGCAAGGACCTGCTGGTGAAAGCCTAATTAAAGTGCATCCTCTGTGCTGGCAATTTCAGAGCTGGCCTAGCCAGTTTTGCTTTCAACAGATTTTGTATTTTTGGACTTAAGATAGGCTGCCTAAATCTTTGGCTTCTAGATAACTGTCAGCTTAAAATTAAAACTAAATATTTGAAATTCATATGAAGTTAGAATAGAAACAACTTATCTCCAAACTATGATTTGTACAAAACTTTATATATAAAATTAAAGCAAATGTATTTTTTGCCCTTTTGAGCTTGCTGGCATGTTTTCCACGTGGTGCCTGATACATGCTCAAGGGAGAACATTTTCTGTGCTCCACTGTTGTTCATGTTCTTACATCCTTCTGTAACATGATACATCATTAATGCAGAGGAATGGGCTAGAAACACAGACCAAAAGATCTACCAGATCATCATCTGCTTAGGATGCCAGTCAGCAGGACAATATGAACTTGATGGAATTAAAATATAGAGTATGGGTGAGGAGCAGGAATGGTGACCAGAACTGAGCTGAAATTTTTGGCAGATTCTGCATGATTCTGTGAACGAGTATTAGGACGATCACACCGGATCTGGAAAACTAGTATCTCTCATGGTGTGGGAGGTCGTTGGTCTGGGAAGGGCTGTGAGCAGGTTGAAGGCTTGGAAAAGATAGGGCTGTTATTCTGAAGGGATTCCCTGGACAAGAGGAGCTGGTAGTGGGAGACGACCAAGTTGGCTGTGCCATAGGGGGAGCAGAAGCTGTGGAAACAGATCTGGCAGCACACAGCTCTGCTGGTTGTACTCTCCCAACAGCCTTCAGAAATGCTCTGTGGCAAAGTTTTATTTTTATTTCCTGGTTTTCAATCTGTCCTGGCAATGTGTGAAGCTTGAATAGCCAAATGCATTTCATCAGGACTCTCCTGCACAGAAGAAAACCTGCCCTTTTTTTCCCCTGCAATTACCATGTCTGTAATGGACTGGTGAGGTGTTGAAGCAGGGCCAGCTTTCTCAGCCAGAACAAACAACATTTCTTGGCCTGTGGAGCTAACCTGGCACTGTATATTTAGTTAAAGGTTTAGCACTGGAAATACGTGAACAATTATGACTTCATTTCCTAACTGGAGTCCATTTTGTAATTACAGAAGAGAACACACTGAGTGGGATTTAGTGTCTTTGGGGCTGAAACATGGTTTTACACAGTGAAACTTGCTGTTCACAGAAGAGCCACTGAAGGCAAATAAAACAATTTTTGCCATAATTGTGGTCTCTAGAGTGAGATTTATCTATTTGAAAAAGCTGCCTTTGTAGAACATATGCAAAACACCCTTTAAAATTATATAGGTTGTCGTCTCTATTGTAAAGCAAGACAAAATGCTACTGTAGAGATAATTTTGTCTACTTTCACTTGTATTTATGTATTTTTTTGTAACTTTTTACACAGCTTTTTCTATGTAGAGATTTGCTTGTACCTTCTGAAAGCTGGAAATCGTGACATGAAGCAGTTGTAGTGGTAACTGAAATAGAAAATGTTGTATTTTGAGATAGAGAAGTACATAAATATATGAATAAATAAATAATTTTGATAAATGTATTCTATGTTTTTGTGTAGAAGAAAATGTGAAAATCTTCCTGGTTACACTGTTTGTTTTTTTTTTTTTAGTTCAGCTACTTACGTGAAATCTTTCACTTTTCTTCCTCAATTTTTATTATCCCTGTAAGCTGCTGAGGTAAGAGGTGAATTGCTACTGCAGGTGACATTAGCCACAGCAGTGTGAGTGGATGTGACTGTCTCTGAAATGGTTTTGAAATCATTGTTATTCTTTGGCTCTTCCTCTTCTTCTCCCCAGGAAAAAAATGCATAGAATATAACTCTATTTGGGACCGCTGCAAGTAGAAACTGAGGTGGAGTGCCTTTGGTTTCCAAGCACTTTAGTATCAGGCACTGCAAAATCCTAAGGTCTAAATAAAAAAAAAAATAAAAATCCTTTTGCTATGGAGAAGTGCTCTGTAGATGGCAGCATTGATGAGGCCTTGCTTGCTTTCATTCTCAAAGGAAAAGCACCAGAAGAGCGAGGCATTAACTTGAGGCATTTTCTTAGTAGCTTTTTTACAAATATAGAAGTAGCACTTGGCATTTTGCTTACATAATAAACTGAAGTTGCTTCATAGGCCAGTGACTTAAGGTTCATTTCAAAGCTATAGCTAGAGAAGGTAGACGTTTTTTGATAATGTACATATTCCACATTTAGTGGGACACTTTTTTCAAACTGCAATGGAATAATTTTTATTTGAGAGACAGGAAACAGGTATTAACTAGATCAGTTATCGGTTCTCTTACATGGTTAGATACCTTATAAAAAAATTTCTGGCTTAAACTCCTTAAATAGCTCTACATGCTCTAGGATCGCAGGCATCGTGGTTCTGCATACTCCTGCTGAATCCTTTTACACCTAGTGTCTTAAGGCTACTTTTTGATGAGCAATAATGAAAGTAATTCTAAAAGCCTCAGCCTTGAAGATGATGTTCCCCTACCTTGATTAAGACAGTTCTCTTGCCAAATAACCTTTATTAGGAAAAGACGGAGTACTCAGTAATGTGACATGCTAACTGAGAAGCCACAAATCATGTGTACACTGAAGTTATAGGTCCTTACATCAAGTTTAGTTTCCTCACTCCTTGGTTGTCTGCTTTGAACTTCTACCTGTGTCTGTCTTTCATGAAGCAGCCAAGGATTTTATAAGAGCACAAGAAAGTGAGGCTTTAGAGGTGATAGCTATTACTTAAAATAGTTCTTTACTTAAAAAGTGCATGACACTGAGAGATTTCTTCTTTATATCAGTCATATTAGCCTTTTCATTCATCTTGAAATCTGTACTCAGGACTCCGCTTGGCTATAAAGTCAGTGGGGCATCCAGCATTTAGTGGTGGCAGTGATAAACAGCAGACTGAAGTTAGTCAATTTTCCTGTCATCTGTGTTGTGAGAAGCAGTTATAATCTTCTTGCTTGGCGTCATCTGTTTCTGTTTATAGGGTAGGGAACCCTGGTTTGGTTTTTGTGGCATCTGTGTTCTTAATATTATTTCTAAACATAGCAAGGCTCTAAAAAACCATGGCTGTTTCTGTTCTTCTGGATGTCTGTAACTCCAAAAAGTTGCACCCTTAAGTGTGTGTTGGAAAAAATATAAATGCTGAAAAGATGAAACCCTTTTTTTTTTCTGGCTTAAAGCTTCAAAATGTGCAACTGCTTTTACTCACACAATTTTATTTTCAAAGGAGAATCTAAATATTGTGTATTGGCAGTTATGTTTGCTCTAAAGTATTGGAGTTGAGAATGCAAATGAAAACTTTTAATGGAGCTGGAGATAGCAAAGGGGTCAGAGTTTTAGAATTAAAAATTGTCACTTGGCTGTAAGATCTTGATTGTTTTCCTCAGTTGTTTCTGATTTTCAGTGTACAAATTTAGAAATACAGGTTTTGATCCTCAGAACTGTGGACTGTATGCAAAGCCTAAACCAGAGCTGGAAGTCAAGTATTGTCAGCGCTGCAATCTGGTCTTTGGGCAGGTTTTGAACATGACTGCATGCTGCTCCGTGCATTACTTTTGCCACTTGAAAAGACAAGACACTTCTCACCTTACAAGGTATTGAGAATTAATTAATTTGAGTTGGTAAATTGTTTTGAAACCCTAGAGAGAAGAGTCAGAAGACTGTCAGAAAGCTGAAAAGTATTAATTGTTTTTCTGGTATAAGCTTTACTACTTCAATCACTGATGAAAATGCTTAGACTGAGACCCCCTGAGAATGAAGTAGGAATGTTCTTGGCTTGCTAGCACATTAACATGCTAAACACCGTGCTTATACCTTCACTTACAAGTGAGGCCACCTAGATATTAACTTCAAATAGGCATAAACTTGTTTTGATGACTTTTCAATCAATGAAACTAAATATCTATATGAAGGTAAAATCAATATCATAGCAGCTGCTCTCCCAGAGCACCACAGAATGGATTGAGTAGCAGTGATGTACAGAGATTAAAAATGAAAACCTCTTCTTCAGATATGTAGAAATCACTACTACAAAAGGTGTTAATGAAGTTGTATTAATAATAAAAAGGGACTTATGATTTTATCCTAGTAGTGCTTTGATGCTACATGGACTTTCTGACAGTAGTTTTGAGGAAAGATTTAACTTATAGTGACTTCTTTTTTTGCCAAATTAGATCTAACGTAATTTGGTAAGTCAAAATATCTTCCAGTTCAGAGAAGATATTGGATGGATACTTCATTTGCTGTTCCATTTCTATCAACTGCAATGAAGTCATATTATAGACTCTGCTTAGTTTCTGCTGTTAGGTTCTGCATTATGCAAACTACTAAAAAGCCTTATGAATTAGGGAAGAACCTTTTACGTACAGTTGAAGTGACACAAATGCACAATCCAGAAAATGAACTTCAGTTGCTTATTGTAATGTTAAATTTTTAATTTTTACATGCTAAAATATGAAATGTTTTATTCATTATAATAAGTCCTATTTTTTTCTTAGCTTTTTGTGTTCATTTAGTTTGCATAAGCCTCTCTGGCTTCAACAGCAAAGGTTTCTCAGGTGATTGCATGTATGT
Source organism: Hemiprocne comata (assembly GCA_020745705.1). Classification (NCBI taxonomy): domain Eukaryota; kingdom Metazoa; phylum Chordata; class Aves; order Apodiformes; family Apodidae; genus Hemiprocne; species Hemiprocne comata. Next base: position 11,606,299 of record CM036600.1, read on the forward strand.
TGGTGAAGAACATTTGCACTCCTGGCAGTTTCCTCTGAGACTGCATGTTACCTCAAGTAAGTTTTGGAGCATAAGTTGGGAGCTGGATTTCTCAGCTTAAAAATGAGCTAACAGCACACATTCTGCATGCAGAAATCCTCTTGGTATACTGTACCAATTGAGAAGAAGCATTAACAGGCCATATTTTCTCATCCATCCTTGTGTATTCTCCTCAAGTTGGACCTGTAAGGCCCTTTTATAAAATTTCTGAGATAACAGGGATTCTGGGACTTTTGTCTGTATGTTGCTGTCTCTTAAATACATTGGAAAATTATAGGCTTTTACACTTGGTAGGGAAACAGGTATAGCAGAAAAGTTATATTTTCATCTGTGACTCATATCCCTCTTCTGTCAGCACAGAGGAAGACTTTTATACCAAAAAGAGTGAGACACTGCCATTTCTCAGACCACACAGCTTCTTTCAATGTAAAATGATGCATGAAAATGTTCTATCTTGATGATAGACTCTACTTAAATGTGAAATGTATCCTTGGAGCTCGTTTTTATAGTGCTGTACTCTTTCCATGCAAGAAAACCTTTTGTAAAATAGCTTGGGCTTTCATTAGTGCTTCTGGACCTTCTTTTTTGGAACAACTTGTTTTTAATATATTAAGCACTACTTCCATGAGTTGAAAGGGGTGTGGGATACCTTTTCTCTTAAGTACATGCTCTAACTCACTGCCTCTTGTGTTTAGAAGCAGGTTTGAGTTTAAGCTGTTGTATTACATACTGCTTAATCGTTTTCCCAGCACTACATATTGGTGTCTGTGGGGAAGAAAACTTGGAATACTCACTCTTCTATCTGAACTGCTAATTTAGGAAGGTAGGCATTGCCATGTTTATACCACAGCACAGTAAGTTGAAGGATTTTGTATTGTTGCATGTGATGGTCTCAGTCTCTCATGTATCCTTTGGGACAAATCCTCTAAGGATTGTGTCTGTTAGCAAGGAAGGGATAATTTAATATGATTTAATGAGTTGATCATGGTGAACATTTTAAGTTGTTAGTTTTTCCTATCCCTTTCTATTTAGCTGGACAGCAGTAGTGAGTAGAAGACATGCAGTAAAGAGGCTGCTGAAGTCCATTTGATTTTAAAGGTCTCTTATTTTTCTTTGCTTATTTTGGCTACATTCTTGATGCTTACAGTCAAGACAAATTCTCTCATCTAAATCTTTAATTAGTTCGTCAAACTGATCAGGTTCTTACTACTTGTAGTAGTGCAAAGAAAGAGGTCAGGGTTTCCATGACCTGATGAATGCAAGCATTAATTACATCTTCATTAAAATAATTAAAAAATTGATGAGTATTGTTCTGTAAGAAATGGACAGCTGAGTTGATGTGTCCCAGATTGCATGAAGAAACTTGGAAAGAACAGATGAGCTCTGAGCTTTGAAGGAGCTGAGGTTCTGATCTTGTTCTTCTTCTGGCCCCTAGAGTAACACAGATGATTTGGCCAGCTGTGTAGTTCTATGTGCTTGCAACAGCATATTTGAATAAAGTAACATGAATGAAAGAGCCAAACAATGGCTGGACTATCTCTTGTTGGTAACTTCAGACCACTCTCCAGTGAACAATAACTATAGAACTTTCTTCTGGGATTTAAGAGCTAGGTAACTATACACTTCTTGTTGTCAGTATTTAGCCTTTCACATCAGTGAGTCCTGAAAAGACTTCTACTACAAAGCTGAGACTGTTGAATCGCTTCCAATTAAAGCTGATATGATGATAATTAGCTTGATGCTGCTTGCTAAGCTGTTTAGCACTTGTGTCTCACCTATAATATGTGCTAGGGAACTGTGACTTTTTCCTTTGAGTGAGCCAGTGAGTTTCTGGAAACAGCAAAACTGCCTTGACATTTAGTCTGATAATGTGAGGACTGATTTCAGACAGGTAAAATTTCTCCTCATGGAATATCTTACCTGTGAAGCCTGGTGATCGAAAGCAAAATGGTCCATTGTTCATAATTAAGTTAAAAATGTCTGTGAAATTGTCATGAAACACTAATGTGTTTACTTACATGTTCAATCTAGAAAAAAAATAATACAGAACTGTGTCCAAAGCAGCTGAATTAATCCTGTTTTCATTCTGTTTCCTGTGCTTCCAAGGGTGTGAGTCCAATAAAGCTTTAATTGTTCTTTGTGCATCTTTTGCACATATTCATTCCTTTGTACAGGTGGTGGGTATCTTGGAGTTGGCTCAAACACTTCAAATGTTGTTACCTACTGAAAAAAAAGTGAAGTGCCTCAAATATTAATAGCACAAGACAAGCTTGAACGCTGAAACTTGTTGAAATCTTTACGTGGTGCAAGGTTTTAAGGCAAATACATCACCAAGTTCTTGCATAGCTGTTCTGTCAGCTTCCAAGTGCTATTGTTTGACCTGAGCAAAATCATAAGATTACTGCAATCAGAGAGCACCTGCTTATGCATATATGATCACCTAGAATGAATCTAGAAAAATATTGTATCATATAATTTGTATCAGTCTCAGCTAGACTAATACTTTGACACACATTCCTTAACTGAAGAAAATAAACTGACTTGAATTCCAGCTGTGTCTATTAAAAGAATGAAAGTTTCTTCCTCATCATCTATAAAATAAGTACCTATTTTTATATTCTCTTTGCACAATGGCCAATAGCTTTTCCATATCTTTAATATGCAAGATGTGATGTTTGGGCTCCTCTATAGATATTATTAACAAGGCAGCTGTTTGATTCATCTTCTGGGAAAGTGTTTTACAGTACTGTGCTCTCGGCCCTCCAAAATGATGCTGGGGATTTGCACACAAGTTCAGATAAATTTGCACATAGAGCAGAAAACTCATATGACATTTCAGCCCTGGAATGGCATTTTTACATGTATTTTTTGAAAGCTCTGCGTGTCTGAGGAAATGTGGTTTAAATGTTGGAATGCTTTTTCTGGTCATCAGCTAAATCAGGACTATTGTATTTTAATAGGCAGGTGTATAAAAATCAAGGAGTAAATGTTGATTTGTTAGTTCATGTCAGTTTGTATACTTACATGTAATTTGAAAAAGATTGGTAACATGTTAATGGAAAAGGCCCAGTTACTAAGCATGGAAGTAGTATTCTCAGCTGAGCACCAAGTATGGTGAATGTAGTGGTTTCTAATTAGCTTTAAAATGTCCTTGCCTTGAGGGACCTATGTGAGATCCAATAAAAATACATACTTGATAGATTAATAGAGTTTTGAATTGATAGAGTTTTGAATGAAAACACATTGGTCCTAGGGTTCCTTTTTCCAGAAAAAGCTTTATTGAACAGCCAGGGGTTGTTTTGTAGCACTGACAAAGTAATTTGGTGCATTTATCCACAGAAGATATTCTTGTTTAGGTTGATGTCCCTTAGTTCAGGCCTGTCACTGAATCATCCAGTGAAAATGAGAACTGACATTTATGTGACCATACTGATAGCTATGACAATAATAAAACAAGCATCTTGGCATTGCTTCTTTTTGAGCAAAGAAGAAATAATAATTAAAAACACACTCTAAAAGTCTTAGAGGAGTATACTCTACTATTCAGCAGTCTGAGGTTATGATCACAAACATTATGCTGGAGGTCAAACCCCTCAATGTTGCCCTGAACAAAAAGCAGCCGTAATCATTGCCTGTTGTGGTGCCACTGTTAATTTTGAATCTTTTCCCCCTTGCTTCTGAAAACATTCAAACAGGATGTCCCTTTCTGTTTTGCAAGAGCTAAATTGTACAAAGTTTCATTAAGTCTCTTTGGTTTTGAGAAAACTGCGTATTCCATTTCAAGATGGTGTGGTCACAACTTTTGCCCCAAACTCTAGTCCTGGTACCTGCTGGCCTAGTACTAAGAAATCACTTGCTTCTGATGCATTTCTAGGTGGAGATCTCAGCAGGGAGAATCAGGTAATCTGGGTTTTAGACGTTACTTATATAGAAGCTTTTAATTTGCATTTATTAGTGTGATGGGGTGGGAATCTGGGAGAAGAAATAGATCTGCTGAGTCCCAGGCCAGCGCAGCAGTCATTCAAGTGATTTTGTCTTTCAGTCATAAATGTCTTTTTTTGGTCTTCTTTTTTCTTAGCATATTGCTCCATTTGTTTGAAATCCTCTCTAAATTATATTTCTCCTGGGGAGCAAGGATATGAGCAGAGAACTCATGAGCTTAGGGAAAAAAACCCCCTGAGTTATTACAAACAATCTAAGTATTGCAAAATGGATTCTTTCTCAAGGTGTCAGATCAGTATGTAGAAGATGAGCAGTATTTGGCTTCTAGTATTGTTATAAGTATGAAGTTTTGTAGGGTCATATTAGTCATTTATTTAAACCCTCTGTTCTTCAGATTAAAGCTTGAATTTTCTTCCCAACTCTTATGAGATGCCTTTATTTCATTTGTGTTTTTATGTGTAATGGTGAGAGAAACTGTCTTAAGTTCACGGTTTTGTTTCCTTTATTTCATTGTCTGTTGAAAAATGCAATAGAGTTAACTTTATTAAAATAGTCCAAATGGAATTACTCACATTCCTGTAAAACTCTTGAATATTTGGAAATCTGCAGTTAAAACACAGATATGATAAATAAACTTAGTGGTGCAGCGAAACATGTTGCAGGCCTGGTGTAGCTATGTTGAGGATGGGCTCCCAAACTCCACGCTTGATTGAAGAGCAGAAGGCTGTGTAACAGGAGGTTGCTGTTGTCAGATCTGATGGTGACTGCCGTAAAAAAGCCATCTTGTGTGGAGTGCAGAATGGTTTAAAAATGTGACTCTTCAAGGAACAGTTTTCAAGCAGTCTTTGCCATTGACTGGGCAATTTTCTAACTGGCGTGCCAGTAGCAGAGTAGAAAGTGAGGTTTTTATAATATCAAATCACATCAGACTCTTCTGCTCAGATGAAGCTGGGGAAGACTCCAACATGACAGGTGTTGCACAGCCTTTATCAGGGTCTCAGTATAAATAAGCTGGCATTTGCTGGTGGAGAGACACAAGCAATAAATAAGGATAGCAAATGCACAGAAATATTCCTACCAAATTTAAATGAACGGTATTTTCTAATAGAGTAAGTGACAAGGAAGAAATCTGTTTTAATTGCCAGTTATCACCCAAGCATGCTTCTGTACATTTCCTGCTGTTTTGTATCACACATCTGAGTGGAGCCTGAAGTCAGGCAGCTGATGTGTCCTGCCTACTCCTCACTCACGTACTGCTGTGAAGGCACTCATCTTTTCATCAACTGCCATCATAAGAAGATTGATGGCTGAGAATGGAGCACATCTTAGTGCAAGAAGGACACAGCAGGAAAAAAGAATGTTAGAGGGATATGAAAGACCCATTCTGATAATTTGCCTAAAGAATCATGTCTGGTTGTCTTCTATATTTGCAGCCAGAGCAGATGTCTTTTCAGAGCACTGGGGGGGTTGGTGTTTTGCAAGAACTTGTTAATAGTTTATAAGCTGTTTAGAAGGGATTATTTATTTTTATTTTAGGCTTGAGTGAGTCAGAATGTAATTTCTTTCTCCATCCTGTTATCCTTCTTTTATATATATTGAGTTTCAAAGTCAGTGACTGTTGTACACTGGATGTTTGCCACAATATGATATTTCAGTGTCTCCAAGACTTTTTAATTCCAGTAACACTTCCAGATCTCTTTTATTATAGTATGTAGCCAACATTTTTTCTTGTGATGAAATTGCTATCAATCTTTCTGGAGACAAAAGTAGCAGAACTTGGCTTACAGGCTGCCATACAAGGACTGTGCAGTACTCTGCACCAAAATGACTTGCTAAGACTAGGAGTTTTGGTGTATTTTGTTTATTAAGAAAAAAAACAAACACAAACTGCTGCTTTTCCTTTTGGGAAATTTCAGCTGTGACTAGCAGTAGCTGAGGATGAAAAACCCAAACACCAGAACAAGGGTTTATATTATTGTTGCACCACACACTACAAGAACAGCGAGAATCCTCAGATGGGGTCTGGGTGGGTAACTCGTAGCTCCTGAAATAAAAGATCAAATACTTCATGTACTGTGTAAAGGCTTTATTAATAGACAAAGGTGCTGAAAGGATAGAGAAACACAAGATTGAAATTCAAGGCATTTTCTGAAGATGTGGGAGACTTCCTGCTAGTTGTTAGGTACTGGCTCAAAAAGAAATACCTGTTTGGGCAAAATAAAGATGTTACTTGTGCTTCAGAGGAAACTCGGTGTCTTAAAGATGATAAAGCAGTAGCAAAAGAACTATGGTAGGCATAGGTAGAGGCTAAAAAACAACATATAAAGAAAGGAACCGTGAGCAGAGTCTCCTCACCTTCCATCCTCCAAGAATTGCACAGAAAATAGCAAAATTGATGTCCATGTTGATGGTGTGGAAATGCTGTAAGCTTGGATAGTTGACAGTGCTTTGTTTCAACAGATTCCTGAGGGAACTAGGAAAGTTTCAGAAATACCCAGACAGACCATTTATGCAATTTCTACACCGATATTTTTCAGTTTAAATAACTTATGAATATTAGCTATGTGAAAATGTAGAAATGGAATCTGTGACAATTATGAAAATAGAGCACTTCTGTCAAATGTACTAGTTTTTCAGTTGAGGAGCTCTAGAACTTCGATATTAGTTTTTCATTCCAATATTAAATTGCGATTTTCCTTACCCTCAAGTTTTTAATGGGATGGGAAAGGAATTTCCCACTCTTCACTAAGTTTTCAGTATCTATTTTATCAGTACAGGACCAGCTTCTTTCTGGGCATGTCTGCATAGTGCAATGCCATTACATGAAGAGAGACCCTAACTAGTGTTGGTGTCAGGTGAGTAAAATACTTCAAAAAATTTCCTGCCCCTCCTTAATAAGGTCTTCCAGGCAGGGACACTACTGTTTTTATTCCTCCTTCCTTCTATAGCTGGCTTTTATTTACTCTTCCAGTTGCTGTAGCAATGACAGTTAAGAAGGTGCAGCATCGCTTTAGAGTCTTCTATCATTAAAACTCAAACACATGGTTTTCAAGAGATGTTTATTCTCTTAATAGCTACTTTACACTTAGTTTGAAGAGAATAGATGAAAAGTTAGAGACAGAAGCCTTCATGGTGCAAAGCTGTAATCTGTCAGTACAACTATGAAATTATCAATAGAGATAAAAAGCACTTTTTGTAAATAATGCATTTTATGCTTGAGGGTGCACCATAAGTAAGTAAGGGCATGAAGTTTGACTGAAAAATACTTTCACTGTCTGATTCTATCAAAGGTCCAATTATATATTATATCACCTGAAGCAGAGCAAACGAATCTTCTGGCCATTTGACAGCCCAAAAATCCTGTGCCATATTCACCTAAATACAGGATTACTTTTATTGTAGTGAAATAGTTTATCAGGTAGGACCATAGTCATGAGGCTGTTATTAGTGTATATAAAGTATATGTAAGTTTTAGAAGTGAAAATGCTTCTTAGTATTTCTTATGACCAGTGCATGTATTTGGTACAATCAGTTGTTTCTGGATATAGGAGATCATGTGGTGGACTTTGCTTCCAAGAGATTCATCTGTATTTAATTGCTGTATTTCTAGTTTGGGCATTTAAACATCCCAGAAAAGAAAATAAAAGTATAACACTTCATATTTTAGGTTAAGAAGCAAGAAATTTGTCCCTAATCTCCTGCTTGAGCTGATGCCTCTGTAGATCTTTTAATTAGCTTGTCATTGTAGGCAGGCCAGATAATTGGGCTGTGTGCCTCTGTTCCCCTCCAGAACATTCTTTTTCTCTCTTCTAGTCAGCGATCTGTGTATCAGTAATAAGCAGTTTCAAGCCATAGCTGATTGTTTAACAGTATATTTACCATTCTGTGTATATAGTTCTGAGGAAATGGAAGATGTCAGCAACATGTTTTGATCCTGGGGAAATCCACAACAGCTAAACTATCCCCTGAGGTGCTCCTGCACCCTGTGAACTATGGCATGTTGACAGCTAGAAGATAGATGCTTTGCTATATCTTTTATCCACAGAAACTTGTATTTGAGATTATATGTTGTGGTTAACCCTATATTTTGAGTAATTGCACAGAAGACTGATAAAAATGCACCTCCTATATAAATCAATCTCAGTATAATCCAAAGAATTAGGCTATTAATAGAATTGTAGTGTTTTAGTGGTACTCTTCCATCTGTAAGTTGGAACATGCAGACTTAATGAGAAATTCTTGCTCTGTTTTTGAAAAATAATCAGGTGAACACATTCATATAATGATAGTGAAATATTTACCAATAGGTATTCACAAGCTAAAAAACAGTTATTAAAAAGACATTTTAAAATCTATAGCTTCACATATCTGACACCCAAGAAGTGGGCAAAGAATTCTCTGTAGTGTTAAAGCTGAGGGAGTTTTTTGTTTAGGCTTTTTTTTAAAGTAAGCTTTGGAGCACTAAATATGTGCAAGACAGGGCAAAGAGAATGACATGGGGATTTCTTGCCTCAGCTTTGCATCAGTTCCAGGTAAAATAAAGGAACAACAGATAAGACTTGATTAATAGAAAATCAGGAGAATAACATAATTGGTGTCAAAGTGAAAAATAAGCTATTTTTAATGAGATTAAAAGTGATAGCATTGAATACATCTTTCTGCAATGCTTGATGTGTTTTTGAGAAGTTACATAGTGTCCAGCAGTCATACATTCAACTGACTAACAATATTGATATCCTGCAGATGTCCATGTCAAAATATAATTCCAAATGGAAATCTATGCTCATTAGATGTACTTCTAGCAGGACTGGGACTAAATATTAAGCTGGACTTCTAGAACAAAATTATGGGCAGAAGTTCAGAACAGTGACTCTTTGACTCTCAAGGCAATTTGTATTTGCTAATTATCCACCAGAAACTCTAATGTTACTGGTGAAAGACCAAATACAATCTTTTTACTGGTGAGGGAGTTGTGAGTAGGAATAGTGAAGCTGCTCCTGGCCAAGGGCAACTGCTATTAAGAACTGGCTATCCAGTTTTGGTGATAGTCATGAGGAAATCTATTGGGGGAAAAAGCAAGCAACCAACAACTTTCTCCCAGAAGAACCATTAGGAGACTTATAAAAATTGAAAACATTTGCTTCAGCAAGAAATTAAAAGATATTATAATTGCGAAGATAAAGTGAGCTGGTTTTGATCACATTATGTAATTAAATGGGCAACAGAATCTTCAGTGTGTAACAAAGGTTTGGGATGAAAGCTATTTGAGCTTAAATTTACAGAAGACAGGCAAGTTTTTAACTCAGAATGACTAATTATTGGAAGATTTTACTGATGTGATGGGTGGACTGAGATGGATACTTCACTGAAAATGTGAGAATCTAGATTCATCTTCTTCCAAAGTATGTCATGTAGTCCCAGTAGGAATAAATTCAAGGAAGGACTATGTCTCACAGAGAAAGCCTGCTAGGTACAAGTGGCCTTTTCTGGGCTTCAGCTAGACATGTTTTGTAAAAACAAAAATAACACATTCTTTTGTCTAATCTTAGGCTAGAAAGAACACTGCTTAACATCAGTGCTATCTAATAGGTTTGTAGTCAAAATACTTCTTATTTGCAGAGTTGTCTATTTTTTTATATCATTCTTAGGGTAGTGCTTTTCCTCTTGACTGTAATGATAGGACAGCATTTGGATTCCTTGTTTTTTTAGCTTTTCTATGCTAACATTTGGAATCTTCTTAATTGGTTGTTTACTATCATTGGCTTTACAGAAAATGGAAAATAGAGAAGTTTTGGTTTGCTTCTTTGTGTGTGTCAGGTGTAATTTTTTCAATTGACTTCATCTTAGATTTATTTGTATATTGTCTGTGTACAGAGTCTATGGTTTCATCATAAGTTGTTTTTGATAGCAATACAACATGAAGCATGCCTGTTTCCTCACCTTCCCCCAGACATCTGCTGTGCCAGCACAATGTTTGTATGGCTGAGCTGTGAACCAGCTCAAGGAACCGATCTAGCTTTTAAAACAACCTTGTAAAGACTATATGATATTTGGCCTCTTTCCAACATGTGAAGGAATTTCAAAAGGCAATGACTGGAAAAATGTTCCTGTATAGGTATTTCCTGAGGATGGCACAAACTTATTTCATAATAAAAATGAAAGCACAAGTTTTTTTTCCAGAAGCATTTTAGAACTCTGCCTTAGCTTGCTGGGAGAAATGATTAACATTGAATGAGGATGCAAGTGTCAATGAGTTCATTCACTACTTTTATAAGAAAAGGCTAGATGATTTTGAGGTGAGAGCAGTGAAGATGACCCCATCATTTTGAGAATTTCTTGGAACATTTTATGCTTACAAAAATAGATGTTCACCAAACTCTTATGCCAAAACTCACTGATGTCACAGGGTAGGACTAGTTCCTACATTGTCTGTGCAGGAAATAGTTTAATTTTAGATCTCTGAGTATATCAGTATATTTTAACCCTCCCCTCAATCTCTCAACTAATCAAAGTTTCACAGCTGAAGATATTACAGACAGAATAACTGTTGGAGGTTCTTGGTTTGAGTAACTTTGTATAGGGTATGGCACAACCATTGAGTTGTTTGGGTTTTGTGTTGTTTGTTGTTTTTTTTTTTTAAATATATAAATATTATAGGAAATGATCAAAGACAGAGTGTAATACTCTTGTGAATATAGCCTTTAATTTCTCAGGATATGCTGGAGGCTTTCCCTCACTTTCTCATCTATTTGATTAAGTTTTCACTTCATTTTCCACTGTACTAGATATTTTCTTTGCAAGAAACATATTAAAGTCCTTAGGTGTCCTTCCACACACCTAAAAACTCATTTGGCAGACTGAAATAACTTTGATACTGTCTTTTTGGGTCAATTAAAAATGCTACATTGCAAATGGTAATTTTCTCTTTACCATGCCTGGTAGGATCCAGTAATTCTGAGGAATGATGTCTGAATGCTACATTTGCTTTTTTGTAGTGCATTGATAGATAACATCACAAGTCAAAGTTACTGTGTGTTTGATCCAGTCCACGTTTTAACTTGGGTTAAAAATTCTATTTTCCTACCACTTGTTTCACTACCACTGACTCTTCTCAATACTGTTAAAGCATTGCTCCCTCATAGCTCTTTACTAGAGAGTCTCCTGTACTCCAAAAAGACCTGCTTAGACTTCTAAATCAACCAGGCAGTGCTTTCTTCTTGGTGTCCACAAGTGCTTTGCTCCTCACTGAAAAGAGTGTAAAGGCAGCAGTTGCAGATTTTTGTTTTCAAATGCTGATTTTTGTTTGACACGGATCCAAGGAACAGCTTGTGGCCAGGCTCTCAGCTGCCCAGTTCCACTGGACTAGAACAGTTTAATCTTTTGAGCTGGAAGGGGGGAGGCTGAGTTTAAGGACCTGTCGCTGAAATATTGCTTGCTAACGTGCAGCTCATGTGGGTAAAATCCAGTGAGAGAGGATCCCAAATGCATCAGGTTCATGGCTTTGATCTCTCTCTGTATTTCTGTGCCTCTGTGTCTGTATGAATATTTTGAGAGAAAAATAATTATTTTTGAAGGTGATTGATATTGATACAACATATTCAGCAGTTATGGGCTATCTGTGCACATCTAGGACTTGTATTTGGATCCATTTACATTCTCATCTAAGTTGCTTTTTTTCCCTGTTTACTCATCTCGGGTACAGTTGCGTTTTTCCTTTCACTGATATTAGATGAGTGTAAAGCCATTTATATAATCTGCTGATGGGTGGAATACTGTGGGCTCAATACTACTCAATAATTAGGAAAAATTTATGCATTTCATTTCTTTCCTGGGGAGTTCACCAACCATTTCTATTATAATTGTTAAACTTTTAAAGTAATTCTCCTGATCATGCCTCAAAACTACCTGGGACCAAGGCTGGAAGAATGAGGAGCTTTGAAAGCTGTGGAGGTACACAGCTGTAAAAACTGCATGAGGAAATATAGTATTTTTCAACCAAATATATCATGAGTCTACAGGGACTAGTAAACTTTGGGGCTTCATTCTGCACTGGCGTAGCAGATGATTGCTGTATCACTGTGAAATGAGACAGAGTTGTGGAGGCTCATATGTCAGCTCAGTGACAGGAACTTTCTGAAGACAGTTTGCATGCTGCTATAATTTATAGTTAAATTTCCAGTAAAAGACTTCCACAAATTTAAGTTGACAAACTAGCTCAATTCATTGCAGTTATGGATGATGCACCACTTCTCATTGATATACACTTTCTTTGTTAAAATAATTTGAAATTCTGATGTAACATACTTCTTAGGAAGTATTTCTGAAGCCGATTAAGATGGTTCTGTGTAAGCATGCTGCAATTAGCTACACCCTTTGATGATGTAAATGTAAAACTGCAGCAGGTGTAAATATAGGGTATTGTAATATTTTGAAACAGAATACCATGGTGGCTAAAGATGGTTGTATATAAGCATATAAGTTTAACAAAATTCTGTTAATCACAAACGGTTCCTTAGTCATCAGGGAGGTTAATAGGTAGATTGAACAATCAAAGAAAAAATCAGCTACAAAGGTGCCTCTGGAGGTTGTCTGGCTTGATCACCTGCTCAAAGAAAATGCTGACTTTGGAGATCAAGGGGCTTGCAGCTTTACATCATGGCTTTACTGTTTTATCAGGATCTCTCCTATCTTCTTCATCTAGTTACCTGTACTTCCCTTTAAAATCTGACATTTTTCCTTCCTGTATAAACCAAAATGTCAGAGGCTAAATTATTCACTGAAGATTTAGCAGAAAAAGCAGGATGCTCTAAGCATCCAGCTGTTAGAAAGACAGACTTTGGGTGAATGAGATTGATTTTGTAAAACTTGTGATATCAACTCTTTATTCCACTGCGAAGTTGTCTGTTTAAGACTATTTATTGCCACAAATGCTCTATTTATACGTTTATCTTACTGAGGATAATTCAATTTAACATCTTGAAATATATATGAAGAATAGAGGGAAAATTTATGCCTTGTGCAGTCAGCAAACATTTGTACCCTGTTTGACAGTAAATCAGATGCATCATACTGTTTCTCCTTCTCTGGCAAGTTAGGAAGAAAAAGATCAAGAAGTGCTGGCAGCCAGTATAGCCTTTTAAACCTAGGTAGCTGGTAATATACTGCCTGGACACTTCAGTTCTTGCCAGGGAAAAGAAATAAGATTTGGAAGTGTATTTGATTTGTGCTGCTCTGATTTAAGTTGTCCAGTTTCTGCTGATGGATCAGAATCCCTTTTTGTTTTACCTCTGGTAACAGCTGCAGTTCAAAGGACATAGAAGTTTGAGATTTTAACATTTAATCCTCCCATAAGTATAATGAAACATTAATCTGCTGTGTGGCTTCTTGTGAAAACACAAATTGTCTAGATTAATGTAGCTGTGTAACCTCAGAACCTGTTACATTTCAGCACTACTGAAAGTTAAGCAGAGATGAGATGACTGACTGCAAAGTTTGCTCAGGTAGTGTTCTTCTACCATGCTGCTTTTAAGCACTCCTGCATCTGAATGTTCTCAGACCCATATGATGTCTTCCTTAGGGCAGAAGTCCTTAAGTGGAAGGTTCAAAGTAATTTCCCCCTCAACCATATGCTACTTTAATGGTGACAAGCGGGAGTGAGGAAATATGCCTCTGTTGCAGTGTTACAAGAGGCATTAGTTTTTTGTGCTATGGGCTCTTGCATTGAAATGTGCTTAGCAACAACAATCAGAAAATCCAAGAAACAGGACACAGGGATGATCCACTCTGGTATCTCTTTCATCATTAAGGCTCCAGGGAACTGGAATGAGATAATAAAAGTTCACGTTGTTTATATAGCTTCCAGAGTAATTGTTTTTCCTGGCTGGAAAAAGGTGTAACTTAAAGGTCTATTTTGTGGTCCTGGCTATTTATTCAGGAATGTGTATTTTCTGTATATTCTAATAAGTCTTTGCACACGCTCAGAAATGTTTGTGTCCAGTGACTTGATTCACATTTCAATTGAAAGGTAACCTTCCCAACTTAAAATTTATCTTTTAATTGTTGTTTCAAACATTTCCTTTCTTTAAACAGGAAAATCTTGGCTTTATTTTTTTGCAACAACAACAACAAATTTATTAGGGAATTATTTTTAGTAAGATTCTTAGTGAGAAATCAGTTTGTAATTTTTGGAAGCTCCTTTTCCTTGTTTTACAAAATAATGTCTTCCATTTTAAAGCCATTTTAGCATACTGGTGAACAGATCATGCATTGCAGTATACTTAAATTTGTCCCTTTCATGGCAGTAATGCTGAGGTTGTAGGGCAGTAATAGTGCTGGATCTGGCTAAGGATGAGAAATGCCCACATGCATGATTCAAACTTGGGTAACTTCCAAGAAAAGTGTGGAGAGCTCTGTAAAAAGGTGGTGTAGTTTCCAAGTAAGCTGTTTCTGAACTTATGCAGGGAATTTTTGTTTAGGTTTATTTCAGGTCTTCCCTAGAGTTGAGTCAGCACAGAGGTTGGGAGATGGAGGATGCTGCTATAAATGCAGGCGTTAAGGACTGATTAAGGCAATGGACTGTGAGAAAGCTGTCTCAATATGGTTGTAGGACACAGATTAGTGATGGTGATAGCTGAGGAGACTAAGCAACTCTTTTACAAAGCATAAACTGCTGTTAAGGTTCAGAAGTCTGTGATTCCTCTTAGTTGGGTGAGCTTCCAAGTATTTAGGTGGATGAGAAGCTGTGGTTTGCTTGCAGAACTGCATTTATTGATAGCAGATACTTAAGCATGAAACTTAGTGTTCCTGGTGTCCCTCCTCTCTCTTCCTTTTTCTTTCTTCTACTCCCCCACAAACTCCTGTGGTTTTTGTACATGTTATGGATTATTTTTCTATACAATTCTTATGGTAGCCTTTTGAAAGTTGCTTGGCAACTACGGATTTTCGTTTGTGAGGAGTTTGCACACAACAGTCCTGTTTAACTAGACTAAACTAATATCACATTAAATTCAGCATTGATGTAGGGCTTTGCAAATGCACAGATAAGTATGTAGGTGTCTTCTGAAATTCTGACGGATCAATTTTTAGACTGTTTTACAGACCTTACCAAACTTTAGAGTGTTTATAACAATCTTGGAGGGAGAGAGTAATGTCCAGAAAGGAATCCCGACTTCCACACCAGGAGGCTTCCATACTGGTTAGAAAGGCTCTTCTGTGAGAATTCACTTTAGGACAACCTCTGTTGACCACCAAGATACTTCTTGCAAAGGTGAAGATACATTTTCAGTGTTTAAAACAATTACTAAAATGAAATCAAAGGAGTTGGGGAGACTCCTTGCATAATATGGGGAGTGCTGGATTTCTACTCACTCAATCTGTAGTCCTTAGCACAGGAAAATGATAGGAATTCAGCCAGTACAGCCATGACTCAATCTTTTCTTTGGTAGGAGCTGTTTTGACTGCTGAGACAAGACTATGTCCTGCCTCTGGCTAAGTTCCAGCCTTCTGCTGAAATATTTCTACCTTTGAATGGCTCTTATGCTTATTCTGTTCCTGTAAGAGCAAGAAATGCTATTTACCACTTATTTTTACAGTGAAGAGTTTAATACAAATTCAGTCTTGACATCAAAACACCACACTATAAGTTTGGTGGAGATAGGAGGTCTTGGTCCATTAGGTGTCTGTTCATCTTTACATCCACACCTCTCTGCAAGAGTTCTGACTTTCACCCAAGTTAGTAATGAGATGATCCGACTCTTGGTGGTCTTTGGAGATACCTGCACAACACATGACCATTGTTTGCTCTCTAAACACACTGGCTTGTGATTGCTGTAGTTCTGAATCTTGTGCTTCCTTATCTTGTAGTCCCACTCTGTCATATTTAAAATTGGTTTGAAAGTTCCTTGGGGCAGTAGAAACCACCTATAATTAATCATGTCAGGCATCTAGCGTAAATGCAGTACAAGATAAATGGCAATAGACAGTATCAGTTGGCACTGCTGGAGGTCATGACCTGGGAAGTCATGCTTATCAGACGGTGAGAGTAAAGAATTGAGTGGCAGGGGGTGGAATGTGTGTCCAAAGCAAAGTCTACAGATAGTGGTTCTCCTTGTACCAGTCCCTCTTCTGAAGTTTCTAAGGACCTTAAGGCTCTGAAGTTGCTGTTTGGCAACTTTCAGAAATGCTGTCTATCTGCACTACAAAAGGAGCCAGCTGTGGGATTCACCTACGATCTGCAGCCTTTATATGCTTAATTCCCTGGGTACTGCAATGTGATCTATGGGATAAACACACTCCCATAGATACTGTATCTTGTTGGCTCTGTTGAAATTATAGATGCACGTGATGTTAGATAACTGATATTTTCCTCAGAGGAATACTGACAATTATTAAAATAGTGAACACTTTTTGAAAATACAGTATGTGTTAGGAATATGCCAAGGCATAGATCCCAAAGGAAGTTGGTCTCCAATGTCCCTTTGAACTTAACCAAACTGGGCACCTACATAACTATCTTAAAAACTTTGAGCCTTAAGCCCATAGGACATTTTCTTCCTGCAGTGTGTGTACCCTTGAGAATAGGATTTAGCATTCAGAGGAATTCACTCCTGTAGAGTGAATTAAACTGAATATTTTTTTATTCTTGTAAGACACTTTTTTCCTTAAGAAGAATGGATTAAAGCCTTTAGCTGTGCAAGCACAGAGTTAAAAGTATCAGTGGAAAAAGATAAGGATAGATTATTTCTTTGACAGTTTTGTCTCCCTGCTGTGCCAAGTGACAGCCAAGATGTTATTTTAGAGGAAAGCTTTCCATGCTGCAAATGGTGGCACAGAAATTCTTTCATTTGGCCTGATCTGAACCATAACTGATCCTGGTGATCTTCATGCTGATGGCAATTTAAGGTGTTGTGGATCCAAAGATACTAGGATCCATTCAGGGCCATCATAGCCAAGTGGGGCCAATGCAATATTTCCCTTAACACTTTAAGTAAACAATGCTTTGACTTAGTTATTTACATGTTCATAATTTTGAGTGGTATTTTGTGACACAAAGTGAATATGATCTATTTACTCTTAAGCTGATTCTGATGGACAGTTTGGCTCTAACACTGCTTTCTAAAATTACAAAGCAGGTTTAATGGTTGCATTTATTCATGGAAAAGTTAGATTTGGTTTTAGAAGAGCACAGCAAAAAACACTCCTAATGAAATTAAATTTCTGGTCTCACCTGACTGTGTATCTGGGAAAACTGCTAAATTCAGCATGTAGTCATGGGAGAGTAAATTAGAATAATTTTATTTATTGATTGGAGCAATGCTAGGTTAAACTAATATCACATTAAATTCTTGCAGTGTTCAGCATTGATGTAGTACTTCACAAAAGCACAGATAAGTATCTAGGTGTCTTCTCAAATTCAGAGAGATTGATTTTTAGACTGTTTTACAGACCTTGCCAAATTAATTTATGCAGTCATAAAAATGTTTGCAGAGGCACTATTCTTTAGGGCTGTCATTAATGGTTTTAGAGTTATAAAAGGACACTTACTACCTGTTTTTAAGATCTATCCTCTGTCAGCAGAATTCTTTTACAAAGAATGCCTGTATACAGGGAAGGATTATGTATATAAACATAAAATGTATACATTGAAGTAGGCAAATTTTATCTCTGGACTATCAGAAAATCCATGATAGAGTACCATATTTGAGACCATCAGAGAGAAATGGAGAGAGTATTATGGAATAGCTGTTTCCCACATGTGAAAACATGACAAATCAGTAACTCTCCAACTTTGAAATAATGATGCATCTGCGCATGTGCTCGTAATGAAATTTTGATATGCAACCTAATTGGTTTTGTGTGCCTGTTTCCACTTCATTTTTCAAGCTGATATAAAGAATCTTGAATGTTCAATGGAGAGACCAATTTGGTCACTTGAGACAGGTACATTCTTAAAATTGTGTTTTCTTTGTTGAATGTACTTTACTAGGAGGCAACATTTGCTTGTTTTCTTGGGTAATCATATAATAAAAATACATAGAATCCTTTAGGTTGAAAAAGCCCTTTAAGATCATAGGTTCCAACCATAAACCTAGCACTGCCAAGTTTGCCACTAAACCGTGTCCGTAAGTGCCACATCTACGTGGCTTTTACATGTCTCCAGGGATGGTGACTCCGCCCTGGGCAGCCTGTTCCAGTGCTTGATAACCCTTCCAGTAAAGAAATTTTTCCTAATATCCAATCTAAACCTTCAGTGGTGCAACTTGAGGCTGTTTCCTCTCATCCTATCACTTGTTACTTGGGAAAAGAAACTGACACCCAAAAAAGCCAACGAGGGGTAGAAAAAAACCCCCAAACACAAAACCAGCCTGCAAACTCTGAAATCTTATTTTTTTTCTATTTTTAGTTTTTCCACTACAGTGGAAAACAGCAGGCAACTAAAGAAGGCAATGACCAAAGTGTAGGATGCCAACAAGAGAACAAAGTCACAAGCCTTCTTAGCAAGAGTTCCCTTCCATTCTGCCTGTAGACCTGGTGACTTTTGGTGACTTCTTTAGCATTGAGTGCGTGTGTTTCTTTTGCCTTGACATGTCAGCTTGAACTGCGGTTATATTGAATTATTGGGCAGCCTAATCGAACGTGTGAAGACCCAGTAGCACTGCAGTTAAAAACTCAGTACATAGCAAAGGTAGTAAATCACACTGATTGCTTCTATTAATAGTAGTAGTTTAGCAATAATGCATTCTTATTACTTTTTATTTAGTACTAAAGAATAATATCTATATAAAATGTCTAACAATAAATAAATTTTTAAACTGCAGGTTTGTGAAAAGAGTATAGATTTTCCTTGTTGGTAAACCAGTGGCAAATCTGACTGACCCTGAAATTGCTGAGAACTTTTTCTTGAATTTAAGTAGAACTAGGAGTTGAAACCTAGCTACTTACTATTTAGTCCCTGTAGAAATGGAGTCAAGTTTTTTAGTATGTGATTTAGATCCACCAACACATTTATTTTCATAAATTGAAAGTAGCAAGAATTGGCGGTGAACTGAAAGGAGTTACATTTTGAAATAAATCCATTAAATTTGGGCTGAAGTTCTCTGAATTGGCTCCTTTGGTTTACATCTTAAATGAAGTAAATACATAAAATTTGGGATTCCTTTCTCTGAATTGTCTTTACTGGAGGTATACTAAGGCTGATGTTGCACAGAGCACTCTGGTAGTGAGCACGGTTGGGTTATCTCTGAAGGTGAGAAGTCATGTGCCATGTTGGTAAGGTGGGCTCCCAAGGGGAGGAGGCAGGGTAGTGTGCTTCATAGTCCCTCTAGTACTTGCCTTTCACTCAAAGATCTGCCTTGTCCAGCTTAGACAAATGCATTTGGAATTTAAATACCTGGTTAGTGAAGAGTAGGGTGGGAGATACAGAACTCTTGTCTTTAACTGAGAACTTGCTTTGTCTTTTTCTTGATTCATTAGGCAGCCTGGCAAGCCCTGGAGCAAGCTCATCCAGGTGAGAGTAATACAAGGCCAACTCTCATCTGGGAATTCCTCTGCAGCAAGCTCTGCATCTCTGGCTGAGCCACTTTATAATCATTGCCATCTAATCAGTGCTGCTCTTCTAATCTGAAAAGGAAGGTTTCCTTTTTGCTAAAAATGTAGAGATTCCATTCAGATATTTTATCTTAACCTACATGAAACAGATAACTTGGAATGTGCTATTTTTTGGTCAGGCAAAATTGATTGCAGAAGTGGCTTCATGATGTGGGTAGTGGTTCAGGCTGATTGTTAAGCTGGATGTGCTTAGCTAGACCTTTCCCTATGCAATGAGCTTTACTCCACAACTCAAATGGTTTTAAACTTGAATCAAGGACTTACTACAATCAGTAGAGGTTTTTAAAAATGCAGCTAGTAGCAAAAATTTGAAATGGCTTTTGAAGAGGGGACAGAGATAGGAAATTTTTATATACTATTTTCCTAGGAATCACTTTCATAAGATGTGATTATTCTGTCTCTTTGCTTTCCTTCAGCAGGATAATTACAGTCAGACTGTTGGGATAAACTCCTCTATGTTTAGGAATCATTCAAATGCTATAATGTTGTGTTTATGGAAAGCCTGTAAATTAGCTGTGAGCACTCGAGAAATCATCATTATGGCTCAGCACACGGGTGGGGTTCAACACCCACAAACAGGCTTTTCTTGCTGCAAATGATATTTTTGTTTGTCTCAAATAAGG
The DNA here is from genome assembly GCA_020745705.1 of Hemiprocne comata. NCBI lineage: Eukaryota > Metazoa > Chordata > Aves > Apodiformes > Apodidae > Hemiprocne > Hemiprocne comata. The sequence continues at coordinate 11,626,509 of CM036600.1, forward strand.
ATCCATGCGTTATGGGTGACTTGGGAGCTATGTCTCTTCCAATTCTAATTAAAACAACTCATTTAAAAGAAGAGGATTTTAATTTTCCTTTCATTATTTGTAAAAAGCCCAAAAGAGTATTCTATCATAGCCTTTTAATGACAAAAGAAAATGCCTTCCACAAAACAGCAAGGTTCCGCACCCGAGAGAGTATCATGCCAGGAGATTTTTAAAGGAGTCTCTCTCAGATCTGGAAAACAAGGATCCACCTTTTTTTAAAGTCTTATGGAAGAGGTTTGCATCCTTTTTGTTACAAAGAAGACAGTTGTGGGGTTTTTTTGCCTTTTGATTTTTTTGATTTTCTTTAGCAAAATTGAATGCTTTCTATTAATGGGTTTCAACCAGCCATTTGGGTTTTGCAAGTTTTGAAATTTGGAATGTTGTATTTGTCTAATCTGTGATTTACCGTGTATGAAAAACAGGGCATACCAGATGTGTACAGACAAAGAAAAAGTGGTGGGGTTTTTCTACTTATTGTTGATATACACCAGTCTTCAAGTTCTTGCATTCAAAAAAAAAAAAAAAAGGTTGTCTGTAGTCTACTTCAATAAATGAACCATAACATGGCATTTTCTGGTCAAGAAACTTCAGGAAGTGTTTGGGTTATGCTTTGAAGTTGTTCTGAACGTATTCCACTTCTGGGATAATCCTGTCATCAAAGTCCAGGAGTCCCCACTGCCACCCTCACTACCTTCTGATGACACTATCTGGTCTTCTGGATCATTTTTTCCTGAAACAAATTTGAATAGTTAAATGCCTCTGAGATTGTTAGTTGTGGTGAATGTGCTATACTGATTATAAGAAAAAGACCTCTGTATTTTGGAGATGCATACTCCCAGTGTGATAATTTCTCTACTGGGATCCCTCCTAGATCCAGAAATTAAAAAATAATTTAGGTTAAAATGTTATGGAAAAAGCTTGCATAATTTGCAACAGATAAGGTAGATGGGTATTTGCTTTATTTTTATTAGAAATGTAGGTTCTACAGCTGTGGATGTACACCAGCTGTAGAACTGTTTGAGATTTTTGGATCCGGCCTTGACTGTTTTAGGACTGCACTTATGGAAAACTGCTAGAAACCTTATTATGGAATTTGATAAAGTCTTTAATTTCTTACTAGCACTAAAGGAAAGAACATCCTTATGTGAGTATTTGTATGCTTGATCCACATGATGCGTTATGAAATTTGCTACTCCTTTCTGTAGTATTTGATTAATCTGCCTATCTGGAAGTGTAGTAAAGCTAAATTAAATTTCTGTCAGTATGTAGAGCATTACTGACATGAGAGTCAGGGATTCAAGCACTGTGGAAGAATTGTAGCCTGAAGAAAATTTCATCCAGTCCACCTTCATTAACTTTAAATGGGCTTGGCAAGTCTGAGGTGTAATCTGGAAAGAATCTTGGAATACAGCAAGATTGTGGAAAAGGAACTGGGATATGAAAAGAATTTGTGGCCCATGTTGGAGAGGGAACACATACAGAGCTCAGAACGTGACCTGCATTCTGTAAAAAGCAAACAAGCAAGCAACAAAATGCTTTATCACTGCTTACCTTCATTGCAAGTCTTCAAAACATCCATTTAGATTAGTATTGATATTCTAGTGCTTAATCTGGCCGATGGGTAAATTGTAGGTAATGCTCTTCTGGTAGTAAGTGAACTAGAAATCACTGTTCTTGCCCTTTACTGGAAAATAACTGACAAAGTTTTGATATTATAAAACTAGCTTGATTAAAATAAAGTCTGATACTTAAGTTTTTAATGACTGAAGTAGTAAACGTATTTGGTTCTGCAGTGGTTTCATAGTTTGTTCAAATTACTCATCAACTATTAAGGCACCATTTAATATGATGGAGTCAGTAGGACAGGAGAAATTTCTTGTATGTGAGCTCGTATGGAAATGTATGGGTATTTTTTATATGTATCTAGTATCTGATGTGTAACACATGTCCTGCAAAAGCTGCATTAACAAAATGCAAAGCTTACTTAAAGTGTTAGTGTTTGTTCAATATTTCAAAATAGTTCCTTGACACTACAGATCAGAGACAGAAATAGGCAGGTGTGATTTTGAAATAGTCTGCCTGATCTGATTCTAAATTGAAATACGATACAATTTTTACTTTGCAGTTAGTAATTTATATGATTACAAATGTAAGAGAGATTCTAATAACTAGTGATTTTTTTATGTCTATACAAGCTCTGAATCTACTGTAAACTTCAGAGGTGTAATTAGTTTAATATACTTCAAGAATAGGTGAGTAGGTCTATGATAAAATAATAATTGTAGAAGTAAGTTATTTGGCTTCAGTCTGCATCCCTTGCTCCAGTCCCTGCAGTGTTCAATACCATCCTTTTCCTTTGAGGTTAGTGCTCTGGCAGCAACAAAAATCACTTCACACCCTTCATCATCTTCAGAGCAGAGCTGGCCATTTTTAAGATGAATGAGACATGAGAGCCTGTTCAAGACAACCTGACTGATTTTGTACTGCAGTAACCGAGGAGTATTAATGTGAATCTTTCTTTCAGCTGCACCACAAGGGTGACAGCTGCCAATGGGAGGTAACAAATTAGAGGTCAATGAAAAGGAGAGATGGGACATATTGGTATAATAATTTTAAACACACCTGGCTTTAATATTGATTATACTTATTTGCCTGAGAAATCTGAGCATAATCGCTATCTGTTCTCATGACTTACAGGACTTCCCATTCTGTAGATCTTGGTGTACAGAACTGGGGCAATGGCAAAAACATGTTAATGAGAGAGTCTTGGGGCCTTGTGCTCTCCCAAGATTTGATTAGAAGCTAAAATACTTCTTCTGAAGGTCTAGTGGTTGAATCACATACCTTGCCAAGAAAGTAATGGTAGTTCAAATAATAACACAGACTAGTGTAATTTGTCAAAAGCTCACTTCAAGCCAGGTGTCCTACAGTTAGCTAGCTATAAATTGGTAATTGTGTGAGTGCTATGCCTTCCTACAGCAGTTATTTTAAAAACATGGCTTACTTTGTCATCCATTCTTCCCCATCCCTACCCTCCCCCCCCAGTTTCTTATAGGACTCCAGTACACAGAAATTAGTCAACAGACCCTTTCAAAAAATGTACGTTAAGTTCTTGGTGAGTATGGGACCACCTACTAGTCTCTGTGTAGAGAGACAGCTCTGAAAACCAGGTGATGAGCATAAAAGAGGTTGACTTTTTTTATTTGTGTGGTGAAAGGAATAAATTAAACTGGTTTATGAGTATATAGCAAACTGAATCATGTTTGCTAACTAAACTCTTAGTCATCAGATACCTTGAGCCTGTCTGGAGATCCTGAAGAATTTAAGTGTATGGGCCCAATATTTCTGAATTGAGCAGGAAATTTTCCTAAGCTTTGCAGTAAATAAAGGTGCTTTTGTTTTCATAGAAACACTTTCTTCAGCTGCTGTTTGGTGGTGGTGAAAAGAGGTCTGTGTGAAAGATGTTAAGAAACTGTAAAAATATTTGAATAGCGTGGCAAACTACCTCACATTCCTGAATAGGAATATGCACCTAGCTGTGGGCTTCATAATGCACCAGTGCATTTACCTGATTCTCTGAAAGACACTGAAGAGATAAGTGTTCACAGTGGTGTTCGCAGCCAGGCTCCATTTGTATCTCTTCTGCTTGCTTGCTGAAGAAACCACAATCACCTTTAGCATTGCATTCTCAAATTCTTCTGCTCATTGTATACCAATTTATAGCATTGGGTTAGTGAGAATATTCCTTATGCATCCATTTAATTTTCAAATGCACCAATATATGTACAAATATAATTGTACAGCTGAGCCTTCATTTTGATTTAGTAGTCTCATTTTCACATAATAATTTGAGTGCTTTCTTATATATTTTTTCCATATATGTTTATCTTTGCTATAGCATCAAACATCTGTATATTATTTTAATGCTGTTATTTTTATTTATACTTAATTCTGTGCCTTTTGTTGAATTTTGCTCATGAATACTCCATAAAACCAGTTTGTTCTTGGGTGTTTAAGTGAAGTTGTAAGGAAAACTAATTTTCATAGAAAAGCTAGATGGAATATTTTAACTTATCACAACAAACTGTTCGATATTTTCATACTAAAGAAGAAAATATTAGTGTCTTGTTTTTATAATATGACTGTATAATAATAAATTCAACTCCTATATGAGATTTGTTGGGCAAAAGAAAAATCAAAGGAAAATGTACTTCTTAGTCTCCTGGAGTGTGCAGGTATCTTCCAGTGTACATAATTCTATACACAGCATATTTTACAGGTTTGAATTCTTTATAAGACTACAACCTAAGTTAGAATTTTTTCAGCTTTCATTTTTTTCTGCAGTCAGATGATGTGTTATCATTTGATACACTGAGATAAAATGAGTAGTTTTATCCTGTATTATGAGTATGTGTAGCAACACATTATCATTCATATGTAGTAGTAAAACCACCCTTGTACCAGATTTATGGTCACTTAAAAGAGATTATAAACCATTTTTGTATGGATGGTTTCAAGACATTTCATGAGGTGTGGCATTGTAACATGATTTGTGCTAAATTATTCTATGTGTCTCTGGGGATAAGAAATCTTCCAGGAGGGAAGATGTACAAGGAAATGCATTATCCTTGCTTATTTGAAGGCTGTACTCCTTATTACGAAGGAAACCTGTTATATCTTTAAAAATTGATAGCTGTTGAATTGCAGCTTTTTGTGAAAATGCCTTTTTATGATACAGTCATTGTGCAAATGGTCTGAAGAAACAGGCAGAATATTGTTTCTCAGATATATTACTAAGAATAATGGCAATTACTGTTGTAACTCAGTGAGTTCAACTTTTACTGGATCTCACAGGTTTTATTTAAAATCATGTCATTCTTAGTATTTTTTTTAATGATAAGGATTATTAACTTTAAGAAAATGGGTTTTTGTAAATAGCATTCCTTAACTGTGATTTGTGTCCAGTCACTTGTCACATTGTGTTACTTCTGCTCTATGCTGCTTTTGTATTTGCTGAAAAAGAGCATGAATTCAAGTGACAGAGGATTTCATGTTTGTGTTTTCAATGGAAGGTATTTAATTTAACATTGGGTAAAACTTTCATAGTTACAGTTGTGTTCACTTAATATAGTTGTCCAAATATTTATTAATACTACATGATTTGCAAACAGTGAAAGAAAATATGTGCTGCTACCCATGAAAGAGTTAATTTGCTTTGCACTGTTCATCTGTTTCTAATGGTGTCTCCAACACACTGGATGTTTGGCATCACAACTGGTATAGGATGTGTTGAAAATAGCTGAGCTGTCACCAAAAATGGCTTTCTGAGGGACTGCTGTATCTGACATTCTTACCTGTGGGATTCCTAGCAAGGCGTCTGCTGGAAGCACGAAACTCAGCCCATGGATCAGTAGGTACTTGTATACCCAATTCTTTCTCTGCTGTGGTGCTCTCTAACATCTGTGGTTCTTGCCCAGGCCTATGCTGAGGAGCTGCTCACTTTTCAGTAGATGGGATTTTGCTCCTTTCCTCCACTCCTATTATCCAAGGTACTTTTGCAGTAGCTCAGTGATTCTGAATTCCTTGCCAGTGATTATAAAATCTGCCAGGCTGCCCTGTGCAAGGAAAGCTGAGTAGAGAAGAAAGGATGTACATTGTGGGACACTGGCCTATTCCCTGCAGCTTATGTTTGGTAATACAAACATGGTCATAGTGATAATTTTGGGGGTTGGACTCGATGTCCAGAGGTCCCTTCCAACCACTAACATTCTACGAAGATTCTATGATTTCTGTTCTTAGTCCCTGTTCCTGTCCTGATCTTTGGCAACCAGGTTTACTCCCTCAGAAATCAGGGAGGATTAAAATAGAGCTTTTCTCTAGATGAACTTGTTTCTGCTTATTTCTCTGAAACTTCTAATGAGCTGACAAACTGTTGCATTAGTAGCAACAAATGCCTGTCCACTGAGAAGGATCACAGATCTCATGTGAACTTCCATCCAGTCAGGTATCCATCTCCTGAAGAGCCTCATGTGGTGGAAGCGATTTTACTTTGTGTGGAATGGAGTGCATTGAGCGATTTGGCACAGTGTTTACATCACATTTTTCTTTTTTTCCCCAGTTTTCAATACACACTGTGCATGAAGACTGCTTAATTTAGTAGGGATTTGAAAAATAAACCCCTTTCTCTCTAAAATGAGCTATATCTGCTCCTGAACACAGGATAATCCCTGCTTGCTCCACAGATCCATCTATTCCTGGTACAAAAGGGAGAGATTTGTTTCAGCTTCATTATTCATCTTTTAATTATCTGTTAATGTAACATGAAATATCATCTGGTGAACTCAAAGTTGCATTGCTTTTATATAAAGAATTATGATTCATGGGAAGGAGTGCCAGAACTGCCTAGTGAGAGCTGTGCAGTGAAGTCTTCCTCTGTTCTTCTACATTTCACCTACGTTCCGGAAGTTTCTGTGGAGTATATTGCAGGGATTCAGGTCGTGGCTTTTTCTTTTCCTTTTTGATAATAAACCATATCACAGTAAGCCATGTCAGGTTTCAGGATTAGGCCAAACCCACTTATTTTAATAAGTGTTTAATAAGTTTAATGGCTAGGATGCTGCTTTCAGGTCTCAGTATTTTTCAGGCTGAGTTTTGGAAAACAGAAGGTCCTTGGGTTATGCAAAAGAAGAGCAATCTTGTATTCTGTAAACTTAAAATTGTTATTCTAGGGTATGGCACTAAGGGACACAAATGGAGACAAATCAAGATACACTAATTTAAGGCAAAGCAGAATCCCTTGTGTATATTACACTGAAATCTAAATGGCAATTGCAACCTTCTTAAGAAGCTTCCTTACTTAAGGTTCCTGAAATGTAGTGAATACTCATCTTTTATGTGTGGAACTGAAGGCACTTCACTTGTAAGAATGGGTGTTTTTGTTAGCTGTCCTACACAAATGCCTTTTTTTCAAAGGAACCCAAAGGACTGGCATCTAAATCCCTTTGATGCACAGTTTCATTAATGAAAATGAGCGAGTACTCTCCCTTTGTATTGGCAGACAACCTATTTCAGTTAACTGAGTACTCAGGCTTTTCTGAGGACACAAAGTAGCACAAGTACAATGGGCAAGGCTGAATTCTCACATCTGTGCAGATGCTCAGTTCTGCTTGAGCATACCCACCTTGGAGGCTGTTAAGCACCCGGAGCTCCTCATCAATTTAGATATGAGAGTGCTTATAATTTAGTTGCATAATGGATATTTGAAGAAATCTATTAATTGTAATCTATACTGAGACTAGTTCGAAATCTCTCATGTTTCCTACCTAGGTTAGAAAAACTGTTTAATTTTGAAATTTTCATAGGAATCTATACAAGTCATTGATATGTGTCATGTTGTACCTATCTGGGAAATAGCTATATACATAGTGTTGTCAGCTAAGACTAATTAAAATTGCTGGCAATAGAAACATCAACCATATGTTTTGTTATTTATTTGTATTCAGTACAAGGGTTGTTATGTGTTTCTCTTAAGAGTGTAAAGATATTGTGTGTGTTAAGGAAGGCAGCTTCAGTCCTCTTCACACTGTACTGAGCATTGTACAAACATGGGTTTTTTTATAGCTGGAAATGAGATACTCAGCTATAGCAGTGCAGTATTGATTGTATCTAGTATGACTTTCAAATCTTTAATAATTTCTAGAAAGAACTAATATGCCTTGTAAGAACCTAAATTTAGTATTTTGATCTTTTCCTTTCTTGAAGTTATGTTTTCCCTCTGATATTTACTGTAAATCAGAACCATGTTTGAAGATATTTTGCCTCCACTGAACTAAGGAATAGTAACTTGAACTAAGCTGTTTCATAAAAGAAAGAGTTTTACTGCCTCTATAAAAATCTCAGTAATTTGAATATATGTTGGTAAAGCTTTTCTGCCTGGAATATTATTTGCTCATGGGAATAATGCTTGGCAAATCTCTTGATGTGTGATATTCTTGCAACTAAAGTCCTTTAACAGAATGCCAGAAAGAAAATGTAGTCAGAGGTGTGCAACAGTGTGGGTAGAGTCAGAAAAAGTAGGTGCAACAGTTTTTTGTCTGCATATCTCTGCTGTGTTACCTTACCACACATCACAGAATGTAAGGCTAAATGCTCATGTCCTTATCTGCTTAGCACACTGACCCTGCAAAATTGTTGTGTCTGCCTGCAGCTGAATTCTGCGTTCTTCCTATGTTCCTTCTAGTGTGGCTGCAGTTGCTCTTAGTTCTGGAAACTTTGCAGCTACTTTAACAAAAATGTATTTTGTGATTTCAGCTTTGATTATTCAAAGGCTCTGCAATGAATACTGGTGAAACATCACCATTGTTGGTGTATTTTGGGCTATGCTCTTATCAGTAGGATTCATTCTAAGATATGCACTTAGCCATGCTCTGAGCTAGGGTGATGTGTAAGTGTTGATAAAGATTGTACGTATCAGAAATTGGGTAACTGAATTTGCTTCTGACCTGCTGCTGTTAAATGTGCAGCAGAAATGATGTTAATTGCTAGACTGATGAGCTGATTACTCACTTTAAGCATGTAATTTCTGTTAGCCTAACAGAAGAGCAGCTGTAACTTCACCCAGAGGCCAGAGATGGTGCCTAAAGAGGAGAATCCTGAAGAGGGCAGTTATCCTAAAGACGATAAATACAAGTGGTATTTCCCTTGATTACCCTGTCTTCTTCAGATCTGCTGATTATGCATAAAACAAAGGAGCATACTGAGTATTTTGAAACACTTCTTTCTAGAAGGATTCAAATGCAGCATGTGTGCTTTGGATAGCTTACAATGTTTTTGTGACTTTGCCTTCCAAAGGCAGGGGGGTCAGGTTTGCACCTCTTTGTTTAGCAGCCAAACTACCTGGGGAACCAAAATGCTTATGTCTTCCTGAAGGGATTAGGAATCTTAGATCTCTCATCATCTTTCTCTGCTATTTGAATATATTCCACAAATCTCTGTTTCCATGGAAAGCCATTCTCTGAATGGCTCCTTGAACTCTGTTTAGCCTTCCTCTTAAAGGATTTCCTTCCCATCTGCCTGTCCATTTGTTCTTCCTGCCAGTGTCTTGCCCAGTGCCACTGCAGCAGGCTAGGTACACAGAGGTGGCTAGTCCAAGAGTCCTGGCTCAGAAAGGAAAAGCACACAATTACAGGCACACAAAGCATAAGGCTTTGTATTTCTTTTATTTGCTTAATGTTATATACTTACCATTTGGTGAAAGGGGGTGGAGGGGGAGGTTGTTTGTTGCCTTCATTCTTACTTGTTAAGTGCAGATTTATGGAAATAACTTAGTTAATGTCTTCTCATCCCAACATAAGTGAGAAGTATTTTAGCATTCAATTGAGACCAAATGTTTTCAGATAAGGAGATGATGTCTTAAAGCATATTTATTGATATTTAATTATACATATCTTTCTACATAACATATCACATTTATGCACTCTTGAAATACACGCTATACTCAGGCTATTTGTGTTGATTCAGCTGCCATTAAATAATAGATTGTTACTGATTCTGAATTTAATGCTGGAGTCTTGGCTGTAGCATATTTAAATGTTATTGCTTTTAAGTAAAGTTTTGCTTCTGTTTGCAAGATTAGTAAGGTTGGATGGTGTTGGTTTTAAAGCTCCTAATGGTAAAAACTGTATGAAAATCCTTTTGCAGACTTCAGTGATGCATAAACTGGGAGCAGTTTGTGATTGCAGGATTTTCTTGTACAATATTTGTTCTACGTAAGAGAGAAAATTTAAACAGAGAGCCATGCTTGTCCTTAGCCACTCTAAATTGTTCTTCTGAATCACTTTTCCTATAGCTTGGGGGTGTACGATAGATATCTAAATTACTCTGTGATGTCATCTTATAATTAAGTGAAATTGTTAGTTTGTTAGATTCCAAATAGCTGGAATGAAAATTTGTCCCAGGGATGAATTATTGCACAGCATTGATTTTTGAATACTTCCATAACCTATTCAAACAACTTGTGTTTTTTAATTTCCACAGCAATAGTTATATAAACACATACGATTTTGCTTAGCTAAGATATTATCATTAAACTGGAAAAAATATTACCAAAACTACATATTTTAAGATTCCCCAAAAGATGTCGAGCAGATTGGATTATAGTGTATTCAGTGGATGGCTCACAGTAATTTGTGTACATATTGCAACTTAAGGCTGCTTGTATGCCTGACTTTGAAAGAAAAAAATTAATTAGGCTCGTGCTGTGAAAAACTGTTAACCAGACAAAATGTGGCCATTGTGTTTTTTTAAGACTAATGGCAGAGCCCTTTGGGGCAGTAAAATATGCAAGACTAAACTATTAGAATTAAATTTTACTTACTAATTTATTTTTTTTAAATGCAGGTTAGCCTGATTCACTTTTTGTTAAAAGAGGAAGATAAAACACTGCTTTTCCATTTGTTTCCAATTTTGGACTTCCTTGGAAATTTTAGAATCTTCCTTTGTGTCAGAGATCCATCTGCCTGTAGCGAAACCTGACCATCCGGGGCTCGTTTTGAAACCAGACAGTGAAACCCTATAAACAAGGTTGTTTTCAGTAAGCATGGCTGTTAACAGCAGGATTGTTTTCAAAATTTATGATTAGAACTAGCTGTCTGCTCCAAGAAATAGTATAACTCACTGTAAACTAAATGCTTTGATTTTATACTCATTAAAGATTCCCAAACTGCCCACCAATCAAGAGAAGCTCATCTCTGGCCTTATGGGAGTGGATGTGGTTCAAAGTAAATGAACTAATTGATTTGATAGATAATTCTCTATAGTCAGAGTGAAACCTGAGGAAGGTGAGAAATTCCATGTACTATTATTGGAGCATCTTCACAACAATTCTGTCTTTGAAAAGTCATTAACTTTCCTGATGGCTCTCCAGTCATTCATAATGACTGTTTGAAGAGTTTTCACTGAAAGGGCAGACTCAAGAGTTCTCCATGTGAACTACTGGTGTTTCTTGAGGTGAAAGATGTGTTGGATGGCTAATGTAGTAATTTTCCCATGGAAAATTAGGTCTTCTTGGGCTCATCAAGAAACTCTTTACTTCCACCAGTTCAGTGCTGACTAATTGCATGAATAAAGTAGAAGGGTGCTGCTCTTATAAACCATGAGAATATCAGACACCTCAATTTAAAAAATGACAAAACTTTTGTCTGCAGTCATGGCAAAGAGAATTAATACTCAGTTGTAACCTGTCGTGTAAAATCTGTCCTTCTTGCTAACGAATTGATCTGCAAGGTCACATTTTTCAATATTTGTTTTCACAGTGAAATACTTACAAGAAATGAGGAAATTTTGTACAAATCTCATCTTCACAAAGAAAAACTACTTCAGGATGATGCTAATGCTATACACTGACATACAGCATCACCTGATCCTCTACTGGTTGAAGATTGACTGATTTACAACCAAGAAATATGTGACTTTATAAAGTAAATATAATTTGTCTGAAAAGACTCTATTTTCCTTTATCTTACTTTTAGGGATCAGTTCTCTGCTTCTTACTTGTTGGGCTTCTCATTCATCCCAAATGCTCTGCAACAGCTGTTAGTCATCCAGATAGCTATGGTACAGCCAGCACTATGCTGTCTTTGTGTAGAACCACAATTTTGCCCTTTTTCATTGAAATATTCATAGTGAGACATTTCTGTAACAGTGAAAGTTGAAATTGATCTAGAAAGGAGGCATCTTGTCAATAAACCTCTCATCAGATCACCACACACAAATCCCTGCTGGTTTGCATCAATCTTTCCAAGATTTTATCAAATCTGGGCTCAGGCTTGTTGATGTCATTTCAGCCTTTGAAAGCATTCTTCACTTGCCTGTCCTGGTTGAACAGGAGCTCAGACTGATACTTGAACCATTCATGAATGAAAACCCAGATGATGCCTTCCTACCCAGGGAATGGTTCATGAGCTCTATGCTAAACGAGTTGTCTTCCATAATGAAGTTATGTTGTTTCACTGTGATGGCAGGCTGAGTTACTTTAGTTCATTAGGCATGACACTGTATTATTCCAAGAATGGAAAGGACCAAAAACCAGTGGACTCTGCAATGATCTGTAGAAACCTGGTTCTTGTTCCTTTGTGTTTATTTGTTATTCCAGTATTGAAAAAATAGTGAAAAAGATCGACTTTTGTAGCAGGCCCAGATAAACCAAGCAAGTTGTATAAAACTAAATGGATATATTAAAGGAAAAAAACCCAAACGATCCAACCCCCCAGAACACTGTCTGTTATCTAGCAAAATTCTTATGATAAAACCATGACCTGAAAATACAGAAGCCTCTGCAAAATGAACCCCTGCAGGCTCCCTCTGGAAATGGGAAAGAACATGCTTGATTAAGCCTGTGCTAACCTTTCAAAATCATACCTCTGTGATATTTATTCCTTGAAATAATAAAAGGGGACATGTCAGATGTTGGAAAGCCATAGTGTACTCGCTTGCTACTGCCCTTTTCTAATGTAAGTGTTCCTCTCCCCGAGCAAACATTAAAAATAAAAAGTGAGGCCTTGGTTTGCCCCTTTTGGTGACCTTTATACATTGTGTGGCTCTGCATTTGCACCAGTTAAATTACAGCGTAAGAAAATTTCCATCCTTTTTCTAGCTCTGCAAGGAGGCCTAAGTCTTCTTGGTGGGAAATGGTAAGACATTCCCAGGTTTACGTGGGCAGATTGAGAGAACATAAACTCTGTCCCATGGGGTCTACAGGAGCCCACAGAGCCCCTGCCCTGCTGTCTCCTCCCACCCAGCAGCTCAGCCCATGCCTCAGGAAGGCTGGCACTGGAGGTCCAGGTGTTACTGGACAAGGACAGGGGGACAAGTTAGGCTCCAGGTCGAGTGCAAGGAGCAAGTCAGTATCTGCTGGAGGTGGGTCTGGGCCTGGCTGCAGCTGAGCTTGACTCAAGGTGATGGCAGCTGGGGTGATCCCAAGCAGGGCAGTGGTGGTTGGTGGGTGATGCCTGGGGCCTGGGCAGCTCCAGAGCCCACATGGGAGGGAGGAGTGCAGCTCCCAAAGGAGAGGTTGGTATGAGCAGAGAAATCTGAGGGGCAGTAGTCTTGCATGTTTTTGTTAAATGTGAGGCTAGACAGGTGACAGACCCTTAGGAAGCAAGTCTTCCCTGTTGTTTGTAATAATTAGTAAATTATTTTCCCCCTCTCACATTGCTCTGCTTTGCTTTTGTATGATTTCCCCAAAATTGCTCCCATGCTGATAATGGGGGACTATTTTCCCTGGGTGCCTCAGCAAGATGTTAGTGTTGGGAATTGCATGTTATATGTTGTTAATGATTAGAGGCAGAAATTAAATAGCCTAAGAGTTCAGAAATGTGCAGGGGATCTTGTGAGGAAAGCTTTTCCTTTTTGCTCCCCTCTAGTGTTGGTATTTACTGAAAGTTTGGCATGGGTCAGTGTAGTACCACACTGGAAGGCTGCATGGCTGAAACCTAGATACTCCTGACAGAGAAACATGATTCACTTCACTTTTACCTGAGGATCATTATATCATTTTAAGTAATCCAAGAAAAACAGTACCAAATTAACACACTGCAATATACATTATTTACCTACATTAGAGATTAGTACAAATAATTTCGTTCTGTGTATGATGCTAAATTATTCAGCTTAAATTCAGGACTGTTTTCTGGTTTTTAGTTTTTCCAGTCTTCCTAAAAATTCCAAATAACTACTATAATTCAGGAAACAGCTTACATTGTATATGTAGACCTAGCACCACATGCCTTAAATCTCTTACAGAAATGGAATATCAAAGTTACAATGGTGTAAAATAGGAGAAAAATACCTTTTTTCTGGATCTCTATGGAAGCTACAGAGTGAGTAAGAATGAAGTAATTAAGATAACTTTGAAGTCCTACTTGTAGTCCTGTCATAATAATCTTGTCTCTAGCTGAATAAAATCATCCTTTGGATTGCTTTTTAAACCATATTTCATATTGTTTTTTGTTTCCTGTCATAATACTGTCTTACCAGTGAAACAACTTCCCTTGACAAGTCTGCCAAGTGGAAAATCGATTTGGTCTTAATGCTGACCCCTGTTTTGCTCTGGTTTAGCATTTATTTTTCATTGAATAAAAGGTATACTGTATTAGATAATAAATGTTTCTTTAACCAGCTATTGCAGCTTTTTCCCTAGTAGGCATAAACTGCTGTCAGGGCTTACCTCAGCTGTTAGAGCAGCTGTGAATATGCCCTGCTGATCTCATGGAAAAGCTGGAGCCAGGAAACTAAGATGTCATGAAAATAGCTGAGGATGAGGTTTCGAGAGAAATATTCCTGTAATTTGTTGGATTTGGGGAAGTGCAGTGTGCAATTCTGACAACAGTGACAGATTTATAGACTCAGTACACTAATTAAAAAGCAACTTACTCTAATATATTAATCTGTGAAATGACAGCACCAGAGAGAGCTTCTCTGTTTTGTGTGCAAGCATGGAAACGCTGAAGAGCCCTTCTCCTGTAATGACAGAATTGTATACAAAATTCAAGAATAATGGTAAACAAGAAGCAATCGAATTCATTCTGGTGTGAAACATATGGGGAGTTTGTTTTTTTTGCTATGAATTGTATGTTCATGTGCTAGATAAAGAAACAAAAAGTTTTCATTTGTTCCTTTCCTTCTCTTTTCATTGCTTTTACTTATTTTTTTTAATTTTTTTTTTAAATGGCTGTGGTTAAATCCCACTAAGAATCTAAAAGAGAAAAATCAAAGAAAATATTATTTAATCATTTGCACAACTACTCCTAACTACATTTTTTGCTCCTATCCTATGAGAGTAACATATTGGGATTTTCATGCCTTGGGATTTATGTGTAGAATTCCTTTTTATAAAAGTTTCATTTATTGGATAACAGTACAGCTTCCTTTCACCACCCACCAATAATCTCAATAGATGGGGCAACTTATTTCTGATGTGCATTTTAAGCACCTCTGGTGTTACAACTGTATTCCTACTTCAACAATGACTTTTGTGAATGTCTTGACAGATGACAAGATGACGGTTAAATGAAAATAACTGAAAAATTTGTTTTTTACAAACATCAATTCAGTTTGCTTTTGAATATAGAAAAGTAGAACTTAAATTTGTGATGGGTATCAAAGTACTAAGTCTGCATAAAGCAGAGGAATAATGCTCATTCAGGAAGAAAGTGAAGCTTTAAAAACCCTAAAATGAACATCTGTAGATGTTTAAGGATACAGTAGTTAAATTCCTTATACTTTCATTTATTTATTTGCTGTTTCTTTGCTAATTTTTTTCCCCCTAAACTTAATGGATAATATGTCCTTGAATATTTTCCTTATAGGCATCTAAATATCTGTTGAAGTTCCTAAAGCTGCAATTTGCTCATAATCTTCCATCTGTTTCAAATGCACTGTGAGCACATACAGTTGGATCTTCAGCTCTAAAAGCATCACATGAACTCAGTAGAGTTACATGGAAATTTTTCAGATGAGAATCTTACTTGTTATATTTGTATCTCCTTTTTTTTTTTGGACACAAACTTGTTTTCATCATATGATTACAATTTTTTTCATCTTTCTGATCACAAATTGATAGCAATTGCCTGATTTTGTCTGAAGTTCACATTCACAATTATGTGAAAAGGAGCTTTGCAATATGGGTGTGAACTTTAAAACAATGTTTAATCGAAACTCCTTTCATAAACTATTTTTTCTAAAAAAATGTTTACAAAGAGATTTATTTTTAGTACTTTGCTTATGTTGTCAGATTCCTGTAATGGTGACATAGGTCGTTGTGCACAAGGCTGTTGTTCATGGCCAGGGAAGATGACAAGGACTGCTCTAGGTTAAAAATCTGTATTCACCAGTTAGAAAGGTCACACTTTGCAATGTCCCTGTGCATTGCTTTTTGCCCTCAAAGACTTCATCTTCAGTTGCCTTATTGGAGAAATTCCTTGTGATACACAAAGGACCCTGGTATACCTATTGTTTGAAATAATTATTCCACTACATTAGTAGCCATAAACCATATATAAAAATGGGATAGGGTGAAAGGATTTGATGGAAGAAATAGTCTATTTATTATAAATTGTTGTAATTATTTTTACTGTCACTTAGCATAATCAGAAGACCAGGATAAGAGCCAAAGAAGAAATTTTGACGTGATTGACTTTGCATTACAATATTTTTTATGTTCAATTAGGAAGCTACAGCAAACTTAGATTCATGGTATTGTCTCTAGATATCTAATTTACTTTGTAATAATAAATCAGTAGCTAAACTATTAAATGCTGACTCTGAGTAGATTTTCTGTGTGCTGAGTCTCTATAGGTGTCTCTCTAGCTGAAAAGTTTGATTGTTCATTTTTAAGTATACAATTCAGGTCAGCAGGAAATAGCTTCTACAAGCATTCAGCAACCAAACCTTACCAATTCAATTTTCCTCCCAAATATGTTTTATAACTGTCCTGGTTTGAGTCAGGAAAGAAGCAGTTTTAAATTTCATTGAGTTAATTTAATTAATGATTGCAGATTTTCATCTATTGTAATAACACTTGTAATTAACCCCAACCTCCTGCAGGTCTGGCACGGGCATGCAGAATGCCATCTTTGAGGTACAAAAGAAGCCAAGGCAGATGATTTCATTACCACCAGTGGGGTGTATTTTGTATCTTTGATATTACTCTTCACATTCTGACACAAGTCGTAAGACTTTTATTGCAGCTAAGATATATAAAATCCTGGTGTCAGGTTCTTAATTCTTGGAAAGTAGTAACTCTTCTCATCTTCTATTACAAAAACATATAAGCACTACTCAGTTTGTTCTGAATACATTTCTGTAGATGAAATACAGACCTTGAAGAGCTGAGTTCCCTTTCTCACTAATACTTGTGCTTAACAACACCTCCTTGCCATGAGACCTAAGCCAATTAATCTGTTTCTGTTCCCCTCAAGTGTAAAATAGGATAGCAGTTCATGACCACATTAATAAAACTCTTTAAATTAAAAGCACCATGTGTGTCTTTCCTGTGAATGCTGCTTAAGAAATCTTGAATGATTAATATCTGATTTTTAAATCCTAAGCTTTTCTTTCAGCAGGAGTTCCTTCTTTCTGTATCCAAAAATGATACTCCTAAGTTGCCACTACTGGTCAGGAATAAATACTGAAGTGAAATGAAAATAAATAATTTTATAGCCTCATGTACATAGTTTTGGTAGTCTAATAAGTGTTATGTATATAAATCTAGAATGTAAAATTCAAAAATAAACCTAGACCTTACAGCAACTTGGTAAAAAAAAAACCAATTAAAAAGTTTGTGAATTAGTGCCAGCAAAACAATTATTGTGTTGCTTATTTCTGATACATATTGTCAAAAAAAGAGACACCTGCCCTTATGCTAGATGAAATGCTATTAATACTGTAAAAGTCTAAGACAAATATAAGGAACAAGTCTTGTAGCAAACAGAGCACAGCTGTATCAGGCAATGCAGCTAACAGTTACAGACTGAGGCCATTGTTTGAGTTTACTTCCATTTAAGTCCTTTAATGAGAACACTGGCAGCTTGCTGGTTGTCCCTGGAGTCCCATCCTGTTAGTTCTACTCAGACAGCAATGGGCCTTGTGCTCTGACTGGAGCGTGACCAGTGGTGAGCCCTCAAACAGTATTGAACTCTGTACCTGGGAATGAGGAATCCATTTCAGAGCTTGACAGCTTTCCACCAAGTCTAATGAACCTGTGGAAATGAAGTATCCCCCAGACATTTGGTTTGGAAGTACAGTGCTTATTCATATATATATGTAGCCACAGTATGTGCATTGCAATTTATTTCCATTGTAGCTAAAAATTGGCATGAATTTATTGGGTCACATTCTTAATAAGTGTGATGAATCTAAAGCTACCTGCTGGAGATGAGTTGTTTAACAGTGGGTGGCTTCCTCAGTAAGTACCAATTTGAGATGCTGTCTTCAAGTGATCAAGCACTCACAAATTTCCTAAGTAAATATGTTTGTTACTTTTTGGCAAATATTTTAATTAGCTGTGGTACTTATGATCAGTGTCGCTTATGAATGATATGAATATGATAAGGCACAGAAAGTTATTTGAATGCAACGGATGTTTGTTAGCCATGGTGGACTGAAGAGAGTGGAAGAATTAGAGATTCTGTTCCCTTCAGACTTGTACAAAAGTAGTAATCTTTCACTGTGTTTGGTATTCCAGGATGTGACATCCACGTTTTTCCAGTTTGGGGCTTCCATCCAGCAAGAAGCCATTGTCATGCTGAAGATCATGCAGGATTATGACTGGCACGTGTTTTCTCTGGTGACCACCACCTTCCCTGGATATCGAGACTTCATCAATGTCATTAAGACCACAGTGGAGAATAGTTTTGTGGGCTGGGACATGCAGAATGTCATTGTACTCGATACTGCCTTTGGAGATGCTAAGACCCAAATTCAGCTGAAGAAAATTCATTCATCCGTCATCCTGCTGTACTGTTCCAAGGATGAAGCCGTCTACATACTGGATGAGGCTCGTTCTCTTGGCCTTACTGGCTATGATTTCTTTTGGATAGTTCCCAGCCTTGTTAGTGGTAACACAGAGATCACTCCCAAGGAGTTTCCTTCGGGACTCATTTCAGCATCGTATGATGAATGGGACTACAGCCTGGAAGCTCGGGTACGGGACGGCCTTGGGATTATTGCCACTGCTGCATCAGCCATGCTGGAGAAACACTCCTTCATTCCTGAAGCAAAAACTAGCTGCTATGGACAACTGGAGAAAAATGACCGGCCATCTCACACCTTGCACAAGTAAGGCTTATTTGTCTGGGTTGGTTTTTCCTTACATAACCTGGGTAATTTTCCATTCTATTGCCATTATGTGTTTCTTGAAGAATAATGTTATTTTTTGTTAGTCCCATCATGCTCTTTATAAGCAATGATTTTCAGGTGTTCCAAGGGAACACACAAGCAGACTTGCTGTGCTGATAACTGTGCACATGGGACTGGTGGTATGTACTGTGGAGAATAAATACTGCTCTGGATCTGATGTAGAAGATGAGAGAAATTGGTCTTAGAGGGTATGAAGCTGAGTTAAAGAAATCATGCTGTTGTGTGCTATGAGGTAAAATTGCCAAAATGCTCTGGAGGCTGTGCCTGAATCACTTGCATCAGCAGGAGCTTGGTACTAGGAGATAAGATATGCTGTGTTAAGGAGGTGTCCCTGGGAATTTCAGAAGTATTAGATTAGTTAGGCAGCTTTTATCACCTAATAACTGAAATCTGTCACTTTGGCTTCTCAGGATTTTATTTTTATCACCTGAACTAGAATAATTCTAGAAATTAATCTGCATTAATCCAAGTTAATATAGATGTTTTCTCAAAAGAGTTTGTCATGTGGGAACTACCAAAGTTCATATAATGATTTTTGTGGTACTCATAATTACTTCTATCCAAAATACTGCATAATACATGCTACATAGTAACGTATTTCTGTATCTGGTTTGTGAGAGGAAGCAAAGGGAATCTTACATGTATTTTAACAGCTCCTTACAATATCTCATATGGAAGTTACTAAGCAGTACTAATGACATTTGTTCTGAACAAATATTGCAGATGGTGCACTTTCTACAGAAAAGCAGGAATGAATTGGCACAAGAAGGAAAGGCAGTGCTGATTTCATATAGGAGATGGTGGAACATTTTCTATCTTGTGAGATGTATGTGCATATTTAGATTAGGGGTTGATTGCCATATGATGTTATGGAACAGTTGTTGTTTTCCATGAAAATGGCATCTTTGTGCACAGCATTCTCCAGAAGCTCTCTTAAAAGCTGAATACTGCCAAGTAAATGGATTTTAACATTTTCTACATATAATTCATAAACATTATGACCAAAGTGCAGAAATTGGCACAGTTCTTAGAGAGCACTTGACTTTAGTATGACACTTCCACTTTTTTTGGTCTCCCCTTTCCTATTTCTAAGCCTCTGCCTCTAAAACTGTACAAATTTACCAGAGGTATTGAAGAAAAGATGTGATTCTTTTCTTGCTGCCCCACTTGCCTCTGAGGAGTGACAAGAGTCTGCACTGAGGTGCCTCTTTGATCCAACATGGCTTCAGGAAAGCCATCACATGGGTATTTGTGTCAGGGCAGAGCACCTGGTAGGCTCTGCTGGGATGGCTGTCCTACCTGCACTTAGTGTGTGAACCTCATATGATTTTCTTAATGCGTGGAATGAAAGCCAGTGGCACCCCATTAATGCAGCTGGGTGCCTTAACACTGTGATCTGTAGAAACAAAGAAGGTTTACTATTAATATTTGAACACCAGTTTCTGTGAAGTTAAATTGTATTCTGCCATCAGAAATGTTGGTGTTTAAAATATTGTGGTTCAGTTGCTTGGGCCACAAAAACTTGCACTTGTTTTGGCAAGGACTCCTGCTCCATTGGTTTCGTAATACACTAGTGTAGACTTGAATTAGTATGCAGCTTAAACTGTCCTTCTTAAAGCAATCACTTTTTTCTCACTAAATTTGTATGACTACAAGTACAAGGCTTGTGAGTGTTAGGGTAGTGAGATGAGACTTCACCAGGACATTCTGCAGATGCAGTGTGTGATGCACAGAGGAATTGTTAATGGGAGACATTGTAATGAAGTGTACTGAGGTTTCTGAAGTCACTTATGTGAAACACTGAGCTATGAAGTGAGAATGTTTTCTATACCAGAGATTCTGTGAGCTTCAACACCACAAGAACAAAAGGTAATGTTTTGGTTGTTTTTTTTTTTACTTAGAAATGTCAGAATTACACTAAAATAAATAAACTTTAAATAGCCCTTTTTATGTAATAGCCCCCCAAGATTATTCTTGTCACATACCATCTGCAAGAAAAGCAAGTATATACAAGCATTTAGCAGTGCTAAGTAATCTCTGGGAGCTGACCAGTCTCTCCATGCCAAGGTGAATTAAAGTAAATTCATTATACTTTCTTATCCTCATCAGTGAATTGTGGGTTTCTACCTTACATGACAAATAAATGATTAAATTGGGACTTTAGTCTGAAACATAATCTTCAGTTTCGGGTCACAGGTAGCCTAGCTTTGTATTTTCAACTACAAGATAATTGTATATGGTGCTGTATTAAGGAGCTAACTTGAAAAAAGAATTTTGGAACATACTCACATGGAAAGGGGTTAAAGTAATTGTAAAGAGTTTTTGGATCTTGGATCTGCTGCACTGTGCCTCCCTGTTTGTGCTGGACATTGGTGCTGGAGAAGCAGAGTTGCACAAAGGGACACTGCTTGCACTCAGGAGCAGAGAACTTGGTGGAAAGTAGGAAGGAGGCTCTGTAAGCTGATGCTTGAGCAAAATCAAGCTCATGAATGGAGCAAAAGAGAGGATTTTTAGACTCCATCTATTATAATGATAGTCTAATTCCATTTAAAACCAAATATAGTATTCTAAGGCTGTGCCATAATAGCTAATTTGCATGTTGGTAATGCTTTATGTGCAACTTCCTGCCTCTAGACAGTGATTTTCATCTCCATCCATGAAGAAATTCTATGTAAAGAAAGCACCGAAGGAAAGCTCCTCCCTCCTCTTTCTCAAATCCTTTAAGTATTAAATTGGTTTGAAGATATATATATATGTTTTGAAGCACACAATTTATCTTTCCCCTGTCACTGCGATTTAAAGATGCTTTTATTGGCTTCCTAGTATCAGAAAAAAATTAATTTGTTTTAGTTTTTAGAATGATTTGATCGATCCATTCTGATACACATGGGAAAACTAGTTTTTCCTTATGAATAATGGATTATTTTTTTTAAACAGGGATAATTTTCAATGCATTAAAAACATATATATATATTTAGATAATCTTTTCCCATCTGTGTAAGACCCAGATTCCCTCAAGATGGAAAAACACCATTATGTGAATTACTGGCACATTCGCAGCAGGATAGATAGAATTAGCAGCTCATTAATGCAATGTCAGTTGAACAAATGCTTGTTCTCTTTCAAAAAAGGAAAACATGTAAGCAAACAAACAGCAAAACAAAATAAGCCTGCCAGTCGTCATGGAAAATGCTGCCTTGTGAATAGAAATGCTTGTGTTGTCTAGAAGAGTACTCATGTTGTGTATTAAAGTCATAACCCTGGGAGACACGTTTCACATTTCCAGCCACTCTGATCTGTACAGGGATGGATGGGGATGTCAGAGCTGTTGCTTCATTGTCATTATTCTGAAAAGCAAAAAAATGTCTGTCCACAAGTACTCAGGCATTTACCATATAATGTTGACTTTTAGTTACATTTATTTTCCAAATACAACCAAACAATATGCAGGATTTAGAGACTCATCTTATTTTCCGTGGTGAAGGTGCAGGGCTGGAAGCTGCCCTGGCTGCTCTGGGCAGGCTGTCATTCCATAGGCTTCCCCAGCATCCTTTACTCGCCATCACTGAGCCAGGGAGCAGGAGCAATGTGAGGTCCAAAGGGCCAGATAAAAATGCCTTATTTGATTCTTGCCTGAATCACCCTACTTTAAAGTCTTGGGGTCTCAGTGGGAACAGTGTTTTGGAATGTGCTACCTAATGTTGCTGTCTGTCCATGGCCTACTGCATGGTGTGTTTTCTTGTCCTGGCTGTTGTGCTGCTGTCAGCTTACAGCATGGCTACAGTGTCTTCTGCAGAGTGCAAGGGCATCCTGCCTCTCTAGTCCTGGTATTCATTTATCAAGTTCATTATTTTGATGCCAGGCTTTAGCAATGTCAGATAAATTTATCTCTTTTTTTTCTGAGTGAAATGAGGTATTAAATAGATATAACGGTTTGATGAATAATCCAGCAAATCTGTTTAATCTTTCCATGAATACAAATCAACAGCCAATTTTCAGAGGATTTCTGTTCACATAAGTTCTGTCAAAAGACTTGTGAAAAATAAGTATTATCTCCTTTATTGTATGATTTAAGATGTATAATTATTGAACTAATTATTTAGGAAGCAAAAGTCTTTTTCACTAGTAGCATTCTTCCTGAGCAAAAAAAAAGGCCAAATGTTACTTACAATCAGGTAAGACTCTCCAGAATGTGGTTTGTCTTTCCCATTTTGTGATCCCACTGGAGCCACTGCATGCTCATAGGAGTGCAGTGCACACAGGATGATGACCTGAGACTGTAACCTAACTTTCAGTAGTCACATGCATTGCTTACATGTTGGGCAGGGAAACATTTGAGTAGATTTTCAATTCAGTACTTCATTTTTGGTAACTTTAAAGCTTGACGAAATTTCAGTTTTTGCATGCTGCTAGATTTGTTTATTCTTGCCTCCACTACTGCAAATGCTGCTCAGTGGAAACAAATCCAAACGTGGAGGATGCACCTAAATGGCTGAAGGTGTGAACAAAGCTGCAAGCCTTTGTGGAGCACTGAGGCCACAGGGAGAGCAGTAGATTCTCAGAGAGAAGAGTATTATTTAGGCAAGCTTCTCCAAGTGAGGACTATGCTGCCTGTCCTAGATTTATGGTTAACAACTAATTTCAGATGTTCCTGATTACAAGACATTATTATTGTCAACATGAAAAAATTAATGAGAAAGGATACTCAAGACAAGAAAAAAATTTGTCAGTGGCAGGATCCTGTTCAGCCTCATTATCTTGTGTGGGGATGCTTTCTGATCAGGAGACCCAGTAGAGTATTGTAGCAATTAGACTGGTACACAGGGATACAGAATTCTAATTTACTGCTGATGAGCAGATTTTAAACAGTAACAGCTACATGTTTGCACCTCTTTTAATCCATGTACTGTAATTGCCCTCTTCTGTTGTATGAGGGCATTTTCCATACATTTGCATAAAACAGCAGGAACGGAATGGATGAAACTGTCTTCATGTTCCTCTAAAAGTAAAACTAAACATCACTGGCAACAAAAGAGAAGTTATAAAGGGAAACAATCCACCCAAGAGATGCTGACATGGTGCTGCTTTACTGATGAAGTGATGTAAGAGATTACAGAAATCTGTATCACAAGTTTCTTCCAGGTTAGATCAGTTTAGAAAGCAGAAGGTACCATAAAGTTACAAGATTAGAGGCTTTTAATACATTTTTCCCTTTCTGTGATAGTTCAAAAGATTTTAAAACGAGAGCAGGTATGGGGTCTGTTCTGGAGCTGAGCAGAGCCAGCCTTCTGGGCTGAAAGCAGGCCTTGAATTTCAAAATATAAGTGAAGGTTCTTGGAGATGGAGGTGCTGCAAACACCCTTGCAGGAAGTCAGGCAGGTTCATGGGGAAGAGTTTGGGATGTTCCTGAGGTGATGCAGCAAAATGTAACTGTACTAATGCTTTTTTTTTAAATGTTATTGCTAATAGAAACATCAACTCACAAAACCTTTGGGTGTTTTATGAGTTACACTGGTCTGCAGTACCCTCCTGGGCATCTGGGCCCTTTCTAATTTTGGTTCCTCCCCTTGTCCCCCTTTCAGAAGGTCTCACAAAGAGTTTTGTTTCTTATCTGGCAGAATTGGGGCAAAATGACTTTTCCAAACCTAGTGGCAACTAATGCTTTAAGGAGCAGCTGGCAGGAGGTGCAAGTAGTTGGCATGCCATTTCTTTTTCACAGCCACTGAGCATATTGTTCCCAAAATTTTATTCATCCGTGCTGGCTCAAGGCCTAGGAAGACACAGCTCCAAGGCAGGGGTATCATCACAGAGTTATATTCAGCAGAGTGAGGGCTGGGGGAAACAGAGGCAGAGGAGGCATAAAGAGGAAGAAGAGGCTCTTTGCATCACTGTGAGGGATTTGAATTTAGAAAATAAAATAGCCTAAGATAAAAATTGTCTTCTAAAAAACTTCACTGTTTGAAAATTTCATTGCTACCTTGTTTAATAATGATCTATTTCAGACCTATTTCTGTATGTGCTGCAGACCACTCATTACAAATTCTACACTTGGTGTTTCTTGATTGAAGTTTGTAGATGCTTTTAGGAAATCTGTTTCTTAATGATAAGTAATTTGTTTCTATTGAACCAATGGGGTTTCTATGGATAAGTATCTTTCAGATTTCACAGTAGAATCATAGTAAGGAAGTTCAGTAGTTCAGAGCCTCAACAAGATAAAGAAGAAAAGACAAAATTTGGATTCATTCCTGCCTTTTTAGGTATGATGCTGGGAGAGTGCCAAGCCCAGGCAGGCTGGCAGCCTGGATTATTAAAATGGTTGGTTCATACAGTTTGGAGGAAAAAGAAGTATCACCAGAGGACACGTTGCTTGTGAGGCATGTCATCTGCTTTAAATCTCAGTTTGGAAATTCCTTCTTTTGGAGATGAGGGGAGACTTTCTTTCATGAAGCTGGTATTTCCCTAAGTCTCTGCTGTTTCTCTTCATTGCCTTCATTTGTCACTGATTTGAAACACTGCTCCATGGTGAAGAAGGCACTAAGTAAAAAATGTGATGGCACCTGAGGAATTTATCAAATTTGACTATGTGATCTGGGCTGCAGGATGAGGACAGGAAATGTCTGAACTCCTGGCAGCATGGACTCCCGTGGGCTTTCTGCTCCCTACAGCTATCAAGGCTGAGTGCTTTATTTTACAGGTCTACTAAGTTCTCTTCTTTGGAGGTATCTTAGGAGTGATATATTTTCATTAATGCCTCTGCCTTACCCATTTTTCCTAGCCAGTGATCTGTTTGGGAGCTGGATACTTGGTGATTTCACACTAATTATAAACCAGCCTGTTGTTGCTCAGCTGGCTCTGTTCCTGGGCTTGACAAGTCCTGAATTTCTACTTTTAAAAGTCTGAATCTGTATAAAATTATCCTTATGAAACAAAAAAGAAAGGAGCAAATATTGGAGAAACCAGAAGAAAAGGCATCTGAGACAGTCTGAACATCTGTCTCTAAACTTGCTTTTAAAACCATGGGACATTTGCTGAGGAGGGTGTTTGCATGACTCATTTTGTTTCTAAAGGTGTAATTCCCCTTGGTGTGAAGCCCCTCCATCCTGCAGCCTCCCTTTTTGGGATTCAATGTGAGAACAGCTCGAATTCTGCCTAAAAAATTCCATTTTATGTATTTTATATATTTTATGTATTTTATATATTTGTATCACCTGGGGAATCTTACAAACTTCAGTTTGCAAAAGTTAATTAAGACTTAAGTGTCCTAATATAGTAACAAGGCCCCCTGATATCTTGTGTCTGCAAAGGTTATAACATGAATCAGGTATGAAAGCAGATTGACTACTAATTCTAGTTGTATGCTGAATTTTCCCTCAAGCTCAAATAATCAAGCACCTCATTTAGTTAAGAACAGGAATAGGCAATTCCAAATCTACTTCAGAAGTATATATTCAACAACTCAGAAGCCAATGACATCTTACACAGAATTAATCTTGGGCTTAAAACTCTGTAAGAATAATGTATAATATAAATGTTTTCTTTTCCTCACTCTGCATACCCAGGAACTGAAAAGCACACAATTGTTTTTCATAGACACAAGCAGTTTAGGATCTTGACTAGTAAAAGCAGATCAGGACTTCTGTCCTTTGTGGAGGAAAAATGACCAATCAAAAGGGAATGTAAATTGTAGGCATTGGTTTCTAAAGAACACAGGCAGTTGATGAATTTTGTACAGAAGACTGTGCTTGGGAAAACAAGCTGCAATTGGAGAATTGGGTAGCTCAGCCTGCATCTTTCACTGGTACCTTTGTATATGACTACATTTTTATGAGAATTTACGGATTTCTTTTTAATTTGCAATATGTGTTTCACTACTAAATAGGTGGTAAATTCACACAGTTTAATAATATACACAGAATGCAGTTTATTATTTTAGATTTGTGGTTCATCTTTCTCCTTGGACCACTGGAGCATCACTGCAGCTACTGCACAGCATCATTTGATGGTCCTTGACTAGCTTCTAGGCTTGGGCGTTTGCATATTCATCATGTGAAACGTGATGAGTGCTGTTTGAAATCTGGGTGAGTGATTCTACCAAACTGCATAAAAGAAGGGTTTAAGTCCAGTCACCAATGGCTATGCATTTAAAAACCCAGCTGGGCACAAAAGCTGATGTAGTACATTGTGTGTATCTGTGGTGCAGTCCTTAGGAGGACACCAAGTGCTCAACTTTCAGTTTTATTGTAATGGGATGATTTCTGTCTGGCCCTGTAGGGTGATATGTTCATCCTGGGGGATTATTTCACAGGTATGAATCAGGAGGCAACTTGTGAGGGTGGATGCAGAAATACAAATACAAGTAGTGCATGTTTGCACAGTGTGTCCCTGTGTGCCCCTTGCAGTGGCTTCCTGGGCATTCCATTCCTTGGCTCTCAGAGCCTTTGATTTTCAGCCGTGAGTGACCATTATGCTGGTTTCTCACACGTATGCACAAGCAAATTCTGTCTGGTGGTTTGCCACTTGCTCTTAAGGTGGCAAACAGGCTTTTTGCTCCCAAGCAAGCTCTTTCACTGCTGGGTGAAAAATGTAATATATGGGAAATTAGTTCAACTGAAAAGCAAAGTTCTGCCAAGGGGAAAATTTTCACGCCAAAAGTCTGTCACAAAATATAAGTTATTGTAATGGGTGAATTTACAAATTGCTGTCAAACCAGTGCTGAATGATGTTAATATGACTGTTTAGGGCAGTGCACATTTAATTATTAACTGTTATGATACAATGCCATTATTTCTTCTGGGTCTGTATACTTTTATTTAGTGTGCTTCTGCTATTGGGATTTTTAGACAGCTATGTCAACACAAAGCTTTCCCCTTTGAATGTGGAGCTGAAGAATTTTTCAAATTCAGCAGGAGACCAGGCTACTGCTGCTACAAGGAAAGAAAAAGAAAAAAAACAACCAACCAACTTGTAAACTGGTACCAGTTTCTTGTGGGTAAAACATTACAGAGCAATGTATGAAGAATAGTTAGAATAACTTAAACGCCTCTCAAAACACATCTGTCTGAGGGATGGAATGGTATTAGTGTTGAGTCCCAGAAGGGAGAGTACCTAGGTGAAAGCTTGGACTGAATTTCATTTGGTGAAAAAACCTGAGAATTCACTGCAATTCAATGCAATTAACTTCAGACCATGCATATGGAGTGGAGAGCACTCCTAGAAGTGCCATGGCATCTCAAGATTTGTAATTGCAGTTTTACTTCTCACATGCAGGGATAACCTTATTAGGCCCACGTGGACAGTCTAGAGTTTTGATTTTTTTTCCACAAGACCAAATAATACCAATGACAATACCAGTCTTTTACTCTCTTCCCTTTCAAGCATGAATTTTCTTAGGGAATTTCAGATAACGTATAAAATAGATTTTGCAATATTGCAGCCTGGGGATCTGGACCTACATGCTGTCTAGTTCAGATTCTTGGCAGTAAGATCCCTGTATTTGCACTTTAAATAAAACCTGCAATTTCTCATCACTCTTTCTGACCCTGGAGCAGTGGAAACAAGCTGTTCTCACCGAGAAACGCTGAAGCTATGTGGAACTGGAGCAAATAAAATTAGGGATTTATGTTATAAATCTGTGAAAAATTCTGAGACAAAACTATTTTTGAGGGAAGCGGAGTTTGTTAGATGGCCAGAATGCCAGCATTTCTGAGTCAATGAAAGGACAATGCTTTGGAAAAGGATATATGCTTCAATGATGAATGGAAAGCACCAATTAGAAATAAAAAACTAGACATACTAACCAGGAAATGGAAGAGCTAGATAGACTGTATTAGAACAGTATAAACTCAGTAAGGAACGTAAGACCTTCAGTGGCTAGAAATGCTATAGGACTAGACTTAAAGGGTGTCTCTAAACTGAGGAGTGAAGTACCAAGATCCCTACTCCAGGGTTTTCAGGCCTGATTTTTGCTGAAGGTGTTAGTGGAATTTATCCAAGGAGGAGGCCTAAACAGGTGAAGCCAGAATAGATGCTTTTACCTCTGAATATAATGTCAGTGTGTCGACAGTATAATGCCACATCCAGAGCTGATGTAGACATGTCTCAAACAGTTGTGAAAAACTGGTGAAGTTGTGCAAAGTGCCAGAAAGATTATCCATGGCGTGTACAGGTCATACATAATGTGGAAACTGCTTTAAAAATTACGTCTTCATTAAAAATAATATGTAAACACTATTTTGCTTTGTCTTCTGCTATGCACTGCCTTGAAACGCTGACTCCCTGTGCTGCCAACACAGGCTTTTCACTTGGTGCCTGTATTTCAGCCGTGGTGCTGCTGACTGAACAAGCTTGCTCATTAACTGCTGGACAGCTCATTAATTTTTCAATGAACTTTTTTTCCTTGCCTTCTAGGTTTATGATGAATGTGACTTGGGAAGGTAAAGACTTGTCCTTCACAGCAGATGGTTATCAGGTGCACCCCAGGCTAGTGGTGATAGTGCTGAACAACGAGCGCAAGTGGGAAAAGGTGAGTGTTACCTCTGGGTAAGAGACCTGAGAGGAGAGCAGAGGGACTTGGTAGAACCAGTTCATGGCAAGCAGATTAATGTCACAGATGTCAGTGATGATATTTTGCTGTACCAGGTTTGTCACAATAGTTCAGAAAAGATAAATTTACTTTATTCTGAGTAGGTCTAATGAGTTTTAACAGGAAAAGCAACATATAAGTGAAGATATGCCACTTGGATTTCTGAAGATTTCTGTGAAACATACGTTGCATTTCTTCTTAGAATTCAGTAAAATAAAATGGATGACTGAAAAATCTCCTGAAACTTGGGCCTCAACTACCTACATTTCGATGGATTTTTATACCTTGACAACTCCAGTCGTTTTATTTGCTTGTTTTTGTATTCCTTGACAGAATTCAGAGTAAAAGTTATTTACTTATTTATTTTAAGCTGTGAAATTCCTGTTGAATTGGAGGATAATTCCTATAACATTTAGTTTCAAACTTCAGAATCTTGACTTGTCTTCTCCTGGTAGGCAAATGATCTCCATAAACCTCTATATAGATTAGTAGGAAAAGCTTCTGAAAAGAGTAAATAATATTATTTTCTTAGATAGTAATAAAGTGACAGAGTGCAGGGCTCTAGAATTTGAACATACTTTGGGGCTGATCAGAGTTCTAGAACTTGTTGAAAATTAATTTATTGAGACCAGGTTCTGCTATGCACTTAAAAAGCAGCCTGAGTGTTGATCACTCAGAGTTAATCATACATGCTCCTAATAAAAGAAAAAGATTAACACAAATGTTTTTTCTCTAAAACTCCCACCTCAACCTGTGATTTTTTTGGCTTTGAGTATTTCAGGCTCTCTGTGGTCCCACATTTTAAAAACAGAGGACCTTAGAAACTGTTTGCAATACAAGACTGTATAAAAAATATATCTGTATCATCCACCAGTTTTATTTTAAATTCAGAAAGCATGATAACTACATTATCGAAATGGCTGCTGAAATCTATAAACTCTTTCGTATAGTTTTATGATCCCATAAAATCAACTTGAAGATCATTTGTAAGACTCCAAGACTCTTAATAATATTGAATAATAATGACAAAATAAGAATTATCAAGGACATGTCAGTAAAATATGCTAGTCATGCAAGAACATAGAGAGTAGTCCTAGATTATGCTATGTATTTCTTTGTGTTCATTTGATGCAAATTCAATTCTCTGGATAAATTTAATCCTATCCAAATGTGTCAATCTGAATCTTTGGAGGAATCTTTTGCTCAGTAACCATTATGAACGTTTCTTACCCTATTTTAAAATTCTTCAGCAGTCTGCATATAATCTATAATGTTCTGGAAAAAATATTATACTACTTGGGGAATATTAGTATGAGGCATCAAACAGAGAAAATGGTCAGAGAGGCAGCCAAAAATGCTTATGGTATAATAATTTCATACATGCTGTACCTTGAAACCTCTCTGAAGGGATCATTCAAAGGAAAAGGGGAGATTGTTTTGATGTTTTTGAAAAATGAGATAACTGTAAAGAAATACTGGATATATGAACTTGCATTATTTCCAAGAAATAATTTGAGCCCGTTTCAGCCTTATCTCCTGTCAGAAGGTAGATGATGTGCAGGTTTTCCTGCATCTCACTGTGCGTGTTGTACGTGGCAGCACACGCCCCACCTGCTGCCCTGGGCTACAAGGCTCTCTGGAGGCTGGTGCTTAAGTTGTCTGCTCACAGTTTTCCATCTGGTAAATCCCTTCCTGCTCATTGCCATGTTGAGGGGCTTCTAGGAGGAAAAAAAGAGTGACTGAAGGAAGGCTTCTGTCCAGAAAAAAATTAATGCATTTGCTTCTAGCTGTCCCTTTGCTTTAGAGCCCAGGAGGAGCTACTTGGGTGGAGACAGCCTGCCCCTAGCTGCAGCTTTCGGGTCTGCTTCTCTGTGGCAGCACTGTGGGAAGGGGGCCAGGTTTAATTATGTCAGAGGGGAGAAGTGAAAGGCAGCCAAGAACGGGCTGTCACTACCAGAATTATTCTTCTGACCACAAGCTGATCCCTGCCTGTGTGGATGAAGACAAATAAACTGACTAATCCATTATCCTGGCAAGCTGGATGTAGCTCTCGGCTGTCTCGGAGAACCCCACATTTATATCAGCAAAGCGTCACTGTGCACTTCAGAAATAACAGGACAGTGCTTCTGACTCAGAGACATGAGAAGGCCCTTGCCCACCCCCTGGCTTATTGAAACATCTTTCTAGTGTTGTCTCAGCATCCTTTCCAAGTTGCATTTCTCACCCTGTATCTCTCAGCTGATTTCTTTCTCTGTGTTCTTTCTCCTTGCGCTGTTCTGCTCGATTTCAAAACTGTCAAGAGTTACTCATCTGAGATCTAATATTTCCTGCTTCAAGTTTCCAGACAGGCACATGCTTTTACTTAAAATTACAGTACTACAATGAATATAACAGATTTTTTTTATTAAAGTCTTATTAAATATCCTCAGTCCTATTTGGAAAGCATCATCCTAGAATCTAATTATATCATTTACTTATGAAAAACTGACAATGCAACAGCCTGCTATCCTCCTAATGTAAGTAATGTACATAGAAATTGCAGATAACATGTAAGAAAGAGAAGTTGTGTTTTATGTGAAGATTTTTACCCAGTATTTTCCTGAAAATACAAGATATAATATTAAAACTCAATTTTCTTTGGTTTTAGTAAAATAATATGCTTTTACTTAAGTACAATTTTTCCTTGGCCTCAAAATGAATATACTAGGTTTGAGGCTTGAGGTTATAAAAAAATACCTTCAACCATAGTTGAAGAGCATATATCTTATCCCTAGGAAAATGTTTCTTTTCCTTTACAAATGACTCAGTATCAAAACTTTGAAGTGTTAACTTCACATATAAATGGGGTTGACTGAGGGTTTTGTCCCATATCAGATTCTGAAAAAAGCTGGTTGGATGATAGTAGTTTGAAGACTGAAAATTACTTTTGGGCATGTTCAGCAGGCATCCAGCAAGATGTTTTGACAGATCCTAAAGCAGCTGCTCAAGCTTCTGACATCAACATCCATATTCTTGCTGCTAATCTTGACAGGCAGAGGGGCTGCTGTTCTCAGGCGAGAGATTTTTAAGATGACAAGCTTAACGTCCTTGTTTCACTGAAACTTGATAGATTTGTCAGAGTTTACAGTGTTGCCCAAATATGACCAAAGTGCTGCAGAAAGACTGTGCTAGTGCTGAAAAGCTCTCAGAGGTCCAGCAGCACCAGCTGCAACTCCCATATTTAAGTTTCTCTCAGTGGGGTGTGACCTGGTGTCTCACCCAGCCAAGGAAGAGGGGACTGTATAGCATTTAAAGATGGGGGTATTCCACGTGTAAAGATGACTTCCAGGGTAAAAACGATTTTTACTGGTGCTCCCAGATAAGTACAGATAAAATCACCATGGTGGTTGGTATTCTGGGAGAATAAAAGTACTGCATTTCAATAGTCAAACTTTTACAAGAAGCAGGAGTAACAGGTACTGCACGGCACAATTGCTTACGCCCAGGTTTATACTAAACATAACCAATACTTTTTAACTTTCTACTAATGTAGGATTTAATGTAGAGCTTGATTTTGCTCTGATTAACTAACATAGGCCAGATTTACAATCTCCATTGAGACTGTATACATTTGTATCTAAGTAGGAACCAGTGAGTGGGCAGAGGGTGCATGATTTCTGCCTTGGAATGAATGAGTCAACGTCTCCACAGAGAGCTCCACCTGGCTACTAACATCCACTGCTGTGTAGCCAAGAAAAGACAGCTGTTACATCTAATGGTATAGCTGAAACTTCACCAGACGAACTGAAAAACCTAACACTCCATTTGACAGCTTTTTGTCAGAGTATTGTGATGATAAAAAGCCACTGAGAGGATACAGAGCATTTTCTCTGGAAATCTCAATTGATTTCAGAGCAGGGGTCGTGACAGCTGAAGGATCCTGATGTCTCATGATAGATATGCCCTAAAAGTTGTGAAGGAATGCCTGTGTTTTAACTAGAACAGATGAAATGGCATAATCTAATAATCCATTTTCTAGTATACCTTTTGTCAGTAGCTCTGTGGCCTAACATGATGTATTATTTTTGCCTACAGCAGAAACAACATGCTCTTTAACAGCTTGCTAGGTTGTCATTTTCTTTGTTCCATCCTTGCTGCTTAGTGTATTCAGTCTTCCTGTAAATATGCCTCTCCTGACACTTCCTGCCGAGTGAAAATGGAGTATTTTTTCTTTATCAGTGAGCTTTTACTTAGCCTAGAGTCCTTTCTTTGACCTTTACTGTACTGAATTGTTTGAATTGCAACAATTATTATGCAGCATTTCTTAAATCACATATTCCCAAGGAGGATGGTTCCCTCCTCTCTGCTGCTGTAAAGGAGTCTCAGCTACCATGGAAAGCAGTGGTGAGGTGTGCTTTGCTCCTGCTCTTTACAGCTAACATTAGAGCGGAGGTTAAAGTGTAGGAAGACTTTCAGGGCAGCTGTTCCTCTCTGGAGGTAAAGGTATGGCCATCTGGATGCCTCTGGAGAGCTGTATTATCTTCACTGGGTGCAGAGGAAGCAAAAAGTTTTCCTGCACAAGGAGGAAGGGACTGTCAATTTGTTTAGCTCTTTCTAATGACACTATCAACGTATAAAATGGCTTATCCAGCATGAGTGAACTCTTGTTCTACATAGAGTTATTTGGGACATTTCCCAGTATCAAAACTGTACCAACCACTGAGGATTTGGTGAGTGCTGATTACTAATTCTGTATCAAAAAATGAGGCTACAGGAGGTGGTAACTTTTCTTTCTCTCTCTGTTTCTAATCCCTCTGGATACTGTGTTTTCCTTTGAGCCCTGCTGGTCACAGTGTTGGTGCCTTCGTGTCAGGGAAAGGAGCAGCCCTGAGTGAAGAGCAGGACATTTGCATATCCCACATGAGATTTTGCAGCAAATTCTAAAAACTTCAAAGTCTTTAACTGGATGTCTTCAAACCACCCAGGACTGTAGAACACTCCCTATTAATAAGACATGAAAGTGCTTGCATCGTATTTTGTCATTTAAATTTAGAGTGTCATTGTGAAATATGGACCTTCAGAAACCCGAAGCGGTGCAAAGGTTTGCAGCAGAAGGTACACAACAGATGCTGTTTCTGTAGGATGGATTTTGCTCTTGTGCTCTGTTCTGCAGCTGCCTGTTATTGCCAATCCAACACACTCCATTTATGCTTTTAGTTATTGACTTAAAGCTTGCCAGAGTAGCTCTTACTTGTAAATAGGAAAGTGTGATGGAATAAAAGTAACAGATAGCTTTTCTATGAACTAAGATGAGTTAGATTCTGCATTTAATCAGCATTATTTTCCTCACAAAATTGAGACAGCTCGAAAAGGTATGTTTGCAGTATGTGTGTTTTTAATGTAGGAAGAGCATTCCTGAAAATTTTTCTCCAGGTAGTCCTGGGAGCATATGTAGCATCCATGTTGTCTTTAGGATTTTTTTCTGACAAAGGGATGATTGGGTATTGCATACAGTTCCCATCTGCTGGGAAAAGAGGGTGATAGGACCAAGTTATTTATTTGTTTTCTGTGAGATATGCTGGTGTGAGAGACATTCTTTGCATGCCAGCATTGGCACGCACAGAAGAACATACTCTGCTCTTTTCTCTCTCTGCCTGGGATCTGGCTTTGCTCTTTTTCTTTGATTCAAGGGTCTCTGTGAGGGTGTGTGATTGGGATTACATCAATCATCCCTGTATTATTTAGAGACTGCTTTAGGGTGCAGCAGGAGAAGTGACTCCATGAGGTACAGCAATGTGTAACTTTGCAAGTTGTCTTTCTTGGGCTAGTTGCATTTATTTAGCTGTTAGACAGAAACACACCAAATACTTCATTATCACCCTTCCTGGCTGCAAT
Organism: Hemiprocne comata; assembly: GCA_020745705.1. NCBI lineage: Eukaryota > Metazoa > Chordata > Aves > Apodiformes > Apodidae > Hemiprocne > Hemiprocne comata. The sequence continues at coordinate 11,661,919 of CM036600.1, forward strand.
CTGCAAAAAATAAATAGACATGTCAGACATAGTCAAACCATGTATGTAATGCAATGAGTTTGTAAGGTGCATCAGACCACAGTGGATGAGATGTGACTGACATCAAACAAGCTCTTCTGTGCTCTCAGCTTTTTTTCTGCTTTCCTTCCTGCATCCTGTAGAAACTAAAACTAAGAGAAACTTCCAGGCTGCATGTGAAGGTGGAGAAAATAGGAAAGAATGTACGAGTTCAAAAGAAATACAATGGTATATATACCATTGCAAGTCTGTACATGAAGCTGAGTTTTGCACCTAAAATAGTGAATCAAGAGTTTGATTCATTATTGAAACTATATTTCAGTTTCAGACCAGAGTCCTGGTCTTTTGGCTACAAATAAGGGTTTTTATAATTTGGGGCAGGATTTTTCCCAAAAATTATTCTATTGGCCTTTTTTCAAGTGAGCGCCACCTGCATTTCTCTGAGATAGAGACCACATCATGATTAGTCTAACTAGAAATAACAGAAATTCATCATGAATCTCTGGATATTTTGTGGCATTTCCACAGAGTAGAGTAAAGGTGTTTGCGTGCAGCTTTTGACAGTTCTGTAATGGAGTATGTCTGCATTTTTTGAGTGTTTTCCTCAGTTCAAATTTTCTTTTTAAAAAATATTTATTTTACAAATACACAGTACTCTGTGTGTTACTTTATAATCTTTCTTAATGCAGTTTTACCCCTAAGGATTTGAAGTTTTGAAAGGCATTCAAAATTGATATTGACTGGATCTAATGCTAGATATGACTCCCATAAGTGAGCTAAAGGCTGATTCTGCAGGTTACCTACATAAGGTGGATGGATGCAATGAATCCATGCAATTGGATAAATTATCTTTTTTTTTTGTTGGGACCTGCTCATATTTTAGTTTTGCTTATTCTACAGCTTTTCTGTGTTATTTCAACAATTCACTCTGTAAAAAAGGGATACTATGAATTGCACAAAGATGTTGAAAGAACTAAATGATATATCAAGATACAAAACATGTAAATAATACCATTCATATTCTTAATAAGAATGCTATAATTAGTTCTGCACAAGCCAGAAGTGTTCTAATACAAATATAAAAATCCTCCCATATTTTGAGTATATGCTTTAATTATATAAAACTAAATTCTTACCCTCCACATTATATAATTGTAAAAAAAAGTGTTTTGATCATTCAAAACTGTAGCAGAACGAAAGAAGTGCACCATGCAATCTTTAACAGTATAGCTATTTTAAAATCCAAGTACCAAATAAACATGGGAACTGTTAACTTGTGAGTCCAGCATCACAGCAATGCAAACCCAACAAGCAAATCCAATAGAAACATTTTCCAAACAAAAGGAGTGACCTACAGGCTCTTCCTAATTACCGACCTTCCTCATCTGTCATTCTTAGTCCACCAGCAAGGATTTTGAGAGATTTCCTGCCTTTTGCCTTTTCTATCATTCTTAATGACATTGATGTCTTTCTCTTGTCCTTTTTTCATTGTGGTTTCTGACACTGTGGGTTACTCACTGCACTGGTAGTAGTGGCCATGTGATTTGTGCACCATACAGAGCCCAGATGAAGTCACTGTGACATCCTGGGACTGTGGCAGTAGACCTCTGTGGACAGAGAAGCAGGGATGCTCTGAGACCCAAGGCAAGGTCTTAATTTTTATTTAAAATTTTAAAAAGAAGGCTACAAGGACTGAAAAATCCATGGAATGCAACAGATGAAAAATTCTAGACCTAACTTTAGAGATTTGCTCAACATATAACAGTTCCATACAGATGCAACTGACAGAAGAAACTGGCACTTCCCCAAATTCACCCATTTAAAAATACCACGTTGTACCCTCCTCAGAACAACAGTGGCAGTTACTGTAATAGAAGTATGAAAGAGTGTATTCCTCTTTTTACAGCATCAAAACAGTCGTTCCATTTTTTCATAAGTGAACTCCTGTTGTTGTGGGCAGCTTGTATTCCCGTTGGTCCATGTGGGGAGGGTGGCTTACAGAGGCAAGTGCTTCAGGCTCAGGCTGAGCTGGCTCCTCCCAGAGTCCTGTTTTGGGTGAGTTAGAAAGGCAGGTGCTGCCACTGCTCTAGTCCTGAACACACAAATGCAACTGACCCTCAGCCATGTTTCTTTTCTTGCTAGTTGGAATAGTCAGACTGTTGGGCACGTTTTCCACTTCTGAAATTCATTGTAGTACTTGGCACATTTGCTGTTTGGCTGAAGTACTGAGCTGGCTGGAATTTGCCCCATTCCAGATGGCCAACTTCCTGGCATACTTAGGACCTAGATCTAAATGGCACTGTGTAAGCTAATGTAAACCAGCAAGGCTCTGCTGAGAATGTGGTTATATACCACAACTTGACAATTACACTAATTTTGCGATATAACTGTCTCCTACAGAGTTAAATAGATTTTTTTCCCTGTGTATTAAATTGTTTCTCATACAAAGGCTTCATTCTGTTTTGGATAAATTTCATAATAGAACTGTATGTAGTACAAATCCTGGGCCTGGTTCCCATTGATTTAGGTGTGAATTCCTAATTCCCTTGAGATATTTTGAATTTCCTACATTTAAGTGTATAGAGATTTGGCATATCTGCCTTCTACATTGAAGTGCAGCAAAACATCTTGACTTTAAACAAGAAGGAAAGGAAAATGCAAAGGGCATGTGCATATGTGCTTCCCTAAACAAGAATGGATATAAATAACATTCTCTGGGAATTTTTGTGTTTAATTTTAAAGCCTGTAGAAGGTAGGTGACAATTTAATGCAGCTTTGTTTCAGGACCTGAGTCTCTCATTGTACTGTTAATTCCCATCATTTTTCTTGTAAAACAAGTATTTTCCCAGCCTCATGATTGTGTTATGATTTGTTTAGATTAGATAACTGAAGAATTATAAAATGAAATTGGTTATATGTTTTGTGGATCACTAGCTCATTTATATTTTCTGTCATCTCTACTTGGATAAAACATGTAATTAGATTTATGGATACAAAGTTGTTAAACACAAACTGAGCAAGAAAATGCTAAAATTTTAAAAATATTTCAATCCTATGCCCCTTTCTGGTGTTTTGGATGTGGAAGGAAAATGTAGGATAATTTAGAAGGGATGATTTATGAAAGTAAGTAAATAATTTTAATGTAAAGTGGAATATGATTTCTTAAATTCCCCAAGAGTTGACATTAGCTTAAGCAGAAGAAAATGTTATTTCTGATAAGAACTAAATAATGCACATTTAAACTCGGATTTACTAAAAATGTGATTTGGCCTGGTTCAGGTGGGATGGAACACTAGATAAAGGCTTTCTCAATGGCTTTTCAAACTATAATAATAGAAGAATCTTCCCTTCTGAGAAGATACATAAAGGGTATTATGGGTTGTCAGTCTGATATGTATGTGTGTGTGGGGGGTTAGTTTTCTTTTTCTTCCATTTTTCTTTTTTGAGATCTGTTTGCTTGTTACTGCAAGTTGATCCTGATTACAAATGGAGTATCTAGTTGTTCTTTTGAGTCAAATGGAAATGATACATGTAAAATTTCAGTGCAGCTACAGCCAGGTGATAGTGCTAACTGATGTCATCCAGTTTGCATAAAGCTGTTATCTCTTGAAATAATGTTACCTTCTTTTTCTTTACTGCCATGCATTTTTTCACTTCATGCAATTGCTAAAAAGTTCCAAAGTAATTTTGATAACAAAAACCCAAGACAACTGTCTTTGCAATGTAATTTCCTGTGCCTGTATCCCAACACATTTAATATTAGATCTCATTTGTCAAAAACAAACAAGCAGATAGCAGCAGCCTGTGTATCTTGGCTTTTCAGGTGGGGAAATGGGAGAACAACTCACTGAGCCTGAAGTACTCTGTCTGGCCAAGGTACAGCTCTTTTGCAGACAGCGACCCGGACGACAACCATTTGAGTATTGTCACCCTGGAAGAGGCTCCCTTTGTTGTTGTTGAGGATGTGGATCCTTTGATGGAAAGTTGCCAGAAAAACACCGTGCCATGTCGTAAATTTATCAAAATTAAGTAAGCAAATACACAGCATTCCTTTTAAAAAAAACCCAACAAGTTTATTTTCTCATTATTTCTTCCCCTTGCTTCTTTCATTGTATAATTCTTTTCTGCTACTTTGCTCTCCTTTTCCTCTTCCTTCCTATATTTGCTTTTCCTTCTGTATTTCATCTTTCCCTTTCCCACAAGGTATGCTTTTGTTTGCACATCTTCTTTTTCAATAAGTTGAAAGGGTCTGGTTATATACATGAGTCACATTGAATTAAGAAGATTGTATTCTAAATTGGATTGTTTTAATGAGTCCTCTTTGAAATGTTTTGGGTTATGTTGAAATATGCCTGTTTTAATTACTCCTTAACAATTTGAGAAGGTCTCCTATTTGATACAGGAAAACTACTCCAGCATAAAATACCACTGTGACATGCTGTCTAGAGAAAATTCATCTTCTCAAAGTGTAGAAAAAGGTATAACATCCATTTTCATTACGGTGAGATGTTGTGCCTTTACACTGCTTACATCCTGGGGAGTTCTCCAATTACTAAATGACATGTAGTCTCATGTCACGAGAGTAAAAGAAATAAATGTTTAAGCCTAAGAAAAAGATTAGAAAGAGGAGACTGTTTTCATGGAGAAGTGCAGTAGGCTGGAAAGCAACTGCATTATTGTTAGAGCTACAAACACCATATAAAACATCCTGTGGATTCTGAAGAACATGGTCACTCACATGTATGACAAAATGTTTCACAGTATGCTGAATCTTGCTGTTGTGGTGGTTCTGTTTTTTCCCAGTAGAAATCTTTCTGTCTCTCTTCTCTCTTGACAGCAACTCAACTAATGAGGGAATTAATGTAAAGAAGTGCTGCAAAGGATTCTGCATCGATATCTTGAAGAAGTTGTCTAAAACTGTCAAGTTCACATATGACCTGTATTTGGTGACTAATGGGAAGCATGGCAAAAAGGTCAATAATGTGTGGAATGGAATGATTGGTGAAGTAAGTTCTGTTAGGTAAAATAGCTCTTAAGGAAGAACTTAGCAAAGCTTGTTTTTAGTGATGTTGGAGAAATGAGGTGTTCTCTACTGAGTAATATTGGTGGTGTCTTCTCTTTGTGGATCAGGTGGTTTACCATCGTGCGGTTATGGCTGTGGGGTCTCTCACTATCAATGAAGAGCGCTCTGAAGTGGTTGACTTTTCAGTGCCATTTGTTGAGACTGGGATTAGTGTCATGGTGTCACGGAGCAATGGCACAGTTTCACCGTCTGCTTTTCTAGGTATGATTCTCCAGCCCCTCCAGATCATTTAATTGCATGACTAAGGAGTTGGGCAGGTTTCATTCTTTGTTAAGCTGCACTGATGTTTCTGTCAAGTTTTGAATTTTACATTAGGAGGTTTGCACCATGTTGATACGTGGATTAACACAATTATTAGCCCATGAAGATAGTGCTGTTGGTTTCAGATGCAGTAAATTAAAGTCAATGGCAGTGATTTCAATATGAAAAAGAATTCCACAACATCTTCAGTTGGGGAAATTACTTCCTCAAAAACTGCTTCTTTGCAAACAAATTTATGCTTGTTTAGCCCATTATAAATGGTTTCTTATGTTTTTAACATTCATATTCACAAAATAATTTGAAACGCCCTTGTGGAATATCCAAGAAAAAAAGACTTCCTTAGAATTAGAAGAGATCTGACAGATAATTTGGAAAGAGTTACTTCTGACTGCTGAACCCCACTTAATTCTGCTGGAGAGCTTCTGAGTGCTTTCTACTTTGATGAAATTGAACTGTGGAATTGTGATGATGCAGGTTAACAGCAGAGATAGAGTAAAGAAATGAAAGACTGGACAGAAACGAGATGGAATATAAAGAAAAAAAGACTGCTTCTCTTTCCTTGTTTGCTTGTTTCAATTGTTCATTTCTCCTTTTATTCTTTCCTTCTCCTTCTCTTTTAGTGTCTATTCTTTACTTTTGTATTTGATGATTAGCCCGAAAATACCTGAAGTTGAATTGGGAGGGGGGGGGAATAAAAATCAGTATTTTCCAGATATCTTATGGAACAGTTCAGTATGTTCAGGTCCTTTGAGTGAGCAGTGATGCCATTTCTCCATCACTGATTGTATGGGGTTTTTTTCTAGATTAAGTGTAGGTTCTTCAGCTCCACTGACATTGCTTGTAGCCATCAAGGCTAGATTGTTGGTGCAGTATCAGCTACAAGTGGGCAAATAATTTGGTTTTCTTGCACAAGAACAATCATTTAGCAACAGAAACTATTTCTTATACCTGTTCCATAAAGGCATATAACAGAGCTGATACAAATACAAAATACAATACAAATACAAATAATGCAGTGAGTAAACAAGTAACTTCCCAAACCTGGTGATACCTAAACAGATTTTGTGGATGGCTGGTATTGTTTAATGAATGAAAGACTTTTTGATTAAATACGTGGCTGTGTTTTTAATGAAAATATTTGGATAGTGTCTTCATTTCTGTAAGTCATTGACTTATAAAGTTAATTAATTTTTAAAATTGGAGTTGCAGAAGTACTGGTTGTGTTTTCTAAATACGTTGCAAGTGCAGTTGATTTTTATTATGGACTCTGCTTACCTTTTGAAAACCTGTTTACAGCTACCATCAAAAGAGAGGCTGCTTCTGCATTTTCATAACATAGTTCTTAGATATCTAAAATGCATTTATTGTTATTGGTTTAGTTGGACGTAAAAATAGTTAAAGTAAAAATAACCCCTTCCTAAAAAGTGCTATAGAATAGCATTACTTTTGAAGAAATCTGATTTACTGCACCAATAAATCAAGTCTGTGCCCTTGGAAGTATGTTCTGTTTTTTTAGATGTAGATGAAACTGCCACTTTGCTGGAATTGACTCTTTTGATGAGGTGTGCGTAGTAGTAAAACGCTTTACCATGCAAACAGTATCAGGCAGATAAATGAATTTGTTCACAGACTGATTTTGTTTCAGTTAAGTAAATGTCTGAGAACAGTCACCTTACATAATTCTTTAATAAGACTTTGAAAAAAAATCTGTCAAATGTATTTTTTTTCCCTAAATAACACGTGATTGCTGTTCATGAACTATCTGTTTTTTTAACTTATTACTATGAATGTAGGCAACTGCAGGATTTTGTCTGAACTAGATTTTCCATTCAATGTTGTAGGTGAGGTCAGTTTTCTTTTTTTGGAGGCACTGGTGGAATAGGAAATCCATCTATACTCCTGCTTATTTTATGTATTGTGGTAGGAGGTAAAAGTCAAACTTAGTGGAGTAAGATGTAATTTTATTGCTCAATACTGTCCATTACCATTCATTTGAAAGGTACACTGGCAAGCTGCATATTAGTATTTTTCTACCAATGCATAGCTTTATTGAAAATTATTATGAAACCTGCTGCTTCCCTGAGGGAAGTTCTTTCTGTCCTTTGAGAATCAAAGAACAGCTCTGAATGTGTAATTTGATCTTTAATATGACAAGAAGATCAACTTTGTTATTCTATTGATTTTGTACTTGTTCAATCTTACTGCTTGCTATTCTAAATAGCTTCTTATTTTTCTATTCCTTCTTTTAATCCACCACCTCAGTATCAGACTGCTTAAATTATTAAAGAACATTCTGCTTAAACTTGTTAAACAAGTGAGCTTGTTTATAGCTCACTTTTTCCCATCTGCTTGTTTTTCCCTTTGCCTTATTTACAATTTGACAAATTACCATTGCTGTTTCTGCACTGTTGCTTTGAAAAGAGTTTTATTGAGCTTACTTTCTTCTATGAAAATGCTGTCAAAATAGTTGTATAGGAATTGCAATTTATTCCAGCTAATATGCGAATTAATTTAATATTCTTGATGAACTGTGTTTGGCTACATAATGTCCTTTACCTGTGTGCATCTCAACAGATCTCTGGCCTTAACCTTATCTTACAGACAGAAAGAGAGCAGTTTGGCTTAAAATTTGCCTGCCTTGCCTTTTTAGTTCACATCCAAAATCATCTGTGGGGCTATTTGGAATTTGGTCTTTTCTTGGTTCTAAATTTCTGAAGAAATGGTAACACAGGCCCGAATTATTACATTTAATTCTAGTCCTGGCTGAAAAGTTGATCTTAGCACACCTCAGCTTTCACTTATGATTGTTTCCTGCAATGATGGAAGAATTCTCAGTGGTTGAAATCTTAATTTAAATTAAAAGAATGAAGAAATTAGGATGAAGGAACCATTTGGTCTTTCAAAAACAGGCAAAGTATTGGAACAAACTAATTTCTCGTAATTTCAGATGCTTCTTGGTTGTGTCCTGAAATAGTATACTAAGATTTTCTTTTTCCCTCGCACATCAGAGCACACTCTCACTTGCATTATCTACCAAAATTAGGACAGAAAAAGCCTCCAAATAAGCTGACCTAATAAAAAATGTCTACTTTGCCATAAAGACCTTTCTTACATACACCTTTATACTATGACAGCTGCCTCCTGAAATTACAGAGAACTTACGATTGGGCAAAGGTGATATTTAAGAACTTTGTTTTATCACATACTCTTACCATGTCCAGTCCTTTCAAGAAGTTGGTGCCTAGTCTGGTATTCAAAACTGCTTTCACCTTTCTGTTCCAACCTGCCTAATTTTCTTAATCATATATTTTTTTTCTGTCTTTCAAACTGACATTTTCCTTAAAAACCTCTTGATTCAGGAATTTGCTCCCAGATGAGGGTGAGACTTTCAAAAGGATGTGTTTGCAATGGGTAAAAACAACACCTTCATTGCAGGTAGATGAAAGTGAATGCTGAGAGAAAAAAACATCTGAAACAAAAACATTTACTTTTAATGCAAGTACTTAGCTAACACTTTTTCCTGGGTAGAAAATGGGAGAGAAATCTACTTCACTGAATTACCAAATGTATGAAGTGTGCAGCTGGTTGCTTTGCTGTGCAGATGCAGCCGTGGCAGTTGGGCTGTTCCACTGACAAGTGCCTGTAGCACAGGATGAACAGCAATGGGCTGCCTGGTTGTGAGCTGGGTAAGCAGCAAGTCAAACCAGTAATTTGCCACTCAGTGTTGGTTCAAACTTTGTCAAACAAAAAGGGTGCAGTCTTTGGTTCTGAATTGCAACTTTCATTTAAGCTTTTCACTGTAGGAATTTTGTGCATAGCAACAGCAGGTTAAACATATTGCTACTTAGTTATTGCTATTATTTTGGTTGGTGAAAGCTATAATAAAGCCATTGGACTTGCCCAGCCAAAAACATTAGAATTCTCACGCTGTGACCAGTTTAATGAACTGTGTTTCTGTTTCTCTTATCTGTTCTGCTGCAGAGCCTTTTAGTGCTTCTGTCTGGGTGATGATGTTTGTGATGCTCCTCATCGTGTCTGCCATGGCTGTCTTTATATTTGAGTACTTTAGTCCTGTAGGATATAACAGGAACTTAGCACAAGGAAGAGGTAAGCTTTGCTTTATATGCAACCCTAAAGCTATAAAAAAAATTACTGTATTTCCCATTCCTTGTCCTCCATCTTTTAAAAGAAACATAACATAAGAAGAAAACAATAAAAGCAGCTACAAAATTGTTACCTCTTAATTTAAAATATGAGTTCTTGAGGGCTTGTATGCTTATGGTGTATTCTAATTCATTGGAATAAAGAGATGTAGAAGGGTAAGCTATATCAGAGTTGTATTCAGCCAGTGTTTGGTTACTATACTGTATCAGCTGTAAAGTATCAGAGATAATGATCTAAACTGGTGTGGTTTGGTGGGTAATCTGGAAAAATAGCAGGTACATTGTATGCAGTTTCATATAGTCCTTATAAAAATTCTAATGAGCTCAGCACTGAAGTGAGGCCAGTGGCAGAAGGGCAGCACTTCTTTCTGTGTAGCATCCACGGCTATAGAAACTTCATTTTAAAATTATACCAGAACAACAAATTTCATACTGAGGTTGTCTTTATTAGTGAAAGCTGCAGTTGCATATTATTAGCACTTTGACCTGAGAATGAGGATTCCTTGTATCGTGATGACCTCTTCCTTCCCTTTACTTACAGTTCAGAGTGCAGTCTGTTTTTAATTTCTAACTCATCTTTGCCTCATTGTATAACAAGAGATCTTTCAGCCTGGTGGACACAGTTCTGTTACAAGCTAATAGTTTCTTCTAGGTGATGATTGGTTTGTTGCCTGGAAAAGGGGGTTGTTGTAATGTTCAGATGATGCTATCATTTCAATAAGATGGTAAATGTGCAACCTTTGTCCAAAGTAAACACTGTGTTTAGGAAGACACTGGGGATCTAGGGGCTAGGCATCTCATGTGCCAGAACTGATGATTCAGTGTACTTAGAGCTACAAAGGCACTAGACCATCCTAACCTGTAATTAGATTATTAATTAAATCTGAATTTGCAATGGGCATCCTTGGTTAAATGGACAGGGTAGGGAAAGAGGTCATATCACAGGTGCCTGTATCAGAGCTTATTGTATGAATTGGTATTTAATTAAAAAATAGTTGGTTATAAAAAAGTCAAATGAGTCATTTTTAGGGGAGGCCTGTTTCTCTTCATTGAGGATAAAGGGAGTCTAGATGATGAGCAGTGTGTGATGGCTGCACTGTACTTACCTAGAGCATCCCTTCCTTCTCACAGGGCTTTACAATTAAGGCCTTTCAAGAGGTACTAGCATTGCTAATCCACTTCTGCCTCTATGTGGGCATGAGGCCATTGTGCTGACCACTTCTTGCTTTGGGTTGAATTAAAACCTGACAGAAAACAGGAATAATAAAAATTACACTATGAGTTAGCTGGGACAGGTTTTTACCTGTAATAGCAACACAGTTGAAGCCACAGAACTGGTTCTGAATGAGTGAGGTGGCCAGTGTCTGGTTCACTCTAAGTGATGTATCTGTATAGGTAGCTCCTTTGTGTTGACTTACTGATTTATCCTCTGAGTGCAAAGTTGTTTAAAAGCAGGTGACATATTCACACTTTTTGATCTTAAGCATGCTTACATAAAATTGAAAAAGTGTAATATTGGAAGACTGCAGATACAAAATAATTTGGGTATGAAAGTACTAGAACTGAATTATTAGGACTTAAACCCAGAGTTTTCCATTTTACATGTCTGCTGGCATGTCAGATGGAAAGGGGGCAGTACTGTGGTACATAACTTACTTGCTGCAAGGGACATATCTGTTTCCATCTCCTTCAAACCTCTGCTTTCCATTTTAATTTTTAAATTTTTGAAGTAAATGCCACATAGAAAAATAGTGAAATATTTTTACAAATAGGGAAATAAATGTCATTACAATAGAAAGTACTGATGGTAAATCTTGTGATTCCATTGGGAGTAGAGTGAATATGTATGGAAATATTTTTTAGCTATATCTTTATGAGTAATTTGTTGTTACTATGTAGGGTATCTTGCCAAGGTTTAATTTAATTGCAACAAAAATAACTGCTCTGTGTAATTCCAGATCCCCATGGACCATCCTTTACCATTGGAAAGGCAGTGTGGTTACTCTGGGGCTTGGTATTCAACAACTCTGTGCCTGTGCAAAATCCCAAAGGGACGACAAGTAAAATCATGGTGTCAGTTTGGGCTTTCTTTGCTGTCATTTTCCTGGCTAGTTATACTGCCAACTTAGCTGCTTTCATGATTCAAGAGGAATTTGTTGACCAAGTGACTGGGCTGAGTGATAAAAAGGTAAGCCTTCAGCTCAAAAGAGGTCACTGTCCATTCTTCATAATCCTACAATATTTTAGTTTGTGCTAAAAACTCTGAGCATGGTAATAAGCTAAAACTGGATGATTTCATTCTGAGTGTAACACTTTACTAACAAACCTAAGTAAGACTCAAAGCATGAAAATATCAGACTGTTTTCAAAGTCTTTGAGATGCTTTTTCAAAAGTCAAAACTTTAATTGAAAAGTACCTTTATTTTGTGATGGAAATAAATTCCTGTGCAATGAAAAGGAATGCCTAACCAATATATAAAAGTTTGAAAAATGAAAAAGTTAATTTGAATACAGGGAAGGCATATTTTAAATTCTTTTAATATCTGTGTGTGGAATATGAATAATATATCAATGGACAAAATATTCATAAAACCAGCAGCTATCCAGCAATTATTGGAAGACAGTAAACGTCCCTGAAAAAACGTCTTTTTCTTTCTATGTAGAGTGCAAGAAAGTGATAGGAAGAGTGCAGATTTGAAGTGGTGCCAACATAAATAAGCAAAGAGATATAAGAAAAGTGACGTGTTGTCCGTGGATGTTTGAATGTTTTCCTTGTATAAAATGGCAAGACTAAATAGGATTAGAAAAGTTGGTGTTTAGTGTTATCAAATGGAAGTGAGATGTTCATAGGATAAGGTGCAGAATTCTGATGTGTTTGTGGAAGATGCTTTCCTAAATCAAGAACTTCTGTGAGAACTGAACTTTGAGCAGTAGACTCTGATAGTTCTCTTGAGCTCTACTCAAATTTACAAATAATAAATATGCTTATTTTTTCATATTGCTCTAGCTTGACTGAAAGCATGCTTCCCAGATATTTGTACTTTTGAATTTTAATCAGAAATGAAGCAATTACTCTTCTTATTTCTTTTGTGCAACTGATTAGTAAGAGTGTGTTGCATTGGGGGATTGAAACCCATTTGTTATGATGGAAATGCACAAATACCTGAAGGACATGTCATTTTCAAGTTTGTGCCCAGTTGTTTTCAAATGAAACTAAATATTGACATTAAGAAGTAATGTTTAAATATAGTATAGCACAGGGGAGAACTTCACAAGGGATTTATCTCAAAGGAGAGAAAATGAAGGAAATTGGTATTCAAAATAAGGCAACAGCTCAGATAACCTTGCATGTATTTTTTGTTTTAACTGCTTTTTATGACCAACATTTGATTGATTTTCTGAAGTATCAAAGCAAGAATTGCAAGCATAGCTAGAGGAAAGATAGATAAAAAGAAACAAAAAATGGCAGTACTTTTGTTTTCATTAGGTTGTTTTCTCACAAAACCTTTTAAGTATGTGAAGACTGTTAAATATACCTGTATTTTAAGATTATATTGTTGGTAAGAGACAGATAAAAGGTATTCTTTGGAGGATTAAAAAAAATGGGATTTGAGAAATGTCTTTCTCCTGTTTGTGAGAAAATACAGAGCATTTCCCTGGGAATTCTTGGGTTTGGCAGGGTTGGGCACAGCACCAGTGTTCAGGTCTGCCGCTGCGTCCTTCCTGCCCTCTCCCTGCTGCCTGGTTGCCACTCTCACCCCTGGGCTGGGAAAATGTCAGTATTCATCCTCTAGCATTTGGCTAATAACTTCCTTCTTTTTGTCATTTTTCTATTCTTTCTGCTAAGTAGGATTTTATTTCCACAAAAAGCAAAATAATAATAGAAAAATACTTCAATCAGAAAATACCATCTGCTTTTTTGCAGTCTTCTGATCATTTATTTGATCCGTGACCTTTGTTTTTCTTTTAGTAGTTCAAATTTTACCTGAAGCATATAGAGATAAATCAGGAGAGCCATGTCTTTTCTGATTAAATTAAACAAGCCAGAAGTCCAGAAAAGAAATGTAGTATTTTGAAAATTTTTTCTTGTCTTACACAAGTTTTGCTTTCTATGCACTCCTGAGGTTTCTTGGATTTTAAAAATTCGAATAACTGAGGATAATTTATGGGAATATAACCTGAATTACATTAAATAATTTTTCTCCCCTCTTTGCCTTGTTGCTGCAACATTGTTAATAGGGGAACAGTTCAGGAATTTGCAACCATTTCATCATTGTTCAGTAGGGCATTGTGATCCTGGCTGCAAGCAAAATGGCAGAGGCCAGTGAGAAGGGGTAGAAGTATGGGTAAAGTTAATTTTAAATAAGTAATATCTAGTAGTTCAATACCTTTTGAAAAAACGTCTGGACTGATAAATCCATTTACTATTCCTCCCTCTCCCGTTTTGCCTATTGCCACAACAGAAGATTCAAGCTCTTTTGTCACTGCTCTATGGTTGATGCAATAAAGCATTCCCAATTAGAGATGTGGGGTTTCTCAATCCAGCTCCCTGTGTGCCAGACTGTGGAGAAGAGAAGCCAGGAAACCCTGTTCTCTCTCCGAGCAGGCAGCCCTGACCCTCAGCATTCAGCATCTTCCCCTTCAGGAAATGTGTTCTGCTCCAGCAGCAGGTTCACCATGTTTGCTGAACACTTGGTAACATGCTCTTTAAACTTCTTGCCTTCAAGACTACTTCATAGTTCCCTCAACCTTCAAAATGTTGCTTATGAATTTTTGAATGCTATGTCATCTGTTTGTCACCTAGAAATACACGGCACAGCATGTACTGGAGTTCCCAGGGGTGGGTGTTCATAAACTCAAATTATTCAGAAGATGAGAAGAAAATTATATTTTGACATCTTTTTGTACGTAGAAGATTTTTAAAAGCTTTGTGTTCATAAAAAAGGTACAGAAAATTAGTCCAACAGTATCCAGCAAAGCTGCCATTTGTAGCACTTGTTACTTTTGAGACCATTTATGTCGTTTTCATGTACTGAAAGAGAGACAAGATTACCAAGGGAGAGTAGCTAGCGATAGACGTAATTCTCTTGCAAAGCATCTGTCTGCTGTGATTCCTCCACACAGTCATATTTTCAGAAGTCCCTCACTTGCATGTGGTCTAGGGGATTCTCTTCACCCTTAAGAGGAAGTTTTAGTTATGCCAAGCTCCTCCTCTCCCCCCCACCTTATTTTTGCAAGATTCCCAGTATTCTTGTAACATTGGCTTTATTTTTTTGTGCAATCAGCACAAATTCTGTAGTTACCTAGAGATACATCTGTGTCAAAACAGAGCAGACTGAGGTCAGAAGACAACAAGGATGATGAGGTAGTTAAGGTGACCCTCTTACCCCAATCTGTCTTCAATATTAGACCTTTACAGTGCTTTTTGAGAGCTGTCAGATATAACAACTGCATTTCAGTAATTCATTATTATAATCATAGTTTTGGAATATACTAAACATAGCCCTGTTTTACAAAGATTGGAAATCAGATTGTTGGTGTTTTCCATCTGGTAAAAGAAGAAAGCAGAGAATTCAAATATGGGTGGTTTTCTATCACTCCAAGCTAGACAGAATTCCCATTAAAATCTGTGTTAGCAGAGGGGGAGAGTATTTACTAATTTCTATTTTAGTTATATTTTCAACAGTTCCTTAAAATACTCCAGAACAGTAACAAACAACTGCTCTGAAGACCAGCCTTTTCAGGCAAGTGTGCAAATCTTCAGATTAAGCCAGTATTTAATGTTTATGAAAGATCACTTTTCTGGCTTTAGTGACATTGTCAGTTTTATTAAGGCATATAGGTAAAACAAAATAAAAGCAATAGGACTGTTTCCTCCCATCAGCTGTCCTTTTTGGGATTACGAGATCAGTAGGATTGGAGTTCTGTTACCAAGTGCTGTTGTAGCAGCTGGCAGAGCATGGGAAAGAAGAACAAATTGGTTAGTCTTCTAAATAAGAGCAGATCTCTTCACAATTATGATTCAAGCAGGAGGCTTGTGCATTCAATTTAAGGATTTCATTAGAGATTAAAAAAACCTCAGCATTTAAGAAAATGTCTAGAAAGAAAATTGCTTCCTAGCAGACATGAAGTATTTTTATTTCCTATGATGGAGCTTCAGGGAAAATGAGTTAGAGACTTGTTGCTTTTTTCTTTCTTGTCTTATGGCTGCCACACAGATCTTTGCTGTAATCACAGAGCCAGTACATGTCAGTTCACAGAATGTAAGTTTAAAATTATTGATGAAAACTTTATACACTTTAGATGTGATTGCACTGTTAGTAAATAATTTTAAACTTTCTTTCTCTTTTACAAGTAGTCTGTGAGCAGGCAGTAGTAGCAGACAATCATTTCCAAAAAATCTCCTTGTGACTGTTAAAATTTTTTGTTAGGTGTCTTCTGCTAAGAAATTCCGGTCGATGGTTGTTTGGAGCTATTTCTTTCTCTGAATTTTCTGTATTTGAATTCCTGGTATGAATTATTTCATCACTTGAATTGCTTGTTACGCTTCCTATGGAAGGAAACTCCTCCCAGCAACTTAACCTCATATGAATGTTCTTGAAAAGTGAGACTATTCAGAACGAAATTCTATTTCTAAATTACCAAGACACTCCACCATGATCTTCCTGTTTCCTCAATTCCCCTGCCATAGCCCAGGACAAGGAACTGAGCTTGCTAAAGACCCACCACAGCTGAACTTCCAAAATGTGTCAGCTGTAGCAGCATATACAGGTCTTGAAATTGACATTGTTTCTTTGATTATTTTTTTTCCAGTTCTGTTGATTGAAAAATTTGATACATTAGATATTGGAAGCCATCTCAATACTTCAGGGATTAATTATCTGTAGGTTTAAATAAAGTTAACAGCAAGCTGCATTTAGATTTAAGTGGAGGGTTTGTCTCAGGGTTGCATAATAAATATAAAAAGGAGATAGCAAATATAGACTAAGAACCGTAACTAGCATACAGTGTAATTTTAGTGCATGGGTCAATTAGTATGTGTAAAGTAGTAGCAAAGTAATAATTTGAAAGTTAAGCTGTGAAAAGGGAAAATGAGAAAAGTAAGACATCTGTTAGCTAAGCAAATAGAGAAAAACAGAATTAATTCCCTTATGCTTTGTCAAAATATGCTTAATTAAAATGAAGCATTTAATTGTAGTTCTGTAACATGAAAATATCAATGCGGCAATAATTTCACAGTCGAGGTTTGATGGAATTGAAAATACTCCCATTTTTTGTATAATCCTATTTGTGTTCTTTTTGCAAATTGGCACTAGGTCCTGGGAATTTTTGATGTCCTGAGACCAAACTTTAAAATGAGAAGTATTACATACGTAGCCCAAAGGAAGCAGCAGCTTTATAAATACTAGCTGTCTCTTGCAGCACAGGGTATATAGGTTGCTCTTCTGACTTCAACAATATAATAGAGAATATTTAACCTAGGAATTCATGGGTGACTGCTTTTATCAATGCTCAATTGAGTTTCCTCATTAGCCAATAATTCCTCTCATTTGAGTGGCCTTTTTCATTTATTTTTTAAATAAATGTTTTAACTTAATCCTAAAGGGTCACTTAGTATTTAGAAGGAAGTATTGAAAAGGTGGCTATAAAATGTTCAGGTCTGCTAGCAAAAGTTAATGTGAGATTACTTGAATTATTTCCAAATCAGAAACCTGAGTGTGCTCTGTGCTACTGCTGTTCCTCTGCAGAAATTCCGTGGCTTGTTTGGGCTGATGCAATAATGGTATAGAGGGTAAAACTGTAGAGTAAACCTAGATACAATCAAGCAAATGGTTTGTAGTTTTAAACTGTTGAAATGAATAGGGACTGGGATTGTATGTATGAGAGATCCAGAAGTCCTTTTCATGGCAAGTGATGCAACTGCTGAGCCCGTGGAGAAGCTGCGAGAACTTCTATTGCCCTCTAGTGCTGGCGGTGGAAGAGACGCCAGCCCTCACCCTGCCCCTCCCTGCACCCCTCCAGGAGCAGGGCGCCAGGCTCCCTGTCAAGTAGTGCCAATGATCCTGTTGCCTTCCTTGTGTGGCGATCCACAGTGTCTCAACTGAGATGAAGGTGTGAAGTGACTGTCAAGAAAACAGAGTTTTCTTTTGATCGTTGTTTACCAGTGTGTCTGCTTATAGTTTGAGTTCTCTAGGGAGATGTTAACAGATGAGGAACATCTTCCAGTACGTCTCTGCTCCAGTTTCTGTGGTCCTGCCATATTACAATACATGGGAGAAAGTCACATTAGAGTGGTGAAACTGAGCTGGTTTTTCTTTGGATGGAGATGTTTCTGTAAGTTCAGCCAGTGTTAAGACAGTTTCTGCTATAACAGAGCTGTATTAAAGCACAGCATTTACTCAGGTCAAATTTAAGGCAGCTTGTACAGCTCCTGTTTTCTTCAACCTGAAATTGCCCTTCTTCATATTTTGAATACCTGAGACACTTGTTTTTTTTCTTTTTCTTTCTAGTTTCAAAGGCCGTATGATTATTCACCTCCTTTTCGATTTGGAACGGTCCCAAATGGAAGCACAGAGAGGAATATCAGAAATAACTACCCTGATATGCACCTTTACATGACAAAGTATAATCAGAAAGGAGTTGAAGATGCCTTGGTCAGCTTGAAAACTGGGTAAGTTTTTCCATGACTTTTGAAGAACACTGTAGAATTTGCAGAGACTGAGCAATATTGATCTTTACTTACTGTGATACTGAACAGGCAGATGTCAGGCATGTTGTGTGCTCACAGTGGCTGAAAACCAGCAGTATGCCCGAGAGCATTTTGGTCATTGAAGAAGCCTGATCTGGCCAAGAGAAAGAAGATACAGATGATCCTGATTTTGAGTGGGGGCTCAACACAGAAAATGATGTTTTGTACAGTCCCTCATTATCTTTGCACAAGTGCCTCTCATAGGAGTGTGCTTTTGCAGAATGCATTTCTGACAAAGCTTGTTTGTCTGGCCAGTGTGCAATTACGTGTTTCTTTTCAACATCCCATCCCTTTGGTATGCTTTTAGGCTGAGTCTTACATTTTCTTCCCTCCTCTAATTATCATGGTCCTGTACATTTGCTGTCACACCTGAAGTATTGACTTTGATCTTTGTAAAATCTGTTGAGATGAGGTCGTCTCAAATGAATCATCTAATCCTGCTTCTGGATATCTTGGTAAATATTCTGGAAAATATTATTGTCCTTCTTCCTTATGATCTGAGATTTAGACTGGAGTGCCATCCATCCTTTTCTCTCTCTGAAGTAGCTCATTCTGCCTAGTTGGACAGAGAGACTGAATTTTTATTTTTAATCCTGAAAAGGTATGAGAGTGACCCCCTACCTGTGTCAGTGGTCATCTGGGTGACAGGAATGCGTTAGCTCTAGTAACCTTTTCTAAAGATATAGGCTTAATAACGTGTATTTATGTTAATTATACCAGATTACAATAAAAATAATTTATCAATATAGTTTGTGGAGGTTTGTTTTGTTTTGAAACATGAAAACTAAGCTTCCCATAGGGGATTTAAATACATCTGCTCTAGTGGCTATTTCAAGGCACATCTCACCTGCTATTATTTATGGTGAACACAGGACACATTTCTTCCTATATTAAATTAGGTTGTTATTTTTTGTCCATTTTTGGGAACCGCTTGTCCATTTAATTTTTACTCTCCTTATCCCAGACATGTAGGGGATTGTAAAATATTTCTTATGTAAAAAATCCTAAAGAGGGTTCTCTTCTTTAAAAAGAATCCTTCCTCTTCTTTCCATCTCCACTGTCTCCGTATTGCTGCCTGGACTCCCTCTGTTGTCATTTCTCAAGGCATTATCAATTGTCATTTCTCAGACAAGTTTGTCCCATCCTAAGATAGACATGCAACCCAAGTGAGAGGAACCTCACCCAAGGGCTTCCAAGCTGCAGGCAGAACTCCTGCTCCAACTGAGCTTGTGCAAGTTGTATTTCCTGGGTGACAGCAAAATTGTGCATTAGAGATAGTCGGCGGAATGCTGCCATCCCTGCTGTGAATTTTTAAAGAAACAGCTAGCCTTAATTTCAGGCATCGCTCGGTTGGATGGATAGTTTATTTAGGGGATGTCTGTTCCTTGTACTTTTCCTAGTTCATTCGTGCTACTGCAAACCCTGACAGACTGCTGTTAGCTTTAAAATCAGGCTACCTGTCAAACACTTAGGCATGAAAGGAGGGGGGGGCGCTACGTGGCTGCAGGACTTCAGGACATCTAGGGGAACTTGGCCCAGCTGCTCTTGTGCCAGCTGCTGCTCTTCCTCAAAAGCTTTAGTCATTCTGACAAGCATAAGCTTTTCATTTTTCATGGATTTTATTTTTTTTCCCCTGCTGGAGTTTCTTTCCTTTTCTAAGTGATTTCTCAGTGTGGACACCTCCAGGTGTCTACCTTGCTCCCCTTGACTGACATTTCTACAGCAGATGGTGCAAATAAGCTGCCATGTGCAACATTTTCTGGATCAATGCAAGTAACTGCTACATGCAGCTGCGCTCCTTAGTATTTTGTCTGATGGCATCTAGAGAAGGATTAAGCAGCGTGCCATCAGCTGCTGAAGTTTCCCACAATAGAAATGTCACTTTGTGTTTGTTCATATCACAGGTTTGGACAATCCAGCAGGAAAGTAGTGTCAAGCAGACTTACATATTTTCTGCCTTCAGTTTCTGCAGAGCAAGAGTGGTGTAATGGCCCGATCAGTGTGGTAATTGTGGGCAGTAAACTTGGTTACAGATCAGGCAGCATGATTGTGCCTGCTTTTTGTCTCAGAGTGGTTTCTCTCTGGAAAGATGATTTAATTTAGGTGACCAAACCAATCAAACTCTGTCATCCTTGCCTGTCACTTGCATGGTGAGCCCACCCAGCTTTGCCTTTGTGCTAGGATGTTTGGTGAGGATGTGATGCAGTTCCTGTGGCTGATACTTCAGGGATCTCTGGAGCTGAAAGTGTTCTGAATGAAAGAAATGAGACTGTATAACATGGAACCATAATAACTCATATTCTCTGTAGGGAGGAGAATCGCAAAACACAAATCAGTATTTGGTAGTGTGTTACAATTTCTTGCTGCCTCTTTTTCTCCAAACAGCATGTTTCACTTTTTCTACCAAATTTTCTGTTCTGTTCCTCAGTATAAATGTTTCCTCATTTTTTGTATACCTGCACTGTATCTTCTTCCTTTCTCCGTTACAAATTATTTGACCAGACTGTTTCTCTCTTCCATGTAAAGTTTGCTCTTTCATCCTTATCTAGACTTCATCAAGACTTCCCTACTTTTCTTGATCCCCTGATTTTCAATATATCTTGCCCCACAGTCAATGTTGCTGCTACTTTTTTGAGGATGACCCATCTTTCATTCCTCAAACTGCTTCTGCTTCCTAGCAAATATATACTTTCTATTTTCCTCTTCAGTATGCATGTGTTCTGCTTACCCTATTACAGATATTTTTTCTCTTTTCATCTTTGTCTTCTGTCAAAGCTGTTCTGCACTTCTATATTTTTTATCTTTTTCATCCTCATCATTGGTAGCATAAAATAAACATTTTTTCTTACGTATGGTAAGGCTTGCTGCTTCTGCACAGCTTTGGAAAATGAACTACCTGGTAATTATAAATTCATTGACTACAGACCTGGGAAGGACTTGCAAATATTGTTTATTGATGTTGCAAGTCAAAATAAATAGTACCTGAAGAATGCTTGTATAATCTGTGTGTATTTCCAATCTCACTCATAAAACCTCTTTTGTTTAATTGAAGACATAAGATTTTGTTCCCTCTAATTTCTCATATATAATGTTTGATTCTAATTTTAATGTGGAGCAAAAACTACCAGCTATCAGGCAATGCTTAATGACTGAATAATGCTAGGCATGTGGCATCTGATCTAAATAGAATCAAACTATTATGTAGTCTCTTGTCACAGTTCAGTCTGGCTGTGTTGTATCTCAGACTTTTATGTCTTTAGATGAGCTTTAATTAGCCTTAGCCTCTTGGGATCTTGATCTTTGAGGCCATTGTGTATAATATATAATGTTACTGAGTTTAACTGGAAGGAGAGAGTGGGAAGGAGACAAACATAAGGCTTCAGATGCACTGATTTCTCTAAGTTTTCTTTTTTGTTGGAGATGTGCTTATGTCCCATTTCTCATTCTGAAAACCAATTAAAAAAGCAGCTGGGTTTTTTATCTTTCTCACCAGAAGTGAAAAATCAGCTGCCTGAGTGGCCAGGAAAACCCTCAAGGGCAGAAATACAGATAGGAATATGTATAAAGTAAATTATGTTGCTTCCTGTATTTCCTGGCGTGTTGTAGGGGTTAGGTAGATCTTGTGTTGGAGTCTTGTTGTACATGCAGAGATGAGCGTGCAGGCATTTGTGTCCAGGAAGCCTTGAAGAAAATACCCAGCCCCTTTGTGTTTTCATCTTTGAGAGGTGAAGCTAATAGCATTTCAAAAATTAACTTACAGGGAAAGCATCTGCATTTTCTTTTTAATTAGAACAAACAACTTACTACATGGGCGATACGCTTGGACCTATGTTGTACAATTAACATCAAAAATGTTTAAGATCATTCTAGAAAGAAATCAACTGGGAAATGCTACAAATCAAAATGGAAATGAGATTTTTGCTTTAGACTGACATTGACATTCTACCTACTCCTTCAGCTGAATCCCCACAATGGGAATCATTGCAGCTTACTCATGAAGGTTTGTTGCCATCAATAGTGAAGGCAAATTTACCAGCTATATTGGCTTTTCCCCTTTGATAAGAAATCAAACATTGTTTCTGAAAATATTTTTTAAGAAACATGTAAAGTCTCCATAATATTCGCCTCTTGTCAATAGTGTCTTATTTCTGAGATTCATAGATGCAGTTCTCAGAAAGCTGCTGAAACACCCATTTGAACAAACAGCAGAATTTTCTGTACTCTAATTAAAGGTATCAGTTTGCAACCAGGCCTGTTAAAAGGGAGCAAAATTAATTCATCTTATTATTGAAGTATTACTTAATATGTTTCGAAATGGCAAAGTATTGTTCCTTCTTCAATGCACTTCAGTACTGAAAGCAGTCATGATCTTACAAGCTTGTCAAAAGGTACAAAAATGTTCAGGTGGTTTTCCTTAAATTTCCTGCATTTGAGGGATCAGCTGAACCACATATGCTGTGCTACCTGCAGACCTTCAGATTGCTCTTCGGGCAGGGCTGAGCAGCTCAGGAATTCTCCAGAGTTTTTGTTCCTTTTCCTAAATGAATACAGAAATGGCAGTTGTTTTCTGAGCATTATTCAGATGAGTGAAGTCTGTAAGATATTAGCTAATGTATTCTTCGTGGCTGAAGTCCAGCTCTGTTAGAGCTGTGGTGGCTCCTCTGTGTTCTTTAAATGTTTATTGATCAAAGTTCTAAAAATGCATCTCAAGCATTTCTGCCTTTACTGCATTTAATCAGTCTGCATTTCTAGAACCCTGTACCAGAGAGATGGATCCTATTGATTTTGCTTCTTGAAGAGAAAGTCTTCGAATAGGAAGCAGTTAATTATTTTGTTATGTTTAGAGTGACTGTTTTAGGTTTGTTTGCTTCTATTTGCCTTGCTATATTTTTCCTAAAGAGGTTATAGTTAAAGAATACTATCTTCTTGCAAGCAAGACAACCTTACTTGTTTTAATTCTTTGGTGTGGGTTGTGTCAGCTTGCAGCTGGTCAGTTTACCTGTAGTGTTTCTCTGTGTATGAGTCCTCTGCTGCTGCAAAACTGTCAAGAGGAGAAAATGCAATGGCAATAAACTGGAAATGCGGTTTGTGTTCTCCCCCCTAGCACATCTGCACTGGAATATTGTCAGGAATTTAACTGCTAATGGCTGAAATTAGAAAATTTGATTGGGAGAGTCTCTTCTTACTAGAGAGATAAAATGAGAAACTCACTTGCCTATTGCCTGTCAATGACAAATCCATCTAATTTTTTCTTCACTTCCATAATTTTGCTGGATATGCGGACTGCAGCTGAGTATCACGCAGTGTATATCTTGTTTCAAGAAAAGAGATGGTCTAACTGATGCTGTGTTATGGCAGCATATTTATGTGAGGATTTTACTTCAGCTTGATTGCAAAAAGCCAAGAATATCACTGGTTTCAAGGAAACTGTAGTAATGAATCCCTCTTGTTGCACAGGCGAGCAGCCCCTCGCTGTACTGCTGCAGGTCCCCTCGCTGTTGTGAGCTCTTTTCAGGTTTTATTTACAGCCACAGCTGTGACTGTATCTTCAGGGATCGGATGCTAAAGCTTACTAGGGACTCCATCCACCTTCCTGTGAAAGACTGCACTGTGAGGTAGTTTAGACACACCAAGCCTAATACCATATTCCCTCGTTGGTGGCAATCCAGAGCCCCTTGGAAGGCACGGTGTGGCCATGGCATCCCTGCCCTGCCAGGGCCTGCCTGGGCTGGCCTCACTTGCAGCAGGTTAGCAAATCTGAGCTGTCCCTGAGGAGATGCTCTCTGCCCACAGGTGTGACCTGACCTGCTGGTCACTTGGGTAGGAGCATGTGATGATTCTATTGCTCAGCATTTTTTTAATGATGAATAATAATGCTAGAAGAAACATCTGAAAGTACCTAACTGAACACGGTAAATGGCACAAGAAGTTATCTCCTCCCCACAAATACACTCTTACATGTAAAAAAACCCCAATATCATTATTAATTGGTTTTAAGAATTCAACGGTAGTAAAGAGAGAAAACACAAGAAAAGACCCTAGAAGGATCTGATGCCTTTTAACCCTCACTTTCTACATTTATTGTCCTGAATTCAGGGTTGGGTTTTTTTGTGCTTATAAATTGTACCCAATTCACAGCTTTGCACACACTGTTATTTGCTGAGCAGATACTAACTGGGCAGAGGCTGTGCTGGCAGCTTCTGCAGCATGGCACAGGCATAACCAGGAGGCAACCATCATCATTCCTGTCAGCTGGAACACAATTCAGATTGTGCCCAGCGGGTCCTTCTGTTAATTAGGTCTGTCAATTAAAGTGGTGGTGTGCCTAAAGTAAAAAAACAAAACAAACTTGTCTTTTAAGCAGCCAGCTGACATCTCCACTTGGGTGCAAAACAGATTTCTTTGCAGTAGTTTCAATGTATATTTTACAGAAAAATTGTCATTGGAAATTTTAATCAAAGGAAAAACTCTCTAGTTTTTGTTCTTTCTGTGGTTCTTATCTTGTCACCTTAAAACAGGAGGGAAAGCTACGAGAAAAATGACCTGTTTGAAAGAAAAATTATATATTTTAATTTTTCATAAAAAGCACAGGTTCTTAATCATTCTTCTGGGCAGGTAATAACAGCTTGCAACCAGCACTCAAATAAATGTTCAGCAGACATAAATTTTTAAAGTTTTAATCTGGTGGCTCTGCATTTTTTTACTAGTTCTGATTGACAACACCATACAGTATTTGTAATTGAGAATATTTGCTCTTTTCTTAGGCTTCTAATGTTACAATACATATAGCAATTCTTTTACCAAATCTTTAAGAAATTGCCAGGAATGGTTAACTCTGAAGTTTGTTTGAGGGAGAAGGGGAAAGGTGGATGGGCAGTATGAGATATCTGTAGTCTGTAACCATTTATTGCTGACATGAAGAGAGAAACTTCTGGAGACAGCTTTAGCACAAGCAGTACTTTATGGAACTGAATTTTAAAATCATGTATCAAATCCTTAATAGCCAGATATCATCCTATGAACTGGATGTTTTCCTGCTTTCTCGTGGCCTACTCGTCAAAGCTCTCTATTCTGGGCCTGCTTGGGTTTTCTGTTTTTCACATGCTTCAAAAACAGGATTAAAGAATTAAATGCAACAACTGAAATAACCAGTTTTCAGGTGGGTTATCCTTGCTCCTGTCACATTTCTAAGATGTCACTGAAACAACGGCCTGTAGTTGAAGTTTGTACTGATCTTAATGAAGAGGGAATGATGTTTTCTTTAAAATTGTCTTTCAAAGTGGGAAAGCCTTAGTCATCTTTTGGGATCCTCAAAATTCACCAAACTACTGAATCTGAAGTTTGTTTCTAGTTCCTTTACTCAGTATCTGAGTGCTCTTCTGACTTTTGTGGAAAAAGGCTACCTCCTGCATTTATATTCCCATTTTTTAGGTAATACAATTATCTGTCCAATGTCTTTAAATATTGTAAAGTACCTGGACATAAAATGAACAGGTGAGAGTAGCTGCGTCCCATCTAACCCTTCTAACTTCTTTTGAGAAGAAGATATTCTAAGTTTTAGTATTAATTTGATTTGGGGATGAGACCAGTTTCTTAGTGAAATGTGCTGAATTTCTCCTTCATTATGCTATTGTAACTGGGACAAAATCTTTAATCTAAAAATATATTCCCCCTACTTGACTTTTCAAATTTTGTATTTTGATAAACTGATGCTTTGCAAGTACTTCATTGCCTGGCTTCTGAGACTTGAATTGGGACATGATTCCATTGTATAAATTAATCATGAAGGCACACCAAATTTTCCTTTATTTTGTTGCTAAGGGAAATGTCATAGGGACTGGGAAGGAGGGTGGACAGAGGTGGTGAATGGGAGCCCCTGTGAGGGAGGTGGGTGAATATGCCCATTCAGGTAATCACAGACAAGTGATGCAAGAAGGTTCACGGTGGTTTTTCTGGCACCCTGTCAGGTAAGTTGGAGCCTCCACAATCTCTCAGAGTGGTGTTAATTTCTGTCAGAGCTTGCTCTTTTGAATTTTGTGTCTACGCTTTGTGTGAAGATTGAAGGGAGGACAGTTTGAGCAGGGAGAAAAGCTGAAATTCATTCCCTGCTAGTGACTTCATCATTTAACTGGGTTAAATTTTGCCAGCCTGCGTTGTTGAGGGGGGTGGCTGTTAAATTCTCCCCTAATGAATTGGCAATGTCAAAATGTCAAGAAATCCATTCTGCCTATGTGAACTTAAGATCTGCATGGAGCTATTTGAATATATACTAGAAGATAAAGTCACTGCTGGTGAAATGCCATCAGAGAATCTGAAACATATTTTAGTCAAAACTGGGTAAGGGAAATCATCAATCCTTCATGCTAAAGCTTAAGTATCTGCTTCCCTTGCTCCATCAGTATCAAGGTGTCACTGTAGAGCACTTTCATTGAAGCCTCATCTTCAGTGCAACCTTCTTGCCCTTTGATTGCTGTGTTGTTCCATAGTGACCTTTTGGCACTAGATCTCCTGGACACAGTAGTTTAAAGATGTACGTGTGGTGATTGTGCCTCTCATTGTGCACTCTTGACATACTTTCTTTTATCCCCTCTGTGGATAAAGAAGGGATAAAATATAAATTATTAATTTTTTTAATACATCTGTAAATCTGTACTGTAAATCCATCATATTTTAAAGCCAGTATGTTTGTACTTGCTGCCTTCCCAGCAATAGTATTGATGATCTATAAAATAAATGTTTCTGTTTAATCTAGCCTTAAGTGGATACAAAATTTTTGCTTAATACCAAATTATAAGTGCTACTTTAAGGGTCATGCAAGACATCTGCTCTGCAGAATATGAAATGTATTTTTAAAAGCAAAAAAGCTGAAAACTAGAACTTCTTGCAGAATGTTTTGAAAATCAGTTCTCTTTCTCCAAAAATCAGGTTTAGGAGACAAAACTAACTTGGTAAAAGTGTTCTTGATGATGGGGGAGGTGAAGAGGGAAGGGTAAAGGTGATGTTAACAAAATTGTGAGGATTAAATGACCTGGAGTCTGATATTTGTACTAGGATAGTAATTTCAAATATTGTGGTTTCTAAAGACAGAACTGGAGCCTTAGTAAACATGTATGATACTTGCTATGTAATAATCTTTGTAGTCTCGTTTGCATTTATTTACAACCAAAATTGAGGAATACCATATCTTGTTTGATTCACCTAAACAAATTTTAAAAATGATTGATTTAATGAACTGTTTTTCCTCAGAATAAAATGTATATAATTTATAATGAAGAAGTATTCTTAAATATGTAATTGACCTTTAATTTTTCAGAAAGAGCCCCAGAAGGTGCATATATGAGTTAAAAGGCACTCCTCATCAAAGGCTCATTGTGATACAGCTTTTACAGCAAAATGCAATGCAAGCAAATTACTTTGATGGTACACTTTATATATTAGTCTCATTCTGGTTTTGTGAAAGTCAAATCTGTTTTACTAATTATCCACAGCTTTTGTGTGACAGTGAAAAGAACATATCTAGGGTGTTAGAAAATGTGAAGGAATGAGAGTGAGAATAGATTCAGAAGTTAATGTCCTGGATCTGACAGAACACTGCACTGAATTGTACCCACTTTAGCAAGAAATTAATTCTGCTATAGATATTTTATGTTTGGTTTTACTGTAGTATTTAAAACTGGAAAGTGACTTCAGTCATGTTTCAGTTTCTCTGATCCTCAATGGAAACACAATATTATTTACTCTGTAGGCTCCAGTGCTTGACAGTAAAACAGGATAATGTGAATAAACAGCATTGCATCAAAGCATCCCTCTCATTTGCTGAATGTTATGACACAGGTAGCAGGACATCCAGTCATTCAAACAGACTGGTTCCTAGTGTGCTGGAGTGCTGTTTCTGTCCCCAGAACCACTGGTGCATTGCCATTTTAGATTTTTTTTTCCCTTCTTTCCATCAAGAAAACAAAACCCCTGAAGGATCATGTAGTTGGTTAAGGAAACAAAGTAACATTTTCCAAGTGAGTTATACTTCTGGTGGGGAAGAAGAAGCTGTGCCTGATAAAGGGGCATTTTCCTTATCCTACTTTTCATTTTCCATCATGGGAATTTAGTGGAAAGTATGTGCCAATAATAAGTATGTGGAATGTTATAGGCAAGTGTTTTCAGCTTTTCTGAGGTTACTTTTCTGAACCTGTTCCTCCAACTTTAATGGTCTTTACTCAGGTATTTTTGAATGTGTACGGCAACATGTTAGAGAAAGGTTTTTTGCAATAACTATTCTGATTTTTCAACTCTTATCCTTCTTGGTGATTCAGAAGCATTTAGGTACAAGACTCCACATTCACAGATCTCCCAATTCAAATTATTACATTCAGTAATGCTCTTCTGGATTTAAACTATTTCAATTCATAATTGTATGACACCTGATCTCCTATGTTGTGTGAACTGAAGTTCTTCACACCCCCTTTCCTCTCTGTGCTTGCTAGGTAATAAAGGACATTTGCCTGTGTAGTCTCTCCTATATGAATACCAAAAAAAGTTAATTTTCTCTCCTGCCCAGGATTATTGCAGTAGTTCAGAGGAAGTTCAGAAACCTGCCAGTCGCTCAGATAAGACATGAGGCTGAGGTCCTGTTCCTCTGCATTCACTGGAGCAGCCTGGCACATTCAGCCACTTCATGGCAATTATAAATCTTGTTTCTTGCTGCATTCCAGTTTCTGTAGTTCTCTTTCATCTTTCTAATAATTCTTAGCAATTTATTTAAACCTACACAAGGTGACAAAGCCTTTCAATCCCTGAAGTGGCTGCTCTGTTAATTGATTCATTTTTACATGGCTAAGGCTTGCAAGAGGCTTTTTGAGCCTTTGGTGCTGTGGGGCTGCCCTGGGCACATGCAGGCTGGCTTACAGGGAATGTGGGACCTGGGCAGCAGCGTGGTCAGCACTCACACCAACACAAACCTGTTCAGCTCCGTAGCACAGTTGGATTTTGCTGCCACAAGAACAAAATTCCCAAGGCTTGCCAGTCCATCTATAGGGAAATAAGAAACAGGTGAGCTGGCCTGCACAAATGCCTGCTTTGCCTTCTTCTGGAGCTTGTGCTCACTGTCATCTTTGCAAACAACTAGAACAGGGTAAAATTCTTGAGCTTGTCCAGATTTTGGTAACTCAGTTTTTGGAAACGTTTACTGGGGAGTGTTTAAAGTTGTCAAAGTTCTCACAGTGTCAGGTAATCCACCTCCTAGTGATGGAAAAGTTGGATGACCTGACATCTTCATTCATGACTTCTTATTCCCTGCCCACGCTGCAGGGGTACATCGTGTTCTCAAGCTTTGCTTTGCAAGGAATAGTATTTCTGTAATCAACGCACGGTGAAAAGATAATTAAGCCTTGAGAGGTTATAAGATTTATGTTGGAAATGGAGAAAGTACATTCTGAATATGAGTTTGCATTTGTAGACAGCAAGACTTTTTCAGGGCATTCAACTTTTTGATTTACAGTTCAGAATGACAGCAGAACCTTTCAGCACTCAGCATCTGTCAAGATAGTACCTCATGTTTTTAAATCAATTTGCTTAACGAGATTTATTGTGACCTTATAGAAGAGGTATAGAGAAAACCCTCACAGTGAAAGCCTTCTGCAGCTTCAGAACCTGCTTTCCTTGTGCATACCCACTGCAGCTGGTGGCAGGCTCTTTGGGAATCTGGGGAGGGAGTCCACAGTGAGTGAAGCTGTGATTGTGCCTTGTCTTTCTGTCCAGGGCTTAGTACACTGCTCAGTAATGAAGGAGGCAAGCTGCAGATGAAGAGGTGGCACAGGGGTTTTGCCCTGGAATCTTTATCAATGTATCTTTTTGCTCTGTGTTTCTAACTGAGTCTGTTTTGACAGAATAAGAGCTGACACTTTTTATTTTCTCAATGTTTACCAGCATGTGTTTTATATGCTTACATTGCAAAACTAGACATCCCAGAATAAAGAGATGACAAATTCCAGAGTGTATATTAGCTTAGGTCAGTTTGGTGCAGCCATGTCAGTATCCGCAGATATCCGCGTTCCTTTCCAAGCCCTTGCCTGAGCCAAAGGCATCCAGTGAGAAGGGACGTATCTTCCCTTCCCCACAGATAACTGTGGAGGTCTGAAAGCATGGCATTGGATTGCATTGCTTATGGTGATTGTCTCCTGTAGATCAGAAATGTTTCGAGTATCCTGAGGTTGCAGCAAACACTTTTCCTTTTTTCCCTTGTGCGCCTACCCAAAGGACATGGATTTTTGTTCTTTCTCTCTACACAGACCAAAGATTGTCTCCTAAGTTCTGAATCAAAGCATGTCATTTAGAAAACTGGTCTTGTATTGAAGACTGCAAGCTTGGGCAGCTCCCCCAACAGCCTTTTGGCTATTTCCAGTTTAATTGCCCTCGGTGCTAGGTAGCCATCCCTTTCTTATTTCTGGATTGATTTTGTGACACATCACTTCCAAGATGTTTAGCGATTGATTTCGCAGTGTCAAATTACCGATTTAAAAGAAGGAGAGACTTTTTAGCACTGATGGAGCTAACATGACTTTTAAGATGGGGATTGCACCAACTGGGTTTCAGGAAAAAGTGGAAAAACAAAGAAAATGATAGCCCAGCTCATTTCTTGTAATGTTTGCATGAGCCACCTGCACTTCCTCTGAATTAACTACTTCACTAAATTCCAATTTGGTGACTTGAATGGCAACTGTTGGGGTAAGTATCCTTGAAGAAAAACATTCAAGTACAGAAAGTAGTGACAGGAATGTCACTCTTCACTTTTGTATGACAGAAGTCAAAATCCAACAGTCGTGAGACAGTCTCCTGGTATTTCTCTTGGTTTAAGGTGAGATGGTTAGGGGTATTTTTTAGCGCCACATTCTTGCTATCTGATCTAGAGTTCCACCAAAATTAGGGTTCTGTATAAATTTGTTGATTGATTATTTAAGAACAAACATTGAATTATGTTGTACATTAAAGTTTTGGGGTTTTGTTTGTTTTTTCTTTAGATAGCTATATCAGACATGATCCAGTACCTTCCTCTGGCTTAAAGAAAACTGGTGAAGTCACATCTCCAGTCTCAGGCAATATTTAAAATAAGCTAACTGGTTACTGTTGTTTCAATTCTAAATTGTCCATTGTAATTTGTGCTTTTTTTGGAAATACTTTTGCATCTCAAGATATTTATGATCCATTTTGAGAGCAAAGATGCAAAGATAACAGGGCAAGACATTTTGTAGCTTGGTTTCTCCTGCTCAGTATTTTTTAACAGCATCCCTTAAAATAGAAATGCAAAACTATGTGTCCTACTTTCCCCTCACTAAAATAGATGTCTTTTGTTAATTTTAGATATAGCAGAGCAGGATATGTAATTAATGATATCAAAGAATCCATATGATATTCAACAGGGTCCCAACATCAAGGACAAAAGAAGTCTGACAACAGCTGTCCCCAATGATTTGGTTTGTAAAATGTTTTCTTTTATTTCAGGAAGTTGGATGCTTTCATCTATGATGCAGCAGTGCTGAATTACAAGGCTGGAAGAGATGAAGGCTGCAAACTTGTCACAATAGGGAGTGGATACATCTTTGCCACCACGGGCTATGGAATCGCACTTCAGAAAGGATCACCTTGGAAGAGACAAATTGATCTAGCCCTCCTTCAGTTTGTTGGAGATGGTAGGGACCAATCTTTTTTCCTTTCTTTTCTCTATGTACACACAGTTCATGCAGTTTTAGTAGCTCTGAGCCTTTTATTACTGTTCTCTCAATCTTTTAAAAAAGCAAGCAAATGCAAAACAAATGACTAAAATGATTTCTTGATGCTGAGGCAGGAATTCTCTTCCACTTTGTTCTAACTCACCTCACTGCCAAGGACATTTCCATCTATTTTCAGAAAATGTTTTCATATACATCACAAAGTAACAATGGTCTCAATGTCAGAGAGTATTTCTAATTTTTTTTTTTTTCCCTTGAGCAATTCCTGGGGAGTTTTTACTTGGTAGATGAGTTACCTTTCAGTATGACTGTTTTGCTATTTAAGTGTTTAGCTCAGTTCTGAACTGGTGTGAGTGATCCCTAATCTAGGATGGATTAATTTAAACTTATACTAAAGTAATATTTACGGAATTGAAGTAGTTTGAGTGATTTAGATGTCAAACAGTTATTTTTTTTATTTAACACAAAATAGAGGGATTTTAGGTCCTCTTGGCACTTCTGCCCTGCAGAAGAAGGAAAGTTACTGCACATCTTTGATATATTTGTAGACAGTAATAATGACTCATTCTTCACGTAGGGCTTGAACTACATTTTGATTGGAGAAATATTTCTTTGCCTAAGTGAAACTTCAAACCTTTCACATGTGCATGAAAATAAAAACACGGTACTGAAAATAATTTCTGTATGATATAATGTATATATAGTGAATAGCATATAATTTCTGACTAAAATCCTCCATTAGATTGAAATATATGTGTTAATTTCTTTTTTTAACACAGATACATGGGTTAAATTTGCATTTCTCTGTTGGTGGAAGAAACGGCTTTATAGAAAAATAAATATGCACTTAAGGTCACTAATAGCAGGTCATTGAGATAAGAATGGTAAATTCCTATAGAATAGGAGAGTTTCAGTGACAGAGTGCATGACCCCCTGTGGCCTCTTGTTCCGTAAAATACAAGACATTAATATTCATCCTGGTGATAGTGAGTGTGTTCTTCTTCCAGCACATGGATTTTATTCCTACTATTAATACTACATGACTGGAAGAGATGTCATCATCATGACTGATGCATTTTAGCTGGTGTACATAGAGAGGTACCAGTGTCATCATTATTGATCTGTTGGATTTAGAGAGGCTTATGGAAAAAAAATTGCTTACCTTCAGCTAAGTAATGAATATAGGGCCCATAATAAGTAGGTTTCAAACAATTGCGTATTCTTAAACAGTTGCAATACGTTTGCTAAAACCTTTGCTTTATTTTTCTATTTGTGAATATTTTATGAATAGACTGTTTTTTTAGTTGCATAATAATTCTCAAAAGTGTTAAGTGCTGTAATTCTGACCCATTTTTGGATGGGGAAGGCGAGTCAGAAAATTTGGGTTATTTGTCCCATACTAAAGAAAATGTTTTTGTAGCCTGAAGGAAGGCCTGAGGTGTTTTTCTCAGCTGTGGGCTAACCCCTCTAGATGTTGCCAGAGCATCACTGGGGTTTTCATTCTTTCCACCTTGCATTTTCTCCATGCTTACTCTTTCATCATTTTTTTATATTTCTCTTCCAATAAAAAGAAATAAAATCACAGGGAAAAAAATAAATTGACTAGAAGGGAAAACATTTGAAGCTATTCAAGAAAATCTTGTCAAAATACCAAAGCTACTCTGTTTTTATGCATCACTTTGAATATCAGGAATAAAACAAAATGGGTGGGAGAGAAGAAGGAAAAATCTTATCATGTATTTACACTTTGACCTGTGGATTTACATAGCATATGAATGCTTTTATCTCTAACCCATTCGTAGTAGCCAAAAATAATACAAATGAATTGTCTATGAAACTCAGTATTAAAATTTCCATATGAATAATTTATAGAATTGCAATAGATACAGATAACATCCAGTTGAATGAAACCTTGTCATGGAATCTCTGCTCCCATGGTCATCTTGCTCAGATATTACTTCAGAAAATAAGCAAAAGTTATGAATGCACAAACTGAGGGGATTGTGAATGTCTTGATGGCATTTTTCAGTGGTATTTTTCAGTAACTTTAGAAGATACTCTGAACAACCCATGAATGCTAGAATGTTCTTTTTCTCTTGTAAAGGATCTCTAAATTTGTTCAGAAAAATGTATGTTTCCTTTAGTCCCACAAATGATTGCTACTTTGTCTCACTGCCTTGTGTCACAGGTTTAGATTATAATTTTCAGAAAAAAAATCCCAACAAAACAAATGGGGGAAAAAATTAAACAATTATCCAAACAACCAGAAAGCCCTAAGAATGGTGTTGAAGTTGAAATTTCTTCTGATTTATGAAGGATGTTGAGGCAAACTGAAACTAAACACCAAGAAATGAAATGTAAAGAGTGATTGCCTGGAACTAGCATGACCTGATTTTGTAATCTGCATCTAACTTCAGTAGTATGATGAGTAACCTTTTTAGCTATAACTTACATAACTCTGTTTGGATGAATTAGAAGGGATGAACCTGAAGTCCAGACCAACATCACTTTGCTGTATCACTAAAAACCTCCTTGACATTATCTAGACTAAAAACAAGTATGGGGGCAAAGTTTCGTTTAAAAATGATAATTCTGGGAAACCCTCAGTGGAGTCCAAATGAGTTTGTTTAAGCACACAGGCATACACAAATGAAGGCAGAAATACTTCTTTCACATGTATAGGCTCTGCAGGGTTTACTGTTCTTTAAGACTAAGCCTACAAAGAGCAAAGCACCTAGCTGTATTGAATTATTATTCAGTATATGTAACAGAACATTCATCATAGTATGGAATAACTTCAGTGAATGATTATAAACCTAATGAGTTTCATAGCTATGAGAAAAAAATCCAAATGAGGTGAAAAACCACAATTTCTTGATATGAATGTTATGCTAATAAAAGGAGAGAACCATTTGGATGGTACTAGATATTTGGATAAAATGAAGCAATTTGTTCAGAAGTATATCTGATCTCTCTTTTACATTTACACAATACTGAGAGCCTTTTGAAATGCGTTTTAGAGCTTTCAATTTCCTCTGCATGTGCCTTTCTCCTCTGATATTTCTTATTTGAATTTTCCTTGCTTCTTCTAAATCATGCTCACTCCCAAGCCAGCTCATTTACACATTGAAATAAAACTTTGGCACAGTGGATAGGAATCTTTTCACTCTTTCTTGCTGATGTAAACCATCCAACTGAAGGATTAATGACTTTTTCATGCAGGAGCATCTTTTCATATTTTACAAAGCATGTTTTTTTTCTGCACTGAAGTCAGTGGCTTTGAACCCTCTTTATCTTGTTGACACTGGAAATATATGAAGTAAAATAGAAAGGGATGTAGGATTTGTGTTAGGGATAACTTTAGGCTTAGATGGGTGGCTTGTATTCCTCTACATGAGTAGTGTTCTGATCCTGAGGGCAGTTCTACTGATTATACTGAAAATTAACAATTACACTGTGAAAGTGACTCTGAAGTCTCAGTGGAAGGAAGCAGGCTACAAGATGCCAAATTTGTTGCCCTAACAAGGAGGAAAAAAAGACAGAGGGAAGGAGGATGGAAATGAGTTTCTGAGGAATGTAAAGAGTAGCTACTTATTTGTCTCAAAAATAGAATTATTCCTACAATATTTCATCACTTGGTTTGTGTGGTTTCATATGCATAGCCCAGTTTGTAGGAAGTCGAGATGAATATGCATTTGTTAGTATAAAATTAATTGCTTTGGAACACTGAATCTTTTTTAAATAGTTAGAAGTTGCTTTTTCTTGCTTGCAGGATATAAATGAACTGCATTACTAATGAAGTTCTGGTTTGTATGTCTTCCTGTCTGTCCATTATATCTCATTATCTGCAAAATCTTCCAGTTGATGATTAGCATCCTGTTTTGTTAAAATAATTGATCATTGGGGTAATCCTCTGAAGCACACTGGTGGTTTGCTTTGGTCACAGGACTAAATTTTCATTGTTTTTTAGCAGAGAAAAATATTTCTAGTGAGACACAAAAGATTATTCCCCAATCTTCTGTTGAGAAATAGAAGCATCCCTGAATTCAACTAAAATGATGCAACAGCTGAGAAGCAGCACCAACATATTGTTTGGCTCTTCTGCCCACAGCCACAGGAATGTGTCAGAAAAGAAATGTGCACTGAAGAACCATGATGTGGGCTCTGATTTCTTTTATAAAACTCTGCAAAGAGCAGCGGGGCAGGCTGAGATACCCAGGGTACAGCACAGTACCCCAGCAGCTGGCAACTGCTTTTTTTTGTGCCGAGTTGCCATTTGATAAATGCAGGAAAGACTCAGGCACATCGCCTGTGTAATTTAGCAAGTCTAACTTCTGGACTGCAACATTGTGAAGGCACCCATGTTCCTCCAGCCTCCAGTAGCAGGAAATTTTGGCCAGCTCTATGAGGGCCCAGGTATTGCTTCTTTAGCTGGGGCTGTGTGGTGCCATTTGAAGCAGAGTGGTACTATTCTAAAAACATACTGCAAAGTGGTTTCAAAGTCATTGCTTTGAAACTCAATCTTGTTTGGCATTTGGAGCAGAACCAGTGGGGTCTAGTAGGTGAAGGGAACTTGTTTTTCTTTCTTTTTTTCTTTTGTGGGTAAATGAGATCATTGAACTGCAAATGACAAAGCTGCTTTGAGATTGAGAGTGCAATAGGGCTTCGAAGCGTGCAAGGGATGGAGAGAAACACAGAGAGAAACCTTTAGCCATGGGAGATGCAGCAGAAATTGAGGGATAACAGATGCATGACAGAAGAAATGGATGCAAATCTGGAACAGAAAAATGCTAGGTAAAGAGGGCAAGTATAGAGAGACATGGGAGAACATCAGCCAGCTGCCCAGGTCAAGCATCTACTATTAGTGATGTATTTGTAACCTCTTGTGTTACCTGCAGATTACAAGCTTAGTTCCAGAAAAGGTCTGGGAGGAGATCTCCATGAAAAGAAGGGCAGATGGTATAGCTGTATTAAGCCCTTAACCCTTAAGGCTGCAACCTTTAAAGCAATTAGAGACACAGGGATGTAAAGAAGAAAACTGGTTATCATTTGTGTTCCTACAGAGAGTCTGTTATCCTCTGCCTAATAACTTTCAGTTCTGGTTAATCTTTATGTGCTTTTAGGAGAGCTTAGTACACTAAGAATGTTCTCCTGGGTGGATAATTGCTTCCTACTCCTTAGGGGTAATAGGTAACTGTGGAAATGAGATTTGCCCCCTTACATCTGGAAGAAGAAAGCTCTTTGCTGTTTGTTGGTTTTTTTTTCATATTTAGTATAAGCCTCCCAAATTGCTGTCTAGAAGATAAGGAAGTGCAGCAGTGTGACTCACTCTGGCTGCTAAAGACCAAGAAGGAAATACGTATGTGATTATCAGGACATATTTTCAGTGCGTGCTGCTCGGGCAGAATACACCCACAATCCCAGTGATTTTCTGTTTATATATTTAGTGGCTTCCTTAAGCAGTGGGTGGAACAAATGTGACTGGAGAGTGTGAGTGTATAAGTGGAGGGTGTTTGTGTAGCTGAACAAGAGTTAGAGGGGTTGTAATATTGAAAGTCGTGCTTAGCAGTTCTAATGGGGGCTTGCAGAGTGCAGTCATTAGCTCCCAATAAGTTTATTGCTGTCAGTCATTTGCGTTCTTTTGCTATTTTTACTGGGAGAAATAACTTGGAAAATAAGAGTAAGAGTTTTAGGGGATTCAAAGAGTTGCTGTGCTTCTGTATGATCTCTTCTATGAAACCTGCTGTATGGATTGTATAACTAGGTCAAACTGAAATTGATGAGTTTATTGAACCAAATGCACAATGACCTATTTGGCTTCTGACTCCTCTATTCAGAGTAAAGACTCCTGATGTTAGGGTCTGTAAGTGATGGGGTGCTACCTTCCTCCTCCATCACTTAGTGGGAATTCTCAACAGAGTAAGAGCAAAGTCTGTCCCTAAGTTTGAAAACTGCTGTTTGTCCCATCTGAATAAGCAGATGTTTCTGCTAGTGCAGTCACAGTCCTTTGAAGATGATGCCCTACATCTGGCCAATGTGAAAGTATATATTTAACCCTTTTATTCAAGTTCTATAATTGGTATATATCTGTTTTCTTTAGTTGAATGATGTCTCCTTGGCCTGAACCTCAGGTTAGCACCTTGCCCAGGAGTCCCCACCCCTTATACCATCAATACCAACCTGGTTCTTTTGTTGCTTTCTGCTCTGTCACATTCACTGTGATCTCCTGCTGAGGTGGCCTCCTCCTTCCCTGTGCTTTATACAAGTCTAGGGGACGTACTGACACTAGAGGTCTGTTCTGTTTAACCAAGAAAACAGCAAAGCCCTGGAGTGCAGCTTGGCCTTCTCCAGCAGGGCAGAGCAGCCTTCCCTTGCCTGCCCTGGACACGCACTGCAGAGCATGCAGACTGCCGTTAGGCAAGGGTGGCTGCAGTGTCTGAAGCAACACAATGTAGGGGAGAATTAGATTTCCAAGGCAGCTCTCATTCATGCAAAGCACTGATTTTGGAGTCAGAGGAGGGTGACTTCCCATGCAGTTGCCAGATCTGCCTGCTGAAGGACCTGGCATTGGTGCAGTTGTATCTGGCTCTGGGGGTTTCCACAGCTCAGGTGGTTGCAAGTGTCTTTGTGCAACAGGTCTCACTGTGTGAACCCAATCTCTCACCCATGCTCTAGAGAGCAGTAGCCCATTTTAGAAATGCCAGTACCAGAGAAACCCCATGAAATTTTTTCCTCAGCTTGTTTTAGGCTTGCTGTTTCTTTTATGTTCTGTTGGCCATTCAGTGCCAGGTTTTGGTTTGTGACAGGGTGGAGGCACAGGCTGGCACTCTGAACCAACCTGGAACTGTGATTTGCAAACAGCACATGAAGTGTTAAAAATCTTTTTCTGGAACCAGAAGGGACATATGAAATACTTTTATTTTCCTTTTGTGTGAGAGAATAATTAAATAGATTAAAATTAAGGTAAGAATTTGATGAAAATACCTCTCTAGAGTACCTATGGAAGTAGCTGTGAACCCTCAGTGATTATCCCCAGGAACCTGTGGCTTTAAGCAATATGGTTAAAGTGGGGCACAACAACACCTGTCATTTAAAGAAGAAAAACTCAGTGAACTATAGACTTCAGTGGTTATAGAAATATTTAAACAACTTTTTAGTGATTTATATGATCATTTGGAGGATAAAAGAATAAAAATTTAAGTCAATTTTCCAATTACAAATCCTGTAAAATTAATGTAATTACTCATCTGATAGGATAATTGTTCTTGCAGAGAGTGTACATAAAGTGAAAGACAAGTAAAGAGTAAATTCTCTCCCATAGCTTCTATTTAATGGTTTCTTGACAAGCATTTCCCACGTGTAGGACTAATTCCAAAGTAAAATCCTTGGTCATCATTGTTTCTTCAATTTCTTTCCATCAAACATTGTGGTCAAGCCTCTGTTGGTGGTGTTTCCTCGGGGGACTCGCTGAATACAGGACATCTTTTAAAAGCAAACACTATCCTGGACTTTTGACTGCTATTTTGGACTGTCATGAATCTGTGCTTAATCTGGCTGGATTCCCAAATCATACTGAAACCCAGCCCGGGCTTGGCTTACTTCCCAAGAGTGAAGAGCAAAGGAGGTAAATCATCAGAATCACAGAATCCTAGGGGTTGGAAGGGACCTCGAAAGATCATCTAGTCCAACCCCCCTGCCAGGCAGGGTCACCTAGAGTACATCACACAGGAACTTGTCCAGGTGGGTTTTGAATGTCTCC
The DNA here is from genome assembly GCA_020745705.1 of Hemiprocne comata. Lineage (NCBI taxonomy): Eukaryota > Metazoa > Chordata > Aves > Apodiformes > Apodidae > Hemiprocne > Hemiprocne comata. The sequence continues at coordinate 11,701,672 of CM036600.1, forward strand.
AGCAAAGGAGACTCCACATCCTCTCTGGGCAGTCTGTAAATCACGGGCTTAGTTTGATTTTGGGGGTGTTTTCCTGCCAGGATGCAACTCGAACCAACAGCTGCACTGTCTGGGACAGTGCCCTTTGCTGCTTGGCAGCTGCTGTGGGGAGGAGCAGGATAGAAACCCTGTGGCTGTGGACTTGGAGAAGGCCCACAGCACTTCTGACACTTGTTATTTATTGACTCTTGATGTAGGCTCTTGGTTTTGCCATTAGGAGGACACAGGGTTCGATTCTCCATCTCTGTCACTTTTCCCCATGTTTGTATCCTGGGGGAGAGATGAAGAAGATGCTCGGGTGCCACTCAGTTTTCAGAGGTCTCGCTTTCTTTGCTGGAGCAGCAAGTTGATTTTATTATTTGTTTTTTAAATAAGCAGCAAAAAAAGGTTATCCTAGTCTGTTTGTTCTCTTTTTGGATGTAATTATAAAACTTTTTGCTTTTTTATTTCCGGTGACTTTGTAACTAGGGATATAATTCGGTGATAATGAAAGGTTTTAATTTTTTTACTAATCATGATGAAGGCATCAGACAAGTATTGGAGACCTGTTATTCCCTCTCAATAAAACTCAAGCAAACAAACAAGAAACCAAACAAAAATCTTACCTCAATTGCTTTTCTATTAGTGCATGTGAAGAATGATGGATTATATGGGTTTGGGGGTTCCCTTTTTTATGAATGATGTGTCATTTTCAGTATGTGTGTATCTTCCTGGATGCATATGTAAATGCAGAGGAAAAACCACTCAGAAAACAAAATTAAATCAGTGATACGATGTGTAAGGTAGACAGGTTTAACTGTCAGTGCCTCGTGGCTGGCCCACGGTTTGGGAAGACACTGTCTCTTTTGGGAATGTGGGTTAATGGGCAAAGCTGAGAACCAAGGGAGGATGCCAGGCCCTTACAGGTACTGGGCTTAGGAAATTAAGGGCATCTGGGGGTACCAGTAACCCCTGAGAGGTGACACATCTCCAAGAGACAATGACAGAGACTGTAAAAGGGCAGCATCTTTTTCAGCTCTGAGAGGATGGTGGCAGGGATAGATGACACCACAGCCTGCAAAAAATGCTAAGTGCTATGATGAGGAAAAGCACGTAATTTTACCCTTTGATCTGTGTCTTTTAGGTGTCTAGATAATAATGGTTTTATTGTGAAAAAAATGTTCAGAGGGCTCACTGGGCAGTTTATCACTCCTTTGCAGAGTGATAAAGTGTCAAATATGCTAGAGGTGCTGCACTAAACTGTAGGAGGAAAGGCACTTCTGGGATGGGCAGAGTCCGAAAGGCCAACTGGCATGTTGCAGAGCAAACAGCAGCCAGAGCAGAGAGCATTGCAGCAAAGGGGGTAAATCCAAGAGAAATACAGAGGGATCTGAGTACTGTTTGTGCTGTAACCTAAAAACATTGTAAATAGTCTTGAATTACCCACTGAGACCTAGAATTTTGCAGTTTATTAGAGAAGAGCATACTGTGTTTTGAGTGAATAGTGCAGAAGCTCAACACTGCTTGAAATCTGGATCTTTAAAATACTTGCTTATACTTATTCTTACACTATAAATGAGGCAGACTTTTTATGATACAGTGCCACAGACATTTTAAAAATAACTTAATGTAGGCACCATACAGTTATTTGTGAATTTTGCAGGTTAAATATACTGGGAACATATTAAACAGAAAATAAACGCTTTTTTTTTTTTTCTTAGTCAAATATATTGGAACTGTTCATTTTCTAATCTTGTGCTAGTGCCATCATGTACTTTGCTGAAATCTGCAAGTATTCTTTTAATTGTTAATCTAGTCCACACATGGATGAAGGGAGAAAATGATTGTGGCATTACATTCCTTTTTGTAAGTGCATGAAGTGAAACAAAAAAACCTTAAAATCAGTCAGATTAGTATTTATAAGTAATTTGAGACATCCCTATCAGATGCAGAGTTGAACTCCATTAACATTTGGTTCACTGAGGCCAGGCATTTGTATATGTTGTGGTTGCTGACTTGGATTTCCAAGGTCTGTTATATGGAAGATTTCAAGCTCTTACTTGCTGATTTGAATTATGCACACGTCGAGGGGACTGAGCTTTCCAATGATTAGTAGCCACTAATTACTGGCCTTTCAATTGCCAGGACTAGGATATTGCTACAGGTGTCATCACCTGAGACATGCACCTCACAAGTTAAATCAACCAAAAGGATTAGAAGGACACCAACACTTCTCTAAAAGGACTTGATTCCTTAAAAACAAAGTTTAACAAGACTCAGAGTTCAATGTTTTGAATTCCAACTCCAGGCCAAGTTTGGAAGTTGTTGGTTTTTATAAGGAATGATTTGACACCCCTGTTAAAAAATTCGTCATACCTGAGGATTTTGTAATAAAAATATCTTCTGTAAATATTTTGGATAAAACGTAATGGGCAGGAAGAGCAATAAATGGACAGGGCATTTTTGCCAGTTTTGTAGGGTCAGCTATGCAGAAGTGTTTTTAGAGTTAATTTAGTAACTTGTGTCTGTGTTTCTGTATGTATACACACACACAAGTATGTAAATATATGCTGTAAATGGTAACTGATTTATATATATGTAGACCAGAATTACCAGCCTAATGTGTCCATTTTCAGACAATATCATTTCATAAATATGAGAATCCAAGGATTCGTAGTGCTCTGTGATCTATAAAATTGTGGATTACTTTTGGGTATTAATTAACAATGATTTCTGTCATTGTCACATATAATGGAAGGGATATTGTAATAGCAGGATCTGTGAGACTCTGGGATGTTTTGTTCTTTATAGCTTGCCAGCACACTGTCATTTATCTTGGCTCATAACAAGCTTGGTTGTTTTCTGTAGAGATGTTTTTAGAAAGGTTAGTGGACTATCAATAGTTTCTTTAGATGTACATGCCAAAGGGAAAGAAACTGAGAGGAATCCGTAATAAAAAAGAAGTTTAAATTACTTAGTGAATTTTGTTATGAATTGTAAAAGGGCAGAGCAGTCAAATCAAATTGATGTTTGACAGTCTTGGGACATGTGGATTTTCCTTTGGGAAGTAATGAGGGCTGATTGTCAGAGCTTCAGCTACTAATGCACAAACCAGAAATGTTGCTCTCTTTTTGGACTTGTGTTCTCTTCTCTTTCATAACCTCAGTGGATTTTATTTGTAGACCATGGGGAAGACTTGAAAGAGAGACAAGGGAAACATTCCACTGAGGTTTAGCAGAACAAAAGTAATCCAACTGTTCTAATTTAGGGAAATGCAGTAAGAAACCCCAATTATCTAAGTAGTGCCAGTGTGCAATATCTATACTGTCACAATTAATAATTTAGTGTCTCTATGTCCTGGATTAGAAGACTTTTAAAGATACATTAGGAATGACTGTCTTCTTTGGGGATGCTCTTAGCTATTTTGAAGACTGAGCACTGTAATTTGGAAGAAGATACACGGCCTTGTCCAGCTATAGAGGTTCAATTCATGCTTTAAGCACAAAACTAAACTCAGAATTACCTAGGAATCAAATTATCCCTCTTGTAAATTTGTGAAAATCCTTTGCTAAAGTGCCTCAGTCCTTGTCCTTCTTCAATTTTTCCTCCACATTCTATGGGAAGCAATTTCTCCATTCCAGTCTTGTGTTCCACTTCCAACTCACACATCCAAATTATCTGTGGGCTGGAGCTTTCCTAGTGCCCTGACACTCCCTCCTGTACAATGCTCTTGCACAGCAAGGTCATTGATATTCCAGTCTAGCTTGAAGGTAGATGAAATGTCAATATAGCTTCCAGCCATTTTTTCCTGATCTTTACTCCAATGTCGTAAAGATTAGAATACTGAAAATGTGTTCCCTCATCACTGGGCAAGGATTAGGACTCTGTAACATGGGAATTCTTCTGCCAAATCAAAACTGTATCTTAAACTGGGAAACACACCAAGCCAGCTAACGCTGTACTTTCTGGCCTTCTGCATTGTCTGCTGTGTTTTCCATAAACAGTTTGTGTCATTAAAAATAAGAATAGAATTACTCAGGTGACTATATTGCCAAAGAGGGAGAAAGCACCTCTGCACATGGAATGTTTCAGTCTGAAAACTAACTGTATCATATGATATAAAAAACAATCCTGGCATTAACAATTGCAATTTCTTGCATGCCTCTGTCCATGTTGGCAGTAGCAGCCACTGCTAAATGATAGTGTCCTTCATCTGAGGCCAAATCTGAAATAGGGATTCCAAGACTCAGAATATGGACCATGGGGAGATAGTGGATCTGCTTTCCTTAGCTTTAAGTAAATGAAGTGTTCTCCGGGCAGCGAGGTTGTGGCATACCCAGAGCCAGATGCCAGGAATGCTCTGTTTCAGGTATGAGATAATGCCAATTATTACTCTGTTGCTGCCCAGGAGGCAGGCAGATCCAGAAGGCCAGGAGGGAGCAGAGGGATGTATCCAGGGCACCAGGAGAGAGAAGGCTGGGAGTACTTGACATGGAAAAGGTTTGCAGTTACTGCATCACCCAGGTCTCAGGGGGAAAGCAGAAAATGAAAAGAGACAGAAAGCCAGAAGAACTGTATCAGAAAGATATTGCTAATTGCAAGAAAAATAATGAAAAAGGAAACTTATTTTCTGTAAAATACAAATATTTTTCCTAACTTGGTACACGTGCTGTACGGGGAAAGCTCATCAAGCTTGCCATCAGTAACCTGCAGCCACAGGGCTTTAGGTGATTTTACATCCAGTGCTGGTGATTGTCACTGTTGGGAAGAAAACTAGAAAGTTTTGATAAGTAATGACTTTTGTTTCTAAAGTGCTTGTAGATCAGAAAGTGGTTTAAAATGGCATCTCCAAATCAGTTCACCTATTACTGAAATGCAGCCGGCTATGAGAGGACATGTGCCTAATGACTACAGCAGTGATGGTCCCCAGGGGCAGCCAACAGCTGGGCCTGGTTGCTACTGCCCATGCTGAATTTTTAAACTTGCCAGTTAATCTTTGTTGTTTGGGTGGACTGTCTTTCAACATTCAAAAACACCTTCTTGGGCTGGGAGGCTGGAGTGAAAATACGTTATAGAAGGGATATGTGAATGCAAAGGATATGTAGACACCTGGATCCTAATGTTGTTTATGAGGTTATCTGGTTAGTGGCTGTTCAACATAAAAAATAAAACAATATACCAGAACACTAATAAATCAAATTCCCAGATACCCAGACTCTAGAGAACAAGAGATAACAGAGATGATAGCAGAGACCAGACACATCAGGAGAGCTTCAGCCAGAACATTGCCAACTTGTACAAAAAGGGGAAATAAGGTTATCACAGGTCTCACAGGAAAGAACAAACTTCTTGTGACTTGTTAAAGAGATTGTGAGAACATGTGAAATTTATTGGTGATGTTTAAGGGAGGGGTCAGAGTGGATCCGGGAGAAACAAGTGTGAGAAAATCACTTTACTAAACTCAGTTGCTAGCTGGTTTTGCTTTCATTCAGCATTTTTGACTGTGGGGGCAGATGTGATTTGTTAGAGGACTCCTGGAAATACCTGAGGTCAAAGCCAGTGTCCGGGTAAGGGGGCTGTGGGCTATAGCACAGGCTTAGCCCATGCCACTTTTTGAAGGGTCTGTATCTATGGGTATGTTTGTGGATCACATGAACAATGGTGTGTGCATGTTTCATTAGCTAACTTCAGTCCTCCTCAGCCGGGCAGGAGGAGGAGGACCAGGCTGTCTTCGTTTGTGTTTGTGAGTGCCATGTGGGTGCTGTGAATGACACTGCTGTCTGTGGGGGTCTGTCTGTGCATCAGCACCTCTGGACTCCACACACAGGCTTGCCACCAGCTGGACCTGAAGATGGGAGCAGCACAGGTGGCATCTATTGGACTAGGATGGGAGGAGCCTCCTGGGTGTGAGCATGCATCGAACACAGTTCTTGTGCCTGGGGTGGAGGAATCCCCTGGGACTGGAACCATTCAGTTCTACTCTCTGTAACAAGCAGTACTAGCTACAGCAAGCAGAAGAAAGTTTTACCCAAATCCAAGATCCTGCTTTTTCAAGCAGCCAGCTTCCCATGGAATTTATGAAATCTGAGGACATCTGTAACTAGGGTGCTGTGAGTTGAAATCTGCTGTATTTGCAAATCCTTAGCAGAGAAGAATACAGTGCTCCACAAAGAAGCGTTAAATAGTGCTGTATTTTTAAACTTGCAAAGATTTTCAAATACTGTGAGCAGTCATTTTTTTGCACTCTAACTGGTTTGACTCCTTCCTCTCCCCAGGGGAAATGGAAGAGCTGGAAACCCTGTGGCTGACTGGTATTTGCCACAACGAGAAGAATGAAGTCATGAGCAGCCAGCTGGACATTGACAACATGGCAGGAGTGTTTTACATGCTTGCAGCAGCCATGGCACTCAGTTTAATAACCTTTGTCTGGGAGCACTTATTTTACTGGAAACTTAGATTCTGCTTCACTGGAGTCTGCTCAGACAGGCCAGGATTGTTGTTCTCAATCAGCAGGGTTAGTATTATTTTCATTTTCCCCCTTCAGGCAACAGACAGAATAAGCACTTCCTCTCTAACATTATCTTCCCTTTTATTGCCTCTTGGACATTTGAAATACATGTTAGAGCACCAGTGTGATGTTGTAGAGTGGTCCCTGGGCTCTGGATGTACTTGCACTCCATGGGAAATCTTTTCCCCACTGGGTTATTCTATGGTGTGAATTATTGTATGCCAGGATAATCACAATAATTTTACCAAACCCAAAGTAGCTTTAAATATCCAGATAACTGATACTTGTGGTAAAACAAAAGAAGTTTGTGTTTGTTCTTATATTTTTGACAAATGAGTTGTGTTTTTTTTTCCTCTTTTTTTTTTTTTTAACACAGTACTTCCATTAGGTATTTGACTTTGCTGGATATTTTTAATACAGCTGAGGAGAATAGAAAATTATACTAAAATGCCTAATTGCTTTAAACTGTATTGAAATTACCCCGTTGAGTAAATTGGGCTATATTGGAACTCCATTAAAAATACTCTGCCCTGCTCTGTTGGGGATTGTCTAGAAAAGCATATACACTTTTACTTCCACATTTTACATTTGAACTTCATACTTTTGTCGTTTTAAATGTTAAATTCTCCTAACCAATTTAGAGGGAAAAAGTGCCCATTTCAAAGGTAAATTTATGAGAATTACACATTCACGGTGTTGGAAATGTCAACTGAGCTCACAGGAATTACTGAAGATGTTGGAGTTGAAAGATAGGCTGCAGCCTTTGGCTCGAAATGAACTCAAATTCAGGATTTAGAAAGAGATGGGATTTTTTTTCCCATATACTAGGGTAGGATACAGAATACCATGACTGCAGATACAGATACCATGACTAGAAGCCTTTCTATTTCAGTGAAAGTGAAGAGTACCTTGACCTCCAAGAAAATAACCTGACTGTTTAGAGGGATAATTTAATCACTGCTTCAAAATACTAGTTTCTATTACCAAAGGCTAGTTACATTTTGTCATGGGACTCTTTTGGAGTACCTTCTGATTTTGCTTTCTAGAATAAGCATTGGAGGCCAACAAATATGGTAAAAATTCTTCTCCCATATCAACGTAAGGAAATACTAAGAGAATAGATAGGTATTTGTAATCTTTCCAGTAATTAGATAAGCAATGTTAATTGTTCTTTATTGTTAATAAAAAATAGAATGGAAGTATTTAAAATGTACACCTTGTAATTTAATTTATGTTACTCATATTACAGGGTATTTACAGCTGTATTCATGGAGTACACATTGAAGAAAAAAAGAAGTCTCCTGACTTCACTTTGACCAATTCCCAAACCAACATGTTAAAACTACTGCGAACAGCCAAAAATATGACCAATATCAATCCTTCAAGAATTAGCTCCCCCAAAAGAACAGCTGATTTTATTCAGAGGAGTTCCTTGATTATGGATATGGTCATGGATAAGGGAAACTTGATATTTTCTGATAACAGATCCTTTCAGACAAAGGACAACTTCATTGGTGACAATGTGAGTGAACTGCAGACACTTCCTGGCAATAGACACAAGGACAATCTTAACAACTATGTTTTCCAAGGTCAGCATCCTCTCACATTGAATGAGTCCAATCCAAATACTGTAGAGGTTGCAGTAACAACCGAAGCAAAAGTGAACTCCAGACCCAGGCAGCTTTGGAGGAAATCTGTTGAATCTTTACGTCAAGAATCTGTACGCCAGAGTCAAGGTTCCCAGAGAGAAAATGAGTCAGATGAAAACAAGCAGCTTTCAGTGAAAAGCCAAAGATACCTTCCTGAAGAGATTGTCCATTCAGATATATCAGAGACATCAAGCCGAGCTACTTGTCATATGGAACCTGAAAACAACAACAAGCACCACAAAACCAAGGACAATTTTAAAAAAAGGACAGTAGCATCAAAATACCCAAAAGACTGTAGTGAAGTGGAACTGACATATCTGAAAACCAAACAGAGCTCTCCACGGGATAAAATCTACACGATTGATGCTGAGAAGGAGCCAGAATTCCACTTGGACACACCTCAGTACATTGAAAACATTGTCCTTCCAGAAACTATAGAGTTTCCTGATGTCTATCAAGACAACAATGACAACTACAGGAAAGCAGAACATGCTAACAGGACTCCTCTGCATAAAGAAGACAGTCTTCCAAATAATGACCAGTATAAACTTTATGCAAAACACTACACTTTAAAAGATAAAAATGCTTCCCTAGGTGACATGAATGACAGATACAGACAGAATTCCACCCACTGCAGGAGCTGTCTTTCTGATTTGCCCACTTATGCGGGACACTATTCAAGCAGATCTCCCTATAAATGCGATGCATGCTTGAGGATGGGGAACCTCTATGATATTGAGGAAGATCAGATGCTGCAGGATACAACGAACTTATCACTTCCTGAAGAAATATATGAGCATAGTTGGTCACAAAATAATGCTCTGCAATACCATAAAAAGAATAAGTTGAGGATTAGCAGGCAACATTCTTTCGATAATATTGCTGAAAAGTCAAAGGAAATCGATATTGGAAAACGTTCTCGTAGTATAAGCTTGAAAGAAAGAGAGAAATATCTACAAAGTAGTCCATATGCAAGCATGTTTAGTGTTCCCTCAAGCAAACTGTTGAGCAACAAGACCTCCCTTTTAACTCATGCTCTAGAGGACAGTAAACGGAGCAAGTCCCTGTATCCTGTTCACTCAGATGATAATCCCTTTCTGCACTCGTATCATGATGACCAGCACTTATCTCTTAGGCGAAGCCCGGCTGATCTTTATAAATATTCATTACCAACAAGAGGAAGACATGATAATTACTTAAGGTCATCCATAAAGTCTACAGCATCATACTCTTCCAGGGATGGTCGGATCCATAATGACATGTACATTTCAGAGCATGTTTTGCCTTACGTTGCAAATAGGAATAGCTTGTACACAACTCCAAGGGTTTTTAATTCCTGTAGCAATAGACGTGCGTGTAAGAAATTGCCTAGCATTGAATCAGATGTTTAAATTTTCCATGAACAGTTCATCCATAGGGAAAAAATAGTTGCCACCATCTTAGAGGGAGAATTTATCCTTTAACAGTATCCTGCTATGGTAAATGATATGTAAACCTCTCCCTTTCCCAGTGTACTTTTGCACATGAATAGGTAAACTAGTATGCTCTTAACCATCCTTTTAAAATATGTCTTGTTGAAAAGGATAAAAATCAGCCATTTATTTATGCTCATATATAAATGGCAAACTGTACTGAAATGGCCCCAATATATGTTGGCAACTATTGCTGGGTTTTTTTGCTATCTAATGCTATCTAATTATTTTACTATTTTGATTATTCTAATTTATGTTGCTAAGTATCATTCAATGTACTTTTGTCCTTAGAAATGTTTAATGGTTTTTCTAGTACTGGATAAGCAATATGGTATGCATGTAGTATGACACAGACAAAAAGAATTAGCAATGCATTTGCACAGTTACAAAAATAAGACTCTAAAAAAGAACAGAAAGCTAAACTTTCAAAAACATGTACCTTCATAATCATTTCACAGCCAAATAATAATTTTAAACCCCCAAACTCTGGGACCTTAATAAATTAAATACAGAGTGTTAGTATAAAATGAGTATGTTCATTCTAGACTGACAGAGAATGATGGGGAAGACTGTAGGCCCAAACATGTGAACTGCTGTGTACCAAAAGGAAGCCCCATGGATATTAGTTAATGCTAATGTACAAATGCTTTTCTTATATTTCACATGCACTTATTTGTTACAATCGAAGTTCTTTGACAAGTCTGCTGTCATCTTGATAAAAAATTCACAGCTGCCTAATCCAGAGTATATATTTTTAGATATCACTATATGGCACTTACTATGGAGCTGTGGACTTTATTAGTAACCTTGAGGCCTAATCTGTACGTAGGTTTGCATTTGCCCCTTACTGGTGATTACTCAGGGCTGTATAGTATTTCATTTATTCCTTCACTTCTCAAGCCAAATCCAAACCCACTGTAGTTCTTTGTTCCATAGTGTATTAGTGACATTAATTATATGTTAATAGTATTAAAGCTGTTAATACAGTATCAAACACCGACAGCCATATGTTCAGTGTAATCTGTGAGGAGCCCAATGCCGTTTACTTGCATGCACAGTGAAGGATTAACACCTTTTGAGGGACTTTTTCCTTCCAGAATATTGCACATATTTGTTGAACATCAGATGATTTTTTTTAAGCTCTCTGATCTGTTATATGAATTGGATACATGCACAGACAGCTGAGGAATAGTATCTTTATTATCACTTACTGGTGTATGAAGGTATTCACATAACAAGGATGCATTGCTATATGACTTTTACCTCTAGTAAAGATCAATCAGATTATTTCACAAATAAAATCCCTGTTACACACCACTCCTTACCCCAGCTGGAAAAAAAACCCCAAACCACACACACTAGATTTTAACCATGAGGGAGTGTGGAAGGGAAGAGACGAAGTCTTTCATCAGTAGAGTGTGCAGATGAAAATTTAATTTAAAGTAAATAAGTAGAATTGCTAGTATATTTAAATACTGAAAATATTCAACAGGTGCTCTCCCATTCTCCTGCTACTCTCAGAATTACTTTAGGTTTTTTGTGTTGAGGAAGTTTAGATTATTCAAACATTATTCCCTGTATTTCACTGAAGAACAGGGAGCATGGAAACCATTACCACTGTGAATTGGAAAATGTGAATATTACCCAAACTTTTCTCTAAACTAAAACTCTTGTCAATAGAATCATGCCTGTCAGTTTTATTGTAATGCCAGACGTGTACAGTATGTAAGATGTTTAATTTGGAATAGTGTATTACTGAGCAGAGTTGCACATGGGAGGTAATACAAATGATGTGCAGGGATAGACAAAATCCAGCTTCTTGAATTTTGTTTACAATTTCTTAATGAAAGATTTAAGCTGGCTTTAACTACCAAGCAGTCCAGAATGAGTCCTTGGTATTTACAAATGTATTTGTATGTTCACCGTGATGGTGAAGAATGATATTTTTGAAGGAATTAAATGTAATGAGATTTGGGCTTCCAAGTCCCTTTTGAGCTTCCAAAAAACTCAGTATACTTTATTATAAGTATGTTCAGAAAGCATACCTATGGGTGTCTGTAAGCTGTTCCAAGCAAATATGTTTTGAGCATTATTTATTCAACATTTGGTCACAATTATTTGCCCTGATTCACATGATATGCTTTCTGGTTCCTGGCTGGGTGTAGTTTGTATAAACAGAAGATCCTTACCTGCCCTTAGAGAGAGATTCACATTTCTTAGCAACAGTTGTATGAGCTAAGATGGTCTACGGTGCTTCTAGCATGAATATTATTTTTGATCAACCAAAAACCTTTTCCCAAAGACACAGGTATACAATTTGTCTTAGATCTACAGGAAAACATATTAATTAAAGTGATAAATATTGTTTAATGAGTTTAATAAATATTTCAGGCAAATTTTAATTTCCAATCCAAATCATAGTATATTAAGTAAAAAACTTAAGTACTTTGAACTATCTGGTATGTTTTAGCAGGTATGGTATTTTCTGTTATCATACCAAAAACTGCCATGCAAGTTGCTGAGAATTTTACCAAGTGAATCATAAAACTCAGTGGTGGTTCTTCTTGTCTTTTATATCATCTTAAAGCCCTCAAAATATTTGCTGAATGCTCCAAGTCTTTAGTATAATCATCTCTATCTAACTAGCCACAAGTAATTCAATATATCGACAAGCACTGTATGTGAAGTTGTGAGAAAGAAAAAACATCCATTTACATTTTCTAAGTAAATTGTTGAGATCCAAATGTAAACATCCTAAACGCAGGTGGATTTATCTTTCTGTGAAATGTGCCATTAGCTATAAAGAATCATATTGCAGTGTTCGCTTTTTCTGATTTGAGCAGATTTCTGGTGAGTGTAGAGATTTATTATTATTATTATTATCTGCAAATATGCAATTCAACCACCTCCTCTAAACCTAAACAAACTAAAGAGACAGAGGGAAAACTTGATAATGTTGCACAGCAGTTGTTCACATGGAAATAAAAGATGCTGCTTCAAAGGAGAAAAAACCCCACCCAACTTAACAGATCCTGACAGCAGAAGGAATAAGAATCTGCATGCATTTCTTGTTTTGATCTTGGCATATCATATGAGTGAATAAAGAGGGAAGAAAAAGCTAAAGTGCAGGGTTGTAGGCGAGTAGCTGGTGTGGTTGTGGATGTAGACATCTAAAGAAGCAGCAGCTGAGAAGTTGAAGAAAACTCTTCAACTGCAGAGCCACAAGCCACAGCTTGTGAGGCTCAGCCCTAAAGCGCATGGAATTCTGAATATTGCCTGAGCTTTGTTGATATATTTGCACTGACTTTCAATTAAACCAAGATCAAGACTTTCTGTATTTCCCTCTCTCTCACTCTAGCTGCTGCTATTCTTGAAGAGGAGAAAAGAATCTTCCTGCATAAGTGGCCATCCTTTCTGTACCTTTCTGGATGGTGCTGGTGACTTGTTACATTTTCCTGATTACAGCTCTAGCAGTTTGTTGGTCATTCCTGTCACCAAGATTTCCTGTGACTCCAGCTGGAACTGAATCAGGCTGTAAATGATGTGGGCCATTCTTGGTAGCATGTCCTGTAGTGTTACACTGCTCCTGGATGACTATTATGGAGGCAGGATTTTGAATTGCTGAGGAATGGAGTAGGTACATGGAGGTAAAAACAGCTACATAGATGTACCTGCCTCTTGCTTTTTTCCTCTTTTAAGGACATTGTAGATTTTCTTCATGTTTTTGTCTTTCCCTTTTCACCACAGTAAATTTTCCTTTTTCCTTTCAAATGGATTTTGCGTTCTGCTTGTGTTTCTTAGAGCAGTGTAGCCACCCACTAACTTAAACGCATGGAATTAAGATATTTAATATATAAGATAAAATTAAGGAAAATTAAGAGTTTTTGTATTTTCTGGAAAAATCTCATTTAATGTTTTTTGCAGCTTTTGCTTGGAATTCATTATTCTGCTCCCTAAGAAGCTTGGTTAGGAAAAAAGAGTGCTGTGGACAAGCAGAAACCATATCACCACCAGCTCACAGTGTTCTGGCAGCATCTCATAAATACGTGTCTCCTTCTCTATGATCTTTCAGGAATGCTTAGGAGGTGAGATAAGGCTCATAAGGGAAATCAGGACTGGTTTTAGTTTTTATATCCTGGTGAAAATAAATCTTTTAATATAATTTTAAAGGTAGCAAAACCTAGAGCTGTGTAGCATAGGGTTTCTGTGCCGGAAGGCTAAGCTTTTTATTCTGCCAGTGGGGGGGAAGAGAGAGAGAAAGAGAGAGAAAGCACCCTCCGGATGGTAGTTCAGAGCACTAAAGCCTTGGAAGCAGTTGTGTGTATGATGTGTCCTGATTTTACCTCTCTCTCTTGACCCTCTAGGAAATATAAGTTCCTAACTTAGACATCTCGGTTAGGTGGGCTTAGAAAAGTAGTGGTCTACTTTTCCCCAGCCTCAGAAATGTGCTAGTTAAATCTGCATGTGAATACCAGGTTAAACCATGCGGGTGCATAGAGGCTCCTGTAGGCAGTTCCTAAGGCAGCACCTCTCCTGGGTGGGGTTTGTGCAGCTCCCAGCTTAGTCAGTATTGTCGTTTTCTTTAAACCATGTAACTATCCAGCTTGAAATGAAAGTGTCAGAATCTAGTCCTTGTAGAATAACTTGCTGTTTTCATATTTCTGCAGAGTAGCATATGCATCTTAGTGATGAGGAAGATTTTGGTACTAGTCCTTCCCTTGCTGAGTTCATCAACATAGAACAGGAACTAAGGTATGAATCTAAGGGTCTAAGAGTTAGCTTGGATTTAGGAATAATTAAATATGCAAACCTTTCTGTTTTACATTGCATTTAAGACGTTTGATATATAAAAACTAGTGAAAACAGATCTTCTTATGACAAAATTGTATTAGTTAAGATAAAGCAGTAACCATCCTCTGGCTTGGCTAGATGTGTTCAGTGCCACTCATCACACCATGTGCTGCTTTCAAGATGCAGTCATACATTCCCTTGCTAAACTCCCTTTCCCAGCTCAGAAGTGTATCAGTGTATCTCTCTCCTGTACAAGGCAATCTGGTTTGCAACACAAAAAGAGTTTTCTGTTGATACACTTAGATTTTTTGTTTTACCAACGTTATTTTTTTAATCTAAACTTCCTTCCTATTGAGAGGTGAGCCTTTAAAGTGTAACAGTGCTGAAGGAACTTCTGAAAGATGATTAAGACTTTTTAAAGTATGACTTCTATGATATGAGCCTTTTCCATACCCAAACTTGCCTGCACTATCTTAATGAAATGTATTAGCAACATGTTAGCATTTGTTATCAGGAGAAGGGAGCTCAGTTTAATCACAGGTGTGTATTAATTTGGAGATATAAATGCAAGTACAGACAGGTTTAGGGTATGATAGAGGAAAGGCTTAACTTGCTCTGGCTGGAGTCATCTGTCAAGCTGTGGGTGAAGTTCAATGGGAGTAGCCTTCAGAGTGTCACGTCTCTCACATCACTCTCATCATGCAGACATTTCAGCCTGATGTGCACATATTGTACATTGTGTAAAAACTCTCATTGATGCTCAGCTTTCATTATGGAATTAATCACGTGTTCACCTTCATTACAGTGTAGCAGCAATGTTTGTGGGATGGAGAGGTGATTGTTTGTTCTCTGCTGTCTGTTGCCCTGCTAAACAGGAGCAGAAGTTCTGCCTTGCTTCTTTCTGCTCTGCTGGGGAGGGTGACTGCACTCTTTGTAAATAAGCTCTTCATTTATTTCACCTCAGTCAAGCTTTTAAATTTTGTTTTGCCCTGCTTCTCTCAACCTCTATACAGAGTATACTGTCTCAAAATATGTGCTCTTCCAATGTCCTGCAGCTTTGGAAGTCAGGATTACAAGTGTGCCTTGCCACACTTGTGAAATGCACTTAGTTCTTCTTGCAGGTTCATGAGCTTTTTTGTTACGTACTGCAAAATATATCTGCTGTGGTTGAAATTGTTTTTAAAATGAATGCCAGTCTAAACAGCTGTAAGAATTCACTGCTGATTTTGTGATGATTTTGTCATATCTATAATTTAAGAACCAGAAATATTAAGTAAAATTAAATTACCTCACTATTTACCAGGGTTTTGTTGTTTTGCACTTAAATGACACTTTTTAAGCCTTTTGCTTTATTCTTTACCTGTATTGAAAACAATGCTAAATTAGTAAAGACTATAACCATGCTGTAACATCATGCAATGCCTTTATTAGTAGATAACCACAGTAAATATAGTATTGCATATTAAAAGAGAGCTGGTTTTGACCCTCCAACTCTTAAAAAGTAGTAGTGGTAAGCAGTTATACTCCTAGATGTTTTGTCCTTTCCCGTTCGTATTAGTGTTTTTTTTCACTAATATATTTCAAAAATTATATTTCTATGTGTATGTTATAAAACTATGGGAATAAATACCAGTAAATATTGTGATACTTATTAAGTGCACTGTAAAGTTCCAAGTGAGACGATACTTTGCTTGGGAGTAGATGAAGGTTTCTTCACTTCTCAGAAATGGTACTAAGCTTTAATGTGGGCAAATGGTAATACTTACAGGCACATGAACTTTTGATGGAGAATGTCTTGTTTTGCACTTCTAGTACAATTAGAAGAGATTATATGTTTTTTTTCTCAGCAAATGCATTATGAAAATACATTTTTTAAATTTGTTTTGTTCACTACATAAGAATAGCTGTTTTGAAGAGATTTGTGTTACATCATTACTATAGGTTTCTTTAATCTGATAATTTTTTATTAAGCCTGTTTAATAGTGGTGTTTAATGGAAGAAACTTTTGGAAATACGTTTTGGCTTTTGTTTCACATTGCAAACCCTGCATTTGGACTCATAATGATGCAGTTGAAGGCCCTCACAAGGTTGCTGTGCCTTCCCCTGCTACTGGGGAAGGAGATCCTTCTTGTTGGGACAAGGTTAGAGGAGTCAAGAAATATTTTGGAGGATGTGTTGTACAACGTTTTAAGTGTAAATTTTTCACTCCAAAAGTGAAAAAACCACTACACTGGAGGTTCAGAGTTTTCCACACTAGCAAATGGTCTGTGTAGGCTGTGGGGTGTGTGGTTTCTGGAAGAAATTATAATTTTTATATACAGTGATTTGAATTTTACTTAAGTTTCTGAAAGTCACTGAAAAAACAGAAGTTTTTTTTTAAAGCCAAAGGTGTTTTTTTTTTGTTGTCATACCAAGTTTCACAGGAAAATGGGCCAAAGAATACAATTAAATATGCAAAAGGTTAATCCTATGAAAAAGGGTATCCTGTCACCTTGATATGCACAAGCATAGTAATGGTAATAGGAACAATGTGTAATTTTCCTGTATATTGAGATGTAGGTTGCACTATTTTAAATGATACAAATCTGATATTTTAATTACCAAATACCATAAGAAGCTGTTTATTAGTAGTTTAAACTTCTTAACCTAAATATATATACAGTATATACACGCGTGCGTGCGTACACTTCCCGACTTAGTCATGTGTGAGAAATCTCCCAAGTCCGTGGGACACATTTCAGCAGTGCTTTAGTTTAAGTGATTCTCTTCTCTCCTTTCCAAACCTCCTAGATCCACAAAGCCTCTAGCAGTGTTTATTGTAGTGATTGATACCTAGGTCAGAAGAGGCAAAAGGACTTGCTGGGATCAGAACTGCACTGTGCTGGAACATGTGAAAACATGTCAGAGGGGAGTTCCTCTCTGAAAGAGCTGGAAGGGCTACTCCCTATAAATAACAAAACCATAGGAGAGGGATGTCTTCTTGTTCTGTTCTGAGGATTCATGGCCAGAGAGGGTCTGTTGGCCTGGCAACTGACTTTAAAACTCCCTGTCAGCTTGTGCGATCCACACCTGGTCATTAAACATGTTCCTTAGGGTAGCTGAGGAAGGATACCTGAAAGCCAAAAATTTGCAGGAAAGATCAGCAGGTGTGTGTGCCAGTGTCTACCCAAGTATTCTTCCATGCAGGCTGGGCAGTTTTCAAGCCCGGGTTTGCTCACAGAGGCAGTGTTTAGCAGTGGTGCTAACATCAGAATCACTTTTCTCAGTGCTCAGGCTTTTGAGCTTGCTGGCATTGATGATGTGGAGACTTTGACCATGGGATGATTGTGGTGTTTGGCTTCTTTTCTAAATTTATAGCTCTCTAACACAAACTTATGACAAAGCATAATCATTTGTTTCAAGTAATTCTTGAGGTTTTTGTCAAGGGGAATGTTGGAAAGCCATTGATTTTTCCACCTTAACGCAGAAAAGAAAATTCTTCAGGGTCAAATTTTGTCTGCGCTTCATTGTAAGTGTGTCTTGGAAAAGAACTTGGTTCCAAGTCCTTCATCTACATGAAGAAAATTTTTGGGTAACTCTTATTTACCTGGCCTAGGTCTGGATTCCAAACTTAGGCAAAACACCTTTTGACTTAAATAGGGATGTGTGAGTGGGTGATGGGAGAAAAGATCCTTGGTGCAGTTCACGCTCAGAATTAAAAAAGACAAAACCAAACCTCATGTTGCAAAGGTATGGAAGTTGCATCATGTAAAATTGTGTGCAGCTAGGAAGGAAACTAGTGCAATTTTTAATAAGAACTGTTTACAGTTTATACTTTATATCAGCTATAATTTTTTGAAATACTTATTTGTTGCAGAACATCCATTTTGCACTGATGAAGAACAGCTTGATCTCTGTCTTCACACCTCACACCCACATGCACATGCACAGTATATCTTGTGTCTTCCCTGTTGAAACCAGAAGGTACAAACAGAATTCATTAATGTGTTAGGCAAACTCCTACCTGATTCTTAACTAAGTATGCTATTTTTATGCAAAATTTGCATCCGTACATTTCAGGTTCTCTCAGAAACACTTCACCTGTGAGTGAAATTAATGTTAACTTTGATTAATCAGATTCAAATTTACACTAAACCTGAAGGGCATTTCATCCTCTTTAGTGATTATTGCTGGCTTAGATGAACTAATATTTCTGTGCTGCTAAACAAAAAAACATCAGAAATATTTTAAAATCTCAAATTACACTTTTAAAACATTTTTACCTGTTTACTTGAATAATGTAAATGTAATGTGTTGTCCTGATTAGTCTTTGCATACATACATGTGTATATATATAAGCTACATATAAGCTTTATATATGTATATGTATAAAGTTTATAGGGAGAATGAAGAGCAAGACAAAAATTTAGCATTGTGACAAAGATTCTGCAACCATTTATTAGCAGTTTCAAGTAATGTATTGCTATTTTGAGTTTGATTAGAAATTATTTGCAGTTGAACTCTGAAACTGAAAAATAGTATTGGATCTTCAGTCATCATCTTAAGACCAGTTTAATTTCATTTGTATCTTGAGAAAATAAGAATTGGAAATGTTAACTTAGGATTTTGCTCAGAAAGAAAAGTAGTTATTAGCACACTTGAAAAAGTATTCTTGTTCTGATGGGGGAAAAAACTCCAAGTGTAAAAATTTATACTGGTTATACAGAGCACTAATATACACTGAAGTAGAAGAAATTTGCATTCCATAAATAGCATTTTACCAAAAATCTTGGAACCATTTGATTCCTTACACAGTAAATTAAAAAGCCTATCACTTCTGTTACTTACTAGTGCAATTTACTGTAACACTCTCAAGAGTGTAATATTTCAAACCAAAGGGTAAGTCATACATTTGCAATTGCTCACACAGAATTGTAGAGGTTTGAAGACCTTTAACACCCAGGGAAATAAATCAGGATGTCAGAGTAGAAATAAAAGAATATTGGTGAAATGGAATCAAGCATAAAATAATTAATTTTTAAAAGAATCTCTAATTTCATTATCAAATCCATAGTCTAATGGATTCTTCAAAATAAAGGGTTTTGGGAGAAAGAGAATAAATAAAAACTAGCGTTTAACATTCCAATTACTGCCTGTTTTCTTAGATTTAGCAAACTGAGATGAATTTTAACACACAAGTGTTAAACACACACAGTTTTCAGTGTCGTGTTGCAGAGATGCTCGTACACCCGCCTGTCCCCGCCTTCCACATCCCGGGGGGGTTGGATCTGCCCAATAGCACCCATTGCCACGGGGGGGAGCTGGGAGTCACACACTTCTCTCCCCCGTTGCACCCACTGTCTCACAGCAGTTCACCCGACCATATTTTAACCCAGTGCATGACTGAGTGCTGATACTGTATAAATATTTTGAAACATATCTTAAAAAAAAAAAAAGTTTGCTTCAAAGTTTTTATGATAGAGAAATATATAATTATTATGGTTGTCTTACAAATTGTATTGTGTTCTTCATTTTTGTTAAATATGTAGAAAAACATTAAGGGAATGGGTACTCCAATGTCTGTGTGTACCAAAATGTATATAACTATTTGGGGAAAACACACGTGCCAAGTATAACATGATGTAAAAATTGTATATATATGAAAAAATCATTTTTCTAATAAAGATAATTTCTGCCAATTGATATGAAAATGAACAATGGCATCATTCTTGTCTGTCTTGTTAAATGGTACAAGATAAAGCATCATCTAGGAATAAAGTTTACCTTTGTGTTTTCATTAGTAGTTGATTTGATTAGAAAGGTGTTAACAGCCACGTTCAGAGCCATCTTCTGCCGTTAGAAATTATCTAGAGGTGAAGACTCCTGCAGCTAAGCTGCCAGTGTATGCTTGATGTTCCCAGTTTAATTTAATTCATGAATAGGATGGAGACAATTAACTTATGTGAAATTCATTCTGAGTGAGAAGTCTCTGCTGAGGGAGCAGCAGGTGCAGAGTTAAGGGTGGCCCCTTAACCTGTGGCACCATTTTCCCACATTCTGGAACACTCCAGATGCACAAAGTACAGTGGCCCTGCAGGAAGAGATATCTTGGCTGTAGAAATGCAGGAAGTCTTTGGGCAATGGTGGAGGCAGCATCCAGTGCAAGGAGGAAGGGGTGTCCTGCCAAGAATGTTGCTATCCCTGAGAAGAGCTGGAGAGCTGGGGATGTGGAGTGCTCCTGGTGTGGCAGTGCTCTCAGAGGCCCATCAGGTGAGGATGGGGAAAGGAAACCAGGGGGTGAGAAAATGGCAGCCATGTTTCACATCTTCTGTGACTTTGATATTAGCAAGCTTGCTTAATGTTCTGGTTAATCAAGACTTAAATCAAAATAGAGGTTTTAGTAGAGCAATTGAAATATTTTCTAAGATTTGACCATTTGCTTGGCCTGGGGAGCTAAAGGAGCAAGGTCTACACAGCGCTCCTAAGTGGTTCTGTAGGACCCCAATTTCCAGGATGTCTCATCAGCCAATTAAAGTCTTCTTTTGCTCCACAATATGGGCATAAACAAATCCTTGGCAGTTAGAATAATGTTCTTTGAGGCAGTGGAATGAAAGTCTTTATATAAATCCAAAGCATCATTTTGATAAATGTACTTCAAGTTGAATATAAAAATATTGGACAGAAGGTGAAAGGTTGCTTACAGATGTCTCTAAGCAGAACAGTCCCATCTATTTGTTCCCAAGATAAAGATGACTGCACAGGTAATATAAGAGATGTAAAATTCTGTCCTTAATGAGGTTTTTAATGAGCAAAGACTGCTGGGCTTATTGTCCTCTGCTAGAAAGCTCTTTTAAAGGGATCCCACTCTATTTTTATCCACACACCCCCATTTCATGAAATAAAATGAAGTGTGCCCAGTTTATTGAATCTGTATCTGATCTTGACTCATTATTTTAGTGCAATGGATAGGCTAATCTGTTCTGCACAGTAACACATGGCGATTGGAATGGCTTTGGTTCACCTGCAGTGGTGTCCACAAAAGGCCCAATTGGAGTCCTTCAGTCATGTAAAAAAACAGGAGTCTCTGTAGGAAATGAGTGATGCAGGACACAGCCTGAGTGATGTGATCTGGAAAAACTGTTGTGACTCCTGTCTCTCAGCTGGAGAGCTGGGCTGACATTTGTGCCCAGGCTGCTCCTCCCAGCTCTACCTGCCAGCATAGCTGATTTCTCTCTGTGCATCTCTGGTTCATTTCAGCTTTGATTCCCTTTGGGATCTGATTCAAAGTCATGTTCTCCCAAATCATTCTTTTGAGTCTTTGCTGATGTGTCTATGGCAACTATCAGTCCTCCAAGGCTTTGCTTACTAAAAAATAAAATAAAAAAAAATTAAAAAATAAATTAAGTGTTGCCTGTGAAATGGAAGCTTTTTAATTCTGACATATTGTGCATAGCACTGCCAGCAGCGTGCATAGCAAACTGAGCAATTCACCTGGCGTGAGCACACGTGTCTTCCTGTAACTTGGACACAAAACCACCTGTTTTAAGGCCAACTGCTGATGTCTGCTCATCTCTATATGCAGAAACACCATCCACCCTACTTGTCTTGGGGACTTTTCCCATTGATCACACTAGCCACTTGTCTCTCTGCTTCTTCCAACCGTTTACAAACAGCATTAGCTTCCCCTTGCATATTTGTTGCAGTACAAAAAACAGCTCATGGCTTCCACAACTTGCATTATTGATCTGTTGTGTTATCCTCTGCACTGCTACTCTTCTCCCACTTGGCAATCTACTCCAGCAGGCATCTCCCCATGTACAGCACAGCTTGTAACTGGATCCTTCTTTCCACTGAAGAAAGGAAGATCCATGCAGTGAAGGTCTCTGTAGTGATTGCCATTTTTTCTTTCTACAAGTTCCTCAAAAAGCTTTCTACGATTCTAATTTATTGACTATTTCTTTATTTGCCACTATTTAGCTTATGCAGAATGAACATCACAGAGTCTGACTGCATTCCACTCAAATCAATATGCTCAAATCTTATTAAAAATAATCTATGTTTATGATGTAAGTGATGATCATTCCTTATCTGTGGCAATAACAATTTTAATGCACTGAAGTTTCTTAGTATTGTAGAAGTCAACAAGGACCAGTAACTAAGATAATAAGGATTAACATTGTTTACACAAGCTTACCACATGGTCAGAGACATTTTGCAGTTGTCTCCATTCAGCTCCAGGTGTAATTTAACAGCCATAATCCTTAAAAGCCCCTTTGTGCTGCAAAGCACAAGGTCTAGGTGTTTCTTTCTCTCCTGTTAGAGTGGAGCTCAGCCTACTGGTTAGACGTGACACACCTCAGGAGGTCACTGAACTTTTTCAGAGGCCACATATGAGCACAGTGGCAGTCGGGTCAGTCACATTTCACACTATGTGTGAAGAGCAGGAAACCTGGGCGCAGGGCTCTAGAGACAAAAAATGCAATATTAATCAGGTTTGAAAGTCTCAGACCCTCTTGTTATACAAGTGTGTAGTTCCACTAATTACTGTGGGAGCTCACGATGTTTGGCACTTCAGAGGGTCAGTTATGAGTAGCTCTCTCCCTCTGTCCTGCCCAGGGAAAAGCAAATCAAGTGGGAACTGTAACAGGGATTTCTGTATTCTCAAGGGAAAACAGATGTTAGACAGGCTGTACTCCCAGTTTCAGAGATGGGCTAGTTTTACCAGTTGAGAGGTTTGCCACATGAAGAAAAAGCTTCTGCAATGGTGTCACAATAACACAATGTTGATTTTACCCTCCTCTTTCCCAGCAGGACAAATATGGTAAATTGTATAATTCTCTTGGTAGCTGAAATGCCTCTGAGTTCCTTTACTGCTATTGTGAAAGAAGAACCATTTGTCTGCCTTGGAGAGGATAAAAGTAGTAGGAATGAGGATGACTAGAATAACTTTGATTTTCCTCTGAGAACAAAACTGCTGTTGCATTGGTTTGGCCACAGTGAGTGTTTCCTAAAATGGGCTTTGAAAACTGCAGCACATGTTAATTCCTGTTACTCTTTTTATTCTATACGTAAATGTGTGTGAAGAGCTTATGTTTAAAAATAAGGGTGGTGGTGGTGCTGAGGGTTTTTGCTATGGGAGAAACTTTCAAATAGGACTAGACAACTCTAAGGATCCTGCAAAAAATGGCACAAATGTCGTTGAACGTGCCTCTCACCTGCAAGAACAGCTCGCAGTAGATCTTAACCAACCAAGTAAATTATTTTTAATGAAAAATCAAATCTTAGATTGTTACTCAATTTAGATTTTAACCCAAGTAGAAATGTGGGAATGGTAATCAGGTCCTGTTTTGCTGCACTTTTAATCTACTGTTATTCCTTTCCATGGTTGCACAATTATCTTAGCAAATGGGAGCACCAATGTGACCTTAACTATTTTTCTACTTCTGTTTGCTTTCACGTATCTCTTCTCTGAACCAAAAATCTCTCATATTACCACCTTTCAGTCTTATTTTCTATTCCTTCCATCTACTCCTAACAGTTTTCTCCATTTCTGTCCCTGCTAGAACATCATGGAAGTGTGAGCTGCACCTTGAACCGGACCTGCACGGTCAGCATGTTTCCATGTGTGTGTTAAAAGCACTGAAATCTCTGCTTTCTTTTCTATTTGTCTCATTAAAACTAACATTTCATTTATTTCTGCACTGCCAATCTCCAATGAAAAGATCATTTCAGTATTCAGAGCATAATGACATCCATAACCTTTATTTT
Organism: Hemiprocne comata; assembly: GCA_020745705.1. NCBI lineage: Eukaryota > Metazoa > Chordata > Aves > Apodiformes > Apodidae > Hemiprocne > Hemiprocne comata. The sequence continues at coordinate 11,725,857 of CM036600.1, forward strand.
CAGATGTTATTTTTGCACTCCAAACATTTGGATAGCTTAAATTATTTCTCCTGGTGTGTTCTCTGGCATTTCTGTGGCCTAAATACCTGCATGTTGTGGTGTTGCATTCCACGTGCCCAGGGCTTTCTGAGTTAATGTTTAGCATAAAAAAAGCTTTGTTATGTAACGAGAGGTACTGCGTTAGGCCACTAAATGCTTTGAAGTCAGAGAATGAGAAGCCCACAGCTTAGGTTATCAAGAAAGATATTAAATATTGATGCCTTGAGAAAATGGCATACATATTCTGTTCAGACTCTGCAGTCCAAAAAAAATCACAAGTTTACTTCTTTAGGAGCCAAATGGAGGTACCAGAACTGGGAAAAATTGAGTCAGTGGTGAAAGCAGCCCTATTTGATTGTGGTGTTTTCACTTGTTTCTCAGGGCAATGGGTGGGTAGATTGGAGTGTACATGACCCAGTCACCAGCTCATTGCTGACATCAGTGTATTCCCCAGCTGGTTCTGCATACATCTGTGGAATCATTTCTACTTCCTGAGGCTGAAAGGGGAAGGAGGAGGTGAGGTTATCTGCAGTGTGATGCTTGTACCCTCTTGCTGTCTGTGGGTACTGCTTCAGATTGCAAAGTTGTACCACATTTGCCTCAAAGCTGTAACAACAAAATCTCATGATTTTAGATTGGAAGTTGAGATGTAGTTATTTACACATGGGCAATCCTTAATGAATTAAATACAAATTAAGTCAGTCGACTGCAGTCTATTACCCCAGTGAGCATGCAGAGTAGCTCTGGCTCAGCAGCCTGTGCACAAATGGCTGTGCTGATGTGCACAAAGACCAATTACCACCTAGGAACATGTTGATCCTCCTAATTGTGAAGCATTCCCACTGGCTTCATCATACTGGTGTAACCTGGGGAAAATTTGGCCCCAGATTCTTTGTCTTTACCCAGCACTGCAGGACTTGAGCACTGACTACAAATGTGAATGTTATTGAGTCTAGTCAGGGCTGCTGATATTTTAGTGACTCTGTGTGTGCACTTGTGTGTGTGTGCAGATTTTGAAGAAACAGCTTCTCTAGTCATCTCTAATGTGAATGCAATGCTCCCAAACAGACCTGAGCTTGCTGATTTTAGCAGAAATTGGATGAATGGCTTTTAGGGGGTCAGATGGTTCAGTGGTCTGTAGGGCCAGAGGAACACTGCCTGTGTGTGCTGAACAGCCCCCGATAGCACCAGGTGCCAGGGGTAGCTGGCCAGTTTGCATGCTGCTGCCATGTTCTGGATTAAGGTATAAAATCTTGTACCTTCCTGGAGCCAGGATTTTAACAAAGTCCTGCTTCATTTTTGGTTGGGAGCAAAACAGATTGCTGGACTGGAAGTCTCAAGGACTGGTTTCTAATGTTGGTTTCCAGTGGGATCTTGTGAGTTTCTCTCCAGCTCCTCTTCAATTTGGTCAGTCTTTGCCGAAGTTAATGTCTCTTGCCATTTTCCTTTATGGAACAGACACTAAAGCCTTGGCAGAGGCCAACTGGTTTTGCAGCAATAAAACAATTAAAAATTCTCCGTTACCAGTTTTTCTCCTACCTTGAAAGCTATTGGCATGACTTCGCTGTATCTGACCATCTGTCAGCAGAAGCCCAATGCACAGGGAGCTGTAAAAAAGCAGCGCACTTCTCTGGAGCCACCAACATTTAAGATGAAATGCAGCAATGAAGATAAGCCTCCAAAGGGATCTCATTCCACAACTACCTGAAAGTAGGCCTGACACCGTGTTGCTCTTCAAACTAAAGAGCTGTGTTTGCAGTGTGAGCACAAGAAGGAAGTACTGTTTTTAAAGCTGTGGACCTGAAACTAACAGCAACGGATGGAGAATACTAGTGGTGTTGACTTTTGTTGGACTGTTTGTCCCAGCCTTACATAGAATCTTCATTCTCTTTTAACCTTGTATAAGTTGTGTTGTTTGATCATTTTTGTTTAAAGACTTCTCCACATGATGTTTCAGCTGACAATGCTTGTGACATTTGCTGTTCATTAGACCCCTGTGAACTTGTTGAAGTGTCCTCAGGGACCCATGAATATGGAAGTGTTTCCTTTTTGGTTTCATTTTTCAGTGGTTTTACTGGCTGGTGGGCTGTGTGCAGTGCAGAGCAGCTGTCCTGAGCTTTATCGCTCTGTTCTCCTTCCAATGGACGCAAAGAAAAAGCTCTTTGGAGAAAACAGATTTGTTTCCCCTTAAGAGCTTCAGCATGAGAAAAATTACCATAAAAGAGTACTTAAAGAGGGAATTTGAGCTAGCTATAACAAGAGGGATCAAAATTTTTTTAAATGAGATAGGTTATAAAAAGTCCTATAATGGTTTCGAAGATTTAATCAGAAGATTTTATTCATATTCCAGAAACAATCTTTGTGCCAGAATTACATCTTCATTAAGGGCCTGCATTTTAATGGTCCACCAGTCAAACTAAAGGTCTTTTTGTGCATGTAAGATGGTGACAGTCCTATTTTAATATTGTGATGTCTTTTGATTGCCTTCCCTGCACAGCCTGTGCCAAACACCCAATGCATTTTTTCATAGAGCCCTCTGCTGAACTGGCAGGTGAGACGGAGGAGCAGGAGGAAGGAGTGTCACTGGTTGACACATGCTGTCCAGCCACTGGCAGAAAATAAGGTATTAAATGGCTGTTTCAAAGTTGAAAAAAAAAAAATCCCCAGCAGAAACTCTGATTCAGGATCACTGAAACTGTGAGTAAGAAGTTGTACTTGCTACTTGAGACTTCTCTCCTGGTGCAGAAAGAGGAGCAGAGTGTGACAGTGTTGGGGACAGGATGGAGCAGCTACACAGCAGTTGTTACTAGTGTAGCATCTAACCTGGCACTGTCCCACCCAAATGTCTCTGTTAAATAAGGAAAATAGCAAGTATTCAGGCCATACAGCTAGCAGAAGAAAGCATTTAGACAGATAAATGTTTTCAACCACTGAATAAACATACTGTATTTTGAATAAGAGATGCTGCAGAACATGTTATCCAACAGCAATATTGATTTAGGGACTGAACACTGGGAGGTGCAGAGCCATCCTGCTCCACACCATCTAATTAACAGTGTTGCCAGGTGATTCAGATGAATCTCCTGAGTGAGTGAGCCAGTTTTCATGCCTTGATGTACTGGTGTGTTAGACCTCCTATAAGTGAAATAACGACCAAATATTTGGATGATTTATTTGAATTCTTGTATTTGTTTAAATTTTGACTGCTGCAGATGGAATACATTATCTACTTTGAAGTTTTATTACATTAATGGAGCTGGTTTAGTGCAGTCTAACTCATCTTGGAATTTCTCTACAGCCTTTCCAGCTCTGTGAAAGATAATTTTAAGCATGATGAGGCCTGAGTAAGTTGTTTCAACATATGGCACCCCTGCTGTCCTCAGATGTATAGAGAGGAAGAAAAAGACAGCAAGAAGTTTAGCTCTCAACCAAATTAAGTGTTTTTCTTTTTTTCCTCCCAGAACCCTTTCTCCTGTGATACCTCCTCCTGGGAATACACACTGGGATGTACCTGACAGACAGAGACAGCATCCTAAGGTTTTAGGAACTGTATATATGCAGTGGACTCTGGCAATGTTGTTTCAGGTATGTCATGAACCTTCAAATTATTTGAAAACTTTGGCACCCATCCTTAAGTATTTATTTCTTCTATGTTAAATAGAATCATAGAATCATAGATCAACAAGAACAACTAAAGAAATGAGGATCTGGTGAAAACCAGTGGGTGTGGGTGGCAGGTCCACCTTAGAGTTTGTCCACAGGTGACATGACACTACATTTGTGTGAGAGCTCTCACCTGTGGTTGTCTTGTTGGCATCAGGTTTGTCCTAGTTGTGGTGGAGGTCAGAGGGATCTGTTTCTATTCAGTCATCCTTGATGTGAGGTCCTTTCATACCTATGAGAGAAGTTGTCTGTGCAGGTGCTGGTGCAGAAATATACCAGTTAGGCTGTGAACAATGAACTACTTTCTGTCATCTTAACACTAAGTTCAGATCCTGGAAAAAAAAAAATAGGACAGGTGACACAAGGAACAAAAACTTTCAGTTCAAACAGTGCTAGAGTAGGTTGTAAGTGGTGGGTAGGAAAGGCCTCATCAGATTTTATGTTCAGCTGGTGTGTGCAGTGTAAGAAAGAAGCTAAAGTGCAAGTATTGCACAGGCAGGTACTGAGGAAAACTACTGAGACCGTTGACTGGTTATTATAATAACTCTGATTCAGTACCTGGAATGACTGAAATTAAACTGAACCTGATACCATCATTTTTGCACAGGCTGTATTTTCTGCCAGCTTTTAATCATTTTTCATAGTACCTCTCCATTAATACCCCATCCTGGAATTCTCTGGCATTATGGACTCCTTTTTTCTTTTCTAAATAACATTTCTGGCTCTCATTCCTCTGTGTTCCCAGCTTATCACCAGGTAGATTTTATATATTTCTCACACCAAAAACTGTCTGCTCAGTTATTTTAGATAACATAAACCCACCCACCAAGATGCAAGTTGATAGAACTTCCTGCTTAACCAAAGGACTCCTTTTGATCCCTCTTTCCAACACTTGACCTACGGCCAGGCCTGCTCAGCTGAAACCTCTCAGACTGTGCTAGGACTCAAATCTCATCTTTGGAGTTCTCCAGCTGGCTATGACAAGTATTGATGGGACCAGCTTTGAGAAACTGGCCTGAGTGCTTGGAGAGAGATGGATAAAGCATGCAAAGAGGGAAGAAATCTTGTACCCCTGTAGTAAGTAATCGTGTTCAAAATAGAAGATACGTGAGAAACTGGGAGGATAGTTCTTGAAGTGAAGAAACTAGGTTAGATAATGTGTGGTTAGACCCTGGGGAACTGCAATGTGGGTTCAGGTAACCCTGATAAAAAGCAGCAGCAGGAGAAGAGGCTCCTCTGTGAGATGACCACTGGGTATGTGGGTGATGGGTTTCACAAAGGAAACAAAAACTAAATAGAACCACTTATTTCTTTTATCCAGGCTTCTCCCTGCCCTGGTTTGCCCTGAACTCACAAGATGGAGAGGTGTTTGTGCAAAGGGCCATTTCTGGGGCTGTGGCCTGTCATCTGGGCTGTCAGATGGAAAATGCATCTGCCATGGAGAGCACAAGTTGTGGAAAAAGCCCAAAAGACTGCAAGACATTCAATCAAGTTTGTAAGAGCAATAGAGCGGGTCTGTCACACCCCTGACTGAACAGTTTATTTCTGCCGTGTTTTGATGGAGATTTTCTGTTTGACCTGCCCATGTGCAGAAGCACTCTGCCATGAACCAGATGGGCCATACTCAGGCTAAAAAGGAAGTATTTCTTTACATTAACTCTTTTCTCAGCTGTTTCTCAGCCCAGTCAGTTATGGTTGCTCAGGTCACTGCTCAGCAACACACGTGTGCATGCCAGAGCAGCCCAAGCAGTGGGTCAGGCAAGGAGGGTTTGGGCACAGTGGTGGGAGTCCCCATCAGGTGGCCATGGGGGAGGCACAGTCATAAGCCCTGGGTCTTCTTTTTTTCTTGCCCTGAAAGACACTGTGGTATTACACAGAGCCCAAATGCCAGAGACTACATCCAGCTGCATGAAAAAGTACCTCCAGAGTTTGTAGCTTCTAAAACATGTAAGTTGTGGTACGTGTAATTTTCACCACCTCCCACAACGGGAGAGGTGGGATTTCTCACTCAGAAGGATGCATGCTGTACTGACTCTGTGGAGTGAATATGTGCCTCCCAGTGGAATTTCACAGCCTGGCCCTCCTCCTCCTTGGAGCTCCCGGGGCTTCCGGTTTCCTCTGGCAGGAGGTACACCATGGAAAGAGTCACTCCCAGAGGGAGAGACTGTTACTTGGGCTAATTACCTTGCATCTTTTACAATCCTGGAAGCGTCTAATCTGATCTGCTGAGGGCAGCAATGTGAAAGGGGCTACAACCTGTAATGTAGCTTAATGTGAACTAATGAAAATGTAAATAAAAAGAGGAAAACAAGTCCCTAATGAGCTACCCGAGCCACAGTTCCACAGAATGTAATTAATTTTTCCTTCTATTAAACACTATAATGCAGGAAAGGATCTGTGTCAAGGGCAGCAGTGACTAACTTCATAGCAAGGAGTGAACTTGTGTGTGTGATTGTATCTCACCACATACCTGGAAGAAGAGACAGAGGAACAACAACTGAGAACCTCAGGTACAGAGATGGCAGAAACCAGCTGCTGGATGGGGTAGGTCAGGAGCTGACATCATCGGGTAAATATAGACAGCAGGTGTTTCAGTTTTTTGGGTCAAGAAGTAAAGGAAAGTATTTTTAGTGCATATTTGAAACACATCTGCATGCTACTGATGGTTTGTCCTTGGTTTAGGCTGTGATCTGAGTCACTGGTAAAGCTCGGTTCTATAGCATTGGCCACATGCTTGCAACCCTTTGAAAATACCTGGCCAAATGCCTCAGGAACACCAGGTGTATGGAATTAAAGCTTTTTATCTCTCACTTCACTAAAATCTACCCTCCCAGAAGTGTAAGACAACCATTTAGAGGGCAAGAATACATGCTCACAACACCCTGAAGTCCCTCCTGAAGTAGCCCCTACCCACAGTTGCTGGTTTATATGTAACTGTGACATAGAAGCAATTACTGTAGAGGTAAATATTTGGTTGCTCAGTAGATTCATGCCCATGTCTAGGAACTGGCTGAAAATTTGCATTTCCCTCAGCCGTGGTCCTATTTACTACCCCACTTTCAGACATCTTGCCCTGGCATTAGAGGCAGCAAATATGCCTGGGATTCACTGAACTCCCCACTCTATTTACCTCTGGAATTGTCTTGCTGTGCCAGCAGAGGTAATCTTCACAAGAGAAGGAGGCTCTTCAGTCCTGAAGAGAGACATTTTGGTTGGAGAGATGAGTAGACAGGGGATGCTAGCAGCTGCACCAGCAGCTTTGTTATTGTCTGTGTGATTTGTGTGATTTGATATTTATCTGTGTGATTTCCTTGTGGCAGCAAGCAATGGTCTCTGCATCCTGCCTAAAAAACAAAACAAAACAAATCCTCTCAGCCTTGGCCATAGCCCCACCATGGTCAGGTCACTGCCTGGTGTGAGGCAGAGAATGAGAATTAAGAAATGATGTGGCACTTGTCATGACCAAAATATTGTCTGAACTTCTCTGACCAGTTTACTTTGCCACTCTCTGATGAGATACTAACTCAACAAAAAGCAGGTTGTTGATTGTCATTTGGTGAGCAGAGCCTGGGAGATCATTCATCTCATGACTTGAAGGGGTGCAAAGGCCAACTGTCAGCTCCGTGCTGTGCGTGACGGTGACCACAGGCCACCACAGGGGAGGACACCATGACAGGGAGAGGAGCCATGTTTCATCCTAGGCATGTCTTGCATGTAATTTGTTGCACTTGCTGATGGCACTGTGAGAGATGAGCAGTTCATCACTCCTCAAGTCTCTCCCCTGCCTTTGCCCTCAGACATTTAATTTAATGTATGGTGTGTATTACTGACCACTTCAGTGCCAGGAAATCTCTTGCTGTAACACTTTGATTGAGTTTAGTTTTTTCAAGTGTTGTAGAGAATATGGTTTCATAAGAAAAGCAGCTTTGCTGCAAATCTGTTGTTACTTTTTGGTGCATGAGAAGTTAGAATATCTACAGAGAAATCTAAAAATACTAACATAGGAAAATTAAGAAATGTATTTGTGAATTAACCCATAACTTATTTTAATCCAAAACTTGTGGGGTTGTGTGTTTATTTGTTTAGGTGGGGATGGAGGAGCAGAGAAAGCTGGCATTATTTTACTGTGCTGTCTGAGCAGTGATAACAGGGTGAGTCTTTTGTTAACACCCTGTTTCTTCTGTTTGACTTGAACTTGACTTACTGAAGCCTAAGCCCTGCATTATTTCATAAATGCATTGGGCACAAATGCATTGGAAATGAACTGACGTGGGAGAAGCTAATTAGAATGAAGAGGTAAGCTGTGTTCCAGGTGCAGGAGCCATTAGTATTCTTCTGCTCCAGTTCCCTGAACCACTGCATTTATTAACCTTTAGCCAGATCAGAGCCAATTTCTCCTGTTTCTTACATAATGTTGGAATTGTAATTGACAATACTGATGAGAGGAAGAAGTCTCGCTGCAACTCAGATTTCTCTTGCTTTCATGTAGTGGGTTTTAGAACAGGAGTCTTATCAGCTGTGAATAATTGCATCTCATTAACTGCAGACTGGAGATATATGTATATGCATATTAGTTGGAGCGGCACATATATTTGGCTGGAAAATGTTATGGCATGCTTCAAGCCTTACCAGTGATGTGAAATTCAGTGTGCACAGCATGTTTATGTAACCGGAGTGACATTGCCAAAGAGGTAGGAGAAGATGATAGCTGTACATTTGGGTACAGTTATGGAAGATTTCTTGCTAGCAAGCTTAAAAAAAATGAAAAATCTTTCATCCTCGTAGTTAATTGGGCAGCTTTTACCATTTGGTAATCTGTTAGTGAAAGCAGAAGTGTTCTTTTAAGGCTTTCACTGCCCCTCTCACTGTGCTTGCTGCTTTGAGGATGCAGGGCTCATTTTCCTGCCTCATCACTAAGAGTGTTTGCAGTGGTTTTCTCTGGTACCTGTGCTGGTCTCATAAATCTCAATTCACAGCTGACTTTGGAGTCTCTAATAGACAGAAAAAGCTGCCAAAATGTCATTGGTATGTGAGTGGTAAACTGCCTCACCTCTTAAATCCTTTTGAACATTAGGAAAATCAAGTCATTCCTTTACAGTCTTCTGGTAGCACCCCTTATTTCTATGTTTTTTTTCCATATGGTTAGAAAGATCATTATTTTTTATAATATTAAGTGGACTCTACTCCTTAAAGAGACTAAGCAGTTACCCCAGAGATGACTTTCCTTCATGCAGAGGCTGCAGCCACCACATGGCTGTGCCAGGGGCTTCCACCTGTGAGATTAACCTGGCCTGCAGTGCAATCATTAATTCTTTTCTGGTGCAAGGAGTATATTATTTTTGCTTGTACTTCAGAGACAATTCAACTCACACATGCACATGCTGGCATGAAGAAAATGCCAACTGCTCTTATTTCCAGCAAAATAGTGATATAATTGTCAAGCAGATGAAAACCAAAAGCTTCCTCCTAATTCATTTGTTACTAAACGAAGAAACAAAAAAATCTGCTGTTTAGCTAAGGAACAGTTTCCACACTTTGCTGCAAAACCAGCTAACATTTAACACTGGGAAAATTAATGATGAAGTTGTTGAAATATCACTGTCAGATTAGTTTTCATGCTCTCTTTCCCAAAGGCAAACTGCTGGTTTCTTCTTGCTCCTGTTGGATTAGAGCCATTTAACCTAAGTGGAACTTTTATGTAATGTTCATTTTATCTTATTGTTTTGCCAAAATTACAGTCACTTTATGTAAAGCATAACATCAAGTATTGCCTACTTTAAGCTACTTTTATACTTTCCTTTAAAGAGGAAAATAAAATACCAACTTCTTTTTTTAAGATGACTTAAGTTTGCCACCTTCATCTCTGATTTGACCTGAGGACTTTAGTACCTGACCAGAAAGTGCTGGGAATCAAAGTCATGATGAGTGGAAGGGCAAGTGCTGCAGAGTGTAGTGCCCAGCAAGGGGCTGGGGAGAGCACAGCACAGCTCCACTGGTGGTGTCAACACAAACACTTGGAGGATAGTGCTGCTACTGACTGCAAACAGTGGAGCCTGATGGGCTGTATCCAGAAACAAACTGAAACATGTTCAGCAAGATATTAATTACCAGTTAGAAAAGAACATTTGTAGGGTGTGACACATTTGTGATTAATTGTTTAGCTTATTAATTATTTTCCTAGCATATTATTTTTTTTCATAGTGATAAATTATATCTTGTGCTTATGTGAGAAAAGGTATTTTCTAAGGTAGCAGAATTATTTTCTCCTATATTTCTTTAGAAAGTATTAGTGAGGATTCATCAACACTCTAGTGATCTGCTTGGAAGAAAATAGATAATCAAAGACTTCATGATGCTTTCAGACATGCAAAATTTTGCACCAGATTCTTAAAAGCACGTAAGTGTGAAAACATAGGGACAAATCTTGTGAGGAGCACCAATTTCTGATCTATCTACAAAATGCAATAAAAAAACCCCAGGATTATCTTGTATTTGAGGAAAGATGGAAGGGGTTTAGCAAATTAATTTTCCATCAAACTCAGCATATTTTTAAAGCAGGGATAGAAGCGTGTGTATGAAATCTTCCAAACCACCAGTCATGATTAAACTCCAAACTGGACATCATGTCAAGTACTCATATAAAACTGAGGCACAAAGATGAATGATGAACTGAGTCAAAACTGCATAAAACTGCACTTAATCCAAATATTTACTTCTAAACAATGTCAGCCCCTTCTCCCCCATTTTGTAAACATGTGGCAACCTATCCCACTCTAGCTGGTCACTAGACAGTAGCATTCAGATGTGCAAGTGGATATTCTGTTCCTTAGTGTTTTCTTCTAATGTTAGACATTTCATTATATAGTAGTTTAACCTGTGAAAACCAGTAAAATTAATACTTTCTCATTAATCAGGACATAAGACTCTCCTGGAGATGCAGCTCGTATCATGAGGAGTCAGCTTTTCATTAGGGAAATTTCAATGTAGCCTGTCCTTTCAACTTTAGAATGTCATTTTGTAGGAGGAATAGATTAAATCAAACAACCTGACACCTCCAAATGTTATCACCTTCAAACTTATAAATACAGTTCTACCACGGGTGGACATACTGCAGCTTTGTAAAGCCCAGATTACAGGTTATTGATATTTGACTTAGCTAGGTAATGTGACCCATGCTGTTCTTAGGCCATAGTGAACTGGGAACATGCCATCCCTGACCTCAGTGCAAGGATGAGTCCTTGCTATGCAAGTTGACTCCTTAATCCTCTGTAGCTGTATTTTCCCTTCATTCTGTGTTGAGAGATTCAAGATGCTGGCACACTTTTCAAGATGGGCCATAATTTGGCTGAGGAGAGCTATAAAACTTACTAATGTTTGGGCTTACTGAGCTGCTCAGCAAGAGCTCACCATTACTGCAGCTTCATTTCTCCGGCCAAGGCACCCAAATGGATTCAGAAGGATGAGTCAGTGCACATGCTGGGTGTTGGAGCATTAAAGAGTGCTGCTGAAGAAACTCCCACTGATCTGGAGGACACAGAAAGTACAACTGGGTTGATTCAGTGATAGATTCAGAACATAACAGCTCTGTGGCAGGACACACTTTTTAAAATAGCCTTTACCTGTTTTATTATCCGGCTGATGGGCAGAGTTGGAAACTAGTCTGTGCTTACACTGCTTTCCTGTCGCTGTATTGAAAGGTGGGATATTGCCTTTGTGTCCCAACGGGGATAGCAAATTAGATTAACTCTTATGCTGGGATCACTCCATCTGCAACTCCAACTCTCCATGGGTGGAACCACTAGAGGGGCCTGTTCTTCATCCCATTATATCATGTACCGACTGGTGCAAGATATGCTAAACAAAAAGGCATCTACAGTGTGTTCACAGAGGTGGTGATATTGATCTAATCATGACAATTAATGTGATACTAGATTTGCCCATGTAAACAAGCTTAGAGGAACAGGTCTATTCAATGATGAATTTAGACAACATAAGTGAGGAGATTTACGCATTTTTTAAATATGTCTCTGAAACATACGTTGTATCTGTTTGAATCCTCTTTACTGCTGCTTATAATCATGCCCCTATTAAAATGACACTTTTAGGGACTATTTATTTGATAGACTCTCAAGTATTCATTACTTTAATTACCCAGTATAAATTACCCAGGATACTCTATCCTTGTTTGGCTCAAAAATAATTACTTGTTATCATTCAGGTGCTAATCACCAAATCTTAATCCTTTGCTAGTTTATTGTGGATTTTCAGAGGAAAAATTAGAGTCTTAAATATGGCTGTTCCCTGATTTGTTTAATTAGTGAGTCCATTTTGCCTCTGGAGAACTTCTACAGATGGTGTCAGGCTGCAGAGACAGGTAGTTGTCTGCATGTGGTGCTAAGAGGTGACAGGATGGGTGTCCCCCTTGCCACAGGATGCTACATTCTCCAGCTCTTTGAGAGCTGCCCATGAGCATTGCTTGATCTGTTCTGATGGGATTTCTTGCTGGCACAATTTCTTGGGTTGTTCTTCAGTGGTGCCAAGTGCTTGCCACAGCAAATGAAGTCAGCTCCTGATGACATACTCTCTCTGATTCAGAGCGAGGCCTCGAGGAGGACCACCTGCTGGCTGTTTGCTTTTCTTTGTTGCACTGTAACTGGTGAAGCTGCTGGGTCTTACTGGTGCTTTTACTGTAGACATCTGAAAGTCAGTCTGTGATTGACTTTGCCCATATGCTGAGGAAAAACTTGAAATCTGTGAGGTTGAGTTGTATTGCATGGGTTCATAAGGATTGTGCACTGAGCACCCTGCTGCAACTCTGGCTTTCCTCTGCACAGGAGATGGTGGCTTCACTGGGTGCCTTCTGAGATGCCAGCTGGCTGTGGCATTGTGAGGGAGGTTCTTGCCCATCTCTGATGGTGAAGGAGGATTAACCTGTGGACAGACAATCTTTTACAGGCCTGGTTGGGGACAGTGGCATCCACAGTCAGTACTGAGAGCAGGTCTGCAGAGTGAGTGTCTGGAGCCTGAGCTTTCCAAGTCCATCAGTCTTGGATATCTGCATGCAGGAAAGGGAACACCCAGAAGCCAAAAGCTTTCTTCAGGCCATTTTCCCTGTGCTCCCAGAATATGAGAACAAGAATGTGCAGAGTAGGAAAACAGTACATTTATAAGTTGGAAGAGCACCTTATTCTTGCTTAGATTTTCTCAAAGTCATCTAAAACAGAGGGAGTATCACTGTCCCCATGGTGCAAAGCAATTGTAAAGACTTTTTGTCAGGTCACCTATCAAATGCATCAAAGAGCAGAAGTGAGGCCTGTAATTTAAATCCTAGCCCTATACTGTGTTTACTAGGCTGCAGTGCTTCACCTGCACACAAAACACACACTGAACCACGTCCTGAAGGTATGATGACTAATATCCTAAAAATATAGTGAACTTCTAGCTTGTAAAAACAGCTTCTTAGGAGGCTGTAGTGTCTGTAGACTGTTCACTGGCTCAGCGCATGCCAGGAGAAGCCCATAGCATTTTATCTCAATGTAATTACTGGAATTATTTATTCATGTTCTCGGTTTATCTTGGTCTATCTACTTTCAGTCCTACTCTATAGGAAGAGTGAATTTTTAATATCAGATTTTTGATATTTTTACCAGTGTTATTTCCAGCTGTTGTGATTTTTCGTGACAATTAAGTAAGCAAACAATTACACATTAAGATGTTGAGGGTGCGAAAAATTTAATATAACCCATCTTGTCTATAATAATCAAAGGAATACTGATCCAAAGTTGATGTGAAATGTGCATGAATTAATATTAGCATACAAATGTCTTTAATATACTCTTTGATACAGCCTTGTAGAAAAGCCGTACGAATCAGTGAAGATTAGGGGGAAAGTGACTATTTTTCATAACAAATTCACTTGCTTGTAATAATACAGACAGATTGGTTGCATGAAACCATTTTACCAGGCTTTTCAGTGTCTCTTTCTTTTTTTTTTCAAGCTTGATTTTTTTACATTTGGTTATTGAGATCTTGGCAGGAAGAAGAAAGAGAAAAGAAAGAGTGTTGTCTTCAAGGGAAATATATATTTTATTATTACTCCATGTAAACAGCAACTGATGTTGCTCTCAGGTTTGAATTTCCTTCTTCCAGAAATGATAAAGAATTTTTTAAGTCACCAAGTCAAATGAAGAAATGCTCTCTACATTACAGTTCATTTGGGCTTTAGCCTTGTTAGCAGTCTCAAACTATTAACTTCTTCATGTCTAACACCTCCAAGGAGCCTCTACCTGTGTAGGTCTGTGCATTTTTCTCTCCAGGACATACTGCATCCTCTCTCAGCCTCGGGCTTCCCTGGGATACTAATTGTACCAGCATGCAGTTTACCAAGGGCACCGTACCTCTGGTCTGCTTTTTCTCCCTGCAGCTAATTCCAGTTTTCTCTTTGTTTTTAACTTCTAACAACCTTTTGGCCAAAAAGAGACAACCATCTGTATCATACCTGTCAGTAAGGCTTAGCACTAAGCCTGTTCTAAGTTGAATAATATATGTTTTGTTGTATGCCATGTTTATACACTTCAAAAGAAATTAGTTTGAAGTGCTTCCACAGCATCCTCCTGGAGAAGGTAGCAATCCATGGCTTGGACAGGTGCACCCCTCGCTGGGTCAAAAACTGGTTGGATGACCGGGCCCAGAGAGTGATGGTGAATGGAGCTGCATCCAGCTGGCGTCTGGTGACCAGCGGTGTCCTCCAGGGATCAGTACTGGGCCCAGTCCTGTTCAATATCTTTATTGACGACCTGGATGTGGAGATTGAGTCCACCCTCAGTAAATTTGCAGATGACACCAAGCTGGAGGGGAGTGTTGATCTGCCAGAGGGTAGGAAGAAGCTGCAGGAGGACCTGGACAGGCTGGATCGATGGGCTGAGGCCAACGGCATGAAATTCAACAAGACCAAGTGCAGGGTCCTGCACTTTGGCCACAATAACCCCAGGCAGGGCTACAGGCTGGGGGAAGAGTGGCTGGAGAGCAGCCTGGCAGAGAGGGACCTGGGAGTGCTGGTGGACAGCTGGTTGAACATGAGCCAGCAGTGTGCCCAGGTGGCCCGGAAGGCCAATGGCATCCTGGCTTGTATCAGGAATAGTGTGGCCAGCAGGAGCAGGGATGTGATTCTCCCCCTGTGCTCAGCACTGGTGAGGCCTCACCTCGAGTCCTGTGTCCAGTTCTGGGCCCCTCACTTTGAGAAGGACATTGAGGTGCTGGAGCGGGTCCAGAGGAGAGCAACAAGGCTGGTGAAAGGACTAGAGGGAAAGTCTTATAGGGAGAGGTTGAGGATGTTGGGGTTGTTTGGCCTGGAGAAGAGGAGACTCAGGGGGGACCTCATCACTCTCTTCAACTACCTGAAGGGAGGTTGTAGTCAGGTGGGGGCTGGGCTCTTTTTCCAGGCAACTAGAAGCAAGACAAGAGGGCACAGCCTGAAGCTGCTCCAGGGGAGGTTTAGGTTGGATATTAGGAAGCACTTCTTCATGGAGAGGGTGATCAAACATTGGAATGGACTGCCCAGGGAAGTGGTGGAGGCACCATCCCTGGATGTATTCAAGAAAAAGCTGGATGTGGCACTTAGTGCCATAGTCTTGATGATGTGGTGGTGTTGGTCATAGGTTGGACTTGATGATCTTAAAGGTCTTTTCCAGCCTTGGTAATTCTGTGATTCTGTGATTTGAACACAGAATTCCCAGTTCATCACTGAAAAATGAAACTGAGTTCAAGATAAAAGTGAAATATATGATGATAAAATGCCAATCATTCCAAATGCTCAGTTGCATATCTGATTAACATCAAAACCTGATTTTTATGGCACCCTGGGCAAATGCAAATGTAAATTAATATGGTATGTGAAGACAGGCCTTTGTTTGAGTTTCATTGTTTGCCCAATGTGGTAGGACAAATGTGAAAAATCAGTGAAAAAACAAATAACTTTTTGCTCTGTTGGATACATTTGCAACTGCCTTTTAATGATATGTGAGAATATACTCTGACAAATCCACTGATGAGCTCTATTGATTCAATAAACTTTATCTGTTCATTAGAGTCCCTTATGAATCTCACATGCAATACTGCTCTGCGCTTCAAAATGTGCTTTTTTTTTGTGTGGAAGCTTTTGTTTTTTACACTATGAGAACCTTTTAAAACCAACATACCTGTTGTTAATGCTGCACTATTAACTTCTCTGCAGTAGTTAGTCATTCACTGATATTTGCCAATCTGTGCATTCAAAATTAGTAGTGCTAGGGTTTAAATATGAGTGCTACTTGAATTTCCTTTTAACCAGCAAGCTGTTGTAACCAATAACTGCCAGGAAAAATAATTTCAAACTATAAACTTAATTTGGAATCCACTTGGCATTATGTGCCAAGAATAACTTATGTCTGTCTTATGTTGGCTCCCCAACAAAAGACTCAGCAATAAAAAAGGTATTTTTTCAAGTTTAAACTTTTTTTTAAATAAGTTTCCAGACTTATATCTTGTTTATTTGTTGTCTGCCAAGAAGTAAAACTTTTTATCAATTCATTTATAAAATCCTGCAAAATGGAAATGCTACTGATGATTCCATGGTACATTGAACCGTGATGGAAGCTCTGGATAGCAAGGTATTATTGGATTTGGCCTCCATTCCTATAATAAATTTCCTTTATTCCAGGAAGAAAAACTTCTCATAAATACCACTTGTTTCTGGCAGATTCAATTAAGTGGAGTGGGTTTCCTAGGCACCAGCACTTGTGGCTGCTGAGGCCTGCAGTCAGAACAGAAGTGTCCTACTCCACACCTGAGCTGCATGTAAGGTATTTGTGCTGGGGCTCTTGTATACTCTCCAAGACCTAAGAGGTTGAATACAGCTGAAGTTGATAGATGCCCTGCCAACTGCTGCACATTTGTGTTTTATAAAACATCCCCCATATTGTGGTCAGGCCCAGAAAGTACACTGAATTCTTATAAACTATTTAATATGTCATGGCTTTATTAAAATAAATACCAGACACTGTGAATGAAGCATTTGAAGCTACCAGTACATTGAGGTCTGTTTGTGACCACTCCTGAAGACCGGAGACTAAGCTGAATGTGCCCTTGATCTGAAGAAGTGCAGCATCCTCATATGCCTTCTAGTTTTTGACTGTCTATCTTGCTTAAATGACTTGGTGTTCATGAGTTAGCTGGTCTTCTCAGATGGAGGTATTTGCTGGACTTCTGCAAACCTGAGAAAGGCTTTAATGTATGTGGAGCAAGTGCAGGGTGTTCAACTATTGGTGGTGTTGCCTAGTGGCTACATGAATGATTATAGGAGATCAGAAGAAATAGTGGAAAGCTCATTGATTTTGGTTAAAGTCATAATGTAAAAACATGGCAGTGAATCACAAGACATGGCAGGAGAAAAAAAAGAAAAATGTGCTGTTCGAGTTTCCAGTCTTTTCTGCACTGCTTTTTTCTGTGCCCACTTGTATGCTCATATTTGTGTGGGGGTAGTGTGTGCAGGGTCTTAACTCAATCCTTTCCTAGTAGCTAATGCTAAGACATTATTTTACAGGGGAAAATGAGGTTTTCTTTCTCGTTTTCTAAGTATTTTTTTTCCAACCAAAAAGGAAAAACAGTGAAATTGTTTCTGTTGTGCTCTTTAAGTAGGGAAAAGAAAAATAATACTAAAAATACTTGTAAATGTCTATCAGTGTTCCCATATTACCTGAGCAACGTGCAACTTAGCACCTAATTGTTTTGCAAACGTTGTTTAGCTTAGATAGGACTTGAAAGGTAAACCTTCTGAAAGGAGCCTGCTAGGCCAGGTGCAAGGTGGGTGAGATGAGGATACATTGAGGCCATCCAGCTAAGAATGCAAGGGTAAGTTCCTAAAGAAGGAGTGTTAGAAAATGAAAAGTTGCATTCTGAGGCTGCTTAGTCCCAGCTTCTGGCCCTGGTTCCCTGGGCTGTCTGAGTATTCTTGTGAATACATCATTGGATAATGTGCATAATCACTACTCCTTTGCAGCTGTCAACATTTCTCTAGTTTCAAACATGAAGAAATTCCCTTAGATGACCTATTCATGTCTTCTAAGTTTCATTTCTTTGGGGCATACTTCCATGGAGTTATGAAAGATTTTTATTATCATTCATGAGCATGTGATATGTGAGCCTTAAAGCATGGTCTGGAATTCAGTTCTACTGGACAGAATCACTTTTCCCTTGTCTTTTAATTCTGTTGTTGTAACAAAGCAGAAAATACTGCAGACAGAGCCATAAAATGTAAGTAGTTAATGTAAAAATATTTTCCCAACTGCTACAGGATAATATAAAAAAATTCTGAATTGTTTATCTGTTTCTTAATGAGAAACAAGGAGTGTTACAGATATTAAGAGACTCCCTAGGGCAAAAAGTGTTTGAGATCCATGAGCTGAAAGTTTCTAACATTTAATAAATTATAAACTAGCAATGTTGATGATTTTAAAGAGCTCTAAAAATACTTTTATTTGTGGGGTTTTGGTTGGGGTTTTTTTGCTTGTTTTCCCCAGATTTTCTTTGAATAATGAATACAAACACCTTGCACCTCTACAATTCATGTCTGTTCCCATATGAAATTCCAGTGGACATTTGGGAAATGTACTTGCACGTAGGCAGCTAGGTTCATTGTCCTCTTGTGATTGCAAAAAATAATCAGGAAAACATCTGTGCTGGGCTAGAGCCGATTTCAATGGATCGGATTCAAATGTTGGCAGAAGGCACATGCTCTAGGAGCAGAGATGGCTAATTGGCTGTCAGCTTTGGAGCCTGACCATTAGCTGGGAGACACAAGGCTTATTTACAGAGAGTCACAATAGTTACTTACAAGACAAGCAGAAAGCAGTGGAGTCTGTAGGGCTGGGAGGAATGGAAATGAAAAGTGACAGAGTAAGTGGCTCTGAAATGCTAGTGTCTTCTTTTCCAGAGGGTGTAAACAGAATAATGCCATCAGCTACAGCATTTATTCCTTTCCAAGTTAAAAGTAAACAGAACAAAAATAAATAAATAATAAACCTGAAAAAAAAAATAGTCATTTGGTGAGGCAACTTTCTTCTGAAGTTTGTAGCACTAGTCATTGCACTTCAGGAATAGGGATTGTGCCTGTTTTACTGAAATTGTGCTGCTAAGTGGTTAAATTATCAACGTTATTACAGGTGTGTGGCCACCTTAAAGGGAGTTCAGCTGCACTTTAAATTAATAAATACTGGCAGCAGCTGAGTTTGCTGCTGCTTTAAAGTCCTGCCACATCCCTTTCTCCTCTATTTTTCTTTGTCCTTGACACAAAACTGACTGAGCGTGGAACCAAATGCTTCTTGGGGTGAGTTATGAGTGCAAGTTTGTCTTCTCTATATGGTGGGGCTTGATTGTTTGGCAGTTCTTCCTGGCTTTATATGGTATTCTTGAACTTCTGTAACAAAAAAGAGGTAGAAAAGTGAGGGATTTTTTCCCCACGTTTCAGGAGAATAAATATCCTTAGTGTGTTTGTAGATTTTAAAGTGATGTATGAAAATAGAAGTAGGGTATTTTGTAGCTGAAGATGAGAGGTGGAGCTCCACTTTCTGGAGGAGCAGATTCCTCTGTTTTGGAAAGAGCAGGGCTGCTGCCTGGATGGACTGGAAATCAGCTATTGGAAAACAGTCCAGTGCTATGCCTTTGAATGAAAGAAAGCCTCATAACAAACATTGCTGTGGCATCTTCTGACTCCTCATGCTTGCATAATAATCTGCTTTTTTACTTCCTTTCCTATTGTTTTATCTTGCTTCCTTGGGAAGGAGGGTCATGAGCTTTTGGTCTCTGCTGCAAGTTCAAACTGCTGGCCAGTTTAAACCATGGTTAGCAAAGGGTGTTAAGTTTTGTTGAAATGGGGCTGGGTGGAGGAGGAAAACTGAATTAGCAACAGAGGGCATTTGACTCTTAGTTCAATGTCTATTAGACATAATAAAATCCACTGAGATGCTCACATGTAAGAGCCAGTATAATACTTTAAGTGAATCTTAATTAGTTTATCACATTTACTTTAAAAAAACCCCACCACATCAAAACACACACAAAAGCCCCACTAATTAGATTTAAAGCTTAACAGCCAATGACCAAAATGCATTGTGGTGACTTATTTTGGACAGACAAGCAAGTCTGTCTTTATGCCAATTTTTGGCCAACATATTTTTTTCATGTGTGGAGTCCTACTAGGCTGTAGTTCTTACTCCTTTGTGTCTGTACTGTTAGATGGTGGCAACAGGAGTTGGAAATGCTTGAATGCAGTATGTTTTTTTCACAAGCAAGAAGCAATAAACTCCTGGGACCTGAAAAAAGCAGTTCTCCCTTCAGTTTGAGAGAACAATATCTGCACTAAACTGATATGTTAATTGAGTCTGGCAGCCTCCATTTAATTGTGACTCATTGCAAATGATAGAGTTTAGTCAGCTCCTCAGTTGCAGTTCTGTTTTTCTAGCAAGAATAAAATAAAACAGGTAACGTATAGTTTTCCTTTCATTTTTTTTTCTAAAGAGCTCTGCAGTTTAGAATATTTAAAGATTTGTGATTTTCTTGTGTTTTGTTTGTTTGTTGTTTTTTTTTCTTGTTTTTGTTAATCTATTTCAGACATTTTTGACTGCAATAATTGGAATAGTCTCCCAGGGGAAGTGGTAGATTCCCCCACATTGGACAGTTTTAAGTCTCAGCTTGACAGGGTGCTGAGCCATCTCAGATAAACTATAGTACTACCTAGAAAGGCTGGACCAGATGATCCTTGAGGTCACTTCCAACCTGGCATTCTATGATGGTTCTAGTTTTAGAATTCACCTATGAAATTCAGATTCAGGGTTTATTAGCTGTTATCACAACCATTGCAGATTCAAATGCATATGGGAAACCATTAAGCACAACTAAACTTATTTGGCATTGTTACACTACAACAATATTACTAGTAAATTTCAGTACTGGCTAGTAAAAAGAGCAATGCCTGTGACAATGAGTAGCCCCTGGAACCAAATAACTCTGCCTGTAACTCACATTATGCTGCTGTGGAGTTAGAACAAAAACAAGTGCTATGACTCCCTTCAGAAAAGTAAGGAAGGTGTGGATCAACCTCGTGAGAAATATCTGTCCTCTAAATACTCTGAGTCTAAAGAATGGTGATGGGAAATAATGCAGCAGAAAAACCTCGTCTTGTATGACAAAACTTGCATGTAGAAAGTAATCAGTCATTTTTATCTTCTGATTTGTGTTACGCTTACTGTTAAGAAAAATTAAGATGGGCTGAAATCTTATTTTGCTGGGAGTCAAACAGTTTAATTGTACCCATATTAAAAATGTTTTTAGTCCAAGCTAGCTAAGCTAAGCGGAGAGAAGAGGGAGTAGGAAGGGAAAAGAGGGCCAATTAAAAAAAATTTTTGAAGTAAAATTTGCAAAAGATAGAGGAAAATGCTTTAACTTAAAAAAGAATGTGGGAGAAACTAGTGTATTGCATTCAGTTCACAGAAATCTGCATTAGTGCAATTCTAAACTCTTGAAAGGAAGGACCTGCTAGGGTTTCTTCTGTGATGGTCAGTGTTTGCATTACTCCGGGAGCTTTTGTCAGTGACTGGGATGTTTGGAATTGCTATTTTGTGTGTGTTCATATATTATTATATTATAAAAATATATAAATTAAAAAATAATCCAGGATTCACAAAAAAGGACTTAATCTCAGAACAGCTTTACAACAGTACAATAAAAGTTGGTATTCATGTGCAATACTGGTTAGTTAAAGGCCTACTACTTCCACATAAATAAGAGAAAAAAATTGTGAATTATCTTCACCTATGCAATATCTCATTTCAGAAATATAGGTTACTAGGGCTGGTCCCTGGTTTATGTGAGATTAAAGATATTTCCTAAATTCTGTTGTCATGTGGAGAGGCTGAAGCTTCCCTTGTTTCTGAGGTAAGATATCACTACAAGAGCTATGCCTTTAGAAAAAGGAGCCATGTATAACTTACACACTTCCAATGATTAATGTAGTTATTTCTATTGTGCTAATGCATAATGCTTCTTGCATTTACTTTTGTAGGACAAATGTGCATCCATCAGTGGAGCATTATCTTGCCAGCTTCTCCACTATTTTTATTTAGCTAAGTCAACCATTGAATTACCTAAAAGGATCTAATCAATCATTATGTTCCTAATCTTGGCTTTTATTGAGACCACAGTTAATTAAGTTTACAAATTGACATGGCAAAGTTTGATCCAAACAAATTACATTGTGGGAGGATTTGTATCAATAAAAATCTCTGGACCAATATTTTGTTGGCTTGTGCAGCTGGTGATAAAGATCTTTCTGGGTAGGGAAAGCTTGTAGACACAGTGATGTGATGCATTCCAACTTGATGGAACTACCTCAGCAAATCAGAAGTTGGAGAATGTCACAGGCACTTTGAAATGGTTTTGCAGTGAACGAGGCTGATCTTGCAAGGTGTTCAACACCCTAGCTCATGCCAAATCAATGGCTTCTCCAAGTCTAGTATGGCACTGCTGGGATCAGAGAGCAAAAAGGGTCCTTCCCCACGTTTTTCTGGTAGTTGCCCAGCGCCAGCTGGGACAGCCACCCTGGCAGATTGGCTTGGCCCACAGGGCAGGTGCAGGCAGCACTAGGGGCTGTGGGGGCCTGTGCTGTGTGAGGAGCTGGGAGCAGGGGCAGGCAGACAGACTGGGTGGCAGCAGGGGATATAGAGACTGACAGGATCCTAACAGAAACCCTGGGAACACAGTGCTCAAACCCTCATCACTGTGCAGGATGGCACACAACTGTGCTTTGCACAGGGAGTCCTGAAATGGGGGGAGTTGGCCATTGTGAAAGGCAGTCCCTTCTGGAAACAGGAGAGGCTGGGCCCTTGTGAAAAGCAGCTCTTTCTCCTGCAGATCTGCCGCTGCTGAGGGATGAAATCTGCCTGTGGAAACCTTGGAGCCAGCCACACCTCACCAACACATCCACAGTGAAGGGTGGCAGTGGCAGAGTCGCCCCTACAGAGTGCAGGGCCCTGATGGGCTCCCTCAGGGGTGTGTGGGTGTTTGTTGGGGGCCCAGGCTGCTGTGGTGAGGTTGCTTGGGCTTGTCCAGCTCTAGGGACTATTACCTCTGCAGTTTATCCCTGTGAGTGTCAGTGGCAGGGCCAGGGAGGACTGGGCAGGGGGCCCAGGTGGAGTCTCCTCCTGATGGGATCCCCCCAGAAAAAGCGGGAAAAGGGTACCTTTGCTAGCTGACTGCCAGCCTGCTGAGGAGAGCTTGAAACTAGGACTGGTGTGAGGGAGGTTACAGAACACAGTTAAGCGTGACGGCTGTGAACAGGTTTGAAAATGAGTAGTCCAGGGTGATGGGAGCAGGGGAAACCTCAGGAATGGTAAAACAGGGCAGAGAGAGGCTCATCTCAAGGGTATGTGCAGAAATGCATGAAGCGTCACTGGAGTAAGCGAGACCTGGCAGGCCAGCTGGGGTGACTGGAGCGCCGCTACCCAAAAAAAGGCGGGAAAGGTGGGCAAGAGGAGGAGACGTGAAGGAGCAGCTTGAAATCACACAGAGTTGAGAAGAGTGCCAGGGTGGTGGACAGCCTGTGGTACTGGTGGGTTGGAATTTGTTACTCCAGTCCCCAAACAATTAAGTATAACTGTTTCTAGAGTCACAGGTAAAAGGAATACGTCAGGGTTTTTGTGTGAGGTAATTGGAATGCAGCATTAGAAACACATTAAGAACACTGGGCATTTGTTCTGGAAAACAAGAACAAAAAAATTGTTCTGGGCATTGTGTTTGGAAAAATAAACCTGTGTATAAGTGCTTAGTTTTACTGGACCTCTTATTGATCACATTGGGGAAAAAAATGAGGAATATATTTAGAAGTGTTTTTTCTGCAGTATCTGCATGCTGAGCCAATTAGATACAACAACTCACTTAAGGAGTTTATTGTCCTTTGCTGTGCCTAGACTAAGCACTGCAGGTTTTTTGGTGTATTTATTGTGGTACTATTTGTTTCATTCCCTTTTTTGTCTTAATTTGAAGCATTTATTCGTGTTCACTCTCTGCCTCGCTGTGTGCTGTTGCAATCTGAGCTCAGAAAATTACTCTAACCTCTGCTCTAAGGGTATTAAGAATCCTGCACTAACTTTAAACCATGCTGGTGTTTCTGTGGCTGCAGTGTAAATGGATGTGTAATAGATAGATGATATCTCCATTCCTGTTCAATGCAGTGCTAAATAGTCTTGGATACTATTTGACAAAGTGATGAAGTACAGGACACTTGGTTCATACTGAGCCAGAACTACATCTTGCAGGCACATTTGAACAGTCTAGTGCAGAAAGCCTGAAGTTAGGCCGAAGTGAGTTGAGCTGAATGACAACACGATGGTTCTGAGGCAATAAAGTAGGCAGTTCCTTTGAAAGGGAGACCAAATGGGTGAATGAAGAAGAAATTCATACAGTGGCCACTGAAATGCCACACTGTTTTGCTGAACTTCAGCAGTATTCATGAAAGGGGGGTGGGGGTGAACAATAAGCAAACTGAAGCGTTTTGTTCTTTGGAGAATCTTAACAGAAAGATTGTATCCCTTGCTGTGTTGATTTTCCTTTTAATGATAAAAGTCTTCTGAGTATTTTGATTCTTAGTTTTTATGTATTTTAGTCTCTTACCTTAATTAAATGTTGAAGGAAATTGATGGGAAGCAACTTACTGTTTTATTTTGGTTCAAGTGCTGTTTGAATCAGGTTGATACAAAACAAATTGTTTTTGTTTGTTTTTTTTCTAGCTGTCCACCAAACTAGAATATTGCTGATTGACCTAGCTTTTCACCTCTGCACCAGGACATGTGTAAGTATTTAAAAAAAATAAAAATCCTTGAAGCTTAAATATTTTTGACCTTACTAGGAAAATATATTGGGGAAAAAAAAAATCTGAATTTAGATATGTTATCTTTTGCTAATTTTGAAAACATTAGCAGGTGAAAATAAGCATGTTTTTGTAACATTAGTTATTGTGATACTTAAGCACAGAGAGACATCCCTGCAGTTATATAGTCAGAGTAATGTGCTATTACTGGAACAAAATTATTCTTATAAAAAGGATGATTGATCAAACAAGCTACTATAATGTGAGGGCTAAAACAAGGTCAAACTTATTTTACAGGTATATGGAAACTAATAAAATCAGTAAATTGCATATTCAGACAGGTATTTCCACTCATGACTATACCTGTTTTCTTCATTATTATATTCATAGCCTGTTTTCTGTTTCTTTCTCATTGACTGCAGCGTGCATTTATTCATCCTGGTCTGTAAGCACTTCACCAAGTATTTATTAATGATAATATTAAACCCAGGTCCTCAGTTAGTTATACACTCCTATATAATAAAATAATCATTATAAACTTGTTGCAATATCTTGACATATCAGGTAAAGGTTACAAAGGTTCAGTGATCTCTGTCCCAAGTACAGGCAATCTGTTCTCCAGGTCCATAATTCACAAAAAAATTAGAGCCAACAGAATAATAATAATGAGTTGTTTATCTGGTCAATTTCCCAGTCAGTTGTGGTATAAATAACTTAGGCATGAATTTCAACTTTACATGCATTACCATTCCTAAACAATGATTCCATTTTGTTGGCAAACCTGGGGACTCCATCTATGAAATGAAGCAAACATAATTTAAAACTGGTCAGACAGGAGCTTTGTTAATTATGACCATTGTGAGAGAACTGCCAGACAGCAATCTCCCCCCTGCTGCCCTGTTCTCTGCCAAGTGATTGCACACCCAACCTATATACTGTGTCAGAAAGAAGAAAAATAAGAGGCAAGAAAAAAACCAATTATTTCAATGTAGCCATGTATCCATCCGTGGGAGGAAGGGGTCCTTAAGTATCTTGCTAACTGCCACCGTTCTATAGAATCAAAGAGTAAATAATGTGAGATGGCTCTTGGTGACTCACCCAGTATTATCTCAGCTCAGAAGCTAGGAGTTGCAAACCATCGCAGACTGTTAGCTCTTAGGCGAAGGTAATCTTCCTTTAGATAGCTTCTTAGCCAGACCTCTCAATCACAAATATTCATAATTTCATCACCCCAGTCAATCCCTATCACACATGCAGCAGGTGAAACAAAGTTAACTGCTGCAGTAAGTGGATTGAAATTATGCCATGCAACTTTCCTGACCAATCACACAGACAACATGGCTTGAGGAATTAATATGATTAATAATTTGTTTTATTTATAATTAAAAGCAAAGAACAGCAAATATGAAAATGAGCATCATGGGGTTTGTATCAGGTTAGGTGGTCATGCAGACTGCTTCCTGACACACTGCTCTACACTGTTTTCTCAGATCCTGCTTTGCATGTGCTGGAACAATACAGCTGGACACAGGTACATGCAGAGTACATGCACTTATAGGGGATAATTGCTAATGCATCAAAGAAACCCATGGAAATTTATTAATCAAAGCAGGGACATTATGGGTCCCAAATCTGGAGCAAATACATGGGGGGTGGGATTGGAGTAACATTCTTGTTCTCTTATTTTTGTTATTGTCACAAGCAGAATCGATTACTTGAATTCTCTTCACACTGATTATCTGCTTGTATTTGACCCCTCCCATGAGTTCATCCTTGAAACGGGATAATACAGTGTCTCATTGCTCTTTAGCCCAGCTTACTGCTGTTGCTGTCAGCACAACGCTATGACCTGTGAAACAAATTGTTAATCGATCGCTTGTAATTGCAAATCAGTAGCACTTTTCAGACATGTAGAAGTTCTCCCCCAAATGTCTGGGATATCTTCCTATTGTCTAAATCCAGAGAAAAATGGAGAGAGAAAAGAGATCAGGGCAGATCAGTTGTGGACTGTGTTCAGCAGCCACTGGGAAGCTATCTAGAAGCAACCAAGAAATTATTTAATTTGTTCTGTTGATTTCCTCCACTGTCCCCCCCGCCCCCCCCCCCCCCCCCCCCCCACCCCCCCTTATTTGTATGCCCAGATTTCCTGTCCATTGTCTTTACACTGTTGACTCGTCCTAGTTCTCTTTCGTTCTGGGCCATTTTCTAGAGACAGGAGCTGTGTTTCCTGGGTTGCCTGCAGTGGAACACACAATGTGGTTTCCCATGTGCCTCGTTTTGGTATTAACAGCTGGATGGAAGTGTAGCAGTTTGCATACAGAGAGGATGAACAGGTGCACTAAAGCTTGTTATTCAGTATTAATTTCAGAGGTTTGTGTCTTTTATACTTGGATATTTGTTCCTCAATTTTAGCGAGTTATCATACTACTGTAGCTACAGTATGGGGCTTGAGTTTTTCGTTGTTGATTGCTTTTTCTTTTAATCTTAAGAAAATTTTTATTGCCCGTTTCGAGCTCTAGTCAGCTGCTGATACAGCTTAGATTGTACTAGGACTGTATTTAACACTGCTTACTGTAACAAGTGTGTCTTGGCTGCGGGTTTTGTTATCAGGTACATAGTTGAGACTAGTTACTTGGTTTACATTTTTGGCCAATATTTTCATCTATCTCCCTTCCATTGTCTTAGTCACATAATAGGTCACCTACATGATTAGGAATTTGAATTGTGGTTTTTTTTTTCATTTTACATTTTAAGCTGTGCATTCCTTGTCATCTCCTTGTTTTATTTATTTTTAGATCTTTTCATCATTATATAGAGAGGCTTGCTACAATTTTTTAATCATGTAATTTGGCAATAAACATAAAAATTAAGTAAATTCTTAAAACAAGGGAATTAATAATATGATGATTAAACTAAATGAAGGGTAGGAAATGATGAAGGTTTACAAAACAATTATGTTCTTTATTATGCTTTTCTGAAAAAAATAGGAATGCTTGAGAATTAACATTTCAGCCTATTAGATGTTCATTGATTAGTCTAGTGAATCCTCGTGGATATCATTAGCTTATGGCAGTCCTCAGTATCGGATGCTGGAGAGAGAATTCACATCAAAAAAATTAAGATACAATAAGCAGTCTTACACTGATTGCAAATGTTGTTTTGTGCAACATGTAATAAGGTCTAAATTAGCTGTAAGAATTGAATAGAATTGTTTATATTGTCCCCGCTGTGTGTAAATAACACCATCCAAAATTGGGTATATTTGGGTGGCAGTGAGCTTCACAATATCAAATTTAAAAAGACACTATTTTACCCCCTTTTGACTTCAACTAGCAGTTGGATATTCTGAACACCTCTGTGAGTGAAGTAATGACATCAAAATTATTTTGTTTAAACACAGGTACTTTCTCTGGGTGATCTCTCCTCTCAACTCAAAAAAAATTATTCATCTGGCTTGTTGGAGCTGTTATTGAATGAGGTTCCTGTAGCCATGTTCAATATTTCATGATTTGAGCCCCAGATAAAATATACTTCACATAGCTTCACCGTTCACATTTCTTATATATTAAAATAGAACTGAACAGGATGTTTTAGAAGAACATACTTCATCTAGAAATGCCAGTTTGTTAAAACCGGAATTGTGTGGGTAAGGGAGGATTTGATCCATTTTTTTCCTGTGGCAAAAGCTTTAAGAAACAGATTTCAACTGCTGAGAGCATCTCATTTCAACATTTTCAACATGCAAGTGGCAGCTTTCTTGGCTTGAAAAAAATATTTAAACTATAATTAAAAGGAACAAGAATAAAAGAAATGTAGAGAATTTTAAGAGAATGAAAAAATTCTAGTGAAGTAAATCAGACTTCAGTACCTAAGACTTTAATTAGACCTAATGGCCCTTCATCCACTGTTTTCAGTGCTCCTGTGCTCACATGCAGCTAGCTCATATTTCTTAATCTTGCCTGACATAACCTTGCTACTCCCATTCAAACTGGTAGTAAAATAATGTTACTTCCCTTCAAACTGGTAGTAAAACTGCTTTGAGGTTTAGTTAGTGCTGAATACTTGAAAAGCTCATCTTTGCTCCTGTGGCACTATGTGCAGTCCAGGAGGTGGCTACTGCAGTGTGCTATCAATCCTACTTTTATGAGAAAACAAAAAAATATAACTACTGCTTAAAAGGCAATTTCACTGAGAAGATTTGAATGCATTACAATGTCATCTGCTATGATCTTTTGGTGATGTTTGAGAATGTGTGCATTACTGTCTGATAAATGCAATTTTTTTGAATGCCATTACTTAAGAGAAGAGTTGATGTAAAAAAACCAGTTACAATCCCATGTTGAAAAGTGCCATGAAATCATATTATGAGGGATAAATCCAATAGGATTCAGTAGAAATTACCCTGATATCACTAAGTTATCAGGAATTACTTTGATGTTCGTTTGACAGAGAGTATTCTTTTCCCATATTTTAAAAAAAAACCTCTCGTACGTAATTTGGTGGAGTTATAGTCCCTCTTTTTATGTGTTATTAAAAACAACTAGATCAACCTATTAAAAAGTTGCTGGTTTTTGTCCAGTTGTACAGCACTTAAAGGCTTGAGAATATTCAGTAAATATTATTGGTATAATTTGGTTAAATAGTATTGTTTTTCCAAGCAGCAATTGACTGAAATTATTTTCTTTTTGGCCAATTAAGTATTGGCAAAATTGATGTTGTGTTGTAAAAGATGTCTTTGCTAGACTTAAAAGGTTACTATATGCACCTGCAGTAGATGTAGATGGTCATGGAAGGTTATTTGTTCTTGTATTCAATGATCAACCCTTTCCTTATTCCAGAGTAGCTGTAAGAAGAGAAGGGGTTTTTAAGATAATCAATGGCCCTTTTTCATTCCAGTGTTCTAATTATAATGTAACTATTGCAATACTGAGTCACTGGGTTATAAAACCTTGTGCTAAATACAGACTAATTCAGGGTAGAAAAATAACAATATATCAATGCTCCCATAGTGATGAGGTGTACACACAGGGAGAAAGATCTTGAATTACTGGTAAGTCTCTGAAAACATCAGTCCTGAGCTTCTCGGTATTCAAAACCTAAATACAGTCTTAGAAATTATTAAGTAAAGTTGAACAACATAAAGTCACATTCTGTGTCTAAATAATTTACATTCTCACATATGCATCTTATTCTGTTTCTCATCACCTCACAAAAGAGAATTAGAAAAGAGGGGAGGGTTATCTGGGGTGAGAGAGGATGGAGCTACTTTCACATGTGGGTAAAATATTCTGGATACAATAACTGTGTTTTGGAAAGATTGTGTCTGTATGTGTAGATCATAGTTACCCCTAAACCTAAGAACAGTGACTTGAACTAGAGAACAAGATGGTGAAAAGTTTAAAGCAAAGCAAACAAAGGAGTTCTTCATGGGAAGCAAAGTATAAATTATAGAACCACTTGTTATAAAGAGCTGTGAAGACACATATATGTATTCACAGTGAGTCAGACAAAGTAATGGTAATGTTAAGTGTATATGGGGGCTATTGAATAAGAGATTTAGAAACTAGTTCTAGGTAGAAAGCGTTAAGGCAGTAGAAAACAGGAAAGTAAGGCATCTGTGCTTGTGAGAAGACAAACAAATAATTTGAATTATGGAGAAGACCCTTAGGATTATATTTGTTATAGCATTAATACATGTGCATGCAGACAGATACAGTGTTAGACTACACAATCAGATGCTCTGTTTCTTGTGTGCATGTGTACAAAAAGAGACCTCTGTCTTTAGATGGGTATAGCTGGGGGCATACACGCACATTTAGTATCTTTGCTCTGCTAGTTGCATATTTCTGGGTATTGTTTTCCAGGGGCTACAGACTGTTTTATACCTGTCAGTTATCATCACTGTAAAGCTATGAGGGCTCTTTCTGCTGCGTATTCAGTGGAAGATTTTCTTTTGTCTCATTTGGGCTGTCATCTGTTAGAACTTGGCTTTGAAATTTATTTCCTTTGGAGGATAGGATCATGCTGTTTAACTGCTTGCTCAGATGGGAAGTACAATTTAGAAAGAACATCTGTGCAGCTGTTGGGACATTCGCTGGCATTGCCAAGCATTCTCTGTGATTACAAGGGTGTGAGGATTGCATTCCTTCTGCTGGTTTTCTCTACTTAAATTTAAGAATGGACATCTTCGATCCTCCCTTTATTAAAGATCCTTTCTTATTTGATTTGTGCTTGACTTGAGCCTTTCAGGGATTAGGAGCATTAAAAGGGCTGAGCCTGCCCATGGGGGAGAGATTGTCTTGAATCGCTGTCTGTCAGTAATCCCTACGTGCAAGGATGTGCAGGTTGCAGAGAGCTATAGTTCCCCTCTGGTTAAAGGAGGGTTCCCAGTTATGCCAGGCTTTTGATGGGGCTTTGATTATAAAATGTTGACCAACACAGGGAGCAGGAGTGGTTCCAGTGCCCTGAAGCAACATGATAAACATCTATTTAGTTCTAAACACAGGCTGCAGCTTCAGAATTTGTGATTCCTTGTGCTTTCCAGGATCTCTTGTGCTTGGTTTTATATGGCCTGCTGTAATTTATGCGGTAAAAGAGTTGCAAGCTTAGAGAGGCTTTCACATGTGCATAATGTAACAAAATGCAGGAAGATGAGCTGGGAACATCCTATGGATTTATCTTAATTTAAAAAAAAAAAAAAAAATAAAAACTCAAAGAATAAATTGCTGCACACAAGGTATGATTTTTAAGACATTTAGTATGTTCTTTCTGATCTGCTCAGGTGGAGGGAAAATGTATGGGGAAGTATACGTAAATGAAGACAAAATAAATCTCTCATTTTTTGGTATTTCAGCAAAATTCAGCTTTGTAACTTCTTAAAAATGGGAAGCTTTGCAATCAGGTAAATTAAAACCATGTTTAAACTTGAAGGGCTTTTAGAAAGGAAAGGGTCTTTCAATGACCAAACCTAGGGAAGATTTTAAAGCTTGCAGACCTTAGTGGTTTATGAAGCCATATACCCGAGGACATGCAAACCACAGGATGCATCTGTGCTGCAATTGCAGGTTAGCTACTCAGAGGCTCTACCTTCCTTAACTGGGAAAGGGGAACATGGGTCAAAGAATTTAGAAAGGCTTATTATTAGGAGAACAGAATGACACCAACAATGGTATCCTACACAAGAGCCTGCCTGGGAGGCTCATAGGGCACCACACTGCTCAGCCTTGTTGCTTGGCTCTCTGAACCACAGACATACCCACAATTCAGAAAACTCAGTTTAGGTTTGAATGCAGAGAGTCAGACTTAGTCTGCAGTCTGATCACAAATAAAAAGAAAGTGCATGTTGGAAAAACAAACACTTAATCTGGTCTTGAATAGCAATTATGATGCATTTAGCATAAAATAGTAGTTACGGGAAAAATAGGTTTTCCTTTTGCAGCAATGTGGTTCCCTGTGAGATTTAATTAATAGCTCTCATTTATTCTTATTTCTCCCTATTCTGCAAGTGCTGAGTATAAAGAAAACACATTTAATTTGGCTTCTGGGCAGCAAACAAATTAATTAAATTTTTGATATAGAAGCATCTCTCTTTATTTCAGAGGGTAAAGAGAGGGAGGGACATGGAGGGGAAATGTGATTAGTGGCATTGATATCGTAGACAGTTTGAATGGCTTTAGCAATCAGATTGAATTTTTATGAAAACCGAATTTATACTCCTGCACAACAACTCAGAGAATGGGGAATTATCTCCAGTAGCACATTACATAAATGGAGCCTGGAAGCTATAACCCACTTAATCTGGAGGAACATTTTCTCTTTCGGGGGATATAAACTACATTAGAAACACACCTATGCTCTCTTTTATCTTTTTCAATTAAGATAATAAGCTTTCTTTTGGCTAATGTTGTCTTGAGGAATAAATTTCAGGTTAAGAAAATCTTCCTGATGGCTGAGATAGGCTGTATTACACATTTCACTACGATCTTGCAAGGGAGTAGCCAATCTGCAAAATTCCTCTGACAAGCATAGAAAGCAGGGAGTGAGATGGATATTGGTGGATGGATTGAGCAAGTCAGCTAGAGGGCTGTATTCCTCCAATTAATGGAAGTTTGGTTACCAATTTTCAGTTAATGTCAAGTATCATCTGCTCTCATACCTGCAGATCAGCCAATACAGAAGCACAGGTATCTCTGCTTTTCATGACATGACTAATTTATTTGTTAAAAAAAGATTCAGAGTGGGGAATAGGGATTCATATCTTGCCTGCTGTAGTTGCGTTATTTGTCAGCTCTTTCTTTGCCTTTGACAAGGCACATATTCTCCTCTAGCACAGTACTAATTTTACTTCATTTAGGCTCCCTTAGTTTTTTTGGTTTTTGTGTTTTTTTTCACATTTGGTGCAGATTAAAGACAAGGGATTCTGGCAGTTTATGTATGCCATAAGCTCGGGCTGTATATTCCCTCCCTTCTCCCTTTTTAAAAATCTTTTTTGAGTATATTTTTATAGAGTTTTGAAATCAAATGGTATATTGGCAGGAATGGCTGGCTGAGCTGAGTGGCTGAAGGCCATTTGACCTTTGTGCAGATCTCTCTGCCCTGTAATGCCATGCAGTTTCCACCACCGATTCTTCTCACCAAGTGTCCTCCGTGGTCTTTCAGCCCTGTGGAAATGCACAATAGCAGCATACTCACTCATCAGGTGCTCCTATTTCTGGTCTCAAGAATAGCTCAGAATATTTGCCTCCTGAACACCAGTATGTGATCTTTTGAATGTCTTGGGTCTTGTGTGATCTTTTGTGCTAATAGGGATAATGCTGAGTAGGAAAGAAATTCTATGAGTTCTTATTCAGGCACAATTTTTGAATGAGTTGGAGGCATGAGAGGATTTGACCTGCACCCTGTGTTGTGAAAGTTGACAACTGCTACTTTTGACTCCTGAGTGGTGTTAGCAGTGTGTAGCTACAGGTGCAGGGAAATGTAACAGCTGAGTGTTTTGGACATAAAATTGTTTTTAACTATGTAGCTTCACAAATAAAATGTTTAAAGAAAGCAAAATTCTGTGTCTCCTAGTGTACCCATGTACCCATTTCTATTTCATGGAAAACAAAAAACCCAAAAACCAAGGAAAAACATTAGAGTGAGAATAAACAGCTCTTTGTACACCTTTGTCTGTTCTTTTCATGAGGTACGTTGCCTTAGGAAGCAGCTTGGGCAGAAGATTGCAGATGTGCTTTATTCACTTTGCTTTATGGACTGCATTTGGAGCAGATTATTCAGGGTCAGAGAAGTTTGGCTTTTTTTAATTCCCTGACATAGTTCTCAGTTTTATTCTCAGTTGGTTGAGATAACAGGCCTGGTCGAATTTATTTTTTCCAAGAGACAAACCATGGAGCTGGTATAATTTACATTGGCTTTCAGATTCATTTGGCTTATTATTAGAAAATGCCTAATACAAAATCAAAGAAACAGATGTTACTTGCTGAATTTCTCTACTGCTCATGTTCCTTCAAGCTCTTGCCATAACTTTGCTATAGGGGTTGCTGTTGGCCATCTTCCTGTTTTTAATGTCTTAATGTCACTGTCCTTTGGCAATACATAGATCTTAGTGAAACAAGATGTTGTTTTTCTCTGCAGGTTGTATGCACTTCTTTTTCACAGTCTGCTGTGCATTTTAGGCAGGCTGAGAGATAATGATAAGATTGCTAAAATGAATTCCCAGATCACAGTGTTTTCTGCCAGACATGAAAGGCCACATAAATACACTTTTCTGGCTCCTTTCTTAGATGTAATTTCCCTGTTTTCTCTTTTTCCTTTGCACTCTGCTGGCAATATGGAATCATACCATCTCTGTTTACCTACATGACCTTCTTCACACTGTTATCAGAGTGCTATCATTAATGCTTACATATTTTTCTCAAAATACTAATTTATATTTAAATCTTTGGTCCTATTTATGTTTAAATTTGCACAAAATACTTGAGAGTGTTCTAAGAAAATTAGCTTCCAAAGCATTAAGTAATGCCTCTTCCAACCGGAAAGTATTTCAGAGGAACTCAGATGTTTTGGAATGGGCTATACCCTATATCCAGCAAGGTCATTCAAAATAACCTTAAAAGTAAAAAAGGGAAAATATCTGGGAGCTCTGTTTTGAGCTGTGTCTTCCAAGACTGCCAAGGCTTCTGTTCTCCAACTGTAAACCTAGAAGCTCAGGACAGAAGCAATTCTATGTTGACTGTCTGCAATCTCATGCTAGAGCTGCTCTGTGGGATCTAGTGTCATCAGGAAATTTCTGATCATCAAGTCATAATTTCTGATCATCTTCCCAATAAACCCCAGTGGTGTCAGGTTCATCTTTAGGAATCCTAATCACTTTAGAGTGTCTAGAAAGTAAAATCTATCATACTTCCTATTGCTAAATAAGCATTCCAAATGTAAAGGATTTCCTTGTTGAATGGGAATGTTTAATTGGGGCTCACGTATGCAGAAAGAAAGAAAATGTTTATCTGTACACTGGTTTTATGGAACAATAAAATTCTTTAACATTCTGTTGTAAATGCAAGTATATGCAAAATCTGCATCATGCTCCCAAAGGCAGAACTGAGATCCATTTGGAAACTTGAATCTAATTAAAGTTGTTCTCTAAACTTTTTGTGGAGATCAAGTTGTGGAAAGATCTGTTTAACCCTTCTTGATCCATAGGCAGTCAATCAAGTTAATGATGTTCCAATTATTTTGGCAAGTAGTCAGAATATGTGTGACACAGAACTATGGCATTCCCTCATGGTAGGTCCTCAGACACTGAAAGGGCTGATGACATTTTATAAAATGCAGTTATGTAAAGCATTGCTAGAGGCAAGACTGTGAAGCTAAATCTTTACGGTTTCCAAGGCAGGAAAAAAGTTCTAATGTGTTTATCTATCTTCAATAGTCATTGAAACTAGCCTAAGCTTATTAGCTACAGTTAACAGGACTCGTCAGCTACAACTAAAGGTACTTCTTAATTAGTGGAACAGGAACCCAAAATTATTCTTTGCATTTAAAGTTGGTTATACTAATTCGTAGTTTATTGAACTAATTAGAATACCTAGTCAACCTCTTATTTTTATCTAAAAGAATAGTGTTTCACATCTTATCACTGATTTAATATTTCTTTTAAAATGAACTGCTGTGGAATCTAAATTTAGGAAGGAATGCTGAACAGGGACAGGTTTTGCATAGGCTACAAATGAATCGCTCGTGAATCATTCCACGACAGATTTCAATGAGTAATGTATTTTTGTAATGAGCAGTACATACATCTTGATCAATCTTCAGTTTTAATTGAGAATACATTCAACTCTCTCTAGTGCCACATTAATATAGTTTTGAGGTCCTGTGCAGTTAAAATGGGAATCACAGATGCCAGTGACATTACGGTGATGATAACACTGTGAGTTAGAAAAGTGGCATGTGTAGGCAAGAAAGGAGAGTGTCTCCTTGCAAAGATGCCCATCTAATGGTGTACTAAATGTTTTAATCATTCCTATTTAAATTTGGAAAAGTAATTACAACAGTTAGTTGAGCTTGATCAATAGAAGACAGAAGTAGGTTTTATTTTCATTGGTCTTATTGGGGTTTTTTTCTAAGTTTTCCAAATGTTTGTGTTGCTAACTCTATTAGCTATGGTCAAGCAATTCCCATGACTGTAGTGAGGTTGAAAGTGCATTTAGTTGCCCAGAAATTAGGACTTGAAACATGCTGTTTGAGGATAGATTACTCAAAATTGAACAAACAGTTTCTTCTAGACAAGCGTTCTCTTCTCTATTTCACTCAATACTACATTAAGAAACAAACCCTAATTGCACTTAGTCTCAAGAAATCATGCTTTTATCAAATTCAGTTTTGCAGTTCTGCACTCATCATCCTCCTCTGAGGTTTGTTTACACAGGATTGTTTGTGTTGTGGCTCAGTCTGTGACTATTGAAGACCTTCATTTTTTTTATTTAAGCTTACTGACCTGAGGCCTGACAGAAAAAGATAGGTCCTCCAGAGAGGCCAAAAAGTGAGCATCTAAGAGCTAAACACTCCTCTGACTGTGTCTGGGGACAGGGGAAGAGGCTGGTTTGTAGAAATCCAATGAGAAGGCCTGGAGGAGTTTTGCTAGAAAACAAAATACCATGCCAGAGCAGTCATACAAATCTGCATTCTGACTCTTGTGGCTAGCAAGATGGTCAGTTCCCAAATGGTGCAGAGTTGTGGGCTGGGGGAACAGTTAACTGGATCATTGGTAAAAAAGTAAGGTTAGTGCAAGATTGCTATAGGTTTGTTTGAACTGAGGAGACAGAAAATTCACACAGCTACATGAGTAAAAGATCATTTCTGCAACGCTAAAATCCCCATCTGATTAAGAAATCAGCTTAGCAGAGAGAGACAGCTGCATGCAATGCAGAATCCTCACTTTGTATGTCTGTAAGCTGCTCTGTTTTGTTTAAATGTGTCAGAGAAATGCTTTGATTATGTTATCTGGACTTGTGCTTTAGAAAACAGCATTTGGATCATACCATTCTGTTCTGTCTCCTGTAGAGGATTCAGAATTAGACAAACCCAAATGTAAACCAAAAACTACAACTAAGTAACACCTTAAAAAGCTAAAGGAGGCAGTAAAGCAAAGCATTGTGCAAACCACAGGGGCTACTCTTCCAGTGAAGTGCAGGCAATTATCAATAGATTTGCTCTGTTTTAAAATATGGTTTAGATTGTGTTATGAGACCTGTGTCAAAAAAGCTCTGAAAGCTACATATTCACTGAAATGCTCATTCATTGGGGGTGTCTGAAGCCAGTTCCTATTTATGCCAAAGAACCCCTACAATTTTGCACGTACCCAGAAACCTTCTAACACGAGATTCATATTGCTCATCAGTGGCAGTTGCTAGATGAGAAGCTGTATTTCTTTACACCTTGAGCTAAATATCCATGATCTCTAGGTGTCACACCCATCCTCTTTGTGTGGGTTTAGCATTGGAGGATGGAAGTAAATGTAATGCATGTTTGACTGATGGTTCTAGCTTGTAGATACACAAGAACAACCAGGAATGGCGTTCACTGCTCTTTAGAGACATAAATATGCTGATTTGCTTGGAGAGTCTGGCAGGCTTTTTGCCCTTAAGGAAATTAAAAAAATACATGAGCACTGGCAAAGTTAGCCTTAGGAAGGAGATTCCAGTAAATGCTACTGACACTTGATGATGTGAGTTGTCCTGTCTCCTTTAATGGATGCTGGGTTTTGTTTGTTTTTTAGGATAAAATTCTCAATAACAGGGTTCAGGGATCCTGGGATTAGGTTTTATTCCCTTGGTTTGACATACAATAAAGTTGATTTGTATTGACAATAGAGTCTGCAGTGTCTGTGTACCTCAAGGTGTGCAAATACTGTGTGAAAGGTACAGTAGATTCATGCTTGGAAATTATTATAACAGTTAATGGGTGACTAAGATAGAGCAGAGAAAAAAATTGAGCCAAACAAATGGATTATGACAGGCAACCTTTGTACATAACTGCACAGTATTTCCTGCAAATTATGCTCTACAAGTCAAAGATCTAACTAATGAAGTACTGTAAAAGATTAGCATTTGAGTCATTTTTCTTCTTGGTAATCCCCAATGCCAGCTATGATAGTTTTATTACCTTGCCTGTTTTTGGAGGTTTATTTATGGGAACTGTGGTCACAGACAAGCAGAATTATTTTTTTGATACTTCATTCCAAAGGTCTATGAGAATATTAGTTAGGCTTGCTGTGAAGTAACAAGTTTTTATTTCGAGGTCATTCTAGTACTCAGAGATTTCTAGACTGGAAATACTATTTTCTCATACACACGTATGAATGACTATTTGCAACAGAAGGACTCTGGAAAACCAAACTGGGAAATGGTAACCTATGAAATGTTACATGAGCACAAGCATGTTTCATATGGGCACAGCAACCTTGTACTGATCTGGATAAAGAAGCCAGAGATAGCTTCTTGTAGACTGCATCATTAATCTCTTTTGTCATGTCTGCTTGCAGCCAGGAACTAGTTCGTGCAGCAGAACAATAAGGTTTTCTAATGTGGGGAGATTGTATTTGGATATGTGAATGTATGTGAATATAGTCTGTGGCTGAATTTAGCTTTAGGTCATCAAACCTACTATAGATTTCATAAATATGAGAGTCACTGAGGGTCCCAAAGTTGCCCATTAAGGTTTTCCACACAGAGTGTGTTCGAGCACTGGAACAGGCTCCCTAGGGATGTGGTCACAG
Source organism: Hemiprocne comata (assembly GCA_020745705.1). NCBI lineage: Eukaryota > Metazoa > Chordata > Aves > Apodiformes > Apodidae > Hemiprocne > Hemiprocne comata. Next base: position 11,764,730 of record CM036600.1, read on the forward strand.
CACCAAGCCTGCCTGAGTTCAAGAAGCATTTGGATGATGCTCTCAGGCACATGGTGTGATTCTAGGGGTGCCCTACACAGGGACAGGAGTTGGACTTGATGATCCTGATGGGTCCTTCCAACTCAGCATATTCTATGATTCCATTTTTCTTGGAGCAATCAAGGACCATATTCTGGGAATTCTTCATCCTAAAAATACAAACAAAGTGAAGTTTTGATCACCTCAATCCATGTCCTTAAATGTAATTCAAAGACTCATGAAACGGAGCGCACTGCTGCAGTGTGAGTTTGGTGCTGGAGCTCTTAAACACAACATAAACCAGTGGAGTATGATAGCAGTGCTGCAGCTGAGCACAGATTGATTCTATCAGGATTAAGTGATTTATTGCATCAGGTATAACAGCATGGTACAGGATAGCATGCTATGATTAGATTTAAGCAGCATAACTCGATGTGATGGCTGAAATGTCAAGAGGGGAAGGCATCCATTTTTCTGGTCAGCTTGTATTAATTCCCCTACCTCATGTCCAGCATAATTTTTTCAAAGAATCAGAACAGAGGGGGAAAGTTTACAAGGAGAGATATATGTAGTTTTTCTGAACAAGCAACTTCATGAACAGAATGATTTACAATAGACAGATAATGATCTAAGTTTATATTTAGCTGTTTTAGCTGTAACTAGCAGTTAGATGCAATAGTTCAAGACAAAATCATCCTTAATCTCAGTTCAGAGCTTCTGTTCTTACAGCCCATCTGTTGACATGACAAATTTGTCAAATTTCAGAAGACTGTTGCTCTGTAATTTTGCTGTACCCTGAAGTGGTTCTTCAGAAATAAAACTAAGTGAAAGCTGATGAACTTTGGCCTTGGGATAAAATATTTTGCCTATTATACCTTCAGAATATTTTTTTAATTCTCAGTTATTCCATGCTGAATCTAATATGTTTATTTTTGTCTCTGGAAAGGAAGGCTTACTAATTTACTAATTTTTTTCTCATTAAATCTCTTTGCTCCAAATAATTTGCATGAGACTTCACCAGCCTTTACCTGCAACCCTAAAAGCTAATCACTGGGCTAACAGTCATGTTTTGGTCTCTCTTTTTAAGGCCACCAGAAACTAATATGCAAGACATAATTAATAAAGGGTCGTCAGTTGTTCAGAGCAGGCTTTTCTCAGCTAGCTGTTGTAGTTTACTTGTTCTACTGAGGAAATATTTCTCTGTGGATTGAGAACAAGACTGCTTCTGAAATGAAGTAATGAGATGGTACATGGCCATTAATGCATGGAATTGTATTCATAAGGTGTCCATCATGACCACTGACACCTGCACACATTTTCTGGGATCTGTCTTGATAAATTGAGCTTGTGAAAATTCCCTGCACCATTTCAAAAGTAAATTATTATATGTAGGTTATTTGTCTATGCCACTGAAGTTGTATTACTAGTAATGGATTAGAGTGTCATGGTGCATCATAAATAAATGATTTTCAGAGTGAGAAACCTTCATCTAGAGTGTGGAGTACCAGAGTGTGTGGGGAATAACTGAACAGGTTGTTCTATGGCCATAGACAATCCAGTGTTTGGGGACAGAGCTCAGGGAAAGAAGTTAATCAGGTGTATTATTGGTTAGCTGTTACTTTGCATGTGAGAGATGAGGATGTGCTCTCTGTTCAGAAGATCTTGCCTAGACACTCCCCTATGACCCAGCTCTAGGTCTGTGGTTCAGATTTAGCACTAATTCATTGGAATGCACTGTTCTACTCAAGCACAATTTGGCTTACTGTCTTGTGCATTGGTTTCTAATCTGAAGTGACTTCTCACTTTGTGAATTAGGAATTCCCATAGCCTCAAGGCGTGCAGGTGTTCCAGGCACTGTTTTCATTGTCCTACCTGCTGGCAGGTAGGATGCTGAAACAGCAGGTAGCTTATGCTATAACCCACTTCTCTTGGTTTCTAGTTGTCCTGAGGGTTGAGGTAACTCTCTGGAGTTGCCAGCAAACAGCTGGGCTTTCTTCTCACAAAGCTTAGTCTTTGCATGTTAATGCAAAGGCATGATTAGAACTCCCACACCATGATTGAAATTCTAGAAAATCTTTGGTCTGTTACTTGAATGGCCCCTTCTCCCCTTGTTACTGATACATGCTGCTGAGCTATATGGTTTCTATTTTCCTCCTGCCTTACAAAAAATAAAGTTCTAATTCATAATACTAGCAAGAAGGAAACATCCAAGAGCTATTTCTCTGACAGCCAGTGAACAGTAGGAGTAGTGTATGTTAATTGACTATTGTTAGTTGGAAAAAACCCTTCAATTAGCTTCTAAAAGTTGGGCTCCAAGAGAGATTTGACCCTTGTTTTAGGATGACTACAGCAACTAAACCTTGTGACAAAACCTCAGCAATTTAATTCTACTACCATGATGAGATACTGTGCCCCAGTCTCTCTAGAAATTGTATTTGCTACAGATGATTTTTCTGATTCTGCTCCTAAACTGTCTGCTGATAAACTTTACTATATTCATCAATCACATTGATTTGATGGGAAACCAACATCACTTGATAGATTTCATGGCTATTATTCACTAAGCCACTTTAATTTGAATATTTTCTGTTCAGATCATGTGACTGGCTGCCTGGATCAATAGAAATAATTACTTCTTCTTGATTTAATGTTTAAATAAAGCCATACATATGCAGCAGCATTTAGCTGTTAAAATAATATTCATCAGAGGTGTCATGTTGTGCCTTTCTGTCAACAAAAGTCCTTAAGAAGGACACAACTACAGTGGCAGAAATGGGCTTTTGTAAATAAATTCTTCTGTTTGTGTGTGGTTCCCTGGTAAACCAATATGAAACTGAACTCTAACATAAATACCTATTGGTATTTCATTGTTAAAGGATTTTTTTTTTCTTTTTGACTAAATAATTTTGAATGTATTTATGACTAATTTTTCTTCTGTGAGCATTCTTGTGGCCCTAATATGGTTTCACTGTTAAAATGCCCTTATTGTAAAAAGAAGAAATTAAAAAAAAAACCAACCACAAAACCAAACCACTTGCAAAAGCAGTCTCATGAGAAAGAAGTGAAGAATAATCCTGACTTTCATAATGGGAAAAAACCCCAAAAATTTCATAACAAAAGACTTGTTTTTATTTTTTTCTAATAAATGTAAAGCCCCCACTCTTTTCCCTCCTTCTCATTTACTTATTTTTGAGCTGCTTTTTCAGTGGTGAATCTCAACCAAGGAAGAAAAAAAAAAGGTATTAAGAGAATAAACCACATGCTTCTAAAATTCCCTTTTGTTTTGATAATTTTTAAATTATGATGATTGCTTATACATTTTAGCTGAAAACTGCATCAACTAATTTGACTTTTTCATCACACTGTCCAATATTGACTGTGTATGTAGTAGCTTGGAAAAAGATAATCATTAAATTAAATTATCAACGAGGAATGGCCTAGATGTGTAAATTCAGCACGCTTTACGGTTCCAGTTTCAAATGCTCCATTGGAATAACATCTCAAAACCATCACATTTTTTTGGGCATGCATAAATTCTGCTTCATGGATCCTCTATCATACTGTCTGTGCCTTGCTGAAGTGAAGCAATTATAAAAATGGTACTATGTACACAGATTATTTTATTTAGGAATTTACTATTGATTTTGCTAAGACTTTCTGTCATCTGGAAGAAATATGGACTCTTCATTTGACAAATATGAATACAATATTAAAGGAAAATAAACCAATCCACTAACGTGGTATGCTTCCAGTCATCTGCCAGCACTGAGAAATTGAGCCAATATTATCACAACTGCAGTTTTTTTCCAGATGCTCTAAAGCAATTACTGAGAAAACTCTTCTTGGTAATGAGCATAATCCCTGTTTCAGAGATAGAGGAAACAAAATTACAGCAAAATCTAAACATGGACAGACAGAAAACAAATGTTTAAAAGGGGGGGGAGGGGAAATATTGAAGATTTTGGTTCCTTAACCAGAACAGTGCTTGTTCCTTGATCACATATTTTGGACCCCCTTGAAAATAAATAAGTCTTGAATGAATTCTGTAGTAGTGCCAAACTCTGCTTGTGCTTCATTTGTTTCAAAATTAAACTAGTCTCTTACTATAAACCGTTTGGGGACATGTGAAAGACCTGTATCCTCTTTACCAGTGTTAAATTAGGCTTAATTGGAAGAAGTGGGCAGCCTTTCATAGGGAAGAACATTTCCAAGTCCCACAGAGTTCAGCAAAGAGCTGTCAGTGTTTTGATTCCCTCCTTCATCTTCTGTCTTAAATACTTCTATAGATATGTGGAGGTCAGAATGTTCAATGTGAGCACCTTGGGAGTTCTTCAGGGATGTAGGTTGATGTTTGGATTGCTCTACATTACCAGGATGATGATAATTTTCAAGTGGAAGCCTATCCAGGTATTACTTCTGCAAAGCAGAAACAAACCAATAATTGTGGTAGACCTTAAATCAAGATGGATGGTGTAATAACTGAGCACAATACATGAGATGACAATACGATGTTGGTTTCTCTGTCCCTTGAACCTGATGAAAGTGCTGCTTCAGCTACCTGCGATTGTTAGGTAGTACACATTTTAGGATTTTCTCCTTATATTTAAGCATATCTCAGTTCTCCATGTACAGAGAAGTCTGGCATTCACCTAGGGCACTGAATTGGAAATGGAACTAGCATGAGCTAGTTGCACATTATATTTTTTTCAGCAAAGTTTCTTAGTACATCTGTGCTCTGCTTGATGGAAGAGTTTAGATACCGTGTTATGGTAGGTGCTACCCAAACACAGAACAAAAAGGCTGTGCTGCAGGAGACTGCTATCTCTGTAGGAATCCAGAGAAAAGGATAGGGAAGGGAGCACGGGGCAAAGGAGTTAATATTGGTCTTGACATTAGTTGAACTGCTGCTGTCTTTACATATTAAGCTGCATGATGAGCTGCATGATGTCTATAATGAACAAATGTTTTGAAAAAGAAAGATAAATCATTTATGCTATCTGGCCTTTGTTTTTCCTAATCTCTGTGGAAATGTTTTCAAAAGTATTTTTAATAAGCAAAACCTATTGAAGCAGATTAGTGCAGATGATTTTACTGAACAAACTGCATCTATCTAAAGATTATGAGTACTGTTAGGTTACGCTTTATTCAGCTGATCTTTTGAGATGGGAGCCCATGTATGATAATATTGAGATGTTGATATCAATGAAAGTTATTAATAGTCAGAGTTGTATTAATGTCGTAGAAAAGAAAAGCCATTTTTTCCTAGCTTTGAGGCAATGATATTAGCCAAGGCCCACTGAAGCCAGTGCATTAGGTCAATTCTTGCCCCAGGATCTAATGATACACAGTGACCTCAGAGCCAATGTCAGTCCAGCCCTGGGGACACATCCCGAGAGGAGCCAGTGCCCCGTGCTTGTTCAGAAGAGCAAGGCATGTCCAGCATGTCTTTCCCCTGCTTCCAGCAGAGAGCTGCTGAGGAATTTACAGAGTAACTTTACACTGTGCCTGCTGCTCACTGTCTTTAACCGTGGTCTGCTCTGTGGAGGTATTTAGTCCCTTTTTTACCTTGCTTTTCCTTTCTTCTCTGTATTGCTCTGAGTTTCGCAATGTAATTATGCTGCATAGTTGCAATGGAGTTGTTATTTCTGTCAGCATAACACAGTGGGTTTATAACAGGTTTTAGGGACCAAGACACAAAAAATCAAGGTATAAATGAAAAATTCTTTTTTCCCCTCACTCAATTTTTTTTTTCTAGAATTTAGTAAAATTCTAAATAGGACTTTAGAATTCAGATGTAAATTACAGAGGCTTTTAATGTTGCTTGCCTACTCAATGTGTTTCATACATAGTCAAATACAGGGTAAAGGTTCAATGATAGCTGCTGGAGGCTGAATATTATAGGAAATCTTTTAATATTTCAGAGGAAGGGAAATTCACCATTGAAATTATCCATTTAAGGACAGGGGTGGATTTTATCATGTGTTGTGTATAAATTAGGACCTTAAGGTGATGAAAAGGAAAGTTGTAAATTGTAAATGCAGAAATTACTGGTAAGTTTTTCAGCTTGTTCCTTGTAAGAAGTCAGAGTAGATCCTGGCTTTAAAATTGGTGAATTTAAGTATGTAACAGAGTGGTAAACTCTTGGAATTAGTCTCAAAGGTTTTTGAGGGCTTTTGAAATTCTATATACCCTCTAGCATTACTCCCTTGGGCGGATCTATTTTAAAAAGTATCTTTAGCCTGCTGACTTATTTTGAAAGCAGACATAGAAAGGGTCAAGACAAATAGAGTAAATAATCCCTTGACTAGGTTAGACATATTTATATGATGAAGGTGAAACTGAAAAGTATTTCTAGGTGAGTTGATCTGATAGGCAGAGTCCTAATGGGTCTTAAATACTCACAGCTTGTTGGTCTACTGGAAGCATCTGATACTGAGGCAGTTAGTGTCACAATGAGCACAAACAAAATGGTCACACTTTTGTGAAGATAGCCCTGAGGTCCAATTTTTCAGATATTGCAACATCTTTTCGATGTAGAGGCAAAACTGAAACTGGGTGACTCTAAGGATTCAAGATTTGTGTTTTTTTTTTCTACTCAGACACTAAAGGGCATTATCAGATGTAAAAATCATTTATCTTTCAGTGAATTAGAATCCTAATTCAAAATAACTTAGTAGTAAATGCTATGATCTGCTTGATTATGAACACATGCATTAAGTAATACAGTCACAGCTGTTGGTTGATATTGCTGTGTACAGTAACAGCCAGTTTAGAAAGACAAAAGTTTGTTTGTGCAATACGTTCCCTTGAGTTAACCTCCCCTGCAGAACTGTTCAGAAGTCTCCTGAACAGAGCTGTCTGTAGGTGTTCCAGCAGAGATAGTGTATGTCTGTTGTTTGTCTTCTGGAAAGACCTGAAGTTTGAACACTAAAGGACAGCTAGGCAATCTGGATCTGAAAGTAAACAGGTGCAAGCAGTAGAACTGCAACGTCACAGCTCTGTCACGATCATTATGGAACCTTGGGCTTTGCCAGTGAGGTGCTCTCAGTCTCCTCTTCTGCAAAGTACTGTTCATTCTCCATTGTAAAATACTGTGAGATCATCATACAGAAGAAAAGTTAGAAAAGCTTAATATTCATGTATCTTACTTTGCACTCATATAAGAGGGATTATATAATGATTTGTCAAGATGGACACACCTGATATCGTAGAAGATAATTTTGAATTGGAGAGGATTAATTAATTCCAGTCAGTTAATTTGATTTATTTTTTCAAGACTAGTCTCAGCTTTGCAAAATGATTCTTTACATAGATATCTTAGACCAGTGAAAAAAAATTGATATTGCTATTATTTGAGTCTATATTCCCCAAAAGGGTGAGTAGCTTAGCTGATAACCTCAAATTAGCATAGTGCTCCACTGCAGCCAGTAAGGTAGTTTGAGAGCAACGCAATTCTCTCCCAGAGCAGTGGTACAGTATCTTCAAGGTTCATGAAGAGAGGGCATGACACTGAGTAGTAACAGAAATATGTGATATGCTCAGCCTTGCCTAGCTTGTGGAGTTAATATTTCCAGACTAAAGACCTTTAATTTATGGATCTTAGGGGGAAATGCTGACCACATAAAAATAGATGTTTTTCAAATTAAAGCTGGTTTTAATTTTTTTAACAAACAAGCAAACAGAAAACCAACCCCCCACTACTCCTAGTAAGCAAATATTTATGGTGTATCCAGCACTGTGTCTCAGGAGAATCCTTTCTGTTTTATCCTATCTCATACATTATTTTGTAAGACTAAGAGAACAGGTAATTCCTATTGAAAAATGTTTGTGCCTGAATGGAACAAGTCACATTTATATAGTTCTGGCTTGACTATTCAGTATCTGTCTCACTGAAAAGATTTGCATGAACTTTGGTGGTTCTGAACCGTAGAGTGTGTCCCTTGCTCGGTTCAGAGCTTTTTCATTGTATTTTGATGTCAGTAATTATTAAGTGTATTGATGAAAATGGACTTTTAACTTTTCTATCTCTGTAATGAAAGTGGGGAAAATGTTAATGTATCATAATAATTAATGCCCGGCACCATTTCTCTGAAGACCAGTGAAATAGTTTATGTACGGAAATAGTTTTGATCTACCTTCTTCCAGTGTCATCACTTACTCTGCTGACCAATCCCTGTGATGTCAGTACAGTAAATGTGCATCCTTAGAATTGCACCCGAGGCTCTTTGACAAGGAATATGGGCTGCTAGTCCATGTGGTCAAGTGCTTGCATAGTGCTAAGAAAAAATGTTGCCACAACAATCTGGGAATCATCAATGGTGGGATTTTGGTTCAATGCTTTGAGTGTGAAGTAGATTAGACAATTCTCACAGAATTTGTTGTAGAAGTTACCTTGAAATAGGGTAACTAACCCCCCCCCCCCCGATTCTGAAACGTTAAACTGAATGGCTGGAAACGATATAAACACATGTATTAATCTAGGTGTGAGAAAAGATTAAAATTGTAGAATTTAGGTAATTGAATAGTCTTATATTTTCTATGATAATTGAGATTGTGGAAATTCTTAATCATTGTCTCAGGAGTCCATCTGAATAACATTTTTTCTGAGTTTTGTCAGCTCACAACACATTTCCATGGAGCCAGCTCCCCTAAAAGACTTCTTTCCCAGGTGATCAATGCAAACTTTGCAGTACAGTGTTTTGTTCAACTGATCTTTGTTGTTTGCTTGTATTTTTTCCCCTACTTTCCTTCACACTATTTCTCCTGTGGTTTTTCTGTCAGTGCTTATGTTGTCACTTTCAGTACAACCACTTTTTGCTTTCTGGGCATTTTTATTTAACTTTGCATGCAGTGCTCTCCTGTGTCTGTAAACTGATACATCATAAATAAATCAGTCTGTGATGCAAGTATGAATAAGATTTAACTTGAATATGGAGTCAATGTCATTGCAGATGATGAAGAAAACAATCAAGTTGTAATCATTTCAAATATGGACTCTTAAAGCATTGATAAACGTTTATAAATAAAGCAAAATCAGCTTCCTTTATATATCTTATTGATATATACACCCATATTACTAAAATATTTATGACATAAAATGGGAAAATATATTTACTGCTCATTTCTCATCAAGAACAACTTGCAAAAAAAAAAAAAGAGAAATGAAAAAAACACATAAAAATAAAATAGCTTGGAGAAATTATGTCCTTGTTGAATAATTTATCAGGCAGAGTGAGCAGAGTTTTGCCCCAAGTTTTAATCATTCCAATTTTCCCTATTTAGTGGGAGAGAATTTCTCAATGTGTGCTTGATATACTCACCTTTGTATATAATAGGGTCAGAACAGAATATAGAGGCTTAAAAAGTTTTCCATTATGCTATATGTGTGACTGAGTTGCCATCATGCAGGAGCTGTTGAAAACAACCCAAAGGCAATCTTGGGGTCTGAGTGATTCCTGTGCCATCCCCAGGAGCAGCTTGTGCCTAGAAGGGGCACAGTGTGACTGATGTCTGCTCCAGAGCTGTTTCAGCCAGGCACATTTCAGCACCTCCTCACTGCCCTCCTGCTGTGGGCTGCAAGGTGAGAGCTGGCTCAGGAAGACTCATTCATAAATACAACTTTTTTTTTTCCCTGCCCCTTGTCTCGATTTAACTGACTTCATCTATTGTATGATGCAGAGAAACTTATTTTTTTGACTTGAATTCTGTTCTTTAGCACTGTGGTGTACCTCTTGAACTGAAAGGTCATCAAGTTTCAGAGCTGAGCTCTTGCTGCACACCAAAGCTGCCATGTGTCTTTGAAAACGTCCTGTGGTGGTGGAAAGTATGAAATAGGCTGGAAGCAGGGAGCAAAATGGTTGTGTTGTTTTTTTGTTTGGTTTTTTTTTTTTTTTTTTTGTAGGGGCAGATGAGCATGAGGAATGTTGTAGGGAGCCGATAGGAAACAGATGAGGTTTCTGTGTGAAATGCAGTGACTGTACCACAGTTACAAGGAAACACGTGTTGTGATAATTTGAAGACCATGTCTTGCTTCTTAAGCCTTTGAAATATGTTGTGTGGTGCAGTCAACAGATAGCTTAATGATGTCTTTTTATTGCAAGGTCTACAAGAAGGGAGCCTCTGTCTCACCAGACTTAAATGAAAGTTGTAGAAAAAATTACTTTGGAAGGTGGCATACATATTATGGGATTGAATTTTTTCTAATTTTTCTAATTATCAGTTCCATGATTCTACTAGGAATGTATTGTTGCAAAGCAAGTACAACAATAGAAATGGCACATAATTCTGAAATGTGGGTATCTTGGGTTAAATTTAACGGTGTCCCTTGAGCGAAGAGCAGCCAACTGACAAAACAAGTTTTTTGGTAATGAAGTGACAGAATTCTAGACAATTCTAGGTTGTGCAGTGCAAACTTAGTAAGTTCACAGCTCTCATCTTAATGTTTCTAACTAAAGCCAACTTTGATGAAAACTATCACAGTTTTTAGCCTAAGATCTTATTGCTCATTGTAAAAAACATTGTACTGAGAAACAAATGAATAGTATTTTCTGCTACTGGCATTTTTTTATCCTCCTTTGTTCTGCAGGCTGGAAGGTACAGAGAAATAACACAAATGGAGGCACACAGGACTCCATGAGAAACCTATAAACAGACATAGAATCAGTGTCTGCAGCTTAGGAAGCCAGAGTTATTAGTGAAGAGAGAGAAATATTGTCTTCATTTTTTGGTTCATAAATTAGTTACCATTAGAAAGCATAACTATCAAAAAGCATAATTGTCAAAACAGCCACTGGCCATAAATTGGCACCAAGAAGGAAGCCTTTTCATGCCCTGGATTTTTGCATTTAGAAAGTATTAGAGAATTATAGGATAACTCTGGCTGGAAGGGACCTTAGGAGGTCATATTTAAGTCCATGAGTGTTGGTCCATGGTCTCTCCCTTGCTCAGCTTTCCCCACCATCTAGAATAAAAATTTAGTTCCAATTTTTTCTATTTTCTTGAGCCATTACACTCATTGACTCTGTTAATTGAGAAAGCTGAAGAGGGTGCACACAGTATGTGCTACATTTACATCCCAGAATCCTGGGACACCTGACCAAGTGGAGCCTGGCCTCTGGCTTTGGGAAGGCAATGTACAAGAAGTCACGTTTAAACACTTTTCAGTTAGAAGCTGAATCCTGAAATAATTAATTTGAGTCTGGGGAGATTCCTCTGAGCAGAAATCACCAGCTGAACCAAAGATGTATTATCTAAGCAGATTGTCTACAATAAGACATCACAGGATGACATAGCAAGCTCTGGTTTTGTATCTTTCACTGATAAAAAAAGCTAAATTTTTTCACCTGGTCCTTGTTGACTGTCTCTCAGTAGACAGTGCTGAGGCAGTTTGATTTCTAGTAATTCTAGTAACTTTTCCCTTCCCCAGAAGTCATCAGATGTAGACAGAGATTGAGATTCTAATAATACTGACAACATTATCTCCATGGTAATGAGGCATCTTGTCTCAACTTGGGAGTTTTTGTTTGTTTATCACTATGAATTTTATTGCTCTACAGGGAACCACAGGTGAATTTGCCAGTATAGCTAAAACATTGGCTGCTTTTTATACAATCCACTACAAGTGGTATTTGGAATGTGCTTCAGAATACATTAATATGGCATTTGTAAGGAAGCTTATAATTGGCAATATGTTTCAAATGCCTTTGTTTGACTTGGACAGGAAAGGAAAAGCTGTAACACCCTTTGCAGAAGTCACCTCTGATATTCAGACTGCAGTCACACTTTGTGTGCCCATAATTTTCAGGCAAAGTAAATATGATAGCACTTCAGGTAAATTGCACTTAAGAGAAAAGGATAGAGGGAATAAGAAAAAGAGGAATATTTGGTGCTTCAGGGAAATCCTCATGTCTGCCAAACCCTTTTGGGTAAAGAGGTGCATGCAGGAGCTGAGAGGTGACTTTGGGTGTGATGAGTTAAATTGTCTTCAAAAAGGAGGTAGTTTATTACAAATGAGAGAAGGTGATGAAGTCAGGGATATGAATGACAAGAAGGCACCCCTGTCAGCATCTCAGATGCCCTGTACTGCATGCACTGTGGAATCCCACCTGGTAATTTATATAAAAATTAGTGTCTTTTCTAGAAGGATACTCAGTCTTGAGTGAAAAACTTCAATAAATGGGCATTCAATATCAGTAAGTAAGTAGCTGACAGTACGTATCTCTCAACAAGTCTTTTTCCCCATTTTGATTTCCAGCCATGGAATTTTTTATATTGGTTATCTAGAATATCCTCTGTAGTCAGAAATGTTGATTCTCTCTCTTTTTCTTGGTATTTGCAAGCTGTGGTCACATCAGGCCTACTCCTTACCTGTCTGATTGTTGGAATTAATGATGCAAAGTGCTTTAATGGTTTGTTTCAAGAAACAGAGAATACTGAAGTGTAGCTTTGGTGGAATTGATCTGAATTGAAATTTTGTGTTTAGGAATCAAAATACTTCTGGACAGGAAAACTGGGGAAAATGACCTCAAACCAAACCCCAACATTTACTCATGAAATTTTTTTTTTTTAAATTTTTTCACTTTTTTTAAAAAATCTGAATCCAGTGTGTCTAAATTGATGTACCTAAGTCCTAAAAGATTCAGTTTGAGACAGTAATTGTTAGCAGTGTAAGATAGCCAGCAGAACTAAACTCTGCTGCTGGGAGAATCTGCAATTTAAAGAAGAAACTAACACAAATGGTGTTAGAAGGAAGTAATGATCATCTTCATGAAGGATAATCTTTCAGAAAATGTCTATGAAAGAATAAAATTAATCATTAACTCTCCAATGACAGTTGATAATAGAATTGCTTTCATTGGATGGATTATGAAGATCTGAAAAAAAGATACTAAATATATATTATAAAATTTTGAGTAGGTTAAAGGCTGCATGAAAACCATTTCATTAGAAATAATCTAGGCAAGCAACACCTCCTCCCCAATTCTAGCACCACTCTAGCGCCTACACAGTCCTTTTCTTTTCTAGCCATTATGGATGTATTAGGTAAAGGTACACTTCAGAAATAGGAAGCTATATTTAAGGAATCATGTCTCATTTCCTAGCACTCTGTAGGTTTTCAAAGACAGCATTGCTTATATTTAGCAGCAGTTTTACCACGAGGAGAAAAATATTTATTTGAAGTGAGGTTGCCTTTTCAAAATGTTTTTCAAAATTATTTTCAGTCTTCTGAACATAATCCATGCTAAGAAGCCATAGCAGTAAGTGGCCTTGCAAAGGAGTAAATGATTGCTGAGAGGGGCTGAAGGCTGAGGTGGTTCAGAGAGCTAATTTGTTGCTAAGTTAATTTCTGTGTTTTAAATTGGAGATGACCATGTTTGAAGCGATTGCTCCAATTCCTTTCCTAGTATGAATTTTCATTGTGCTGAACATTAAGAGGCTATTGGTATCTGTGTACATGCTGGCAGTTTTTCTCTAGGGAGCCAGCCCAAATATTATGTAAGATGCCTGTGTGTCTCTGACAGCCAGAAAAGCAGACAGAAGCAGGAAACAGTCTAATTACTGGGCTCTGAGTTGAATCATATGTGACACTAGCGTGAACCGAACAAGAAGTTCCATCTGGTTCATGTAACAGCAAAACCCTGGCTGATGGTTGCACATGCCTTTGAGTGCAGCCCCAGGAAGACAAAAGGAGGGTGACAGAACTGCTGGGGGATTGGAGGACTTGGATATTCAATGGCTGAAGGCCAGAATATGAAGTGGAAAGAAAATAAGTGAAAAACAAGCAGAAATGAGCTTGTGCTTGTGTCTCCACCAGCTGTACAGAGCCCTCAGCATTTTCAAAGTTATGTACAAACAACACAGTGCTGTATAACTTCAGGCAGAATATAGAAAATTTTTTCTAGCCCTTATTTGGGTTATGTTACCAGATATATTCCTCTCCTAACCTCAGCAATTGACCAAAGGCCATTTTATAAATATTATTTTAAGAAGCTTTTTCAGAGAAGTGTCTATTACAACATTTTGCTTTCACTTGTAAAAAATGAGGAAGGAAAGGACTTGAGGGCATGTAGAACGTCTTCAGTGTCACCAGTAGTGAGTCTGTGGATTGCATTAGGTGTACACACACCACCATGCACTAAGTATCCTGTCTGGGAAACACTAGAATTTGAAGCCTACATGTAAGAGCTACTCAAGATTTCATTGCTTTATTCTTATGAAATAAAATACTGAAAGCCCCTAATATGTATACATTTTGTCAGAAATTCACATTTTTCAGTGAAAATAAACTGTAGATAATCAGTTAGGTATCAGGATAATTTGTATCATTAGTCCAATCAAGAAGGAAGTTGTTAACAAATACATCAAGTGTATTCAGGATTCAGTGATGCAGACTTAAACCAATGGATTAGTGGCATTTCAGATTCTCTATAATAGCTAAGACACCCGGATGAGGGACACGAGAACTAGGGAGACCCATGTCCCTCTAGGGAAGTCAGTGGTATGCCGTGAGTATTGCAGTGCACTGATCACAGCTGATTCACAGGCACTGTGCTATGAAATTATCAAAAAGATCCCAGCTTTCATTCTAGCTTTGTTCAGAAATTTTGCTAAATGAAACACATGTTAGAATTTTTATTCATTGTGCTGCTTTTACCAGAGTTAAAGATGGCTAAACACGGTTGGGTTTGTGTCCCAGGGACTTTTAATGTTTGGCCGGAACCAAATTTGAATTCTAAGAAATGGGATTTTTCCCATCCCAGTCAGATGGGTGCTTTCTGCAGGAGGGTGTGTTGGAGACCATTAACGTTTCCTTCACACTTTTTTTTTTTTTCTCTGTGATTCTGAAGTGATGATGTCACGTGCATTGATACCATAACTGTTGAAGTTTTATTATGTGAAGATACTGAATGATGTCTACTTGAACACATACTTACAGTAAATCCAGCCATGTGAATCACTGTTTGATGCCTGTTACTTGGTGCCTGCTACTTCAGCTTTCTGATGGCATCTCAAAGTTAAGTAAAAAGATTCTCTTTTAGAGGCCAGGGGAATTATGCAGGCCAAAACAAGGTCAGGAAAGACATAGTATAAAGAAGAGTATTTTAACACAGATGGGGATTTTATAAAAGGTGATTTGTGATGCTTATATTTTCATCACAATTGAGTTAAGAATGTTAGAATTACACTGTTTGGTTTATGGTATTTTGACAATTGGAACTGATTTTTCCCACCAACACTAAGAATAAAGCCTTTAAACAACTCTCCACCTGTTATTTTTATGGGGAAAGAGTCCAGGCTTTGACACTAAGGAAACAGTATTATTTATACAGTATTTTTGTTACATTCCAGCCAAGAAAGTAATGAAATTAACTTGCAACATCACAGCTTGGGGATGTAGTTGCTTCCTGAAGCTGCCAATGAGTGATCTACCACCTTCTTGTTATTGCTGCAAGATAGAAACATTATTGGCTTTCCTTAGAATAGTTAACAACTAATGCAAAGGGAGGCACAAATCCTGAATTCTGATCATGTGAGAAAGTGATGATACTGGTATTCAGATAAATTCTCTGGAGTGGGTTTTATTACAGGCTGATTTTCATGTTGCAATATTTAATCATTTATAATATGTGAATTCTTCCATAACTTTTTTTAAGCTATGAAAGATAATTGCATCCCAGAGAAAAGACTTCTCTCTCTTTATCTACTCCTCTTTACTCTTCAAGCAAAATTATAATGTGGATTTCTGATGGCTGGTTTCAGGCAATAGATTATTTTAAATCCTAAATAGAGAAAGAGATTTAATTTCATTGCAAGAGCAATCATGATAAATTAGTTTGGAGAGGGAAACCTCAATAAATGAAACTTTTTTCAAGGATAATTGTCTTTGAGGATATCCAGGGTAAAGAATTACTGACTGAGCAGGCTGTTACTGGGTTGGGTTTTCTCTTTTTGTGTGTGGTGTGGTTTTTTTTTTGTTTCATATAAAATTATTTCTAGCATTAGATATCTGTACGCATTTTTAAGGCAGACACCTATTCCTGTTAATGCATAGTGATAACTTCTGCCCTAAAATTGCCCCTGGAGTAACTACAATTTTCATGGGACACAATCCCAGGCAAGCCCCTTCATGCTGGCTTGCTGGGGAAAGCTGGGTAAGCTGACAGCAAGCAGCCATCATTAACAGGTCAACTTCTCAGAGCTCTTACTGCCCAGAAGGGCAAACCTCACAAGGTGTCAAATACCTGCTGCCAGAGACTTCGTACCCTGCAACTCCTCATTGCTCCACAAAATCTCAATGTAGCAGAAAAGAGGCAGAGAATTCCTAAAATAACAGCGTGGACAATTGCCTGGGTACCATAGAAACTACCACTGCAAAGAAAAGCTTTCCCTGCTTTGGTTTTGCCATTCAAATACTGAGAATGCAGAGATTTTGTAAAGGAAAAAAAAAAGTGTGTGTTATTTTCATGTCATGTAGTTGTCCATTTGTTGCAGCTTTCATTTTCTTCCTGTGTGTGATCAGCTCTGTGTAATTAACTCTAATGTCCAAAACTTGTCTCTCTCTTATGATGCTATATGATGAAATTTCACATCGCAACCTTCCCTAGTGTGTTCCTTTCTGTCGTTGGTCTTTAGACAGAGGACTTGACCTTCATGACTTTCTAGCGTGAGGAAATGCAAGCTGTCTTGTTGACAGCCTGCAGGGGCTGTGGGCTCTGCACCTTCCTCTTCTCTGCCAAGGTGCAGTGTTTTTTTTATTAGCAGGTGTGAGAAAGTTGGTTCCTTGATTCCTGGAACAGAGAATGCCTTTAATAGAAATGTCTTGCTCTGGGATGACTAGCAAAGCCCCTCAACAACCTGGTCTGTATCCCTTAGTGAAAATCTGTCAATAGAGGTGCAGGGAAAAATGGCATCCAGACAGATGGGAATGACTTGAGGCTGCTGAAACACTGTGTGTAGTGTGTTTACTAAAGGAAGAATTCCCAGGTGAGGCAGCTGCCCACTGTGTGCTCTCACTTCTACACTGAGAGGGACATGTTACAGAGAATTCAAGGCACATTTCAACATGACAAATAGCCTCACAAAAAGAAACGATGAGATTTTGCTTCAGGTCAGCAAATGCATGATTGGGTGGGGACATCTGGTAGGTGAGCCTTTAATTTGCCAGTAGAAAGAACTGCCATATAAATGAGAGTCTCCTTACACTTTGCTTTGCCTGTTGCCTGATTTCCCCAGGCAATTTGAATTACCCTAGTCAGTACTGGATTGAGGGGTCAGCAAGGAATGCTTTTGAGCTGCCCTTGGGTGGCTTTCTAACTAAAATCCTTCAGCAGTGTAGTAAATGTGCAATTGCTATATTAAGATGGTGGGGGGAGATGGACTGATCAGCTTGTGAAGCATTTCGGATCTTGTTCTTTCAACGGCTTGTTGTAATTTTCACAACATGCAGAATTTTTTTTAACCCAATATCCTGAGCCTATTTTGAAAGGAAAGTTCTGCCTTTCTAGATTTCCTCCCACATTTAATTTAAATAAGTTATTTCTTCACCTTTTGTTCCAGGCTGCTGTGCTCTGTTAAACGTTACTTCAGAAATGGCTGCCATTTACTGATGGGTGAAATAATCTGTGTGCGAAGTCTGGAAATTATTTTCAGTCAGGGAGGTATTTTAAGCTTCTTTGAAGTGAGAAGTGCAGGATAAGGGGGATAGGCAGTGTGTGGGACTATGAAGTAGGTATTATGCATTCTTTATTGGCTTCTGATATTCGGTGCTTTATGGGACTTTGAGCATGTAATTTAATTTCTTATTATTGCCACGTTTTTTTTCAGAAATTTTGTCAAATTATTTTGCCACTGAATGCTGCTTTTTTGCTTTGGGTCCCTCACCAGACAAGTGTGTAAATATGAAAAGCATGTTGCTTTTCATGATGGTTAGTTACATGTCTTTGAAAAAGACCTACTGATGCAAACACCTAATTCTCCAAATTATGAGTGTATGTGCTACCATTTCCATATTAATCTGCTTGACTCTGCACCTTACTTTAATGAATGATTAATTTTTATTTGCTCACCTGTCTATCTCTCCTGTGGCCATGAAGGGATGTAGGTGCCTATGCCCAGAAGATGTTTGCTGCCCCATCAGTCAGAGCTGGTGTTCTGACATCTGCATCTCTGTTCAGGCTGGGAATAAGGGCTGCCATCTGGTTTTTTTCTGCCGTTTAGAAGATGATGCAGTTTCAGGACTTACATTAAGAGTGACAGAAACACTGGTTCCTAGCACTGCTCATTTCTGCTGTCTGTTTTGTGAAAATCCTGGCTTGAGGACTGCTCACAGGGGAGGGAGGAAAGGAAGGGTCATAGTTTGTGTGTAATCACTGGGGGTCTCACACAGTAATGGCATGGATCTGTATGTTGCTGTGCTCAGTAACTGCTAGCTGAGATATCATGGCTGTATCAGACTGCTCATGGGTTTCAGAGATGGCAATCATAAACCTGGAATTTATACATCTGCACTCATGAAAAGCAATTCTGCAGTGTGTCTCATTTGCAGCTCTTGTATTCTTAACTCTAATGCTGAGTGAAAGAGTGGCTTTGGAACAAGACAATGCACATGTCCCTGCAAAATCTACACTGGATTTTCTTGGAGTATGGTGTCCATCTCCTTATCTGGTCCAGACATATGCTAAAAAGAAATGCACAAAACTGATCCTCTTGATAAAGCTGGTGTTAAGTCTTAATAAAATTAAAATGTAACCTTGGTGTCTCCTTAGTGCTCCTGTTACCTGTATGCCTTTAATCACCTGTTTTGTTTACTGCCATTCCAGTTATCAGGTATAATAAGTGAGCGTAATGTTTTAATATTTGTTATTGGCCTACTTTCAAAATGCCTTATAGATGCAAATTGTATATAATTTAAATAAGAAATGCTGCATGTAGTCATCACCACTGCTATCTAGAGGAAGGGAATGGCATCTCCTTTATTTAACCTATCAGTCTGTCTCCCCTGAGCACATTTCTTAGAGTTAAAACAGTTAGTGTTCCAGTTTGTAGGCTGCTATTCCTCATTAGCTTTGCAAGGATATAATCCTGCTGCATTCTCTAGTCTTGCTCAAAACAGTCTTACTATTAGTTGTCAGTCTTAGCCAGAATGAACATCAGAAAAGTTTGGAGATTTTAATTGTGTGGCAGTTTTGCAGTAAAATGGACTGGGAAAAAAGCCAGGCCTTTCCTTTTTAGTATTGTTATATATTTGTCATGAAACAGAGGCTCCTTCTAACACAGTGCAACTTCTGTTTGATCCTGCTGCAAATAACTTGCATCCTCTCTTAACTCTCCACTCCTGTCATCTCTGTGTCTGTTCTGTTTTGGGGCCTTGACAAGTTATAACCACACAGCTTGTTATAATAGCCTGTAGAAAGAGCCTTCTTGATTCATGTGTATCAAAGCGCGTGACTAAACTCTCACTGTATATTTTGCTGGTGTCTGGTGTTAAACTTCTTTATGCTTTAGTCACACATTAAAAAGTGATGCATTTATTTTCATAACTGAATTCAGCATCCTACCACTACATTTCGTGGGAGGAAAGATAACGGAGGAAAGCAAACATTCCTATTGACTTGTTGTGATGTGTGATCTGCCAGTCAAAAGCATTTAGAGTTTTTTGTTTAGAAGGGAGGGAAAGTAGATTGCTAAAAGCAAAAAATGCATCTACTTACTACTAATTTCAAATCTTTGTCCAGCCTGGTATGAAGGTCTCTTGCTCTCTATGCATTAAGTTGTCTTCACATGTGGGTACATTATATTCTTACGTTAGTTGCAAGCATCTTTCTTATCGTAATTTTAGGGCTTTGCAGTTTATTTCAGCAGAACTCTTGGATGGTTAATTACTTCTGTTTTTTATTCTATTTTGGCTTTTATAATTTTAATTTCCTACTGTATCACCAAACTTTCACTTCAGTTTCTAGCAGTGAAAATATAGTAACAGCTAAAACTATTCCAGCTTTTTTTATCTTGATCTAAAACTCTTGGAAATATCCTTTAAAAGTGCTGAGCACAACATTTTTTCCAATTTGAAGTTAACATTAATATCTGACATGTTGATTAACATCCACTTTGGAAAGAAAACTTCCAAATACAGTTCTGGGTACAATGTGTAATTTGTCTGAAAGGCACTCTGGAAAGTTCTGAATCAACATGCAAAGTTGAAGGGATGGGACTAGTGCCCTTAACTCAATTTGCCCCAATTTTGGGACACTTTCTAGCATTTCATCACTACATTTGAAAGCTTTTTTGCCTTGACATACTTGCTTTGCCTGACTCCTGAAGCTTCTACCTAGTGTTTGATCAGTTCTGAACATGAGTACAAGTGGTGTGGAAGAGGGCTTTCCTTGACAGTCAAACTCAATCCTTTGACAGGTATACAGGTGCATAATAAGCAGATGTGGGAACGTGTCTGGTGCAGCTTTGGAGTCCAGTTTGCATGTCCCTGTGCAGTGGGGCATGGAAAAAAGGCAAACAGGAAGTACATAGGAAAAACCAGGGTTGTTATTACCCTGGGGAAACAGCTCAGTCAGCCAAAGCTGAGGTGAAGTTTAGTTGCCTTCTCTTGCTGGCAGTGGTTTTTCTTTTTATGTTTTTACCATTCTTACTCGGACCTCATCCTTATCTTTCCTTTTTGTGTGGTAACTGCCCAGAGTGTAACATCCTTCCTAATTTCTGACAGCTCTTTCCTGTTTAATTTCTCTGACAGGCTTAGGCAAGGTCTTCAGCTGCTGTTTGCTCACTGTGGAATAGCAAGCAGCATGTGGCTTCTGCAGGATAACCTTCTGTCTGAGCTCTTGGAGCAGATGGAAAACTGGACAGTCTTAATTGTTATTGTTTCCCATGCAATGATCTGGTAGTTCAGCCTTCTCAGTCCACTCATTGGTACTTTACAGCATGTCCGAGCAGGACAACATGTCCCAGCAGACAGCATGTTCCAACACCAGGCTCAGAAAGGGTAATAGGTCACAGGCCTCCAGCTTTAGTTAAACCTCCTCACACTCTGGTGCTAGAGAAGAACTCTGACTTTTGAAGCACAAATGGTAACTCAGGAGCATCACAACTTTGGGACCAGATGGAATAATTTCTGTAGTGGTGGGTAATAGGGATAATGCACACCAAAAAAAATGCCAGCATGGAAACTAGAAACATGTGAATTACCATGGAGATTAACACAAACCTTGTAAGGACATTTTCAGCAGATCTGTCTCCTTGGCAAATTCATCAAAATGAAAGCTTCTCGAGGAAACGTATCGGCTTACAGGAGGAAGATCTCAGAACAGACTCTAGCTTAGAGCCCAGGATATTCAAACTGAGATATGGGGAAACCAGATTCAGATCCCTGCTCTGTATATCATCTCCAGATCCTGCTCTTTTTCTCTTTGGCTTCCTTTCCTTTTAAGTTAAATGTTGAAAGCTTTTGAAATCTTGCCATTTTGTGTGGAGTTCATGTTTCCTTCTCCAGCTCATCTTCTTGGGAATATTGATAGAAAAACCTCATTTTGTTAGTCGTTAGCCCTGCTGTTAAATTAAAGGTTTTATCCCCTCATGTAAATGCATAGTAGTCAGGAGGGGGAAAGGAAGATTCTGCTAAACCATGCATTATGGGAAATAGAATTGAAACCTTTTTAGTTTAACCTGGATCATACCTAATCATCCTTGTTAAAAAGTGTAACAGTGATCTTTAGGATGGCAAATTCCATCCTATCCTGTGCAGTGTCCAGTCGCTCTGAGATCAGTGGAGTGAGACAGAAGCCCAGGTGGATATTGGCTCCTTTATATTTAAGCTATTTTCTCCCTGTTCCCCTTCTTATTCTCACCCAAACACATGTACTTTATGTGGCTGCATCTGACATCTCACAGTGGCAAGGCTAAAGCCCAAATCACAGGTAACCTAATGCATTGACTCTCTTATAAAAAGGGACATAGCAGCCATCAAACCTGATTGAAGACATGTAACAGGACATGCTGAGCAGCATAAACTTCGGCAGAGACAAGGTATTTTCTTTACTAGCTCTTTTAAGGCTCTGTATTGAATGTCAGCTGAGAGAAATTGATAAATTAATTAGGCTTCCAACTATTTGAATTGTAAAGGTAATTTTTCAAAATGGACTTAAGGGGTTATTCATACATGCTTATCTCTATTTCTTTGTGTAAAAAAATCACAATAATCATTCAGCCATTTAGTCCTTCAGTGGGTATTTTCTTAGGTAAAGAAAGCAAGCAATGTTTTGCAATGTAACATTAGCTTTACTAGTATACCAGTAATGGTGAGAAAGATCTTTCCATTGTGCTGTGAGCTTCTAAGAGGATCCAGTTCAGAGGGAACTCTGCTGACTATATACATTTTTTTAAAAGCTAATCTAATCTCTGCTGTGGTCAGCTTCATCTGCAGACAAGATACTGCTTAGAAATCTTGTATGTCTCATGTTAGCAACATGAAATGCCTCACCTCCTGATGGCGTTAAATGCAATGAAAACACTATTTTCTCCCTCGTGGTTTAGTAGGTGGGTAACTTCATTGCTCTTCTGGTCATGTGGGTTAATTCAGGTATCTGCTGGCACCAGTCTTTCCCAACAGGTAGAACATTTAACTTGGCTTGTTTCATTTGTATTGTTGTTCCTGATGATTTTTTTGTTCAAGCTTTTGTGGGAATGGCTAAAAAATCAATTCCTGCCTACTTTGAGGTTTTACCATCATTGCTTCCCTCCAAGGCAAAGCACATGAGGTTGTGTTAAGCAGAAATATCAGAGTACCTGGATTCCTTCTGGAAATCAGTAAGAAACACAGGAACAGAGGAAACTGTAGGTTTACCTTTACTGCAGAACTCAGGTGAAAGAAAACAGATGAGGTGGAAGGGGAAAGAGCTGTTTAGGAGAAAAAGTCTAAAGACTGAGGAGAAAAAGTTAAACCCTGTGGTTTGGGATAATCCTCAAAAAGTTTCCAATCTTTTGTCTGAGTAGTTGAAGTGAACTGATTTTTTTAGAGGCTTTCCAGATTCAATTCAGTCTATTGAATTCTCAGAGAAAGAGAAGGGAATCTGCTTTTACCCAGGAGGAAAACACTGAAAAGTAGTAGAAAGCTCTTATATTCACCCATCCCCAGACAGCAACAAATGGAGCAATACTGACAGGAAAGAACGTGATAAGAAGCTGCTGTAGAAATCTGAGGGTAAAAACATTTACAGCTTTGCAGAGCTGAAGAAGCCTCCAATCATAAAGGGCTCTGAGCATCCTGACATCAAGTCCTTTTATAGCAATGAAGGGCTGCAGGAATTATGTCCTCTTGCTATGCTCCACAGGCTGCAAAGAAAAAAACAACAAAAGTCTGTGGCAGCTGATAACTTGCATTTAATCTGGAATCTAATAGCAGTGAGAGAACAGTGTTAGATACCAGATACAGGTCCTTCTGGGATGACAAATGGCTTTTCTGTGTCCCTTCTAAGAGGGAATGTCTTTGTGAAAGAAACAGGCAGGCGTACTGCTAGGGGAGCAAGTGACACGATGCTGAAGACAAACACAGCCATTATATTCCTTGGCCTCAACTGTTTATTGGGTATTTGCAGGGCAGAGAGGAGATATTAACAGAAAATAAAATCTCCTAAGAAAATTTCTTCAATTTGTTTAGTTTATCAGTTTGTAGGACTTTGGGCTGAATGAGGTTAATTTGTTTGGCCAGGGTTAGGTGAATGAAAGCAAGCCTCTCCCTTCCTACATAAATGTCAATTAAATGCTTCAAGAAAGTTGAAATCTTCCCTTAGGAAGAAAGTCTTTATTTTAATGCTTTTTAAACTCATTTTTTGAAATGGCATCTTTCAGTAAAATATGGATATACAGGGAAAATATTGTAAACTTTGTCCCATCCTTCTTCACAACACACACAACCAGAAACACTTCATTCTGAAGCCAAACCATCCAGCCTGTTGTTGTGGTCGTCGTTGATTTTTGGTTGTTTTTTTCTTTGTAGTTACGTGGTGTGGTTTGATTTTATATATATATACACACTCCCTACCTGTCCTCTTTCATAAAGCCACAGAAATTCTGAACTTAAAGGCTATGCTTTACTCCCCTGACATATGCATCTGAGGAGGAGAAGAGCCTTTCTGGGAGGAGAGCTTTGCAGAAGATATGAGCTAAGCACTGTCAGGACTGTAGCACTTTTCTTTGGCTGGTCTTTGCTTAGACAAACCTACAGCAGTGTCTCTGTGTTTGTGTCCACGTGAACACATTTGAGTATGCAGTAAGAAAAAAAACAACCAACAAACAATCCAAAAGACCACTTACATTCCTTCCCCTGAAGGGGGGTGATGGCAGGTATCAGCTGTTTGACCACCTGGAAGGGATGAGCTAACTGTGGGTACAGAACCTTTTCATTTCCAGGGTAATGAATGTGTTGTAGAAAATTTTCTTTATATCATATAGTTGGAGAGTACCTGGAAAAGGTTTTATGAGGCAGATTATTTTGGTTCTTGCTTTTGTTGCTGCCTGCATTGCCATATCAAAGAACCACTCACCACACTGCACTAGAAAACAGCAGTATTGTGCATTGTCATGCAGAGTTTATATTAATAGTTTGCAATGGCTAGTGTTCTAACTTAATTTCAGAGCCATTTTCTCTTTGGATAGCATAGTTTTGAAGAAGTGCTGAATAATTTACAGGATTCACATCTAATTAATGTGAGAAAACACCAGGAATCTAAACTTGTGGTACTTGCTATTCTTGTGTTGCCTATTAGTCTGACAGCCACTTACAGAAATTCCTCTGCAAACCTCTCTGCTGTTTAATGTTAAAAAAAATTTGAAGCAACATTCTTCAACCTTAGGTGTATTTTTGCATTAAAAAATACTTCAGTTTCAGATAATGAAATGTGCAAACTAACATTAACCAAAGATCATGCTTTTGAAAATTTTTTTACTTTTGGGGTATTTTGTACTGCTCAGATTATGAATGATATTGCTGATTGCATTAGTGTCAGCTTGGAAATATCCCCAGCTGTCCCCTAAATGTTCATAGGGAGCAATTTCAGGGGCTAGTGCTAGCTCTTCAATTGTATGATGTAATTACTTTTCCTCCATTCCCAGTCCTGCCTCTTTAGGTAAATGTTGCTTGGGCCCAAGGTATGAGAATGGCCTTTTGGTGTCAATTTGAGATCTAATGTCACTTCTTTCTTTTGTCAAAATTTCCTTTGGATAAATCATTTAGTGTCCTCAGTGAGTTAGCTCCCCATTTTCAGATAACATCATATGATTTACCTTTTATGTGTTCTCAGATAAAAAGCGTAAACTATTTACTGTTCCATAAATATTTTTTAAAAAGCTGAACCCCATGGAAATGCAGACCTTGCCTTTCTTTTGTCACTATCATCAACATGAAAGCTCCACTTCTTTCACATGTGCATGTGAAATATTATTGAAATGTAACGTGCTGAAGTGTAGTATGTGCTGAAATGTAAAATGTACTGAAAAATGTTCAGCTTCAACAAAGCCAAGTGCTGGGTCCTGCACTTGGGCCACAACAACCTCCTACAGGCTTGGGGAAGAATGGCTTGAAAGCTGTCCAGCAGAAAAGGACCTGGGGGCTCTGATTGATAGGCAGCTGAATATGAGCCAGCAGGATGAGTCACCACCTCTGGATGTGTTTAAAAGTCATCTAGATGTGGCACTTGGGAATATGGTTTAGTGCTGGACTTGGTAGAGTAGAGTTAATGGTTGGACTTCGATTATCTTAAAGGTCTTTTCCAACCTAAGGGATTCTGTGATTCTATGTACCTGAAATATGGGTGTGTTGGGTGCACTGGATCAGGCTTTGATGTAAGTTGTCTTGGTGCCAGTGGAAGCACTCTTCCCTTGCTCACTTCTCGTTGCATGTCCAGAGATGTTAGCTTTCTGTCCTGATTGCAGTCTCATAATTTCATTATTAATGCCTATACACTTGTCCAAAGGCACTGGTCTGACTTAACCAGGAAATAACTAAGAAATAAATAATTGTTTGGCAACAGTTAAAATAACTAAGAAATGAATAATTCTTTGGGAACAGTTAAAAAAAACTAGAGTAGAAAATTTTTATTTTATTTTTTAAAATATTTTCGTAGTGAAAACAAATTTCAAAATAATGTAATTTGCTGCACTTTGGTGCATTCTAGAGGTCGAATACACTTCTGTAAAATGGAAACATGCAGCAAGAAGATGCTACCTTGGAGCACATGGGAAGCACTGCAGGATATTTAGCAGATGGTATGATAGAAAGACAAATATGTGGCTTCAACTCTGCCAGCTTGGGTGAGCAACTTTGCTTTCTCTGTAATTTGGTATCCTCTGATAACTCTTTAGGAAATGGTTTATTTTTTTCTTCTGTGCTTGCAGAATCCATACCAACCTAATGTCTGATTTCAGTAGAAGTGTCTAGATGATAATGGAAGAGGATAATAAAGGAGTAAGAAATTAAAATGACACGTCAGTGTTATTGGTGTCATTCACCGAGTATGGGAGAGAATTTCAAAATAGTATTGGTGCTATGAAAATAATTAATGTTGTAATCTTCAGACCAGTTGTCCTTTCATGAAGTAGTAGTTCAGGGAGCAATGTCATTTCATGTCTTTGTGAACACATATTTTTACAACATGTCACAAGATAAGAAAAATCTTTGAATATGGAGTTTTGAAGTACCACTGAAGTCACTGCTGGCACGAAGATACTTCATAGTAGGTGAAAATGAATTATCTCAGTGTTGTTCAGTTTACAGAGACAGGAATGATTCTGAGACTTTGTCTAAGAAGAATAAGAGTGAAAAATCTCTGCTATGATCTCCGTGCATATCATCTGTCTTAAATTCCATTGGAAAGGAACAATGATTAATGGGACAGTGCAAGATATGTTGCCTTTGCAGAGCTGTAGTTCCAAGGATGCCTTAGCTAATAACTTCTGCTTTGAATGCTGCTTTTAAAAGCCTAACATTCAGCATTAATGATCCACCATTTAGAGCTGAAAAATGTAGTAGTAGTAGTAGAGATAGTAGTTATTAAGCTAACAGTGATCTGCTAATCTTGAGAATCCTCCATTGCACTTGATTCCAGCAAGCACTTAAAATTCTCAAACCGTGTTGCATCCGTGACACAACCACCAAAGCCAGACAATGCAAACAACATGTTCTGTGAACATGTGAATGCTGAATTTTCTGAGATAAACAAGCAGCAGAAAATCAAGCTGCAGAAATATGAACAAAGAGCAGCTTTAATATTGAAATTTCCCAAATTTTGCCAATTTCAAGTGCAGCTGTGCTAGTTAAGTTCAATTAGATTAAAATAAAATAATTTCCTTTAACACATACAGTTTTGCAAACATTAAAATGATGTAATAAATAAATAAACAGGCCCAACCAGGCAGCACAGATGCCACTTAATGTGGAAGTGTTTTAAAGTTTACAGTATACTTCTTTTAGATTCTTCCCTGGGGTGCCACGTCTCAGCCTCCTGGAGAAGGAACTGCGAAGTCTGGTTCACTGATGTACTAGACGACATCTGTGTTCACTGGCTCGGATTAGAGATACTGAATCAAAAAAGAGTTTGATCTGCCTTACCAGCACTAAGCTGACACAAGGTTATATAGCTTTAGCTTGTTGGCTTTTTAATCTGTTTGTGTTGGATGTTATGAGTCAGCACTGGTTGGCATTTCAGTTTTGGGATTGCCACTTTCCTGGGCAGGGTACACGATGTGAAATGGGTTTGGCAGTACCTCTAACCTGCAGAGGAAGAGCTCTGCGTTTCACATGGATTCAGCAGAAGTATGGGAATAGCTTGTAGGTGGGTAAAGGAGGCAGTCTGTCAGGGCACCAGTGGCTTTATGTGAGGTCAGGTTGGGTGTAAGGGTAAAAAAAATAATTCCTAAGAGATCCTGCTGATGCTACTCCCTCTGGGTCATTTTCTTTTCCATTGGAGGTTATAGATTAAGCAGGAGCCCCAGTATCAGTCCAGCCCTGCTGCCAGTTATCACACTGTAACCCTGGCACAGGAGCTGTCTGAGAGCTGCTGGTGTACAGAAGCAGCTCAAAAGGCACAGGTTGGTGTCCTCTGATGAGGAGAAAATGGTTTTGCTATAGTAATTAATATTGCAAAAATACTGGGGAGATGTGCTTGCTTTGGATTAGTGCCATAGCATTGCTTCTTATTCCATTCTTTTACAGAAATAAACCACACTTTGTGTGTGTTTATTTCAAAAATTCTATGAAATATGCACTGAGTTTCCTAATTCTATGGATGCATATTCCTGGAGCTCTGGTGGCTTTGGCCTATGCTTGAACTTTCAGACAAGAACGTAAGTTCTTGAGGAAAAACTAAAATTAAAATTATTTCAGTTCTTTATTTTTGTTTTATTTTTCTGTAAATTACTGCAGGATTTCTCAGGCTAGGAAAGACCTTGAAAAGGAGGAGTGTTATTTTTGCTATTTAAAAAAATTAGCTTCCAACTGACACTGTTTTCTCCTAAATCACTTAAAATCTCACTTAGAAACAGTAAATACAATTCTTAGCCATCATAAATAATGAAAGGATATCCACTTTAAAAGAGCACTTAGTTTTTTTTCTTTATTTTTAAACCTTAAATTTTTGAGTTTGTTGGTGGGGTTTTTTTGTTTGGTTTTTTTTGGGTTTTTTTGTTGGTTCTTTCTGTGTTTTGTTGTTGTTTTTTTTTTCTGGGTACCTCAATATAATACTTTCTATAATTAAGACACTGGTAACTAAAAAATAGTAGCCCTACTCTGGAGGATACCATGCACACTGATACTGAGACTAAAGGCAAAATTTTATTTTTGCTTGCTGTTTTGTTGTGTTTGTTTTTTTATCATTGATCATCTCCATAAGTAATGGCTCATGATGTACCTCTGGTGTATGGTTATAACAATGAGCAGGAGGCTGCCATTAGGATAGGAACACGTTGAGAAACTACAGGAAGAGTTACTGTTCTTCCATCACCAGAGGAATTTAATGGGGAAAATGACAGCATCTTAAGGCTTCAGTGTGACATTTTTTGCTTTGTTTCAGATCTTCTAACAGGAAACTCCTCAGCCTTTGTGATAGCTATTCCTCTGTGAAAAGTTTTAAGAGCCATTTAGAACAAAAATCTGTGTTTCCTTTGGCTTAATTTTGCTTTTGGGAAATTTGACAGTAATTGTAGCCCTTTTGCTTGTACTTCTTGAATCCTTCTACTGGATTACTGCCTTCAACACATTAAATTAAGGAAATGCCTTAAGTTAACCCTCATCCAACTCAACACACACCATCATAGACCCTCATCAGATAAGAGTTCCAATCCTGTCTGGTCATTCTGGCTTAATGGTTTGCGCTCTCTGTGCCTGCTTTACAGTGCAAAGAACTGCTTATGTGCTTGTTTGATAACTACCCAAAATCTGGTATTTCTGCTCTCCAGGTACATTATTGAAGTTTGAAATTTATAGGTAAATGTCACTGATGGTTTTGTGAACTGGACACAGGAAAACAAGCTGCCAGAGGTGCATATTTTTGGCTGAGAGTATTCCACTGATGCAGTAGATATCAAAATACAGTCTAGTGCCCATCTTGACAGATACATGGCATTTGTGCGACATAGGCAAATGTCAGTTTGGGGTTCACAGCCAAAACACATTTAGCTCACAAGAGCAGAAAGCCTAGTAGTCTAATCCTTTGTTCTTCAACTAGAAATAGACTATAAAATCTGGACTGAATGTAGAATGAATTGCAGGGACAGACATATGCATATGTTAGTGCTCAAGCTGGAAACAGTATAGCAATGTGCATCTTGTACTCTGCAGAGCTCCTCCAAAGCATTGTGTGCACATGAGGTAAAGGAAGCCCAGAATCATCTTCCTGGTGGTTTTGAGAGACAGGACACACTATTATAGGCTTAATGTCCAACTCTGATGAAAATAAGAACTGATTACGTGAAAAGAGTTTTGGTGTAGCCAGAGTGTAGGTGGGGACAGGGGTGATTTATTTACTAACAAAAAGACAAGCCAGAAAAAGCTGAACGTGCCTCACATTTATTTGCACTAGAATATAAACAGAGGGACTTTCAAGTCATGCTTCTGAGTACTCTCTATTGCATTCTTCCAGGCTTGTGGGTTTTGTTTTCTCCTTTAGAAAATGAGGAAACATAAGGAAATGTAGAAGCTTCCGAATTACAAATTTTGGGACACCACCACCTGTCCTTGGAACACAGTTCTTCTTTTGTTGACTTCACTGGAAACTGAGTGCATGAAAAGAGAGATCTAATCATTACAAAATCTCTGCTAGTATAGACAGGTGTAGCTACTGTTATACTTTTTCTTTTAAAATTATATAAAATGACAACACTGTCTCCTATTAAATAGACTATTATTTTAGAAGAATTATAGCCCTTCATTTTTTGACAAATCAGATGCAAACACCAATAAATGAGTATTTAACTCCATGGCAGCAACAACAAATAAAGCCTGATACATCTCGGTGCAGTTTTCTCCAGCATGTAACTGTCTGGTTTTCTGTCTACTAAAGATGAAAAGCAAAAGAGGCATGAGGCTTTCCTAAAGGAAATGTTCCAGAGTAGGAGGCTAGTAGTAATGCATCAGTCTGCTTTCCCTCAACTACTGTGTGTTTCCCATCTTCTTAGTTACTGGTGTGGAGGGCTCTGTTTTGTCTCAGGTGATTCTAAACTCACCTGACTGTGGAAATCCTTACAGACTGAGTGAAAGCAGCAGTTTGTCTCGATAGAAGTAGGACACATATTAGCTATATCAGGTACTTTTGGACACATTTTTAAGGTTCCTAAATTAAAAACAACTAAAATATTGAAACGTAAATCTAGACCTAATACAAATATTTCTTTAAACTGCTTAAATAGGTTATTCTAGGGCTATATACTTTTTCAAATTGTTTCATGCTTGGCATCATGGACAGAAACATTTGTTCCTCTCAGCAACAGAGCCTGCCGCTAAAAGCCCTGCATTTCCCTTCACAGCCAAGGCCTGTCTCGTTTCCTCTTTGCGTCTCAGGAAGCTCTTGTTCAAAACATGTAGAGCAGCTGGTATCTCTTACCACAGAGGACTTACTCCCTTGAGTGTAGATGACAAAGGCATAATCAGATTTTTGTTTTCCTAATTTTTTTTCTACAGAAAACAGAAGCATGTTTTAGAGGACTCCCTATTGCACAGATAAATGTAGACTCTCTTAGTGTGTCATACGTCTTAAAAAGCAGCATTTATTTATTATTTTCTGTGATAATCCTCTGTGGTGTCAGGACTTGTGATAAGAGAACTTTTCGGTGGTCTTGTTTCTGCCTTTGATTCAAGCCTATAACCAGCAATACCAGTTTGAGAGAGGTCTCCACTGACCTGGAAATGTGGAAACTCTTTATCATAGGCCATGGTGAGCTTTGTGAGTACTGCAAGGTCAAGGAACACGTGAGAGCATTTTGCAGAGCTGTACGCTGGTCCCTTAGCATGTAATTTATTTCTACACACAAATATATACAAATATATGTAATATATCTTGCATCAAGGGAATTGGACTGGATGACCTTTAAAGGTCCCTTCCAATTCAAACTGTTCTATGAGTCTATGATCACTTAGAGCATTTCTGTCCCAGCATTCAGTTGCTGCACTTGAAAATAAAAAGTGTGAAGTTTTAAGACTTCAATCATAAATTCAAAATAGGAGTCAATCATATATAGGTTATCAGGGTTACTAGTAGATGGTACCCAGTGTGAACAGTAACAGTAGTGTCACCCAGCCAGGAAATAATATGTCAAATAAGAAAAATGGACCCAAATTCTCCCATCAGTATAAATCAGGAGTAACTTCAATTAAATAAGGAGAATTACAGCTTTGAAAATTACCATGAGAGGAGAATAAGATCTGCTTTATTTACTTTTGGAACAATTAAATGCTTGAAATAGCATATATAGCCAGAAATGTCTCTAATAGGATTTTAGATTGTCAGAATGAGTTAAAACTGCTGCTTTTAATATGCATAGGATGTTTTTAATGGTGCTTTGATTTTCTTAGTGCCGTATGTTCCTCCTTGTTGAAAAACAAAACATTAAGATCATCAAAACAGTTAATACAAAATGTGGCTGCTCCTTATATTTGTTTGGATATAAACATATATTGTGCAAGCCAGATAAGAATAGCAAACATTGATAATAAGCCTAATATGAAAGTGGTTGATAATATACCATGAAAATGAGTCTGTCTCTCTCGGGGAAAAAAAAAAAAGGGGACTTTTTACAAGGGCATGTAGTGTTAAGACAAAGGGTAATGGTTTTAAACTAAAAAGAGGGTAGATTTCGGTTAGACATTAGGAAGAAATTCTTCATTATGAGGGTGATGGGACACTGGAACAGGTTGCCCAGAGAAATTGTGGATGCCTCATGCCTGGAAGTGTTCAAGGCCAAGCTGGATGGGGCTTGGAGCAAGGGGTTGGAACTATATGATCTTTAAGATCCCTTCTAATCCAAACCATTCTGTGATTCTGTGATTCCATGAAATGGGAAGACAGATATTGCAATATCTCTAAGAAACATACATCTCCTTGGGAATGAGGAATATATATCCTCTCTGAAACTGTGATGAATTTCTGACAAGATTCATATAAGATCTGTTTCTGAACTCTGCCCATGTTTTTAGTATTCCCGATCTATTTTGTACCATCATCTGTCCTGTCGGTAGAAATGGATGTGCAGCCACAGGCATGGGGAACTGAGGAATTTGCTGTAGAGTTACTAATTTTGGTCACATTTTAATCAACAAGATGCCCCTCTCAGTGACCCAATGTCCAGTCCTAAATCTTTTGGGACTACAGTAGGTGCCTGAGAGGGATATAGACCAGGGTTGATATAAGATGTACTTTTTCAACCCCTATTCCCCCATTAATAACAATAATAACCTGTCAGCACAAGGTATTTCAGAATTCTTGTTTTATTTCCTTTAAATTTTACAATGCTGTGGGTTAGTTTTTAAAGCCTTTTTTTTCAACTACGAACTACCCAAATTTACATGAGTAACAGTATCTGTGATAGAGAGGGAAAGGAAAGACCAAATATTAGGGAATGAATATACATTTACTCAGTCATTCTAACACTGATCCTTTAAAATTGTGGTGTACTACTCAGATGAGGATATAATGGATCTAAGGTACTTAATGATAATTACATATAATAATCTGCATGGCCAGATGGTGTTCACAGTGAATCCATGAACAAAGACTCTTTTCATTCATCTCTAGTTGTAAAAAAGGCCCCACACCTCCCCCCCCCCCAAAATAAAATAGTCCAGCCTGAAGGGCAGAATTGCTCTCTGTCCATCACTTTGTCCAGTTATTCCACTTTTGTTTCTCATACGCCACCAAATACTGGCTCTTATCTCACTCAGTCATTGATTTAGCTCACTTGTCTTGTGCTGATCCACACCAGTTTAATACATTGTTTTGAGCAGGGGGAAGGGAAGCCCAAGTCAAATATATATTTATTTATATATATCCAGATTTGACATCTGTTAGCTCTTTGGGATCTTGAATTAGTCTTCTTTACACACAAGTTTTGATCTATTTGGTCTTGTTAGGATGACAATATTTTCCCTCTTCTGTTTACTGTGTGGTGGATTCCTCTAACAACTGCTTCATGCCAACTCAGGAAAGTAAATTACTTCTTGGAAGGCAGGGTGTTCAGAGATCTGCATGATGCTGATAGAGCAGAGACTGCAAACTGCACGGTACAGACTCATTTCAAAAGAGGTGCATGCAGGGGGGGTGTGGAAAAAAGTGGTATTTGCACTAATTTGTATTTTTTAATATTAAGTAACAGAAAAGCAAAAATGCAACAGAAAGCAAAAAAACAAACAACAAATAAGAGAATGTTTTCTATACCTATGTCTAGTGAACCCAAATTTGCTGGTTTAGTGGGAAAAGAAGAAACTGGGTTTATTTCCAGCACTGTACAGGTGTCAATCATATGTTCCCCTTATTTCACTTGGCTGGTCTCATAAAATATTGCTTTTAAAATTAATATTGACATTTAATGGCTATGGAAACAACTACCAGTATGTAGAAGATTAAATAAAGCAATAGAAAGAATGCACAGTAAATAAGTATGGCAAGATTCAGGTAACTATGATGTTCCAGTAAATAAAATGCAGAGCAGAATTTTCTGCTGTGTGCTAGTTCCTCAGCACTCTGACCTTGGTGCTGGATACTGCAGGTGTAGGTTAGTCTGTGTATTATCCATCATTCTCATGCGCACTTAGGAAAACTTGTCTCAGAAAAGAGACACATTTTAAGGTGTTTTTTTAATATTTTTTTTCTCCTGAGGCTTAAGTTATCCAGCACTATACTGACATTTATAACAGGTATAGAGATCTTGATATACAGGACCCAGCTCATGAGGGTACAGCAGATAAAACTCAGTGACTAGGCAATAAAATGGCAGATGAAATTTGGTTTGATCAAATGTGAAAATGGGGAGCATTTTCACATGGGAAAGAAACATTCTCTTTGATTTATCTTTGTGGGTGTGTTAACTAAAAGCCTTCTGCTCTTCTGTCTCCTTCCTGGGTCTGTGCAGAGCTGAGCTTCACCTACAGGAGCATTCAAGCCTTGCAGGTGGCTGTGCTCCACCCTGCAGCTGTGTTCTTCCTTACTGCTTGTAAAGGATAGGATCTAGCATTGCTGGAAGTCATTGGTTGTCTTTCTCTGAACTTCAGGATGTATCAGCTGAGGCCTCTACTGTCTGATCCAAAACTGACTGACTCTGGTGAGAATATTTGCCATCAATGAAAAGGGATTTGCAAATTCACAAAAAAAGAAAAAAGGAAGTAGAGGCTTTTAGGCGGATTTTGAAGATTAATTCCAATAGTAGAAGAAAAAATGTCTTATTGGATAGCTGAGGAGACACAAGCAGTATTTTTATGTCTGCTATGTCTTCTACCCACAGGTATTGTGCAGTAGTTGAACTACAAGTAAATGATTCATAAAGCTGAACTTTGCAAACAGAATTGCACTAGTACTAATAGCTTAATACAGGAATTTTCAAATCTTATTGCATTTACACATAAAATCCTGGACTCTGGGGAAAAAGCCATTGGCATTACATGAGTTTAAATTTATACTTCACTAAGTCTTCATGAAACTTACTTACGACACTTCTTTTTCTCCTTCAGACACCTTGGTAGGGCCTTTCAGTTTCACTGTCAGATTAGAGGGCAATAGCATTAGCAATATCAACCTCGGCTCTTAAATGAAATCCAGAGGGATTATATATAGATCTTCAGCATCTGAAGTGTGAATAGAAAGAGAACCGAATAAAGAAAACTGTAGCAACTTGTTTTTAGGAGAATGTGTTTTCAGACTTTCAAAGAACAAAACTTGAGTCTTTGAATTTCCTAAATGCCTGTGTTCAGTGCTAGATTTTTGACTGACTTTTTGTACTCACTACATCAAAATGGAATGTGTAAAATGTAAGTTGAATAAATGAGCGTTTCACACCTTCCTATGAGTCCCCAGCTGAGCATCCGTGTGATGAAGACAGGTTCAGCCTGTCTGCAGCATCTTGCAGACACTCAGTGCAGCTTGGCCAGCTCCAAGATGGAGTCCATGAGGATGCAGTGATGTAACAGTGCAGCTCTAGAAGCAGCTCACAAAGCTGCCCTAAATCACAACGTCTTTGGGTGAAGTCTGGCAGGTGTTCAGATAGTTTGAGTGCAGGTAAGACAAATACAGAGCTAGGAAAGAAATGCACAGACAGGTTTAAAAGTTAGATTAATGTTCAAGTCAAGGGGAATTTTACTTCATTTGCTTAAAAATCATTCATCTGAGGGATAGTGATTGGATGCAGCCTTCAATAAGGAATAAGATAATTTTCAGATAAGGAACTCTGTATCCATATACTGTGTTGTTTGGTCTCTGTTTTTGTGTTTGGACCATACCCTGAAATCCATGCTTGCTTTTTGCTTCATATCAGTTCCCAATCTATTATAAAACAGCACATTCCCACTGCTTCTTTTCAAGCTCTTGCTGACAGCTACAAGAATAGTTCAGAGCTGCTCTGAGCAAGTGATGCTTTTCAGAAGGAGTCTCTTTCTGTAGGAAGTTTAGCAGGAACTGAAGGCAGAATGTCCTTGTGTAGTTGCCCAGGAGAAAGGAGTATTGCTCTGCCAAACAAGTACAGTAATTCATGCAAAAAAAAAATTGCACAGATATTTTTGAAAATGTATGAAAAATATACGTGCAATATGTCACCTTTCCAGAAGTGGTGCCAGTGTACTGAGTTCTGGGCTTTTGTCTTCTGCAGAACGTCATCAATTAGAACAGCAAAAGCAAAATAAGGAAAAGCAAAAAGGGAGGGAAAAGAATGGGGAGAAGGCTGGTTTGTTTGTGGGTTGTTCTGGCTTTTCTTTTAATCTTAATGTTATACATGCCACTGTTCATAAGAGTCTGACTTCTCAAAGCTGCTTTGTGCTTTTCCCTGGTGTGGAGTATATGACCAGACACTTTGCTAAGAATTCACCTGTATGCAGCTGAATTGAGTTTTTCTTCATGTTGAGTTTAACCTAGTTGCAGTCATGGTACATGTTAATTACAACCTGACTACTGTGCCAGGTCTTGGCATGCTCTGCATGTGGGGGAATTCAGCTGGAGATGGTTCTCGTGTAGTTGATTTTCACAGTCTGGGTTTTTTTTTTTTATTTCTTCTGCAAGAGCACTCAACAGTTGGAGTGGGATGTGGAAAATTTTTTAGAAATTTTTGGAGCAAAGTTAATACCTGCAGAAAACATCCTACTGACAGAAGTTGTCCAGCCCTCTTGGAGTAGAGAAGACTCTAAAATTTTTATGAACTATGTCTAAGGTCTTTGACTTTCATAGAAGTTGTTTGATATTTAACTGGAAGCCCCTGGGTTTACAGAAAAGCCACAATTCTGTCTCCCATATATTCCAGTTAATTGGGTTATGAGCTATTACAATTTGCTGTTCCTCTTCCACGTTCTTGTATTCCCCAGGAAAATTATGGTATCCAGCCTAATTAATAGATGAACATGAAACACTCTGAAGGGCTAAAACTTAATTTAGCCGAAGTAGCAGCAGTACCTCTCCATGCTGCATGAAGCACACAGCACAGAGCCAGAGTAGCAATCCCAGTTTGAGGAGGAGCTGCTGGGCACTCTCATCATGCCTGTGTGCTTCCTGCTCAGTGCATGTGCCCTCACCAGGCTGACACCTGCAGGATCCTCCAGTGGCAGTGGGGAGAGCTGAACTGAAGGAAATAGCTGAGGAAATACAATTTTAACAGTATGATCTGATTGTTTAATAATATCTAACTTTGAAAAAAAAATCACAGTATTGTAAATTGAGAGGCAATGGATTTCTCAAAAGTTAGAAATTGCTAGAGTTCTCGTTGTCCACTGGACCTTAATTCTTGCCTCAGTGTTTCTGATCTAGTCTCTAACTCCATGGTGATATCCCATGTTAGTGGTGCTATTTACAGCAGAGAAGTTGCACAAAAAAACATAGTCAAGAAAGATTTCTTGGTCTCTCTAATTCTGGCATGTGCTAAGTTTCAATTGAGTGACTTTGCTATGTCCTTTAATGTAGCTATTTTTGTATGTGTGTGTGTATAAATTAAAAATAGCTCTATAGAAATAACTTTAAAACCCTGGAGTATTTAATAGCAAGCAATTCCTTTCTATAAAAAATTTATAACAACTTACAAAATGTAATCAACAGAGAATTGTGCTCCTGCTTTTGAATTCTTTAGGTGGTTTTAAAAATAATACTTTAATGATGTTGGAAATCACAGCACGAAGTTTTTTTTCCTATTGAATAGCTACTAAAGCAACTTATTCCAGCTGTATTAAAAATACTAAAATCCTACTGTTACTTGAGCTGTGGGAAAACACCTTCATTTGATGGGATAATTGCTTTGACTTACATAAACATAATTTATTTTTCTGAGATTTAATGATTAAACACCAAATGTTTTCAAAATGGGGTCCTAATTATGGACAGTTTCACTGTGCCTACAGGGGTGTTCATCTCAAGTCAGTTTATGAGAAATGTCAAATATTGGGATTTTATCTTTCCTTTTCTTGATGTTGCATTTTTATTTTCAGTGAGCAGTAAACACAGCAGTAAAGGCCCAATTTAAAGCTGTGAATAAAGATTTTTTTCAAAATAACGTTAAAAATCTTTAAATTGTAAAAGGATAATAGATTGTGGAATACAGCTTAAGATGCTGTTTAGATAGTAGACAAAACACCAAATCTTTTGCAACCAGATAAAACTTGATTTAAAGAACTTTACATAATCATTGGAGATGGTAAAAATGCTAACTGTTTTTAATAGTTTTAGGGAAATTAGGATCTGTTACCCTAACCAGTATTTCTCTAGGAAAATTGTAATGATGGGTTTTATTGAGGTATCAAAAGGTAAATGTTACTATGCAGTTTTAATTTCTTCATAACAAAGCTCAAAATTGGTGACCAGAATGAAAATAATAATTAAAACTATTTGAGCCCCAAAGTAATGTTTTGATCCAAGGCTAAATAAATAATTTATTTGCTAAAATCTCCTCATTAGACTCGCATGTCACAAGAGTACCATCTTTGTCAAACAGAGCAGTTGGGCAGAACAAATCCTGGCATTACACTCCAAGTCTTTGTGGAGAGCCACGGGGTGAATCTGTAGCAATATAACAGATTCCCACAGCTGTGTTGTCTGATTATAAAGTGTGCTGCAAAAATTATATTAACACTATTGTTTAAACAAGATAACATGATGAAGTTGTAATACAAAGTCAAATGTAGATAAGCAATACAAGTGTTCTTCTGACATAAAATATTGTATTTCCCTTCACAAGCACAGCTTTCTTACTTTTATGCCACACACATTTTTAAATAATGAATTTGAATGAATGAATGCTAATTATTGTAGATGAAATCAAGCCTCTAAAAGTTTAGAACTAGTTTTCAAGTAGAGCTTGTTGGTGTTAGTATGAGGGATATTTTAGGTAGTACTCCTTGTGCAGCTAAACTTTGTGGTGTTGCTGACATTTATGCCCTGTCATCTATTGCCTTCTTAATTCTATGAGCTCTGTGCTATACGTATCCGAGGTGGGTTAGAAAAATATGTTCAGCAGTCTTGACTTGTGTTAGGGTTCTGAGGAAATGCCTTATTTGTTGGCCTAAAGGAATGGTTGAACACCAAGATTTGACGAACTGGTCAAATCTTGCTCCTCTTACACTTCTATCTGGGAAAGGAAACTGTGCTTCAAGCCACAGACTTTAAAAAGCCCTCTCCTCAAATCTTGCTTGTTGTTCATTAAAAAAAGTAATAAAATCACAAAACCTCTCCAAAGGTTAAAGAATAAAGACATTTGTCTAGAATCATTGTCACCTCAGCACAATGTCCCTTAAAAACAGATTCACATTCTTTTTACAGGCTATTTCAACCTGAACATATGGTGAACAGGGTCCTGCTAATCTTTTGCTGGCTGCAGCACTTCACAGTGTATCAGTCGAACATGCTGCTGACTAGTCCTCCCAGGAGCATAGGAGTCTTTCTTATGAGGAAATTCTTACAAATTCTGTATTTTCATTACACAGTTACACTGTAATATACATACCTGATCAGACTGGTCCTGCCAAAAAATTATGATAATGAGTTTTTCTGCTCTTTTTTTTGTTTCTGCTCTTTGTGGGTAGCAAAGGCTTCTTTCATCTCACATTCCAGCAGACTAGTGTCCTGTTGCCAATATGAGCAAGATCAGGATTGTGTCACAGCTGTCCTTGGCCCTCGTTATCAGGCCCAAAATAACATCAGCACAATATGATAGTGGTGCCAAGATTGTAGCAAGCTATAATGACATATGTTTTGTTGGGAAATTGATGCTGTGACTCTGAATAAGAATGATAATAATAGTTGTCTGGATAGTGCTGGTGGTGGTTGCACAGCAGAGAATTGCTGTTCTACGTCCTTCAGAACTCCTTGGGTATATAACTAGCTTGTCACTGTTGGGATGCTGGTTTGCATTCAGAAATTTCCTTATCAAATGCAAAACCAGTGTGAGTGTTTGTAAATAGAATCTAGGCCAGTTCCTGGTGGCATCATCACGAAACCAAATCTCACTGGCAGAGCTGGTACAGATAACAGCCTTTGGAGGAAGGTTTCCGTGTATGATGGTGGACAATGAAAACCCTGTGTGTTGCTTAAAATTAATATATAAATATTAAAAAATTATTGCAAGTCTTCTGCTGCCCTGAAAAGACAAGTAGAGAGAATGCATTCACCAGTCTGTGTTGACTCGACTGCCAATGGAGAACGGCTCTTATTTTGTAGTTTATCTCAAAGAATATTGCATTTCTGGTCTGCTCTTCCAATGTGTTCCCAAGTTCATTCTGTGCAACTGTTCAGTGTGGATGAGCAAGGTTTCCAATCTGACTTGATATAAATCTTCTCGAACACTAGCTTCTACTCAGCTTGGAAAACCAGGAAAGTACTCACTGGACTTTCTACTTGCCAGGGGTGTTTCCTGCATGCTTCCTTACTGCACAGAGCAGCACTGGCTAACATATCTCCAACACTGCATGGAAGCTTTTAGTTTGCTCATAAACCATTTGCCCTCCTGCATGCCAAAAGTCAAAAGGAAAAAAGCTTAAGAATTTTACATCAGAGGGTATTTGAAGAATAGTATATCACACAGCTAGTGTATCTTGGCTACCATCCCTCTCCTGGATTATTTTAGTGGCTGTGCCTAGTCCTTGACTAGCTCTGCCACATTTTTATGGTTTATCATAATAAAAATGTGTCTATTGCCTCTATCCAGAATTTAGAGGGTATATTTAGGGATAATGCATAAAACCAGAAGCAAGTTAGTTCATATTAGAAATAATGTAAAAGCCATCTTTATTGTGTTGTGACAAGTATTTTCCATGCAACAGGGCCTCCTGGGAGCCCTGGTGTGCAATTTATGCAGTCCCAAAGCTAAGCCTGACACTTCCAACCTTTCCCAGGGGAGAACAATCTCTGGGTTGAGTAAGGCAGCAAGGTATTTGCAGACTGAGTGTAACCAAAGGTCCTAGTCACTTCTGATAGGAACACTTAATGACTTGGTATGTAAATAAGCTTTATATGTTCTTTTTTTTTCCCCCTCCACTTTCCTGCATTTTCTAGGTTTTGTTGGTTTCAGAATTTATTATAA
Organism: Hemiprocne comata; assembly: GCA_020745705.1. Lineage (NCBI taxonomy): Eukaryota > Metazoa > Chordata > Aves > Apodiformes > Apodidae > Hemiprocne > Hemiprocne comata. The sequence continues at coordinate 11,805,992 of CM036600.1, forward strand.
AGTCATTGAGAACAAGATGGAACGTTTTTCTTTCTGGTCAAGTATTAAAAAATACCTTAGTTCACAATAAAAAAACTTTCAAAGGAATTTTAAAAACTAAATTAAAACCCCCAAACTTGTCAGTTACTTCTTTTCAGGCAGTGATTAACTGTAATGGGCTTTTCATACACTGAGTCTTAGGACGAATACTTGAAGAAGGGGGATGAAGCTGGATAAAATATGTCAGTTAGATTAGAAAGAATCTTCCTGGGTTTCATTCTACACTTCTGTGTAATTCTTGCAGGAAATGTATTAATGAAAACCAGGAACTTTCTGACCTGGCAGAGATGTGTAATAGAGAAATAATTAACAAGGATCCTTATCCTGGGTCCCTATCCTCAGCTCTGGTAAATTGGTATGGCTCTGTCAAAGTTGGATGAAATCATAACTCCTGAGGATCTGCTCTTCATGCTTTGCTTACTTGGTGCAGCTGTGTTTTGTCTTTTTAAAACAACAAGGAAGCAACTTATTAGTCAAATGAATATTTTTAATATTTATATTGTTCCCTTCTTTAAACAACGGACTAAATAAAAAACAAATGTCCAAAGTAGCAAAATAGAACACGCAAGATATTAGTAAACTCAGAGAGAAGAAGAATGTCTCGTTAGCAGTTGTTCTCCTTTCCTTTTACTGTCCAAAATGAAACATCTCAGATGTGATGTGGATGGGGCTATAAAGTCCCCAGACCAGGATGCTGACCTGGGATCCATTAGACTTAGTGCTGCATAAATCCTTCAAGAATGTTTATTGTGGGAAATAGTCCTTCTCTGTAAAATGTTTAATTTGAGCCTAATTATTGATACAGGATGAAATGAAGTTGAGGATATTGCACCAGGATCACTACATCAACAGTTCTATTTCTAAAGCTGCCAGATTTTTAATAGGAGCATATCTGAAACATACATTACAGGGTTACTATGCACAAATTCATGGCTTAGTTCCAAGGCAGATTACTTCTCCCAACATCTGTATCTTTCTTCTCGTATAATGTAACAACAAAACATTAATCATGTGAGTATCAATATTTAATGATTATGTGGCTTCTGCCTGCAAAGCGCTTTAGAGATAAAAAATGCTCTATAAATCTAAATGTAAGATATTTACTCTTTGCCTTATCTTAGTTGGATACAGAATGGCTGAGGAACCAGTTCATGTTATCTGGAAAGGCAGGTACCTGATAGTGCTGATATGAGGTGCACGATACCCACTCCAAATTTGCTGAGCTCTATGACAGCCTTTTCATCCACTTACCCTGCTTTGGAAGTTGGCATTATAGAAACATTTGTATGGTAATGAGTACACAGATCAAACCTCAAAATATACTAATTAGGTTAAAACTAGGATTGGGAACATTTGGCCAGCTAATTAAAATGTCATAACTTGTGCTGCAGATACCATTGTTACCTCACGCAATTATATAAATGAAGATTTACTGTCTAATGAGGGACCAAGGAAAGAGGATGGCAGTAGAAAAAAGCCAGTCAAGCACAAGTTTTTCCTGGCTATTAGCATTAATAAAAAAATCAATATGGCACTTTTTAAGTGATAAGTGACTCTCAGTCACCTTTTCTTAATTACCTCATTTTTATGAGGAGTTTATTTTGGACAGGTTAACAAGAGTAAATGGCAACTTATGAAAGGGTTGCTGAATGATTAAGAGGCTTGAGTACCGAGCACTCAGCTGATTCTGGCCATAAACAATTACAGGATGAGATGAAATCAAAAGGAAAATGGTTGTTTCTCCTGGGTCTCATTTGCTCCTTTTACTTTCTGAATCTGTGTTATGGGAACTGTTCAGTTTAACTAAAAGATGGAGTGTAGAAAAAGTTTATTCCTTAGGTGTCATTTTTGTCAATGGAATTCTTGGTTGTCTGCTGGCACTTGGCCCTTTTCTCAGCTGTTAGAAAATTTGGGGGAGGAAATATCCAACTCCTATGTTTTGGGAGAAGTTTTATTCAGTAGAATCCTAGACTTTGCCGTGTAAAAGAGGTCATGTTTTCCCTTAAAACTCTCTGTTTAAGAACCTTTCCCTATTTAAAAACTTTGTGTCAAACTTTAAGTGGCTGCTTGTGCAGAGTTTTCAGGCACACGGTTGCCTGGATTGGTGAACGTCCAAAAGCTTGACAAAGCACAGTCCAAATGATAGGAGGGAAGATTACAGCTCAGAAGAGGAGCTGGTAGCCCCAAAGTCAAAACTGGTAGGGTGGGAATATCTGAACACTGCAGATTACAGGAATAAAAAAAAAAAAAATGTAATGTAGTTCAGTAGGAGAAGACCAGGGTTGCCTTGGAAGGCTGGGGGGCAGGTTGTGACTCCCTGTTTTTCCTACCACCAGTGAGCTTGAACTGTGGCTGTCCAGAGAAGAAGAGGGGCTGTTTGGTGGAGACTGGTGCAAACCACTGCCACCTTTACGGCAAGACATCAGCTGACATAGGTGTGACAGCAGGCAGCTGTGCTCTGGCAGGTGAATGGAGGAGGGTATTCAGACAAGTCTGCCATGAGTAAAAGCACAGGTTATTTTTCTCCTACGTGTGAATGGAAAGAAAATCATCATTTGATGAAACCATATTGAGGTTCATTTTAACCTGACAAATAGGGAAACATGAGAAGAGAAGGCAGATATGGTATTTTTAGTGTATTTAAACTGGCATGGATTAAAAATAGTCTAAAATTTACTGGATGACATAATTTCCTTTTGATTTGCAGACAGATGTAATAGCTACGCTCTCTCCAAGGTCTTGGGAGATTAGCAAGGATAGTGGGGAAAACCTGTCCAAGCACCTCAGTGCACTCCTGCTGAAGGCAATGGGGAAGAGTAGCACCCCAAGTTGGTGCACTCTCATTGTCAAATACCCAGAGTATTTTGAATGCTGGATGCTGACTACTGTCTGCTTGGATCAAGGACTGATGCTACTCAGTTATAATTAGCTTCAGGCTCTTCTCCAGGCTCAGAACTCAGTGCTCTAGGTGTAGGAGGCAAAACAATTACTAAGAATGCAGGAGGCTTCTATTTAAATCTATTTACATAATTTTCGATGTTTTTCTTAAAATATTTCGGTGTGATTGAAGAAATCTTTCCTGGATTGTCCTTTGCTAGAGCTATCTTGACAATTTTACTGGAAAGTTAACTTTTAAGCAAAAAGAGAAGGACTTACTGTGTGGCACTGGGCTGGTAGGGGTCAGACCCGTTCCCTGGAGGCAAGTGAGCAGATGTGGAATGGCCCTTCCTTGGGTGCCAGCATGAGTGGGAACAATGCCTGCCCATGCTCCTCCTCACCAGTGTTTCCCCCATCCAACCTAAGTATTCCTTGTGCCATTAAGTAATTTCCTCCTTGACTAGGACAACTTTGAAAAATAGATTTGATTTTTGAAAAGCTGGGATCCTGTGGGAAAAGGTCTGTCATTTAGTTACATTGAAAGGGAGAAGAAAGGAATGTAGCATCGCTAATGAGGTGTGTGGCACTGTGGACCAATTAGCAACTAAAATACCTCAATAACTTTCACTTGGATTTCTACTCAAACTTAATAATTTGTCACATCTTCTGAACAGTAAGCTGCATTAACCTCATCGAAGCAGTGTATTCTCTTGTCATCTTTGATGCCTGTTAAACACCAATATACTGTGCAGTTCTGGTGTGTTGAGGCTTTAGACTTGATGACTGGTTCATTCAGAGATACTATTTTTAAAAAGGTCTTTGCTATGATTTCTAGTAGGCAGTGCTTCTGAACCAGCCCTCAGAAAATGTACATTTTGTAAGGGAATTTTTTTGTTATAAGCTGATGTTGGCCAAAAAGTAAAATTAAGAGAGTTCGGGTGACGGATAAGAGAAAAAAAAATAAAAATCTACCTCTTGTTCATTGATGGATGTTCAAAGTGTAGTTATGGGACAAAAAAGGACACATTTGGGATTCAATTCAGACTCAGGGTTAGAAACGCTCTTTTCTAATCAGAAGCATACAGGTGAGAGACATACTTTGTGTCTTTTATGCCTACCATCAGAACAGATTCAGGTGCATGCATAATGCATGAGGCAAGCACCAGAGCTGATGCAGAATAATCCATAAAATAGGAAGCTGATGTTATGAATAATTAAAGCACAAACACTCAGAAACACCTGCATGCAGCTAATAGCGTGGGTTGGACTTGGCCTGCAAAAGAGGTAGAAACATAGAATTGAAACTGTCCCTCCTCCCACTTGGGCATACCCTGGACTGCGTGCTGAGCACACTGCAAGGCACAGCTGCTGGAGATCCCTCTGGATTTCCAGACCCCTCTTTGGGAAGTGAGTGAACATTGTGACTTTCCTCTTACACAGCTGCAGAGAGACCGTGGTACCTGTTTTCTTCCAAGAGAAATTACCATCATGTTTCCTTGTTATAATATTGAAAAGGCTGAACTTTCAGTTTCCTGATAAGTAAATGCCAGTTTTGTTTAGAGACAGCAAACAAAGATGAAATATTTAGTTTTTATCCATAATGTACCCTCTAAGTAACAGTGCCTACAACAACACAAAATCTGTGACAAACTTTCACAGATCCCTTGATGCCTTTAAGTGAAGCCAAAGGTTTTTTAACTTCTACGGGGTGAATAACTTCTTAAGTTCCCTTCAGAGAAGTCTAAGCAAGACTTGAGCTAACCATATCAGCAGAAGAGAAGGTCATTTAAATTATTACTGCTTTTATGGCTTACACACTAACCCACTCGTGTGGTGTTAGTAATCTTACCTAATATTTGGGTCTGTTGCAGCAGGCATTGCTCAAAGACCACAGGAAAACATCCTGTCCTAAGAGGTTTTTTCTAAATAGAGGGGACAAATAGTGCTATCTTTTTTGAAGTTTAAGTGGCCATCTTTTTTAAGTTGAGTAGAGCTGGGGGAAATGTAAATGTTCATAGCAGAGATTGAATGCACTTCTACCTGAAGCAGGGAGAAAAAGGCTCTCTCATTTTAGGGAGAGTTTGCAAAAAGTTTTTAAATTTATATCTCTGTTAGAGTGATTTGAATGTAATGGCAAATGGTCTCTGAACTGTGGTTTATTTTTTTTGTGACTGTGCACATATCAAACTACAATATACTGGTTTTCATACTGTGGCTCTTATGAAGGAGTTCTAGCTGTGTGCAGAGCAATCTTAGATCTTTGTTATTTAAAATATCTTCTTTGGTTTGATGTGTTGGTTCCTAAGGAAAGTCTGCCTGTACTCTGATTTCATGGAGAGACACTACATATTACTGAAAAACACAGAGCTTTAAAGCTTAAAAAAAAATCACAATGCTCTTGCTGGATCACACAGAGAGCGTGGGCTGAGTGCTCAAGGGATTAGGTGGATGTGGTATAGATGAAACAAGGCAAGCTGGACCCTGGGGTCTCTGAGTCTGAATCAGCTGAAGAGAAAAAGCTCCAAGAGTCCAACAAAACCAGTACTTACAGTGACAGTTTGGATGGCATATCTGTTTACAAGAGAGATGCTATTCCTGTGGTTTTGAAACTATGAATCAGTTTCTAGTTTTGCCATAGAGTCGCTGTCTGGTACTGTTGCATCTGCTTACATTCTCTGTTTCTCAATTGATAGACCTGAAATGTGTTCCTTTTTGAATTAGGCTATAGCAATTAGACAAAAAGAGAAGTCATTTTTCAGTTAATTCTAGAATTGGGACAACAGCCTCTTTGGAAAATGCTGCCTTTAAGAAAATCCTACTCACATGAGCCTGTCAAAGCACAAAATGATTATGTGCAGCTTATTTTGCAGAACCAAAATTCTGAAATACTTTCAGTGGCTTGTGTCTTGGGTCAGGCAACAAATCACCATCTGTCCTTATCTCTTCACGTTAGAGTAAACGCTCAAATATTTTAGCATGATTTATTACTAGGAAATAGTCATTGACTCTTTCTTCCCCTGCACTTAGAAGCCACTAGATTCTGGGATACAGTGCGTTCTCCACAGACCTCAGCCTTTAATAAGGCAGACCTTGAGACCTGTAGAAAACCTTCAGATACTCTCAACTATGCTGTTTAAAGAAAAAACAAAATCCAACAACAACCTTAAAACCAAAAATCCTGTATATTATTATGGAGGAAGTTGAACTATCTCTAAGCTCCAACCTTGATTTTTCAGTTCAGAGTCATTGCTCTCAGTGGCAAATAAGAATTCTTCATAACTATGGCACTCCTCTTCCCCTACACTAGAAAGAAATGAGCTGCAGTGGCACTGGGGCATGGACAATACTATGCATCCAGCATCTTTCTCACTGGCAGGTTAAGGTATGATTTTGATTGTCAAGACCTTTACTGTTATTCAAATTATTTCCCTAGGGAGCAAATTTCCTGCTAGTTCTGGCCCCCTGAGAGTTAGGATCAGATTTTAAAGTGTAGGTTCAGGCTTCCTTTGCCATAATATCTTTTGACTTTGGGCTGTTAGAAAAGTGTTCCTTCACAGACTGCCATAGCACTTTGCAGGTTTCCTGAGAGCTGAACTGATAGATAAGAGGTTCTTCACATAAAGCCTACATTTTAAAAAAATAATTGCCAAGTACTTCTTATAATAGGCAGTAAATTAATGTAAACTAAATTACAAAATATAATCACCATCATCCAGTCACAGGAAATGACTATACACAAATATACATCCTGACAAGAATAAGGTTGTGGAAAATTATTTTTCTAAAAATACTTTAGTCTTGAAGTTTGTTTTTAATTATGGCTTTACATCAATTTCAATAACTTTTTATCTCCAAACCTGCTTTAAAAAGGACCAATGTGTACTGATGAATTCTGCTGTAAGCGCTTTAATATTAAAAAGTAATTGCTGTACACATACAGCAACTGCTGGAGGAACAGATAAAATGAGCATGTTTGTGAATGATTTGGTCCTCTTTCAGTAAAGAATTGAAAAATGACATGTTGTAGTCCGGTGACCTCTGAGAATGTATCTGCATGCCAAGAAAAGCCATGCTTATTTTAACTTTCACAACCACACTTCTCACAATATCTACATGGTCAAACTGCTCATACGGTTGATGGATATTCTAATGATCTCTCCTTCACATTGTTGTTTATGTGCAGTGACCTCAAATCATTGGAGGTACCTCCTATTAACGTCTGAGATCCTAAGAGATGGGTCTCTTGGCGAGGCATTTTGTTCGAGGGACCCACAAACCTGCTGCAGCTGAAACCTTGTCTATAACCTCCTGTTCTGATACTAACTTGTGCACATGGTTCCAAAAGAGACCTTGCCAAATCATTAAATGGATCCTGCAGAGCACTGAATTTTAATTGCTCTGGGGATACTAAGAGAGAACAGCATCGATTGACTAACTTTATGTAATTTTATTCAGAGTTGTTAATCTAATATATAATTAAGGTACTTTATTTTATTTTTTTTATGATATCTCTTCAATTTCATCAAAGATACTTTAAATGTCCCTTTCCCAATAATTTTCATGCATGAAAAGGAAATTAGGAACATCACCTTGAACTGAAATGTTTTCTCTCTGGAGCCAATTTTTCAAACATGGTAGTTTCAGACAGCTAAATTCAGAATTAGCCAAAAAATAAGTGGTGGGGAGATACAGCAGACCTGAAAGGAATGAGCCTGACTGTTCATGGCAAAGAAGATTGTGTGAGAAGAGGTAGGATTAGCTAGCTTTGTGCAGTATGGGTTCTTTTTGTCTGACGTAAGCCTTTCCTCATAAAAATCCCTTTGCAAATGAAGGTAACTTAGTGAGATATAGAGTAGCCTAAAGAAGGAAAGTTAAAATAGAACAGGCATGGAATCGAGTCAAGGTGGTGGGATGCTCTCCTGAGAGTGAGATGGCAAGTGAGAGAGATGCAGAAGTACTTTGAAATAACAGCATCCTGGCAAAACTGCTGTCTGTCACAGATTGTGATCCTGTGAAAAAGTGAATTTTAACATTAGTGTCAGTGGATCAGGATTTATCATCTCCACCTGTGTGCGTCCCTATGTCTCTAAGACTGGGGCTTGGGATGGGGACAGAGCAGACTAGAGACAACTGGAAGAATTTCATTTTTCCTTGTGTGACCTGAATTGGAAAATGTTAGCTTTGAATTTTTTTTCACAAGCAGACTTTGCAGACTGAGGCAATATGGTTTTTTATCCAGGAAGAGAAAGAGCTGATCGAGTAGCTTAACGGAGTATGTCTTCTAGCCTTGGAATTTTTCTACTGAAAAAATGTATTACTGGATGCTTTTGGAATAAAAATTACTGTTGTGGTGCATATGTCATGGCTGGTTACCACATTACATGAGATCTGTCCTGGGTTGAGCCAGGATTAAAGATCTACCATCAGTTTTTAATGAAAAGTTATAAAAGAATATAAATTTCAAACCATGTTCCAGGGAGGATATTTTCCTGAGTTAACTATAGTAAAGGAAACTGAAGTGTCAGGGAGAGTGAATTTGAAGAGTGGATACAAAGCCAAAGAGCCACTTCTAGCCAGACTGACTGGGGGAAAGGACATATTTTGCATTGCCTGTGGCAAGAATAAAATATGAGGTCAAATCCCATGGGACGAAATGCTGAAGAGCCATTAAGAATTGAATGTTACCTGACAAACACATAGCTGGCATAAGGTGAGCAACAAATAATGAGAAGATTGGCAAATACAAGTTATTAATGGTTCTCGTGCGCTAACTAAAGGTAGAGATAAGAGTACTACATATATAGCAATAACCTTTAGTAAGAAGGATCTAGTCTGTAAATAACCAAACAAATTCAACAGCATTAAGTACTGCATTTGAAGTAGGGAATGGTGACCAACACATGCAAAATCAAAACTTGGTTAGCCATGTCAGTTGTCTCATTGTGTCAGTTAATACTTTTGTCAATGTATAGAAAATACCCTGATCGGATGTTTTGGTAATCAGGACATTGATTTAAGATACATAAAAGGAGTTATTGAAAATCAATATATTATTTAAAGACCAACTTGGAATTATTTGAATTTACTTAAATGTGTCAGTGAATGTAGCTTACTTTTAAACATGATTGAAAGAGTAATTTCAAGAATCAGTATCAAAGATATGATGCTGTGCAATCCTGATCAGTTAAATACCCATAAGGAAAAACCCAAGCTGTGGGTACAGTTAGTATCTAGAAAGGCTTGTCTTGTAGGAAGGGTTATTGAAATTCCTCTGGGCATCCTCAGCATGCCTCTGATGTGTGGCATTCAATTCCAAAACCTTTCTAGTTTGTCTCCACTAAGATGTGTCCCTGATGACCAGACATGCTAAGATTTAAAAATCAGCCTTGGACAAAAGTAAAACTAATGTCGAAACACCAGGAACAGCAAACTGAGTCTTGCAGTTCCTACGATGAGTGTAGTAGTGCACTACCAGTAATGCTTCCTATGGAAATTTCAAATTATATTTATATATAGAACTGTTAATTATTAGCTTTTTCTCTAATCTTTTAAGTCGTCATGTTTTTTTGATCACAGACTTCGAAGCAACGTTACTAGGCAGTGTTCGGTCTCTTGCTTAATTAATAAAAGTTGATTGAAGTTTGTGCTGCAAGTACAGTGAAAATGTCATAAGAGAAAAGATGTTATTTACTACATATCAGCATCTTGGGCAAACAGGCAAGATGTAAAAAATACGAGAGTTTCCAGCATCTGCAAATCAGGAGGAAAATTAGCAGAATGCAGCCTGAGCTGGGTACATCTGTGTGCATTTGTATTACATGTTCTTAAAGACTATTACAATAAAATGCTTCAAATTACTGGTTATTTTTATGGTCCACAAGCCTCAACAAACATCCAAGAGAGTAAATGTGTTTTTCAAGACAAGGGTGGCACACTCACATAGCACAGATTTCATTTTTGTAGAAAGAGATGAGCTTAGTAACACTAATTTCATCTACTGAATGGATAGCATACAGGAATATTTGTTTACTGCAAAATTTCCTGTAGCTCCTGGCTCTGTTACTCTTGGATGCAGCATTCCAGGGTACAGGTCTTTTCCAACTTCTCTTCCAAACTCTAATGAGGCAAACTGCACACAGGAGAATCTTCTAGTTTAACATATATCATATTTTTCCTGAAACAAGAAAAGGAAACAAAACCAATACCCTGGGCTCTAAAACAGTCATGCCATGAAATCAGTTTTGTAAATGTCAAGACATTAGACTGGAATTTTCCAGGGAGTCTAAGAGCATTAGCAGCTCAAATCCCATTGAAAACCTACCCTGTATACCCTGGACAAATTACAGACACAGGTCTGTAAAACCAGCTGCCCTGGCAATATGGACTATCCCTTGGAGGGAAGCCTTTGAGCTGAGGTCAGCCTTGGTATGGAGTTGCAGGGAGGGGAACTAGCACCTCTCCAGAGTGACAGGAGACTTTCTGAGTGCCCTTCTGGATAGTGCTGGATGAATGCAGGGATATTAATGTTGCTAAGATTGTTGCAATGGGCAAGTGGATGAGCAAAGTATCTGTTGTCTTTGGAAAGGTGATGTACAATGGGTGTACGCACACGTGCATTTAAAAACAAGAACTTTGTCACAAAATGTTGCTTCTAAACCTGTAACTAATTTATCTGATCTCCATTACTTTTAAAAACATATTTAGAAAAAATGCTTCTAAAACTGTTAACGTGAGTAATGAGCTTGTTCTTGAGGTTTACGTTACTGTGGCATCCTCTTCAACATTTAATCTGTTCTGAAGTAATTTTTTTAAATTTCTGCTATAAGATCCTATGTGTGCTGAGTAATGAAGAGGCAAAGTTGCTCTTTGTGCGTAGTGAATGTTTTATAAAAGATGTTAAATGTAATGTACAAAGGCAGAGTACAGTGGTAGCTGTAGTGTAAAAAAATTAGCAGATTATACAACTGTCAAAGTAACTAAATACAGTATGATATAAATTAAGGCTTAGTTGAGTGCAAAATAGGAGTTCAGGTATTTGGTTGGTTGGTTGTAACTAGAATATCCAACTGTTGTCAGGTAACTATTTCAGCATAAAGGGCATCAGTTACATCTGTGAGGTTAAGAGAACAGAAATTTTGTTCATGGGAATGTGGCCTAAGTTCTCAACATAAATAAAAAGTACCACCTTTCCTTCATAACAAACCTTTTTCTTCTGGATCTTAAGCTTATGTAAATGGGTGTAAATCGAAGGAAGCCAAGTATATATTCTAAGGACAGAGAGTTGGATGTGAGGAATGGGGACACAGAGTGTTTCTGTCACCAGCTTTAGCCCCCTGCCCTTACAAGCAAGCTTGGCATGTCTCGCTGTTAACAAATTTCTCAAGCTCTATCCTAAGGTGTTTCTTCTTTTCACTGTCCGGATTTCTAAAGCTGTACAATCCTGGTGGGCAGAAACCTATTTCCTATGCCAATATTTTCCTCCAGCTGTGATCATCTTCATAGCCTTTGCTTTGCCAACTTTGCTGTTCATATAAGTCAGGATCTGGTTTCTTCTGGTTGCCACTTTCTCCTCTCTAACTGTAACAATGGGGTCTAATCTTTCTTGATGTCAAAAACATCAGTATTGATATGATGCTGTAATATCTACTTAGCCTGAATATTGTGATTTGTAATAATACTTTGTGGCTTTTTTGAATGGTTTTGTTAATGCTCTAGGCATACCTGTGAATGACACAATCCTTGTGAAGAACACCAGCCCAGTGAAAAGTGCATTGGCACAGGCAATCACAGAAGTTTTGATTTTGGATTGCAAACTCATAGCATTTTACTACAGTAAGAATTATACTAACAGAGCTAGATACAACCTCTTCTTAGAAGCTGACATTGATTATAATGAAACAGTCTTTTGTGGTTTTCCTGTTCTTCACGGCAAAGAAAATAATTAATATTCCAATGGAAGCTGAGAGGAATACTGTGTGGAATTAGGAGAGGTATGAATGGGAAGAATTAACAATGGGGAGATGATTCATTATTGCATTGGAAGTTCAAAGAATTTACATTATGTCTGACTAGAGGAGATGGCTGTCAGACTGCACCTGGAAAGCTTTTCTTTTCTGGTATTTCATGACTTTGGAGTGCATGCCAGTTGTGTTTTCTAATACACAGGATAAAAATTTAGATCATTCAGTACATAGTTCTGTAGCATTCCCAGATGCTTATAAAATATTTTAGTTGAACACGGGAATAGATTAACTATTTGCAAAGCACATGAAAGTCAATAAGAATTTGAGTGACAGTCAGCATAGATACTACCAGAACAATGGGTCTTCAAACCTGTTTAACTTCCTACTATAACAAGAAGGCAGCAGCTGTTACATCTCTTAAGTATTTTGATACTGTCTCCTGTGACATCTTGTAAGCAAGACAAAATAACATGGTTTGATAACAGTGAAGTTAGATGGAATCGGAACTTATTGGGAAATGAATCTCAGAGAACAACTATCAGTGATTCACTGTCAGAATGGAAAGGCTGTAAGATACGAGTTACCTGGTGGGCTGCCCTGGTACCTCTCAATATTCTCATTAGCAGCCTGGAGCAAAAACCAGAGTCTGTTTATTACATCTGCAGGTGATATTATTAATATGAGGGCTTGTATGAAGAAGGTTTAGCATTTAGAAAAAGGCTTGATGCATCAGAGAACTAGTTTGCAATTCTGAAAAGACAAATAAAAAGAGCTAGACTTGGATAGGAATTAGTATCTGTGCCACAGGCTGGGGAATAGCAGGTTAGGCAGGAGCTCTGGGGAAGATGATACGAAGGTCAGTCCTTGAGCGAAGTATAGCTATGAGGGGACCACTGGGGTCTTACTAGTAAAGCTTATACTGGGAATTTCAAGTAGGAAATTACATCTATAATCACTCTTTTTTCTCCAGCCAGTGCTAAGGTCTTAGTGCTGGAGTACTCTGTCCATTTTTGGTCCTGGTCTATCAAAACGTGTGAACTGGCTAGAATGTTCAGAGGAGACCATATTATTTGATTCCCTGAAATGAAATTCTGGCAGTACTAGGAAGAAGAGTTGAAAAATGTCCAACACACCATTCACATGAAATTAAGCAGCTACACTTAGGAAGCATCATCAGATTTGCAACCATGAAGTTATAACAAACACTGGAGGAAATAGGTGCTTCTCGTGGTGGTACATCACCTCAGTCATGAAAAAAGGACATTGGTTAAAGGGATAGTAGCTGTATACCCAGTTCTTTAGCAAATACTGCCTTAAATAAATTCCTCTTTGTCAACTGTTTCAGAAAATAATTTTGCTCAGACCTAACCTTCCAGGAAAAAAAGACTAAGAGTTTTAAGCTGACTTTTGCATCAAGTGTTTAAGTAGTAAGGCTGAGGGAAATGTTTCTAAAAGATATAAGGACTCTCACACCTCAGGATGACTAAATTTTCTAAATCAAAGAAACTTAAGATTCCTGTGTTACCTATTCGGGGCAAACATTAAACGGTAAACATTGCTCTTGCCTGGGCACAGCCACGTGTAGCTGAAAATCAGCCATGCTCTTCACCACTTTCATTTCTGAAGCTTATTTGTTTCAAGCTGATGAGCTGCTCATTATTTTTACTGTATTACTTCCTGATGCTGATTATTTGCTTGAATTTTGAGTTTTCTTATTCACTTTTATTTGTAGCATAAATTCTAAGAGTCTTTACCTGGGGCTTAAATTACTATTTCAAGAGATTTTCTTGCTTGTTTTTCAAGACAAGTTTTTTAGACTCGCTATTGACGAGGGAGTCAAACATATGCTCAAGCCATATGGTTGGTTGTAAACCTGTACCAAAGTCTTTGTCCTGCTCCACCTAAGAGTGGACACAACTGTGTTCTTCAAAGGTAACATCATAACAAAACTATTCCCCTGGTCACAGTAGATAGGGTTTATAAAACACATGCTTGTTCCCTGCATTCCTTCCTCAGCTGAGTGGTCAGTTTCCATAGAGAAGCACCTGCAGCAACTCCATGAATTTGAATCCAGTGGCTCTTAGAGAGCCACTTTAAGTATATCTAAGCTCACTGAGACTTTAGATATGGACCGGTAACCTGCATCTCAAAAGCACAACCTCCTTTGCAATCTCTCTACATGCTGAAAAATACTTAATTCTCAGAGTTACCAGGTAGAGTTAGATATATCTAGCTAGTGGGAACATGACCATAAAAGATGAAATGCTTTGGCTGTTCAGTGCTGTTCCCCTGCGGGTACTATGGCTGAGGGCAGGTGAATTGTGGCCAGTGCTTAACTGCAATGATTGTAGCATTTACCAAGTGTGTATTTATTTGTATTATCTATAGTGGGGTCTGGATTGGGCTCTCTGGGCTAGAACCACAAATGGGTTAGGGGCAGTAATGCTGACTGTGTTATTTCTCATTTTTAGCTTTGTATAGGTAAGACTGGTTAGGCTATAGGGCAAAATCAGGTTTCCGAAGAACTTCTGTGAGTGTGGGACTTAGATTTAATTTAACAGTATGATTTTATTCATGCTCTGCATGATACTTGTTGACAACCATTGACAATTTTGGGAAGTGACAAAGTAGTTTAAGTGCAAAGGAACCAGGAGGCTCCTCCAATATTTGCAGAAGTAGAGTTCTTTGCAGGAGGTAACTGAGGGCCTTGCTGAAGGCCATGGTAGTATGGTTATGGATTGCAGAGTTTAATCTGTCTGTTTTCACACATTATGAACCAACTACAGACCTGTCCTACTGACCTTTTCTTGTTTATATGAGAGAATTTAAAAAAAAAAAAAAAAAGGAAAATAAAAATCCAGGAATGCTTTCTAGCATAAGGAATAAAGTAGTAGAAAAGGTGGTCCTTTTCCTGTCTCTGTCACTGGCTTGCTGTGCAGCCCGGGATAAATAATATTTTTCTCTCTGTGCTCTGTATTACCTCCTGATAGTTGGCTCTTTAAAAGAGCAGGATCCTGGGAGCAGGGTCAGTGTGTGCTTCTATAAGGCAGACCCTGTGAAACCTGCATTTGAATTTTGCACTGAAGTAGCACACATGAATAGTGCACTCCATTACCCTTGTTTGCAAAAAGACTCATAAGTCAGAAAAGCAACAGACATTAAACTGGGAAATATGCATTGAAGCAAACATTTGTATTTCTCAGACATTAACTAGGCAATATTACCACATGAGAGTGAAGTTATAGTTGACAAAAATACAGACTTTTAAATATAGTTAAATATTGCAATAAACTCTCTAAATTAGGGTGGTAGAAATTTAAATGGAACTTGCTTGTTTTTCTTGGTCTGGTGAACTTTGTAGTCTGACGTTTCTTTAAAAATATTGGAACTATGGCAGGCAAAAGGATAGCACTGCTCTGAATAAAAACAGTCATTGTTCCCCAATGAGGTTTTGTTGTCAAGAAGCTTGGAAAGAGAAAATTTAGGAAAGGACAGAGGGAAGACATGATTACAGAGGTAAAAAAAAAAAAGGGGGACTAGGGTTGTTACCAGAAATTATTTCAGCCATTGTATATAGCAGAAACAACATTTCCTGTGTTACTTACAGAATTTCCTCCTAAATGGTTCATTATTTTATTGTTCTTTTATTATTATTGCTGCAAGGTTTGTTGGTGTCGTGAATCCACCAGGTGAGGTGTCTTGTCAAAGCAGTTCACCTGTGTTCCTGAAGCAGCAGGTGTCCCCTTGTGCTGAATAATTTAAAACTGAGCCCTGTCTGCTGATTCTTTAAACAGTTTCTCTTTTTCACTAGTCTGCAAAACACTATTTACCCCAGGCAAATTTACATACATGCAGCCAGTTGTGAATCTGCCAGAGACACTAGAAAGGGAAATAATCTCTTTGCCATTTGAATTCAGGGCAAAATTAATTAAAGACTATTATTTTTAAAAGACTTAAGAGTAGTTAGATGATCAGGATTCTGGCTTTGATCAGCAAATATTCCCTGGACTTGTGCTTCTTTCAGCCTCCTGAAATTTAAGCTACAACTGTAACCTCAGGGAGTTCAGCCCTGGGGCTCACTGGGGCTCTGTGCTCAGCTGCTGACAACATATGAGACTAAGGCTATAATTAAGGTCTTTCCTATGCACATTTGGATTTTCATGTAGAAACAACCAACAAACTAGACAGTAACTGATTGGAACATCTTGATGGACAAGAAGATTTTATCAATATACTGCCCAGAAGAAACTGCAAATTGTTGCACACATTAGGAGATGAGTGGTGGTAAATGCCAGCAGCAGGTTCATAAGGGAAATAGAAATATCTGCATTTCTGCCCACATGTCAAAGACCTTTCTTGGATCATGTATAAGCTTTGAAGAGAAGAGGTGCTATTTTTGAATCTGGACCTAATATCTGGTGAAGAAAGATGAGGTGTGGAGACATGCTTTTAAAACCTGCTGTCAGTTGTAGTTCATTACAACCAGAGTTCTGACGTACTGAGTTTAGGTATTTGAAGTGCCTGAGTGATGAAATCTAAAAAGATTTTGTATAAACTGTTGCCTGCAAGTTACAAATTCAGAAAAAGTCCTTCAATGAAAAATATTATTTCCATGTTGTTATTTGCTTTGAGTAGTTTGAAGGTAGAAGAGATTTCAAAAAGAAGACCTTGGAAAAAAACAACTGTACCCCTTCAAGCTGTCTGTACCTGTTAGAACAGTAAGAGGGAGCAGAAAGGCAGTAAAACCCCAGCAAAATAGTACTGGTGTTTAGGAAAGCTGATCTGGTAGATTGGAAACACCAACCTTACACTGGGCACTATGTGTGATGGCCACATTGATGCCACTTGTCCTTGCAGCAATGTCCAGTGCTGGATGGATAATGTCACCACAAGAAAATCAGTTTAGGAACAACAGATTTTTCAGTTGACAAGCAGAAATAAAGTTGCTGCTCTTCTACACAATCACACATCTCATCTAAAGCTATGTGCCTAAAATAGATATGGAATTATTCACCAGAAGCACAGATTTTTCTCCAATGACTGCAAAAACTAGGCAGGATGCTGGCATTGCAGGGTGGAGCATGGCAAACCCCATCTCCCAGTGTGAATGGGCTGTGGGACATCAGCTACAAATCCCCCACAGTCAGTGGTATGGAGACATGGGATGCTCCTGGCTCTGCTTCCAGGAGCAGCAAATTGTAGCAGGAGACAGAGATTGTGGCAGTAATATTGTTGAGATGCCAAAATGAATGGGTAACATCTAACTGAAAACTGCATTTATATGCTGTATTCACTTTTAAGTTGTTTTATTTTATTTTTCAAGCTATGGAGCTGGTGTTAGAACAAAGGAACTGATTGTCACAGTGAATGTAATGCATTAGTAGTGCTAAGCTGCCACCTCTGAAAAAGACTTTTCTACACCTTTACGTGTAGTTGCATGTTGGAGACTAGTTGGAATTTCCTGAGATACTTTTTGATCTCTTTTCTATTTTTATCACTGGAAATGAGAGCGATTCACAGATTTGGCAGGCAGAGGTCAATCAGGCCTGTTGCTATTTTAGGTCCTTAAAAATTATCACTCAGAATCAGGAACATAAATTAAAAGTGTAAAAGGTTCAAAGATACAAATGCATATCACTTCTTCATGTGGATTTTGTAAGACTTGAGCATACTTTGCTAGCAAAAGGAAAAATTAGGAAAGAAACTATGTTTAAGTGATGTATCTGTCTGGGTCCTCCATGGGAAGTTGTTTGCATTTAACAGCTTCTATTCATGGAAATACTAAAAAAACCTCTTCTAGGTTTGAGATACGTATTAATCCTTTTTTTCTGCTGGCTGAATAGGCATGACCATGTCAAAGCTTGAAGAAAATTAGGTTTTTTAACTGAATGTATTCAAGTAATATTGTTGCAGCATATATTTTTTGTGTGGAAATAGTAAAAAATCTTTTTTTCTGATTTTAAAAGGGTTGCCACTGACTAGAAAAAGGTTTATTCTGAAATCCAAATCTAAAGCTGAATGGCTGTTATTGTTTAAAACTAGGGCAGTAATTCACATTTCTTTATTGCATGTAAATAGCACTTTTAGGGAAAAATATTGCATGTGGAAATGTGAAATCTAGTCTGCCATTGTCCATTGATACAACAGCTGCATTTCCTTTCCACAAAAGCTGCTGACAATGAGATTTTATACCTGAATATTCAGATGAAGTATGCAAGCAGGCTAAACTCATGTGATAATGGAGATTGTTAAATAACAACCAAATAACCATACTGCCCTAACCTCTTTCCAACAAAATATTTGTGATTTTCATATTTTCACTATTTGTTTCAGTTCTAGTGAAGAGCAGTGGAAGAAGGAGTATTGATAATATTGTTCTCAAGCTTCATGTTAGCTTTATCTTTGTAACACTTGCTAAAATAGGCTTAGGAACAGTTTTCTGAGATGTGCAAGTACTGTACAGCTCTGCAGTTTCCTGGACTCTTCTGTGGCGTATAAACTTTTCTGTGACCTATGAATCACCTGGATTCATCAAACATCTCTGATTCCTGTGCATCAGAAGGGAGACACACTAAAACTAACGTGCCCTTTCTAAAGCCGGGGAAGAGACACCATGTTGCATCATGCACTGACTTGGCTCTCAGGGGAGCTGCAGTCATGATCAGTCATTCAGATGACTTAAAAATATCTGCCATGGGTACCCGAGGATGCTCTCTGTGCTGGTAGTCTCCTACAGGGAAACAGAAGGTAAAAATAGCTTTTCTCCAACAGCTGCTTTCCACTTCCATGTAAATGATGTATGATGGACCTCAGGAAAGGTGATAACATGTGGGAGTAAGGTAGGACTGTTTTATTAAGTTGTCTGATATTCAGATATGGAGCCATCACCTTAGGAGCCCCCCTTCTAGAGAATTATGTTTTGAATCTCATCAAGAGCTGTTTTACCTTGTAGAAGTGCCAGAATAAATATACATGTCGTGAATGTGCAGCTAAGGCAGGGATTGAGCTCAGACTGTTACCTTGGTATGTTTTGGTAGTACAGTGGTGAGCCAGGCCCTTTAGTTTTTATTTGTAATGTTTTCAGCTCGAGCTGGCATTTTGCTACAAAAATAAAATCTAGCTGAGCCAGTCAAAAAACCCTTGGCTTGCTGTTAACTGTGAATAGATGCCACTTAATGCAGAACCCTGCAAATGGATGCTTGCAGGCATTCATACACAACTCGTGTTTAATTAATGACATAATAAAAGCAACTAAGAATTCAGAGTATCTATTTTAAATATGTTCTGATAAATAGAAGCATTTGAGTGTTGAATAACAGCTATTTGTGGACTGCTCAACAGGCTTTCCTTTTAAATCTGATAAAGGTGGTTGTTCATTATTTCTGTTTCCTCTATTCCACTGGCATCTCCTCATTTTTGGCTATAAACAGGTACCATATGCTCAAAGGGCCGATGGGCTTCACTGTGCTTGTCTCTGATGTTATTGGTTCACATAATCATAGAACAGCAATGTTTGAAGTACCACATTGTACAAACTTTGTGCATTTGAATTTTAGACTCTGGTAGTTTTAATACATTTATTAGTTTATTTTCAAAAAATACCTAATAAGGACTAGAACACTCAGTGTTAGAATCTTTTTAATACTGAAAAGTTTCAGTCAGTAAGATCAAAAAAAGGAAATGGAATAACCAGCCATGGTGTTATTGATTCACTTCATGCTACTCTCCCATTTCCATGGGAGAAAGGGTCCCAAATGGGGCCTGATGCTGTCAGCAGCAGGTGTCTGCAACATTGAGTGGTTATTCTAGCCCTAAGCTATCTTCTTTCTAATGGCCACCAGAATCTCTAGGGCAGTGGGAGCTATAGCAGAAATCTCAAGGAACATCTCAAAGGAATCAGCCTTCCCACCACGCCTTCCGTCAGCTCCGGGCAGGTGGCTGATGGGCTGGTGGTGGTGCTGGCGTGGGAAGCAACCTGGCCCCATCCCCGACCCCTGCTCTAGCCTCTGCGCTCTGCCAGGACAGCCATTTGCAGGGCCACATGCTGAATGAAGCTAGGGAATGGATCCAAGATAAAAATAAGCCTGATCTGGCTCCTCAAAATGTATTTGCGTGGGCTGAGACAGGAATCAGAGGCTAGAGGCGGGGGAGACGACAGAAGCAGCTCGTGATTGCACTGCCATTGACGGAAACGTCTGTGACAGGGGTCCTGGGGATCAGCTGCATGGGACAGCATGTTGGCACCCAGGGAGCCACCTCCTTCCTGCACACGAGCTCTTTGGGAGAACATTCATCACAACACAAGGATTTGCTTTCCTTCAGCAGCAGGAATTAATGATTCTTAACTAACCATGCTCGCTTAGACCGTGGACTGAAAATGGACTGCTTCAGATTTGCCATTTTTTTTACACTGGGGTAGTGCAGAGGATTAAACTGGAACCACCTCAGGAGCTTAAGGGTGTGGGGACTGGCTTTGAAAAGATATTGGGGAACTTCAGTAACTTTGAGATCCTTCATTTGATTTTTATTGCATAATCCTGCACACTGGATAACAAGAACTCTGCTCCCTATGAGGGACTGAATGTTGTCAGCGTGCCTAACAGGTCTACTAGTAGCTGGAGAAACTAGCTAAAAAATAAACAGCCTGAGAATTTGTATTTTCTGATAGGTGAGGTTTCCCTGACTGAATTAGCATTTAAGAAGTTACACTAGGATAGTCCATGTGGTAGTTAATTTCAATTTTTTACTGCTCTGGCAGTGCAAATCCCAGTAAATTAACTTCTATAATGCTTGAGAAGTTTTGTAGTTGTTTGGTTTTTTTTTTTTTGGGGGGGGGGGGCGGGGAGTTTTGGCATTTTCTTTCTCATTCATACTTAATGAACTCTAAATGTTTACATTAGGGTATCTGTGCAGCTTTCTCAGTTTTTTACTTGTGGGCAAATGCAACCTCAGGTATTGATAGCCTAAACAGAAGACTATAAAGACATTAATGATACTTAGTCAACTATATTTGAATGGCAGACATCTTTTCCTTAGATGAATTCTCTCCAATTCTGTTTTTAAAACATCTACTTTACCACTTGAGACTGATGTTCATGGCAAATAATGTAAATCTTGAAGGGGCATATGGTTCAAGATATATTTAGATGTCATTGTGGCTCTGTTTTTTTCCTTTGATTTAACAAATCAGAAATTTCACAGAGATACAGGTTAGAAGAGACTCTTCTGCTGAGTCCTGTTTGTACACTCTCTCTTGATTCACTGTCTTGGAGAAGCTGCACTCTTGGGAGGGATGCAGTGGTGGTTGTGAGAGGAAAACAGAGAATTCAGAGATATGCAACTGATTGTGAATACATGGATGCCTGCACATTCAGCACCATAAGAGAAACATCTTACTTGCATGCTATTTTTTTTATAAATTTGCCCGTGAAGTGGCTGAGAAAGGTAATAATAATTTAAAATAATTACCTGACAGTAAGCCAGTATCTTTCTACACTGATTTTTGATCCTTACATATCAGACTTCTAGTTCAGGCAAAAGGCCGAGTTGTAATTGTGCATCATACTCACCTTATTCCTACTCAGAGAAATCAAGATAATATCAACAAAATATTTTGGAGGCAGAATATAAAACCACATGGTTATAAATTGCTTGGAAAGAAAATCAAGCAAATGAAAGTGGGTGGCCTTAGGATGAATGTTCACAAGTTAAAAAATATCTTTCTCCTGCAAAGTCTTAAACTCTTCATTTTCCTTTCATAATTCCATTTATGCAATTATTCTAGCTGATAACTGTTAAAATCTGCAGAGAACCATTAAAACTTCATCTCAGATTCATTCCTGTGCAGTGTTACTAAACACCAATATAACCTGAATATGAGAACTGCAGAGCATTTTTCTGCAGAGAATGACCAAACCCCTTGGGTTAAAAATAATATTTACTGATAAACAAAGCTATATGCTCCATCTTCACAAGATTTTAGTCTTTATTTTCAGTTTCCTAACGGAGAAAAATATTGTTAACAACCATTCTACTTGCATACTGCCATAGATTTCCCCCTGGGAAAGGTGGCAGAGAGAGCTGATGTCTCTTCAGGGGTGCAGTAGAGAAAAGCAAAGTGAGAGAGAAGGCAGAGGGGGTATGAGAGGAAAGAAGGGAAGCCTCATGTAAGATTAGTTAAGAAAAAAGGATCACTTTGGGGAAAAAAAGGGAAAGTCATGGGAGAAAAGTTTGCAGTTTGTGGGAATGGGCTGTAAGATATGGAGTATGGGGAGTTATTGAGCAGGAATGGATGGAGTTCATTTACAAAGAAGAAAGAAGAAACAGTTAATGGTATTTTGGGGAACAAATAAAAAGGGAAAACTCTACTCTAGGTATCAATGAATAAGTCTGCAAGCAGAAAAGATGAACAGCAACAAGGAGTAAGGATCGAGAAATGCTTAGGAATGTTTTTTCCTCTTGAAGTGGATTCACAGCTGGTTTACGTTGCCTGTTTTTTATTAAAAGTTAATTGTATATTAACTCTCATGCTCTAAAAATAGATATATTATGAAATACATTTCCTAAAAGGATGATAGACTAGATAGTTCAACTAATTCAATAGTAATTTTCCCAAGCTATAGAGACTAACACATTGACAGCAACAAAATCTTAGAGATGTAAGAAGTGCTCTACCCACCATTCTAGCTAGAGAGGCTGCCATCTCTGGCTCTCCTCAATCAGTTGCCCTGATGAAAGCCTATGCAAGAAAAAACCAAGCATGGACAGGCATTTCAGAGCTCAGGAAGGCAGTCTATATACTTGACAATTTACATACTCTTAGTCAGAAGGCTCACCAGAGGTGACTACTTATATTCTCTTCAAAGAGTGATATAATAAAGCGCTGTCATTTTTGTAATGCACCTTTGAAATGTGTTGTCAAAAAGAATAATTATTTGGCAAATCTCCTGAAAAAATAATATTCTCAAAAATGTCACTTTTTGCAAAAGTTTAATGAAACTCGATGTTTGCCTTTACTGACTCAATTTAATCAAACTTTGTACATCCCCCTTTTATTGATTAAATTTTCAATAGAAGACTTAACAGCTGGTGATCAATGATTGCAATTTAGAAATGAATTCTGCCCAAGCTGCATAACTCAGAGGTGTCACTGCCATCCATACTGTCACTGTGCAGTGGGTGTGGGTCTTAATCATATGTAGTGCTGCCAGAAACAACAACAAAAAAACAACGTGTTTGCTTTGTAAATGAGGAAGGGATTATCGGGGTCCTGAGTGCACTAATGGGCTTCAGTTGCCCTGCGCAGCCTCACCTGTCTCCCCTGACCCCTGCTCATGATCCAGGTGCTCCAGCTGAGCTCAGGGCTGTGCTGTGGAGTTTCTGTCTCCAGCCTGGTCTCCTGAGCTGCTGTTTGGGTTTCCTGGATTGGCCTGAGAACTGGCTCATTCCTTTGCTGCTTCTGCTGAGGGTGGGACTGTTGGTGTGTCAACTCCACTCAGGTACTGCAGCGACTGTGCCTGGTGGTTTGGGATCATTCTCGGGGTAGCCCTGCTTCTGCTGCCCCCCAACAAAGGTGAACTGTCAGAAAGGGGGTTTTCTATGGTGACTTGAAGGGTGTAAATAAATGGAAGTGAGAAGGGAAGGAGTCTTGTTCCTAGCTGCACAGGTAGGATAACCAAAGAATCTAAAACTAAATGGAAAGAACTAGATAAATTCAACTGCTGGAGAAAAAGAAAAGGGGAAGAAGCGACTGACAACTCAAGGGAGGAGCTTTCTGAGGACTGGGACAGGGCCCTCAGTAGCTAAGACTTATCAAACCAGAGACAGAAAGAGGATTGGAAGTTCATGTTGAAACAGTAGTAAATACATATTTTTGTACTGCAAAAGACTGTATGGGAAAAGATCAGAGCATGATGTGTGCAAAGGCTAGAGCAATCTGTTGTAGTTGGAGATGTCCCTGCTTATTGTAGGGGTGTTGCACTAGATGACCTTTAGGGGTCCCTTCTAACCCACGACTTTTCATGATTCTATGGTTCTATGATTCTTTCAACTTGAGTTAGGGCACAGTGAGTGTGCTATACATGGCCAGATACTGATCTGTAGGAAGGCATTGAGCATTGATAATTACAGACACAAGATGTAAAAAGCAAAAAAAGGAGAAGATTATAAAAAAAAGAGCACGGGTGAGCAGAGAAATAAAGTAAGAGAATAAGAACAATTTTATTCAAGAATAAAAAAAGAAACAGATATATAGCTAGTGCAGAGAAAGGGTAGTAACATAAATGCCTTCACTTGGTGACTCATTTGGCTCTTTCTTTGCCAGTAGATTATGTTTTAATTATGTCTTTGTGAATCAAATAGTCGTGAGCTGGGTGTACGTGAAAGATACCAGGTACTTAATTACCAAAGAGGTGCCAGTGTCCTACAGCCACATCTTTGTATTTGCTTCCCTTTGTGTTATCCAATATAACTAGAATGCCTCTTGGGCTTTGTTTTGGGTGCTGATGAATTTTCCCTGCCAAAGCTCGGGTACTGCACTGACAGATCTGCCAAGTCAAAGGTCTATGGTTGATTTCTCAACATGTGTATTTGACACTACTGGATGTCAGGAGGAAGCTGTTGTATTTGCTGAAACATCATGTTGAACAATTTATGGTAGACAAATAAAGATCCATATGTGAGGGTCTCTAAGTAGGACTGGTGTCAAAGGAAAATATTGAGGGGAAAAAAGAAAGATTGCAAATTTCTAATTAATTAGGTTTATTTTTGCAAACAAATCTTGACATATTAATAGAGTAATTAATGTGCTACATATAATTTTTCCTTATCTTAATGTTGGGATAGGTAGAAAAGTCCTTTGACAAAAGAAACAGGCACATGACAGCCTCTGGAAGGTTGTAAGTTAATCGTGAAACTGCCTAGCTGCTGAAAGTGACTGAGCACCCTTTACAGTGAGCAACCACCATGACCCACTGATAAGATTTTTATTGGGTCTTCTGGGTCTTCTTAGTCTGGGCAACCCTGATACCAAAAGGTGGGTCCGTCTTTTATCTCCTGTTTAAGGCAATGAACTTGAATGTATGTGTTCTAAGCAGCTTAACAGATGAAATAAAACAATCCATGGCAAATAGGATTCCATTAATATATGGTGTTAAAAATCTGATATATTTTAATGTCTGACTCATGTTTTTGTGAGTGCTGGGATTGCCAGCAGACACTTGTCCACCTTGTGAGACTCTCAGAAGGGTGCAGGAGGTGGTGTGCTTTAGCAAAGTGGGTAGCAGTGTGTTGAGCGTTGAAGAAAGGGCTTCTTTTTTTCCAAGTTAAGAATTTTTAATTTTCTACAGGAAAAATTAGCAAAAGGGAAAATGTGAAAGACTGAACTACTAGGAATACTGTCATGATTCTGCTTCTTTGTAATTTAGTTGAGTTTGAAGGGCTCTCAAACTAAAGCCCGCTATGCTGGACGTCCCCCCTTAGCTTTCTGCAGTTTTTCTGAGCTCACTGGTTCTGAAGGTATCAAGACCCTTTGAAACATAAGCTTCCCGTTTGTGCCAGTCTGTAAAAAAGTACCTGTGCTCCCATACTTACTGTTGGTTGTTGGGTAAGAGAGACTACAGCAAAAAGCAAGAGTTTCCTGGGACAGTAACAAACTAGTTTGTGCTCTTTTGCCTTCCTTCAAACATTTTTCATTGCTGGCAGTGCCTATTCTGGCATAGATCAATCCATATGCCTGTTCTCTTTAGCCCAGATGTCCTTCATGTTGGATGGAGTCCCAGTGTCTGTATTTCCAGCTGAAGGAGAGGAAGAAATCCCTTTAATTTTCCTGCAGGCTGCTGTCCCTGTTGACCTTTTCAGCTTCTGAATATTTAGGTCTCCCTATTCTCTGATGTTGGATATGAATAATTAAAAGACTGGGAAGAAGGGAACATAGGAAATTCTCTGTTTTTTTATTTTAAATGCCACTGCTTATTTGATTATAATTTTAAGATTTGCATGTCTTTATGTTTGCTTTGGTTTTTATTTCTTAACCTATCCTATAAAAAGGACAAGTAGGACAGTGGACTGGTGGTCAAGAGGTTCACTTCTCTACCAGCAGCACCATCTCAGCCACCCTGTAGTCAATACCTCATTTCCCCTGTTGGTAAAACTGGCTGACAATTCTGTACCAAGTCCTGCCACAAACGGCCTTGAGGAGCTATAATATCAGCAGCTGTTTCCTCTTGATTGTGGCTTATCTGAGGCCACAGATGTGTTGATGTCCAGAGTACTGACAGTGGCAGCTTCCCCCCAAAGGTTGTGTCAGTATAAATGCACACAATTTGTTTAAAACATAGGGATTTATTATAGATTATTTCTCCAGTCAGTGGAGTCAGACAAGCATTTCCTGAAGGCAATTCATTGCAATTAATCCCTGACAGTGATTAGTTTGTTTAGGCAACTGTATGCTGATTTTTAAACATTTAGATTTGGTTGAGATTTGTGTTTGTTTGGAGCACTGGCTTGAAATTAAAATAACATGTTAAAATACTGACTCTATCCTATTTTCCTTCATTTCACCCTGCGTGCACACATTATCATGGGTTTCTGAATGGAAACTACAGCAAAACATGGCCAAAAATTAGACTAATATCTTGCAAGTTGTCTCTGCTGTAGGAATCTTATTCAGCCACTTCAGAATGGGGTGTCTCTTCTTTTGCCTCCTACTTGGCTTTTGTCAGAAGTCAATTTGACTGCAGTGGTTTCTCTTCTATTGCCTCACCTATAGTGTTACCTCATATATTTAAAAGAACATCTCATCCAGCACATGGCAAGTATCCACATCCACTCCTTTGAGGTAGGCTGTAACAGATATCTGCAGAAAAAACACTGTTAATTCCATAGTAGCCTTTAATAGAAATGTGAGAATTTTCCTGCCCATCCAGAAAATAATTTTAATTCATTAAGAGTTTTATATGTATAAAAAGAAAAGTTTATCCTTTCTTTTTGCATATAAACTGTTTCAAGAACTCTTTCAAATTCAAAGCTGCTATATGGGCTCTTACAGTCTAGGGATGTTGCCAAAGTAGCCCTAAATCTGCACTATTTAATTTGACAGCTTAAAAGACAACCATTTTGTATTGTTTCACTTTTTCTTTGCTTAGAGGTTGAGGCAGTCTCCACTGCATGTTGCACTGTGGAGCTGAGAGACAGCTGTGTTCCTTCTTCCTCCTTCTCTGGAGTACTCTCTATCCAACAGGAATTTTTGCTTGCCATAGTATACAAAACCAGATTAAAATCCTGGCCCAGCATGGCTAATAGTCTTGCTATCCACTTCAGTGGCCTCAGGATTTCTATCCTTTTATTTCAAAAGATGTTAGATTAGGTGCTGAGTTTTCTTGACAGCCTGGACACGTTAGCAGATTTAAAAGCTCCTCTTTTCCAGGCTGGGCTGACCTAACAGACACCTTTGCAATACTGGGTAAACACAACGAACTATTCAATTGGAAAATTAGCTTAATAAGCAGCACTTTAGTAAAACCTGTGGTTTGCCCTCTGCATCTTGATTAATAAAAATATGCCTCCGTTACCCTCTTTCTTGGCCTTACCTTACTGTTTAGTAGGAAAAGATGTTATTTTTTTTTAAGTAGCAGTATCAAAGATTTGGAATAATTATTTGGAATAATTCTTGTGCAATGCAAATCTAATAGATTTGATGCACAGCATTTTCTGTAGAAGAAAAGCCAACTGCTTTTATTCAGCTTACACAATCCTTTCCTGAAAGAGGCCTTTATACAGCTCATGTCTTGTCAGCTGTAATCATGGACTGAGTGGTGCTGCATCCAAATCAGTCAGCAGCTGCTCTTTAATTGGAGTGGAGGAGTCATGTAATGAACTTGCCAGTAAGTGCAAGGGTAGATCATATTTAATACTCATGGTCTTTCAGAGCATTGTGTTACTCATACCTCTAGTTGCTGGCAGCTGAAGGCAGATCTAGCAGGATCAGATCAGTCTGTTATCTTTGTAATCTTTGCCCTGTCCAGCAGGCACCCAGGACTGCCACTGTCTGCAGTGCCCCTGGACCTTCCAAACCCTTGGGGCATTTATCAGGAACCAGGTACTGACTTCACACAAACTTCATACAGTCATTTTATGCTGGAAGATAAAAGGAGAGTTTTCCTATTCCTCTGGTGTTCAGACTTTCCCCAAAGTTACAGCATGGGATAGAAGCAAGCCACCTCACCACTGGAGCTGTGTCTCTGGCTGATACATGTACCTTCTCTTAGCCCCAGTGCTTTGTACCACATCATTAAGGCAGTCAGGATGCTAATGCTGCTCCAGGTAGTTTTGGCTGTTTGGGGTTTTGTTTGTTTGGTTGAGGTTTTCTTTTGGTTTTGTTGTGTGGTTTGAGGTGTTTTTTTACTTTTCCCACCCCACCTCCCCACCCTGTTTTTTCATGGAAGTTTAGGAACGCCAAGATGACAGGAAACCAGTTAGAAATGAAGACTAAAGGCAGCCAAGCTGACCCAGGAGTCTGACCCATTCCCTAGAGCAGGTATTTGGGAATGCTGGGGAGATGGAAGAAGTGATAGCTTTAATTTGACTAGTTTCTGCTGTGATTGTAGATATAAATCTGGTTTCATTAGTGGATAAAAGTCACCTTTCCTGCTGCATACTGTGCAGGCTCATGCCAATGAGAAATTTGTGGATTTAATTTTGCTTAAAGAAGCAAAGTGTGAAGTTTTTACTGTTTTTACAGTAAACTGGGGTTTTTTTTAACATTTTTTACTGTTCTACAAATATCTGTATTTTTCTCAGCTGGTTCTGGTTTGTTCCAAAAAAAAAAAAAAAAGGGTAGTGAGGAGAAGAGTGAGGGTGTCTTTACCCTTTAACTTAAACATCATTCTAACCTTGTTAAGCTGAGCTCTTAGTTTGTGCTCCATGGTGTCATTTCTTTGGCCTTACCTGATTGCACAACAAGCAAGCAGTGCATCACATTTTTGATTTTTGAGATGTCTGGAAGCCACTGAACACTTTTGGTAAGAGGAAGGTGTTTCTTGAGCAGGAAGCAGAAACTGTTTCAGAGGAGATAAGTTATTTTGATTTGTTTTTGTTTTGTTTTTACATATATGTTTAGAAAAAAATAATCTGGAAGTATGTGTAAACCCTGCTTCTCCTTTGGATCCTGTTCTCTTTCTCCTTGTGGTAGATTTCCTTAGTGACTGTTAGAGTGAAGGTACTTCTTTGAACTTCAAAGAACAGTAATAAATCACAAAGAGGAGATTATACTATTTAAGAATTAAGAGCAGTCCAATGCCCCCTGGGTGTTTCAGGTGGTGGCTGCTGCTTTATGTTGCTGTTAGTGCTCCCCCAGCAGTTGCTTTTTCATCTCAATTCCAAGATGTTGAGAAGAAATGAAGCACGGTTCATTCCCACAAACTGCTTTGGGTTTGAACGTTCCTCTCTTTACCCCTTATTTCACACTTTCTGCCCTCTCCCTCCTCCCCCACAGCCTTTGTGCATTCTGCCAATCCTTTTCTTAATCCCAGAGAACATATTTTGGATACTAGCACAATAACGAAGAAGAGAGAATTTGATTTACATTTCTTATCTGGGAGATTCACTTGCAAAATCTAGTACAATGTCACTGACGCAGAGGCTGGAGAGGTGATCCTGTAAATCTGATGGCTCTTTATTAAGACCAAGATAAATGTGAGTGGGAGGATGGTCTGGGTTTGCTACAAGCAATAATACTGTAGATAGTTTTGTTAGTTGTCTCTATCCATGTTTCACTGAAGTATTCCTGGCTGGTTTGGAGGGGCACTCACAGTGCCAGTGCAAGGCCCATTGGTCCCAGGTTACCCAGTCGTGTGCAGCTGCCTCTTCCCTATAGCTTGGCAGGAACTGAGCAGGGGAACAGACCCGTAGCAGGCAGGTCTGTGCATGTCCTGCCCTTGGGATTACACCATCATTT
Organism: Hemiprocne comata; assembly: GCA_020745705.1. Taxonomy (NCBI): domain Eukaryota; kingdom Metazoa; phylum Chordata; class Aves; order Apodiformes; family Apodidae; genus Hemiprocne; species Hemiprocne comata. The sequence continues at coordinate 11,835,824 of CM036600.1, forward strand.
TTACATACATACACAAGCTGAACCCAGCGACTCAATTAGTACCAATGAGGTAAAAAACTGACTTCAGCAAGTTGAATAAGATGGATCCTCTTCTCCACCACACTGCCTCCCTGTGTGTGTAGGGGCTTGGGAGGCAGAAGTAAGCAGAGTAGATAAATCTCCTTATGGAAGTGTCTTGGGTCTCGCCCTTCCTACAGCTGCCAGAGCAGTCTGTTATTGCCTGTCTCCAGCAGTCATCCCATTTGGGTTTCCACTTCATCAGGCTGCAAGCCCTGAGCAATCACTTTCTTACCTGTCTTATGACAACCCATGCTGCCCCACTATCCATGTGGCAGTGCTTCTCTGATGTGTGAGAGAGGAGTGGAGTGGTTTTGATCACCGACTGGCAAAGTTCCCTCCTGACCTTAACACAGGTACTTGGTCAAACCCAGAAGCAGCTGTGACATCTGCCCCTTGTTGCAGTTCAAGTGTGTACTTCCAAGCAGGACACAGGAATTCTTTAAGCATAATTTTGAGCAGAAAGAAATGAAAACCTGAGAGGTGGAAAAAGAAAAGCAATAACTAGCTGGATGAGACAGTAACTTCCTTGATGCCTCTGCACTCAGACCTCAATGCAGTGTCTCATAGCTGAACTACTCATGCAGTAGGCAGGAGGGTTTCCCACGCCTTGGATCACTGTGTTCTCTCTTCAGGTGCCTCCACCTCCTCTTCATGCACATCTAGAAACAGAGAGTCTAACGGAACATGGGTGTTTGGGTACCTGGTCCTTGAAGCAAGCAGGAGTTACAGATCAATCAGGGTAGATATATATGTGGTGCTCCAGAACCTGGTTAATATTTTAGAGCTTGCATCTGCTCTGCTTGCTGCAGCAGTACAGCTGCCCTGTGCTCACTGGGGTTCCCTGCTTTATGTGAGTGTAAGGCAAGAAATGGACACTTAAATGTTTTATTCTCATTGTTTGATGCTCCTTTTGCTCCTCTCTTTCCATTCAGTGCTGCTTGTTCAAACTCTGAAATTCCAGGATAAGAAAATCTTTGAGGCTGGAAGGGATCTCAGAAGAGAAGATTTAGGGATGTCAAGGGCAGCCTCGTCAGGGCAAGGTCTGGTGAGGTTTGAGTATCTACAAGGACAGAGAGTCCACAATCTCTCTGAGCAACCTCTTCCAGTGTTTGATAACCTTAATGGTGAAAATGTTTTTGCTCGTGTTTGAACTGAACCTCCTGTGTTTCAGTTTGTGCTCTTTGCTTCTTTTCTGTCACTGGGCACCACTGAGCAGAGTCTGGTTCAGTCCTTTTACAACCATATCAGCTATTTATTGACTTCTATGAAACTGTTCCAACCCTTTTCTTCTCTAGACTGAGGTGTCCTAGCTCTCTCAAATTTCCTCATGTGGGAAGTCCTTCAGTCCCTTAATTACTGTAGTGGCCCCTTGCCCGACTTAGACTAAGATGCTCATGTCTCTCGTGTACTGGGAAGCTCAGAACTGGGCCCAGAATCCGAGATGTGCCTCACCAGTGATAAGCAGAGAGGAAGAATTGCTGGCTGCCAGAGCACTCTTTGAAATTGTTGCCAGATGTGAGATTGGTTGTGACTGGGATTGGTGGTTCTGTAGCCAGGCCATGGAGCAGATTAACTTCAATGAATTTTCTAATTTTACTTCATACTACATGTGCAGAGTAGTAGTTATTTGGCCTTGCATCTGAGCAACCTTTTGTGAATGACAAAGCAATCCATGCAAGTCAACCCTGCTGGTGAGTCTGTGATGAGATGATTTGTGATGCTCCTCTGGTACTTGGGAAATTGTTGGGGTTATTTTGTTTTTTTTTTTCATCTTGGCATTGTTCCACCAACATGCCAGTCAAGACAGAAGGCAAAAAGGTTACATTTCAAGGATTTCTAACTTGAGTTTTGTGATAGACCTATCTTGAATTCTTACTAAGGCAAATTAATTGAAAATAATTGTTTTCAGTGTATTTTAAAATGCTTCCATCATTCATGAAATATATGATGACACCCTTTTTGTGAGTGAGCTCCTAGCCTGTGTTATTTAGAGACATTTGTGAATTGATGCACTCAAGAAAGAGACTTCTTAATCAGTTCTGCAGTGTTCAGTTTTTTCATTGGATTAATCATTCTGTGAAATCCAACAACTAGCCATCACCCTGGTGATGCTATCTTTGTCTCTTCTGTCCTTATATAGAGCTAGATTTTTTTATAACTGCAGACTAGAATATTCTCATCGTATTTCTGTGCTAAGGTGTTAATCAATGTGGAAAGGAATTTTTGTTAAATCTAAGTTCACTGATTTTCTGTGGAAGATATTTTTTCTACTTACAGATCACAGGACAGAAAGGTCATGTTCCAATCCTCTTCCTCTTCTAAGCCTTAGACCAGTTCAGGAAGGGATTCTCTGTAGTAACTCTGTTTTAAATTTTATCATCCAGTATTTCATTTCCTTGCACTAAATGTAGTAAATATATATACTTTCTTTAAAATATACTTCTGTAAAGGAGATAAATGCAGTGTGCAAAATCTAACAATGGCTCAAAAGACAAGCCTGTGAGGTGCAAGAATCCAACATGGAGACAACCACAGGATCCATCCCCATTTGTGCAGATTGTCTATTCAATTTCAGCTCAGAAAAATTGCTGGTGCATAACATGCTCCAGATTTTGCAAAAAGCCATCGAGGTGCTGATGCCAGAGATGTTCCTGAATCATAAATCCCCTTTTCATTAATCTCTTGTTCCGTTCATAGCAGTGGCAAAGTCAGGTGACTTTTGCTTTTGTATTTAGTGTGCAGACTGGTATTTGCAGACCCATGTTGGACAGCTGTGGGCCTAACCAGTTACCAAGTTTCTGTTGACTAATATGGACTGGATGTTCCATCAGCTACACCTACCACATTAGATGTAAGGTGTCTTCCTGCCCCAACTAGTCCCTTTTTTGAGTGTATGAACTCTTAATATTATCAACAAAGCATTTTTAAACAACTCCAGTAGCTGCTCCATGAGTTTTCCAAACTCCTGGGGAAGTACGATCTTGTAAGCACAGTCCCTTGACATCCTCATAAAAAAATTACCTTGGAGAGACTGAGGGAAAGGTTAGAACTGTTGAGTGTTTTAGTCAATAATATATGAGTTGGATGAGCAGATAACTGTACTTTGCAGTGCACAATCAATAATACATTTTTATGCTCAACTTTTTAATCCTCAAAAAAACTACATCAAAAATTTCATGCTAGACTGCCCACAAGAATCAATAATAGAGAAAGGTTCCCTCTTCCCCTTAGTGAAGTTTAATGAAAAGCATAATAAATTTATTTACTAAATGATGCTGCAAATCTATTATACATCTTTTTGGAAATACCAACAGAAAAATTGTGTTTAATATAGTTATGAATGTTCCAAAACTAGAAATCCCAAGATTCAGGTTGTCATTGTAACACTTCAGTTAGCTACTGAAGAATAAAATTTAGGAAAATAGAGTTTACGTATATCAAGCAGAGTCTATTGTTATTATTTACTATTTGCATTATCTTAGTATGTAAAAACCTCAAAAAAAGGGCCATGTTCCAATGTACAGGACAAATATTTGTCTGTTTTCCATTGCCTTTACAATCATAATCTCTTACAAATGTCATGAGTTAGACTAGACTGCTTCTGTGAATGGAAATCTGGCACTAGCTAGGAATCTATTTGCAAAATGATGTGTAAAATTTTCAGTAATATTCACAAAAGTTTTGAACTTTTGTTTCTCTGCTGGATTTTACAGCAAATTTTTATACTATTGAAGTTTTTGTGCATTTATAGAGCATTTGCCATTATCAAACTTAATGCCAGCTGACAACATTTCTATTTCAGGCTTGAAGTCATTAATTCTTTCTTGCTGAATCACAAAGTGCATTGCTTTGTTAGCAGTACTTCAGATCCCACTGGACTCCTGCTACTGTGTTACTGCATCACCAATTATTTGTGATGTATTATTAATTATAGGTGATCTATACTTGCATTGCTTCCATGAGTGCTCAGTGGTAGCTCATTTTTACAGGAGCTTCTGTAAAAAATGGCTTTTTCCCTTCTGTGGCAAGTTGCTAGCTGTGTAGTACAAGAGGATTTTTATTCAGTTATGAAAACACCATTGTGTGCACACCCATCCCTGGCAGTTACAGGCTACTGGACATGGTCACATGTCTGGACAATGGCTGGGAGATAAGGTGGGAAATGTGCAAGAGAGACACCAAAGTCCATAACATCTGGTTTTTGCCTTCTATAAAAGAAAATATTGCCTTTGGTACTGAACAAAGATAGTTAGGAAGAGAACCAATTTATTCTCCTAAGGGGGTTGTTGTTATTTCAAGCTAAGATGTGCAAAAGTATTAAAAATATGTCTTGGTAGAGCTGGGATAGGAGGGTATAATAGGAATAGTGTGCTTACCTTGGCAGTCTGGTGATTGCCTCATGTTTTTTGGTGCTATTTTGTAAAGTGTAGCATTCAGCAGGGACTTTTTCACTCCATTACAATTGGTAGCCTATCACTAACATAACCTGTAGTCACAAAAAATTCTCCTTGTGTGTAATATCTGTATGTAATCAGAGGAATGTGTTGGGAATGGCCCTACTGTAGTAACATAAAAGATGTTTTCCATATTAAACAGTGACAACAAAATGGAAATGGGCAAGTGAATACTGTGACTTTACCCGTATCAAAACCCACAGAAACCATGACACAACGATCCCTCAGCAGTGTGTCTGACTGCAAATGTGGGTAGATGTTACTGGAGGTGTTGCTCAGGTAGTCAGTGCCGTGCCACTCAGGAGTGAAACCCTTGCTTTCCTTTATGTCACTGGAGAGATAAACACCCCCAGAGTATGACTCAGTCTCCAATCTGTTAATTGTCTGGAGGTGTCTGCCTAGCTGCATTTACTATTGAGGGAGTACAAAATGACTGTTCTCCTAAATTAGTTATTCTGTTCAGATGTTTCAAGTTGGAAGAATGAGTCTGCATTTAAGTCCTGAACATCCTTATAAAGACTAGGCTGAACTTCTGGCCGTCATTATCCAACTTAGTTAAAGTCAGCCTTAGTGTGCTTGCATGAGGGGCCTGATTCCAGAGTGGAAAATGCAAGCAGAAACAGCTGCATATCTGTGTGGATGTGGCTGGACAGTGGTAGCAGTGACAGCCCTGAAAGTGTGCCAAAAAAGTCAGGTGGCCCCTTGCAAGAGCTTTACTAGGTGCAAGGAATTAGCAGTGATTATTTAAAAATATGATGAACTTTGCTATGGGAGCACTTGCTCATGGTGCATGCAAGGTTTTCTCCTTCTCTCAAAAAGGAGAAGGTAATTAATCACCCCCATCATGCTCTTAAAAAAAAATTCATAAACATTCTTGTTGCATCTCATTCTATAGCCAGAGAGACGTAAAATATAGCTTTAAAAATTGTAATATAAATACTCCTAATCCTGAAGGTTAACCAAATGAACTCGATGTTTTTGTCACTCGTGGGTTTTGTATCAATTGTAGTCTGTAGAGAAAATAACTCAATTTGTCAGGCTAGATAGAAACACATGAGATCCCTTGCTGCTTTGCAGAGAGCATTGCATGACCAATATCTAAAGCATTTACCTACTTTTAAGTAATAGCAAATATCTCCCTTTAGTTCCTCTGGTTTCTTCTTTCCATTTTGGTTATTTTCTTGACCACACTCATTATTTGTAGTCATTTTTTGTTGTGTTAGAAGTGCTGAGCAAGGAGCTTTATCTCAATTGATATGTCTCTCAAGTGGCTCCCCACAGTGCTTATCGTGGAATTAATTATTTGACTCCATCAGCAGAAAGACCCCTGTGTTGACTTTCAGCAGATGCATGTCATCATTATTATTGCATGCCAACAAATGTTTTTGGAGCTGAATGACAGCAGTAGATGTCATCTGGAAGAGCTAGTTTCATTTGGAGTTGCTTTTGATTGCTATAGTTTTGGTTAAAATTCCTCTCAGCAGAACTGTTCCTTGATTGCTGGGTACTGCAAATTCAGGTTTAGACAATTAGAGCTTTTTGCATGTAGTGGATAGACTGGTGATTCAGCAGATATTCTGCCTTTGTTCTTTCGGCAGCACCCCCATGTTAAAACTTACTTTTCCTACTTTGCCCGTGGAGAGACAACCTATTTTATTTCTTTTAACCATGTCCAAATGACATCTCCTGAGATCTCTTAGAAAAAAACAAAAAAAGAAAAAGTATTGTTAGTTATAACCTACTCTCTCTCTGATATATTTCATGAAATCAAGGGCTGATAAAGTCAGTTGACTTCACTTACTTCTGCCTTACTTTTCAATCCTAGCTTTACATCCTCTAAATGAGAGGGGCAAGGAAAGGTTGAATAATTTTGCCTTGGGGTAGCAGAGATAGAGCATTGCTAGATCCTGAAACTTTCTGCTGTGTTTCATACCCACATGCTGAACCTCAGCCTGCAATGAGAGCGATGGGTTTGCATTCTTTTTCCACCAGTACTTTGTTACCTTAGGGAGAGTTAAGAGTGTGGTCCCAAGTCAGCTTCTAACTTGGATTAGGATTTACCAGTCAGTTTAAACCAGGTTAAATCCCTGCAACTGTGGAAGGGGACAGTCCAGTACAGCTCTGTGCTGGATATTACTCCTATTCTGTCATCTGTGTTGCTTTAGTGACTGGATTATTCTGAAGTGGATCAGGGCAGCTCAGGGATCTGGCTGAAAATAAACCTGTGCTTTGGGTTGATTCTCAGTGATCACTCACCCCCATGCAAGGGAAGAGGTGATGCTCTGCAGGTTCCTCCTGTGTGGGAGGAGGAGGGCAGACTTGCTGGTTCAGCAGCACCATGGTCTTAGTTCTGCTGAGACCATGTAAGAAATTGCAAATCACAGAATCACAAATGTAGGTGTCTGAAGTGGAATGCTGACTCTTTAAATAACCAGTAGGCACAAGGATTCCTTTCAAAGCTTTTCCAGTGTAACCATCTTCAGCAGCAATCTATTAATAGTCTGCTGATTTAGAGAAGTACCAGTGGCAATTAACATTGCCTAGTGACACCCTTTCAAGGGTGGAAATGCTTACTGCTGCAGTGATTATGGTATTGCATAGCACAGCTTTTGCTGGACTTAATCAGGAGCTGTGTAATCTGCATCCAGTGAGGAGTTCTGTTAAAGCACTGGTATTCCTTTTATGTTTTTTAATGGTTTGCTTGTCATTTTTCCACAGTAAAGCTGTGTGGGGAAGGAGTCTGGGCTGCTATATACCGCAGGGAAGCTGCCCCCACTTCTCAGAGAATCAGGGATGCTGGGCAGCAGGGCTCCTTCACGGAGCAGCCTAGGATCCAGGGGCTGCACAGAGACATGGTCATGATGCTCTGAGTGCTGCTCTTGCAGGTCCTCACCCTTCAAATACACTCTGATCCTTCCCCCACTCCCACTTACTTGTGTTACTCACAGTGAAGTTACACAAGTACGAAGCCTGCCAAACTGACAGGCAGGCCAGATCTGGATTACAATGCTCTGTGCACTTAGCAGGCCAGATTAAAGTACTTGGAAGGATCAGTCTGTCTCATGGGCTATATTTTTGACATCCTTGTTGTAGAAAAGTATTAGAAGTTGTAAGAAGGACTCACATGAGCTTGCATTTTACAGTTTGTTGTTGTAATTGCTTTGTTAGGGAAAGAAGAATTTGAAACAGTTATACTATTTTTGTCATTTTTTTCATTGCAACAAATTCCTCTTATGTCTCCTGCAATGAAAAGCAAACTCCCTTCATCATAACCATGCAATTAGTCCCAACTCCTCTGCTCCTGTTTCCCAAACAAAATGACACGTATCCTTGAAATTGCACCTACATTATAAGCACTGCTGCTAAGCCTTGTGCAGTCAGGAAAGCTAACGGGACAATCTCAATTTAAAGAGATCTGATTAACAACAAGTGCTTTTCAGTTTATAAATGAACAATGGCAGGTAGAGGTGTGTTGTCTGCATAATATAGTTCTCACCTGTAAAATATTTTCCATCCAGAAACCTCAATGTACCTTGCAAAACCATGTGAGAAATGTTCTGCTTCTGTGGCAAAAGGAAAGTGAAGGACAAGCCTGAAGTAACTTCCCAAGGACATGGTGTCATCAGTGGCAGAGTTCTGTGGCCTAGTGTCAGATTTGTCTTGGGCATCTTCTGTTTTAACCACCACTGGTGAATCAGTGTTGAACACACATAAAATATTGGGTGCCCTTTGCAGTAAGGAGGTGCTGTTGGCCTCACTCTGCACACGAGGTACAGTGAGAGACTTCAGCAGAGTGTAGGTATCAAAGGAAGCCCCATGGAACGTTTATTCTCCAGTGCCACGTGATGCTGGTTCTTCTTTTTTTCTGGAAATCTGAGATGTGCTTGGGAACAGTGCCTGGCCTGGGAAAGAGAGGTACATTCCTCCACCCAAGTTCCACTGCAATCCAGATAACATCTCCCTCCTTGTGCAATCATGGTCTGAGCAGATCTAACATGTGCTGCCTAGAAGACCTGATTTAAACTTGTAAGAATTTGATCTATGGCACAGCTACATCAACCAGTATGACTTAAATACCCAGTTTCAGCCCATTTGCAGAAAGTGCTTCTTCACTGCCTGCTGTCAGGACCGACTGCATCAAGTACAGTCAGTTCTATGAGAGTTGTCATTGTTTTGGATTTTTATCATTACTCTTGTAGAAATAGATTTCTAGATTAATTATCCAAGGGAGCTTACTGATGACAAATCTCACACAGGCTCTGATGATAGCTTTCATGATTTAGACACTGTATAGGAATGTAACAGGAATAACTGTACCCTGATGTTCCTTATCACAATAGTTTTTTGAGTGTGCAGCAGATGCAAGGAACAGTTTGGTCTGTACACCTGATGAAATCTTGGTACTTCAGCAGGTAACACACATAGATGGACACACACACACACGCTCAGTTTCAGGCAACTTTCTAGAAAGTGCAAGATGCATCTGACATTTGAAGTTGGCTTCCCTAGGTCTAAGATCTTCCCTGTTAAACATCTCACTTCCTTCTGTTCATTTAGTGAGAAACCTGATGCAGGCTGTGAAAGGAAGTGATGGACTTCAGTCTTTTGTCTAAGGTAAATGGCATCCATGCCAATAGAACTGACCTCAATACTATTGATATAAGTAAAGAAAAGAAAAACCAAAAAGCAAACAAAAAACCTTAGGCTGCAGTTTGGGAATTGGTTGTACTACCTGCCAGTCCTTTTGCTTTTCTTATATTAGCTCTTCCTTAACTTTTTATATGTAAATCTATATATTTTGGGCAGATTTAGTAGGTTGGGTCAAACAGGCTGAAGAGCATAGGCAATGAGGATAAAGTAGTATAAAAAGGATGTAATCTTGGTATTTGTATCATTGTCTCTTATGAAACCTGGCATTCTACTGGATTTCATCTTTGTGTTCATTGCTTCAGTCATCAAATAGCTGCCTTTTTTAAAAAAAAAAAGACTACTTCTGGGAAGAATGTGGACATTTAAATTTAGCATTAGAGGTCATTTAATAATATTTCTGAAATGTCAGCTATTTACTTTTCTGCTCTTACACTTCCTGAGTTTACACTTCTTGACCTACAGTTTGTGAATGCTAAAATTGTACCTGTGTTTTAAAATGGAATTGACAGCTCCCTGCTAATTTTTCTTCCTTTAAACATGTTATTCTGGTTCAAGGAGGCTTAGCTTCAGTCTGTTGGACTCTGAATGGAGATTACCAAGTTTTTTCTCTGTGGTACTCTCCCCTGGGCCACCTGCATTGGTTGCTGGCACTGGCCACTACCAGTTTCATCTGTACCAGTTTTTAGCAAACATCTTCCAGATCACGTTTCAATCCACTCATCAAAAATAAAGGGAAAACCCCAAACTGATGGAGATATTGCTGGTCTTCTCCCTCAAACATTTTGCCTCTCCCTGCTCTGTGTTTGGAGGTATTTCCCATTCTTAAGCCAGCTCCTAAATCCCAGAGCTGTTTCTGGGAGGCAGAGAAGAACGGCTTTCTGCTCTGATAGTGCCCGCTCTGAAATCAGTGGGAAGTCTCTGATTTTACTGTCATTTGGATCAGGCCATATTGCCCAGTCACTTTACATTTGCCAGCTTTGTTTGCTTATGTATTTTTAAACCAAATACTTGCTTTGCTGTAAGGAGGTTGAGCTTTGCAAAATAAGATTGAGTAGTCCATAGAAAAATGCTTACTGAAGCGTGGCATTGCTGACAGGTTCAGAATTAGTTTTCCAAGTTTTGATTTGATAGAGCTGGGGTTGTAACTGTTCAAATTCTTAAAGTAGAATTGTAGCCCTTCAGCAGGGACATGCTAGTCTTGTAATTTCCTTCTCAACAACAACCTCCTTTGATATGTTTGCCGTTGCAGAGTTAAGCCTTTGCATTTGGTATTCTCTCATGAATTAGCAGCCATGGATACTTTTTTTTCTGTCTTACAACTGAACACTAAAAACTTGTCAAGCTCTTAATCTCTTTGCGCCAAAAATAGCTTTGATCGTTGCAGGATACAATTCCCACTAAATGTGCATGATATTAATATCTTTTTTGTATGTCAATCTTAGCTAGAATTTCCTTGAGCAAAGTGATTGGGACTCTGTTTTTCTGTGTAATTTTCATGGCTTACAGGAGAAAGGAAAGGCACAATTTCTATAGATCAGATTAAATAGTTTAAAATACCTATTTAGGAAACTTTTAAGATTTTGAACTGGAATCCTGCATTTCAGACTGTAGTACAAGCATTGCTGGAGTCATTGCAGCAAGTCTTGTTGAAGGACAGTGTTAAATCTTTTAATTACAGAGTGCAATTTGGTCACTTACATCCTATAAATATTGTAGATCAAATGTTCATTGCTTTGATTTATAGAGTAATATCAGGAATTGCACATAACTCAGTCAGTCCCAGACCTCTGGAAAAATCAAGGCCACAATATTTTCCAGGAGAATAAAGAAAATCCTTGAGATCTGGTTTTCCTGAAATAAGATCGAGGCAGGGGTTAACCTTTACGTTGCTGCCTCGGGACATACCTAAAATGTGTGGAGGAACTTGGCAGCTTTAAGGCTTATTGAGGGTTAATTCTTCCCATAATAAAAGCCAGTTTGTGTCCCCAGAGTGATAAACAATACACCCCCCAGTAAGCAAAGAGATTAAAAATACATTACGTTAAACACAAGATCTGCAAAAAGGAACAGAGTGTTCAGTTAACTCCTCTGAACTTCATTTTGTCTCAAAACATGAATTTTGTTGCCCGTGGAACTGTATATAAGAATTAATCAGGGAACTTCACAAGCAGTCAAAACTCTTGTATGCCATTATAAATTTATCATTTCTGCTGTCAGACATCATTTGTATCTGACAGACTGCACAAAATATATGGAATAAATACTCTTCTTCCTATACAAAGAACCCTGGAAAAATATTTGGAAAACTTGTTTATTGTCTGTAAGGCATTTCTGAAGAAACAACCCATTTAGTGTTCAGCTGCTCAAATATTCAAATAATTTTAACAGATCCCTTGGATTCCCCACTTGGAGAGAACGTGCACAATGTTGTGTTGAATACTGCACTGCGTGTGCCTGCCCATAGATGTTCCCCACCTAAGAGAGGTAGGAGGTGGGCTGGGAGTAAACCATTAGCATGACAGTGTTTAGACAAAGTCCTTCTGGAATGCTGGAGCAACTTACCATTCAATTAATTTTGATTTGGATTATATTAACCACATGCAATGACTCTTTTCTGTAAGTTTCTAAGCTTATCTCACTCATTCCAGCATCACAGATGAACTGGATAATTTCACATCTAATATTATAAATATAATTGGGAAAGCCACTGGTTACTACATGTAGTTAAACATTCTGTGCTTCTATTTATTTCAGTAACTCAAGAACCTCACTCCCAGCAAGTGAGGACTGTCTGGCTCATCCTATTTTCAGTGGGCTAAAATGAGGATAATCTGTTGTGGGGAGAGGAGAGTTGGGAAGATATAATACCCAGGCATGTGTATGAGGCTTGGGGTCACGGACTCCAGTGCTGTTGGGAAGTGGTGAAAGTGGAAGCAGAAAAAAGCAATGAAAGAACTGCTAAAGAGGCAAAGTTTAACCATCCTGGCTATACTCAGCATCCTTACCAGGTGGGGCTGCAGAGACTGGCTGGATGTGTGTGGCTGGGCTGTCCACTGAAAGCCTGGGTAGAGGCAGGGCTGGGAGCCATGGGCTGTGGGAGCTGACACAGGTCACAGCCCCACGGAGTCTCGGTGGTGTTTCCAGCACCAGCAAGGAAAGGATGTTAACCTGGATATTAAAACTTATATTGACTGCTGGAGAACAGAAGCACACACACTCTTCTGAGAAAGTGATGTTTCAATTTTTCCTTTGGCTCTTAGAAAGGACTCAAGGCTATCCTGTTGTGTCAGCAAGTTAAGCTTTAGGAAGACTCAGACAGATAAGCCCTTACTGCCAGAAAGTCACACTTCTGGTGCAAATTTGTCATGTACGTGCACAGGCTACTGCTGCAGTCTTCATCCTGCTTTGTCTGCTGTTGTTATACATGCTGCATATCATCCCAAGAGATGTTCTTATTTGTGTCTTAAGCTTGCTTCCAGGTGATGAAGCACTTATTCACATTCTTCTTATTGTCATTCTCTCATGCTTCTTTTTCTTATGATCCCATGGTTGAAGGGTGGTGGTTTTTATTTAATGTAATGGAGATGTTCTTTCTGTGAAAACAAACCTTAGAAGCATTATCAAAGTGTGACTTTGCAGAAGATACTCTGTGTTATATCACTCTCGTTTGAAATGTTCTCCATTTATCATAGTGAGTCCTTAATGTGGGTGTGGATGGGTATGAACCAAGTTCCCTAAAAGAACATTTTATAGCTTCTTCCCCAAGAGCTCCTTGGTGCTCACATTCCCATGGACACTGCTATTGAGACACATCATATAGCCATGCTTGGGAGAAATAAAATACCAGCACTTGTTAGCATGTCTGTACTGTGCAGGGTTACCCCTAAAAAATCAGGTAGAAATTCAGGTTGGAAAGTACGACTGTCCTTCTTACAGTGATGATGTTGAAACAGTGGAATATATTACTGTGGAAGGGATTACAGATCTTTCTCTAAAGGAAAGGACAGAAAAATTTGTTTTGGAAATGGTTAGGTATAGTTGATTTGGCTTTGGGAAAGGCCTAGGCATTTTTTAGAGGTCTCTGCCATCCTGTGATTGTGTATTCTGTGCTTCATCATTTCACAGACAGTCTATCAAACCCCATAAAACCTAATGTAGGCTGTTAAAAATTTGACAGTTCACTGTGAATTGCATGCCAAGCAGAAGGTCTCCAGAGGGGGAAAAGGCTCAAAAAACCTTGTATTGAAAGATGGATTTACACCTGAGCACACTAACGTAATATGAAAGCCTGAAAACGTCTGCCATCAAGTAAGATCCAGGAGATCTGTGTGAAATTCTAACTACAACTTGTTCTGAACATGCAGAAACACATTGAAAATATGGAGGTATTGAAGAAAATTGAAGCAGAAGGGCAAAGGATTTATTTAATTTTTTAAAAAATATCTGAGCATTGAAATCTTGAATGCCTTTGTAAACTCAATAATATTTATGGAATGGGTTAATGGAATTACTCAAGTTCCTGAACTTAAAAATATTTGGTTTTAAATTTTGATTATGTTACAGGTAAAAGCTTATCCTGGCATTAAATGACATTTGGGGGAAGAAGAGTGTGAAGGAAATTACATTTTGTGTTACATTTTATACATGGTAGCATGAAATGTTATGAGAATTCCTAGCTTTTATTATTTTAGGAATTCAGTTCTAATGAAAAACTTAGTAATAGACCATGACCAACTCTGTAGAGAAAAGACAGAGGCTGTAAAAGTTACAGGAATACTGCTAATGGGTCAAATTAGAAAATGAAAACTTTGAAGGGAGCAGGAATAGTATGCATACCCTGCTGCCTGCTCATTGAGTAGAGGTAATAACTCAGTCTCTCAAAAACAGATGGCTTAGTGAGGCAAGACTGAATTTAAATGTGGAGGATACAGGACACTATAAAGAGGAAAGACAATTTTTTTTTTGTTCGTTGGGGTTTTTTATGCTAGATGAAAGATATGGTAGGCAAATCCAAAGCAATGGAAGAGTTGTAAAATGTTTGTATCTCTGGAAGAGTTCAAAACTGTTGCAAACCCTAAGAAAAAGGTGTCATAATGTTGTGGGCCACTTTATTATGTTTGCTGAATAAGCAGCAAGAGTAAAAGAATCCTCACAATTAAAAAGCTATGAAATGAGGGAACAGGCTGTTGTATTAAGGAGACAATAAAGTAGGAAGTTGCTACAACGAGGAAGTAAATGAGCAATACTATATGCTTGTTTCTCTAACTTGTCTGTGACAGCAAAACATTTAAGTGAAAAAGAGAATACAATTACATTGAGTGAAAATTAATATAGGCTTTTGCACATTCCTGAATATACTTGTATATAATTGTACATATAATTAAAGCTGTCTGATTTAGTTTTCAATCCAGCTAAGTGTCTCTCCTAATTCTCTCTCTCCTTCCCTAGCTGGGTGGGAGGGGAAGGGGATCGAGAGCATTGTTGTCTCTGGTTTATTTTTCGATTCTGAGTCAAACTGTGACAAGTTTTTTTCTCTGGAAACAGTTCTCCAGTTTTGCTCACTTAATGCTCATATATTGTATAGGTTAGAGATAATTTCTTCACAGTTCTCCTCACTGACTATGACTTGAGCCATGACATTGGGCTGAAAGAAATCTTGATTTCTTTGGGAGTGGCAAATTACATACTTCTACTAATGTATTTAGACTTGAAGGCAAAATATGCTTGACAGGGATTTCATGCTACAGGCCAATTTAGAGCTGAGACATACTTCCTTTTTACTGTCCAGTATCTTGTTTGTACTGTAAATGAGATGTCCAGAATTTTAAGTCTAATGAAGGTTTCTAAAGAAAGAAGTTTTGCATATATACAGAAGACAGTAATCATCATCTCAACCTTTTTGTCCCAGATTCCCTTTGTTTCTAATATATTTTTCTACTGTTTGCTTTCAAATTGGTACAGTAGTTTAAAAAAAGTATTTTATTGCTGTAAGCAGGACCAGATGCTGTGTCTAAAGTATTGGCTCAGATAGGTTTGACCAACATCATACTGGATGGTCCTTAACGATGGTCAAATGCAATTGCCATGAGTTTAAAAAGCTAAAGCTTTTTTTGTTTTGTTTTGTTTTTTGTTGTGGTGTCATTCTATCTTCTTGCTTTTAATATAGATGTTTTGTTGATTGGCTAAAATTTTCAGGGAAATCACACTGGGTAGAGCTTTTAAGATGTAGTTATACATCTATTTAACCACCCTTAGAACAATTCCTCCTTTGGCTCTCCGCATTTTCTTCTGGAAATGTGTTCCATATATCTGTTTTTAAATGTTCCTGGGGTCAGAGTAGGAAAAGTATTCAGTAACATTTGTCTTATGCCAAATACAAACATATACTATGGTTAAACATCAGCAGGAACCTTAGTCCATACAGGTGCACAAGCTGCCTGCTGGGGTGGAGCAGCCTGTGAATGCTGAGGGAGCTGCCCCTCCATGTGAAGCTGGTGGCAGACCCAATGGTCAGTCCTGCTCACTTGTCCCAAACAATTTATTTATGCAGCCACAATGATGCTCCAGCTAAACTTCCTGCATTAATTATATCTGCCCTGAGCTTACAAGCTTTTAGAGCTATTTTGAACATAAATTTTGCAAGCCTGCAAGTCAGCCAGGGTTTTTTTATTTTTCCAAGATACACAACTTGCAATTAAATGAAACTGCCTCATCCTGGTCATTATGAAAATTCTTCTTCAACTGTGGATTTAGGATAAAGGAATGAATGATATTTCTAGTTTATTGAGTAAGTTTGTGTTGGAAAGTTTCCATCTATCCTGCTCAGATGGGACTTCATTCAAGTACATTCTTGCTGAGGAGTGTGAGAAAGATGATGTCTCCAACACTCCTCCACTGTATTCCATTACAAGGTAAAAGCACGAACTGAGATGCATTATATACGTTTAAAGCCACTGTTTGGTCTAATGTGCACTGTCTTGGCATTGTGAATAGCTAATGATGGACTATTTGGGGCTATGACAGAGCTGTATGATTTAAAAAAAAAAAATCTACTGATCACATATCACAGATTATATTTTAGAATAGAGAGGTCCAAGTAGTTGTGTTTTACTGTGCATTCCTATGCATAAGGTCTCTGCTTCCTCAGGATAAGGTAAAATGTGGAATCTGGGAAATCTGAATGTAGCATTTGTGGAGACAGAGACATGTATGTTCAAGTCCATGTTAGCAAGTACTTCCCTGAGTTACAATTCTGTGAGCCTCTGGATGCTTCTGCCTATGTTTCCTTAAACCTCAATCTGTTTGTGGGTATCTTTCAACACTTAGAAATAACTGTGCCTGATTTTTTTGTATTAGTAGCCAGCTGAAGGCACAGTTAACCAGGCAGCAATCTTTAACTAGGAGTTGAATTATTATGTACCATTTTGCTAGGTACTGTTGATGTAGTAGGAAGCATAACTTTTCTCCACCAAGCATTGATTACAGTCAATAATGATGTTGTGATCCACTAATATTAAAAAAATCTATTTGTTTTAGTTTTTTTAATGAAGAATTTCATTGCGGGTTTATTTTCTAGCTGATTTCTGTTTAATTTCTTCCACTGGTTTGGCTGGCATTGGAACAGGATTTAAGACATGTTATATCACTTCTTGCTTAGACACATAAATATTTGAATATTTTGATGTTTAATCTGTCAGAAGGACCTTGTTTTAAAAAGTATCTTAAATCAACCCATAGCAGACTTCCTGATTGCTCAGAAGATGAGTTCTTAGCAAAATAAATGTTAACAGATCTTTCAACTGAAGAGAATTGCTTTTAATAGAAACCTCCTATCTCTAGTTTTCTGCAGAGCAGTCTTGGAAGACAGAATCTGGAAAATTAGCCAGGTCAGAACAGCATCAGAAAACAACTGCCCAGAGACATATAGCTTGAATACCATCAATGTTTTGTATAAAAAACCTAACTAAAAAGGGGGAGCCTCAGCCAAACCCTCACATGTATGATACCTCTCTTTGTGTGTCCCAGTTTACAGAGCAACATCGTCCTCCATATGGAGTAAGCTTTTTTCTCTTTTTAGGAAGGTGAGGTCATGAGTAGGCACTTTCCTTTCAGACAACCTTGCTTTCAGAAAGGTCAGTCTTTGCAAACTAGGTCACGGAGGTACATTTACAGGGGGTTACTGTAAAGGCAAACTCGAGCAATGGCTCCTTTTATAGCTGCTGGTTTCTCTCCCTCTCTCACCCCTCACTCCCAATTATAGATCAGATTCCTTAAAGCAGCTGCTTGACTTCCAAAAATGCTCAACTCTCCCATCTCCTACTGAGAGAGGGAAATGGTTACTATGGATTCACTGCACAAGAACAGATGTATTTCAATATGCTGGGTACTAACCACACTGCTACCCGTGTGCTTCAGTTTAAAATTTTTAAAGTCCAGAATAGGATTTGCCCCTGGTTAGCCCAGGCAGAGGTGCCCTGGCTCTGAATTCCTCACACTTCTGCCTGCTAGTATAGAGGGCATCAATTAAAAAAAAAACCAGGAGAAGTCTGAATCTTCCTTATACTTTTAGGCATTAAAGTATCCTCCTCTCCCAGCATTTCACCGGATTGTCAGACTGATTAATGGCCTCAAGATAATGCACCCAAACGATGCAAAAATCTACATTTAGGGCTGATTCTGTACTCAGTATATAAAGAAATACCCAATGGATATATGTGAATTAAAAGAAAGGGGGCTAAGGCAATATATGCAGCAAGCAGGAAGGGGCTTCCAGTGATTTTGCTATTTACCTGTTAATATATTGCAACCTATTCTAGGTAAGTGAGTGCACATTGTGAGTTGTAGTTGGCAGAAACTAATTTTCAAACTTTGGGGAAATTTGAGTGTGGATCTGAGTGGCATAGCTTGAACTCTTTTCTACATGCAACATTAGCCAGTGAATCATTAAAAACATTTTGACATTCTACCCAGGCAATCCTATTCACTTCAGCTCATTTCCAACACTTGATTCTGTGCTCTGGTATATTAAACTGAAGAGAATGGTGGGGGAGTGGGAATAGTTTCTGGATCATTTCCTCCATCACTAGCTTCTATAAGGGCTCTAAATAGAAATGTAACATACATTGCAGAAGCACATGAAATGTCAGTCCTATAGTGCTGTCATTCATGAGAAACTCAGCGATGTTTTGGTAGTCATGTTTCTAAAATCGTACTCATTTTGGTATTTCTCAATTTTTTATTCTTTGCAGAGAACAGTAGCTCTCTGTGAGTCAACCTGCCCAACTTGAATGGGACCTTCCATTAAATGCACAGATAAGCTTTTTCTTTCTCTCTCAGATCTTGAAACATTTAAAAAGTACTTTTTTATAATGTGCTTATGATGTGTAATAGATATACCCTGTGCATGTTACATCACGAGCTCTTGCAGGATAGAAAGCCTAGAGCTCACAGTTTCATCTGTATTTATAATTTACAGAAGTAGATCTTCTGCACATCTGGGCTGTCTGGTAAATGGCTCTCTAATTTTGTTCTCCATTACTTCTTTTGATTGGAGTTTCACTGCTGTGTTTTCCAAAGCATCACAATTCATTTCTTTGATATATGAAAATATGTGAAAAAAGTGTTTGTCTGCAAGGACATTTGTTTTGTAGACGTCTTTATAAATCAAACCAAGCACTCTTAATATAATGCTGGGTTAATTTATAAGTGCCCTCTATGGGGATGCAAAAGGATTAGAATAAATCATTGAATTGCTTAAGACTGGAGGTCAGGCAGAGAGTAGGTCATTGAAGTGCTATCTCATACAAAAACACTACAGTTAGTGTATGGGATAGGTGAGCTCTAAGCAGGGCCTCCTGCTCAAGGAGCACACTGAAGACAATTCCTCAACAACTGGCTTGCTCCAAGGTTTGGCACTGGGTCACTCATATTGGCAAAGCCTGTGGCAGCTGACTTGCAGGATAGCCACAGGGAGATGTGCTGCTTGTTTGTATTGAGGCAGCAACTGGCAAATGGAGACATCATTCTTGCCTGTTGATGGCAGCTACTAAAGAGCCCATCCTGAGATGCCTTGAGAGATTGCACTGCAAAATTTGCAGTGAAGAAACAGTGTCTAAATGCAATATTTCACTCTGCTGTCTCTAGACCAAGGCTCATGGGCCCAGGAGGACCAGCCCTAGGGTCTGTGTGGGTGGCACAACCAGTGCAGCCTATCCTATGCAGGGTGGCCATGAAGTCTTCCTGCACGATTCTGACCCTGTGCCACCTGTAATATATTCTCATCCTGTGCTTGAGAGATACATGTTTGACTTGGCTAAATTCCTCCTTCCACCTAAGTGATACACTCACTGGAAGGCTGTGGCATAGCAAGAGTTTGAAACTAAATCTCTGAAGTTTTAAACTAGTTTTAATTAGATACCATATAATTTACTAGGAATCACTTTTAACTTTTTATATAATCACTTTCCTGTGTGATTTTTCTCTTCATTCTTGCTCTGACAAGAACAGGATGTGATATGCTCAAAGCAACATCTGAGGCTATCGAAACACAAAGGGTAGTGTCTGAAAAAATATTAAAGAAAAGGAGAAAAGGTTTTAAAGATGCAGCTGCAGTGAAAGAGCATCCCATCTTCCTCCATGATTCTCGGCCTCTGAGGCTTACCTACAGGTGAGAGTAGGCATGATCAAAAGTAGCCCTTCCTTTGATAGTCAGGGCTTATTTCTGTGTCTTCTAAAACCCTTCCTTTATTAATGCCCTGGCACTGTTAGCTTTCCACTTTTCGGTGGCTTTGACAGGACAGCTTTAACAACTTCACTGCAACATTCAAGAAAAGAAAATCAGTCTTGGAAATAACTATTAGATTCTTTATCCTTCTGGGATTGTGTGTATATGCAATAAAAGGGAGTTCAATGTTCCATACTGGCTACTCAGATTATCCTTCCAGAAGGTTCAGTTCATCGAAGCACTTAAGCAGGTATTTAAGCATAGAATGATCTGAGAGGCAGTTGTCAGCTCTGTGCTTCTCATCTCCCCCAGCTCAAATTATCTACCTTGATGCTCTGATCAGATCTTCCACATGTTTATACTCAGTCCTCTAAGGCTTCCTATCGTGTCACGTTTTTCACAGACCTTAAAAATGCCACCCAGTGCTTTCCCTCTACAGAGCTTTGCCTCTAACACAGGCAGGCTCTCATTCCCACTTGACACTGACAAATTCCCTTGACCCACAGCACCTTCCACCATCTCTCTCCCTTGTCTGACCTCAGTGCTCCTATTCTTCCCTTGTCTAGAGAAGTCCCTCTCCCCCATCCCACAAAGGACCTCTTTGGTTGTCCACTGCCATCTTTGTTAGCACTTTCTCAAATAATTGTCCTTATTCCTGTTATTCATCTCATTGTCCTTTCTCATGATTTGTTTTCAATGTATGGTATCTTTCAAAACCTCCAGAACAGCTGGGTTAGCAAGGAATGTAACTCTTACGTGACAGGGTCAATATTCTTCGGGGGTGGTGAGCTACTTGTCCTGTCTAAGAGGCAGTGGAGGCTTAAGAGTTTACCATGAAAATTCAGCTGCAAAGATAAAATATGGATTTGAACAGTGAATGGCCACTTAAATTTCTTTTTCAA
Organism: Hemiprocne comata; assembly: GCA_020745705.1. Classification (NCBI taxonomy): domain Eukaryota; kingdom Metazoa; phylum Chordata; class Aves; order Apodiformes; family Apodidae; genus Hemiprocne; species Hemiprocne comata. The sequence goes on from CM036600.1 coordinate 11,856,613, forward strand.
CTCTGATGCTAGAGGACAGAATTTGGTCCCTCATGAAGTTGTGCTGCTATTCACCAGCAGTGACGTAGTAAATCAGTTCACTCTTTTGTGTTAGACTGAAAAGTAAGTCTTACAAAGCACTGTAATTTTGCTATCCTGAAACAGTTTTTATTTCCAACAAAGTTAATTTCAAATTATCTTTATTCACCTGACCAGTCTTGTCTCTGCTTGGTGCATCACTTGTTTTTCAGTAAGTGCTGCTGGGATTTACTGTGGCCTATTAACTTCCCCCAATTACATATCCGAGTCATATTACTACCTTCAGATTGTAGCATGACTGAAGTGACATAAGTTAAAAATACATCTTTCTCTCTAGGGCTCTAGACCCAAAAACCATAAAATACCTCCAACATTTGTTAAAAGCCTGCCTTTTAGCCAGCCTAGCAGATTAAAATTAATTATAAAACTGATAAATATAGGAATTGTAGCAATTAACTTCATCTCTCTTAAGAGACACTAACTATACAAGGAAATCTCTGAAGGTTCTATGAAAGCTTTGCCCACAGTCATTTCCAGGCATGAGGTCTCAGCAGAGTCCTGTCCTACTTAAGAGAGAGGTCCAGGCTCAGTGAGGCAGGATGGTTTCCAGCTTATGCTTGTAGGAGTCTATGTTTGACTTTGCTGGAAATACACTATGGGAGCAAGAGCCAAAAGCAGTTGTAGCATATAATCATTAGTAAAGACTCTTATAACCCTTTTCATAAGTCAGCTCTGACTGCATTTCCCAATGTCCCACTGCCACAAGCAACTTATTGTTGTTTGTGAGAATGAATTCAAAGCCAGTAGCTAACTGCTTGGACAGTTTTAACTGAGGTTCAGCCTCATAAATTTGAGAATGCATCATTTACCAGATGACCAGTTTTACTTAAATATTTTTCAAACACAGCCTTAGTGAACTAGGGAGACTGGGAGAGGGAAAAGAGTTGTCGTTTCTGCTTAATACATGAGTGAGAGATTTTTAATGATCATTAGTCTGTAACTCCCATAGGGTGTCTCTGTACTGCAGCAATGCACTATAAATTAGCTAGGTCGGACAATTGAAGCCGCGGTGGCATGGAGTTCAATGTGGCTGACAGAAGCTGCTCAAAAGGCAAAATAAAATGTACTTGGTACTAAGTTGCTGAGGTCCCCGTGCCACTTCAGCCTGTAACAGGTACCAGAGCTGGCTCTTTTAAAACCAGCTCATTGTCTACAGTCCATTGTGGCACTGCTGCAGTCCCCAGGAAATACCTGAAAGCTGCCGGTCATATTTTTCACTCCAGAGAAACAGAGTGTAGAAATAAATCCAATCCCAGAAGAGCTGCAAAACTCTATTATAATGTGAAGAAGTAGCTAAATTATTATGTAGGAGGAAAAACGAAGAAATCATTGTGCTGTTTACTGTTGTATCTATTAGTGTCAAACTAAAAAGACTGGGATATTTCAGTGGTAGGAAGATGACCAAGCATCTTGTTGACCCTTGCAGAGACAGTTATCCTCCAAATGGGTTAGGTGCACCAATCCTGACAGATGTTTAACCTGTCTTCAAAGATCTCCACTGGCAGAGACCACTCTCTCTCCAGGAAATCTATTTCTTCCATATCCTTTTTTGTGAGATATTTTTCTTGATGTGTATCTTGAATGATCTGTGTACTACTACTTGGTCTATTTGCCATGGGCATACAAAAGAAAAAGATTATTCCTTTCTTCCTTTCTTAAAGAGGTCATAGTTTAGCAAACCTATGACCTTTATTTTGCAGTGCAATATATGTAACTATAAGGAGATAAAAATAGTCTGAATCTATTAGCCAGCTCAGAAAGTGTCAGCCAAGGATGCTAAAAGGCTTGAAATTTTGGAGAAGTTTGGACTTGAATTCAGATGATATGTTTTGGCCCAGGACCAGCTGTTGCTAAAATCCATTCTGGTGTGCAGACAGCAGCTTTAATAAGCTGAAATGATGGGCTGCCAGCCAAGGTCTGCTAGGCACAGGCAGAAACCTGTTTCATGTGCTGAATAGGAAGTGTGCAATGTGGCTAAAGATAAAATGCATGAAAATATTCATGTTCAGGGTCCTTGAACATACAAACAGGTCATTTTGGGGCTAGGCACCTCCCAAAAGGGAGAGAAAGACATGTTTAGTAGCTGGCATTTGCACTTGCCCTCCTTGAGGCACAAAGACACTGCATCAAAGCCAACCACACATCAAAACACCCTAAAATGCTACAAAATACCCCCAAAAGCCAAAAAACACCGTAGAGAAATGATCTTGGCCTCTTGGGACTGCACTACGAAGTTGGATAGCAATCCCAGTCCCAGCTCTTGCCACTCAAATATGAATGCAAAATATGGAAGCATATTGTCTGCTGTCACAACTCATCTGCGAAGCAGATGTTTCTTTTGGGGAATTATTCATGCTAAAGATCACACTTCAAAGTAAACAATAATTGTCATTTGTTCCCTTAAAAAAAATGAAAGCTGGAAATCAATTTAATGAGTATGTTTCCTCACGGGAACAGACAGAACAGGGAATATGATCCTTTTGGCATATTTGTAGCAAATATTTTCAGGCAAACATACTAGTTCCCTGTTATTTTCATGTGGATTTAGATAAGGGGGATACAAATAACAATAAGTGGAATATGTGGAATAAGGACTTGAAATTGAGTACAGAGGGGCTGAATGAGAAGACTGTAAGGTGTAGGGTAGAATACATTGGGGCAACAGAGACAGCACCTGAAGGGGAAAATAGTCCATAAATTTGTAGAACCTGCAAAATTCTGTATGACTAGACAAAACCAGGCAGGTATCTTTAAAGGTAATATGGTAAACATGGTGCTGAGGGAGTTGAGACCAATGCCTGCATTAGCTTTTTAAATCTGGTTTTGCATCTGATGTGTTTCCATTCAGGCAGGCTGGGAAGTCTGCAAGGAGAGAGGCTAAAACGCATTAGGCTTTCTGATGGGTCACTGCTTTGCAGCCTCCTGGTTAAGGCTTCATTTCAGAGAGCTCATACAACTTCAGAGAAGCCAAAAGTTGTTGCTTTTCAAATTACTGCATGATTTTCCCCCCAGACCAATTCTCAACGACCTTGGGTCAAATACAAGATGAATGGCAGCCTCTAAGTGTTTATTAATAACCTGGGAAATCAAAGTCCTGTGTGTTATGGTTCTGTATTCTAAGGCTGTTTTCCTATGATAGATGGTGCCAAGGAACCTACCCAGGTACCAGACCTGAGCTGTCTGTGTTGCTGCAGTGCTGGGATGCTCCGTTCAGCTTGTCTGCAGACCTCCCGTTTTGCTGGTTTGGATCCCAGAATGGTGTGTCTCGTTAGAAATCTTCCACGTGAAATATTTTGGACTCACTGATCTTGATTTTCAAAAAAGCTTTTTCATCAGGTACGTTTCTGAGCTTTCCTAACTGACCATATGCAGTATTTCAGAACTTTTAAAATGCCCATCTTGTGGTTATATCAGCCACCTAAAGACTGCTGTGTAGACCTATTTTACCAGTAACTGACACTGAAATTTAAGAAAATATTTGAAAAAAATTATAAAAATATTGTGGTTCTTAACACATAACTCTTCTTGGAAATTCCTTGCCTCATTAATCAATGATACTTTCTTCTTTCTACCAAAGGCTATTTAATAACCTGTGAGGGTGTTCTCAAGTCAGGCTTCATGAAGTTTTTAATCATCAGTTCAGAAGCTCATAGCCAGAGATTGTGCAATTGCTGTTACAAACTTTAAAAAGGGTAGTTTAATGCTACAGCCTTCATGAAGTTGTGGTAAATACATTCACTGAAAGTTTATATCCCAAAATGTTGCTGCTTTGGTCTGACTAGTTTGAGTGAAAAGGTTATGGGTTGGGGTCTTCAGGCTGAGTATCTTACTCAGAAGGTAGGAGGGAAATGCAGGTGTTATTTAGATTTATTTATTTGTTAATGATAAAGCTCACAATTCAAGACATGTCTGAGCTAGTTCTATTTCTTAGTTCCTAAAAGCATCTCCTCTCCCTGAGCTGATTTGGGATTTATGAGTGTGGTGTATAAATCGTTACATGACAGTGCTAGATAATGAAACAGCTGCTGTGCACAGAGCCCCTTTATTCTCTGATGAAGCAGATGTTGTTTCATCTTTTTGCTGATTTCAAGTATTCTGTGATAACATATCATATACCTTACTTAATATTACTCACATTTTTAATATATTGGTACCTTATTAACAGAGGATCAAAGCTCCATGCTTGGTTATATGAGGCTCTGCACAGGCAATGAGCACAGCTGGGGGTGCTGCTCGCAGGCTTACCCCAGATCCTAAATGAGTGTCTATCAGTGTCTCCTCTGGGCCCAGAGCAGTTCCCGCTGCCTGGCATTTCAGTTGCAGATGTCAGACAAGATGCCATGATTTACATACCTATAGCTGCGAGTGGGAGGATAAAGTTACAGGAGGAGCAGAAAAGAACAGGGATGCAGAAGTCAGAGCTTGCCTTTTGCCTTCCTGCTGCCGCTGATAATGGCAATCTGAGTAGCTCATCTCCACCCTGACCCCTTAACAGCACCATTCACCCAAGCACCGGTGATGGTCTCTCATGGCGTTTTGAGTATGTTAGCAGGGAAACTAGAACCTCTTCTGTGTTTGCTTACCGTGCTATCAGAAACATCAAGAAAATCCCAAGGAGTAGACGAGCTGAATTAAAACAAGCATCAGGTTAAGTGCTTTATTTTCCTTGTCTACTTAAAAAGGTGCTCATACATCATGTTTGTATGCTTTTTACTGTCACAGTTCTTGATTTAAGAGAGGTGTATGTGGGCGCAGAGCTATACAAGCAGGTACACCCCTTGAGGTAGAGCCCTCCTGCCTTGCCCCGCTTGTGATCTCTCATGGCTGATGCTGAAGCTTCCCAGGACAGTGTGTCAAGCATCTGCTAAAGGCATGTGAGTGGGAAGAGTCATAGGCAGGGTATCCCAAGGATATGTTTGTGTGTTAGCCAAGCAAGATAGCCTGACTCCACCACCAGGCTTCAATCAAACACCGATTTCCAAAGGTCTGTACTTCCTCATACAAATATTTCCACTTAGTTATGCACTTCACTAGGATAATTTCATACAATGTTGGTATTTTTGGACCCACAGATTTTTTAATTGGCCCTATTTGCCTATCCCTAATTTATATTACACACATTTATATTTGTTCCCAGTATATTTATAATGGGAATTAAATCTGTAATTCAATCCATACTTATTCCCAGCTGGGAAAGTGCCCATGAACTGCTTGTTCAGTAAGTAAACGGGTATTGTAGTACATCGTCCATATTCTGAACTTTTATATACTGATCCAGCTCCCCAGTTGTTTCAAATTAATGTACCTCTTTGAAAAATGGTGAAGGAGATCTGCCAAAGTCAGAGCCTGGCTTATTGTTGATGTTGAATTTTCCAAGGCTGGCAGTTTACCCTTCACTGATGCAGAAGAAATGACTGCCTTAGAAGGTCTCTCTCCCTTTCACAAAAAGACAAAATTTTAAAATTATCGTGTAACATGCCCTTCTCTCCATCACTTGGCCCTCATTTTGTTCACCATTATTTTTAATGAACCAATTTTGTCTCTTGCTTTTCATCCACTGAGTCCCTATTATTATTATCATCATCAAACTGTTTGTGGGCTGCCAACATTTGATATTTCATTTCACTGATTTAATTATGTCTGCAGCTTGTTCTGGGCCTGTTTATTATTATGGATCTCCAAATCCTCTTCTTTACCAAATTGCATAAATGCGAATCTGTTTGTTCATCATTTATACAACACTTGGCAATTATGTCCTTTTGCACTTTGTATTTGTTCCAGGAGGGTCTTTTAGTCTGATCAAATTTTACAACTTAATCAAGCAAACACGGGCAGACAACTAAGACAAAAGAGTCTTCCCATCTGCAGGTAAAAGGATGTTCTGGGCATAGCAAGTAGCAGCTGCTTTATCACCTCTGCTCCCTGCAGGTGTGTGAGAGCCATAAGGCCACGTGTGTTACCAGCTATAGGTAACTGATAGCTGGTTACAGGAGGGGACATAAGACACGTGCTGTCCCTGCTTGTGCACAGAGGGTACATACTGAGCTTAGTTTAGCTTTCAAAGTGTGGAGGATGGAGATGGGGACAAAGTACAGAGGTGTAAACCAATTAACTTCACTAGCAGAAGTGGATGTTACAGTGGTTAAAATATTCTGATTTTGTCTTCTGAGCATCATGACCAGCTTTTTAAACTCGGGCAAGAGATTAAAAAGAAGGGTCTCTGAGACGAGTTGAGCTAGGAGGAATGTTTTGCTATCATCTCATCTACACATTAAACTGTACCTTACATGAGATGTTAATGTTTTCTGCCTGACATCATGCTCCAGGAATGAAACTTCAGGAATCCTCACTCAAAGCTTTCCACCTCTCAGGATGACACTCATCCCTGTGGATACGTTAGGAGTGTCTCAGAGCTGCCTGCAGGCAGCCGTGCTGGATCCTGTGCATCCTGCTGTTTTGCCACAAGGCCCTGTGCTTCCGGTGCTGTTGATGGGCTGGGGGTTTGCTCCCATCCCTTCCATGCCCATCTTTTATTAAAACAGATGATGAAACCTCTCTCACGCCATCTCCCTGTGCCTGCCTGTTGGGACAGTATCTGCTGCGGCCATAAGACCAGCACAGACACCCCAAGCACGTGGCTGCCTGCATTTTGCTCATGTTCAGGGGGCTGTCCTCAGACACTCCTGCCTACCCGGGCTGCCAATGTCATCTCCCTGCTGCCTGCCCAGCCCATCACACCATCTGCCTGCCTCTGCTTATGTAATCCCTTCTCCTAGGGCATGTTTGGTACTCTCCCCTGCTCCAAAGTGCTTCCTGTTCTGCATCTCGTGAACAGAGCACCTGCTGAGAGCTTGTAATGTTTCATCTTGGAGTAGAGGCATATATGGAGGTGATCAGCCTTGGCTGATACTGGTATCACATGCACTGCTTTTGAAGAGTTCTGGCAGGAAGCTGGTGGTTCGTATGCAATTTTTCTTCCAAAAATCCACAGGCATGGGTAGATGTAGGTTAGGTAAAAGTCACTAGCATTGTACTTAAAAATCTTTTGCTACAGCTTTCATCATATTTTTCCAGTCAGCTCCTCATAACCATTGCCCTTTATTCTGTATCTTTATATGATCCAGAATATGTGACTTATCCCTCAGCAGCAGCTCAGTGGTTGGTCCCTTAATTCTCATTCCTCCAGCACACCAGGCCAGCCACGTGCCTCCAAGAAAGCTCTTGTAACTGTTAGTCTTCCAGAGAACTTCACCCCAGCTTTTGCATTTTGATGACTGGCCTTCTGTAATTGCAATTGCTTTAGCAGTGACGATAAATACACACACACGGGCACACACTGTGGTTTTGTGTTTCTTGAATCTATTGTAATTAGGGGTCCATAAATAACTGCTTCTGATGCACTTGACTATATAAAATAATTGATGTTTAAATGGATAGTGAATTGTGTGCTAATTAAATGCCCAAGAGGTGAGAACATTTTAATGAAAAGTAACTCAATAAGTTGGTTTTTAATAATTATTAATTGCCTGAAATGCATTTGATGCAGGAGTCCTGTAATGACAATTTATAATTGATTTTTAAGGATATTTATTGTTGATAGATAGCTATCTTATTGCATATTTCTTTCCCTGTCTTTCACATGCACGGCTTCCCAGCTGGAGACCCTGTTCTATTTTATACTAGTCTATCCTTCACTGCTACTGAAACTCCTCATGCTCATGCTGGTGAAATATTCTCAGTCACAGCCTCACAAAGCAGGATATAAGATGCTGGCTTCTCCAGAAGAAAAAGCTCTAGGATTTAACCTTAGTTGACCACCCAGCTTTAGGTTTTGTAAAAATATTGGGTGCAAGGTCATAGAAATTCTGTTTTTTTGCAGTTGGACTTACAGTGTAAGCCAGAGAAAACCCTTGGAAGCTCAGCTTCCTCCAGGAATACAAACAAGTTACATTACAAAAGTAATGGGGAAGGGTCTCTTTTCAGTAGACATCCTTACAAGTCACAGATCCCAGAGATCCACCAATGTCTCACATCCCACAAGATAAATTGTTTATAACTGGTGTTCCCAAACTGGAAGTGTTTGGATATGTGGACACTGCCTGCTGGTGATGGTACATGAGCAGAGCTGGGAGCCCCTGCAACAGAGTGTCTCATCTGAGAAGTGCACAAGGTCCCAGCTTTTGACTTGGAGTAAAGTGCTTATGCAGAAAAAATTATAAACTGAAATGTCCATTGCTAAGGAATTTCATTTGCAATTAAAGAATCTGAAGAAAAGGATCTGGAAAGTGGATGTGCTGCAGGCAATGCAGCAGTGTGCCAGTCAAATATCCTGGACAAAGTTTGAATTGGAAACAAGTAGTATCAGATATAAGGGCTGGGGGAGTAGAGAGCTGATTTTCTTTCTTGGCAAAAATATTATGAGAGCACCTGTACTGACCTTTCACTAGCACTCTCTTACTATTCATCTTCACACATTTTCATTTCGCCATAATTCTCTGGCGTCTTTTGCCATCACTGAGCAATGACTGCTCTTATTTTTTTGTGAAGTTAAAGAATTATCTTCTGAGGCTAAAATGAGCAGTGGACAGGGAGTGGATCTGTCAGTAGCTCTGCTGGGGTTAGCCATTAAAATGCCACTACACATTGTGGACCTCTTTTTTTCCCCCATCTATAAGATGCAGTTAACCATGCACATTTTCTTCATTAATATTATTTGGTATTTCCTGATGAAAAATCCTGTATATAAGTGTTCATCATTTTTGTCACTCCGGCACTGATTTAGGAATTTCTGGAGTACACCCACATGTTGAGAATCACACTTCTCCTGACAGTAAGAATGTTGAATTTCAGTGCTGAAACTGGCAAATTTTACAATGACATATTTTTCTAGGATAGTGCCCCAGATAGATCTTACATAAGAAAATTGATTGCACTTATAGCTAGAAAGAACCTCAGGATCATACATTCTTATCTGTTTCAAACCAGCATTATTGCATTTAGTGAAGCATCTTGTGTTTAATTATGGTAGGGTTTCCAGAGAGGCATTGCATCTTTCTGTTCTGTTGGTCATTTGTCTTAATGGTCAATCACCTGTTGACTTATGTAAAAATTCTTGTTTCCTGGTGTTTTCTCATTTTGCAGGAGAAAAAAAACCCTGAATTCCTGGAGAGGGTTTTTTGGTTTTTGCTTGTTGGTTTCTTCTGGGGGTGGGGGGTAGAATGAGTGGTTGAGTCTTACAACTCCTTGGTTCCTGTCTCTGAAAGGAGATGTTCATAATTATTTAATTAAGAAAGTAGCTGAGGGAAGTCCTTAGGAATTTGATCAAACTAAGGTGGTGCTAATTCAGTGAGGAAGCAAATACTCTAACAGCATGTGCTATCCCAGTGAATTATCCAGCTTGACTTTTGAATAGTCACTACTAACCCAAAAGGACTCATGACATGCCAACAGAGCAGGCTCGAATGCTACTATCATTATCTGCTTATAGTCATACATCATAATTAAATTTTAATCTACATGTGAGTTTCAAAGACCATATTTGGAAGGTCCAACTTCAGTCCGGGTGTTATTAACCAGGAGAGAAACTTCTGAAGATCTTGGGATAGCAGTCAGTGAGCAGGAAACCACCTTAAGGCAAGAAAAAGGAAACAGTGGGAAAAAGATGACACTCAGATCACTGGATGTAGTCTGAAATGTCAGAGAGAAGAAAACAGTAAGGTCAGATTTGAAGAGGGAGCTGATATCTTTTACACAACCAGCTAAAAGAGCTTGGGGAAAATGAACATGCTTTCAAATATGCAAGATCTCTGCAGGGTTGGCAAAGAAAATAATAAACTTAAGGTTAGCCCAACCTGTGAACAAATTACTCTAGAGTTTAACTTACAGTAATCACCCACACAATTAGGCAGAGTAAAGGTTTAACTCCTTAGCCAGAGAGGAGCATTGGGATGCCAACAGAAGGTCATGAGCTGATGAGCCCCTGCAAGACCAGGGAGAGGGAAAAGGAAGCCTGGAGAGAACTCTCTGGAAAGGGCAGGTGGGAAAGCTGTACCACCAAACCAACCACTGTCTCTGCTGGCTCCACGGGTTGTAGTGCCTGGGAGAATGCTGAATTTCAGTTCCGAGGTATTCGATCAGTCTCCTTTGGGGAGACTGGTAGTTTGGGACTCAGAGAATTCATTGGCAGGCCTTAAGCTAATTGTAAGCAAGAAAGCAACAAACCAAACTCCCAAAAGCACGGTGGAGCTTGATTAATTCAGAAACTTCTCATCACAGAATATGAAGAACACTTTTCCCCCTTCCTCTCAGCTGCAGATGACTACTTCAAGTGTTAGCAAAGAAACTGTAAACTTGTCTGAATTACAAGCAAAACTGTCTGCCTCCCCCCCTAAATGGAAAAGAAGTATTTTTTAATGTTTATACATTATATAACACATAAGCATATATAATTTAGAAGTAAATTAGCAACTTGACTTATTTCCTCGTTTTGAAGATGATATATTAAAAGTGAAAATGCCACTTCTGCAGTTTGGGTCTTACATAAAGCAAAGTTTTGTCCACAGTGCCTGGGCTCAGGTCTTTAGGCTGGTTCACTGGAGAAGCAAATCCTACTTGCTGACAAGTAGATATCTTTGCTTTTCATTGAAGGTCACTGCAGAAAGTTCTTGGGCAGTGTGGCCAAGCAGTCAAAGATGGCATGTAAGGAGCCTGGTGGGTACTAGTCCCAACTTCGTTCACGTGCCCTGGCTGGAGCAAAGTGGAGGCTATTTGCATAGGTCTTTTATTCAGTGCAACTCACTTCTGGTAAGCAGGCAAAGCTGCTCTCACTCCTATTCCTTTTGAACAGCAGAGATGTATTAATGCAGGTAGTCAGTGCATACATCTAGTTTTGATTTACACATTTCTGAAATATCCTTAATATGCAGAGGAACTAAAACAAAATGGTGGTATGGAAGGTCCAGTTTGACAGCTGAAAGCCACCCCATTTATCTTCTTGCACAAAGTATCACCTAGAAAAAGCTGAATTTTATTTGCAGAGTCTGTTACAGCCTGGGACCTGGAGCAGTAGATTGTTGAGAGATGCTAAGAAGGAAGTATATTGTAAGATGATTAATGGAAATGAACCATCTACAAGGTGCAGAAAAGTTTTATTGCTGCTACTAAACCTGGGAAACATGTAATGTCCTAGTATATGTGTTAATTCATGTGATCCACGATTTATACCCATTTTTTTCGGACCACTTGCTTGTATAGTAAAACATTGTCCACTTGGTATTAAAGATTTCTGAATCACCCTCCAACTAAAGGGATTTGTTATGTTATTTTATTTTATTTTTGTTTGATGCTTCAGTGTTGGTTGCCTCTCATGGTACTGCAGAGAGGAAGGAATTGGCAGCTTTTCTGGGTATTGTAAGTAGAAATACACACTCAGAAATGATCTACACTAGTAGACTTTCAGTTGCAATTTACTTTTCACCTTTGGCATGAATCTACCTCAAGAATTTTCTGTAATGGCTGTGTACCTCACGTGAGGCCCTCTTTGTAACAGGGTCCAAGGAAAGGGCTATAATTCTTCACCAAAACCCCTTTGATTCCTTTGGAAATCACAAGTCTAAGTGTTATTTCTTCAGCAGGAGAGTGGGCTCTGGGTAACTGCACTGACAATGGCTCATTATAGCAATTGGACCCCTTCCCAGCAGAGGGAATGGGTGACTTCCTGGAGGCTGGACACCCTTTGCATGCTGGCCATCCTCAGGACATGCCTGCATTTGCTGACCCAAGTGCCATTCAGCTCTCCAAAAGGGATGGCATGTCTCCTTGCCTCTCCAAATGGGATGCTATGTCTCCATATTGTTCTTTTTTATCTCTGTCACTTCAGATAGGCACTAGTGACATTGCCATCACCACACCTGAGCCCTTAGCTGTGGCATGGCTGCTGCCAGGCTGCTTACCCGTGCCTCAGGATCTGTGCATAAATGTTCCTCGTGCACTGTGAGACAGAAAAATAGATGGGAGCCTTATGGAAATAAAGATAATACTGAGGTTTACTGCTTTCTTTTCAGTATGCTTTTGGATTTAATTGGATTGGATATTATGGCACAGAAACTCCAGAGAGTGGGAAGATGTTTGTCCTAGCCTGGCATTTCCAGCTGCTGGTCTCTGCAGCTGAGGGAAGGACTCCAGCTGCTGCAGCACCTCTGGACACGAGTACCACAAGCTGTGTTGAACTCAACAGTGAGGACAAGATGGCCATATATTTAGCATGGAATCTTAGGCTTGATGGTGAGTCAGATTTCTTATTATTGTTTTATCATATTTTTGAGCTGCATATTTAATTCAGGTCAAATCTAAACTACTAAACAGAACTGTTATGCAGCACACACGGTAGATAAACGAAGTGTGGGTTTAGCATAGCTCTGACCTAGTTACTTCATGCAATGTTTTCTAAAAGCAAAAATTGAAATCCTTTATCTGAAAAAGAAATTAGTCTTTATTCCCCTGCCTATTGCAGCATTTTGCATATATTTGGTTTCAAAGACGGATGAAATTTACCATTCTGAATCTTTCACAGGTATAAAGGTTTGTCTTTGCTGGTAACCCAACCCAGTAGTGCATTGGAGAAACAAATATCTGCCACCAGAGGTACACAGAGCATTCGTGACACATCTGATGGCAGAAATACAGGACTAGAGTTGGTAAATATATTTTTAAAAAAACATTTAAAATAGCTAGATATTTTTAAAGAGTAATTTTATTTTTGTTATTGTTCTTAAAAACAAGAGAAGATATTGGCAGAAAAAAGGAGGCAAACCAAAGAATGAAATGCCAAGAGGCTTGAAGGACTCAGAAAATATAGATGTGCTTTTCTACCTTTCTGAAATAAATATTTTCTACCATCTATTTCTATTCATATATATATATATAAAACAAGTAAGAGTCTGAGAGAGAGAGAGAGAAGTTATTAAAATGCCCTTAATTGTTAATCTAAGTTTCAGTTTACATACTTTAAAAATACATTCACTCTGAATTATTAAAAAAAAACATAAAATAACTATAGAGATTTTTCAAATATGTTATTTAGTAATTAATTTTCATTATGCTTGATTTTAGAAACCTGCCAGGTTTTGATTATTATTATGAAAATGGGAAAAGTGAATGTAAAATGAAAGTGATGAAAAACAAAACAGAATATTTTGCATTCAACCTCCCACCTGAGCTATCAAGAAAATTAATGTCTAATTAAACCCCAGATTTTAGAGAAATAGCTGTTTTTTTGTTATAGAAAGATTATGGCACATTGTCAGATAGCTGTATTAATAAGTGCTACAAGGCAGTTAGAAGACAAATTTCACCCAGAGACCTGGGTGCTGCTTGTTACTGCCCTGGCAGAGAAAATACTAATATCCTAATGGACTGATTTAAGAAGCACTGAGTAATTTGTAACACTTCAAGGATGTCCAGTGTTTGCACTTAGAAGGAATATAAATGGGAGCTGGAATGAAGTGCTGAGAGAGGCAGAGAGGATGAGGATTCAGTCATTCCCATTAGGTGAGTCACTGGGATTCTTTATTCATTGCAGAAATATTTGTTGCTTTGCAGGACCCCAGTGTGTACCAATGCAATATAATATTTTCTGAAGTTTCCTTCCATTCCATGACTTCTCCTCAGTCAGGTTCTTTCCTGCCTTTTTTTTTTTTTTTTTTTTGCCTCTCTTGTCACTTTCCTCCATTCCTGTTTTGTATACCCTGCTTCTTTCTGACACCCTTGAAAACATATTGCTTGTTGCTCCAGTTTATCAAGCACTCAAAACTGAAACCACACCATGGTTCATCTCTTTTGTCTGTTACTTAGTAGGGCAGGCTTATTGAAGGTAAAGAGCATTGTTAGACAGACAGACTGATGGATGCCTCATCAGACAGCACGGGTCAGACATGGAGTAGCTCAGGGACACTGCGGTGGTGAGGGCACAGTTATTTCACAAGTGAAAGAGAGAAAAGCAGATTGTTCAAAGTGTAAAGATCACAAACTCTGCCCTGGGTCTGTGCTCTGTGGCCCACTGAAACTGTTGTTTGTGGAAGGGACTCATTGCTTTTTCTTTAATAACTGAAGGGAAAAAGAAACAAACAAAATTTTATTAAAGACAATATGTCATTACCTGAGCCAGTAGTGCAAGGTTATTTCTATGGTACAAGTCAGATTTACCTGCTTTCTAAACCTTTAGGCAAAGAGGACAGTCAATAAATAGGTCATGAGAAACTGCTGTTTGTGCTAGTTTAGGTGGAGTCTGGCATGCACAAAGCTGTGGTCTGAGGAGGACGGTCAGAGCCTTGCTTTGGGTGGTACACTGTGGTTCCTGGTCCCCCATTATTCCCATGAGCAATACCAAAATGTGGCTGTGGCCACCTCCTTTATTCTAACCACTAGCTCCATCATTTGCTGTCATGGATGTTAACAGAGCTTGGAGGGGAGTTCTTCAAAACTTTGCCCTTTCCTGAACTTTCTTCCTTGTGTACAGAGCTACAAAAACCCAGGCCAACCAACAGCAACCAGTGGTGGGCAAAACGTTGCCTGTTAGCCTTTCATCATTTAAAAGTTGAACAACTGTCTCCAGCTCCTCATCTTACCAAGCTGCTCTTAGACTGTGCTGACGTTATTCCTTCTCACTTTGAACAAGGCAGAACTCTGCAGAGAATTTACAATTTCCCAAGCAGTCTCTTCATTTGAGTAGAAACCAGGTTGTCTTAACTACTTTTCCTTGGCTCTCTCCTCATACTTTCTTCTGTAACTTGGAGGCATGTCCATCTTGGATATGGAGGGAAAAAAAAAGTAAGAGTAGACTGGGAGAATACCTCATTGAGATTCTGCTTTGGCTTCTAGCATTTGTGGCTAGTACTTAGAAATTAGTCAAGTTGGATTTTTATACTTCATGTGTGATTACTCTGGACATAATTCTGCTGTCACTCATGCAAAAATAAATACTGAAACTAATGGAGTTATATGAAAATAAAACTGATGAAAATGAGAAGAGAATCAGCCCCCCTACGGATATGAGATCAGATTGCTACCTCACTCTTATTTACACTAAAATTCCTTTATACCACTCTGACAGTCAAAAGTGATTTTAAATTGGTGAAACAGTGTTATCTACTCATGTAAAGATGCTTTTATGCTCCCAGAACAGTGGTAAAGGCTTTAGTGTAAGTGCAAATAGACTTCCCTGAGAAGAGATGCAAAGCGGGACGAGGCCGCAGCCCTCCCTGTGCCGGTGCATTGCGTCCAGCAATGCTGCTCCCTGCCTCCCTTAAACCCAGCACGGCTACCCAAGGCTGGGCACCACAACAGCAGCTGAAACATCAGTAATTCAGACCCTTCCTGCTATCTCCCAGTGATGGTCTTGGTGCTGGCCCCTGTGGGAACTGCTGTTTGAGGGATGGGGATGCTTAGTTTAGCCATCTGCTTGCAGTCTTGCCCAAGTAGAGAGGTGCAGAATCGTCTCCAAGAAAGCTAGTTCAGGTAGATCATATTTCTAATCTCTGTTTGCTAAGCAGTGCATGGCAGCAGAACGTTTCCTTCTCATGCTGGCAAGTCTCCAATTAAATGATTAATTTATATTGGAGTGGGTCCAATTCCTATTGGATTAAACGATAGTGAAATGTTTTCCCTCTTCTCGTGTGGGGAGCGGGGTGTTGTGCGAGTCTGGACCCGTCTTTCTTCGTTCACTGCAAGGCAGGAGGGACATCGTGTGACTGGACTGAACCTAAAGCACAAAGTCAAGGTACCAAAACAGATTTGCGGCATTCGTCAGATGAAAACATCCACCAACTGCTGGCCAACAGGGTTTGCCACGTGCCCACTCAGAGCCAGCAGAGAGTAAAGGAAGAGCAGGGAAGGGGCTCTTGCTGGAGTACAGGGAGTCTCATCTGGAACAAGCAGCTGCTCCAAAGTTATTCTTGTGATTCTTCTTGGCAAGAAACTATATAATCAGATTTCTTTTAAAATCTCCCAAATCCTTCTTTGTTTTTATTCTGTGAATAAAACTACGTAACTCTTGGATAACATGTACTGCTATGATGAGTCTTGAAATTTAATGGTAAAATGAAATGTCAGATAAGGAAACTAAATTCTGCCTTCTTAAAGTATATGAATTGAGAGCTGAAACAAGAACTCATTTTCATGAGCTGTGTTAGATGATAGTCATGGACTTTCCCAAACAGATGATGACACCAGTGTTTTGTATGCGGTGGACTGGAACCCCACCCCTGACCTGAATGAAAGGTAAGGGGGGTGAAATGGTTTAAGCTGCCTAATTGCCTGCCTGATGCCTTAGGAGCCTTTCTAAAGCTGAGAGATCACTAAAGTGGATAACAAAGGTGCACATATCATGGGCTGGGAAATATGATGCAGCTCCTGATGACTTCTTTGTATAGATAGAGTGACTGTTTCTTTACTACTTCAGTAACATCTAATAAACACTGTGATTTTAAGCACTGCTAATCAAAATTGCTGAACTATGAGATAGGCACCGAAAAATCAAAATTGAATAAATACACGTGAGCCTGTAAATGCCTGAAGCATAATTAGCTGTAGTACTTTAACAAACTCTTTACACAGTATATAGAAAAGCAGCTTGTTTACACACCAAGTTCAGCATTAAGAGTTATGCTGTAATTTGCTATTTGAAAACACAGTACGGTGTGCCTCTGATTTTATAATCTGTTGACTAAAATCACAGACTGTCAAGTGCATTTCGAGATTACCCATGTTTGCATGTTAGATTATATCTTTTCAGGGAACACTGTATTTATTCTTAACTCTGTTGATGATTTTCCCAGGTTTCTGCCATATGCTACATGTCACAGGTGAGTATTTTGCTGTCTTAAAATCTGACAACTCTGTATCCAGTTTAATAGTTCTGTCATCTCAGCATTCTATTAGCACTGAATTACAACAGTGGATATTTAAGCACCAGATTATGGCATCAAATACTTGTTAAAATATCAAATAACAAGGACAGACATTTTAAGAAGAGTCTGTAATACTTCAAAAATATCAGTCAACAAAGACATGAAAACTGATTTAGTGACTAATTAAATTAGTTTGCTGAATGTTTATGTCTACCCTGCTAAACTGCAGTTTTACGCATCTGTCTCACTGTGAGCTTTATGCATAATTCACACACACTGACAAAACTGTTGGAAAAGGTGTATAGACAATGTATTTAATGAGTAGGTTTAACAGTTTGAAGATTAAAAACAGAGGATACTTTGTAAACCCATATTCAGGAAGGATGCAGATATATGTTCCTTTGTGTAAGTTACACATTAGCTGGTTCTCCAATGTAGTTTATGCAAAACAGAGGCAATATGGAGTGCTGTGCAATATTAATATTAATCAGCTGTTTTGAAACCATATTCCTGTCCTGCTGAAAGTAAGCACCCACCTTACAGTCAGAGACACAGAAAAATAAGAGGGTGGTTAGATAATTACTAGGGAAAACACAGCCTTTACAACTTCAAAGTCAAATAAATACATAGTCCTAAATTATAGCAGTCATATAGTTTTACCAGTTAAATTTAAATCCCCTTAAAAATCAGGATTATTTATATGCCTGAAATTACACGTTTTATTGGATTAGAACTACAGTTCCAAATATGAATCTGGTTTGAACAATAATTGCAAGCTCCTTGTTATTGGAAAGGTAGCCTTGTTTCTCTGCTTGTTTGCTGCCAACATTTATTTCCTTCCTCTATTTTATAAACATCTCTCCAGTACTTAAACCATGACTAATCCAAGATCAGTAAAGGAAACCGTTTCAATCAGCAGGTGGCAATTTATGTTTCTTTATCCTTAGAAACATTGCAATCCAAACCCAAGCATCAGAAGCCAGCCTTCATTCTGTTTATTTTCACACTGTGACTTTTAACCAGTACGTAGAGTTTAACTCACAAGTGAATGTTTTTGAACATTTTTCTCATGGAAACATCTCTCATGTCTGACAAGTTCAAGTTATTAAGTTTGCCTTTGCTGGGGAAGATTTATCTGCTCACAGGCTGCTGGGCAATGTCCAGCCACTTCATCCATGGCAATGTTGTGCTGATTAGAAAACTTGCAGCAAATGGCAAAATCTTGCTCATGATCTTTGCCTAATCAACTTCAACAAGGCTCTTCCCTAACATTGCAAATGAAACCTTAATATTTCTTCACCCTTTCAGTTTTCAGGTCACACTTAGCATTGCAGCCTGTGTTATGCAGATCATAACAACTGTGATAGAAAGTGGAAATGGAGAAGGGAAGAAACACAGACCAGGAAGCAGAAATCAGCGTTGGGCGTTACTGAAGTCTCCTGTCTTCTGGACAGATTTGGTAGGAAAGTGATGAGGTTATTACCTGCAGAATTCAATCTGGAGCCAACTGACATTTCATGTGAGTCAGAGCTAGAGCTGGAGCTGGCAGCACAGTGGGACAATATATTTGCAATTAGCAAATATTCTAATGTGCACTGGTGTGTCCTTCAATCAGCTGCTCTACCAGCCTTTCCTGTTTACTTTTTTTGTGAAGGTTTGTTCTTGTGAGAAGGTTTCTCTGAGCAGATTTCTCTGTTGGCAGGAAGGTGATGGAATAGCAGCTTCTGTCTGTGCTCAAACCTCAAGGACATGGGTACTGACAAACATTGCACCTCCCAAGCAAGCCCTGCTCTCCTGACAAAGTATCCAAGATCCAGGCTAGCACAAGAAACAACACTGTGACTGGGACAGCCCAACCTTTGCAGCAGCTGAGGAGTAGGGCATCTCTTGTGAGGAACATGTGAGTATGAGCACATGAATCTCTCCAACAGTTTCTCTGCTACAGTGTGTTAGCATACCATTTTATAAAGCATTCAGTGAAGTAAAAATATTTTTGTGAATCAAATCCACTTCTGCATAGCTTACAGAGAATAAATCTGTGTACTATAATAAAACCACATGCATCTAGGTGAAAATAATAATCTTGCAATTTTGAATTAAATAATATCCCACTTCCTATAAACTGTGTGATTAAGAAAGAAAAGATGTGCTGCTTTTTTTTTTTTTCCTGAGCTCCCTTAGGAGCACACTGCAAGGATTAGTCCCAAGGAGGTATGTGACCATGGCCTGTCTCCATGAGTTACCTTTCCTAGATGTGGCTCCCGCTGGGTCTTCAAGGTCCCAGCAAAAGCAGTAGGGCTTTTCCTTGAGAAATGGCAGCTCTGGTATATTTTGCATTGACCATTTTTACAGTGCCACCTTTGAGTATTTCTAATGAGGTTGTGCAGAGTGAAACTGTTCAAACTCACATATTTTGATTTCACTGTTTTTCCTTGCTATGACTCTTTTTCTTTGCAGTCCATTTTTTTGTTTGGCTTGTTAAGCTGCTGCTTTCCCTGTACCAGGACGGGCTGCACTCTGTATTGATTAAGCTGCCTGGTTTTCTCTCTCAGTGACATCCTTCCTTTGAATGTGTATGTTTTGCTGAATCAGCTGTGTATTGAAGTGCTTGAGGGTTCAATTACTCTTCTGTTTCAGCTACAAATTTGGTTTAATCCTCCTGTGCTTTTCTGTTTGTTCAGCTAGCTACTACTTTAGCCAGGTTATTTCGAGGGGTGCAGGGGCTGTACTGCCTTTTCATTACTGACTGAGAAACATATTCTGTAAAATGAGTTCCAGTCGTTCACAGTTGAAAATGTGTATTGTTGGAGGCAACTGCCTTTTAAAGGAAAAAAAAATATTTATTTGCAGCATTTGCAACCTCATGTTGGGAACACCAGGAGATTTCCCAACCTGGAAGCTAAATGTAAGTAAACAGGAGCAGAAGCTGAAGCCCAGTGTGTGTTGTGGGGGGGTTGTGAGTGATGGTGTCACTTTGAAGGGAGAGTTCAGATCTGCTTGTTCACTCCTTAGCATCTGTGAAAGTTGGAGAGCCAAGAACACAGCCTGGCAAGGCGAGCAGGGGTGCAGATTCAATTGCATTTCAAACAAGCACTACATTGCTTCCCTCAGAATTGAAGCTGGGGTCACAGATAGCTCTATATATTTATTTTCAGTAGATAGTGATCCCATACTTCAAGGGATGCTTTGCAATGCAAATGCAGAAATGCCAACTGCCCCAAATCCTAAATTGTTCCAGCAACAGAAACCAGGCTCTTCTCTAGCCCACTGCCTGCTTTTGGCATCGAGCTCTTGTTTGAGATCTTTCAAATGCTGCAGGAGGTGCCTCTTCCATCTTTTGTACCCACCTCTCTGTTTACTAGTTACACTTTATGCTGTTTCAATACTTCAGTATTTTAGAAAAATCCCCCCTGCCAGCGCATGGGACAGAGCTGGTGCAGGAGCATGCTCCTGTGCTGACAACATAAAGGCTGTGCAGGAAGAAATGTGCTTTGGCTGCCCTGATGCTGGAGGTGTCCCCAAGTGGTTTTGCCTTTTGTGGACAGCCTATGGAGATTAGAGCAGCCTGAATACTTGCAATCAGCCCTCCAGAGACCTTTGCTCTCTTGAGCTGAGCTGTAACCAGCATCTGGCCCCACTGTGACCTTGGTCTACTGAAATTATATTGAAGGACTTTTTAATTTTCTCTCTCTTTTTTTTTTTTTCCTTCTTTTTCTTTCTCTTTCCCTCTATTTTTTTTCTTTTGTGTGTTTAATACGCTGTGGATTAGAGAGTGTGGGCTGTAAAGCTCAGCTGGTATCAGCGTTCCCAGCTCCCCGCAGGCAGCGCTAAGAGCTGCCGGGCAGGAGCCGCGCAGCCCTGCCCCCGCCGGGCTCCGCTCCGCGCTGCAAAGCGCGGGGCAGGCGCCGCAGCCGCCCTGCCTGTCCTGCAACAGCTTCCGAGAGGCTTCCTCGCTACAGGCACTGAGCTGCAGAGGTATTCTAAGGATTTGTAACCATCATAGAAAATTTCCCTGTGAGAAATTTCCTATTGAGGCCTGGAAATTTTTAGATACAATCTGTGGGGGAAAAAATAAATGTGATGGGAAAGGCTATCACTGCTGCTCATGAGCTGACATTTTATCTGACGCCGAGAGAGATAAAGAAAAGCATTAGAGCAAAACCACCCTAGGAAGTCTGGGCTGGCCTTGGCAAATACTTTTAAATATTTACAGAAGACTTGTGCAGATCACATACTGGTTATATCTACAGTTCTCCTAGGGCAGGAATTAAAACACAGGTTGATGAATAAGGTCACTGAACACATATAATTTTATTCATGGGGCCAAGACAGCTAGCTAGGGAAAAAGGGAAAACTGAGCAAACACGTGCATGGAACTTGAATTGAACCCAAACTAATCCTTTAGAGTTTGCAAAATTCCTCTGAGGAGAGAGGTGCCCCAGCTTCAAAAGTCCTGTTGTCCCCTGTATTCACCTCACCCCCAAAAAAAAAGTGTGCTGAAGAGGCAAAGTTGTTCTGCTCAGAAGCTCCCCGAGGACATCATGGTGACCAACAAACAGCTGCAGCAGTATGAAGACCCAGCCCAGCTCATACAGGCTGAAGGGTCTATGCAGTTACAAACGTCGATGTGAAGAGAGAGAAAAATCAGCTAGCTAACATGAAAACTCATGTTTTTCACACATTTAAGAGATGGAGTCTTTCATAGCTCATTTCTATCGAGAAACCAGGGCTCCAGTGGACTGGGTATTATGTAGCTATGAACCCTCAGTGAGTTTCCACAGTACTACCTGTGTGCGCTCTGGAGTTACAATGGCCAAGGCTTGAGCCCCAGCACTGGGGGACCTGCCGTTTGCAGGCAGGGCAACAGCAGTTGGTTTTGCTAGTGCTGCTGTGTGCTGTAGCTGCTCATTGAGCTAGTGTTGTTGGCACACAGATCACAGTGATGGTTAAGTCCTGCTATCCCAGAGAGTCCAAATGCCTGAACAGCTGAGGTGGGTAAGGGACAAAAGAGATGGGGGAGAGGCAGGGAGATTAACCATCCCATGTGCCCCCGACTCGTTGCCATAGGGGTTTTCCCACTTGACTGAGTTCCCTGGGCACAGCTGGGGTGGGATTCCCCTCCAGCATGGTGGGATGGCATGAGAACAAAACCACGGGAGTGATTCCACTGAACAGTCACCTTTTCCTAGAGTCCTAACAGCTGAATGACTAAGATGGGTGAGCTGGATTCTTCCTCTGCTGAGGGTGCTTCTTGCAGTACTTTGCACAGGAGTGGTGCAGTGTTCAGCTTACAGCAGTGCAAGGTAGCCATATGTACTGCAGGATCAGTTTTTCATTCCTAGTTAGACAGCTGGATATGACTCTGAAGATTGCTTTTGTTGTTATACAGGCGTAAGTGCCACAGTGTCGTCATGGTTTTGCACTTGTATGTTTGTTACAGAACTGTTACCTTGGCCTAGCATGGAAGAAATGGCCCAGTTTCTCCCCTCTCATTAGAGTACATCTGACCCAAAGTGATTCTCACAGCTACATATTTCACTGTTGGTCTCATGGTTATCATTAGCCAAGATTTTGGTTTGTTGTTTGTGTTCAAAATTGGAAACCTTAATCAGCCCAAGCCCTGCTTTTTACTCAGTCTATGGACTTCTTTCAAGGTATGTGGCAGGTAATGAAGTGAAGCAAGCCAGTTTTCAGAATATCAGAACTGTTAAATAGGGGTTAGCACCTCTGTTTCAGAATTTTCTATCAGAAAAAGGCTGAGCTCTGTTCCTTTGGAAAAATAATTCCTTACTGACCCAGAGCGAGACAGTAAGTTCAACTAACAAAATGAAAAGCACTAAACCTGCAACCTGACTGGTATACACAATGTCTTTTCCCCTACAAGTTTAAATACACAAAATGTTTAAAGGTTGGAAACTGATCCCTGTGTACCTGTAAATCTCTTCTTCAGGTGTCTTCAGCCTGTTGGATCCTGCTGAGGAAACAAAGAGCCCAGGTGGTGACAGATCATCACTACAACTGCCTAAGAACAAGGAGACAGTGGTGAGTTTATAAACAGACAACTTATAGCATGTAAACTCATCATCATAGGGATGGCAAGAATAAGCTTGGAAGTGTCCTGCATGGAAATGAGCTTATTTCCTACTAACGTTAATTCTTCATGAAGTATGCATGGTAATTAATGAAAATCAACAAAGAAATCCTTAGAAAATTATGTTACATCTCCAGGGTGAAAAGGTCTCAGTTGTGGCACTGAATACTAACGGTATCACCTTTGATTTACCAGCCATCATCAAGTTTTACACCAAAGGTCAGGAATAAATCTTGAGTTTTCAAGCTATGAGAAAGAAATGCATAAACACTGAAATTTATTGCCCTGTCGCTGTTAATTCATTTGGTATTCACTGTCATAGCATTGCTGCTAATGAATGTATTTGGTAATAATGTGGATGTCATATATATTTATGCTCTAATCTCTTCCAATGTTTCGGCAGGCAAAGCGAGTTAGAAGCTCTGCCATTTTAAATTTTTATAAACTTAAGAGGGGGAAGAAATAATATTTTACTTCAAAAATAATTAGCAGCTATATATCACATTTAGCTTCCCCAAATGGGGACCCATCCTGTCACAGAAGAATTAGTGCAGAACACAAAATGATAGGTGTCTGCAATTGTCTGAAGCAAAGGGGAAACCTTCCCCTGTCTTCTAGGCAGGGGGAAGGCAACAGGAAAAAAATACTCTTGAGTATCCTGAATAAACAAGAAAAGGAAGTGACAAAGGAATCATAACCTTGGGACAGTGGAGAAATTTGTGCCCATATGAGGCCTTAGCTTATAAAAATCTCCTAAATGTAAGTGAACCTAGGTTTTTGAAGTCAGGTGGTACATATACATTTTGCTGACTGCATTAGGTGATTTCCCACACATTTTAAAATTAAACACAAATCCATTATAATAATTTCATATGTACTTTTAGCCTGTGCTCTGCAGATCACACTGGCATCTCAAAACGTGGAGTTTTTTAGTTTAAGTCATCAAAAACCTTGCCATTGGTTTCAAAGGCTCCATGACAAGTTTTATAACCAATTAATTATTTTTGTAATCTAATCATAAGCAATTCTGTAATAAGAATATGGATAAATAGCAAATACCTTCCTTGTTCTGAAATACTGACTTGGAGCAGGAGGCCCTGGCCTAGGCTCTTGAGAGCTCATAACATGACATCATCAGGCAGCTGCTGACAGTTTGTGACATCCTAAATTAATACCTGAAAAATACCTACAGACCATCATGGTCGTTATTGCTTTATTATTATGCAATAATGCATTATTGCTCATATTTTTAAACAGTAAATGAGGGTTAGACAGTTCCATTGATGTGATTTTTCATATATTTTGATGATTAAAACCTGCTCCATTAATGCTTTGAGACCAGCTCAACAGAACTGAGCAGGAGGAGGAAAATAAATGACTACAAATACACTTTAGAAACCGCATCTTTGACCTGAACCACCTTGCCTATAAATCATGATCTTGCAGTTTCAAACCCTGATACAGTACTGCACACACAGGCTAAGGCAAGCACGTGTTCTGTCGCTTCCAAGGCTGGTTCCTGGACCTCAGGGAGCCCAGATCTGCCCAGGGAAAGGAAGATGAACAATCGTCCTCTCCATAGCCCTCACAGGGCTCTTTCCTTCAGCTGCCTATGATTTCTGTGATCGTTCCATGACAGCCCTTGTGAATTGATTAATTTGGAAAGTGCTGCAGTGGAAAAAGGGCATTCTGGGCAGCGTTGGTACCAGCCTGAGAGCTGGGGGTGCTGCAGGATGTGCTACCTTCTTGCACATGAAAAAATACACAACAAAACCTTTAGAGGGGAGGGACAGAAAACCTACATTGTTGTTTTCAGACCCTTCCAGTGTTTTCTTCTAAAAAGATCACTAGTTCACCATGCAGTAGTGTGTTCCATAGATTAATTTTATGTTTTTATTAGGAAAGCTTAAATGTTTCCTTGAAGCCTTTTACAATTTGTTGCCCCTTAATTAAGGTGGAAAAGTACCTAAATGTCTGAGTGATGGAGATATTATGAAATAATTTACTAATTTATACTGTCCCAGTTTATATTTGTAACTTGGTGTCATATCAAATCTAATCTATTCCTTTTGTGATGGTCTGACTGCCTTTGGAGCCTTTAGCAAGTATTAGCTATACAAATAGAAACTGTAATATTTACAGCATACTTATTTGGAAGCTTATGAAATGTCAGGCTTGTCTTTAGTGCGAACGTGACTCGTTGTGAAGGAGTCTTCTGGCTTCCTTTGTTACTACATGAAGAATTCATTTTGGCATCTCCCTTTAGGGCCAGGTTTTTTTAAGCCATGATTGCATTAATATCATCTCACGATGTAACTGATTGAATCCTTTTCACATTGAGGAAGAATTAGATCCCAGTCTAATTTGCTGCTGACCCATAATCAGCAAAGCCATGGAGTAAAAGACATTATTTTCTCTCAACTTTTCTGTATGGGTATATTAATTTTTATGTTTCACTCTCCTGAGGTAATTAAATACCCCTAAATGAGGAAATATTTCACATAAATGCCATTTTAACAACAAAGATTGTGCCTGCTCCCAGGGAACAGTGTTACTTAACTAAAAAGCTCGTTCCCTTTTTTTAACAGTGAATACATTTTGAGGCCAAAATTGTTGGTTTATTATTATTACTACTTTGCTCAGATGCAAAAACTAGTTTTGTAGCTGAAGAACAAAAGGACACCTTGATTTTTGCAAGTGTATATAATGTATTTTTTTTCATGGCTCAGTTTGCTGGTTCCTTAGATCTATTTACTTTAGGATTAGCAAAATATCAGACATGCTCAGGTTCTAAAAGATTGTTATTGGTGATGTTCTTTGAAGTGCTGAAAAAAGTGAGCTTACCTTCAGCTTTATAAATCAGGTCTGCTTACCACAGCTCAGAAAAACACAAACAAACAGCATGGAGTCACCTACATATTATGTAAGAGGAGGATCACTTCCACCAAGTGATTTCCCCAGGAAGCCCGCTGCTGGCTGCAGCCCCTGCTAAATGGCCAGCCAAGGCCATAGGAAGCACGGGTGCAATTCTCCTTCTGTGAGAACTTAAGCATGCACACTTTCCTATCCATACCATAACAATAATTAGCCTTACATGTGGGCTTCCTGCATTTTATTAGTTTTTTCCTTAGTTTACTAATCCCAGGCTCTTCTCTACTAGGTGGAACATAAAGCTTGCAAAGGGCAGCAGCACAGTTTGGATAGCAGACCCATTTCTTCATCTCTGTGGTCAACCAGCTTTCTGAAGTGGGTAGGTGTCATGTTTGCCTCACTGGAAAAAACCCTATCTAGTCCTTAATTCTTAAATGTTCATTTAAATCTGAAACTTGAGAAGATTCTTTGCATTTCTTCAGCCTGATGATTTTAGTTTTCCACTTTGAGTGATAAATATGCTCAGTCCTTTCTGAAGCTTGTTAAACTTCTGGGCTCAGTGAGTACCTGTGATGAGTCCTACAGCCTAATTATGTGACAAGAGAGAATATTTTTTTGTGGTCACTTTTGATTTTTTTTTGTAATGTTAGTAATATTTATTGTTGCATAATGAGTCACCTAATACACAAGATGCCTGTGGTCAATACTCCACCTAAATGAGATTTCAATAGAAGCTGATCTCGCTGAACTGTCTTTGAGGAGGTGCCAGCACTGAGAAGGGACATGAGAGAGGAAGAAAAATGGCAGAACTGTATTTAGAAGTCAGGAGTCCCTTGGAAAAGAACCCTAGGGTGGTCCTGAGGCTCTCCTGAGCAAGGTCCTCTCTCAGGTAAACCTCTGAGGTGAGCAGAAAGTGAGGGCTCTGAAAGACAAACACATTTAAATCCATGAGGCTTCCCACAAGACTGTTCAGAAACAAGAATAGTCACCCATGAATGTTAAGCTTAAAAAAGCAGCATTACCGATGAGTATTTTTGGCATGAAGTGAAGAATCCTTTTGTTCCAGCCACAGCCCACATGCTGAATCAGCTCAGCAGCTCCTCTCTTCTGTCCTTATCCTTTCCCAGGGCTTTCTTAAATACCAGTTCTAGGTTGCTGTTTTCTTCCAGCCCGCTTCAGTTATGTTTTGTAATGATGGTTCATAAAATATTGGCACATACTCTCAACTGGGGGCAGCAGTCTGTAGGAGCATGCTCTCAGTCAGGATATGACTGTGCTCACTTTTCATGTTTTTGCTATATTTATTTGATCTCATCTACAATGAAGCCTTTTAATATTGCTGAAGTGATAGAAAGGCATCACATGGTAAATGGTAATCAGGCTTTTCCATATTAAAAGGTGTGAGTAAATTTGCTTTGTAGAGTCTATCCAGAGCTAAATTGTGCTATAATTCACCAGAGTTCCTGCCCAGACTGCTCAGCAGGAGCAGGTGAGGTTTTCTTGGGATGAAGCCGGCGGTGTCACCCCTACACACTGGCCATTTTAAGTAGAAATGGATCTGGTCTGAATTCTATTTCTTCCCTGCTTAACATTTTATTTACTAAATGATAGCTAAAATTATAGATTTATTGTACTGAATATACCAGTATATCAAATACAGCCAGAATAATATCTGGCTGCATAATAAGGTGCCTAATATGTTGAGTGGGTATTTAGAGAAATGCAAAAAACATTTTTGAAAATTTAAGGGAGAGGCTGAAGACAATAGTCTGAACATGCTGTAGGAGAAAGAAGGGGAAATAATTAAGAAGAGACAGATCTCAACCAGAATTTAAATATCCTCCCAAATGCTCAAAATTTCCCAGCAACAATCATGTTTTCATTCTCAGGAGTGATTCATTTGAATAGTGCACACAAAGAGATTGCATCTGCACTGGCTGAACTCTGTATGAGCACCAAAGGGGAAAAGATCATCCAATTAACAAGTGATGAAGCACTGAGGTAAGAAATTTTCCCCATGAAAGTTGCTCACTGTCCAGGAGAGCTGATGTTTCCCCCACAGAGATGTCCTCAACTGTTGTGTTCAACAGCATTCACAGAAAATAAGGTTGGTTCATACAGTTTATCCAGGCTGTATTTTCAACTGATGTCCAATATTCTGAGAAGGAATCTCTTTTAGTGATGATTTACTTCACCTGGGCTGGAGACATGAGGAAGAATTTTCCTTCATGGCAGGTGGCATTAAAGGAGCTCCAGGGACATTCACTGCATTTCATGCCCCAAGTGATAACAGTGTGTTTATTTGATTTCATAATGCAAAATCAAGATAATCTTATACAAAAATTCAGGTAGATCAGACTGTACTTTTTAGTTTTTGCTTTTTATTTTTTTTTCTGTCCTGATGCCTGACAAATTGTTTCTAAGTTACCCAAAAATGGAGCTTTTCTTCCTCTGTCTTTACGTTTATGAAGTTCATTTATGGGTATTTTTAGTTGAGATAAAAAGAAGTGTATGTCACTGCTGTAAATACAGCTTTGATGGGTTTATTTCTTGAAGAATTATTTCTCATACAGAATACTTTAGGTGATGAATAATGAGCACTGTTCTGCATCTTTGCAAAGATTGTGTCCATAGACTCTCAGCCCAAACCAGAATGACAGAGCACTGCCAGATCCTGCCCTCACCCTTTCACTCAAAAATCTTGGCAAAACCAGCTGTCAGTAATTCATACTGACATTTCATTGCCAGTGGCCATGTAACTGCATGTTGTCTCTTCTGTAAGGAGGTAAGTGCTGCGTAATTTCATGATCATCACCCCCAAAACCTTAGGAGGGGGTGCTGGCAGAAAGTTTGGAGAAAAAAAAAAAAAAAAAAAGGAAAAGAAATTAAATGCTAAAACCTTAAAAGTCAGTAAATTAGTTTTTAAGCTTGACTGGGAAGGTTTCAATAAAGGTGGACAGCAAGTGGTTGTGGAGCTACTGGAGAGCTTCCACTGGGCAAGTCCTGAGCAAATGGAAGCCTCAGCTGCAGCTGACTGAAAACCTTGGGCATCTTAAAGTACATTTGCCAGTGAATTTCAACCGTGAATTCTGGCCAATGCTTACTGGTGGTATTCATGTGGCCCCACTCTGGGCACATACCTTAGCAGGCTAGGCTGAAGGGCTAGTTTCCATAGAATCACAGCATGGTAGGGGTTGGAAGGGACCTCTGGAGATCATTTAGTCCACCCCCCCCACTAAAGCAGGTTCACAAGCAGATAGCACAGGGTCACATCCAGGCAGGTTTTGAGTATCTTCAGAGAAAGAGACTCCACCACCTTGCTGGGCAGCCTGATGTGAGAGAACACTGGAACAAAGTAAGTTTGTTTTTCCTCATGCTCAGATGGAACTTCCTGTGTCCCCATTTGTGACCACTGCCCATTGTCCTGTTGCTGGGCCCCACTGAGAAGTGCGTGGCCCTGTCCTCTCGACACCCACCCTTTGACACCTTAGGCTTCCTAGAGAGCCACTGAGGAGAGGTGAGGAACCAAAAACACTTGTCCCAGTCTTGGGGATGCACTTCTGAAGGGACTTGTCTTTTCTAATTAAATATAAAAGACCCTGAAGGGCATAAACTAGATAAATCCCTATGAAGTCAAAGCTGAGTTTATTTGGTAGCCTTGAGTTAACACTCAGCTGTTGTTTTTTTATTGCTGTTGTTTTTTATTATTCTTATTTTCTGGAGAAAGGTGTTGGTTTTTTTTCCTTCTGAAAAAATCTTGTAAGGAACTTGAAATTCAGAAGATTTCAACCAGCTGTATTTCTTATCTGATGTCCTTTCACAGCACCACTGTGCTGTTGTCAGAAATGTACAACCACGTCTTCAGAAAAAAAGCCTTATTGCCAGATTCTGTTCATTCTGTGTAACTACATTATAATATTTGAAATTACCTTGGCACCATGATTTTTTTTTTTGTCTGTAAAAGTTGGAGAAAGGATAAAGTGAAGAGTGGACCGACTATTTTCTCCTTCTATTGTTTAAAATAGTGGCTGACCTTTCCTTGGAATGCAAGCTCTAAAAATGACATTCAGTGCTGGTGACAGGCTGGTGTTTGAGATGCAGGCTGTAACCCAATCAGTTACTCAGATGTAGGAGTAAGCTATTTCTATTGAACAGTTAGACAGATTAAATGTAGAGAGGCATTAAAGGGAGAAAGTAATGCAGAAGCATCACTGCTTCTTGACTGTAATTTTAAGTAAATAACCTTAAGCTGCTCACACGTTTGAAAATAAAACTCTGTTCTGCTGGGGTAGTGTTTCCACAGTGCTTATTATGTGCAAGCAAATATGAATGACACAGATCCTGAATTTTCATTCAATTTTTCTATTTTTTGTCAAGCTAGCAATTCCGTAAAAAGCAAGTCAAAAGTTACAATACCTTGTCAGGAAGGAGATGTAGGTATGTCGATGCTGCCAGGCCTGGAGGAGGTGCAGCATGTCCCCTTCCCTGGGTGGGGGCTGCAGAGGCAGGTGTGCCCTGTGGTGCTGGCATGCCCACAGGCCGTGTTTGGTCTCCTCATTTAGGCTGCCATAGTTGACCGGTACCTGGCAGGGCCCTCAAAACTGCATCCAACCTATAATTTGCACAACTTATTTCCCCTTTTCCACTCCTTAACTCTCCTTTTCGTTGCTCTCGTACCTCCTTTCTTGCATCCAAATTTCCTTCCAAATGATCCCAAATTATATTTTTCGTGTTAGTCTCTGTACTCAAATTTGGCATTTCCCTTGGAAACCTCAGCCTTACACAGCATCACTGACAGGGACAGCTCAGTGTTGTGCCCTTGCAAGGTCACGCAGCCCAAGTAGTCCCCAGTGCTCCCCTCAGCCGTCTGTGCACTTTGCCCATTTCTTACATAGCTTCCTCTAAGCCACCTGTCAAGTCCAGACAACCCTTGCAGCCTTATTTAGACCTTTCATCACTCCTCACATTCATCTTCCACGTTGGACAATTTATCTCTTTGTGTGCAGTGGTGTCCTGCACCCTGCCCAGCCCACCAAGGCAGGCCACCCCTGGCCCAGTGCCTGCCTGTGTGCTTTTTCAGGAAACACTTCAGAGGAACAGACTCTGCTAAGACAGGGAGTACAAAAGAAGATGGATGGTGTTCAGGTGGTGCACAGTTTCACCTGGCCCAGAGCAGAAGACCAGATGATGCTTTCAACCATGACCTGCATCCCTGAGGTGGAAGGAGGTGACAAGAACTGTTGACACGGTGGGATTGATGCTAGCATAAAGAGGCACTTCTGCAAATTTACAAGGAGGTAACTTATTTTTTTCACATGACTCTTCTTACCTACCCAGAAAGTGAGAGGGAGTGAGGAGAAAGGCCACCCCTGGGGATATCACAGCGTCATGCCCTCAGCCCACCTGTGGGGAGGCAGAAGAGCATCAGCTCCTACCAAGGGCCCGGGCTGCATGCCCTTGGCAGGGTGCTGCTGTGTCCCCATGCTCACCTCTCCTGGCTGAGACTGTCCTTGCCCCAGGGGCTGGGAAGTGGCTGGGCAGCAGCTGGCTCAGCCATGCACGGAGCTCCTGGGGCAGCGGGAGCCAGTGGGTGACAGCAGGTGACAGCAAGCTGTGCAGCCCAGCCACACACCCACCACTAAATCATGCTTTGAAGTTCTGAACTTGGACAAGGCGGAGTGATAAGACCATCGCAGCCGTTTGGCAGCAGCTCAGAAAGGCTCTTCAGCATATGCTCAGTGTTCAGTGCAGTGACAATCACGTTTCTCCCCAGGAAAGCACGTTCAGAAGAGCTTTGCCAGGGCCCGGGCTTGGCAGTCAGGCAGGAGCATCAGAAGAGCCTCTGAACACACTCTCCTCAGTATTTGGGCTTACAGGTAAATCTATGAGGGAAAAGAGTCATCTGTGGAGAAATGAATTATACATACAGAAGCAGAGTACTGAACAGATTTTGATAAATTTGAGGAATCCAGTTACTTTCCTAAAAAAAGAAAAGGGGGGGTGGGGGGGGACGGGTAGTGGAACTGAACAAGCTGCCTAGCAGAGGAAGTACTCAGTGAATAGGTTTGGTGGAAATAACTGTCATTCATACTTTTGGAAGTGTCTAAGTGCTCCATTTATGTATTTTCAAAGTAAATGGATTAAATTCTGTAAATTATTAAGCACAAAATGACTTTAAATTTGCCTAAATGTGTAAGAATATAATTAAAAAAGAACTAAATACCATGAAAATGGACTAAAATATGCTGTTCAGGTTGAATTAAAACATTAGGTAAGTCTGAAACTGTTCTAGAAACATGCATGGTCCACTGAAACAAAATCCATTATTTGTACCATTTCAGTGGAAGATGCCATCAAGAAAAATTAATATTACATGTGCCAACTTGTTGTTGTGTTGGTGTTTTTTTTTCTTTTCTACAATGTATTTAAATAATTAAGTCAGTGGATAGGGTATAAGTACCTTTTAAAGAGCAGATGATTACATCTACAGCCCCTTCCTGCTGATGGCTTTAGCATAACTATCTCCATAGGTTTTTAGCCCTCCCTGGGGTGCCTCAGCTCTGTGCCCCCAGCAGGCTGGTGGAGCTGGGGTAGTCCCAGCAGTTGGGGTTGGCAGAGGTGGGTTTGGAGGTGCTGGTAGGAGCTGCAGTGCAGCACATGAGGCAGAGAGCACAGGAGGGAGACCCTGTCCTGTCCTTCCCTTCCAACTTGTCTGTGAGGAGTGCAGAGATGGTGTTTCTTGCAGAAGATGAGAGATGCTGTCAGACTTTCTGGGGGGAAATTTTATATAATGAGAAGAGGTCTGGGTTGAGGGGTGCTTCCAGCAGCAGGCAGATGAGAACAGCAGTGAAGTAAGTGACAGTGGCTGAATCAGAAAGGGATCCCTGTTCCTTCTGCTTCTTGCCTCTCCGACAGTGATAAAGGTTTTTACAAAACAGGGAAGAGGGAGACTTGCATTGCTTAAAGAACCATTTAAGCTTTTCTGCCTTTAATTTTGAGAAAGTTTCTGGTTGTGCACCCCCCAAAGCTACTTCTTCTGGAAAAACAGTTTTGCCAAAACGAAGCATCTACTCTAGGTGACGCTGCTGCATACGCATAATGGAGGGGGTTTGAGGACACACTTCTCTGATCTCCTGAAAAAAGACAGATGCACTTGTGTTCTTGAGCATGTGATCAGCCATAAGCTCAGCTATGGCCCAAACACTATAAACCTGTCTTTCATGAGAAGGAAGTCATTAAATCACTCTTATGACAGCACATCCCTATCATGTCATCCTCTACTTACAAAACTATTTCTTTTATAATGCTGCATTGTTGCTATTCTCCATCTCCACACAAAGCAGGATGCTGAGGGAAGGCAACTCTGGAAATGACCTTTGGCAACACAACAACCCTTGCTCCTGAGCAACATTCTTACTACTCAGCACAAAGCCTTAATATGTTTGCAGTTCATCAAGAGTTACCTGTCATTCCTCCTGACTCCTCCTACATGTTTGAACTCTCTTATTCTGTGTTCGTGTCAATTAAATTCAAAAAATTCTGTTCAAACAACATTAAGATTTTGACACAAAGTTTCAAAAGCAGTCACTAAGCTAGGCAGAGCCAAGAGCTGGTATTTCATGTCTTTCCATCTACCACAGCTAGAAAAGTGTTGGTTGTAACCAAGAGAGGAAATGCCAACTTTCCATATAATTTTTTAAAGGTGATGTGTCATTCTCCAACTGGGGTATATAATGCTTCTTACTGAACAGGACTGAGCAAAAATAAAACACCCATGGCTCTCCAGGCCATCACAAAGCATTTGATTCAACAGCTGAATTATCAGTAAAGGAAACTCACCTGCTCTACCAAAGAGGAAATATTCTATGCATTAAAACCTCTGATCAGCCCCGAAACCCCAGGCAATCCTTAAGACTGACCCCTGAGAAATGGGGTGCCTTTCAGCTCCCCTCCCAAATCTCAGGGAAGGTTTCCTAACCCTGTAGCAGAGCTGGGAAAGCTCAGATGTTTTTGCTCTGGTAGCTCTTGCTGGAAGAAGTACTCAAACTGGCTTTGTGGAGCAGCAGAGCCCTTTTCTCCCATGCAGAGAGCAGTCACCATTCGAAACATACCTGTGGAGGACACCTCCAGGTATCTCCTTGGGCTTCATTTCACAGGGAACAATAAGAGCTGATGCTGTCTCCACGTATCACAGGCTTCTTGATGATCTAGTTTGCTTAGACCAAGCAGATCTGCTGCTCCTGTTTCCTCTTTGCCAGAGAGGTTTCCACCAAGTAGCTGATCCTGTGCAAAGCCCTGTGTCTTCTGGGTATTATCAGGGGTGCTTCTTTCATTACATATTTGCACCTAAACAGAATTTTATACAGATTCTGAGTTTATAAGGATTTTTTTACAATTCTAAAATATTATATATTTCAAAGGTTGATACCTTTTTTTTTTTTTTTCCAGTAAACAAGGCAGCAAATATGGTGATATTATGGAATTTGCAATTTCATCATAGTAGGAATTTTTATGTTGCTGGTTGGCAGATACCAGTACTTACTAACAGCATCAGGGTACATTCCAATAGATTAACTGCTTCTACTTATCTTCTACTTATCTTTGCTATTTTTTGTGCTAGCATTACAACAATCAGTCACAGACCCTCAATGCTTATTTCAAGCTGAATTACAATGTTATTCTTTGGAGATTTTTCTACTTTCCTTTTGTGTCAGCTGTAGAGCCTGTTCCCATTGCTGAAAGGAAGAAAGCTGTGCTACAAAACTGTTGGACTTTTAGTCATTCAAATTGACTTTGAGTTTCAAACTTAGACTCTCATATTTTTCAAAATTTGTTTTAAAAACATGTTTTAAAACAGATTTTTTTTCTTACCTTCAATCTTTGGTGGGTTTGTAGATGTATTTCTTTATCAAAATTCGGTATAAGTGTTTCGTTACTGATAGGTAAATAAATAATGTGAAATTATCATACATTAAAAAAAGGAAATACATTTGAAAATGTAGTTAAAATACTTTGAAAAGGCAACTCCTGCATTAAAAACCTGAATATTCTGAGTATATTACATCCAAAAATTCTCATTTCAATGCTTTCCACTTTGTAGGGCTCTTTTTCTATGGCAAATTCTAGAGAGAAAAAAAAAAAAAGAGAGGGAAAAAAAGAATTAAAATAGCAATTTCCATTAGGAAATTAATTCAGCAAAAATAACCAGCTGATCTGAATTTTCAGTTCATAATGTAATATGGGCTTTTTGTTTCTTCGTTTGCCTTTAAAGTAGGGAGGGGGGTTTGGTATGTCAAAGAAATAATCCCTGTATGAAGACCTTAAATATCAGATACCTCCTTGGCCCCAAAGGAGAAGAGGTGTTGACCATTGAACTTGAACTGTCTTTCCTTCCTCCCTCACAGATTCAAGAGCTGCCACACATGGATGAGTGGTTCCTCTGTATGCTACAAGGAAGATGGGTTCCTCTACGTGTTTCAAGAGGTTTCTAAGCCAAGAAAGACCATTTGTGCTCTCCAAAGCATCAGGATGAGGAGGGGTGCTGTGAGGCTGGACCACACAGGAGTCCCCTCTGTCCTGCCACCCCAACCCTGCCTGTATCCTGGATGAACAGGGGTGCTGGATGATGCCACCTGAAGGTGACTCAGGTAAGCAGCCATAATGGTCCCTCCATTACCAGGAGGAATAGCTCAGTGGGAGAAAAATGAAGTGGGCTGGCCCAAGATGGGGGGGCTGTGGAGCTGGGAATGCTTTTGCAGCGTGTGTGTTCCACAGCATGACAGCAGGAGGGGAGCTGGCAGGGAAAATGCCCATTAAGGCATGAAGAGTGTCTGGCTCCTCACTGCTTTGATTCTGTCTTCAAAGCCACCCCCTGAGCCTCCTCTTCTTTTACACAGCACAGCCCTGCCAAGCCTCCCTCAGCAGGCACGGGCACTGCTGGGGCTGCAGTAATGCAGATGGAATCCAAGCAGGGAGGGGATAGGTGCTTCCAGCTGCCCATGTGGGGATCTCTTGCGGCCTCCAGCCCACTTAAAAGATCAGTGCCAGCTTTTCTTGGCTACAAACACAGAGTCAAAGCCATACAGATTATGAATTAATTGTTAAACCCATGGAACCACACAGAAAGAGGTCGGGAAGGAGATTATTGGAGCTGCCACTTTGCTCCAAGGTTGGTGTTGCTTCACTCCAGCCTTCAAGGACAATACAAGTTAATGATTGTGGTTGCTGAGTGGAATCAGGCCACCAGCCTTACCTCCATTTTAATGCAAAGATATCTTAGGAGAGTTATAAAGATAAATCTTAACTGTTTGCCTTTGAACAATTAGAAAACCTGAGTCAGCCAATGGAGTGCTGGTATCCATCACACAGGTGCCTGGTGGGGCCTGGTGACAGCAAGGACCCTGCCCTGGACCCATAACAGACTCTGAGGGGGCAAGGGCATGCTGCTGGGCTGTGCCAGGGGGCCAGCCTGGAACAGCATCAGGGAAGGTGGA
The DNA here is from genome assembly GCA_020745705.1 of Hemiprocne comata. Taxonomy (NCBI): domain Eukaryota; kingdom Metazoa; phylum Chordata; class Aves; order Apodiformes; family Apodidae; genus Hemiprocne; species Hemiprocne comata. The sequence continues at coordinate 11,893,050 of CM036600.1, forward strand.
TCTGTGCACCAGGGAGCAAAATATCCTCTTCCTGAGAAGGTATTTATTTTACCTGTTGGGTTTTCAGAGCAGAACTGTATTTAGACACCAACCTGCAGCCCCTTTACTGGAAACTTACCCTTGTACTAACCTGGGCACCCCTCACTGCATGCATCACGTGGGGAATAGAAATAACCCTTCTTACCCTGTGTGCAACCAGAAAATACCAACCATCAGTACTGCTTAAAGCTGATACATCAAATATCTTTGTTAACTAGCTGGGGACATGTGAAGGTTACAAACTGACTGCAGACAGTACTCAGGACATTTGTATTCAGCATATCTGTGTATGCACACAGGCACTCAGTACTCACCACACATAGTTAAGGAGCTCCAAGGCAATGAGGCTAGATTTAAAGTGTGCCTGGTTTATTGACACACTGGTTTAGGCCCTATTGTAGCTTTCTCCATATTTTCCCCCAACTGGCTCTGTCTCCTTACAGTCCATACACAGATTTGACCTGAGCTGGCACCAATGGAAGCCTGTGAGAGCAGACATTAATCTTTACAGTTAATATACATTCTCAGTCTCTATAGACTATTGTGAAGGCACTAATGATTCATGTCTTTTGAATAAAACATGTCACTACTGTCCATCTTAGATCTTGGGTAATTACCACAATCATCATTGTCATAAAAATGCTGTTGAAGGGCAGTTGTATTCTAAGGAATGGCAGAGCTATATCTGGCTCAGCATTGATGTCAATACTTTCTCCAAAATTATAAAGCATATCAAATATTAAAATGCAATTAGAAGTGTTATAAATTTTTAGAGTTTAAGAGTGGCTTTCCACTTTCAGTCAATCAGACATGCTTTTGAAAATGACGAAGGGGAAGATGGGAAACTTTAGTTGCAAATTTGGGTTTTAGCAAATATTTCCTCAGCGACAAAAATAATGTTTTTACATATATTTAAAAGAAAAACCAAACAAAAACAGCCTAGAGGTTTCACAAAACTCTGCAAACATTCTGCCACTGCTGTTTAAGAAAAAAGGAATTATTTAGAAAGGAATAAGTGCAATATGTGGCATATAAGAGAGTTATGGTTTTCTGGCTCACTCCCTGAAAACACTCACAAAGCCAATGGTGACCAATACAAAAATTAAAACTGGAACCAGTAATTTCACATCAATGGAATAAACATTGCTTTGGAAATGGAAGAGCAATGGGAAAATAAATTCCTTTGAGATGCTTGCTGCAAACACATCTCTCCCTGCTGCTGAGACCATAGGGTGTTTTTGACATCCCAGTGGGAAGGCTAGTCAGGCTGGATAAATCCATGCCTGGCTGTGTTTGAGGGTGCAGGTCCAATGCCTGATCTGCAGTGGCATCGCACGCAAGGCTGTGTCCACCCTGGGGTGGCTGCTGGCCATCTGCAGTGGGTGGCCACTGGCAGGGTGGCCTGGGGCACACGGGGCTCTCTCCCAGCCTGGCACGGCAGGACTGTGCCCATGGCTGTGTCTGAGGCTGCTTCTCACTGATCTTGAGAGATGAGGGAATCAGCCAGTTTGGGAAACCTCAGCCCTGTGACTAGCCCCAATTTCTTGTATTTTTGTATCTTAAAAACAAAACCTCAACTCCGTCCTGAGATGATTCCCACATATGAGTGAAGAACTGAGCTGAAGGAGATGTCAATTGCTTTGTGAGCTAGAAACCAAGTTATTGCTTTCAGCTGTGGAAAAGCTTCATTGTCTATGTCATTAGGCCACTACTGACTTTCTGTAATATAATTCCACACACCTCCCCTGCCCCCCAACGAAGGAAGAGAAACAACAGAACCTGATTCCTCACACTTTTACAAAGACTCACAGACCTGCAATGCTCAGTTTTCAGTAGCTACACAGGAAGGGTGGGCTAAAGGTGTGATATGTATCACCTGAAGTACATTGCAAGTTCATCCAACACATAGTGGCAGCTTTCATTAGATTCTGCCATGAAGAAGCTTCACAGGAGGTGGGAAAAGAAAGTGGGACATTTATGAAGTTTGACAGTGATTAAAAGCATTATCTAACCCCTTCCTTTGCTACTAAAGAGCCATTAATCACAGCGTGGATATGGATTTATGTAGTCTTCAGCAGTGACCATGAAGGAAATAATGCTGACTCTCCTGATAAAAAATAAAATAAAATTCCAAGGTTAAGGATCTTCTCCTCAGCACTCGAAGGACTCACAGCTCCCTGTCCCTACCAGTGGTGGAGCCCTGAGTTCTGCTGCCCTGAATAGCCTGGAGGTTCTCTGTGCCCACCACTGCCCACACCTGGGCTCAGGGTCCCTGCTGCTCCTTTCACCTGGCTCTCACATAACATACAGGACATCACCTTCACACTCGTCTATTTTTTTATCCCAAGGTGTCTCTTACCTAGTGATTAATACACTTTATATATAGAGAGAGAGCAAGGAGAAACTTTACCAAGGGCAAAATTACTTTAACTAGACTTCAGCAATGCCATTGTACTTGAGAGCTGTGTTTTTACAAGCACAGGGTTGTGCAGTGCCCTGCTGCAGCCTGTCTCAAAGGGACCATCCTAAGAGATAAATGAAACCTCTCATCAGGGATAATCATTCTCACCTTTACAAAACCCATTGAGAGATGAGGACACATGGAACCTGTGTGATGAATTGGGAGAAAAGTTTTTGTCAGCTAATTACAGTCAGGCACTTATACTGTGGAATAGGACTGCTGCTCTGGGTTAATAGTGGGTTTAAAAGCATGCCACAGTTTATACACTGATTCTCTGGTTTTTGGTGGGGTACATGAATTTAGCAGAGACACCTTGGAAACCCAGTTAAACTAGACTCTCTTTCTACCTCTACCACCTTTTCCATCCAAGGCTTCACACATATTAGAAAACTGAATGGCAAATGAAGTATTGTTGCATAAAAAAAAACACCCCACATTAATTCATTGCTTACAGACTCCTCCAGCAGCCCTTCATTTTGCAGTCTTCCAAAGGGAGAGAAAAAACCAAACCCCACAGCTGTACACAAATACCCAGACAGACTTGAAGTCTGCACTGAACAAAAGTTTCCCTGAGAGAGACCTGTTGTTCTGCAACAGTGATTATTTTACCTTTGTGTTTTTGAAAGCTGCTATGGAAAATGTTAAGAACATAAAGTACCACTTAAACCTGGAATTGCCTCGTTTAGCTAACTTGAATTCTGAAATTATATTTTTCTGCGATAGGCCTCTTCTCCAACTTTAATTCAGCTGAGACTGCTCAGATATTATGAATTCACACCAATATATTTCACTGACTATCTTTGGGGAAACAAGATTTAAAGCTGCTATCTTTTCACAATGTGTTTATGCCTCCCTTTTTTTTCATCTACTGCCTAACATTTGGAGGGGGAGATACTACTGCTTTTATGGAAAGGACAAAAGAGCTTTCATTTCTGCTCTCAGTCCATTCTGACACTCTGCCTGCAGAAAAAAACCCAAATACTTCCAGACTCTCACACAACTACCCAGAGTCTAAAACACTGGTGTCTTGAGTACAATTAATATGATTTTCAATAATGGAGATTAATGCCCTGATCTGTTAATAAAGCAAAACTTAAATTCTTCAATGGAGACCAGTAAATTTAGACATAATAGACCTTTCTGCATTGAGGTGTTGATCAGCAAAGCAATGGCAAGTATGAAAAGTCTGGTCTGAAAAGGAAATACAAGTCTGCATTTTCTCATCAACCTACAGACACACATCAGCACTGTTGTTAGGCAAAGTTTTAGACAAATAAAATGCTGACTTTTTACCTGTATTTCAAACTTAGCTGCAAGGTAGATTTATCCGAATTCAGGGAAATATGGGATCAGCTGCTGGCTCCAGTGCTCCGACGGTCCATTTTGAATGGTGGGTTAAACAGTTGTACTTCTAGAATTGGGAAAGAAATGTTTATGTGAGCAAGTATCCAAAAGAAAAATGAAACGGTGTAATGGGAAACAAAGCCAAAAGGCAGGAAAAGGCAGCTGCTCAGCACTACAATGTATAATGATTTCCGGTAAGTAAAATTTAAATTCTTTAAAAAAACTCCAAAATGCAGTGACTAGAAGCTTCAGCTGTGGCAGGTCCCTCTGTCAGCTGCCACCCCCCGCGGGCCACTGTGCATCCAGAGGAGATGGGTCTGGAAGCTGCTTTCTGGAGCTGCCACCCTTTCTGATCAAAACCCTCTCAATGCCCCCAGGAGAGCACCGAGCCCCCCCAAAATCATGAGCTGCCTGAGCTCCCTGCTCCTCTCCTTGCCAGTGTTTGCTGCATACACTAGAAGAGAGGACTCATTAAAATGCAGCTAAAGGCAGGCTTGTAGTGGGAAATCTAAGCAGTCAAGTAATACTTAATTTAATTTGTTCTTTCGTATGATTCATCAAATTAATCACTAGACTTTTTAATTTACCATTCACCTTTCCAATTTATTTTGGTTTTGCCATACTGCTATTAAAGGCACTCCTGGTCACTGTGCCTGCCAAGCTAAAAAAATACATGGCAAAGCCTGAGCTGTGAAAGGGCAGTGTGCTGATAGGTGATGCACCCGAGCAGAGGGTGCCCAGCACCAGGTGTGTCAGCCCAGGGCTCTGGGTCAATACAGAAGACAGATTTTGGTCATTCTGGAAGGGGTATTTATACACTGCCAGAGCCCAGCCTACTAAGGGCAGAGTCAGTAGTACCATTCTTCCTCAGTGTGGGGCTTTTCTTGATCATTGAAAAGCTTTGCACTGGTACACCAAAAAAGAAGTAATGTAAAATGTTAGCTGGTAAATAGATTAAATAAATGCAGGGTAATGACTGATCCAGAAACACTGCTCCTCTCTACCTTCCTTCTTCCTAGAGGCAAAACAGAAACTGGAGCTTCAGAGGGAACACCTTCAAACAGTGTTAACTGGAGAAAGATGGGGAAAGACAGAAGTGACTATTGTAGAGAAGATAAACTGAAAGTTTCTATTCATTGTTGTTGGGGTTTTTTTATATCAAAGAATCACAGAAACACCATATTAAAACCAGGTAATCAGAAATACTACTTTTCACCAGAACCTTTTAGCTCTGGTACTGTCTGTGACTGCGTAACAGTGAATTCAAGAGGCCAGCACAGTGCAAAAAGGGCTAGAAATGCTGGAGCAATGAGGACAGGCCACACTTAACATCTACCAGAGAGATCTGTTTGTGTTACTATTATTCATTAAAAAAAATTAAATTAAAAATAAATAAATCACTGTATGCATACTCTTGACTCAAGACTTAATCATATTACTTTCAAGGTCTGAAAATATTCAGAGTCCCTGAAGAGGAAAAATAAGGAGTTTTGGACTTTTCAGAAGAAAAGCAAAACAAAATGATGCCAGTCCCTCATTGGATTGTGTTGCAAGGTAAGTAAAAATATATCTAAGGCTGAAAAAATTGTAGATTAATCTATACACTTCACCTGCCTACCCCTAAAGCAGGTAAGGCTCTGCTGCTGCTCTCCCTTCCCTCCCAGACATGCCTCTCTCCAGGGATCATGGAGCTTTGGGCAGATTTCAGTATATGAGAGGAAGGGATTGCTCCCCCTTTGGATGAAGAGGATTTCCACCATCATTCTTAAATGAAATGAGAGAGATGCATGGCTTAATAAGTAATATGTGGATTTTTTTATCCCCTTTGCCTTATCCCTCTGAAGGAAGCCTCTCACTCAGCCTCAAAGTTCACTTCCTATCCCTCCTCTGAGCATCAGCTTTGTGCTGCTCATAGCAAACTCTAGAAGGGCCCTTTTTATTTACTTGCCACTGGGAGTAATTTCTCAGAACTTTTACTCTCATAGTATCTTTTGTATTGGTGTTATAATGAGCAGGAAAATAAATCTCCTCTTGGTACAGAAACATTTTTGAAAAAAGCCTGATAACCCTCATATTTGTGAGCATCAAATTCCTTTTTGAATAACAAGACCCAAAAACCATTTTCAATTCTGATGACAGGCATGCATAAAATCAGTGGTCCCTTATCATTTCAGGACTTCACTTGGCTGCACCTTCTTCCTAGGGCAAATGTTTTTAAATAAGCTTATCCTTATCTTCTGAAACAGGCTGGCTAGTTACAGGAATCCAGGGCCTTTGCTTTTGATGGCATCTTTCTATTGGTCTTCATGGAGAAACTCAACTTCTGAAAGTTTATAACCCACTCAGGTATGACATCTCTGAGAATCCATTCAATGCTTTATTTTCCTATTTATTTATTTATTTGTTTCTTATTATTTAACCTTTTTATAACTTTACTGTAGTCTGGACTAATATTGTAAAAAACTTGTCTAAAAGGACAAAGGGATTAGAAAACTCTCTAACTTCAAGCCTGAATACCACTTTAATTTTTTCTAATGGCTGCTCAATAAGCATGTTTTCCACTTTGAATTTTTCACACTGCCTTCCTTCCTATGGGATTCAAAAGCATCTGCCCATTTCTACTAGTGAAACACAAATGCATCAGTGCACCTACATCCCCTCTCCCCTGAAAAACCCACTTCTGAACAAAACAAAATGCCAATGAAGCAAAACCAAACCAAATGAAGCAGGAAAACAGGGGAGTCTTGAACAGGCAGTGGAAAATCAGTTTGTTCCTCCCCCTCACTCCAACATACTCCATACATTTCCCCCCCTCCATACTCCAACATACAAGACTCTGCGGTTTTGTCCCTGATTGCAAATAACAAGTTGGGAAAAAATATATTAACCTGTCTGTAACCTGTTTTTCATCATTGTAACATAAATGATAAGAAAATGTCTTCTTTGCCAAAGCCCAGCTGCTTCACTCTTTTCAAGGACTGCTTTTCAAGGAGAACAGAGTAAGGCTTGGGTCACTTGTACTGTACATAAAGCAGAGAGATTTTTCAGAAGCCTTAAAGCAAGTCTAAACTTACTAACATTAACAAAAGGAAGCCAGTTCTGGCCATTTCTTAAGACCTCAGTGGATTTGCTATTTGTTTTCCCGTATAAAAAGATTATTAAGAATATAACTGAAGAAAAAAAAACCTGTAGAAATAGAAGATAAATAACTTCATAACAGCATTGCTCCTAAAGACAAGACAAAACCAAAATATCTCTGGTCATTAGGGTTAAAGCCAGACAGGGATCTGAGGTGAGTGGGGAGATACTGCATGGTGAAAGCCAGAAGGACAAGAATTGTGAGTGCTGAGCTGGGGCAGCTCTGAGCCATTATGTGTGTCACCTGCCCTAGATGTTTGGGACCCTCCTGGCGCAGGGAGCTGCTGCCCAGCCCGAGGCAGGAGCCTGCCACCTCATGGCTATCCCATGAGTGATGTTCAAACACAAATGACTGGCTCTTCTGAATGGGGGCAAAAAAAGGGGCATTCACAGCTGTCACTACTGCACCTGGCACAGAATGGTGAGAAGCTGCACAGACCTTGGGCCTTAGCAGGGCAGGTGGTGGTTTAAAATGAGCCTAGGTATGAAAAGGATGGAGAAAAGGAGGGGAGAAAGGAAGGAAAGGACAACCTCTCCATACTGGTTCAATAAATGTCATATTACATTTTCCCTTTTTTAGATGTGGATTCTTTCTTAGAGATAATATTTAGGAAAACAGATTTAAATAATCCTTTTCCTCTTGTTTTTCTTCTCCCTCTCTTTTTCTTGTGGAGAAGTGTTTATAGAACTGATTGAGATTCTGGTATATGTTTCTGACCTTGTTTTGGTATAGGAGATCTGGCTCAGCTCTTCACCTCTTGTTAGACAGACTGTGATTTCAGACTCTCTCTTGACCCAAGTAGTTCTAAATAAGAACAAACTGTATCCCAGGCTGGTGTCCCACCTTCCAGACTTCAGGTGCTGTCTCTCCATGGCTCACCTCCTGTACCTGGCAGCTGCTACCCGACAGTCAGCACAGCATTGTTATTTTTTTGGCAGCCCAAGATTCTTGCCCATGGAACCAGGGTCCCAGCCCCAGTGTGGAGTTGAACTGGGCTGCTGGGCTTATACCCCACTTGGCTGCAAGTGCTGTGTCCACATCAGCCTCTTTGTAACCTGGGGCAGAGAGCAGGAGCCCTTAAAAATATAGAGAAGGAGAAAAAGGGCTAATGCTGCTGGTTTGTGCTCTGTGAAGATGCATTATTCATAGTGTACAGAGACAAGAGAGGGAGAGAAGATGCCTGGCAAAGCCCCCAGAATAGCTTATTTACCCCTGAGTAAAAACTTGGATTTGTTGAGTAGACTCCATAAATTTAGCAGGGCTCCTAAAATGTCCAGATGTTTCTGAACAGATGAATAATGTTCCCTTTCTGAAAGCTTACTGAATTTTTTATCATCTTATGCACTATTTGCCTGGGCAGGTCTTCTGAATGAATAGCACTAAATAGAAATCTCTGACACTACTACAGGTATCCAGCAAGAAAGGAGAGCCAGAGACCAGCCCACCTGGGAGGTCCTAAGGATGTCCTAAGAGTGGCTGGAAGTAGAGACCACTGTTAAATAGTCAGAAAATAGTCATTGAATCAGCAAGTTAAACCTCTGTTAGGAGTCTGAAAGTAGCCATGCTACAGAGTGGATGGCAGAGCATCCCAACCATGCCCAGACACAGCTGTGACAAAGCTGTGTTAAGGCTGTGTTGTGCTCTTGGGCAGCCAGAACTCCAAAAAAGTTTTTGCAGTTAAGGCAGAAATGGAGTCAGACCTCTCTGTTGAACCCATGCTGAATGTTTTTCAGATAGTAATTCTTTAGTAATGCTGCTTCACTTAGACCAGTTTAAACTGGAAGAAAAAGATTTGCCTAAGAGAGAGAGCTCTGCCTCAGTGAGACAGCAGAACCAGATTTACATCATCACCTTGTTTATTTTCTGGAGAGTTTACACTTTCATCTCATTATGCTGTCTCCTGTGAGCTTCCCTCTGTGGTTGAAATAGAAAATGCCACTAACCCTGGGACTACTGATAGGACTGGGGTGCCTCTTGGTTTTCTGTGTTCACTACTTTCTGTGTCTCTACTTAAACTTTCTCTGTATCTTCTCTGTCTATGCTTGTACTGCTGGACTACTGCCAGCCATATGTACTTGAGGAATTAAGCTGGCTTTTGTGACTTTATAATGTACAATTGTGTTGTGTTTTTCCTTCCAGACTTTGGTTTCTCCTGTTCTTGTCTCTATTTTACCCTACCTGAAGTCTTAATTTATTTGAATTCTCAGTCTTGGTATGTGTGTGCTTTCTTTACTGATCAACAAAAGAGCCTATAATACTTCTGTGTGTGTGTGTGTATATATATATATATATGCTCTCTCAGTGTATGTTCATACTTTTCTACAGCTACTCCCACATGCACATATATACATCTATACATACATATAGCTGTGTGCAGCCAAGATGAGATTGATCTCACTTGTTAAAGGCCACTGCCAAGCACTATAGTGCTGCAGCCCTGGCTGTAATAACAACTGCTGCAACAGTGACTGTAACTGTGACTGACTCCAGCCAAGACCCGGCTGACTGTGCTCAGGACTGATACCCCAGTACCTGGATATGACAGAACCTCTCTCACCCCCAAACCTCCCTTTGCTCGTGTGCTGCCAAGCTTTGCACCTAAGTCAGCTTGAGCAGCTACAAGCCTGGTGTAACCTAACCTCAGTTCAAATCAGGCCCAAGATGCAGCACCAGGATTTGTTCCTGCTTTATTTTAAAGCTTAGCTGCAAGTGGAGGAGATGGCATCAGCATCCATTTCTTGGGACTCAGATGGTGCAGTGGCATGGGAAGCTGCACAGCTCCTTCACAGCTTCTCCTACAGCTCTGACCCAAGCCATACCTCCCAAGCCATACAGCAAGCTCTAGTGAAGCATGTAGATGTTCATCACATCAATGCTTTGCTGCCATGGGCCAAAGAAAAGGCAACATTCATAGGACATGAAGAGAAATTCAAGGACCCACATGGTAGGAGACATTCCCAGGGCAGGCTTTGGAGAAGGCACAGCTCTGTGGCTCAGCAGTTAGTACCTTACCCAAGGAGAACTGAACTTGGAGCTAGGAACACTGCTTACAGATGTCACATTAAAGAGCTGTAAGGCAAAAGCCAGAAACAACCCTGGGACAAGAGACAGGAGCTGAAGCCTCTCTTGCCTGCTCAGCTTCATCTTCACTGCATCACCACTGACAACTCTCCTGACTTCACACAATAATGGACCATTGCCAGGACTTCTGTCATTTTTATTGGTTCCTATAGCTCAGCTGCTCAAAACTTCCTGCTACTGTCATTTAGCCTTTCTCCTTCTCATAGATAGCTTCTAGCTGCTAATATATACTAACAATTTTCACAGTCGCCTGCTTTCCATCTGTTACAGTTTCACTGCTGGGTTTTTGTCTTAATTCCTCTATCATCTCAGCTTGCTTTTGTTGAAGTTACACACTTTGTCATCCTTACTGTGAATTTTTTGCTTTTTAGACATAAAATAAAGTGTCTCTAAACAGTGCTCAGTTCTCAACCACATTTCACTCTATTTCAGCTCCTTCTCACAAATGATTCAATCCATGACAGCTTTCAGGTTGGTGACCCTGGCCATTTCAGAGGTGCAGAGATAGTTGGTTGGGACCTGTCCCAGACAGGTGGGGGAGGAGGTCTCAGTTTCTGGTGTGATTTGCTTGTCCTTAGCAGACACCAGGTAATACCTGATCTTGTATCTTATTCCTTGGGCCTGTGAGCTGTGTGCTTCCCTGTTGCCTGACTCATGTATGGGTAATGCAATATTTGTTCTAGCATGTGCTGCCTACTTTTTTTTGCACCTATGACTAGCAATTCAAAATAGTCCTCTTTCACTCTCATGGTGGCTTGACCTCAGGTGGAGTTAATCCAAACTTTTAATTCATCCCATGTCTAAAACCTTCCTGTCGTGAGGAGCAGAACAGTCAGAAGGTGGTCCAGGCTTGCCTGAGGACTTTTGCATTCAGGATTAGGGCTTGACAGGGAACATCTCAAGCAAGGCATCCCTAGTGGCCCAGTCTCCAGAGACCAAGCACTTGATGTGCTTAAGCCTGAGAGAGGAGCGACAGGCCCTCAGGGTTTCTTTCCTCACTAAGGCAGCACGCGAGGCTGGGCAGCACCAGAAGAGCCAATTACAGTGTTACGATCAACAGCATGTCACCTAGTGCCTTGGATTAGACCACAGATGCAGGAATTTGCAGAAGAGAAGCACTGAGGAAATGTTATAGCACTCAGTAGGAATCCTGCACCTTTTTTATTAGGATGCTAAAAGAAATGCAGTGTTAAGTGAGAAGGATGGGTGCTGAAGGCTGCAAGAAAAGCATCAACTCCTTTAGCAGTAGCAGTGGGTTTAAGTGCTTAGCCAAAAAGGATCACTAAGAGATCAGGTCTGCAGTGTCACTGAGAAGTCTTTAAAGATAAATGGCAGATAGTTGATTTCCTACAGATCGATGATTTTCTAAGACAGATTTAATTCTGAGGCAGAGAAAACAAAATAGTCAGAGAATTTTTTTACTGAAGTGCAAATTGAAACAGCTAAATGGTGTTTGTGCGTGTGTATGCATATAAATATGTATCAACTTCCCTTCCTCACTTGACATGATTGCAAAAGAGATTCCCATCTTGGCTTGTCACACCTACGAGTGCAGGAAGAAAGAATTTAAAGGTTGCTTGAATTTATGTATCCACTGTGAAATTCCCAAGTACTGAAAAGTACATTTTGTTGAAGAGATATGAGTGGTATGTAATTTACTGTGTGAGAGCTTCCAATGGAAATGTTACTGTACATCATATAACGCTTTTCACTGAGTAGGAGTTCACCTTGCTTATATTTGGCCAAAATTTTGCAGTGTTACTTGCTGTGCAACAGCTACCCTTTGCAAAGGAATTAGGACCATTTGACTGGTGCTACAGAAATATTAGTTAGCACTCAGAATCCCTAAAAAAGCATGGAGGAAGTTCTCGCCTTCAACAGATAAAAATGTGAACGTTTGCTATTAATATTGATATTGTGGCTGTGGGCAAGAGATCTTTAGGGATCTAAAAAGCGTGACACGCAAAATACGCTGGTATAAATCCAGCAGCTTTGGAACACATAATGGAAAAGAACAGAAAACACATAACTGGGATAAACTTTCTGTCACTCAGCACTGATGACCTCTTTTCAGAGGAGAATCTGGTGGCTCTGGACAGGCAGCCACATCCCACTGCCTGCCTGCTTGCTGAATCAACCCCCCCACACCTCTCTCTGCCCCCAGGTGAGCTCCTTGCAGGTGAGAAGGCTGCCCTGCTGCCCAGGGCATTTCCCTGCTCTGTCCATCCTCCCTGTCCACAGTGCAGGGCTCCCCAGAGCTGGTTCTGCTCCATCCTGAGCCCCTGCCTGTGCTGCCCTGTGGCATGGATGGATGGAGCCCCAGGAGCTGAAAGTAGCACTTCTTCTACAGCAGAGCAGCCTTGTGCCTTTCACAGAAATCAACCTGAAAATTTGAATTATCCTTGTGGTTTCTCTGGGCTCCAGCCTAGGCCAGCCCTGCCTGCCAGGATGCTGGGGATAATGGAGGGAATATTGAGAGGGTTCAGGCTGAGACTGAACTCAGTGCTGGGGAGACTCACAAGGGATTTCAGTATCACGAGGATTACACATATTAAATTCAACTTGATTTCCTTGCTGGTTCACATTTTGGGCTTATCATCGTGTGTGTAAGTGTAAATAAGTAAATGCATTTTCCTTATGCTTTATGGATACATAGATTTGACTTCTCTTTCTTGGAGAGCAAAGCCCACAGATGATTATACAGTAAGAAAACACACGTCAAAGAAAATGTTTCGTAGCTCCCACCTTCACTGAATTAATAAGTGACTTAAAAGGCTGCAGTCACTATTTCAATAGCTTTCATGCTACCAGGTTTTTTGAGAAAACTTGTTGACAGCAAAACAACAGACTTCATTTGCCACAAGCCTGGTAAACATAATGAAGGAAATTCAGAAGAAAGTGAAAGTATCAAGGATGACACTGCAAAAAAGTGTGGCTCTCCTGAATTTACCAGCACCAGTTATGTCAGGCCAGCTCTTCCTGCTTGAAATTAAAACAATGTTTCATCTCAGAATCAATTTAATTGCCTGGAATAAATGCACTGGAAAATCCAAGCTGGATTTTTTTCAAAAGGATAAGGGTCAGAGATTCAAAGCGTCTAAAGAATAATAAAGTCAGATTCAGGCAGCCTAACACTCACCCACATCACCATGGCCAGGATTTCTACTGACCAGCTCTGAGTCTGTACAGCACAGAGAGTATTAAGCTCTGGGACCTCAGTGAAACTTATTCCAACCATTCAGTCCAAATACTGTCATTAGTAGCACTGAATATGTTTAGGCAAATTGATACCCATTTCCTGATGACTACTCAGAGACTACTATAAAAACAGTATCAGTTAGAGCCTCTTACCTTTTTTGGCACCTTGGAAGTTGTAGACTTCAAAAAGCCTGAAGCAGATGTCCTGGTGACCCTTGATGTGACACAGCTACACGGGTGCTGCTCCCAGTCCAGTCTGACACTGAGAAAAGTGTGACCTCATGGGGTGGGCTATGAGAGAATGCTTTACTTTAGCAAATGTACAGAGATTTAATAAACTTAATCTTTATTAGCTAGTGCAAATGGAGCAAAGTTTGCAGTAATTTTACCTTGACTGTATAGATTAAAAAGTAATACCACTAGATGTTTGTCCTTGATAAAGGGTGTAAAGAAATAGAAAAATCCAGATGTAAAGAATTCAACACTGTTTAAGAACCCTAAAGGCCAACTTCAGAGAAAAATGTGCAAAGATCAGGAACAACCAGGTGCCTCTTCAGATGTTCTTAGACCCATACCTGATATCAAGAAGGACTTAAATGCATACATTCAACAGCCATCATGAGAGTAGCTCAAAGTCACTTAATTTGGTGGTCCAGCTTAGAAATTTGCATGCAGATTTACAAGTTTAGAAATACACACTGTACACACTACTGGGATAGAAAGCCAGTAAAAGAGGAACATAATTACCTTGTCCCAGCACCAGTCACATCTTCAGCCTGGGCCTCTGTGATTACTCAGACCAGTCAGCTCTTGGCTTTACCATAGACAGGGAAGTTTTGTTTAAAGCCATAAATCACATTCAAAATAAAATGTTCCAAAAAGCAGCCAAAAGGTGTACAGCTTGAGCCTTTTACTAACCACTGGCAAAGAATGATCAGTGTGCAGCACATATACAAATGTTGGATCTTCAACTTATTTAATTCTCTGGGGGTGGTCATTAGTTTTGATAAAAGTTGCTAGCAGATATTTGTACTGGAACAACAAGACTATTCACTGATTTTATTGCTATGCAAACAGGAATAGCAATAGAAAATATTGTCTGCCATTATAATCAGGAATCTCTTTTTACTAGCACTGAGCAATCTTTTGATTATTGTAAGAGCCGGCTGACTGCAATTCTGTTCATGTTTTCGTTATGTTTGTTTGGAGGGGTTTTGAAGAAAACTGTAATGCTCACATTTTGCTTTTGCTTTGCTCTTCTACACAGTAACAGAGCTCTGTTATAATGTTCTCTTTGGAAATAGGCACAGGAGTTCAATGTCTTTACCAACTTATCTTCAAACATGCTCACTTTCCTTTTAAGTCCTAGCTACTCAGCAAACCATTTCCTAAATCTTCATGTTAGAGTCAAGGATCTGACTCCAGCAAGAAGACTTGATAGGCATTAAAAATCTGGCCACTGATTTCACTAGTCTTCAAAAGATACAAAAGTCCTTGTCTGTGTTGAAAATGTAACTCCTGGATTCACAAGCTAAAACAGATATCAGAAAGCTGTATTTCTTCTGCGTTTGTAACGAACATATCAGAGACCTAATAGCTTCAAGTCAAGGGAAGTAACCAATTCTACACTGTCAACATTTTGATCTTTTAAAAAGTAGTCATAGATCATATCAGAAAAAGATCCATTTTCCCTGCTGAAAAAACCCAACCAAGCACACAAAAAAACAAGCAAAAAACCCACCAACAAACAAAAAATCAAAACCAGATCCTATCTGTTCAGCTTTGTTCTGTTTCAAATCATGAGGAACAACAACATCACATCTCTTCTGGTCTATACCTCCCTGGCTGTTCTAATTAATAGTGGCTTGAGGCAGTATTTATTTCTTAGCTCATGAGATAAGAGGTTATTGACTGATCTGTGAGCTAATAGCCGAGTCACATAAGAAGTGACTGTGTGGATTGAAGTTCATCATTGATCCAGTTTCCACACACTCAGGGACCATATATTTGACTGTCACATAAAGAAGAAGAAAAGGCCCTTAATGACATGCATTGACTTCTAAAGATGTGCTTCCTCACCTGCCCCTACCACCAGCCACGGTGGTCAACCCAAACAGACACTAAGCTTCCCACTGACTTACTTTGGGTCTTTGCAGCTCACAGGAGCTTCCCTTCCATAACCAGGAGAACAGGAGGAGTTGAGGTGCTGAAGACAGCTGCTCTTGCAACTATGTTCTAGGTTCCACTGCTGCTTCATCTTGTGCCATTGCCATCACAGCACAGATGTTGAGGAGCCATGAGATTAATGAAATACCCAAAGGAGTATTTTAAAGGACTGAAAAAGAATTGGAAGGGATTAAAATCAGACACTAACGAAGCCATAAATGCCACATGGAATTGAATGGAAATACTGAACACTGAGCACATGATCAGAAATGCAGAACAGGCTGCAATTCAGAAGGTGCATTCTAATGAAAGCTTCAGGATTCCAAACTCTGGTCTCACTGCAGACTATTTGGTGAAAAATATTTGTTTCAGTTGTACCACTTTGGCTGTTCCAAATCATAACATCCAAAACAAGAAAGAGAAATGTTACAACCATATTGAAAAATGTAGGGAGCTGTCAATTGAATTGGTACAATTCTGCAGCATGGTTTGAGCTCCTCTGGATCAGGATATTCAGAATGGGAATCTGTTTGGCAAAAAAAAAATTAAAACAAAAGGAAATAGAATAAACTGAAATGTCTGGTTTAATTGGAACCCAGCATCAAAATTATTATTTTACATCAAAACATTTTGAACTCTTCTAATTTCAGACAGAACCAGTTCCTCCACTACTCCCCTGTTCATATCCGAATATGTATATTAAATTTATTAACTCTTTATTGGGAGTCATTTGGAGACTGATAATGGAAACTAAATGCAGAAAATTACTTAACTCTCTTGCAAAATCTGTTAGTATTATTGAGAAATGCCAAGCACTTTTTTTTCTCATCATTAATTTTCCAGGTTGTGTAGACACTGCTCATGAAGATACATGATGGGAACCTAAAAATTTATTCATTCAACGCAAAAGTGTTTTGGAACAGTGCTACTCAGCATACTGTGGTTTTATTAAGCCATGTAACGGGGAAAAAAAACTAATATCAAATCCAAGGAAAAGCATGAAAAAGCTAATTTGCCGTAAGGTACAGAAGCTCCTGAAAAAAACTGGTATTTTTTCCTCTTTCAAGTATTACAGAGACATAGGATTTTAATTCTCTCATTTATGTCAGTTAGGATAGCTAATGATATATTATTACATGACCCAGAACGGGTCTGATCTTGCATTATCATTACATTCTCTTCCTCATATCTAGTAGTGCTTTTCCAACTATTTTGTGCCACCCAAACCATTTTAGATAGAGTCTTGATCACAGAAAATACTAGGATTTCTGAGGTGTAAATGCATCAAATATTTTGGCATGTCCTGCACTGAAATATCTGAAGAACCTGTCTACATTTCCAGAGAACAAGCTTAAGGTGCAAATCTGCCTCCCACTGAGCAGCCTTCAAGGTTATTGTGTAACATCAGTAGGTTAAATACTATCTCCATGCACCAGGGAGAATCAGTCTTGCTGTTTAATTGTGCACAGTCACCATCCATGCCAACTAATGGCCAACGTCTGCTTTCAATTCCTCTGCATTCAATACAAAACCAATAGCAGCTGCAAGATCAAATCCCAAGCCCAGCCACGGAATATTTTTTTATATGATATTGAATTTTTCAGCCCAGGCTAGAACAGATCATGCTAGTCAATGAAGAATTCCCAAATGAACGTCCATGATTTCAACAAAGCCAATGCTCTGGGGGAAAACAGTCCACAGTGAGGAAAGAAAATGGATCTACTTTGTCAGAGTAATTAAATGAAAGACAGTGTGAGTGTTTGCCACTTGCCATGCTATAGCCTGTCTGTTGATTCTCTGCAGAACTCCAAAATGACATTTTTAGCAGGAGCCTCTTACTAGGTTTCTAACAATACATTTTAAAAAAATCCTTTTTTGTGATCTGGGTTCAAATGATCAAAGTCATAGAAGAAACCTACTCAGAAACAGCTGAACTTCAATTAATTTGAAAAAATTCTGTGCCAAATTTCATGCTTGGGTGCAAAGACAAATGTCAGTACGAAGTCACTGGGACCCATTCAGAGACAAACAGTAAAATTTATGACTATTACCATGGGTGTTTACATTGCTTACAGACCTCTTAAAAATCTTATACTGGAAATTGAGGCTTGGATCTGAACATGTTGTTGAGGCAGCTGCACCTGCCTGAGAATATGCACCAAAGAACTTCAGGTTCAGTGTGGAGGCTTCAGCACAGCCCTTGAGTCCCATCAGACAGTTAGATCTCTGTCTTGCTTGGGGGCACACAGCTATGTGTCCTCCATTGGCACCAGAGGGTCCTCTATGCTGGTGGAGATTAGAGGAGAGTTTCTATTCCTCTTCCTTCTCAAAGGATTGCATCAAGAAATGGTGAGCAATGCTGAGAAAAGTGATATCAGAGGCACTGGACCCCAAACATCTGGGGAGTCCTGCCCTCCAACCTTGCTCCTTATGGAAATAACAATTGTAGCAGTCACTTTCTTGAGGCTAATGGCTGCTCCTGTGCTGGACCTGGCCTGACGTGCAAGTCAAGCTGACACTGGAGGAGATGAGGCCTCCCCCATCTTTCCTCCCCATGCTGCATGAAAGGAAGGAAAACAGCACTCTAGCTTTGCCTTGCATGGCTATGAAACAAGAATGTAGATGCTGGAATTTACATCACTGGAAAAAAACAAAACAAAACAAAACCCAAATAATTTTTACCTTAGCTTGAACTGCCTACTTATTTTACATAATTTCAACTTCAGCAAGTTTCCATGCAGACACCATGATTATTTTTTAGCAGCTCCTCTTGGCTTCAACCTTCGGTTTCTTTGGGGTTTACAAGCATGTAAGAATGAGGAAGGTGAATGATGTGCCAAACCTCTCCTTAAATCTAACCCTATTCTCCAAGACTGAATGAGTGCAGTAGGGTACCCCCACACTCCAGAAAGTGGGGAACCTTGACAGGATGTTATAAGACTTTTTCTAAGACAAGTAATAAGAAAATGCCCAAATACAGAGAGCATCTGAGTCTTCACAAATCATAAAAACAGCCAGGCTGAGTGATGGGATTTGGTACCAGCCAGCTGCATCAGCAAGTATTATTCTCATTTCAGTTTCATGGTCTTCTAAATTAAAGGTCCATCTTTTGACCCTTTAAGTTGCCTAAAAAAAATCCATGTTTATAGAGGTAAAAGGTACCACATAGAGGTAAAACATATCACATAACACACAGAAAAAGACCAGACTCTGCAAAGAAGGAAAACAAACCAGGATTTTCAATCAGTAAACAACATGTTTCTCTAAATAATGCATTAGCTGCCTTCCATTTTTCAAGTAAGAGGCTATTATTTTCAACCAGATAACAGTCAGTACAGTTTGGATGATTTTAAATACTTCCAATCATGAACCTAAAAGATATTGGCATAGCAAGAAGCTTAACTACAATAAAAACAGTGTAATTGGAAAGGTAGACTAGATGGGAACCAGCAATAATGCTTTATGTGATACTAATCTCATTTTAAAATAGTTTCTCATTCCTCTGCAGAAAGGAGAAATTTCTCTGTGAGCTTCCCACACAGCTGCAGGGCCACAAAGCAGGGTCAGTGCTTGGGGAAAGCCAGGGGAGTCCTTGGCTTCTGCAGTGCCCAGAGGCAGCCAAAATATGCTGAAGCAGCATTTCTGAGAAAACGGTATGTTCGTATTAAGAAAAGTGATGTCTAATTTTGCCTAAATTCAGAGGAAAATAACAATAAAAATACAAGTTAACAAATACAGGACTGGAGAAGGATGCAAGAGACACAGCTGCTTTACCACCTCCTCCCTGGGGACCACAGCCACCTCGCTAGATTTGCCGCCCATTCTCAGGTGTCCCTTCCTACCCCCTTCAAGACCATCCTCCTTCAAGTGTAGGAACAACGCCCAGCACAAGACAGCCACCACCTCACCTGGAGCCTCCTGGCCCCCAGACAAATAAATATCCATTCTTACAGCCACTCTGCTTTGTTTAACTAATAGATGAGGGCTACCCTTCACCTGCCACATCACAGGGATCTTCACTGCATCACACTTTTTAAATAATAAAGGATAATATATCATAACCTCACATGAGCATGTGTTTATTGGCCATCAACTGCTATTTACTAAAAAGGATTAAATGACCCCCTTCTTTTAGGAAGAGCATAGAATTTTCTAGACCTTTACTATACTATTGTTTACACTATTGCTGAATGAATACATTACAGTGAAGCAGAAAGCAAAAATTGCCGAGTGCCTTGGCATGAAACATAACATTAAGAATCTTCGAATAAAGCGAAAAAGAAAGTACTTTCTTCAGTAGTTTGGAATCAACTTAGCTAAGTTGAAAAAAAATATCCTTAGGATACAATTTAAGAAAGGGGATGATAGTAAAACACATTGTTGATTTTGTTCAGGATTAGGGAATTCTGCAGTTTCAGGGCTCTCAAATAACTGCAATTACAAGGAGACAATCTTTTTCTATGATCTTTTCTAAGAAAATACTCACAGAGGTGAGCTCTCTGTCAGACTGCAGGCAGTTTTCCATTTTATAACATGATTTTTTTTTCCCCACAGAGGCTGAAATTCTCAGGAGCAGTGCTCGTGCCCTGCTGTGCAGAATACTATCATTTTGACCACAGTAATCTTTTCAGAAATGAAAGCACTCCATTCACCAAGGAAAGTTTGAGTGATGTGCTTCCTCCTATCATTTATTACTGAAGGCTACACTGTAGTAAATACCCTTCCAATTGCATTTCACACCCAGCAGGTAAAATATTCTGCTTCATTTTACCACACAATTTTCCAATTTCGGCAAATATAAATATTATGTACAACTTTAAATGTAATTTAAATGACACTTTCACATTGTATTGGTGGATAATTTAGCTTATTAGGTTTTTCACATTTACTTTGCAATCTTTCTCTGAAATTGTACAAATCCTGAGTTTTTACGCTCTCATTTCACTAACTTGAGGGGCAATGATACATACGTCTCAAAGCTCTTTCTGAGCTCCCAGATGTATGCAGTCCTTTGTGCCTATGGAATGTGGTCAACGAGCTTTTGTTGACTTATTTGATGATATTTTCCTGAGTCGCTAGAAAAAACTCCTGCACTGGGCTCCCTTGCTTCAGGACCAGGACAGCTGCAGAAATGTTGCCAGGAGTTACAAAGTTTGCCATCTACAAAATCTTCTCTTCTGCCCATTTCACTCAGTTGATCATCCCTCTTTAAGAGCACTAGGCTCATTCTTAATGGGGCCAGATCACTTTTATACCTACAGTGTCACCTGGGGCTCCTTCAGGGGAGCAGGATTTGTCCCGCAGGCCCCAGCAGGGGATCAGTCAGATAAAAGACAACTCTTGTGGTGGGAGATACAATGACATTTTACCTCCCCCTCCTGCTTTGCCCAGTAAAGCAGTAAGCAGGAGAGCTTATTTTCCCAGGTTTATCTGTTAGTACCTATGAAAGTCCTTCCTTGGAGAATCCTCATGGCATAAAACACACACACACACAAAAAAAAAAAGCAGCCTTAACTTTTGGTAGAACAAAACCAAAAACTTACTTTTAATAATCACTACAGGAAAATCTAGAAATAATATATGTATTTCACACACTTTGGCCACTGACAGAGATGGCAGGTTGCTGTAGCTGAGCTGGGGTCACTGTGGACACTTGAAGCAGTCCAGGCTGGGAAGGCAGTGGCATGGCCTGCTGCTGCCCCACTACCCACACAGTTATCCAGAGAGGGTATCTGTTCCATGGACTGTGTCAAGAACAAAACCAGTCACCATTTCCATTCAACTACCCTACACAGGCACAACACAACTAATTCACTGTCAAATACAATTAGTAACCATCATGTTGGCAGATAACTTTTGGGGTTTTTTTGCTTACATGCAGTTAACTGGACCTTGGCTCTGAAGAGCTGTACCACAGACATTCTTGCTCCAAGGACTTGGTCCTTCCTGCTGCCTCTAAGGGTAAAAGAAGGGGAGGGCTCTGCTCACTGTCAGACATTTGCAAAATAAACTTAAAAAACAGTTGTGATATCTGAAATTAAGGATGGATTATGGTATCAGGGCTGCAAAAAGTGTCAGGGTTCAATTTCTTGAGACTTTCATACTGGTTGGAAGCACTTTATGTCTCTTATCTGCAATGAAGTCCCTCCCTTCCCTTGGCCTCACAGGACCTAAAGAAAAGTGCATGGATTAAATACAATATTAGACCAAATGGAAACAAAGGCTTTTGTCCTAGATATCAATCAATGCATGTGCAAAGGAGTCAAGGTGCTCTTTAAGCTGTTGCAAATGTTCATCACATGTGAGCACTCCTAAATGTCTCTCAGGACTGCTCCATCTGTAAGATCCCCATTACATTGCCTCACAGTCCATTTCATATGAATACATTACTTACCTATATGGTAAGGTAATAGAGACCTTACTTGACCTCACCATATTAAGATAATGTTGTGATGATATCACCATAACAACATTACAGTCATGTTGTGACCACCCTGGAACAGCAGACAATTGCTACCTGTTATAACCAGTCAAGTTAACGTTGAAGTACTTGTCATAACAACTGGATTAGGAACAGAAATTGTGAATTCAGGCTTGTGTACCAGAGGAAATAGCAGCAAATGCCCAATGGGATGGTGCAGGACTGCCATGGAGATGGAGGGACCAGACACATGTCATAAAACAGTAAGTCTGTCAATAAAAGCAGTGCAAGATTAAGCTCAGTGATGTGGTCAAAGCAGAGAGAGCTTTAGAAATGAGGATGACTGCCTGGTTGTGGGTGAGGTCCCTGCAGGTGCACTCACTAGGGTGGTGCAGCTGGAAATCCAAACAAAAATGTGGTGTATGGTTCAACCAAAGTATGGTACTATGGGAAATGAAGCATGGTTGGTGGTGGAAGCCAAATTACCTTTCTTATAAAGGTCTACAAAACTTCAAAATCACTCTGCTTTGGATCACAGTGAATAACTAGCTTTTTAGCTCAATATTAAAAAAAAAAAATTTAAAAAAATTGCTGTATTTCTGAAATCAAATATTCAAGATTCAGCATTTCCAGACCAGTATTCAAAACAGTAGTGGAAGATAAAGGCACAGATCTTCCAGAGAGAACTCTCTCTAGTTCATTACCCTAATACCTTTGCAAAGGGTGTGTGGTGCAAGGGCTGCTTTTGCAGGGGATGAGTCTCCCCTGTGCAGTCACTGTTTGAGGATCAGTTCATCTGGGCACAGAGCCAGTGTAGACTAACACTGGTACTATAAACAAGTAAGCCTTGGGCCTCACAGGGTTTTGGACTACAGTACAACTTTCTCTATATGAAGGCATTAAGGAGCAAGGCATAAATTTCTATTGCCTGTAACTAGCAGAATCTCAGGCAGCTTGCTTTGGCCTTAATTAACAAATTGTTACTTCTACCAGAATATGTCTATGTTTTATAGATGACCTACAAGAATTAAAACTATTCTTTTCCACTATTTTTTGTACCTTACATAGTGTCTAAGTGCTTTCCAGATGTGCACAGAGATGTAGCAGTGACATTATTTGGAAACGACTTTGTTTTTTTATTCTCCCAAGAAAATTGCTATGTGAGTTTTTTTTAACAAAAAAAAAAACCCTGCAACACGATATCCATGAGACAAGGTCTAAAAAATACAGTTTGCATTTGGAATAAAAAAACAGATTCATAGAAGTATCAGGCATTTCAGGGAGATTTCAGCAAATTACATTTCTGGACCCAAGTTCAGTTTTGGGGCTTGTGGCCACAAATGCTGATTACAGCATAAATCTATACTTGGCTTGCTTTTCTGTCATCTCAGCACAGCTGGATCACACTGCAATACCATGCCTAGCTCCCTTGGAACAGCACAGCATAGGAGAAGAGCTCCTGAAGGAAATACACTGAGCATTCATCTGCTTTGCACTGAAAAAAAAAAAACAGACTGGTTTTCCTTCTCTTCTGAAATGTACTTGCCCCGTTTCTTGACAGACTCTAACCCGTGTTATTTGTCTTCCACACCGCAGGCAATAAAGTGATTTGCCAGGGTTTTAATGGAAAGAAAGGAGTTTCTGTTTCTCATTCTCCACACTGTTTGTACAACTCCTACTGCAAGTGGCCACTTTAAAACTGTTCTGAAAACAGGTTATTGCAGACTGGCAAGGCTGGGTGTGCAGGCAGGTGCTACAGGCAGAGGCCATCACCTTTCAGCTGCTGGCAGGGAGTCAATGCAACGTGACAGCAGGGAGAGAAACCTGGTTAGAAATGGTATTACTGGATACAAGCCTCCCCCCCCCGCCCCCAGCATGAACCCCTTTTTAAGTTGCAGAGGGCTCTGAGTGTTGTGAGGGTGCAGATGTCTTGGTGTCTCTCTCCTGAAACACTCTGCAGTCTATCTTTTGTCTTTCAACACTTCATCATAAGCAGAGACTGGCAGTGCTCTGCTGATGCTGGGGAGGGCTGCTCTGCAGCACCTCTCTGCCTAACTGCAGAAACGGTTTTGTCATGTTGGATAAAAGCTGCTGAGTCTTCCTGAGGAATCCCAGGTTGGGGAGTGTGACCTAAATAAACAGAAATGTTCTCTGGAAAATGTGTTCTGGCAGAGGACTCAGCACGTTGTGCAGATTACAAATTGCACCCAATTTTCTGTTTCAGCTGCCTGATTTTTTGTGCTGAAGCTGTTGATTGCTTCCACTGTCACAATCCAGAGAAACATTTCCATGCAAAAAGAGAAGTAGCAGTTGCAAGCATTTAAAGAGTGCTGAAACACAGTATTTTTCATGGTTGTTTTTTATTCCGTGCTCCGTTGCTCAGTTTCCCACTACTGACTGATGTGATACGAGCCCTGATCTCGCAGGGGTTTCTGTGTCAAGCAGGCTCAGAAGTTTTAGTGCAGCTTCAATTCTGAGCTGGGTAAATCAAATCAAATGTGGTTCTGTCACAAGTTTGTGAGAGCAGCACCTATTTGCCCAAGATACCTACAGGATTGTGACACATTCAGATACCCTCTCTGGTTGTCTCTGCCACTACCTGAAATTTTAGCAGGATTTCAGAAGTGGATTTTCCTTAGCTTTTCTTTTAGAATCCACTATTCCTTAAGTGGCTGGAGAGCTGGTGGTTGGAGGTTCAGAGCATAGGCACATACTTACTGTGTTTTGTTTTCTACAAAATGCCCTGGTTCTGATGTGTTCAGCCCAGAGCTGTCTTGTGCCCTTCTACAACACTAATTTTAACAAAATTCAAACATCTGAAAAACTAGGAAAGAAAGAATTAAAGTTTCAAAATTAAGCCTACAAATATTGGGAGCCATAATTCAAGGATCCAATGGTCTAACTTCTCTTCCTGTCTCCTTCCAGTGATAACTGGCACATGAACACCCTGGATCCTTGCACCTCTGAGCTGCCCTCAGCAGGAGCAACGCAGCCCACACATGAGTGTGCAGAAGCCCAGCAGGCACAACCCAGCTCTGTTAAACACCATGGGAAGTCACATTAAAGCTCCCAGCACTCAGTGGCACCTCTAGGCAAGATCTTATCCTCTCCTCTAACACTCTTCAATATTGCTGCCCCAAAGCTGAGGGACAGGAACTTGCTGGCTCAGGTGATCTAGAAAGACCCTGTGTGTTTGAACTTTTTCCAGTTCATTCAGTTTTCTCCCTCACTCTGCAAGTCACGTCTCCACAGTGGAAGCTGTAACCCCAACAGGCTTATTCACAGGACACATTATCTCAAGATGTGGTGAATAAATGAGAGATTTCAGCACTTAATAGTGCCAGCCATGGAACAAAAAGCTGTTCTCAGCCATAACCGTGTGGAACCTGGCATGCTGCTCTAACAAAACAGCAAAGAATGAGGCAATAACATATTTACATCATTGTAAAAATTAGGACAGGGAAGAGGAAAAGATCCAAACTGGCATCATATGATGGGAATTCGTTTTCAACCACTGACACAAAGATCTTGTCTTGATGTAGAAAATCAGTTTCTTTTTACCTTCTTCCATTTCCCTCCATGAACCAGGGAATAACGACATCCACCCTGTAAATTCCCCCAACTTCACTAATTTTCTGACCTGGGAGCTATAGTGTCTTTGACCACATTTCTCACATACTTCATTCCATTTGTGCTTGGGACATGCACATCATTTGTGTTTTTAAATAGGCAATACAGAGTATTACTGTATAACAAAGTGGGAATCGTAGAGTGCACAAAATACTAAACTGGAAGGTACAAGCAATTACTGTCTTTAGAGGAAATAAAGGAGGAATCTGGGGCTGGATCCAGCTCCCATTGAAGACAAAGACTGAGGTCTCATTAAGCCCAAGTAGAAGTTCAGCTATTCCCAAGTAGAAGTTCAGCTATTCCCATGTCTGTATAAAATCATGTCATTGAAAAACCATGGAAGAGTTAATGGAGGGAAAAGCCAATAATTAACAATTTACCCACTACATTTAGTCTTTTAAATGCTAATTTGCCCCATAAAAATACAAGGGAAAATCATTATAATCTATTTTAAAGATACTACAATACCAGTTTGAAATCAGCATAAATAAATCAGCTGGGATAAAAGGAACTTGCCTTGTTTTCTGCTTAAAGAGAATACTACCAAAAAAAAAGAAAAAGAAAAAGAAAAAGAGAGAGAGGAAAAAAAGAGAAAAGAGTACTATATCAAAGCAACATGAAGCTTTTTTGACTGAAAGGGATAAAAGCTCCAAAGGCTGGATTCCAGTTCTTCCTTCAAATCCAAAGTGTGTCTGAGAAACAAGCTTGGGACATCTGGCCCACCCTGATGCCAGTGAAGTCTGTGACTGAGTCCAGAAAGGCTTTTGGTCAGAATCAGAATTCAAGTTTTCTCAAGCATACTGACATTCAGGTAAGGGATTTGGGTTCTGCAGCCATCCCAGATTAGTATGACAACCTGAGATTATTCCACCAAGAACAAAACAGCCTAACAAAACTGTCTGGAACAGGAAGATTTTTAGAGGACTGTCTGAAAGATAACATGCTAAATATAAGCAGTCATGATAAATGCTGCTGTAAAGCTGTAACTGACAAATTCTAGGGAAGGATCCTGTTTATTGGCATAAATAGTAGCAGAAGGTGGCAACTGCAAGCATTATCCTTTCCCATGGCAGAGTCTGCAGGAAGAACTTTAATTTTCTTTCATGTTTTGGACAGTTTCAGTCCTGTAAGAACAAGAAAAATGTTCAAGTGTACAACGTTCCCCTGAAGAGTCTTAGAGAAAGTCATGTCCTGTCCTACCCAGGGTAGAGAGCTTGTGAGCATCAAACCATCTAAAATTCATCACTTCTGAGCTTTTCTGAGAACAGACATCCACTGAATCCTATCTGAGTCCCTTCCCTGTGCATCGTAGCTGATCCCAGGTCTATTCCTTACTGAGCATTTTCTCCAGGGAAGTCTGCCATTAGGTAACCTGAGGACACTGAGTGGAGCTATGCCTCACTGCTCACCTGTGGTCTTGCATGCTGAGCTTTGGTAACTGAAAGCATGGAACAAAAGCCATGGTGATCCCAAAAGCCTATGTAGCACCTTATTAGAAAGCAGAGTTGACCTCTGTATGGGTAAAATACAATGAAGCCTCGTGTTAATCTGGTGAAAGTCCAGAGAAAAATCAGAACCACTGCTTCTCAAAGTTACCTTCATGGGTCTGACCCACAAAGGCAGTGGAAGAACTCCTGACTTCAGCTGTAGTCTATTGCCTTGTAGACTGTGTTACACTATGCCAAGGGCTGCTCTGCCTCTCAGCTGCTGAGGTGTTTTCCACCACCATGCTGAGGTCTGGATGAAATTGTGCCACTCGTGAGCAGTAGATCAATCAAGAGATGGGCTTGTTGGTAGCTCCAGGCACCATAAAGCCCCTCTATGTAAGAGAAAACACAGAAGCCCTCAGTCACTAGAGGATGTTAGTAGCAAAGCAGCTAACATGAAGGTACAAGCAAGAGTGACAGAGCAACCTGAAGAGGAGGGAGAACATGGTTCCTGTTTGGATTAATCCAGTCTAACCTTTTTACTTCCCACTACATGAGGTAGCCCCCCATCTATGACAAAAATTTGCTCAATGAACATTTAGTTATCAGGTTTCAGACCTAAGCATGTCTATTCAGGTTTCTCCTAATTTAAAGAAACTCTCAGGAGTGTGATGCTCTCCTGAATATACCCCATGAATGAGGAGAAAGGCAGTTGATACTGACTTTCATAGACAGAAGGAGAGGAATCCAGCTCAGTGATCAGATGATGTCTATCAAAACAGTGGTAACCAGATGTTTACTGTCTCTCATGTCTTTATCAACTGAAAACCTGGCTGGCTCAGAAAAGTTGAAGACATTTCCCTGAAATCCAGCAGGTCTGGTCAAAGAGTTTGAGTAAGTACAAAATTAAGCCCTGCTTTATCTGCTTTCTTTTCCTACCTAACATTAAACCCCTGCCTTTTTTACTCTAATGTTTAAAACCTGAACACCTAGCCATATTTTGTCTTCTTCTACCTCCCACCTATCACCTGAGCATCTGACATTACCACTCAGAGAGGGAGACAGATCATATGATAAAGACTCTGAGACTGCAAGGAATTCAGCCCCAGCACCCAGACAACCTCCACGCAAGGCACACCCGTCTCTCTTCCTTTCTTTCTGGTGAGCAGGAGGTTTGTTGGGACACTTGTCCTGGCCTCTCCTGCTTTAGGACCATCAAGTGGATTGCAAGCACACTGAATTTTTGCCACTCACCGTGAGCAAGAAAATCTCAATATAAATATCTTTTTAAAGTCTGACATCTGGCTTCAATTAAGTTTATCTGCATTGATAAAATACATTTCTCACTCAGAGGGTAAAGATATTCTTAAAATCTGTTATACCATCATACAATAAGCCTGAAAACTGATTAAAAGTACATTCATGTGCAAATAGGATCTTTTTAATTTCCCTTTACTTTTTTTCATCTTTCTTCAATATTTTATAATCCAACCTCTTTCTGAATCGTGTAAATAATTCCTGTTGGCATTGCTAATGACAAGTGTACAAAAGTAAACTGTCAGTCACTGCAGAGGAGAAGACACGCTTCAATGAACTGTGCTGGGATTCAGGGAGCTGTTAATGACACATGGAGCCTTTCATGCTTTGATCCTCAGTTTGAATCTGCAGTATTCAAACTGACCTATAATCATGTGGTAATTATGTGGTTGTCTATATCTGATTGCTGATCTCTTTTTACCCCCCATGAGACAGGTATTCTGCTTGCTGGCAGTAACCATCTTCTCTTCTGCTATCAATATAAACCATTCAGTAAGAAATTATTCCACCCCTCTCCCAGGCTCCCCTTTGCTAAAAAGTCCATGTCAGTCTTAGGAGATAACACTTCACAATGATAGCTATTCATCTTCCAGCTCAGTTTTTCTGTCATCCTTTTTCATCCACTGTAACAGTGAAGAAAAGGAACTCCTTTAGTGAGAACTAGGAAGAAAGAAAAATCTTTCTCATTAAAGACTATGCTCTCTACCTCTTGCTAGAGAGCCTGGTGGCAAAAACACAAATGAGAGAAAAAGGCTTCCCAGGTTCTTTACAAACATCAATTCCTAATATCCCGCAACAACCCTGTGAAGCCCCCATGGACCCTGTCTATGTGGACATGCAAAAAAAGTTATGGTCCAGCTTATGTCTGCTGAGATAATTCACATCAGGGGTCGTGTCATCCCTCTCTAGAAACAATACACTTCGAAGGCAACCTTGTCCATCTTCATCCCTCCCTGCTTCCTTCACCCCCCAGGCAAGGGTACCTAGCTGACTCCTAACACTTATCTGCCCACATGGGCTGAAGACTTTTACCATGACACTCACACCAGGCTGTAGCTCTAAGTGATTTGCTTAATTTTGACAGCTCAAATAAGGGAAGTAACAAAGAACATTCAGACCATTTCACCCCACTCCCTTTGCCCCTTTCCCTGGGAAGCACAGCTTTTCAAAAACATGCAAATTATCTCTTCAGGTTTCCTGCTAGTGGTAAGTGTTTTCATTATTTTATTTCCCTGATCTTTGTACAGTGAAACCTAAATATGTACCAAAGTGTTACTTGTCAATTAGGTCATCAGCTTAGAAAATGTCTAGCACCAAAGAAATGTAAAATGAAGCTGCTAAAGTGTAATTTTCTGATCAGTCTATTAGGCATTTATTCATTTGAACACTTCATACCTCTCTTCTACGTCATCTAGTAACTTCACACATCTGAAAATTATATTCTTTCTGCAGATATAAAGTCTGTAGTTCTCATTAAAATATTCGTGACAAGAAATATTTTAGTCCATTGGTGAATTGCTATTACAGTTAAAACATAAATCACCACCGTGTCATTACTATGGTGTGGGAGAACTTTATGGATTTGCAGTAATTTGTGAATAAATACAAAGAATGGGAACATTGTGTTAAGCTTGAAGCAGCCAAGGGCTTCTTCTGTGTAAATGAGAATTTGTGTACAGATAAGTGTGTAAAAAATTTTGTGAAGAATGTATTTTTAAAACGGATTAAAAAAATCCTATTCAGTTACAAACTAACTAGCTTCTAACTAACTTGGGTGTTTTAGGGAAACCAGCACAGAGTAAAAACTCCATCCAGGACCATGGGTACGACCCATCTGGCTCTGCCAGCTGCACCTCAGATCATGTAAATCTGGACTTATTTTCACCCCTGTGAATGACAATCACTGCCATGCACACCCTACATATCCCAGTCCCAGCAGAGGAGCTACCTACAGAGTGTGTTTATTAAAGCAGCCCACATGTATTTGACTGAAAAGAACCAGCAGTCTGACCATTCTACTTAAAGATTTTTCTAGACTGGAGTCAGCATGGTGTGGAGTAGGATAGTCCTGTAAATGAAAGGAACTGAGACAAAAGAAATGTAAATTCTCCATGACAAAACCCAGTAATTTCACCTGGATCTTGCCATATGGAGAAGTAGTTGACACTACTGACTGACACCTCTTCCAAAACTGCATGTACTTATCCCTGTATTATCTGCTATAACAGTGACCTGAATTAAATACATGAAAACATGAATCAACCCATTTCTTGTGTTTGATCAAAAGCTCGATGAACTCTGTAAAATCACTTCATTGCCTTCTGGTGTTCAGCTCAGGCTTTTGGGAAGGCTGGTGCTAGGATATGTATACAAATTGACTGATTCAACAATCTTTAAAAAAAAGACACAGAAACATAAAAAAACCCCAACCAACTCTCAAACACCAAACCCCAAAATGGAATTACTTTCCATTATTGCTTTCCATCAGGGTACAGATGCCTTTATAAACAAGGTTTTTCACAAATTTACCCAGCATGTAGCTATCAGTATCTTTAACAGAAGTTTAAAAATCCAACTATTTTTCTCTAATTTAACTGTTCACTACACCATAATGATTATAGATAATTTCTATTTTCAAATTAACCTTGGGTAACATTTAGATGCTCTTTGGGAAATGCTCAGAGGACTATGGAAATCTCTAATTTCTACATCAACAGAGGGCTTTGCATGCTTGGTTAAGTCTGGAACTGCCTGTTCCTAATTTGTTTCTCCATTTGAATACTTAGTTGATTCACAGCCTGCTTCACAGATGCTTTTAGAGGTACTGTCATCAAGAAGCCTGGATGCACAAAGAGAAACTCCTATTTTGTTTTCCCATGTGTTACTAGTAAACTACCTGGTTATTTGACCTTCCAAGGTAAGTAACATATCGAGCCTAAGAAACACACAGAGCCTAACCTTAGATACACAAAAAGCCCGTTCATTTTGAGATGGGTATTTAGGTGCCAAAGAGCAATTGTCTGTTGGAGTATTTGTACGAGACTTTGCTGTAAAATGCTAGTAAAAGGGATCAGAGATCGTAAAGTGCAACGGTGCCAGATGATCAGTGGCAGAGTCAGTGCAGTTGCCCCGCCTGCCTGTTCTGCCTGTTCCACTGAATCCGTGTGCAAAGCCAGCCATGTGCAATTGATTAACTCAGCTACTGCTATAAACAAGAAAATAAATTGTTCCATTAAAAAACGATATTTTAGAATCAGCTATGATCAGTGAATCTCTTTGTTTTTTCTCTGCTTTCTGTTTGCAATGCATCCCTCTCCATCTCCTTGGAATCTTCCAGGACATCTTAATTATCCATGGCAAGGAATTACCACGGAGCTATGGGCAAGGAAATGAATCAGTTTAAAAGTATGGTGGCTCATGTGCAACTTCTGCTGCTACGGATTACTACATCAAAGAATAGTTTTCACTCAGAAAATCCCAGAAGAGAATATTGAATATAGACTGAGTATGAAAACTGTGGGTTCAAATTTTAACATGTTTCTTATTGGGTTTAATTTACCACAAGAGACCCAGCATAAGTCGTGCCTTGTATGTAAGTCCATACACAGCTGTGTAGAAGCCTTGGACACTGCTTCACAACGATTATGTGTAAAGCTGTCAGCTGCCTTTCCCCACAGGACCATTCTTTGGTCCATAAAATGACTATGTTAATATCCAATTTTCAACTGCTTTTTTCCATAAGCATGGACATGGTTTTGAGCCCATATGAAGTACAGACTGT
This sequence comes from Hemiprocne comata, assembly GCA_020745705.1. Lineage (NCBI taxonomy): Eukaryota > Metazoa > Chordata > Aves > Apodiformes > Apodidae > Hemiprocne > Hemiprocne comata. Next base: position 11,925,054 of record CM036600.1, read on the forward strand.
CCAAAATTTTAGCCAGGTCCTGTGGTGCCATTTATCCTTGTCACTACATCCTCAGCAGTTAAGAAGATTCAGCTGCCAATTACAGCAAGAGTAACCCTTAAAATAGATGAACATGTGCCTCAAGTTGTCTCTGCTTGATGGCCTAATCCTGCTCCCAGGGAATTCACTGAAATCCTCTCCAGCCCAAACCAGGGCAGCTACATTAGCACAGCTGAGGCTAAAACTTGTGCTGTAATGGGGTCAGGAGAAAAATCAAGGTTATTCTCATCAATTATTTGAAGAAAGCACACAAGTTCCATAAGCTACATACTGGGACATGCCCAGGAACAGCAAACAAGGATTTGGCCTTATTTGAGTAGGTATAAATGCACTTTTGGCTTTATATTTCTAGCCAAATATAATGAAAGCTGAAATAGGGAAAGCAATGCCTTTTTAAGATATTAATGGCTGTTCTTCACTCTGACTCTCTGCATCTGGAGTCAGCTTTATCAACTTAATATCATTTATAGTAAGTTTTGTGACAGCATTTTTCTCTGGTTCGGGAAGAGCTGAACTCCATTTCTTAAAGTCCTGGTTGTTCCTTACACTTGATTAATGAAATTATCAATACATTCTAGGGAATTTAGCAAAAGCAGGAAATGGAGATTTTTGGGAAGATAGACACAGCTGTTAGACCATGCAGAAAGGACTACTGAAAAGGCTAAGAGAAAAGCCTGACCAAACAAAGCAGAACTAGCAAAGATGTATCAGTGAAGAATAAACACTGTATGCCTGATAATTTGGAAAAGGAAATCAGCACAGCAGGCTGTCTCCAGCAGTGTGCATGTTTCCCAAAATCTTGACAAAGAGCTGGCAGCGTTTCAGGATTCCCAGAATATGTATCCACTAATGACATACAAATAAGTGGCGCATGAACACATTTAGATTGGTTTATCTATGCAAGTGCTGTCTGCAAAGCATTTTGAGAGCAGTGGGATCAACTGGCTGGCTCAGATGGGGTTGATGAAGGAAGAGTTCTTCCATGTCAGGAGTCAGGGCACTGCTGCTCTCTGGTGTCATTGGACTCATCTGTTCTTCTCCAGTCGCTGGTGCCCTCTCATCTGCTATTTTTAGCTATTTCTTGCAAAAGGACTTGGAGAAGCCAAATGGTTCTGGTTGTTCCTTCAATGCTTAGAATCTCCACTTAAGGGTAAGGAACACCAGCATGCTGGTTACTTGCAGACACTTGCTGTGGGTGACATTCACCCACATGCAAGGGAATGACACAACTTTCATACATCACCCTACTTCAACCTGAAGTTCCCACTGAAGCCAGTGAGACTTGCTCAAGTGCCTCTGAGAGAATTTTAAATGAGTTTTGAAAAACTGCAAATCTCATGACAATCCCCTGGTTTCTCGCTGCAAGGCAATCCAGGATAACCTCTTGGTGGTCACAGGACTTTCATGGAAGAGGTGATAGGAAGAACAAAAATTATCAGATGGCTCCTGGAATGACAAACCAATGTAGGGAATGCTATTTCAGGATTACTGACAAACCACATGGCCCATATGCCACATTAAGTGCAACCAAGAGCTGCGAGCCTTGTGGCTTTGGCTTCTTGTTCTTTGTCTTAGCTCTATCTTTGGCCACATCCTTCAAAGCAGGAAATCATACAGCCCTAAGTGACTTTTCCCAGATCTTTAATTTCAGCTACATGGCTATCTAGAGATATATTTTTAAAGTGCTAATAGTGTAAAGCAAGGTCAGGGATTATGTTGCTAAATGAAAAGTAAATCACCATGAAATGCAAAGCCAAAATACTTAAAAGAAAAAGAAAAAAGAAAAGAAAAAATATGTCTATTTAGCTCTATAATTCCCACAATAGCAAAAAAAAAAAATCTCATTAAGATTTATGGGTCCAGAACAAATCATGCACCTTTGAAGCCAAAAATTCTCTTCAGAATTTGTGGATCCAAACCAAACCTATTTATGTGATACATATATTTACAGGAGAAATCTAATCTCAAGGGGACATCATTATTGTTAGGACATCATTGAACTTCCCTTCTTCTCCAAGTTCACACATTCGACCTTCCCTGCAAGCATGCTAAATCAATGCATGCAAATCCTTTTTCACAGCTCTGTTCCCATTTAAGTTAATGGCAAAACTCCCACCAAATCAAATGAGGGTATAATTAAACCCTTACATTTTAGTAAACACCATGCAAATAGCTCACCAACCTATGGACTGAGTAAAAATTTGGTATGCAGCTGATGCAAAGCATACAGGAGAACATGCAAAATAAGAAAAACAAGTTTCGTAGTCATTCTGGCCAAGTTTAATCATCCCCTTACTAATGCTGCTGTTCCAATATAGAGTTTGTATAAAGTCTTGTTAAAGCAAGTCACCCCATATTCAGACCTGCCTCTGAACAAATACACTGTCCACATCTTTCAGGGTGACCAGTCTGCAAAAGATCAGATTCTGCTCCTTTTCTTGGTGGTGACACTAACTTTCTTGGTAGCAGATTGTTGATTTGGGGATACAAACATCTGCTTAACATGTGGCTGTACTAGGTGCAAAAACGACAAAATAAACCCAGGATTGCTTCAGCAGAGTCATCATGCTACGTGGCCATCCCTAGCAGCAGGAAAAGTTAAATCTTAGGGATGCCATCCCTGAGGATTTAGAGAACTTATATTTAAAGATGTGAGTGATTTATTTAAGGGGAAAACATGGGCTCTATTTTGATGAACCTGGCTAGCAAAGAGCAGAGCTGGAGGTTTCCCTATAGATTATGGCTGGTGTATGTGTGAAGGGTAGGCAGAGGGGAACAAGTACCCAGCAGTGACAGGGTTTGTCAGAGTCATTAGAGAAATCATTTTTTTCCCAACTCCAAGGCTGAAAGTGGCATTTCAGGAAAAACACTATTTGCTGTGATTTGGAAACCACTACAAAACCATTGCTTGCCAGAAACGCAAGCGGGCTTGTAATCCTTTTGTAAGTATTAGTTTTGGAAAATGGCTTTAGAACATCTTCCAAATCTTTGCAAGTTGAGCTTGAGCTCCACAGGAGAGCGCCCTGGATGCCCAGCTCCCCATTCTCTTCATTTCACCTTCCTGGTTCAACCCTCCCCTGCCGCAGTCCCCAGCCCTCCTCTGCAAACGCTGCCACAGCTCAGCCTGAGGGGCAGCGCTGTCATCGGCTGCTTTCCCGCAGGAAGCCCCGCAGCCACGGCTGAGCCTCGCACTGCGAAGCTGGGACACAGCGCTCTCCTCAGAGCGAGTACAAGGCAAGAAACTGGAATAGGAGTTAAAAATTCTTTTTAAATGAAGGACTGGAAATAAGAGGGAAAGGAGAAGGCTGATGCTCTGCTTACAGGGTTGCCTTCTTCAGCTGCGTCCCCCGAAGCACCAGCCTGCAGCTGGGGGCTGTGCAACGCGCTGGGGTGCACGGCAGATGCCGCCTGGAGCTGCTCGCCCTGCTTTCCAGCCACATGCTGCCAGCGGTGGGGCTTCCAGCCATGAAATCCATGGAGAGACGTCTTAATCTGAGAGTCTGGAAATCAAGACAAATCTTTATGTAAGCCTGCACTCAGGTCACGGCTGTTTTCCTTCTAATCTGTTTGTCATATCTTTCAGACAGGAAATAGTTTGCTGGAGGGACAATTTTGCCATATACATGAAAAATCCTCCCTAGAGCCCTGGAGGATGTTCTAGAGCCCTGGAGGATGTTCTATATCCTAATAAAAAAAAAAAAACTACAAAAAACTTAGAAGAAGGTTGAAAGTATCATCTCTCAAGTGAAGTTACAAGGATAGATCTTTAATGCACATTTATCTATTTATGTATGCACATCTGGACAGACATAGATATATATGTTTATGCATGTCTTATATAGATGTGTCTGTATGAAAAAAAAATTGAGTTATACAAAGTAATTTTAGCCTGGAAGTGACATGTAGAAAAGCAAGACAATCATCAGTAGAGTTAAAGGAGTTGAGAGAGACCCCAGAACCAATGGAAATCTTTCAGAGCTCTGTAGGTGTAACACCCACGACTGGAAGACTGATCTTCAGATTTTGGGTCTAGACAAGCACAAAGGTTCACTATCATGACAATTGTCAGGCATTCAGCAGTGCAGAGGAGTGCAGGTGCCTGCCTTTGCTCGGTGAATGGCAGACAGCAGGTCTTGGTGCCTGCTCTCAGAAGGTGATCCCACCTTGAAGACCCTTCTGCACGGGTCAGAAGCTCAGATGAGCAACAGCATTACAATCCTTGCCCTCATTATGCACATATCTAGTAACCTACTTTGTCTAAAAAAGCCCTGACCCAGATGGTGTGGCTGGGGACCACAGCAGCAGCTATCCACCACATGCCTCCATGTACTGTCAACTTCACCCAGCAGAGGTGCCGTGCAAGAAGCAAGGCAGGGAAAACCGGCTGCCTAGCACAGAGACACCTCACTGCTGCTAAAGCCTTTGATTTCTTCCCTGCATGAACATCAGCTTCTTTTCCCATTGCAGGATGGTATATGAGCAAAGTTCTGATCTCCTTAGTGCTGTCACACTTGCATAACCTGCTGCCGTGATGCCTCCTGTGAAGCATGTCAGAGTGAGGCAGAAGACAGAGATGCTTCTCTGAACGGATGTGTCAATACAATTTCAGCATTTCACAGCCAGATCCTTGGCACAGGTTTTGATGGAAGTCAGTGAAGCTGCACTTACAGCTATAATTTGGGCTACTTTATTTTTGGAGACCTGGACAAGGTGCTGGGAATTAATATGAACAAAAGGAGAACCACTCAATGGCCAATCCAGGGACTGCTAAGGAAGTGACACTGAGAGAGCCTGTCTTGGCCACACAGATAGAGCAGGCAGGTGTCAGCCTGTTTGCTTTAAACATCCAAAATACAGACATCTGTATGTAATCTGTTTGAATTTCAACCCCCCTAAGGCAATGAAAAGAAGGCAGACCTCATTTTTGTCTCTTCTCCAGGCTGAAATGACTTGCATCATGACAATGACTTTTAGGACAACCTCAATGTAGCCTGAATATGAAGTATTCAAACTTAATTATACGCACTGAAGAGCAAACAAGACCGTCTGAACACAAACACAAGCTTTCTCCCACAGTTTCATTTCACAGTGACTCACGCTGGAGAGATACTGTTTTCTTTCAGGCATTAACTGTTGAGATATAATTAAGAAATAAAATTTCCAGACCAAATCATCCATGCCAATGAATGGGTATCATTTGTGAGCAAGCAACAGATTGTTCACTTTATCAGTCAGACCTTTCCTATAACAAAAAGACATTATGATGGCTGTTTCAGTGGCATGACACCACACAGGCAATGACACCATGACAAACACAGTCATACACACACAGACACATTTAGTTGTCTTGAGCCCACAGAGAAACTTCTCATTTCCAATGCAGCCACACTGCTGATGTAGCAAAGAAAAAACTCTCAGACAGCCCTACCAGGTCAGAGCAAACCCCCAGGCAGCTCCGGGTCTTTCTTCTGGCTACAGCCAACTTTGCAAAGTTGGAGGGGCAGAGGGCTCCTTCACCTAGTGCCCGGGTGGGTGATGTGAAAGGTACATTCAAAACCCTTTTGGGATTTTCAGGGAAGTTTGACAATTCTCCAGGGAGGAGAAGATTTCCGCCTCACAGGTGCCCTATCATGTGCTGCTGGGAGTTAGTCTCTGTAATCTTTTGAACTATGGCCTGATTTAATTATTCTTGTCTCTAAAGATATTTATCTGAATTTCCAAACAACTCCTGCACATGCTAAATTTATTATTTGCAAATTTTTCACCCATTCTACTGACCAGATTTCATCTGATCAGTGCAGACAGAAGTCTGTCTTACAGTGAACTGTTTACAGTAAGCAAGTATTTTGGTGTAAAAGAACTCTACAAAACGAATCCTGTTAGATTCATAGGAAACAGACCCCACCGTAAATGGCAATCCCTTCTCGTTGCAATCAAGCATAACTTCCAGCATTCCCAACACCACAGACCACATTTTCAGAAGGTGTTGGTCCACACGGCAGTAACCTAGAATACAGCCCCTCAAATTGTATGTTTTTTTATGCATATGTTCTTTTATTTATGCTGATGATGTGGGAAGTAAGAAGAATCTCTTTCCATGCCTCAAAGTCATGCACCAAGATTTTTTTTTTTCTACATCTCTTCTGCTCCAAATACAAGGAAAGTTATCAGAGATGAGTACTAATCAGTTTTTCCTGCAGTGCTTTTTCAGAACAAGTGATCCAGTACAGTTTTTGCCCATCTGGCTTCCTGCTTATGAAAACGCTCTTCCTGGATGATGGCTAATTAGGTAATGTAATAGTTTATCCCTCTAATGTACTGATTTACTTAGTGAAGCAAACAATATGCTTGCGTATTTATTCATGTCATTTATGTAACTGTTTGCACATAGATTTTTTGGTTACTGTGAAATAATTAAAATTACATTTAATTAGTGTAAGCGTTGCATTTTGCAGCTCACAAGGTATCCCCTTTTGATTTGTGGGGGCAAAAAGAAGTGGGAGGATGTTTAAACATTTGAGAATGAAACACATTCATTAACTGTAGCTCAGTTTATGAACTTTAGAGGTTAAACGTTAGCTACAAAAAATCCTTTAATCAAGATGGATCAAGCCTCTCCACTTAAATGCATTATCCAAATTTGCAGTCATCTCTAGTTAATGAGTCAGTCTGAATTAGCCTTTCAAAAGAATTAAGGGGAAAGAATCAACACTTTGATGGTGTTTGAAGCACAAGTTGAAGTAATTGAATCAATGTGTTAAATCTTAGATGAGATCTTTAAATCTGTAAACCAGTGATCGAGAACTATGTTACTGAAACTGGATGCAGTGGTTAATTTTGATTAATTATTCTGTACATGGAGGTCCCCCACAATAACAGTTTATATAAATGCAGAATTTGCTTATATTCACCTCACGTGAAAGTGTTACAATTGGGGTTGAAATGTGCCAGTTCTTCCTGTTACATTCCCCTGTGAATTCAAGATAAATTTTATTCTTTAGTTCAAGGCTCTTACATGCATACATTGTAAAAACAAGTCTGTTTGAGCAAGTCTCTTGGGAGCCCAACTAGGAAGGATAATACAACTTTCCTCTTTTCTGATCTCCGGGATAGCAGTCTGTTAACAGGTATGCTCTCTGCATTCACACTGTAAGCCTCATCTGAATTTCAGTGAGATCATTAAATTGAAAAATTCCTATACAGGACAGTAGGAGAAATCCTGTCTCCTCAAGGATTAGTTTAATTGAACCTGTTTTAACATATAATTAACCAGATATCTTATGATCCTGCTGAGATCCTGCAAGTGTAGGTATCTAAGGGCTGTAACACATGAGCTCTCTGAGTGCTTTTCCTACCAGGACGAGTTGCTAAAGGGAGGACAACACAGATTCATGAGGCCCTTGTGCTAGTCCTAGTCTCTTGGCTGCTCCCTCTGTGAAACTCCCTTTGAAGCAAACAAAACCTTCCTTTTGTTAGAAATTTCATTAATGGTCAAAGTTAATTTCTGTAATTAAGAAATGATGAAACAACAAACTGAACACTTTTTTCAACCATGTGGTAACTTCAAAGCTACCCATATGCTTGAATGTGACCTGTAAAACCACCCATCCTTTTACATTCTCCAGCTGCATCTGGCTTTACTTACTGACAGAGCTGAAAGGAGAAATAAAAGCAGAGCCTGTGTGTTTCTTGGAGACCACACTATGATCCCACTGGGAAAGTGAACACACAAATAAACCTACAAATTGAGGCTCTCACTCAAAATGAAATACAGAAGAGAGACAAGTATGAAGCTAGCCAGAGTTGTTTCAGCCACAGCCTGGATGGAGGTGCAGCTTAGCCCAGGCCACGCACCAGTCCTGTCCCTGCACATGGGATAACCCAGAGCTGTGCCCAAGACCAGTGCACTGACCCCATTTAATATCTCATTCATTCAGAAAACAGATTGCATCAGTTCTCTCATTTGTTTTCTCTATACTTTTTTTTTTCCTCCTCCTTCTCTAAACTGCCCCTTATCAGAAATCTGACAAAATCCCCTCACATTCTCTGGACAGAAAATCACTCAAAAACTAGAAAATTTAAAAAAAACAGTCCAAAGAGTCATCATTCTCCTCACATTAGTGGAAACAGAGGAAGCCCCATCTAGCAGCTGAGTGCCCTGAGCCCACTGAGAGCTGAGGCTGGGGGACACCATGTCTACTTGCAATGAAAACCACCCCCTGTTGGATGCTTCTGGCTTGCTGGTGGGGAGCTGCAGCCACTGGCCAGAAACACCACTGTGCTCAGGGACCTGGGTGCCCATGGAGGGTTGCCCATGGCTGCTGGAGCCCACCTGTCCTCCATGTCCCCTGTCTGGACCAGACTGCCCACAGACCTCCCTTTCAGGGCAGGAGTCAGGGGTCTCTGGTAGGATGTCCGCTATGCAGACAGAGATTTGCTGAGAGACAAAGCTTCAGGCACAGTTAAAAACAGTTTTTCCTTCCAGTAGAGGGAAGGGAAAAAAAAGGGTGGGAAATGCCATGCAGAATAGTGAACATCTGAAGAAAACATTACATAATATAACCAGATTTTTGTGTGGGAGAAGTAAGCATTGACAAAATTCACATGTCTGAAGGGAATTTAATTGAAAGATTAAACAAAAGTCAAGGCTCAGAGGCCCAACAGAAAAAGAGATCATGCATTAAAAGTAGCAAGTCACGCCCCTGCTTAGAAAAGACTGTGTTTGAGCATATGCCTCATACTGGCACTGCCTGATTAAACTGCTTATAAGTGATGTGAGGTCTCTTATTAACCATCAATTTTTAGTTTGTTTTTTTTTTACAAAAAGACAAAGCACATGTCAAAGCAGGTAAAAGATGGTTATAGCCTCTTTTCCAGCAGGGACAGAAATGCTTCACTGATCACCAAGATAAAAAAAATAAAAAAATAAACTGCACTGGGTTTTGAAGGTGAGAAATGGAAAAGATCTATTAGGTAGATTTGTCCAGCTCCCAGCTAAAGCAGAGGGCTTTTTCTGTGGATTGTTTCCCCAAGTTTTCTAGAAAACTTCCTCTTGGACTAAATAAAGTATTGTATAATGTTCTTAGTAATATCAATATTTTCCCTGAGCTTAAACAGCTGGATATATTTCCATATATTTCAAATACTATTTTGCTGGTAGGTATCGGTATGATGTTTCCATGGCATAACAGTCCAAGACCAGCTCCTGTAGCTCCCTCTGAAAACTCAGCTGCAGTGAAGTTGACAGCCCCCCTTCCCCATCTCCTAGAATAAAGGATTTAGGGGTTATTTAGGGCTTGGGTGCTGAGAGCGCCCCTGAGCAAGTGAACAAGCTATTCCTGGAGATGGGTGTCTGCAGCAGAGGTGGATTTGCATGGGAGAGTCCTTTTGCTCCCCTGGACAAGGGCAGGGACATGTGCCACTGTCTCCTGGGTTTGAGAGCTGTGTGAAAGCAACCACAGAGCAAAACAAGGAGGAAATAAGACGATTAAACCTTCACAAGCATGTCCATGGGCATTACAGGGAGCTTTGCTGAGCACAGCAAGGTGCTGTTGAGAGAAAGAGAGAAAAACCCCTTAATATTAATGTTACATCTTAAGGAGTTTTCTTTAAAGAAGCATGTTAATATTGTGCTTCACAGTTATTAGGAGTATTATAAATAATTTCAGGGAAATGTAGGTCACATTCTGAACTAGTGGTTTGAGGCATAAGGGAGCACGGCAGTTTCCAGCAGCCCTGGTTCCAGCTCCAGCCCAGCACTGGCAGGTACCAGCAAGGGAGGGAAGGAATGTAGTGTGGGAGCAGGTCCTGGCCTCGCTGGAGTCACTGGCACAGCTGCCCCTGGCACCACCTTCCTTACACATACACTCCTCCCAGGGAAAGAGGAACTGCAATATATCTTTTTAGCTTTTCAATCGTTTATTGGCAGAGGTCTCCCAAAGCTGTGGTGGAGGCCCTGGTTCCAGCTGAACTACTCATTGGAGCTGCAGAGGGGGTCAGAGAGGGACAGTGGGAATTCACAGAGCAGCTAAAGCAGACAGTGGGGAACAGTAAAACTGTATTTCTATTTGCTCTTTTCAGGTTTCTTTTTCAATAAGGACAAGGGAAGAGCCAGAAGTTGTGAGGGTAGGGGGTTGAACATTATCATTTGACTTCTGTAACTAGATTAATGATATGCCAGAGTATCCAGATCTGGACATAACCAGAGTATAGAAATTGCAATGGTGCTTCATGATGTGAGGGCAGTTAGAAAAGCAACAACATATTTTAGCAAATATTTTTGTGATCTGTTCTGAGGAAAAAGATAGTAACAAGGCAATGAGGAGACATAGCCTATTTGTCTTTCATTTTTTCTTCCTTAAAATAGACTGAATTGCAACAGAAGTTCATGTATCAGCTTTGCTAAGACAAGACTAAGGGTCAACTGCTCAGACTACAATGTTATCTTTCTTTTGATCCCAACAGACTTGCTTTTTAATGCTAAAAAGCATTAAAATCTAATGTATTTGATTGAAGTAATTTAGCAGGGAATTACTGTCCCACCGATTGGATTTTTTTTACAAATACCAGTATTAGTTTTCATCTTCTACTATTAACACTGTCAAATTAAATTAACAGTAAAGAAAAAATAGGACACATAATTACAATACAAATGTAACTGTACAAACACTGCCCAAACACATTTAAAAATGCTAGAAAGGAAATGTCTGTTTCTGTTGTTGAACGAAATTATTTTAAGGGTGACTATCTCCCCTGCCAGCCACAGTATTCCCCTAGTCTCATAAGATTCTTACTAATTGTTGCAAGATCGAAAACTCTCAGTAACACTTCTAACAAAAACTTCCACAAAACCCCACAGAATTTTGCAGCAGTTTCACTTGAATTTTTGATTCTAAAAATAGAATCAATTTTGTTCACAGCAAAAACTCTGAACTAACAATTTCTGCATACTCAAAAAACCCAATTGTGTGATGTAGTGAGTATTTTTTGCATATCATATCAAGACTATATGAATATCCCAGTAAAAACAAGCACAGAAAAATAGCTTTGTATTACTGTGCTTCATTATAACGAGGTTATGACCAGGTCCATGTTGTAATAGCTGATCCCACGGAATGCAGCCAGTAGGCAGAGTCATGTCAGGCCAGCCCAGCAGCTGCTGGCTCACTCCCATCGTGCAGGGCAGCCAGGCTCCAGCCTGAAGTCCCAGGGCTGCTCTGCAGAGTTTTGACAACGTTGCTCTATTTCTACCCTTTCCATGTGGCTCCCTTCCCATGCTATGGCTCTATTGACAAAAATCTGCATTTTGTGCTGCTCCAGGCATGATGTATCTTCTTGTTGACCCATGGGGCCTTCTGGGGGTGGCTAATGCTCAGTGGCTGAGGGCTGTCCTCTAGGCTGGAGCCTGCTCTCCAGTGCAAGGCTGCCCAGGCTAGTTAGAAATGAGATTAGTCCTATGCCAACAGCTGCTCACAACTTCATGGGGAGACAATCTATCTGGCTGCTCAGCAAACGTTGCACCACAGTAAAGTCTAAAGCTTCAACATGAGCTCGGGACTGTGCCTTTCACCACAGGAACATAAACGCTGTCAGCTCACAAACAACCCCAAAGCTACTAGTTACATTAAAGAACTACAGCTTTTTCACTTATTATGCCACTGATTCCTCTCCTCTGGCACTCATGCATAAAGTGAGACTTATCATACAATTTCCCAGGGGTGAGAGTAGCCAACAGAGAAGCTATAAAGGCAGTTCAGAAAAATACTTGACTCACACTAAATGGAGCATTTAAATGCAGCGTCACAGTATTAATAAAAGCCTTGAACTAGCTTGATGTAAGTGCTAGGTCTACACTGGCTCCTCTGCACCTGCAGGGAAGAAAGCCTACTGGGAAAACAACACTGGCTGAGGATTTGCCAGAGGGAGTGAAGTGATTCCTGCAGCTACAGTGACAGTCCTGGTGCCGAAGCTGAATGCTGGTGGCAGCGGGGCTGTGCAGAGCCACGGCCAGGCCAGGACTGGTGGCCAGGTTGAGTTCTAGAGCTCTAGCCATACTGTGATCATGGTTCTAGGGAATTTTTCTTCTTAATCAACTGGGTATCTATTAAAATGCAAATTGTAACAGCAATTAAGACTGATTAAAATAAAGAATAAATTATAATAAGACACCAAAATACTCTATTTCAAGGTGATGAAACACAGGCTTTACCTTATTATTCATTATGACCTACTTAAATATATTCATTTATCTGGAAATGTAAGAGCCCAGATTTCAGGATAGGTACCTCACCACTTTTTCTTCCTCTCTCCCTGTCTAGAAAAGATAAATGCTGTTTTGCTCAATCTCTTTGAAAAACTGCTGAAGAAAAAGTCAGGAATAATTAGATCTGATGAGGCTGTAAACATTTCTAGAGAAAAATAGAATCCCCTTCAGAAGTCATCAAAGTAATTATTACACTACAAGAGCTCTAAGCTTGAGAACAAAGTCAGAGAAGAGCATTTGTTTTGGAGGTTTGTTTTGTATTTGTTTGTGGTTTGTTTTTTTTTGTCAGAAATTGCTGCATAGTCTGTTTCTTCTTTTCCTGTATTCATGTTCTTTCAAGAATGGTATTAAACTTGACTAAACATTTCCTTCTTCAGTCTGAGCTTTGCTATTCAAAATAAACTGCACCTATTTTCTATGTCACTGACAGGCTCCATCTTACGTTGTCTCAATTACAGATGGACTTTTGGGTGGGGGGCTGTGTTCAGAGCCACACTAGCTCACAGGCACAGGGCTGCTGAAAGACCTCAGGAGGCTGCAGGGTTTGGGGTGAATCCGGAATTGATGCTGGAGAGCAGCATTTGGCTCCTCTGAGGGCAAATAAGCAGATACACCATCCCAACAGTGCCCTGGGTTCTGGATATCTGGGCACTTAATATCCAAGGAAAGACAAAAGAGCCATGGAATAAGCTTTAGCCCCAAGTCAAGACCAAGATATTTCAAGGTTCCACAACTCAAAATCATCACTTTTTTTTTTAATGTTATGAACATTCTAAAAGAATATGCTTATACACTACTGCCAAATATTCTGCATATTTTTGATACCAAGGACATGAGGACAGAAACTTCAAACAAATAAATAACAAGTCCAGCTACAGGTTCAGGAAAAGCCACCTTCAGCCCAAGTCTCTCTGAACCTTGGAGTACAGCCAGCGAAAAAGATCTTAAGTTTAAATACATTTTGCCTCTTTCCCTAGTGGCCACCTCTAGATAATATTTTGGAGGCTTTCTGATTTCGTTCTTGCTTGGGCTGAACAAACATGACCAAACAGAGCCATCTGTCCAAACTCTTGCTCTGGTATCTAAGGATCTGTCTGTGCCCAAGCTTACTGCAACAAAGAAATGCAATGCATTTTAAATTAAAAAAAAAAACATTTCCACCTGGTTTTCTGTAGATACAGATGTGGAAACATTAGTCAGAGTTTGCTGAATGACAGGCATTTTCCCTTAGTGCCGTTTTGTGACTAACACTTCACGAGCAAACAACTGCTTCCATGCAAACAGAAAGTCTAAATCTCCCCATGTGCACAGTAACCATCATTACAGACTGTGAATGACTCATATTAATGCACTGCATTTCATAACAGCCCTATGAGATACAACATTGTCAGACGATAAGGACGTGAGGCGCAGAGATTATTTAACTAACTCCCATAGACTGCTTTTTGACAGAGCCAGAAAATTAACTCAGGATTTCTCAGCCCCTGTCCCACATTTTAATCTCAGCATTAGCATTATTCAAGTAACCACCCTTCCCAGCACAGTGGTTGTGGAAGCAACGGGTCATTCAGGATTGCTGTAGGTATCATATCCCCCTCAGGTAAGAGCTTTGCATCATTTCTTTTGATCCATGCACACGCTGGGCAGAGCAAGAACGGGGACATAAATACACAGAAATAATGTCAGCCTCCAGCTCCTGGGTAAAGCGTTTAACAATTCTATGAGGCTTTGGTTTTCCTTCGAACCTGAGAGGTGGAGCTTTTGACAGCATCATGTCAAACAGGATCACACTGGGGCCTTGCTCTGCCCTTCATCACAGAGAAACTTCCCATCTACTATTTCCTGTGCTCCTCCTGTGACGTCTCCAATGGATGTCACAGCCTCACCTTACCCAACTAAGCAGCAAATTTTGTGTGACATGCCTGTGTGGCTTAGAATATTTGCCTGAATGTGTCTGTGCTACATCTTTGGCAGATTCACTGATCTTTCTGATGCTTTCTTCCCTCCCCATCATCTTTTTAGGGAGGAAAGGCACCACTACACTGGTATTCACAGTGATGAAGCCCATGGCAGTCTCTGTATAGCAACAGACATTTACAAATTATCATGAAGAAACCCTGATCTTTTTGTTTTACAAGCCAGTCATTTGGAGGCTTTTTTTTTTTTTTTTTTTTAGTTAGGCTAGTTCTAATTTCTTTCTAGATTGGAGTAACAAATAAGCAGAAATGAACCTGTCAGATGCAAAACCTCTTCAAAAGAGGTTCAGAAGCTGTTTTTAAATTTTTTTTTTAGGTCTTAAACATGCAATGTTCACTGCATGAAACCATAAGTCACACGATTTTAATGACAATAAAATAATTCTTGCATAATGTTTTGCCACTGTGCATAAAGGAGAAAGTGACAACTAAGAAGAGTTCATCTGTGTAGCAGCTATTTCTTCATCCCATTTCTTTGCACAAATATAAGTTTCCAGGCTATCTTACTGATGTCACATTCAGGTTTACTAAAGCTTTTTGCCTTGAACTTTGTACCAGATTAAGAAATATTCTCTGAAATACCCTGCTGAGATGGGGCAGAATGAGACCTTCATAATCCAAGAGGTCAGTGACCTGCTACACTATCTAAACATCCATAAGTCTATGGGGCTGGATGGGTTGCACCCAGGAGTAGTGAAGGAGTTGGCAGATGCAGTTGACAAGCCTCTTTCCATCATTTACCAGCAGTCCTGGCTAACTGGGGAGGAGTGGACTGGAGGGTAGCAAATGTGGTACCCATCCACAAGAAAGGCCGAAAGGAGGATCTAGGGAACTACAGACCTGTCAGTCTGACCCCAGTGCCAGGGAAGGTCACGGAGCAGATCATCATGAGTGCCATTATGCACCATATGCAGAACCACCAGGTGATCAGATCCAGTCAGCATGGGTTTATGAAGGTCCTCCTTGATGAACCTGATCTCTTTCTATGACGAGATGACCTGCCTGGTTGATGAGGCAACAGCTGTGGTTGTTGTCTACCTGGACTTCCATAAGGCCTTTGACACTGTCTCCCATAGCATTCTGATGAAAAATCTGGCTGCTCATGGCTTGGATGGGCACACACTCTGCTGGGTAAAACACTGGCTGGATGGCTGGGCCAGGGAGTGGTGGTGAATAGGCTGGTCCCAAGTGGGGCTCCTAAGGGCTCAGTATTGGAACCACTTCTTTTTAACATCTTTATCAATGATCTTGATGAGGAGATAGAATTAACCCTCAGTAAATTTGCAGATGACACCAAGTTGGGAGGGAGTGTTGATCTGCCTGAGGGTAGGAAGGCCTACAGAGAGACTTGGACAGACTAGATTGATGGGCCAAGGTCAACTGTATGAAGTTCAACAAGGCCAAGTGCTGGGTCCTGCACTTGGGCCCCAACAGCCCCATGCAATGTTACAGGCTTGGGGAAGAGAGGCTGGAAAGCTGTCCAGTAGAAAGGGACCTGGGGGTTCTGATTGATAGGTGGCTGAATATAAGCCAGCAGTGTGCCCAGGTGGCCAAGAAGGCCAATGGCATCCTGGCCTGTGAAGCAGAGGACCAGGGAGGTGATCGTCCCTCTGTACTCAGCATTGGTGAGGCCACACCTCAAATACTGTGTCCAGTTTGGGGCACCTCAATACAAGAAGGACATTGAGGTGCTGGAGAGTGTCCAAAGGGCAACAAAGCTGGTGGAGGGCCTTGAGAACAAGTGTTATGAGGAGTGGCTGAGGCAGCTGGGGCTGTTTAGTATGAAGAAAAGGAGGCTGAGGGGAGACCTCATTGCCCTCTACAACTACCTGAAAGGATGTTGTAAAGAGGCAGGTGCTGGTCTCTTCTCACAAGTAACTGGTGATAGAACAAGAGGAAATGGCCTGAAGCTGCACCAGGGGAGGTTTAGACTAGACATTAGGAAGAACTTTTTTGCTGAAAGAATGTCCTGTTTTCAGCTCATCTCCCAACATGGCAGTGGTTGTGTGACTCAAAGAGCCTCAGCTCAAGTTCACAATGATTTGAATACTTTTCAGCTGGTACTAATATTTATCATGGAGTACAAAACCTGATTTTTTAAAAGTGATTTTAACCAATGTCAAGATCTCAATATTTTGAATTGTTGACAGTATAAGAACACATAACAAGTATTTCTGTAACAGAAAGATTTTTAACAGAGAATAGATTTTTTTTTTTTTTAATGCATGAAATAAAAAATCCAAACAACAGTAGTATCCATCAAAAAGGACCATCAGTTTTTCTTTTGGTCATAATACTTCAAATATAAGCTTGTCCAGGTCATGATTTGTATTTCTGGGAGTCCACTGAAACTTTATGACAATTTTCTCTACCCCAACTCCTATCTGGTGGGTTTGAGAATTGTCATTTAACATTTTGCAAAAGGAGACTTTGTAGTGGAGGAACCTACAATTGGCTGAGGAGTTATCATCTTTACTAAGGTATGAACATTTTAATGTGGTCATTCTGGTGCAGCCGTGTTTTCACCACTTAGGAAACATGTCATGTCTGAGATCACCTCAGCAGTTTTCTAGACCCATCTCCAGAAACCAACAGGATTGTGCAAGATTTTGCTCTTCAGCACCTCCAGCAGCTGGTGAGAGGGCCCAAGAGGAAACATTTGCACACCGGTGGGACGTGAAATTCAGGAGCCACAAAATAACTGAATACAATAATTAGAGGAGAAACAACCATCCCAAATCCAGCCTGGCATTTCACCTAAGCCTGCAGCCCCTGTGCATGCTGGGGCCAGACAGACCCATGCCCCAACACATGGTGGGGCAGGCTCTGCTCAGCCACCTAACTCTTCCCTGACATTGGAAAGGCACATTTCAGATGGACTCAGGCCATCATTTTAGCACCAGAGAATCATATAAATATTGATATGCCTTCACGTGCTATTCTGCCTTCTGCAAATTGTCAGCTGCAGTACTTCTAAGCACAGTTGTCTGCAAGGTCTTCATTGCTGTGGTTTTTTTGGTTGTTTTGTTTTGGGTTTTTTTTAGTTTTGTTCCCCAAGTAAGTAAGTTGCTTTGCTAAACCCAAACTGCTTCAAAGGAACGTATTGATTTTAAAGTTTTTTATGAGAAGGTTTCTGGAGATTACAGTGATTTCTATGACCAGTTTCAGAAAAAAAAAAAACAAAACAAAACGAACAACAAACAACAATAAACAACTCTGAACAAAATCTCCGACCTTCTCAAGTGGAAGTTGGGTGCTTCGACAGAATCCTCCTTCAAAAATATTTTTGAAAGCTTGAGTGGAAAATGGTATTGGGGACTAAAGAATGACATTATGAATTGAATTACAATAAAAATACCAAAGAATTCAGATCAAATAAGTTGTAAGTGCTCCCCAATAAGCCTAAATGAAATTCTCTTTTGACAATTACAGTTCACCAGTACAGGAGACATCTTATGCAATTCTATAGTAATTTGTGAAAGAAATTGTTCTTCTCTAGATAAATTAACTGTAAACAGATTGTTGCCAAAACACTGTTTTGTTTTAGGTTAATATATCACGAACCTCAGAAGATCCATTCATTAGACTTGATTAAATTCAACATTGAAAAGGAATCAAGAAACAATCCTATAAAATGTGAGATCAGCTATGACTGATAGAAACCTGAATAGAAATTGATGATGATGAACCACTGGTATGAGTCCCAACATATGTGAAAACTACTATCTCGTCACAGCATTTTCAGAAAGATGCTGGTTTGAGAGCAAGCCTTGCTTTTTCAAAGGTACATTTAAAGACATTTTTATGTAACATTTTAAATGAGAAACTTCTATGAATTAGCTATAATACAGTTTGCTATGCCATGTTCTGTTTGCATGAAGTTACATTTTAAATCTAACCAATGATATATGGAATAACTGTGTGGTATCCCATCTTTGTGATTTTACTCTCAGCTAAATCTGATTGGATACGTGGTTTTTTGTTTTTTTTTTCTTATTTGGTCAAAACAGTATAGAAGTATCTTTTCCATAACTTCTGGAGAAAAGGAATTTGGATTACAGTAGACTAGAAGATTTAGATGTTCAGAGCCATCCATAGTCCCAATGGAGGAGCAGTTCACATACCAGGGTAAGAAAACATTGATAGTTCTGGAAACCCATGTCAAAGACAAATGTGTTGTTTTTACTGTCCCAGGTGACCAGACTTCGAATGAGTCAAAATCATGTTTAGAAATCTTGTTTCAATACTTCAAGCTCAGATGACTGAAGTAAAAATACTGTAATGAGCAGCAGGTTACAATAAATCTGCCTTTCATTAGAATAGATAAAGAGGTTGCAAGTAAGTCAGATCTTATATTGAACTGTCAAATAGCAGCTGACTCACCACTGAATTGAAAGCTGCTCATACCACAAGAACAGAAATTTCTTTTCAACCTATTTCAACATAAATTGATTTTTAAGAGCCATTACATAAAGTAATCTTTAGTAATATGGTTCTGAACATGTCCAGAAAAGGCTGTTAGTCTTTGCAAACGACAGCTTTACTTGATGAAAGGAAGTTTACATAATCCAGTAAAACTGCTCTTCACAGCCCTGGTAAAATTAATGCACACGGGTGTAAATTTCAAGTCAGATGGTTTTTTAATTTTATGCATTATGCAGGAACAATAGTGGAGAATTTTAATAATTTACTACTCTACCACCTGTAAATAAGAAGGCAAAGCTGCATCCTGTGCACATACCTCGTGCATACTCTAGAGCAAAGGCATATGTAGGTCTGACTGAAACACTCTGAGGAATCTTTTAAAGGGTGATTTGTCTCTTCCCTGTCACACTGTCATAGTTTTAGAAACTTCCTCAGTTGTAAATGTACTAGAAAGTTTTGCATGTCAAAATTGATTACAACACAGAGTATCTTTCCCTGTTGTGACCATATTAACTCAAGTTTGGCTGCATCCCAGAAATGGAACAAGCCTTCCTTCCTGCACTGTTCATTAGCAGCAATCTAATTTCTCAACAGAGAAATCTTGTCTTGGTCAGCATTGGGACTCATCAGATCATTTTCTCACACCAGACATAGGCAAGCATGAAAGTCAAGAAGACAGCAGAGGCATGGCTGTCTTACACTATTGTTTTGAAAATCTAGCAGAAAGCCCTTGTTTACATCACATAATTAACCGAGAAGAGTCCCTGGTGGCTATATCACACTGTTAGAAAACAGAAAGAGATAGAGGGAAAATAAATCTATTCCGTGTGTTTGGTATTGTGCAATTTAAAGATGAAGGCCACAGCCCATAATGTACTGCACAGGTTAGGAGTGAGAGACAGATGAAATCCACCTCTGATATTTTTAAACTTCAGCACACAAAAAAGAGAAGACAGTCTCTTCGTCAAACCAGATCCCGCTAGATCTGGCTAACAAGTAGGATACTTGGATCAAAGCAGCCTAGCTCTTTGCCAGTACTCTCCATAGCTGGCAATGCTCTCAGGCTGGGGGAGCACCCACACACCCTCCACCAGGGTGGCAGCAGCCAGCTGAAGGCAACGGTGCTCACTGGAGGCCAGCTGCCCAAGCACAGGGGTTTTTCTGCAACTCCTGCCTGCAATCCAGCCCTGCGTGGCAGCCCAGAGCATGCAGCCCCTGCCTGGCCCATCCCCATCGCTGCCAGGGTCGAGTTGGCCCTGGGAGCTATTTCAGCAACGCTGTAGGTACAGCTGCACGATTGAGGTACGGATCAGCCCTTCCACACTGCCTCTGGCCAGCGGAGGCAGAGCAACGCTGGCTGCTCTGGAGAGGACTGCACTTCTGCAATAGGCTGTGTACATCCCTCTGCAAACACACACTGTTGGGCTTCATCTGGTGGCAGGGGAGCAAGGTCCAGGTTTTGGCATGTATCTCTGACAAGCCCAAATATTATTTATTAGAAGGTTGTTTCCCCTAACCACCCTGATTTCTCATCCTAAGCCAGTGTCCAGTTAAGAGTCATGTTTACCATCCACAGCTGTTTGCTTCAGACATTAATCTCCTGTGTGGCAGTTGGTCAGATGCTTTTAGATTAGTAATTTTTAAGTGCCTGTTCCCCTTTACACAGCATAACCTAAAGGCCAACAATCAAAACAGCAAATCAGGGAAAGCAACCCTTGTGATACAGCCAAATTGATATTCCCCTATGCTTATAGAGCTAAATATTGTTTTAGGGATGTTGTCCACATTCACAGTCAGTCAGATAATAAATAGAAACCAACTGTTGGGATGCTTGGAGCAGAAATCACTGTCATGAAGAACTGAAATGCCTGAAATAAAGATTTCACTGGCGCTATTTTCATTTGTTTGCTTCTTTTTAGGAAAATTCAATGGAAGAAGTAACAGAGCAAGGAAACAAATATTCATTTACAAGATTTCAGACTGTACTGAAAAATAACCAGAGAAGTATGAAAAACTTGTACAGCTACAGCACAGCAACCTCTGGGGCAGTTAAATACAGTGTGCAAAGTTGAAACCAAATATCCACACAGCAACCACACCATCCACCAGCAAAGTAATCTGCAGTATGGTAGCATAAATTATGCTTAATGATAATAGAGGAAGACAGAAAGAAGGAGAAGGATGAGAGGCAGAATAACACATTCACCTCTTAGACCGCTTTTGTTAAAATTGGAATTGCTAAAATGGAGGGGGGGAAATTCTTCTCTGTCTCATTCATAACCACTCCAGTTTTGCTCATAAGGTATTTTAACTGCTATTAAAGTAATTGAATGAATGAAACTGTTTCCAAAATAGATCTGGTAAGTCGATGCAGGAAGTTAAACAGCAACGATGTAACGCCATAGCCTCACAACCCAGATCTGCAGCCAACAGAGCTGCCTCTGCTGTGCTCCGCCGGCGGCGCCGCGCTGCCACCTGCCGACCGTCCCCTCCCGGGACCGTCCCCTCCCGGGACCGTCCCCTCCCGGGACCGTCCCCTCCCCTCCTCATTTTTCATTCCCAGAGTTTGCTTGCACCGCATTTCTTTTGCCCCATTCTGAAAACTGAAAAGCAACGGGTGTGCAAATAAAAAATGGGGGGGGGCGTATTTTGCTTTCTACATTTTTTTTTTTTCTCCTCTTTTGGTCGTCCCCCCCCTTCTTGTTTGTTGTGTTGGGTTTTTTTTTCCTTTCCCCCCCCCTTCTTCCCTCCCACCACCGCCCCCCACCCCCCCAGGGTCAGCTCAGCTGTTGTGTGACCTCGGGCAAATAGCGAGCCTGCCTGCTCCGTTCTCCAAAGACACAAGCCCCCATCACACACGTGGTAGCTTTGGCGTAGAAAGGTAAAAGCAGCGGGACCCGCAGCTTCTGCCCACACACCTGCGGGTCTGGGCTGCTGGCAGAGCCTGAGCTAAGTTGCCTAGTTTAAAATAGAAAAGAAGCTTAAGTGTTTTGGTTTTGGTTTGGTTTGTTTGGGGGTTTTTTTTGCGTGGGTTTTTTTTTTGTTGTTGTTGTTGTTTTTCTTTTTCTTTTTTTTTTGGCGGGGTGCTGTGGGTTTTTTATGCTGTTTTGTTTGGGGTTTTTTTGGCTGGTTGGTTTTGTGGGCGTTTTTTAGTTTGTTTTTTTGGGGTGGTTTTTTTTGTTTGTTTTGGGGGTTTTTTTAATTGAAAATGCTGTATGTGCAACGACCAAAAATAATGGAAATCTCTCAAGTCACTGTGCAGGCAGTGAAGGAAGCAAAGGCAGGAAGCAAAGCCCAGGGAAATGTTTACAAGTTGCTCTGACATTACTTTGTGCTCTGGTTTTCATCTGTTTACTGATGCTCTTTAATTTGTTGATGCCCTTTCCACAATGTGATTCTGAACACAGGAAATCTCCAAGCACCTCAGGGAAAAGCTCTGAAGATGTTGGATTTTAAAAAGCTTTTTTTTTTTTTTTTTTTTTTTTAAAACTCCCTCCCTCTCCCACCTTACCAAATGTTTTTTATGAGTCTATTAGCTTCATTAAAGAGTTAAAAGAAAATCCATCAGCACTCTAAGTCTTTTCTCTCTAGTGATTCTGAGACATTTATGGCCTTGGAAGATGCACATTTAGGGCATCCCAGGCAGTGATAAGAATGTATAGGGACCTTAAGACTCACTGTGCTTTTTAACTTCCTGAGTTAGAAAGATTTCTATATTAATTGGTTGAGATTCTTTTAAAACACAGTAATTTATACTTATCTCCAACTCATCTTTAGTTTCATCAAAGTTTATAATTACAGTAGCTAATATGGCACCTTCTGGGAGAGAAATGTCTTTAGGATTACTGTGTCTCAGGAATGGCTGCCTCAAGTTACTGAAAAAGCAGATAAGCCCAGGACCAGTTAGCACTCTCCAAAGCAGCCCATTAGAATTTTGACATTAAAACCTCTTAGCTTCAGAATACTATCTTTTCTCTAAAGGTGGCTGTGCCACCTGCAAAGGGCATCTGTGATTAAATCAGTAAACAGTCCTTGCCTGAGTGAGCTATGGGTAGGAGAGCAGGGCATGGGGGAAATTTATGGATATTTCACATTTCCTGTGTGCCATTTGCCAGGAGCAAGTAGGGTTCAAGAGAAAATACCCTGGCCTTTGCCAGAAAAACTAAGGATTTGCTCTGTCACTACTGAAAAGCTATTTCTAGACTACATTTCAAAGAGCTGTGTTCAGCTCTTCCACCTTGTTCAATCAACAGGTTATACAGAGGTGTGATCTACTTTTATTTGACAAAGTGACTCTAGGGAAAAATCAAAATAATGCATATTTGACCCAGTGTTCACCAGGGAAATTGCTAGTCCATGTCTTGGAGAAGACACAGAGGACACCTGATTTTCAGCTCTCTTGCATGTTTGACAATTTGGAATTCTGTTTGTTGCTTCAATTTTTTCCAGTTCATCATTGAAAGGTCCGTATTTCTCTGCTTTTCATCCAGACTTGTTTTTCACACAAGAGTATGCCTACAGAGTTTCTTGAAGGTAGGCACAAGCTTCATATCTCAGCTAGCCTGCATGGCATGAAGCAGGGCCAGCACCTGGGGAGAGGTGGCAGCTGGATCTTGAACAAAGGCAGGAGCATCTGCCAGCAGCTCTGGCCTTTCCCACTACCTTTGGCAGATACACTCAGGCAGCATGTGTTGGCTTGATTGAAACAACCACGAAGTTGTGTTCACACCAACAGCAACGTAACATCTAGGGCATGTCCCCAGTGCTGGGTACAGTTGCCTGACTGCAGAGCCACTTCTGACCTGAAGCTATTCACAGTTGCTTTTCTGGTAGTATATCAATGCTTTTCTGGTATTATATCAATGCTGAGAAAATCCAGCCATGACTTACTGGTGTCAACACAACAGCACAAAATGGGTCAAAATAGCTTCAAGGATTGGAGTTGCCTTCTAGCTGGTTGCCCCAGAGCACCGGCACAATGCTTGGGTACCCTTGGCTTGTGGAGGCTGCTAGGGGACATGGGTCTTCTCAAAGATTCACAGTTACCATCAGCAACCATTTGAAGGACTCATTTCAGTCTGAAGACCTGCTATTGGCTCATTCCTGCTCCATAACAGCTGAACCATGCGGGCTTATCATTTACCCAGCACACAGAGAGATGTGTAAGGACACCTAGGCTTGGTGCCCCTTGTTCAGAGCTTGGATGGGAACCAGAAGGCACATAAGCAGGTCAACATTAACATTTACCAATGCTAATGCCTTAGGTAAGAAGTAGGGTGTGTTGGGCCAGGCAGAGTGTTGGACTTACTCAAAGCTGGCTTGGGTAACTTCAGAAGAGCATTGCTTTGGGTTGTGAAGACTTCCTCCACTTTTACTGATCTTTTGCAGGTTGCAACACAAATAAAATTTCCTGATTTTAGCCAACTGATCAGAGTTTAAACTACTGCTGTATAGGGCTGCATGTTTGGGGTTTTTTGTTGCTTTTTTTTTTGTAGGTAGGTACATTTTTCCATGTTAAAACCTATTTGCCCTGATTTTGTACAGTGGCTACGTTGACTAGGCAAAGCTGAAGAATGAGAGGAAGTAGAACTATGGAGGGCTAATGCATTTTGTTATCATGGTTCATACTCTCCTTAATTTCAGAACTGAAGCTGCAACTCAATTATTAAGCATGTTAAATGAGCTCCACATTAAGTGCATGGCATACAGCTGGGAATGTGAGGTTTTGGCTAAGAGGACAGCACTGATGCATTTTCCTTCTTTGCACCCACATAATTGCAGCCTGTGGTATTTACAGTACTTGGGTAAATAATCTGACATGCTCCACCACTTCAAGTACTCAGCTATGCTGAAGCACAAATTTAATATCTTCCATTCATATAAAGTCCATCATCTAAGCAAATCCTGTAATGGCTGAGAGATTTTACTAGGAGCACAGATTTCTTGACATTCATGTCTTGTGTGAGCAACTTTACTTACATGGATATGTAGATACTTATTAGGCTGCATTAACAGCACAAAGAAGGACTTTGCAGGAGAGAAGAAATGTAAGTTAAATGACATGAATTGGCAAACTGCTATTGCCTGAAGTAGATTTGATGAAGTTAATCCATGGTAAGATTATTAATTTTAAAAGTATTTTGAGGACTTGAATGATAACAAGGGATCTTCATCACTTGTCACTGAAAAGAGGAATCCTCCACTTGCACTGTGCCCCTGTCAGACAGCAACCACACACGCTGCAGCCAAACCACCCAGCAGAGAGAGCAGCCAGCACTGCTTCCTTCAGCTCTGCACAGCCACAGAACTTGACAGTCAACTACTGACCCCTGCAAAACCTGCTCATTTACCATTTCTGGCAAAAAATTGCTGCTTGAAGGAGTGCATCAAAACAAATCCTCAAGTGACATTACCCTTGTGTCTACTTAAAAATTGAAATAGGAATAAACTGATAGTATCATACACCAGTGACAAGGGCCAAGGTCATTTTAGAGTGAGCTGCTCTATACATAAACATAATTCTAGTCTCAATTAACACTTATAGTGCACCTCTTAATGATTAAAGTGCTAAAGTTTTAATGGAAATACTAATGTCACAAGGAGAGTAAAATAGTATCATTAAGCTCTTTGCTGTGACAAGTTCCTGCAGTCTTATCAGGAGAGTTTTTTAATCTTCTACCTGCAGCAATAATCAGAGAGAAATTTCAATTTTTAAGATGAGCTTTCACCTCATTGGACATGAATTTCAAAGCAGCTTTGCAATTCCACTGTTTTTTCCCAGTCCCTAAATAGAGAGCAATTATTGATTTAACTAATTTCTTGGGAAGATAAGCCAAGTTTCAGGTCAAACTGCACCCTGTAAAAAATGTAGTCTCATGCAAAAGGAGATAGATTAGCAACTTGCAATTTGCTTTCTTACAGGTACATTTACTGTGACAGCACTTGCTCACAGTAAGCTCCTGTGGTTTATATGTAACAAAATCTATTTAGTTCTTTGTTGATCCAGAAAATACAAATAGCTCTTCAGTATGAGCACTCCATTCTCATAGAAACATGGCTTTCTCAGGAGATCTTCCCAGAAGCCTGATGTCCAGAGTTTTTACTGTATTATATAAAATGCAAGTGAGAAAAATGATTGCTAGGGCCAGGAAAGGAGCTGGGTGCCACTCACTGCTGCTGGCAGCAGCTGTCTTTCTGCTACAGCCTTGGCACAGTTGCAGCTCCAAAAGGAAACTACAGGGATTGAAGTTCCTTTGCTTTGTGAAACCTCTGAGTACATGCCTGAGGTCCTGCTCCATTGGCTCTGTGTCCTCTAACTCACTGCACCATGTCTTTCTGCATTTTAAATGTGAGGAGTAAGATTTTTATCCCCCTGCTCCTGAGGGAGACAGAACATTTACTACTTGATTTCTAAAGGCAGTTACAGAAATTAGTAAGAATACTATGACAGTTGGCAGCTGATAGAATAATTAATGTGATATTCAATATTACAGTAAAGAGAGCAAAGACTTCAGTAGGGTTGTTCCTGGGCTGAAATGTGGAGGCCAGATACTAAGGCTGAGGAATGGTTCCTTCTGTAGGTATTTGTGAGGCCTACAGGTAAACCACTCTTTAAAACAGATTTTTATTTTTTAATTTTTTTTTTTTAGAGTACATAGTATCTATTCTAGGGCTGAGAGCCTATTCAACCAAGAATTTTCATTCAGCAATATTAAAAGATTTTCTTTGCTTATCTTTCTTTGTGGCTCCTCTCAGAAATACAGAAAAAAAAATTGCCTGAAGAAGCCAAGTTCCCTCACCCACTACAGTTATCCCTCCAGAAGTCAATATAACACCTGAATTAAGGCAAATCATTTGAAATTCAGGTGGCTGAAGAGATGCAGTAGGTCAGCAACTCCAGACAAGCAGTGACTCCTGGAGAGAGGGAAAAGGAGTGGCTGTTAAGAAGGCTGCCCTCAGACAGAGACTCAACCAGACAGCCACGCCTACCACCTCCTTTTGGACTAGACATAACAAATACAAGAGAGTTACCTCTGACAGTTGGCAAAACATGGTGGGGAGGAATGTAAGATATTTATGTGTCTGAAGTCATGTTTCTTGTACTAGCTAGTCCCCAGTGTGAGGAGTTATAGGCAAATTTTATCAAAATATTAAACTGTCTACTAAAAAAGGCTGTTGAGTCAGACTCCAACCCATATTTGGAACTATTAAATTATGGAGTAGCACTGATGTTATCTGCTGACATTTCATTCAGCAGAAAAACTTAAGTAATGCTGTAAAAGAAATTGAGGTCAGGGTGACTAGAGACTTGCAGTTGTGCAAGAGGAAAGTGCCAGTGCAAAATGGGGTGCCAGGTCCATGAAGGCTGAGGGCAGTGGAGGTGCAGGCCACTATTCTCACCAGAGACAGCTCTGAATTTCAGTAAAGTTCATCTGACAGGGACAGGAACACCTGGAAAACCCAGTAAGGTGGGAAATGGGAGGCCCTGTCAGCCACACAAACTCCTCCAGCCACCTGCAGATGGAACTTGGCAACGTATTAATCTACTGCAAAGTCAGACCCAGCCCACACAGCATTTCTTTTTATAACCAGTTATAATCCGGGTCGCCCACTTCCTCCTAACAATCTCAGCTTTCTTTTTTTTTCCCTGTCATTTGCTTTTAATTTTCCTGCTTCAGACTGAAATGTGCTATATTGCCACAGATTCAGCTCAGGATCGAAGCAGAGGCCATCTCACTGCCTTTTCTGCCACAGGCAGCATCCTTACTGCTTAGCTTTTAGAAATCAAATAACTTAGACACTTAAGGATTACTTTGATCTGTTGTTTCACAGAGAATGTGATACAGCTCGGCAGGGAGGCCAGGCCACACAGAAGGTACACTGGATACAGAGGTGCCCTAAAACCTCTGAAGTTTAAGTATGGGCTTTGGTCTCCCTTAATGTTCCTGTCTAGTTTAGTGCTGTGCACTGAAGGTAACAGCCACAGCTGTAATCTCTTTCATCCACACTGCTTTTCCTTCAAACTAAGGTGACAGATTGTGGAGAACGGTATGTCTTCTCCACCTCACAGAAGACAGATGCACTTTCCCGCCTGCTGCCCACTCCTGGTTTTGGACTGGCAGTCACCTAACTACTCCACTGTCAGTTGCAAACCTCAGTACTACTATACAAGCTCAGCAGTTTGGCTCTGCAGCGCTCTGGTCTGAATGAGCATCAACCAGCTAAGATACATAACTTTTTCAAAGTAGTTTTGTTCTTATGCACCGGGTGGGCTAAGTTGTTAAGTAGGGGAGTTGGACTAGATGATCTCTAGAGGTCCCTTCCAACTCTGATGATTTCATGAAAGTGTTAAGAGAGCAGATTTCCTGGCATGAGGAGGAGAGAACCACAACCCGGTTTAAAAATTTCTGCAAAATTGGTCGATTATAGTCTTGGACCATGTGAGAAAATTCCCCAAAATAATTAACTATTTG
Source organism: Hemiprocne comata (assembly GCA_020745705.1). NCBI lineage: Eukaryota > Metazoa > Chordata > Aves > Apodiformes > Apodidae > Hemiprocne > Hemiprocne comata. Next base: position 11,953,229 of record CM036600.1, read on the forward strand.
TGTCCTACAGTGCTTCTTACTATTCAAACCCCAGAGACACACCTGCAGTTTATTGTGCTGGTTTGGCGGGTTTTTGATAGCGGGAGGCGCCCCAGGGGTGGCTCCTGTAAGAAGCTGCAGAGCTCCCCCAGCTCCAAAACCAGCGAGCCAAGGAGCCATTAAAGAGACAATAGATGCGCCTCTGCGATTAACATACGAAAGAACCGAGGTAAGAGCTGAGCCGGGCAAGCAGTAGAGAAAAGAGCTGAGCTGGAGAGGTAGACCTATGCCTGTGGTTGGTGAGGAAGAAGGGGAAGAAGGTGCCCAAGAAGTTTCCCTGCAACCTATGGCTAGACGGCAGGCTGTCCCCCCTGCATTCATGGAGGAACGGGGTGGAACATTCCCTGAAGGCGCCAGGAGGGGTGGACTTGGATTTGCTGCCATGGGACTTGGGTTATACAGCTGTGGAAGACCCCGCGGCAGGGGAGGTGACTTCCCGAAGCAGCCCGTGACTGTGTGGGAAGCCCATGCTGGAGCAGCTTGCTCCTGACCTCGTGGGAAGAACTCATGAAGGAGACGTTCGTGGAGGACTCTGTCCCATGGGAAGGACCCCATGGGGAAGCAGGGGAGGACTGTAAGGAATCCTTCTTCCTGAGGAGGAACCACCAGACTGTGAACTAACTCTAAACCCCATCCCCTGTCCCCCTGTGCTGCTGGGGGGAAGGACAGACAGAAATCCGGAACAAAGTAATTTGGGCCCGGGAAGAAGGGAGGGGTGGGGTAACATATGTAAGCACTGCTCTGTGTGTTGTCTGTGTCCTGTGTGCATCTGATTAGTGTGAAATTAGTATTTTTCCCCAAGATGAGTCTGTTTTGCCTGTGACCTTAATCGGTGAAGAACCCTCCTTGTCCTTGTCTCGACCCATGAGACATAAAAAATTAAAAGTATGACCCAGAGCACCTCGGATGTCTCCAACCACTCTCCAAACTTCCTTACAATAGAGATTGGCAGCAAATAGCCTCTTCTAACCACATTGTGTGCTGCACAGTAACGCTCTGCTGTGAGTCCCTGTTTTTGCAAGAGAGAAAAGGATTTTGTCGCTGCTGTGTGACCACTGGTTGTTCTATGCAGTCATACACACAGTCCCTGCGTGTCACAGTCCCTGCGTGTCACAGTCCCTGCCACCTCACATCTTGCACAGGCTTTTCCTTAATGTAAAGGGCTGGTTTAAGAAGTTTTTTCAGTTCTCTCAGTAGAAATTGCTTTGCAGCCTACTTTTTCCCTATAAACCTGGTTATTGTAACTATTACTTGTACATGCAGTCAAAATTTTAGCAACCTTTTAGGAAGAAAAATCATCCCAAAAAAGGGGTCAGTTCATGCTGCTATATAATTATAAAACAGTTATTTACTTCTAATACCATTATTTCCCTTAAATCAGCATTTCTTGTAGCATCATATACCACTATTCTCAAATGTGAAGTCGAACATTCTCTTCAGCAATAACAGCAGCAGCCTAATAAAATCAAGTTGCTAAACTTGATAGACCAGGAATTGTGTGCATGCTTGTAGCAGACATCCAACCAAGTAAGCCACAGCAATGCTTACAGCGATACAAGATTTCCATTTACAAAAGTATAATTTCCTTTTATGACTTTTGCAGAATTATTTCCTAGCTTGCAAGTGATAAAAAACACATTAGAGAACTCCAAAATGTTTATTCTGTTTGCTGTATGGAAATAGATGAGCTCATTGGAAGCTTAGACTATTTCAATTCCTAGCTGTAGCACTATTGTATTATTAAAAAGTTCTTCTTTGTGCATTATGTAATGTTACTTTTAAAAGAAAGATCACTTGAAGAGCTTTACATATTATATATGAAGCTAAAGGATGTTAAAAAGTGGGAGACAAAAGACTTTTTGTTTTTATTTCAAGCACTCCAATATTTATGCAATGACACCGAAAGGCAAATACTGCCTAGTATTTCATGGATTCCTCAATTAAATACAAGGTGAAAAAACACTCTTTGAGGAAAATGGAACCTCGTTACAATTAACATCCCTGACCCTTTTGTCATGGCCATCTTGCAATAAACCTGCTACTGAACCTGTCGTGAGCAGTGCCCAGTCTTTGTGCAGAATGCTACAAGCCAGTTTTCCACTTACAATACTCTGTCATTAATTTAATTATTATCTAAGCTCACATAGTAGGGTTGTATGGATTATAACTGTGAGAAAAATATAGTTTCAAATTTGTGGAAAAGGAGAGTGATGGCAGGAGTCTCAGTACTCTAGAGAATTAAGATTTGGTGTTTACTTCAAGGGTAGCACTAGCATGATCTTATTTTCTTTATTCAAATAGCATCTCACATCCACGGTTACAAGACTGATTTGGTTAAAATTCAAGTGTTTCTTATCATCAGAAATAAAAGTATTTTGTATCAAGGTACAAGAAGATTTTTTGCTGCCAATTTGGACAGTTTTATTTTAAATCTTCCAATAAATCCACAGGAAGGTTTTAGTTATTCAAGCTCATGCACTAAGAGTCTGTGTCAGCATCACATCATGTATCTTATAATGTGTGGTCTTATGTTTTCATGTTTTCCTAGGAGGGAGTCAGTATATTTAGGAGTGGGTTTGACAACTCTTGAGTTCACCTGAACATAATTTTCAATATACTTTATTAACTTGTCTTCATTAGCCTTTCCAAGTCCTCCCAGCCCTGACTCTGTTCTACTGCTGAATTTCCACAGTACTTCTCAGCCCTGCTGTGTGTTACCACAACAACATTGAACTCAGACTACAGTTTTCTTCATTTCCAGCTGGCTCCTAACTGTCTCCCTGCCACCTCATCTGTCTCTGACTCCTGTGATTCCCTACAAGCTGTGCTCCACTTCTTCCTGAGCTGTCACTGCTGAGAATCACATTGAGCCCCTTCAGCTCTCCCACTGCAGCACCCCAGTCTGATCCCAGGTAGCTCCTCCTGTCAAGCTGGCTAATTGTAACTCCATCAAAAAAATCAAGCATTTATGTTCAACACATTTAATTGCTTACTAATTGTCCATAAAAATTACTTATATTTTAAAGCAATTATTTTTCATATTACATAAAAACACTATTGTACTTGCTTAACACTAGAAAGAAGGATATAGGAATACATGATCTGCATGATGGAATGCTCAATATAAAGTGACATGGAATTCATAATGGCAATAGGAGACAGTGAGAGGTGACATCTTATGGGATCGATAGATGAAGCTGGAAAAGGGAACAACCTCTCTGAGCACACAGGGCCTCAATACACACTAGTTCAAACTTGATGAGGTTAATCTGCCAAACTCTCTGAAAGAAAAGGGGGGGAGGATGGGAAAACTGAGTAGAGATAACTGTGAACGTGTTCCTGTGCTATATCTGCATGTGGACTATTTATGGAGCTCCATGAAAGATTGCTGAATGTAAATGTACCCTCCAATAGGATCTATTAAAAGAATTGTATTTTGAGTTCTAGCTCATAGTAAAATGGTCAGAGCATTGCCTTTCCAAGCAGACATTCAGCCTTCACATAGGCAAGTTCTCTAGAAGTGCTGGCCCTTCCCAAGGCTCCCAGAAAAGCAGACAGGTCCATCACCAAAATCATGGATTGTTTATAGACCAGTAAATAATATTTTTCAGAGAACTAGATATAATTAATCTACTGAGCAGGCCTGGTCCAAAACCAACAGAAAAGATACCCTTCTGACCAGAACTCAATTAAGTTACATCTCTTTTTTTCAAGTCAAATCAGGAAAGTAAAAAACTACCACCCACTTCACTTAATATAACTTTTTTCTCCTGCGGATTAGAAGGGTGAAAATCACTCCTTTAAGAGGCAGGAGTATGTTCAAGAGAGAAGTGCAAGTCCTGTTTTGCCCAGCCAGGACTCAACACATTGTAAACACATGTAAATAAATAAGCATTATGTGCATTTTCCTTCTTCAAATGCATACTAATGAATTGGAAAGAGTGGTTAAAATGGAAATCACAAATACATTTAACTTTTACCCTTCAGACTATGCACACTTTAACCATTGCATCCTCAGACCTCCTCACAGTCGTAGCTTTTTATAGGAAAATAAAACATTTTAGATTTTTTCTCTTTTGAAATTATACCACCGTGACTATACCTAGGAACAGACTGTACCCAGAAATTAATAATTCAGCTGCCCATACTTCCCTCTGATATTAACATATATCCCCCAGCTGACACAGGGAGAAGCAAGCAATGTTGGTTGTCAGGATAAGACATTAAAAACCAAAACTTTTGGATTAAAAAAAGAAGAATCTCTAAATGACTGTGGCAGGAGGCGGCTCAGAAAACTCAGGAAACATCAAAAGAAAAAGCATCTTTATAGAGTAGGAGAAATGTCTGGAATGGCTGTTGATTACAACAGCCACAGTCCCCCTGCTAGCCTCAGACATGTCTGCACTCAGCAGTGCCTCTTCAGCATACTGGATTTCTCCAAGGGTTATTCACTTCTCTGTGAAGTGGAGAAACTAGTTGGATTTGGGTCTTATCTGTATTGCAGCCATGCCTAGAGGGCCAGGAGGGCTGGCAGAGGCACTGTGCCAGGGAAGAGGTCTTCTGGCCTAAGCTCTCCAGAGGTTAATGGGATGGAGGAGAAGTATGACAACCAAAATGGAATCAGTAAGTGAAATACAACTTTCCTGCTTTATGCTTCCTAGCATGACCATTCAGCATTTTCCTATTTCAGCTGCTTCTAAAGCCCATAATAAATGAAGTTTTAGTGAACTGAAAGCCTTTTATTTTCGGAGAGGTGCTTATCTCTTTTCTATTGTGTTTTCTGGGCTTTTGGGTAAGGCACAATTTAGGTAAAATGGATATAACATTTATCTTTAAATAGCCGCATTTCTTCTCCTTCTGACCCTTTTCTCTCCCTAAAGCTCTTTGTGCCAGCCACAGAAATGTGCATGTCTATCCTAGTGAGCTACCATCATCACTTCTCAGAACTGAGCAGGACATTCTTAGCTGTAATCAATTGTACTTGATATCATGCAAAAACATAGATGTTTCACTGTTTCTCCAGAAAACAGTAAGCAATAATGCATTTCCTGCAGAAATGAACCATTACTCCAGACTAAGTAAATCACCACAGCTCCAAATTAATTTATTTGTATTTAAAAAAGGCACAGAAAATGCTGCTGCAGCAGCAGAGAAACTAGCGCTCCTGGACCTAAAAGCAGGCTCATCCACTGCAAAGCCAAGACACAGCCCTTGTTCCTTGCAAACAGTAATAAGCACAAACTTCTCTGAGTGGTCCAGCCTCTGGTGAAAGTCAAACTTCTGACATGATGGGAAAAGCAGGCTTTCTAGTGGGTACAGTACATACCTGACTGCTTGTAACATTGTGCTGATGTGATTGTACGTCTGCTCTGTGTCAGGCTTCCTGTTTCTCGATTGGTTTCATACTCAGCAAGTGGTCAAACCAGATGTTTGTGTTAGGCCCTCACCAAAGGGCACATTAAGGTGAGCTTTATCCCCTGGGAAGAGCTCTTGCTTGTTACTCCAGGGCAAAAGGCTGGGAAACAGATGCCACTAGTTTCCACGTGCTGGACATCACTATGCCTGACAGTTTGCAGTACAAAGATCACCTCCACACTTCAAGACTTCTTGGAAGCTCTGGTAGACACACAGCAATGCTGAGACTGAGAACTGTCACATCATCTGATGTTATTTATAACCCTTGTGTATCCCCAGACTGAAGCACAGTACAGCAAACTATAAGATAAGCTTCTCCAGCCCATCTACTCTGCTTAAACCATTGCCTGGACTAATCATCTTGAGTTAGAGGATGGATAACTTTGTGACCTTTTCGATCTTGTCTCTTTAGCTAAAGTTGCCAATCAGAATGCACAATGCAGTGCTCTAAGTCATACTAGTACTACTAATAAAATCAATCCCTAAATTATAAATCCTGACTAAATTTGATTGTGCATCAATTTCTAACAAAGGGGCCCTCCCACATTACCATAAATTTTACAGGAACACCCTTCTGAAAATATGACATGTAGAGTGTTAAGAAGTCTCTCACAAATAATGGCAGAATATTCTCGTACAACCACAGCAGTGTATTTTATACCACGTACACTTCTTTATAAAAAATAGCTGGTTTGGCTTCATTTGACCTCAGACCATAGAATTACATACAAGAGAGAGGAGATTTTGCTGTGGCCTTATTTATAGAGTATTACTTTTCACATTTCTCTCCATCATTTTATTCTCAATTACCAAGATTATCCCTTTCTTTAAATATTTATTCAGAATATAATATCTACCATTACATTTATTATAGCTGTTAATATCAAGTGCCAGCTGAATAAGGCAATGTAGAATGTATTATTTCTGTACTGATTAATATGATGCTTCCTAGAAATCCATGTACTTTAACATTCAGGATACCAACACAAATAAATTCTGGTAATAAAGTACTTGAGACTTACTTGGAAAAAAGTAAAAAACTCAGTAAATACACAGGAAAGTATATTTGAGTGAGATGTAGACCTGTGGTTCATTTTTAGTCAGTACAGCTAACTCATTGCTGCAGCTTCTGAGAGCCACAAATAGATGGTGTCCATCAAAAGCACACAAACTCAGTGAAAAGAAGAGCTGTTACAGATTACCCTATGTCTCTAAAGCTTTTTGCTAAGTTTTGCTACCTCGACTGCTCATCATTTTAAAGATCTGACAAGTTATCAGTCCTGAAAGCAGTTTAGCTCTAGAGGGAAGGCACCTGGCAAGTCAGAACACTGCGCAGTTAGAAAGCAACTATTCCCGGATTACAAGAACCAACCCTCTTTGTAACTTCAATCCCATGATCAAGAAAATGATCTTTTTGATGGCCTTATCAAGCCTGTAACTTATTTACCGAATGTCTAGAATTTCCCCTCAGAAGGGCTGTGAGCTCAGGACTGCTGCACACAGCACTCGATGCCGATACATCGACTGGGCGCAGCGCAGGGCCTGTCTGTTTGCATCACGCTGGGAGCTGATAGAGCAGCCAGGAAAAAACAGTAATGGGGGGAAGCTGTCAGCCCGGATTACTGCCAGGGTCTGCAGCCTGATGCGATCCCATCTGACATTGCCACAGGCAACCTGCCTCCGTTTGTAGTCAGCTGCACCATTAAAATTGCTGCTGATAATTTCAGAGTAAAAAGTTTAAATGATTGAGCATTCCACTTGGAAAGAGAGGGCTTTTTGGTACATCGTTAATAATGCAACGATTTAGATACTTTATTGTCTTAAGAGATATACTTGTTTGAAGAGCACAGGGAGGGAGCTTTCTGTGCATCCCTTTTAAAGTGACGTGTTTGTCTTAGAACGATGGAGACCCGCTGCTCATCCCGAATGAAGTCCTAACCACAATTCCTCACAGAGAAAGAAAAAGATGGATGTGATGCCAGGAGGTTCATTTTGCAAACTGCTGTGCTTTATTAACTGCTGTTAAATTACAACTCAAAACATTAGGAGGTATTTTCAGGAAAGTAGTTCAAATTACCTAAAGAATGTCAAGTTAATAAATGCAAAATGACTGTTTATGAAGTGGGCAAAACACCCTTGAACTTGCCTAAACTGAAAGAAAAAAAAAAAATACACAAAAAGGTGAACTTCTGAGAAACAAAACGCACATTCTTATTTCTGAAATACTAGGGAAACGTCTTGATTCTTCTAATTTACTCAAAGCTTGTTTCCTGTCTGTCTTGCAGCACAGCACAATGTTTGGTTTGCAAATCCAACTGCGTCTCTAAGACTGCAGTTCATTAAAAAAATTAGAGAGAGAATCAATTATGTTTCCTGTACCATAGTCATGAAAGATATACCTAGGGGAAAATGCAGTTCTTTGTAATGCAGGAGCATAAGACATGGCATGTATACTGGCAATGAATACAAACAGACAGGGAAAAGGCTTTCTCTGACAAATACAACATTTATCTTAAGTAGAAAATATGCTGTTCAGTATGAAGCCTCATTAAGAGCCCTACAAATTTCTGATGGTCATAGTTTAAAAGTAACAGCATTTAAAAATTTTCTCCTACATCACCTTTTTACTAACTTGCAGCAATCCCTCACCATGCTTTTGATTTTCCACAAAATACTGCAACAATTACAAGGGAAAACAGCAATCTGGGAAGTTATAAGGTATTCTTCTATGACTAACACAAGATTTTAGCCTGGACCTTATCACTCTCTTCAACTACCTGAAGGGAGGTTGCAGTCAGGTGGGGGCTGGGCTCTTTTTCCAGGCAACCAGTGACAGAACAAGAGGGCACAGCCTGAAGCTGCTCCAGGGGAGGTTTAGGTTGGATATTAGGAAGTACTTCCTCACAGAGAGGGTGATTAGACATTGGAATGGACTTCCCAGGGCAGTGGTGGAGGCACCATCCCTGGATGTGTCCAAGGAAAGGTGGATGTGGCACTTAGTGCCATGGTCTAGATGGTGTGGTGGTGTTGGTCATAGGCTGGACTTGATGATCTTAAAGGTCCTTTCCAGCCTTGGTGATACTGTGATTTTTTCAGTTTCCCTTTGCTTCTGGATTTTTGTTTAGTTTATTTTTTATTATTATTTTATGAAAAATTTATTTAAAACTAAGACAGAAAAGAATTAATTAGGAAAAGGGGCAGTACAAAACCTAAGGACTTGAACAAAAGTCTCACTGTAGCAATAATTTAGCAGTAGCTGCACAACCACCACAGCACCAGCACATTCCAACTACTAAAGCAATAATAAGCAGGTTTTTGAAGAGTTGGGTTTCTTTGTATTCAATCTAATTATATGCTTCTCACCTATCCTCATTACATACAGCTAACCAGCTAATTTCGTACCATTTTTCACATCAGGCCCTTTAAGAGTTCATGTACAGCCTTAATAACTAAATATTAGAGAAAGTATTCACTGGTCAGTTGATTCAAACAGATCAGGCTGCTTTTTCTCTCTTGCCAAATCATTAATACCTTGTATCCTCTGAAGCGACAGCATTCAACATTGAAGAGGGCTGTAAGCTCTAGATGTGGTGAATGTTCTCCAAGTGTGGAGAAGCCAGTATAGATGATGTAAAGGAATAGTATAGATGCTGTGAAGAAATTTACGAGAGCTTACTCTTACTAAAAAGTGTTTAACTTGAGAGATAAATAACAGATATTTTTATGTAGTCATAGATCCTAGCAGCTTAGTCAAGACCAAGGTCCCATGGTATCATGAGAAAGATGTCATAACTCTGCATCTGGCAAGAGAAAGGAAAGCTGGGGAATGAGAGACTGTATGGTGTCCACCAAGGGAGGAGCCAAGAGCCAGCAGGAGAAGCTAGACAACAACCTAGCCCAATACCTGGGCAAATACTGCGAGCCATCCTTTGCTGCCTAAAATTATACATCTTTCATGTCTGCACTATCTGGATTCTAGAAAAAACATTAATTACAATAATATGTAGCTTGTAATTGTTTTTATTAATTTACTATTAATTTACTTCCAAAACCAAATATGCAATTTTAAAGTAGAGATCATTGTAAAAAGAAGAGTCTATTCATTCACCACTAGTTAACAGAAAAGCTTTGTTTTCTGCCTCACAGAAAGCTGCTACAGACTTACTACAAATGTAAATATCTATTTTTGTTATCTGTGTTGGCATAAGATTTGACATATGCATTTGGTAAAATGCTGTCTTCTCCCCATGCTTCTGGAAGCCACTTCCATCCCATCTGCCTCATTCCCAAATACATAAATCTGCTTTGTCTTCAGCATCAACAGCTCAAAATAAATAACATATAGCCTTTGTTTGTTGATATGGCTGTCAGCCATTTACTCCTTCTTACTCCATCTGTCTCCTCCCAGCTGTTCAGTCCTAGCACTTCTTCCCAGCTTTGGTGTTCATCAATGGCACTAACTGTATGAAGCCTTAACATGGATCTCCTTCCTAAGATCTACTAACAGTGCCTGGGGGAGAGAAGTACAACCTGTGACTGGCAAGGAGCGTGTTAGGGATTTATAGAAGCAAGCTGGACATCTATAGGTCCATGGGACTGGGCAGGCTGCATCCAAGACTGGTGATATAGTCAACTGATGGTATAGAAAGGCAGATGTCAATCACCTTTGAAAAGCTGTGGCAAACCATCTTCAATTAAAGGCAGAGGGAACTACAGTTGGGTCAGTCTAACCTCACTTCCTTGAGAAAATTGTGGAGCAATTTACAGAAGCCACTGCCAAGTATATGAAGGACAGGAAAATGAGATGGAACAGTATGGATTTACTGAGGAGAAATTGTTCCTGACCAGCTCAGCTAACTGCTGTGAAAGACTGGTTCTGTAGATGAGCTCAATACATGTAATTTTCTTTCTTGTTAGCAAGGCTTTTGACATGGTCTCCCAAAAATTCCCAGTAGTCAAACTGGGGCAAGCAGACTGGATGGATGGACTGCAAGTGGACTGAAAACCAGTGAGACCATTGGGCTCAAGCAATAGTAATCACTGGTTAAAAATCTAACTTTACCCATCCAGAAGTAGAGCTTCTCAGGGCATAGTGCCAGGGATAATGTTGCCTGATGTCTTCATCTAAGACTTAGGTGATGGGGTGTGAGTCACTCTCAGCAAGTTTGCAGATGGCACTGATGTGGGGTAGGAGCCACTATTGCACACAAAGGCTGTGCTGCCATTTACAAGAACCTCAAGCACTGAAGGAATGGGGCCATGAGACTCAGTAAGGAGAAATGAGAAGTCCTGCACCTCGAATGGAACAACCCCATGCACCAGCAAAGGCTGGGGTGGCTCTGCAGGAAAGGGCCCTGGGGGCTGGTGTTTGCAACAAGCAAAGCAGGAGCCAGAGGAGCCTTCTCTTCCAGATTTCTTATTTTTCTACAACCATCAACCTTTTCACATTGCAGTAATAGGTTCAGCCTGAAGTTTCTTTAAGAAAAAAAAGTACATTAAAAGGAGCAGATGGTTTGTGTGGGGCTGTAAATAAGTGTATTACCTAAATGCAGAAAGTCCATTTGAGATAATGAAAAGAGCTCTGAATAGTGATGTAAAGAAGTTTACTGTGCTAATAAGGTATCATTTAGGGGAAAAAAAAATATCAAAACATCTGTTGGACTGATTTTTTGAACACAAGTCTTTTGGGAATAACACAATTGAATGCCACTAAAAATTACATGCATTTTAAACTTCTAGTGGGAAAACAGAATTCCAAGAGCACATTAAAAAGTTAAGCAGCTTCAAGATTTTATAGATACAAGTGTGTAGGTGAGGGGTGGTGGGACAGGTATAAAGCTTCTAGGCCACCTGCAATCCACAAAACATCAGAAAAGGCTGTATCACACAACTGTAAAAACAAATAAAACCAGACATATGCCTCTTTCGACAAACATGCTATGGAATTAAATGTGGGAAAATAATTATAATGCTTATATATTTAAAACTATGTTTCACCTGGTTGCAGATTAGAAGTATTACAGCAATGTTGTTTGAGTTACTTCATTTTTTTTCCACAGATGTTTTTGTGGGCTTAGTAAGACAAATGTAAACTGACAAAGGGAGCTCAGTCAATTAAAATAGTGCATAAAAAGCAGTTAAAATATTTTTTTTATTGCTTTGTCCTCTACTCAGAAAGATAAGAAATGGGTACCCTAGAGATCTTCCTAAAGGGCAATGGGAATGTAGTCATGACAGAGAACTCAGCCTTTAGGAAGAAATTTCAGCTTGAAAAACTGAAATCTGACCATCATTACAGCTAGTGTAGGCTCAACTGTTGCTTAAAAAGGCAGCAGAAACTATGTGAAACTACCAAGAGTGCTTGTGGAACAACTTCAGAGACAGGTCCTGGATATGAACAACAGACAGGAAACAGAGGGTGGTAAAATTAACACAAACTGAGCATCAGGAGTTATTGATATCTTTGAAAATTTGGTATTTAGTCCATTCAGTAGTCCAAAAGCCCTCATTTGGTATTTCTATTCAATTGGGACCAAAAGAGACACTAGCCAGTGAGCAATAAAAGATACTGCCTTGGAGACTATCAGATTTGGGAACAAAATAGTGCTCTGCAGGAATAAGAGCAAAAGATCAAGCCATCATCCATTCTGCAATAGAAAACTCACATTTTTTTCACTTGTCACATAGCTCTGAAATTTTGATAGAGACTTGAAAGGACCTAAACAAAATCCAAGTCAATGATTAAAGTGACCTACATAATATCATTTACTCAAGACCAAGTTTTGAATTCCTTACGCTTCTTAGTTAAATGATACAATTATATGTATTTTTGATAGTTCTTCTTTCAAAAGAGTAGCTGAAAATTATTTTTTGTGATAACCCAAAGTTTCATGTTGTTCACAAGTTTAAAATTGTGTTCGTGTTTGGTGCACTTATGGAAAATAACATTTTAAAACAAAATGGCTTACTTCTGAATTTCTTTTTTAAATCTTCAGGATTTGTTCCGAATTCTGGTTTTGTGGAAGCTCCTAGAGAAAGTCAACCAAACTTAGTTTCAATTTTTATTCCCTTGCCTGTATTTATTTTCTGAAAGACTCTGTTAGCACTGGATACTTTAGAGCACATTCTTTAAGATGCCCTAACCTGTACTGCACACCTTCCAGCTATCCAGTGCATGAGTATCCCATGGTCCTGAGGAGATATTTCTCACAGCACTGGAGATGCTCTGTGAGGGCAAATAAATCCAGATTAATGTTGGAGGCTGGCGGGGGTGGAATTGCTCCATTTCATAAGCCTGAGGCTATAATTGTTAATGCTTAGACTATTCTGGATAACCAGATGAATAGTTTTATATTAGGCTATTATCTATAACTAATCTTCATCTTTTCAGGGAAAATCCCTGAGCTTTGAACATTACTGCTTATATAATCTCTTTACATATTTATTTAGAAATAAATAGGTTTTACATTTCCCTACTGTGTCAATCTAAATATAACTGATTGACATAGATACTTGAGCAAATTATACTGAGTTGAGCAGAAAACTACAATTACTCAGTTTTATTTGCTAATCACCACCCTATATTTATTGAAGAGGCTAGAAAGATTGTGTCACTTGATCTCTTGCCTTTACAAAAATTCCTTTGAAAAACTGCCTTTTAGTTCTTCAGTTATTTTTATTGCATATCACCAGGCTGCCCACTTTGTTCACAGGAGAATGACAAGTCATAATTATTGGGCAAAGCAGTGAATGCGATAACAGTAAGTGCCTTGAGCCTTCCCCCACTAGAGGCATTTTGGGTCTGTGCCCAAGGCCAGCTCTGCAAGACAGAGCTCTACCAAGCTGGCTGTCCTTGGGGTCTGTGAGAAGGTGCTGGGGGAAGGCTAGGCCTTCCCCACCCCAGAGAGCTCTGCAGGCCCCTCTTTTGCCCCAGGGCAGTTTTTGAGCTGAGGCTCTTGCCCTCAGGACCTCACCACAAAACAGGCTGCAGACAGCCTTGTCCACATCAGTAAGATTGTTTATATCAACAAACACTAACCAGCGTCAATATAGAATCACCAACAGAGTCCAAGGCTTCTTTTGCCTAAGAAACTCTTTAATTCTTCAAATCTAGGAAAAACAGTATCATTCCCTTTCATATCACCACCAGTTTCACCCACTTATACATACTCTGGTGGCCAGGAAAAAAAGAGCTATTGTCTGACAGTGCAGGATCCTTCACATTCATTAATGTATACCTGGGTCATAAAAAGTTTTGTTGTCTCTCACTATTTAGTGTAGAGGAAAAATATATTTCAGCAGCATAGCAATAGATAATGAACTGAGCTGACTTGTTTTATCCACAGTAAAACATCCTGAGTCAGAGTTTGTTCACTGATTTTAAGGCACTTTGAACATCTGGGCTTCATCATGATGTATATAAAGAGTAAATAGAAGAATCCATTGGTCAAAACACTAAAGGAGCTAAAGGAAAAATAAGTCAATGTGAAATATTTCATGAGGAAGACAAAAGTGGGGATGTAATTATCATAACTATTAGTTACACATATCTCCTTGCTGTAGATATTCCCACAAATTCTGTGGAATATTTCACTTTCCAAAGTTGCAAAGGAACAAGAAAAGAAATGAGAGATTTTGTTCTAGGCACAGAGCGACCTTTTGGAAAGGGAAAGTGTATGTCCTCAAATCCAAATAGTTCTGTCTTGCCGAAATGTAACTTTGAAGTCAGCTCACTGGATGAATTATGTCTTCTGGTAAAATAGGAAAAAGAAGTCTGACAGCTGACTACAATCTTAAATTTCAGAGAAAATAGCAGAGCACTCTCATGGCCTAGGGTATCTTCAGCTTACAGCAAAGCCCTTTATTTGCAGGACTAAGATGCAGAAGAAAAAATCTCACAGGTGCATTTTCATATGAAATAAATGGAGCAGGTTTGAAATATATGAAGAGTCCTAATGATACATTCAAAACATTTTTGGCAACAAATATTACTGAAATGCAAAGCTTGCTGGATACTCTCTTCTTGGAAAAAGCCTCTTTCATTTCATCTTTCCATCCATCAGCCTATTTGTATTCCTAAAGCATCATCGTAATACCAACATGCTGTGGAATCATTGAACAACCAGCAGTTTCCTCCCATTTAGGCCAATCATTTGAAAAAAGCTTTGGGAGTGGGGAAATGAAAATAATCTCATTAAGTTTTCCAGAAAGCCAAATGTCACCTTTAATAAGAAGCTTCCTTTGTTTGGCCCAACATCATGTTTCTAGCTTACATACTGGAACCTTCATTCAAGTGACCTTCCCATTGGAAGCTGTAAACTGAGTCCAGGTACTGAAGTGTTGCATCACTTGGAGAGAAATGTTCCTGTAGGGCCTTGGCCCATTTCCTATCTAGTCTTGTGATCCCTTCTTTCAGCTGTTAGGAATGTTGTTTTCTGCTCAGCTTTATTACTTTTCCATCACATTACTAATTTCGGCTAGTTTTTGCAATTACACAAAAAATGTAGTATTTCAGGAATTCCAAAGTGCGGGGAGAGAAAACTGACAGTTTCCAAGGGATCAATATTTGTAATTTGTTGGGGGGAAAAAAAAATTACATGTAGTATTTTGTATTTTTTTTCATTTGGTGCTAGGGTTCAAAATGTGAGGTTATCAGCAATAGTGAAAATGGGAGCAAAAAGCAGCAAATAACCTTCTCTGGACTTCAATAGTGGATGCAAGTAAGTGTAAAGGCGAAAGGGAGTACAAACCAGCTTGTACACTGCTTCCACATAGGGGAGAAAAATAAAAGATCTGCAAAATTAGCCTAGAGCTTTCAGAAGGCTGTACGTCTAAATCTGCAAGTTGTTCATTAGCTCTGAAAAGGAAATTAAAAGAAACAGGGAAAGGGTGTCAAACACTGTGATTCTGTACAATGCCACATGGCATGCACCTGAATTTTCATCTTGTAACAGGAGAGTCTGAATGCAGATACTGGAGATGGAAAAGCAAGGGGTCTGCCTGTCTTTGGTGTGTGTTATTGCACGTGTCAAGTCAGTAGAATCAACTTAATGCCATTATACATGGTGGGAAAAAGTAGGAATGGATACTGGCCTTCCTATTTGTTCTCAATCTTTCCTTAAATTTAGGCTTAAAAATAGAGCATTGTTTAGCAAAAGTAACATTTCTAACCTACACCTTGTGTGTCTTCCTGGCCAACATTTACAACTTTGACAGCATTTCTCATTGGAGGAGGTGCCTCTCAGAGCCAGGCACCAAATTCCTGCTCCCCTCACATTTTACCATTACTAGATGTCACTTTTTCCTTATCTCAAAGACTGCCTTTACACAAAGACACAGTTGGAAAACTTTAAGGCTCCAGAAAGGGATGGTGGAAGACACTGGCAAACTTACTATGTGTCACATCAGCATTCATTTCCTCTGTGCCCATAGGAATAAAGGAGCAGACTGAGCTTCTATCAGCATGGAGCATCTTGGTGCCTTACCTACAGAATGTGCTTCAGCAAAGGAAACTTGAGGCCAAAGGGAAGGAGACTGTAAATGACAAATGTAAAAAAAAACAGCAAACACCTTCCTTACTTGAAAAAGAAAAAGGAGAAGGAGAACACTGCACACCTAAAAAAATTAAGGACAAGGGGAACATAGAGGGTGAGCTTTGCTGTCAAACGAGCTAATAAATTGCTGAAGGGAACTTCCATTCAGGAAAGACAGATGAAGAAACAGATCTGCTTTCATGGCTTTGAAACCCTACCACTAGCCCGCATCAAGAACTCATCCCTACAGGCACATGTACAATAAAGAGAAACTACTTGCACCTAGATCATATTCTAGGCTTTTTTTAAAAAAGCTAATATAAGATTAGTAGCATTTCTTTCCTATGACATTATTAAGCTGTTGCAAACAATAACACATGAATAAGCAAAGTGGGTTGCTTGCCTCATAGCTTATAATCATGTATGGAAGTTACTGCCTACATATTTTTGCATCCTAGAGACATACATGTGGGTCTTTAAGTACTGATAAGTCATCAAACACAGGCACAACATCAAACTTGCATGGGACAATGTAATTCCAGGGAGCTTGCTCTGATCTTTTTTCTTCAGTGCAAAATTGGTTTAAGTGATCTTAACTGGGCTGATGTTAATCCCTTTGTGCAGAAGAAACTATACATAAGGGAAACATAGTTTAATACTTAGAAATACCCTGAAGAAGAGAAAAATGACCTTTCTTAATTAGATGTCACAAAATGAAGAGTAGTTTTGGGATAGAATACACATCTGAATAAAGCCAAGATCCACGTTTGTGGTAGTTAAGTATTCTGGGCTCAATTCTCTGACTTAACACTGGTGAAAAATCAGAAATTGCTCTTTTGAGATAAATGGAATTACCTTGTTTTATATCAGCAAAAGCTGCAAAAAACCAAGCTCTCTGATCCTAGAATTGCTGGGCTAAGTACATTTAAATAATTTATAAAGTTATGTGGAAAAAATGAAGTATTTTCACAGGCTTGTACTCAGCAGGAGGTGCAGCTCCATATTAACTTTCACTCAGGAATGCTTCATTATCCAAGATTATAAATTCATTTGGCATAATGGAAGGACAGGATAAATTATTCAAAAAAAGATGTAAATAGTTTATATGCCATCAGTAAATTCACAAGGACAGGGAGAATTGAAATATTTTGAGGCATAAGGTTAATTAACTGTCTAATATGAATTCATACATAGGTATTCTGATATGAAGTATGATTCTGCTTTTAAAATATACATAGAACAGAATGTTAGGGTCTGCTTGTTTTGTTGTCTTAATCAAAGCTTTATTACAGACAAGAGAAT
Organism: Hemiprocne comata; assembly: GCA_020745705.1. Taxonomy (NCBI): domain Eukaryota; kingdom Metazoa; phylum Chordata; class Aves; order Apodiformes; family Apodidae; genus Hemiprocne; species Hemiprocne comata. Next base: position 11,970,517 of record CM036600.1, read on the forward strand.
ACACATTTCTTTGCTTATTTCTCCTGCTGACAACTTTCAAGGCAAGCTGAGATTTCATTTGTTTCAGCCATTCTGGAATATTTTTAGTATTTATGCTAGATTTTCACCTCTTAAATTTGTGGATTTGTTGCAGCTGAGGGAAGATATGGCATGAAGATGCACAGCCCTGAATACAGAATATAAACTTAGAAAATTCAGAGGATGTTCAGGACATGCAAATGAACAACAAAAAAGTGTTTCACGTGAAAACTTCTTTTCAAATCTTGACATTATAAAATGGCATAAAACATCAATTTAGCACCATAGTAAGGTCACATGTAATAAAAACCAGGTAAAAGGACTGCTAATTAGTCTCATTTAGTAAAGTACTTAAGCACATGCTTAAGGAAAGGGATAAGACCTGTTCTAGGCCTTGTGTTAGAACACACAGATGCTTGCTTACTTTTCTGGAGTAGCCAGGGCTCACACCCAGCAGACCCACTGATCCTTCTCATCACATACTTACTACAGAGCTAAGAATATAAATTTTGCTTTACAAAGCACGACAAAGGAGTATGAGATGGAAAAAGACAGACAACACTTTCAACTCAAGGTGTGCTCTCATACCTTCATTACTGAACACTAAGGCAAAAATTCACATTGCTCTGCTTGTGACCGTAACCTTTAAGAAAAGAATGAGTGGGCCTTCAGGGTCTTATGCAGCAGGAAAGCAGGCAGTGAGTGAACATGAGGGGAAACCAAAAAGGGCTAAGTATGAGAGTGTCTTCTCTACGATTAAGAGTTCGACCCATTAGCTATAGTTTCCTAGTCCTTGCCAGCATAAATCAAATAGCTGCGGGACAAAATATAAAAAGAGAACAAAATACCCCTGGTATTTAGAAAATACACCAGTCATTGCTATTTTACAAATGTAAGCACTTGATCTTTTGTGGACTGCTTGGAACAATCTACATTTACGGACTTCTTAACTGACGAGTAGTCCTCTCAATCTTGGCACAGCCATGGAATAGCTCAAAGAGCTTTGAAACATACCTTAAAACACAGCACGTTTTTCTGACACTACTCCTAATCTGACATAAAACTAAATTTAGAAAAACAATTATAGCAATATAAGATCTATACTAGCAAGGCTTTCATAGCCATGATATAAATTCTGAGCTAAAAAAAAAAAAAATCACTTTACCTTTAACAATTACTTTATCTGCTGTGACGAATGCTGATTATTTTCCCAATGATTGTATTTTGTTTAATTTTTACAGGATTTCTCTTCAACACTATTGAAACTGTTCTATATTGGTTCAATACTCTTCATTAATATTTGTGTTTCCAAGACATTCTAGTGTAATTATAGGAACATTAATCTGTCAGCAGTAATTTGAGAAAGGTTCACAGCCCCTGCTCTCAGTGCATTTAATAGGGTCACTCTGCCAGAAGAAACCAGTAGGAAAGCTCAGTTGAAATACAGGCTCTTGGTGGTTCTTTGACAGAGAGAATGCTCCTGCCAAGACAGTAGAATAGCAGATGAGAATAAATAGCTTATTCTATCAATTTTCAGTGGCACGATGTAGGCCTGGTCCAAATTCCTCCAAAATCAATAGAAAAATTGACTTTCACCAGGCTCAGAGCCAGCAAGAGCTGCTAGGCTCGCTTGCAATGCTGAAACCAGAAACCATCAGCCTAACAGAGCTGAAGTTGATTCCTGCAAAGGGGAAAGGCTGGCCCTGTAATGCACTGGAGTCTCTCAAACTAACAAAGCTTCATTTTTTGCAGTTTCACAGAAACCATGCAACAAGTTGCAGTGGAGAGAGTACTCCTCTGCTGCAGAAATTCCCCAAAAGATAGACTCCATATCTGAATGCCTAACATGCATCTAAACACGCCTCAAAAAATGGGCATTGGGATCAAGATCTATCTTTCCATGGGTAGCGAGTTACAACTAATATCTACCTGTAGAGTCTGATACTTGAGGCAAGTGTGACCTGGCCCATAGGCTTAGCAGGTGTCAGGGTTGGCTAGGTTGACCCTTATTTACTTGTTTAAACCCCCGAATATCTTTACTGGTTTTAATATAGCTGTTTATGGAACAAGCTGCCATGCCAACAGGGTAACAGTGACAAGGTCCAGCCAAAGAAATGCACAGCAACTCCTCTGGTAATTTAAAGTAGGATAAAGACCGAAATAATCCCTGTTCAGAAAAAGTGGGACAAGGACTGCCTGACAGCTTGAATCAGAATAATATACTATTGTCATGCTCAAGCATGTTCACCAAGTTGTGGCCTGTAGCTTTCCACCTACCAGCCTGGCAGGTCTCCATTTATTCTAGCTTGCCCCTGGCAGGACTTGGTGAAGCCCAACCCCAGATGAGCCTTGTGACCCAGCCAAGGAAGAGTCTTTCTGCCATGCATGGACTGGTACAGCTCTGTTGACTTCAGCTATGTTGGCTTCTGAAGAATTACACTAATTTATACCAGCTGGGGCTCTGACCTTTTAATTTTGAGATCAGTTGAATTTGCATCAGTGAATAGGTTATCTCCTTAATTTAAATCATTGCTGCACTATGAAATGACTCAGTATAATTTGATGGTTGACTAAAACTAATGAAAAATTTGTCTCGCTAATGGCTTGCACAAAGTTGAACTTTCCAACATTAATCTTGGTAAATTAAGACGTAGTAGAATGTGCCTTATTAGCAAAGCATGATTTGTGTCACAAACTGAGTGCTGAAAGAATTAAGATTCACTGTTTGAACAGGATGGTGAATCAATGAATTATGTTCATGTTATGGACCCTCACCTCAGGTGTGAGCATGTAAACTTGTGGGATACTTTCTCACTGCAGTGTGGGTGAGCATGTTGTAGGAACCAGCACAGGTGTACACAAAGCTACAGCCTGTGTGGCTCCCACAGGATGCTTGACACCATGCTCACAGGGGAGGGGGTGCTTGTAAACCCCATGTCTGTGAGAAGGGCTGTGCAAATACCACATAAGGGGAGCTGGATCTGTTCAGGATTCATTACAGGAAGATGTTGAGGAATTCAGCATTGTTTATTAAACCACAACAGCAGGCAAAATGTTACCTCTTGTATTACTGATACAGACCCTGAATGTTTAGTTCACTTATTACCTGTTTATTATGTGCCCCTAAGAAATCACTAAACCACTTTGATCCTAATTTGATGTTAACTGTGTGAGCCAAGCAGTTTTTTCCCACGCCATGACACTACAGCCAGAGAGGGCACCAGTCAGTTAGCCCATGTAACTCAGAGTACCCCCATGCATTGCACCCCTTTTCATATGGCTGTTCCCATGCATCAGCAAACTGACACATGGGCATGAGGAAATAGCATCTCAGGCAAAGTCATTTCTGTCAGAGGCAAGAATTTATAATATTGGTGGTAAATTGCAGCATGTGTGCTCCCTGAGCTACTGGACAGTGTGGAGGCCAGGATGGTACCCACTCTTCCTCTGTCCTTCATCCTAATGAAAGAATATCTGACCCTGGTCCACTGCAATCACATGAATTGTTGGCACTGCAGTGGGGTATCCATTCTCACTGAGGGAGGAGAGAGAACTCCTTCCTTCTCATTGCTTCCTAGCACTGTTGTACCAGACAGCCAAAACCTTACCTATCCAACTCACCTGAAGGGAATAATTTTGATTCACAAATACATTATGTGCAAATACAAGTTTCCCCCAGGATGATGCCTGCTCTGCAGTCATTTTGCTTCTGGAGCATCTTTGCTATAAATAATAAAGTGAGATCTGTATGACCTCTTGCTTCAAAGCTAGGACTATATTTTTTCTGCTTTTGTAATTCATCAGCAGAGGATGCTTTCAAAGATTCGTCACACATTCACACAAATTCAGTTAGACAATCTTTGCATTCACATCTGTTGCCACCATACCTGAACACGAAACAGTTTCTAAACCAAAGAAGTGGTCCTTACAACACATGGGGAGAAAAAGTCTTTTTAAAAGATTTTTAGCAAAATGCCTGGGTAGAGATTGCCAGATTGATTTTTAAAGAACAGGATATATATATATATATATATATAATTTTGGTGTAACTTGAGTACCCTAGAAATTGTTTTGGAAGTCTACTTATAAGGGACAGATGTTTCTTTGCAAGTCTGAGAAGGTTAGAGGATCATGGTCCTCTGTAAAATTTACTAAGGTTCATTGATTATAATTTATTGTTTGGCTGATACCACTGTTACAAACAAGAAAATAAAAACATAAATAGCTTGATAAAGAAAACCGTTAGCTCTCCTTTCTATCTAGCATGGTCCTATAGCACAGCAGAGGTGCTTTTAGGAGCTGCTTTTAAACAAGAGTGAGTACCCTGCTTAAAGGTTTCCTTCAGCAGAGTTAACAGGCAGGCTACCAAGGTTTCTAGATGTAGATTAATCACTTCAGTGCAATAAGTTTAGGACCCTTGAACCATTTAGTCTGACTACTCCACAGCCTGTGCCTGAAGCAAGCGTGTTTGAAAGCTGTCCACTTCTAAACTCTCCATTACAAAATATTTATCGTTTTAGTCTTGGACTTCACAAAAGCTTGCCCTTCCTTCTGTTCAAAGGGTAGTATCACAGCATCACAGTCTAAAATTCAATAGCACAACCATTGAGGTTAATCAGATTTGTGGAAATTCATAGATTATCTGTGAGTGACTCAGGGGTGTGAATTTAAGTGGGAATTGGTCATCTCATAGTTTCTTTAGAAAACACTTCATAGAGTAACGTGAATAAGATTTTAGCTGGGAGAGACAGCATAAGAACTAGCAACAAGCCTTATGGGCTAGTAATCAAACCTGGTGTTCAGTTTTCACCTAGCAGAGTCACAGAAAATAATGACCTTTGTGTGTCTGCTCTGTGTCCAGCTACCTCTCCTGAATAAACACTTCTCACATACACCAGGCTGAGGAGAATGCAGTCCAAATGCATAAAGCTGGGAATTGCATCCAGATGCCAGAAACACAGAGGGTCTGCAGCTGCTAAGAAATCTATTCCCCATCCCTCCCTAACAACATTCCATTTAAAAGCAAAGCAGGTTCATGGGGGGTTGGAACTATAAGGTCCTTTCCAACCCAAACCATTCTATGATTCTATGACATTACTGGTCTCCTTCTTTCCCCTTGCCACCACACTTAGTATTTACATGCTGACCTGGCACTGTGAACACCTTAACTGCACAAGCCTATGTCTCTCACTTCATTAACTGCCTCAGTCCTCAACCTGAGGAGGTTTGAGGAATGGCAGGAATAATAGTTTAGTTTCCAATACAAGATTCAGGTCCAGCAGACAGCCTTATAAAGGTACGTTTGTGTAAGCTCTGCTTTCTGAACAAACCTAAGCTCATACTTTCCTTCTCAGTAAGCAGCAGAGACCATGAATTCATAAAGTTTATTACATAAGGCTGGTTATTTCCTTCATCATAGAAATACTTCATAACTGTACTCCACCTGAGACTAAACATACAATGAAGGAGCAGGGAGAGTCTCTGAATAGCCTCGGGATCCTTTCCTGTTTAAATTAAGTGGTTTTGTGCTGTGGGAATCCAAAAATGCATTTCTTCTGCTTTACATAAAGCTCTTAATCTGTATGAAACAAGTTCAAATCAAAACGCATCAGGAGCTGTGATATTTTATAAATGTGCAAGAGCCAGGGAACTATCAAATCAAGGAACAGCATGTTCCTTGTTGTGTCGCAGCAGTGATTCCTTCAAATAATCCCATTACAAGTTTCAAGGAATGTCAACCCATAAGGCATAGACAGGCTATAAATTATTCCTTCCTAAATTTAAAGCTTATAGTTAATGAACTAAAATTACCTAAACATTTAACACTAGATTGCATTTGACACTTTAGATTAAAGGTCCTGATCTTCCTTGTTCACTCCCACCACTAACATAGGACTATCCGTTCTTTTTCTACTTAACAAAAAACAGTTATCAATTGTGTCATTCTATTGATCTGTTGGAAAATAAGAATGAGCATGTGTTGCTTTCTTCATGCATGGATCTTTCAGATCAGCATTTAGATACCATGTTTTGTGTTTTTTTGTTGTTTTAAGTTTTGCTTTTCTTGCTTTTACACCAGAAATAATTTCTGGGAAAATGTCTTTGTTTTTTTTTTTTCCATTGTGTTAATGAATGTGCCAGAGCAGCTTGTATTACTTGCTTACTGCAGAACAGATGGGTATTGTGCACTGTTATGATGGCAGAGGAGTAGGCTTTAAATAATACATGGTGAATTTTTCCACCTCATTAATTTTCCAATTTCTTTAAGAAATATCTTTAAAATAAATGTGAAGTATTCTTAGTGGGAGCTAAGTACTTATTTTGTGTAATTAGATGCCTTTAGATGTTATGCAGGGAAATACTGGTATCAGAACCGAGGCACCAAAACAGCTTTAACTCTGATTTAAACTTTTTCTGGTACTTCAGAATTGCCAGGGTCAAATACAGAAACCTAACAGAAAAAAAAAAAAAAAGAAGGTGGTAAAAATACCTTCCCTTCTTCTCCGCAGTCTTCTAGAATACTAAGAAAGGCTCTCACCTCCCCCCCAAAGTCATCATTCTCTCTTTTTTTTCTACTCTTTTCTTCCATATTCTTAATTTTTCCTTTAGCTTTTCAGCTCGTTTTGGTTTTGATTGCATACTGCATTTAGTAGTCAGAAAGCCTGTCTGTATGCATATTTTCTGAATTCTATTGAGAGAGAAAAAGCAATTCCTCAAATTTTCACTTGGAGTATTTACTTCCTATTAAATGGATAATAGGATGAAGTAGTTTCTGTGTCCAATAGTTTTGCTAAGATTCAAAACATAAATTTTACAGTTACACCAATCCAGATAGTGAAGAAGAGATGTCACTTGTCAGAATTCATTTTCCCTTTCAATAAGCTCAGCTAGAATACAATTTGAATGAGATGAGCCAGAACAGTAGATCGGCACATGAGGACTGTGATCCAATACACAAAGAAAATATGTTTCGAATCAGGGCAATGAGAATGCTGTCATTTATTAAGACATGTACTGGGGGGAGGGAAGATTGAAAGCTTGCAGGATGTGCCATCAGGATGTGCAGCCTGATCAGCCATTGCACACTCCAGACACAGACAGTGCAAAGTACGAAGTAAACAAAGATACCTGAAAATATCCAACCTTTTATTAGAAAAAGTTCTCCTTTTTGCAAGCTAAGCTTCCCTTGCTGTAGGTCTGCACTAAAGGTAACAGCTAAAACAAAAGAGTGACGTATCTAGTTTGAGAGTGCTGTTAAGAGATAAGATTAGCTTAAGGCAGTTTAAGCTATCACTTGATCTGAGGTATATGCCCACAACTTAAAGACTTTTCTCTTGTAAATAGAAGCATAGAGACATTTACAGGCCTCATGTAATTAGAATAATTCAGCTACCATTTGCAGGCTGGTTTAAACCCACTTGCGGTAGGGCGGTCAGGGTGAGGCACAGACCCTTCACGGGGGAGGTGAACTCCAGTCCCTGCAGATGGCCCCAGGAAAGCTCACCTGAGTCCGCCACAGTGAATGGGTTTTATCCATCTGGCCCTTTATGTTTCGAGTCCAGTGTTAGACTCTGTGGCTGTCCCTACAACTGCACCAATACCGCACGGTGCTTCCTTCACCAGCAGATCCCACGTGCAGATTTCTGTTGCTGCTTTGAGTAGCAATACCCAGAGTCAAATTCAATTCCAGAAGTGAGCTACCAGGTCTCCATTCACACTTAAAGGCACATGAAACCTTTCAACAGACAGCCTAAACCTCCACATAGCTTTGAATTACTAGCAAACAATACAAACCTAAATATTTGCCCTTCCTAAGAATCTGATAGATTAAAAAAAGTAATCACCACTAGGGTCATTAAGAGCTGCTCGAGACTCTTCACAAGAAACACTAGATACATTGTGGCTCAGAACTGAGTAATCTGCATTGGGTTAGTTTGTTGTTGCGTTTTTTTACAAATGGCTAGCATTACATCCCCAGTTGTAACAGCCAGAGACTTTCCTGCTTGTAAAATATTTATGGGCTGACTCAGGTTACATTGGTTTACTGTTCAGAGTGAACACAGGTATCAGCAGTTCTGTTGAAAAGTGGTTAGTTTTGCTTAGTCTTCATAGCTCCTTAGCACTTTAGTTGTTTCTGCTTACATGTTACATATTTCTACAGAAGTATCTTCCCTCAGCACTGACAAGAAAGTTGATGGGGTTTTTTTCTAGAATTACTGAGCAATACTTCCCTCTCAATTAAATTCTCCAGTACATCTAGAAACAAACTCATCACTCAGCTACACAGTCACATTGGAAAGGCAAGATACAGGACAAGACATATAGGTAATTTGAAGCTCAGACCTTGTAACTTGCTTTTCTTTTTAGGGTCAGTGATGACAGTAAACAGGATTAGTTATAGCAGTTAGCACAGCTGATAGAGTTTGGCTGCACATGAAGGCTTGTGGCATGTGGCCATTGCTTCTGGCAATGCACAGATTATAGAATTGTGCATTCAACTCTTTCCTCTCATGTTAGCATTCTGCCAAGTTTCAGGGTTTATTCGTGCTTTTCAATAGCATCTGTACCTCCTACTTCCCATTTAAATAGTCAATCGAAATGCAATGAGATGTTCTCAACATTTCCTAGTTTAGTCAAGAGCTTTGTTGAGTTTGATTAAAGTTGTTAAGCAGTTTTAATTTGAGGGGGGAAAAAAGAGGGAGGGCAGGAATAATCATAATGGAATTATATACCTCATTTAACACTTAAAAATGATCTATAAAGCACCAACAAGACACGATGGCTGTCAGCCCCAGTGAATGCAGTAAACAGATCAAATATAGGCACAGTCAAGTGGGAACTGGCACCTGGAGAGAAGAGTGTAATCGAGTAATGTGACTGGAAGCAGTGGAAGAGAACAAGAGCCACCTAATGAGGCAAGAGAGCAGCCCCTCCTCTGCCCTTCTCCCTCTGGTGCCTCTTCCTGCAGCCTGTGATTTCTTCTCCAGGCACTGAATACTAACTTCCTTGTGCAAGCCCGTTTTTCTTAAGGGAAAGAGACTTAAAAAAAAGAGAGGATCTAAAAGAGGTTAAACAGCATGGGGGTGGATCCTGATTGCATCAGTGCAGAAAAAGAACAGAGGGGGAACCATGGGATGAACCACAGCAGGCTAACTCAGCTGATGGGCTAGAAGACACTGGGCATTTTCCCAGGCCAACAAAACTTTCAGCCAGTACAGTAAGAAATTTGAGAAATCCATTTAAATACTCAAAGTTGTAACCAGAGTGAAGACTTAACTCTCCACAGACTAGTAGAAAGCATGGATTCATTCTCTGTAGGGTGTAGGTGATCTGGTAGGAATGCCGGTATAACTCATTAAAGTTCCCCCAGTTTAATCAAGAAAAGATGACCTCCATCACTCCTTTTATTGTTAGTTTCATAACAAGGACCCTTGGCAAACCTTGTATCCCATTTTATGTTGTAGTTCAAACATTTTCATACTATCTAAATGCATAGCTGTTTCATTTGCTCCACAGAACAGACCATCAAAAGGTAATTTACAGCTTGATTTCTCTTTATAAGCACTAAAGTATCCTTTCTTCTCCTTTCTTCACCTCTCTTCCTCATTTCAGAGCAGATAATTCACCAAGTAAGAATTACTGCTAATAACTGGACAGCTCTTGGCAACTCAAAGCACCTTGCTTCAATTGTTTTCCAAATGAGTGAACTTGCTGCCATTTAGTCTGTGAACAAGGAAATGTATCCAGTCTAATGGTTCTTCAGACTGAAGGACATTAGTTAGCTCATGGTATTTTTTTATTTGAGTTTACCTAGCAAAAAGGCCAAAAACACGTTTTGAAAAACTCTTGTGTTACGGTGTAATTAAAAACTCAGTTTTCCCTGTTCTCCTACTCTTTCCCAATGAAAGCAAAGCAAGTAACACAGCCTTAAGAACTGGTTTTGACACCAGGCTTTGCTTCTTCCCAAACATGCTCAGTCATTTTTTCTTAATGCAAAGAATTGAAAGCCGACTAAGAAGTATTGCTGTTCCCCTCCCTCCTCAGCATCTTCCCCAAGAGTAGTTTTAGTGGGGCTTTGATTGATGTCAGATGAAATTAACTGGAAACATTTAATGTGTATAACATGTAAAGACTTAGGACTCTCTTCACTCAGAGCTAGAGACCTGTGCCTCAAACTCACAGAGGACACTGAAGCCTGATTTTCAGCTCTGCAGTCAGATGACTTATTAAACATCATCTTGACTCAAGCTATTGCTGCCGCTTTTCCCTTCATTACTAATAGGTGGTGGACTTGAAGTAATGGTAGCAAAGAAAGAACCAAAGATGCCTGTGGAAGAGAAGCTGTTAACTTTAGTATTGCATCCATAATTAAGCATTAGATTAAATTAAACTGCATTTTCCTCAGCAGCTGTTGAAAATCCTGGTTTAACCGAGTGAAAAGGCATATTGTACTTCAAATGGAAGGATGTACAAGGTTCCTGCTAACAAACAGCTTAGACGGAAGGGCTCTGAACGGAAAGGAAGGTTTCATGAGGCATCTACTCAAAAGGAAGTTGTGTTCAGCTTTCTTAAAGTTAGAGGAGTCTCCAGTTATTTAAGGTATTGAAAGCTGAATAATTTTTTCTGCCTTCTGTCATACTTGTAACAGCATCCTGAAGAAGAAACATTTATTTCAAAAAGTTAATGGGTGGTCATATCAAGTTAGAAAAAAAGGTTTTCCTTAATTTGTATTTCCTTTTTGACTGTCAATGATAGATTAACACTTATAAGGGATAAATATGAGAGGCTCTGGGACCTCTGAGGATGCCTTAGTGGACTGTCCTTGAGCAATACAAGACTTCTCAGAAAAGACAAAGGGAACTGTTCCCAGTGTGCAGAGACTTTCTGTCTTTTGGCTGGGCCAAAGGAGAAGAGTCCAAACAAGCTACAGTGGACTGGACTATCTGCAACCACCTGTAAGGTATTTTCAAATTGTAGGTCATTGTTGGGTGGTTCACAGAGAACAGTTTCAAGTAAACAGGTGTTTTTTATGCAATTGATGCCTTTGTGAGGATTGACCCTCTTCTGAGAAGAGCCTTGTCCAGACCCTACAGCTATGACATTCTCCTGCCCATCTGCAGCCACTGGATTACTCCTATGGCAACATTTCTCACACTTGTTAACCTCCCCCTTGAAGAGAACATGGTGCAATAACTGCATCAAGACAGTCTTTGCTCAGGGAATGCTCCATTTGAAATTGGTGGGAATCAGGGTAGCATGAAGACTAATAGGGACATGCAGGATTTGAACAGTACTGACTTCAAAAAGGATTTACTTCTTGCACCTGCTTTTCTATTGGAATTCAGTGTTACTTTCTTGATATGTAAGCATGTATTTTCTTTTTCCTAAATGACAAAGAAGCTTTGAAAGGTTGATCTACACAAACACGAGACATCCTTTCTACTCTCTACTCTGTCATTTCTAACTGTATGTGTTTTATATAGTACACCGCCTGCAAGTAGCCTCATAACGCTTTGATTTTTTTTTTTACCAACTTATCTTTAGTGCACAATTGATTCACCAAGCTTGGAGCACTTGAGTTTTTATAATGTTTCAATGAAACAATTGCATTCTGTGATTTAGTCACGACTTACAAAGTTTGCCAGTAATTCTTCTGAACCAAGCTGCAGTCATGACTTCAGCAGCATATTCACCACAGCAATGACATTAATGGTGCTGTTACCACAGTACAATGGTTTCACATTACTGTGCATTAACACAGATTATTGACTTTCTGAGCAATTTTTTCCCCCCTAAGAACTTGACAAGAGTTCTGCAAGATATTCATAGGATTCTTACATACTTTAAGTTGTAAAGTCACATCCTCCTTTCTTCCAGAAAACTTTTAATTTTCATAGTTCCCTTTTACATCCCATTTTCTCCCAGAATGTATCAAGAGTTGGGTTTCAACTGCCATGCTCTGGAGTCAAGCAGTAAATGGGGAAATAAGCCAGACTTTTCCAGCTCATGGAGGATTAAGTCCCTTGCAGAAACTCTGCAGATAAATGTATCTTAGAAAGTGTCTAAGAGAGAAGGTAAAAATCCAGTTTATCTGAAGCACAGAACCCATTGAGATGCAGTCACAGACCATGTAAGCATTCTCAGTCAGCTCAATGTGGAATGAAACAAATACTTACACTACCATTGTGAGCATTTACATAAATAAATACAGGTCAGAAGTTATATAAATGTCTCAAAAGTGGGGCCTGCCACCAAGTTGATTTAAAGCTTTAGCTTTCCAGAAAATTATGTTGGAAAATGAAGAGCTGCAAAGACTCAAGACATGTAGTATACTAAGTGAGAATTTAAGACAAGACATTTCATTGCAGATTTTTCCTTCTGCGGCAGTCTGGAAGTAGGTGTGTCAAATATGCTCTTTGGTTTTCATTCAGCCCAAAACAGCTCTAAGAAACCTCGGTTGTATTTTATAATAGCAGATACATTATCTTGACACGTTAATCCAACAGCAACCATTTTGCAAGGCTGTGTGTGAAGTGAGGGAAAATGGAATCAGTTTTGCTGTCTTTGACAGTATTTTTGTGTATTTTCACTGTAAAATAGTCTGAAGGTATCAGGAAGGCCCCATCTCATCCAAATACAAGGTCATACCAAATGAGTAAGAGGCTGATAATTCCAGTGGGTAATAGGGTCATTATACTGTTATAACGTAAATAACAGTATAAAAGGGAAAGTTCCTTGGCTATGTCTGTCATGTCTGCAAGATGAACCACACCGTGCAACCACAGATACTAACTATTCTGTGTAGTAAGAGGGATCAAAGAGCCTGTGTTTGCAGTGATTTATAGAAAAAGCATCAGAACTATCACATTTCTCAAGTTCTGTGTAATGCAACTGAGCAACCAGGTTATTTACTGTTATTACTGGATCTATCTGCTGTGAAAGACTATAAATTCTGTCCATCAGCTAATCCTCAGGGTAAAGCTCTGTCATGGAGATATTTAGAGATGTTTTGAAGTATTTCCATCTACACAAATGCTCAGCTATAGAGCATGATCTCCAGGTTATACTTACATTGTTCAACCTCTTGTGCTAAATTAATTACAATTTTTTTAGATACTGAAAAGACCCAGCACATGTTCTGACTCAGGTTCAGCAAAAATAAAGCATTTTTTTTGTGAAGTATGGCATTAGTTTGACTTCAAAAATCATGCATCACTAAAAAGTTATGGCCTTTTCCTGAAGCAGCCAAAGAAACAGGGAATTCTTTTGTCTTTAAAACTGAAAGGGACAAATCTTGATCTCATAGAGCTAATCTGCCAAAAGAAAGAGCAATGCTATTTCCTTCAACATCCAGTTTTATGAGTTCCTAAGAGACAGAAAGGCATGAAACACAAGTGATAGTAAGACGTCCAGGAGATGCAATGTTAGCTAGAGAATTACATTTTCTCAAATTATGTCCAGCACTTTAGAAGGTGTGTACCACACATGGAAGCTCTGAAGCATTGCTGGTTTTGCATTCTACTTTTATGTTAGCCTCCTATTTCCAAAACAGCTGCAGCAATTTTTCATAAACACAGAAAATCAAATATTAAGGGGTTAAACTTCTAACTCCACAGAAGTCACTGGCCACCTTCCCACTCTCTTGACCTCACTTTTTTTTCACTGAATAGAAATAAGACAGGAGGAGTTTAACCCAAGACACTAATAGCAAGCACAATCCAGACCACCTTGGAAAGACAGTGCCTAAACTACTGAGTAAAAAAAGGTAAATAACTCTCCTTATAGAGTTCAAAGCTCAACCTAACAGCCCATTAAAAACTGATGAGACTGAAGGGATGGGCTAAGGTCAATGATCTTGCTGAAGAAATAAGGGTGAATATCAGAAACAGGACAAAAGCCCATCTCAGAAAGCTTTTCATCAGTAAGCATAGGGAGTTGCTGACTCCATCAAGTCATGGGGTATGGAAATATGAAGCAGTCTCCATCTATCAGGCTTTATTAGAGAGAAAGAGCATTTTAAATTCAGAGCGCCTCTCCTTCCACAAAGGCCAATTAGTTTGACAAGGCAGTGGTTGGCCTCTCTGTGGAGCCACATCACACAAACCAAGGCAGAGTCTGAAGCTATATGAATCATGATCTATCAAAGGTGAAAATACACCCAGAACAAGGAGTTGCTGTTTTTTTAAGTATGATTGAAATTGATTTCAGGTAGCTGAGTCAGTGCTGGTGTGGGACTGGGCAGTCCTGCCTCCACCAAGGTGCCTGTGTTACAGAGTTTTGCTATAATGGGAGTGGAGAGCTGCCAACTGAGCCTTGGAGTACAGCTTCCCTCAGCACTGCTGTAAGCTATAGCACTCTCACCCCAACGTGAAATCAGGACATTTCCACCATCATTTCCATCCCACTGAACCAATATTCTGTCACAGGGCTGGCTGCAGTGAAAGTCAATACCATGCCAGCAGCTACTGCCTAACCCTATTGCTTTGGGATCAGCAAAGAGTTATGACACAGGAACAAGCAGAGCTCTCCAAAGCCTTCTAGGGAGGCCTGAGGAAGGAAGTTAGAAGTTCACAGCTCTCCCTGAGGCAGCAAGACGACTCCAGGACACAGGAATCAGATGAGACAGCAGTCTTGGAGGAGAAGTTCAAATCAGCTTGTGTTCAGAAAAAGGAATTTGTTTTTGCAGTCTCCAGCTGCTGGAAGTGGAAAAATGTCTATACTATAGACCTGCCTTTGAACCCGTTCACCCTCCTTTTTATCACAAGTCTCTGCTTTAAAATGTAACAGAGATTACAAAACCTGGAGTTAAATACTTTGGGACTAGAGACAAATTTTGAGAAGCAACAGTGAAATAGTTTATCCCACAAGATATTTCAATCTCTTTTCAGAGATAAGTACACAAGGACCTGGCAAGATAAACTTGCCCTTGATATCTTCCTGGGTAACCAGTGAGGAAAGCTAAACAATTTCTTTCCTGAACATATTTACTCTGCTTAAGGACAATCATGTTTCTCAATTATAGCACTTCTGATTAACCATTAGGGATGAGGGGGAAAAACAAGCAAGTTTTGAGGTCTTAAAGTGACTACTCATATAGACTCGTACAAAATTTCCCATGTATAATTACAAATTAAGGGTAACAGAGCCAATAATTTGGTCATATGTTAATGGCAGAGCACTCCTCTGCTTAAGCTACATGGTTTCAGGACATCTAGAAAATCTCTTGACCTGTTAAAGGGAGTAATCCTGTTAAAATTATGAACTGAGTAGAACCTTTATCCTTTTTTGTAAAAAAAAAAAAAATCATTCAACATCATTTCACATACACACAGCCTCATATTGTTGTCTCAAGTTTTTTCCAAAATAATTTTTCAAATTATCTTTCCCACATTGTTCAAGACTATCTTCAAGAGCCTTGTTAATAAAGAGCAACAATTGTTTACAGACTAGCCTAAACATATTTTTTTGAATTTACCTTTTATACTCCCATCTTTTTCAGAGAGGCTGATTTTCAGGCCATTTTGTAGACATAATGTGCTGTATTGTCTTCCAAATCAGAATGTATTTATAATTAATAAGAGGCTAGAGATGCTCGCAGAACCAGGACCCCAGTTCCCATGATGTTCAGTGAATTGACAGTGAAAGGAGTTTAAATTGGTTATTTTTTAAAAATTTGTAAATATGAGTGCTTCAACAACACAAAACTCTGCTTTTCT